>OY019133.1:67720208-69005833 GCA_955652365.1 Eristalinus aeneus
AAACTACCTCTATCGGATTACTAAAAATACTTCAAAAGTACTAAGCTTAATGAATTTCCTCGCTCGGGGTGGGTAAAAGATCTCTTCCACGTATAAAAAAAATACGTGTAGTTAGTGAAGATTCTAGAGTCGATCACTTGCAGACGCCATCCAATTTTTTGGTTTTTACTTTATACGATTTAAATGAAAAAAAAATTGTTAATGAGTTTACTTGGCCCTACGGCTTTAGCAAATGGAAACCGTGCCGGTATTTATAAAATTGAATATGCCTAGGGGGAGAGAATGAGAAAGAAAAAAAATTCACCCACAGTTTTAATTCCAAAGTAGAATATTTATGTACTTCAATTGAATTAGAAAACCTTGCTAGCTAAGCAGCTGATCTGTAAAATTATCTCCATGAACCTCTCATCTTACTTCTGTAGTTACTTTTGCAGAAAGATTGTACAATATAAAACGACTGGAATCTAAAGTAGACAGCAACAAGTGAATTGATTGTACAACTTATTTGAGATGCTTAGATACTTTCTTTTCTAATTTGAGATTTTCCCTATCTTGAGTTCGAAAGATTTCCACCATCTAAACTGTAGTCACACCTCCGCAACTCCTGCAAAATTGGATCTTCATAAAGTCAATGAAATGTGGGTTGAGAGACTGTACATATCGACAGGTAAAAACTTTCACCCTCCCCTGAAATGGATTTTAAATTGAAAGAAAGCAGTAAATTCTCTTTTGAGATACTATTGACTCACGATGAAATCAAAGTTCTTGTGAGAATCTCAGAATAATTCGGACTTTGATTTCCAACTACACGTCACTCCCATTTTCCCGCCTACCTCCAGACACAGAACTTGTTCCGCTTAGCTTCCCAAGCAGCACGAATTAATCACCTTCAGTCTGATTGACCTTGCTGTAGTTTGGATAAATGAAACCCTATCTCCAGATAAGCGAGGTATGGGCTGTACTCTGGCTACCGTTTCTGTGATACAATCATAACCGCTCCCGGTCGCATTTAAGTCGGCAGCCAGCGGTGACTAGTGAAAAGCTCATTTTACGAGCCAATAACTTGATCACCACAATAATTAGCACCAATATGAGTCGGTATCGTTTGGTTATAAGTACGTGCTATTGAACCCTGATTAGATTAAAAATTCATTTGATTTGGGGCGAACAATTTTCACCTTTCGTGTTTGCACTCCACTTCTTCTCCCAATATTGAAATGTGATTGTTTCCGAAACGAAGTGCGAATGTGCGTTTTGACACGAATGTGGATGTGGGAGGAAACAAACAAGTTTGTGTCAATTAATGTATTTGTTACAGCCATAAGTGTGTATTTTTCGTAAAGTGAAAATGTCAACTGGATATTGTTTAAACAACTGGGAGAAACACGCAAGTGTATTAACAATCTTGAAGAAAAACTCGACTCTTTTCATTCGTTGATAGAGGGACGAGAAACCTTGGAGGTTATTTTTAGACCGCAAATACTTTGGTGTAAAATAATTTTACAACTTGGCTGCTTCATCACAGAATATTGAGAAACTTCCAGACTATTGATTGTTGGCCAATATGGTAGAGAATTATTGCTCGACTGTGCAAATTCAATAGACCTAATGTATGGTTGCCTTGTTGTTAAATCTTCTAACAAAATATGTTTGTTTTTTGTACAAACTTTTGTTCTAATGTGTTGATTGACACTCTTAATTGTTTAATTAAAGCATTTTACATCACCACAGCTTTCGGAACAGTTACACGAAGTCCGTTGCTGTATGCCTAGAGCCAATACAGGGATATATTTCAAATCAAATTTAATGCCATTTATTAATTTGACATGAAGTACAACACTTTTCATCAGATAGTACGCTGCATCAACGGTAGATCCAAACTTTTAAACATTGATCCGACTTCTGTTTCTCTTTTACATTTTTTAAACTGAGTTTTCCGCTTTCAATTGAACAGATTAAATAATAATTGGGTGGCGCTACATTCCACAGGGGGACCAGGAACTAGCTTGCTCATCAACTACTCGTGTTGTGCGCGCTACAATTCTCCCACGAGTAGAAGTGACCTACAGTTTTTTGCCGACTCCGAACGGCGAAATTTGAGAAGCTTTCTTAGGCAGTAATTTTTCTTTGAGTTTTGTAACCAACTCGAAAGAGGTCGGGCCGTAAAAAATCAAGGTGTTCAGCCGGAATCGAACTCAGACCTTCGGCGTGTGAGTGTCGCACTCTACACACTACGCCACGGCGACCATAATTGAACCAAATAAAAAGAAAAAATAAACAGGAAACAAACTCTAATAAACAGGCATCAATTGTCGGATGGCTTTCAATTTGTTTCAAACGATAACTTTCTCCACATATTTCATGAGCGGAAATAAAGACTTTCCTTTCGTTGTAAATTTTCGTGATGCCTGATAGATTTAAAATTTATGAACAAGCTTTTTTTTTACTGACAACGAAATATTTTTATTTGGTTCATTAATACTGGCTATTGACAATACTCGGAGAATCATTGCAACTGTCTTTGTAGAAAACTGATGCTGGGTGCAAACTTGAACGTTGATCTTACTCATTTTGTCCCTTAAATTAGTTGGCAGACTTTGTCTGGGTCAACGGGACCATGAGAAACAAGATTGCCGATGAACTTACTAGGCAAGATTCACAAAAGCATTCGTAGGGCCCACATTGGGACTACCCTCGTTCTTTGTTAGGGCTTCCGTCGACAGTTGAGTCACCCTACAGCACAATCAGAGATGGCATGGTTCTCCAGGATGCAGGCTAACCAAGTGCATGATCCCGAACGTTAGCAAGAAATTCCAGGCTTTTCTGTTATATGTAGATGGAAAAAACTGTAGACGACTTGTCGGCGTACAAACGGGACAGTTCACCTTCGTTACGCACCTAAGTCTGCTTGAACTTAATGATGGCACCTTATGTGACGCCTGGGGAACAGTAAATACACTTCAGAGCACTTCTTCTATCAATGTCCCGCCTTTGCTCATATGAGGTGGCGGCTGTTTGGCGCTAACGTTGTAGAAGCCGAAAACTTAAGCTCTTTATCACAGAAGCGCTTGCTGGTTTTCTTTCGGAAGGCCAAGAAACTACATTAAATGAAGGTTATTGTATTGGTAGTACATTGGACCAGTTTTTGAAGCTGAGCCCTACAGTGCAGTGTTTCCCAAACTCTAACAAACAAAAAGAAAATATTCATTTAGCTTATCTTTATTTATTCCATTATACAATAGTTACACTACCATATCTGTTGCAAAATCAAATATTTACAGCAGAGGCTCCTCTTTGTTGAATGCACCGCGGCCAAATATTGAAAATAAATTGGAGCGCAATAATATGAACAGTTCAAACTTGGATTCAACATAAGCGACATGGGTACTGTGTGATGTTTTAGAGATAATTTATTCCTTTCATAATTTTTGCTGTGAAGCATATCTTTCTAGACGAATTTGATAAAACTCCTTTAGTTGCGTGCGCTAGACTTTTGAATTTTAACATATGCATAGGGATGAGAGCGCTTTAGTTAATTAAATATATCCCAGGTTGAGGGGTATTGTCTTCACTTTCATTCGCAATTTCCAGAATTACGATTTAAATAAGTACACATTTCGTTTTTTTATAATTCTTAGTTTTACATATTTGCTAAAAGCTTCTTAAAAGTTTACAGTCCGAAGTTGGCTCTAAACTGTAGGTCTTCTACCCCAATGAAGCGGCAGTGATTACTAAAGTCAGTAGGTCGTAGTCGTCAGTGGACTTAACTGGTGAAATTCCAAGTGCTTATACCGTTTATGATGATTATGATTCCTCAGTAATAAAAGGACCTTGTTTCCGAAGCTTAACAAACCTCCAGAACCGTTGCCGTTAAATCGGAGTTGAATAAGCTTGCGAAAAAACCTTCATCCATATCAAATTTGCACTGTTTTGTTGATCCAAATATATAACGTTTAATTGTAATTGAAATTGTAAATCAACAGACTATTTGAAATGTTTCAAAATAATTTTTATTGAAACTGAAACCTTTAAAAAATTGAGTCAAAGTCTTTTAGTCTTTTATGCTCTTACTCTGTTTAGAAATTATTTAAGGGCTCTAGGAGTCGTCACCCTCGTCTCTCTATTATTCTCTATTTGTTGTCAATCTCCTATTATTGTAAATGTGATACAGTCTCTGATAGTTGTGGTGTTCATATCAACTGATAGCTACTAACAAAAAGAGCCAAAAGCATCTTTAAATTAAATTAATTTAATTGAGTAATTTTATTTATAGACCTATTTTATTTTGTTCTGTTATCCATTTCATCAAATGCAGCAGATTGCGCATACAACAAAAAACAAGTACTATTCGCATTTGACACCTAATGTGAAAGACCCTTAACTAATTTAATGACACTCAACTGGGTCATATATTTAAACTTGCTTAATTTTATTCGCGGAAGCAAAATAATTGCGTTAACCAATCTTGTCAAATTTAACAATAAAATGAAATTATTATACCGCTATGAAAGATTGTTACGATGTATCAACTTAACTGCATTTCATTTGTCCCAATTTTATCGCTCGCAATTAAAGCCGCCTCACCCTGTTTGCGAACATCCATCACATACCACAACTAAACTGAACGAATTGTTTTGATTTCGAATTCCTCCACCACACAGAGAATGCATTCAATTGCTACCAACGTGCCGGCACAAAACTCAACAAACACACATATCGATTTTGACAATTCTCATTCGCACGTCATTCGTTTGCCATCTCGTCTGGCAGTTCTTCCTCTGTTTTTCTGTTCCACAGTGTGTGAGTGTGCAGCGAGTAGAGTTTCTTGTTTTTTCCGCAAATCACAGAGAACAAAGTGAAAAGTTTTTCTACTGGCTTCTGTTGTTTTTCGTTGACCGCAATAAATTATGTGAATTTTTCATTTGATTGTCGCGTGTAATTAGTGTGAAAAGCAGAATAATTCAATTTGTTCACCATTGAATCATTTAGCATGGATGATACATCACAAAGCTCGGCTACAACGCCGATAGTTAAGGAGAACATTCCGCTGATAAATCGACCCCGAAGTCGATGGAACATATTCAGGTGAATCATCATCCCTTTTCACCCCAGTCGCCGCAGCACCGACAATTGCTCATTGTTGTCTCGGTGTCGCGTAGTTCAAGTGAAAAATCGCAGTTCAGCTGACCTGTGATGAATTATTTGAAATCGATTTGATTTAGGAGTCAATGTGTGCTTCAAGATGGCAAAGGACAGCTGAGTAGCATGAGAATTTCCTTATCGATTTCCTTGTGTGAAAAATTGAGTCGTCAGTGAAGTGAGTGTATAGATGGATGTGCGTGTGTGGGAGTAAAAACATGGCGAGGGAATGCAGTTTGCAAAGAAATCTATGTGACATCAGCCACCTGACTAGTAGTCTGTACGACGTGGGTATTTAGTTTGAGTGGATCGTTGATGAGAGGGTTATCTGCTATAAAGGATATAAATGTATCCTTTTGGGGTACATGTATAGGCTTTTAATTGGCAGCGTTGTCCTTGAGATTTATATCTTATGAGAGTGTAGCAGTAGTTTGCTTTATCACAACGCCAACCATATGTATCAAGAAAATGACAACAATGTAAACAATCTCTTTATTGAAGGATAATTAAAACGTGAAACATCCCCGAAGTTTGTTGTTTGCGTTATTATTTTTCATAATACCTATTCTTGAAAACAATATTTCATATATGTAAGGTTAATTGGCAGAATGAATATTTACTCCAGCAAAATGTATACACTAACGAAGGTACATATATGTATCCAGGACAATGAATGGTTTCTAATTATTACATTGAATGAGAAAAAGGTGACCGTTTACTGTACAAGATTGAGCGCCCAACTTTCTGGCACATTCCTTATAATTTACATACTTAAAAATTTATTTTACAGAAATTAGTTTTAGGAACTTTGGTTTGTAATTTTGATAAAATCTTTGCGTGTTCTAAGTGTTATTCGTAGCGTAGAAAATTTGTCAATATTTTTCTTTGCTAACAAACAGAATGTTGTGAGGAAATATATCGTACTGCACGCTCCACTTTATTTATAGATGGTAAAATGTAGTCGTTGGGATTTCGATGTTTTCTTGTAACTTTGTGGGTTCACCCGATTGAAGCCCAGTTATTAGGTGGGACATAATGAATTAATCCTTTAGACAGTGCTAATATTTTAATAATATTCGTTCTCTCAAGCCGATCAATGACTTGTAGGTTCTACATTGGGATGAGTATATCTCAACGCTTACATGTCAAAATAATCTCTTTTCCATGCATTATAGGTTACTTTTTTATGAAAACAAGTTTTCCAACCATGTCTTAACCGTTTGTACAAAGCGGAGCAAACTGCATCAGTTTAGTAGTCATAACGACCCTAAAGTGAAAACCTTTAAGAGAAAAAAAGCAGAAAAAATCATAAAATTTAGAAAGGAATAATGCTGTTTAACTGCAGTCCGCAGTGAAGTCACAAATGCAGTAAATTACTGTTCCCAGCTCAGGTACCCAAATAAAGCAATTAAGTTTTCTGGCATGGATTGAGAAAATTCATCCATCTACCGTATAACACCTGTCGTCTGTCGCTTAGAGACAACTCACCTTGATTCAAACTGGGTTAGTTAAGTTTTTTATTCGAACCTCCTCAAACATATCTTGGTATTTCTTCAACCGAAAAATTTTCCACTGGCATGGCTCTGACTGCTTACAATTTCGCACTTTGTGTTATCGTGAATTGAAGTTGATCCCCAGTGAGTTTTTAGTATGAGATTGATTTAAAGAATTTGGTATAAAATACGTGCAAAATGTTCAGAATACTTAGGATGATTTAAGAAATACTTCTATACTATACAGGCTTCAAGATTGAATACAACGCCCCCAGATAGTTTGGTCCTCTAAAGACTTCTTCCTTGCTGAGACAATACTTTTGAGAACGCTTTTTTCACAAAAGATTTTCAAATGAAATAGACAACTGCATGGATTGCAGCCCGAAATAAATACCTCGCTCCAAATTCCTATCAGTTCATTATTTAGACCTTTTCAAGCGTACAGTTAAGTTAAGAAACTCATACCTTAACCGCACCGCACAAATAACAAATACTCTTTTTCGTTTTTTACCTCAAACAATTTGCATAAGTTTATTTTCTATTTCTTCCTCTATATCTATTTCGATCCGCTATCGGTACCCGAAGTCCCATGAAAATACATAAATCAAGCAGATTAACTTGATTAACATCTTCGGAAACGGACAAAATGACTTTCTTTTAAGTGAATTAGGTGCGAATTTTACTGGCGTGTGTGTTTGACTTGAACACGCATGTCAAGAAGAAGACTTAGTCCATGACAGCAGACTCTCAGAACACACTTGGAAATTTAAAACTTCTTTTTTTTGAGGAAGTGCTTGTTAAAATAGAATTGCTTGAATTTCTTCACAGTTGACCGAAATGACCTGTAGAAGGTTGTTATCTTACATCCCAGACACTACACCTAACTCCACATTTTCCTACCCCATCTCATGCATATGTATATGCCCACATCCACTACGCATCTTTGATCTGTAAGGTTTAACCTATCCACATTCTTATCATTATCATAGTTATCGCTTCTTTGAGGAACGTTCTATATCTGGTACTAGGTATTTGCAAAATAGAAAAAGAAAATGTCTTAAGACTTCCTGAAATTTTTTTAGGGATATATTCCATATTTTACCCTTAAGACATGATGTAAGACTACATAAACTAAATATCCCTCTACACCGAACGTAGACAAAGTTCTCATACTAGTTACTTGTTTTTCTCTTACCTTACATCGGTATCAAATATCCAAGAGTCTGCTCTCATTCTTTTTCTAGTGAAAATCGTACTTCGTCGTTCTTGCACGAGTTTAAACACAAAATATTCTCAACAAAAGACAGTATGAAATGAAAAACTGTCAACAACCACATTAAGTTTTCAAGCATGAACTGCTATACATACATATGTTTCCCGGCGAGTGTTCTTATCTCAAGAATTCATACTTCCTATTCAATTTGGCGACTTGCGTTGAAGTAATCTCGCCCCATTTTCTGAAATGTTTTGTTTTTTATCAATCAGCAAACTGCGCCCGAAATGACAGAGTGTCATCTCGTACCTTTTGCATTAATTTTTATGTCGCAGACTTTACTCGTAATTTGATTGGGTAATTACGTTATTGTGGACATCAAATGAATGGCATCACAGTCCATTAGGTAATTGCACGAAGCATGCCATCCGCGTCCTGTAAGTGGGCTTGTCGTGTTCTGAGTGAAGATTTTTAAATGAAAATTTCCGAACTCTTGCTTTGGTTGTGTTGAATGTTTAAAGTATTGAGTCTGGTTAAGAGGTAAATTAATGGAATATGGGCAATTCGTACAATTAAGTATCCATCGAACTGGCTATATTTGTTAAAAATCCATCCAGTGCGGACCAGATTTTAATTTTCAATTTTCTTTCTCTCTCTTTCAGCTGCTGGGGGCGGGCGTGGCGAAAATGGTTTTCAGCCCGTGAACTTCGCGCTCGGACAGTCCATTTGGGCCGTCCGACGAGCGATAAATTCCCACCGAATGAGATCCGAAATCAAAAGTACAATTTCGTGACGTTTCTGCCGTTGGTGCTCTTCGAGCAGTTTCGCTTCTTTTTGAACTTGTATTTCCTTCTCATGGCTCTAAGTCAATTTATTCCGGACATCAGAATCGGTTATCCGTACACCTACTGGGGACCATTGTGCTTTGTCCTGATGGTTACGATTTGCCGTGAGGCGGTTGATGATTTTCGGCGGTATCAACGGGATCATGAGGTCAACTCACAGAAGTACAAACGACTGGTGGCAACTGCAGAGCATGGCTATGAAATGGTCTCCTCGTCAAAGTTGAAAGTCGGTGATGTGATCATTGTGGAGAAGAACGAGAGAGTGCCTGCAGATTTAATCCTTTTACGGACGAGTGATAAGAGTGGTTCGGTTTTTGTGCGAACTGATCAGCTTGATGGTAAGTGGAAAATATTTAAAATTGCGTTTGAATTGCTTCATTGTTTCCTAATTAGGTGAGACTGATTGGAAACTACGCTTAGCTGTGCCGCTAACGCAAAAACTCAACAAAGATTCTGAGCTGTTTAACATTGACGCGGACGTGTACATTGAGAAGCCTCAGAAGGACATTCACTCATTCATTGGTACTTTTGCAATGGTAAGTGCCCCACATGAAACGTCAACACTGCTAACCGTTAATCCAATCTTCAGCAACATGAGGAGAGCAGTTTAAACGTTGAGAACACTCTCTGGGCGAACACCGTGGTGGCCGCTGGCACGGCAACGGGTATTGTAATATACACAGGCTGTGAAACTCGGAGTGTAATGAATAATTCCCAACCACGTTCGAAAGTTGGACTGCTGGATATAGAAATCAACGGACTTACCAAGGTAAGATCCATTTAGATCCTACTTAAAGCATTTTCTTCAACATTCCTTCATTGCAGGTCCTCTTCTTCGCAGTTCTCGGACTTTCCCTCGTTATGATGATCCTTAAAGGTTTCAATGGTCCATGGTATCGTTACATGTTTCGATTCGTTCTTCTTTTCTCCTACATCATCCCCATCAGTCTTCGGGTCAATTTGGATATGGGAAAAGCATTCTACTCATGGCAAATGCAAAACGACCCCGAAATTGCAGGAACAGTAGCCAGATCGACAACGATCCCAGAGGAACTCGGTCGAATATCATATGTACTCACAGACAAAACCGGAACATTGACTCAGAACGAAATGGTTTTCAAAAAGATCCACTTGGGCATTGTATTCTATGACAGCGACACCTTTCATGACATCGGCGAAATAATTCAAACTCTTTCACCGTTGATTCATAATGGTGGAGAGGCCAACAAGCCACTGACGTACGCAGGCAGCAGAATGCGGCGACCAGAGGGATGGCGAGAGTGGGAGGCAGTCAAAGCACTAGCTCTTTGCCACAACGTGACGCCCGTCACAGATGACGACAACAGCAGCAACAACAGCAAAGGAAATTCCCCAACAAAGACCGTACTGAACATGGAAACGAAGAAAGAAACTGAAGAAATCTCCTACCAGGCATCGAGTCCCGACGAGATTGCCTTGGTAAAGTGGACAGAAGAAGTAGGATTGACTCTGATCGCCCGCGACGTTAATTCGATGACTCTGAAGATGAAAGCACCCAAATTCAACGAAAAAAGTTTACACTACTTGCAGAGGGATGAATTATCGTCGTCACCATCTACGAGCAGCGCGAGCACCGCATCGTTGAGTTCGGTAAACAACAGAACCAGCAGTGGAGCCGCAATGAAGGAGGATCTGCTTCATTTCCAAATTTTGCAAATTTTCCCATTCACAAGTGAATCAAAACGAATGGGAATCATAGTCAAAGAAAGCAGCACAGGAGAAATCACTTTCTATCTGAAGGGCGCCGATGTGGTAATGACAAAGATTGTTCAGTACAACGATTGGTTGGGAGAGGAATCTGGAAACATGGCGCGCGAAGGTTTACGGACATTGGTAGTGGCGAAGAAAGTTCTCACCGAGGAGCAGTACAACGACTTCGAAACGCGCTACAATGCGGCTCGCTTAAGTGTTTCTGATCGCGTTGCCAAAGTTGCGGCTGTTGTTGAGTCACTTGAACGCGAACTGGAGCTAATCTGCTTGACGGGAGTTGAAGATCGCCTCCAAGAAGGTGTTCGGCCAACTTTGGAGATACTACGAAACGCCGGAGTACGAGTTTGGATGCTAACTGGCGATAAACTGGAGACTGCTTGTTGCATTGCGAAGAGTTCACAGTTAATTGGACGGAATCAAGCCCTATACGTGCTGAAGAACGTCAAAACGCGAACAGATGCCCATTTAGAGCTTAACCAATTCCGCAAAAAACAGGGCTGTGCCTTGGTGCTGTCTGGGGAGAGCTTGGAGGTCTGCCTACTTTACTATCGCCCGGAGTTCATGGAGTTAGCCACAGCTTGCCCGGCAGTTGTCTGTTGTCGCTGCAGTCCCACACAGAAAGCGATTGTGGTGCAACTTATACAAGCTCACACGAAGAAACGTACGTGTGCTGTGGGTGATGGAGGAAACGACGTGAGCATGATCCAACAGGCCGACGCCGGAGTTGGCATCGAGGGTCGTGAAGGACGGCAGGCATCTCTTGCCGGAGACTTCAGTATTCCACAGTTCTCGCACATAGCCAAGTTGCTTCTGGTGCATGGCAGAAGGTCTTACAAACGATCAGCCGCTCTGTCTCAGTTCGTCATACATCGTGGTCTAATTATAACCACCCTGCAGGCTGTGTTTTCAGCGGTATTTTATCTGAGCTCAGTGGCTCTGTACCAAGGTTTCCTCATGGTCGGTTACTCAACACTGTACACAATGTTTCCGGTGTTCTCGCTTGTCCTCGACCAGGATATCACATCGACAACCGCCGTAAAATATCCCGAGCTTTACAAAGACTTATTCAAAGGCAGAAGCTTAAGTTACAAAACATTTTTCATATGGGTATTGATAAGTATCTACCAGGGTGGTGTCATAATGTATGGAGCACTGATACTATTCGAAGATGAGTTCATACACATTGTGGCGATTAGTTTCTCAGCTTTGATTCTAACAGAATTGATTATGGTTGCGTTGACCATCCGCACATGGCATCGGTAAGTTGAGAATGAAGGAGATGCCTAGAATGTCTTGTAATTGAAATTCTTTTTTTCAGGCTAATGGTACTGGCGGAGTTGTTCAGTTTGACGCTATACCTAATATCGCTGGTTGTGCTTCATGAATACTTCGGTAAGTTATTTCTCATTACTTTTCGACAAGATTTGTTTAGGAAACCTCGCCCTGAAATTAAACCTAAATTTCTTTACTTGACGTTTGGGACAGATTATTTCTGACAAGAGGGGGTTAAAAGAAAATTGTAACTTCGCCACCAAAGTGAAGCTGACAAATTCCGTGAGACCTTAATTGATTACACCCAATATAAAGTTGAAACATTCTTCTTTAGTTGGTTTATTTACAAAATGACTAGTAGACATTTGCTGGTTGGTTTGGTAACACAATTGCAGTATACTAAATGTACACTTGTAATGTACTGATCCTCCGGCATTTGTAGCCGTTCCTGACTTGTTTTTATCATCTTCTTATTTTTCTTATGGCGCTACAGTCCGGGGCGGGCCTGGGCCTGGGCCTCAACCAACATGCCTCTCCAGCCAGCACGGTCTTTCGCTAGCTGCCTCCAATTGCGCACTCCAAGTTGGTTGAGGTCCTTCTTCACTTGTGTGCGCCATCTTAGCCTAGGCCGTCCTCTGTTGCATTGTCCCAATGGCTCTGATTCGAAAACTTTTCGGCCCAGAGCAGTGGTGTCCATACGCTCTACATGACCTAGCCATCTTAAGCGTTGTATCCGAAGACGCTTGACCAGGCGCATGTCGCTGTTCAGCCCATAGAGCTCGTCATTATATCTTGTTTGCCAGATGCCATCAACGCAAACAGGACCAAAAATCGCACACAAAACTTTTCTCTCGAAAAGACTAGAGCTCCATCTGGTTTTAGTTACGTCCATGTTTCCGCACCCTAGAGTAGGACTGGGATGATCAAGCTGTTATATAAAGCGAGCTTAGTCCTTCGAGAGAGGGCTTTATTACTCAATTGCCTCTTGAGCGCAAAGAAATAGCGATTAGCAAGAGTGATTCTGCCTTTGATTTCGATAATGATGTTGTTGTCTCTGTTTACCGCAAAGCCGAGGTTAACGAAGTCCTTGACTTCGAAGTTTCTGCTGCCTAGTGCGACGCTCTGTCCGAGACGTCGATATTGTGTATCCTTTTTTGATGACAACATGTACTTTGTTTTACCCTCATTTAACGCCAGACCCATTTTAGCCACTTCCGTTTCAATGCCAACAAACGCCTCAATGACGGCTTGTGTGTGTTCGTCAATCTGACGAGTTTGGAAGGAATGAAAAAACTTTACATGGCACTGTATAGCTCGTCTCTATGCACACTGTCATATGCGGCCCAAAAATCAACGAATAAGTGATGTGTGTCGATTTGTACTTCTTGGATCCTTTCCAGGATCTGCCGTAAAGTGAAGATCTGAAACACTGATAGGGACCTATCAGGTTATGAACAAACGGTTTCAGACGCTCACACAATACTGCAAAGAGGATCTTGTAGGCGATGTTAAGAAGACTATACTAGTCTATCAGCAAGCGACGCTGAGATTCCAATCATCGGGCATGCTTTCCTCCGACAATATCTTACAGATGAGCTGGTGCATGTGGCCAACCAGGTCATCTCCAGCTGCTTTAAAAAGTTCTACGGACAGTCCGTCTGCTCCAACAGCTTTATTCGACTTCAGATTGGATATTGCTATCTTTACCTTGTCTAAGTTGGGTGGACGGAATTCTTGTCTATCATCGTCCAAACCGAGCAGAACATTCTGCCTAACAGCAAAATTGGGGCCGTCATCGCTGTTAAGGAGTCTGCAGAACTTATCCTTCCAGATTCTCAGACAGACTGCGACTCGACCATGAGTTGTCCATTTTGATCCCGGCAGGATTCGGCCCGAACCTTGTACCCTCCGGATAGCTGTTTTACCTTTTGGTAAAACTTTCGGACTTCATTCCTGCCATAACACCTTTCCATTTCCTCATCGTCATATATGTATATGAAAAAAAAAAAACCGAAACTTTCGAATCGTGTAATTTAAATTGTTTGAAAGTAAGTCATTTGGGTATCTATCTCAATAGGAACTCTTAATCTAATTCTTGGCATGTTCAAATTTAAAATTTACATGCGATCTTCTCCTCATCTCCTATCTTATGTGGTGCAGCGTCCTCTTGAAAATGTTTGACCTAGGCGTAAATCAACTGAAATAGATTCTGTTCTGATTGGCTTATAAGTTGCGGCCTACAGTTTAACATGGATCAAACTCTGTTGACATAAACGGTTGGGCTTCTTTTAGGATGCTTTTTTACTCCTGAGCTAGTCTCACCATTTTTGTTGTACAAAGCTGATGCACTTTTCTCCACTAACAATTTTTTCCTCTCAGGTTGTCAAATATTTTAAATATTACAGCAATTCGAAGAAAGAACCATAGTTTGTCTCGTAGAGTTATTTCTAATTAGGTCACAGACCTTTTAAACTCTGTTATGTTAATGTTACCATTGCCCCATGGGCTTTCTTATATCTAAATCTGTCAATTCCCCTTCTTCCCTCTTTTTTATTTGCATTTAATAAGTATGTATGTTAAAATCTTGTTCATGATAATTTTCTTTTATTTTATTTTCTTTGCAGATTGGGAGTTCATCTGGTCGTACGATTTCCTTTGGAAAGTCTCCATCATCACACTTATATCGTGTCTACCACTTTATATCATAAAATTCCTAAGAAAGAAATGTTCACCACCATCGTATCTTAAGCTCTCGTAAATCTTTTTCACCACATCTCTTCCCTCAAATGAAAAAAAAAACAAACAAACCCCAAGTCGTTATCTTTCCATAATTTCACTGACGCCTGTATTCTCAATAATTTTAAACATCTGGCTATCTCTGTCAGCTTTACTAGAAGGAAAGAAACTATAGAACTCAAATGTTTTTCCTTATTTATACTATATTGTTTATATTGTTTTACTTTTTTTTTGTATGACTTGTTATAGATGAAATTAAGTTTTTACAATGACGTATGCCACTAACTTTTTTGTGACCAAAAATTAAAGAATTGAGTTTAAGCTTGAATTGAACACTGAATGCAGTACTTCTTAGTTAAGAAAGTTATTTTAACTTATTACAGTGGAAAATCGTTTGCAATACTTCCTGACTATGGATTGATGTGCCTAGAAAACAACATTTATTATTACTTCTATATCCATATAAAATTTCTAGAGACTACTTGATTGTGGTATTTATGGCGACGTTTACGAGCTTAATTTGACATTTGCTTCATAAAAGATTGCAGTTGAAGTTGCTTTAACTTCATTCGGGTACTCTATGAAACAAAAAATTTCAAAGCACAGCGAATGAGTGAAGTGGTAAAGTTTTACAAAATATAACTTTTCTAATGGCTTTCGAACATTGACTTAAATACCCTTGAAAACCGTTAAAATTCCTTTTTTTCTATTTTGAGGGTTAAAATGCCACAAGAGGATCTTTGCGACCTTGTAATGGTGTTACACAACACATTTGTTTTGTGTTCGAATGTGGCATCACTTGTCCATATGAAGCACGCTTACTTAGTTATGAGCCATATGTCAATACAATCCTCTCTATTTCTTTAAATGATAACAAGGAATAAAGTTTCAAATGCAATACTTCATACCTCTTCAAGAAGAGTTCAACACAGCCTTGCAATTCAATTTTCGTAGGGGTTGCACTGATTCCGATTTAAAAAACGACAGTTTGCGTGAGCTCAACCACAATTTTCCACAGTTACAGCAGTTTTACATCTTCCACGAAGGTTGACATCTTTCTCAAGAAAATAAATTAGGCGGCAGCTAGTTCAATAAGAAAGGAAAGAGAATAAGTTTGACGAAATTGGCAAATTTCTAAAACTTTTGCTCTTCAAGGCCAAATCATCCATAGCAGCATTTTTTTCAGTTGTGGTTCCGAATAAGAAGAATGCCGATAGTATTCCCAGCACGACTTTTAGCTGTGGCTGTAGTCGTTGATCATTTTTGATTCGCATTTGATTTTCTGATAGATATAGGATACATAGAAATAAGAGAGACCTTTCAACGTGATATATAGATATGCTTTGTTTCTCCATTATCTTCCAACTGTCTCCCCTTTTTCCAAAATGTCCGATGTAATATGTACATTATTTCTTGTTTTTTTTTTTTTTTTAACCTGCGCTTCGTTTCTTACTAAGATCGAGTGAAGATATTCTAAACAAACATGATATGTTTTCAAAACACGATCGTCGTTGTTAGTTATTTATAAATAAATTTAAACAATTAATGAAAACACAAATAAAAAGTGTGAAAATGAACAATTATATAAAAGAATTAATGTAGCATTTAAGGAATATGATAATACAATTCTTATTTTTAAGTCAGGAGAAAAGAAAACCAATAAGCTCTGAGGTGTATTTAATAAATACTCCCCAAATGAATTTTGAAAACTGAAAAGAATCCAACTTTACAGGCTTTCGTAAGAGCAGAAATTAAATTCAATTCATATTTAAGAAACGAAAGGTGATCATAACACATTTGAAATAAAATATTTTCAATAAAAAACATATAAAGAAATATATAAAAGTGTTTTTATACTGCGTTTTTTCCGTTCTGGATTTGACTACATTCGCAAGCAAATGTCTGCGGGCAAGGAGAAGATATAAAAAGATCACAGCTTCACAGTGATAATGTGCACATATTGGGAAAACAAAATCAAGAAGTATGATTTTACAACATAATGTAAGTAAACCACAGCTTTAATTGCATATCTGAAAGGAGTACTTCTAAAAAAAAAGACAACAGCAGTCATTCGATTAGACTATGATCATACTTTACAAGGGGCGTTCAATATATTCTCGGTATCGATATGAAGGAAAATGCGAATTCAATTTAAATTGTTTTTATTTTTCAATATAATCTCCCCTAACATCAATTTGTTACATCTTGAGATAAGCTTTTTTAAACCCTCAAAAAAATAAATTTCCTCTTTCTCTGCAAAATACCCATTTATTGCCGACTTGAGTTCTTCATCATCGGAAAATCTTTTTCCACGAAGACATTTTTTTCAAATCCGGATCACTAGGGGCAAGGTCTAGACTATAGGGTGGGTGTTGGTATTCTTCGAAACCACAATCTCGCGCAGCAGCCTTGGAAACTCGCGCTTTGTGAACAGGAGCGTTGTCATGAAGAAGCAACACACCCGCTGCGAGTTTACCCCGTCTTTTATTTTTAATTTCCTCCCGTAAATTATGCAAAGTGGAAGCGTAGGATGTGGCGTTGATGGTTTCACCTTTTTTTGTACTCAATGAGCAAGATTCCCTTTGAGTCCCAAAAAACTGTGGCCATGAGCTTCCTCGCAGACGAAGTGATTTTGAACTTCCTTTTTTATGTCACTGCATGAATTTTTGTTTGCTTTCAGGGTCATAGTGGTGAAGCTATGTTTCGTCCCCAGTAACAATTCGATCCATAACACCGTACGCGTTCTCACTACACATCTCCAAAAACTCTCTACAAAATATTTTTGTTTTCAGTGTAGCAATAGAATCTGGTTTTTATCTGCTGAACCTCTTTCCAAGCAGACCCATTTTTCTACACTTCTACGTTTCGCAAAATTTTAAAAACAGTTAAAATTGTCAATCATGCATGATTTTGTTACAACCCAGCATTGCCTATTTTGACATGGCCTCGTGATCTTTCCTTAAGCAACCATTTTTCCGAGAATCGATTTCCCGAAATTTATAAAGCCTCACTATTGAATCATTTAAATCTAGTGGTTGCAACAACAACCTCAACTTTCACAAATTAAATTAAATTCGTTATTTCTCCACAGATGTAAGTTAGCCCGTAAGAGGGCACAACAATTTCAATTTCAATACTTTTCTTACAATACAATTTCTTAAATTTTGAAGTGATAATTGAAGAGAACATCGAGGACAGATTAAAAAAGGATTTTAATTTATCACAAACGTTATTAATTCTTAAAATATATACTTTCTGATTACACTTTGTGACGTTCTCACTACACATCTCCAAAAGCTCTCTACAGCATGCGATTCTCACTTTTTTCTGAGACGCTGTGAGCATTCGTGGTACCCATCTTGCACTGACCTTTGAAAGGTTAAGATGGTCATGAAGAATGGTGTGAATGGTACCAATTGAAAGCTTGATGATCTCTGCCATAATTTTCACCTTTATTCGGGCATCCTCAAGAACAAGTTTTTCGACTTCTTTGATGCTCTCCCCGTACAAGCAGTAGCCGGGGCGCCGGAGCGGGGATCGTCTTCAATGCTCTCTCTGCCTCTCTTGAAATCACTTGACCACTTTGCACAGTTGATAATGAATGTGCGGAATCCTGGTAAACAGCCACCATCTCTTTATGAACAGTGTTTTTTACTTTTTCCTTAGTTAGTGAGAAATTTAATTACAGTGCGATGCTCAATTTTCACCATCGTCGTCTCAGTTGCTATTATGATTCTGTTTAACTAAAGATAAAACGCGAATTAATAGCCACATTTATATGAAATTTTACATGAATGCATAACCGATACCGAGAATATATTGAACTCGAATTGTCTAAATGGGTTAGTATTCTCTATTCCTGATAAAACAAAGCTCTACTTTTGTGGTCATTCTCAATGTAATCGGCGTTTTCTTTTAGAACTTACTTAGAGTTCTTTATATGCTAACTATAATGACTCCAATAAAGTATTAAGTTAATCAATGCTGCGAATTTTTTCCAGTAAACATTTTTTTTTAATTAAGGAAATTATTCGAAATTCTTCTTTCAATCTCATTTATCTGGTAATTTCTTGTATTTTCTTTTTTGAGGAAGTAGAAGCATGTCCAATATTTCATCTTATGATTTGATTTCCGATTACGATTTTAATTTTCATAGTGAACATCTGCTTCCGTGATTGGGTTGGACGAAGAACAGAATAATAACAAATATACAGTTGGGTGCAAAAGTAAGTCGCGTGGACCTAAAAACGCTGTTTTTTCCATAATGTAAAAAAATCAAAACGTTTGTTTTCTTTTCATTGAAATCTTATAATGTTAATCTAATAAATTTAACGAAAACAATAATTCATTTAATAACAATTTTATCGAAATTTCCATGACTCACTTTTAGTCCATGTTGATATGTCACACACATGTATGACATCAATACTTTATCCACATGCCTTTTGCTTTTTTAATTTGATTTAGTCGTTTTGGGAGGCTGTTGGATGACCGAGAACAATAATATTGTATAATTTGTTCCCATTGTTCTTGCGCTCTTTCTTATAAAACAGCTAAGGATGATGGTGGCGAGTCGTAGTCCTTGGCAAGACCAGTTTTGAGACAGGCCCAAAGATTTTCGATTGGGTTAAGGTCTGGGATTTGAGCTGGCCAATCAAGCACATCAAAGCACATAGCGTATTAAGCTAATCCTGGACTTTCTTGGCCATGTGCTTCGGTTGCCTATCATGTTGGAAAACAACTTTACACGGAGAATAGGGCATGTTGTTCTCTGACTCTATGAGATTTGACTTCAGAATGATACAGATACATATGTTGGTCCATTCTACCCTCTTTGAGATGCAATTTCCCAACACCAAAAGCCCCATGCAGCCCCACAGCATTACCGAACCACCTCCGTGCTTCACAGTTTGTTTTACATGATGTGCCTTCAATGATTCGCCTCATTTTCGGACCAATTCTGATATTTTTAGATGAAACTTTGTTTTTTATGGTTTTCTTTGAAAGGGCTGGTTTCTTTTTCTTTTCGACAGCTATTACATTGTGCTTGCGTAGTGTCCGGTTAACCGTCCATCGACTTATTCCCTTTCCTGTATCTGCCTGTAACACTTTTACCGCTTCAGATGTTGTAATCGTCTTTCCTGAGAGTATAAGCCTCACCAATCTTCGCTCATCCTGATCAGTGAGCTTCTTGGGCCTTCCTTGTTGTGCGCATTTGGTGTCAATTTTAAATTCCTTTTTTAGCCTCGCGACAGCTGACTGGGAAACTTTGCAATCTTGACGAGTTGAATTCCCTTTTGGAGTAATTTAATAATTACTTTTTGCATTTCTTTGTCGATCGATGACATTTCTACAAACCGTAGATAGAAGTATTGTAAAAATTGCAGTATACTGCAACTAAATTCTTTTTACTTTACCTGATTCACTTTTTAGAAAATTAAAAATATTTCCAGAACGATAATTTAAAAAAAAAAACTGATAGTGTGAACACTTTCGTTTCCAATCTGCAAATGCCACAATACGTCTAGAAATACTGGTGCAAAAGTGAGTCATGCGAAAAGCAGCTGTACAACAAATATTAACAGATTACCATTATTTAACTCATGTGTCGTCGATCAGAAATCCCGTATGTAGATTCCCGTGAAGCTTGACTTCTTAGACTTCTATAGAAAAGGATATATGAGAAAAAATGCAAGTGAAGGAATAAAACCGACTCACTTTTGCACCCAACTGTATATATGAGTCGAATGTTCGATAAAGGGCTTTTATACCCTGAATCAAACAGAATAACGAACCAAACTGAGCTTAGCTCGCACTCGGGATTTTTTTCTAAGCGCCCAAAAATCGATTTTTGTATTTAGCAGTAGGAAAGGTATATATGCGAATTTAAGTTATTTAGCCAAGTTGCTACTTCAGGTTAATCATTAAACCTGTAAGCAATCCAATAAATCTTAGGTAAGCTAAAAGTACTTGTAAAGATTTGGGAAGTAAGATTTACAATCAACAGATTAGACTAGAAAGGCACTTTTGTCTACATGTTATTTAATAAATTCAGGGAAAGTAATAGTGCAATTCAAAGCATGTAAGAAAGAAGCAAATTTGCTTATAAACGTATAAATATTCATTTATTGTTCTTTTGAGTCTGCGATGTAGTAAGAGAAACATCTGCAAATCATAATTCGGGATCCTATTTGATCGGTTGAGTAGTTATTATATTAGGCTTTGAGTGGCGCTGATCTTTTGTCTACAGCGCTTATTATTATTCATTTATTCTCTAATCGTGGCAACCCCATCTGATTAGTTTTTTTTTATTTCTTTAATAAATATTAAAAAAAGAATATATTTCTCTTAAGCACAAAGAATGTAAATATAAAACAATTTGTAAAGAAATTATATATTTATTAAACAATTTGATCTTTTGATCATACAATGAGTTTGTATTGCATTGCCATAAAGTATTTTACTTAATATTTACGTATACTTATCAGTTGTACTTAGTGTTCTAAATATGGTATACATAAAATAATCAAAATAGAAAAGTACAAACACACATACATATATACAATTCGCGTCACAGTCTGAAGTTTATTCGAATTTAAAAACTGTATTCAAAATATCTTAAATATTGTCAATTAAAATTAGCTCTCTAAACAAAGCACAATGTGATGTGATGTGACTTCTGTAATGTTTGTTCAGCATTTTTTGAATTGACATCAAACACCGATTTGTTTGGCTAGCCACGTTTTTAAACGCCAATTTCATCTTAAGCACATATCGATTTACAACGAATTAAAAAACGTGATTGAGCAATTGTGCAATGCAAATGGACAACCACACTGTAATGGATCTCCAAACAAAAAACAAAATAATTGAGTATACTGAAAAGGATTTAATCTTTCTAAAATTAAAATCTTTTATCTAGATTTCAAAACATATTTGTAATTAAATAATAAATATGCACATAACAACTTACAGCTAATGAAACGTTACATCTTTGCCGGTTCAGATAACATTCTTAACCAGCCGTGTTGATTTCCTGCGGATGATGGTCTTACTCCTGATTGTATCTAATATTAGGCTCTGAAGATTCTTACTTTTACGCAACTTTACGCGGAGCTTCTTCAAGTGGAATTTCTTTGACTTCGATGTGAACTCATTTTCTTTCAGAATATCTTTAGTTTTATCATCAAATTTCGCTCTCAGTATGCGAAGAGTAAGGCTTTTGCAGTCGCTATTGAATTTCGTTTTATAGCTAGTCCTCATCTCTTTGCTGGGTTCACAATCGAGTTCTTCTTTGGAATCGATTTTCACCTTAGGTTCGACAGTAAGATCAGTTCGAACTTGCAACGTATCATTCGTTTGACACGGGAGCTTTGGTTGGGGTGCACTATTTGACAAATTGCCAACTCGCTGATCGGCCGCCACATGCCCATCATTTGTTGATGGATTTGGTATCTCAGCATTAGTGGTCATAGATGTATTAGTGAGTTGAGAAGCTTCAGCATTGGCTGTACTTTGGTGCTCTATCATGTGTTGCAATACTTTTGTCACATCAGCGTCCAAAGACACCGAGCAGAGTTCGAAGGCATCTGGGTAGAACATGTTGGTGAATGAATCGTTGTTCGATGCATCCGTGGGTGCGTCATCGTTTACCACTTCAACGTCAATCGCTTCTTCTTTGATTGTGATCTGCGGACAAGCTGCGTTTGCTAATGGAGTCTGATTGGGCAACTTCGAGGGAATATGAAATTCATCAACAGCTCCCCAATATTTACGAGGTCTTTTGTTTCCTATTGTCGAATGTTGTGACTGTGATGGCAGTGGTTGTTGGGCTGAATTTTGTTGCGATTTTCTAACGCCTAACGATGTTTTTTCAAAATTGTGCGCCTCTGTTTGAACTAAATTCAAATTTGTGTTCGCCGGATTTTTGGGAACCTTGTCGCCACTTGTGGATGGTTGAGAGGGGATGAGTGGAATTCTGTTTTCATTTTCATTGGGATTTAGAAGACCTACTTTGCAAGAATTTTGAGCGTCATCAACATCGATTATTTCTTTCTTTATTTCCACCGGATTATTTATTGTCAGCGGAATGTTTGACGTTTCGGCGATTTGTATGGATTTCGGCACTTCTTTGTTCTTGCTTTCACCTTCCGTGCCAGATATTGTGGCGCATTGCATTGTAGATTTCGGTATACAGAACGCCGGTGGTGAATTAGGGTCAAACGTATCACGGGGAATTTTGAAAACATTTGGTAGTGATACCACAGGGGGCTCTGCTGTCTGTGGTTTTCTGCCAGGAACCATGCAAATTTTAGTACTATTTTCAGTAGGTTTAAGCGTTGAAGCACTTGGGGATACGTTATTCGTTCCTGGATTAGTTCTTATGGTGATATGTGTTCGAACATTCGATACCGAAGCCTGCTGGCCTTTTATTAAAGACACGGTCGGGGAAATTGAAAGGGGCGATATCGTTCCTATGTTTGGTTTTTCTCTTAAGGTTATAGTTGTGCTTGCGGGTAGCGGTAAAATTGGTCTCACAGCTACCGAATTTTGGGGAATTATTTTGTTTATTCTGGGTTGATTTGAAGATGGCAGCCTACACGATTGCTTGGGGAGGATAGGCACAATTTTCCCTGCGGGGACAATCTGATGACTTGTGGGCGGTATGGTTTGCACGTTTCCTCCTAAGGGTAACCCCTTCACAATTTTTAAATTTGATGGTATTTGGGCCATCAATGGTTTCTCTGAAGCGGGAACATTGCTGCATGTTGGTAAACATTGTGGCACTGCTTTTTTATTTTGTTGACCATACATTTGATTGGGAATCTGGGACACAATTGTGCTTCCGATAGTAGGCATAACAATAGGGTGAATATTTGTAACTCTTTGTTTTGGGGGACAACTCGTAGTTATTGATGAAATTGTCAACCTATGAACACCTACAGAGGTTGTGGGAGAATTTTGGCCATTTATTGGGTCGATTCTATTAGCTTCTGGTGCGACGTTCACAGTAGACTTCGGAATGCTGAGTCTATGTGCGGGTGAATTAGAGTTATGTCTTCCTTGTTTGCCAATAAAGTATTCGTTTTGTATTTCACGGAGTCGTGCCTGTACGCGATCGAATTTCAAGTAGAAATTATTGAATTGCTGCATCTGAACTTTGCACACTTTACAAATGTAGCTGGGTAGACCATCGGTGTTCTTAAACTGCAATGAGAAGAAGTGCAAACATTGAATAAAATAATGTAAAATAATAATGTAATAAGAATAATTGCAAACATTGCTTAAAATAATGTTTCCATGTTATTTCTTCATTAATAATAATTAATTGCTGGCGCGAAAGTCCACAGGGACCAGGGCCTAGCTTGCTCATCAACTACTCGTGTTGTGTGCGCTACAATTCCCTCACGAGTAGAAAAGACCTACAGTTTTTTGCCGACTTTGAGCGGCGAAGTTTTAAAAACTCGAAAGAGGTGGTGCCGTGAAACCGTGGACCTTCAACATGTGAGTGTCGCACTCTACCCACTACGCAACTGCGGCCACAGTTCTTTATTATTGTACTCATCAAAATGCTACCAAACAAGGCCTGGCTCCAACAGAAGTGCTTACACTTCTGTTTTGGAGATTTTTTCGAAATACTATTCCATTGCCCAAATGTCATCGCCATTTAAAGACATTTTAGTCGGTTCCTTAAAAGAGTTAGATAAGATGAGGGACATAGAGTCTAAAATTTACGAATTGGAGAGATGTATAACTTTTATTCTATGTGGTCAATAAGACATAAGGGATCTAAATGACTATCATACGGTACACCCATTGAACCAAGCGAGGCCCACGTATACTGTAAACTAATTTATGCACTAAATGTTTTGTCACTAGTGAAAGTGAAAAATGAGATCTATCAAACAACTGTTAGGATGACTAGTTATTAACGCCAAACAATCGAGGATGGGAAGCAACATTAACTTAACGTGAGAGCAATCCATAAAGCAACTCACCACAACACCTGTAGCATCAGTAAAAGCCTTCCTTAGAACTTCGTTTTCATTGCTGAACAAATTATCAAGAGGATGATTGTAACTCTCGCATACTCGGCATGCTATCCATTTTAGTCCGGCTTGTCCTGAAAAACGCAGGCCATGTATATTTTATGCCATTAAGTCTCTTGTAATTACTCACTTTTCAGTCCATCAGTACAGGATGCGCACGTTGATATGGAGGCAAATGAGATAACTTTTGGTGGCAAAATAAGTTTTGCTGCGCTTGTCCAGTTCTGCACTTTATACACCGTCAAATCCGTGGGATATATTCTCATACATAAATCGCAGAACGTACTGGGAATTTTGCTGCATGCTTCACAGCGCTGTTTATTGACAGGACTATCTATGACCTTATTGCACCTATTGCACAGTGAAACCGAATTCTCCTACAATGTTGTGAGTGTTTGAGTTTACAGTTATTGAATGAGAAATGCTCCTACCATGTCACAATCTATCTCCAGATAGCCGCTCAGAGCTGAAGAGATTTCCTCGAGCGTATCCATGGGCTTGACACCAAAAATATTTAAGATCTGTATGTCGTTGTCCGAGAAGTTCTCAGTCCCCATAGATTTGCCTGCTGATGTACAAGCGATAAGAAATGAAATATATTGCACTTCCTAACTTACAATCTGTTGAAGATTTCATCAAGTTACGGCGTTTCACTTCAATTACGGATTGCTTTAATTCACACCAGTACTAAAAATGAATGATATTGTTGGATTTAAGTTCGCAAATAGAAATGAACTGGACAAACCTTTTGCCATTTGATCACTGGCATAATTACTCCAGAACAATAGTTTAACTTTTGTGTAATTTGATACCAGATCTTCTGCTTTGTTTCTAGAGAAACAAGTACATTAAGGAGACTCTTACGATTCATTTCCATCTGCTTGATAAGAAGCTCCCTTTGCCGTACCAACGGCTTCCCATACAAAAACGGAGGTCTTTCTTGCAGCTGCAAATAAATGCGATTAAATCAAGAACTTACATAGAGAATTGGTTTATGCCCCACCAACTGAGCATAGGTCTGTGGAACTTGAGGCCGCAGTTTCAACATCGCATTATAGTGATACCATTTTACCGAGCAATGATTATGGTCATCCTTCACTTGCTTATTCAAACACAAGAAAATCTGTAACAGCGCATACCATTTGTTTATGCATTCAATAACTGAAAGTATTTTCGGAAAATGAGTATTTCCCTTGGAGCTCTAAGAAATTATCTGTTTACCTGGTATTTGAAGGGAATTCGACAATTTGTACCAAGCAATTCTATTATGCTGGATATTACTGTACTCAGGATGAGATGGATCGTAGATACATGGAAACAACTTCATCACATTAAGAAGATCAGTTTCAGACGGTTCGCTGGACTCCATGCTAACATCAGCTGGGTTTCCAGCGAAAATAAGTGCCATTTTTTGGGGGTTTATAATTAATTGCAACAAAAATTTCAAACAACAAATTTAATTGAAAATAGTTCTCCTGGAAAAAGAGTAAAATTAGGAACACTTTGAGTGTGTGGAACACATTAACAGCTGTCAAGTGGAAATGGAAAGTGACAAATGAATTTTTTCAACGTCAGCAATGCAAGGAACGCTGTGGAAATGAAGATATTGTTCAGGGTTGTTACTTTAAGCTCTAATTGGTCCCTACATGATGTAATTGGTCTCCTTATACAATATAAAGCCTGCTTATTATATAACAATTTCGATTTTGGCTTTAATCGGTTTTAAAAAGCAGAATAAATGTAGAAATAGAATAGAAATAAAACAAAACTAAAGCAATGTTTTGGGATCATTTGATTTCTGACAATGAAATAACACATTTCAATAATTTCTTTGTATAAGTTTCAACAAGAAAATGACATTAAATACTTCAGTTTCAAATATCTCTTTCATGAAACAACGTGGTAAGGTTTTCTTTCCGCAGTTTAGGCTTGCTCTAAGGTTTGTCTTTAGTTACACTTTCACCGAAAATAAACTTTAGTCAAGTTCTACGCCGTCTCTTAAGCGTGAATGGCCATAACAAAAAAAAAAAAAAAAAAAAATGGCCATAACCTAAAACAGTCAGCAAGAACAGATTGAGGGATAGCTCTTCTTGGAGCTTCATCTTTGACGTCATAGTCTATAGTGACACATCGCTAAGGAGGTCTACTCAATGATGGTCTATACAGCGCGGACACCCGCCTGTTCGCTTGCTAACCAAATCAGTTGAAAGCAACCGTTACATGGACGATGGATTCGTCACTGCACTCTAGGTGGATATGGTAAACAATTTTCGGAAAGAAAGCACTCTAAAGGTTCGTTTAGCACGAAGGGGAACTCTTCGCAAAGTCTACAGCTAACGGAAAATACTACCGGAAATCAAGGTAAACGGGCACTAAAACAAAACTGTAACTGTTGTGGTGCACTTCGAGCTTAAAACCAAGCCAATTTTCATCCCAGAAGCAAGTGAATACTATTAAAACGCACAACTGACTATGGATTAAACAGAAGAGTAAAAAAAAAATAGACGTCTTTATAATCCTTAAATCCTCCTCCTCCTATTTAATTCAAAGTCAATTTTGGTTTCAATAATATTTACCTACCTTTAGGATGAAAACTGTCATGGTCTGAAACTCTTTTGGGGCTATAAGGAATTTTCACAACAAATTCAGCGAATTTGCCTTGATATTCACGTTCCGGAAAATGCCATGAGGGTGCCACTGTAATGTCAAACCTATTTCAATTCTGTCTCAATACCTCTTATTCTAATAATACTAATAATAATAATAATTGTTGGCGCTACAGTCCAGAGGGGACCAGGGCCTAGCTTGCTCATCAACTACTCGTGTTGTGCCCGCTACTGTTCTCTCACGAGTAGAAGGGACCTACAGTTTTTTGCCGACTCCGAACGGCGAAATTTGAGAAGCTTTCTTAGACAGTTATTACTCTTTAAGTGTTGTCAGCAGCTCGAAAGAGGTGGTGCCGTGAAATATTCGAAAAATTGGTGTTGAGCTGGGAATCGAACCTAGACCCTTCGGCGTGTGAGCGTCGCACTCTACCCACTACGCCACGGCGGCCACTTACCTCTTATTCTGTCAAATGTAAATGGTAATTTTTCAATTGCAATCGATGAAAGAAACTACCTGTACGCTATGGACACCCTGAATTAGTCGTAAAATAGAGAATTGAAGTCCAATTGCTGTTCCTAAGAGTCCATTTTTTTATTTTAAAGTCTTAGTTTGAATCTTTGGTAAAATATTTGACATTTTAATAATTAACAGTCACTCCAGGGACATAAAGAGGTCGCCACGTACAAAAATTATTAATTTAAATTTTTTTTTTTTTGTTAATGGCGCCCCATGTATGTTCCGGGACTTACTGAAGTTAAGTTTTATATCAACGTCGTTCAAAGGTTATTATTTGTGTGTACCCCAACTAGGTCATTGAGAATTTCTCTAAATGACTATACTCAGTGCTCATTTACATATTTTTCAGGATCTATGGATGACGTATAAAATTTTATGTTTACTTCAATAAATTTAAATAGTGACGATTAGTAGCAAATACTTCAAAGCAGAAGATTGTAAGATTTTACTGGCAATTCCTTATTTCCAAATTCATTGAAAAATTCCTGCCAACGTAAAAGATAAGTTAAAATCTTCATATTTAGTTCCAGTTGCATTTAAAAAAAAAATCTATTTTTCAGCTACATATATGTCAAAAGGGACCCAGAGCCTCTTAGGATCCCGCCCTTTGATTGACATCATTTCTTACAACATATGAGGAGTGTTCGAGTACATTTTGTATCAAATTGTGAAGTCTGTCATTTGTCAAGGAGTGGGGGTAAATTTCTTTTTGAAAGAGGCAAAGTACGGGAACGCATCAAAGTAAAGTATGTCATTAAGAAATGTCAGATTCATTTTTTCGATACAGGAAACAAAAACAACAACAAAATTTGAGACACATACACAGAGATAATGGGTTAACGCTTACTTATCTCTGTACGCACAAGTGTCAAAAAGTGTCAAAAGGCATTTCATTTGCTGATGTTTTCCTAGAAGATAGAGCTTATAAGAGAGAAAAATATTTCCCTTCTCTACGAATTTCGAACGTAATTTTTTGACGGTTTTCTAATTCTGCAAATTTCTACGAAAATCCGTTTCACAAGTTTCGGCAGAGTTACTCTCTTCAAGAGAGATTTTTACCCCCACTACTCAAATACGAATTTTTGTGTACAGGTGAATTGAAACATACCTATTGTTTTCCAAATTCCATTTCCAGAAGTTCCTTACAGACAAACTTTTAATAAAGGCATAGCGCCCTTGTTTTTTTTTTCTATTTCCCTTCTGATAGGAGAACTTATAGCCTGAACTGTTTATAAGTTTCTGCCTCTTTCACAGGCGGTTGTAAAAATGAGGCAGACAAACCTCAAACCAAAAGAAAATGAAATGTTGTACAAAATGCTATCAAATGAAATCCAAGGGCGGAAGACGAAGGTGTTGTGGGGGTCTTTTCCTCATTAGTTTCTATCCCAAGTCTCCCAAAAAACAAATTTGCAAACGACGTGCTATGTACTTCAATCAGCTTTAGGTCATCCCGATTATGTTCCTGTGGTGATTAGGTGTGCATTATTTTAAAGATATACATACATACATATTTTTTTAGCATGTTTGATCATTTCTACTTTGGGATCACTTAAAACACAAATTCGTATCGACATTCGGTCCATTCCAACTGCTCTGAATTGCTCAGAAAGTCTACGAATTTGCCCGAAAAACTCCGAAAAGGCGTTCCATTAAATAATTTTTTCGTAAAAGAGAGAGCTTATGAAAGAGTAAAACGAAATATCTGTGGGCATCAGATGGCTGTCAAAGTGAAAACAAAAAAACTTCTGACAATGCATATATCTGATAGTTGTTTACGAATTTCTACAAAAAGTCGTTTCACAAGTTTCTGCAGAGTTACTCTTTGCAAGAGAGATTTTTACTCAAACTACTCAACTTCGAATTTCTGTACACAAATGAATTGGATCAGTCCTAGTATGGGCGTTTTGACAAATTAAATGCTTTGTGTCAAATTGACACATGAAACACAAGATGTCTAAAGATCAAAATCAAATGGTCTTTTCCAGTAGCTCTGAAATGCGGCGATTGCCACCAAATTTCGCCGAAAAATTGGCACTCCATACGCTGATTTGTGCGTAAAAGAGAAGGTTCATGAGAGCGTACAATTTTTCCCCTACCTATTAATTATTATAATTTCTGCCGAAGAAAAATCGGTAAGCAGCAAATGACTGTCAAATTGAAAATAAAAAACCTCTGACATTCCATATATCTGATATCTGTTTACATTTTTTGAGGGTTCCTTATTTCTGCGAAAAGTCGTTTCGGCAGAGTAACTCTCTCAAAGAGAGATTTTTACCCAAGCTACTTAACTATGAATTTCTGTGCACAAATAAATTGGAACAGACCCAATGTTTCCCAAATTCCATTTCCAAAAGTTCCTTACCGAAGTAAAGGTCTTTGTTTTTTCTATTTCCCCTTCTCACAGGAAAACATTTTGCCTGAACGGTTTATAAGTGTCTGTTTTTAAGTTTATCCTCTTCACATGCGATTGTAAAAATGAGACAGACAGTCTTCAAGCCAAACGAAAATGGAATATTATAAAAAATGCTGTCAAATGAAATTCATGGGCGGTAGACGTGGGATTTGTGGGTGTATTTTCCTTATTTTTTTCTGTCTCGGGTGACCTAAAGGAGATATGTATCTTATTCATTGTGGTGGTTAGGTGTGTATGATTTTAAATATATGTATATATATTTTTTTTGGAGTATGTTTGATCACTCCTACTTTGGGGTCACTTAAATGGCATATTTGTACCGATATTATGGATGGTTTTGACAAATCAATTTGTGTCAAATTTGAATTCGGTTCGTTATCGGTTGATGACACATGAAAAACAAGATGGCTTAAGATCAAAATAAAAGATAAACAGAAGTCCATAGAGGGACCAGGGCTTGGCTGGCTGCCCTGAAGAATTCAAAGTTTTGAGCCGATAATCGAACCTAGCCTTCGGTGTACGAGCGTCGCACTGTACTCACTACACAACGACTGCCACATTTCACATGACATTTAAAAACCCGATTTAGATTTCCGTTCTTTTTGTGAAATTTTTCCATGAAATGTTAGAACTCACATTTTTAGAGGAAATTGTGTAATGACATCTATCTCCGCTTTAAGAAATGTTCCTCTTAAATCCATGATTCTACCTTCATGTTTCTTCTTCCCCATTACAAACTCCTGCTTTCAGTCTAATGTCGTAGTCCAACAATTTTTCTCCTTTAGTTATCAAATAAAATAATAAATTACAAGACCGTACATCCATCAACATATATTTAAAACGTATAAGACTTTATACATTGTGATGATTCATCAATCTGTTTGGGGGCTTAATTTTTCTTGTTTGATTTCACAGCTTTCATTCAGTGAAAATACGTTTTTTATTTGTAAAAAGCTGTGTTCCTTGTTTAAGGACCCGACGTTTTCATCGTCTTCAACATCATCGTCTTCGTCATCAAGAAACAGAGTCCTGTATAGCTCTAGAGCCTTTTCTTTTGTACTTTCTTCCATATCGGGTAAACAAATACCAGGCATTGGATTAAATGTTGTCGGATTTTCTGTCGAAAAAGATCCATCCAGTTCGCAAAAAGCTGTCCTTGGACTGATTTGAGAACTTTTGTGCCTCGGTATAGAAATTTCGTTTGAACTGGTAGCATTTTCAACCAAATCACTCGTATCCTCATTTTCGACTTTAATCGGTTTTGAACTTATTTCTAAACTTTTAACAGGTGTCAAAGATATAATTTTATTTTGCGATATGCGACGGTCTTCGGTCGTCTCCTCGCTCGATTCCGAAGTTAGGAATTTAGCATTATCTTCCAAAGCAGTCAAAGATATTGGAGCTTGTTCCATAGCATTTTCAATCAGATCATTCATATCTTCATTTTCAACTTTAATCGGTTTTGCACTTATTTCTGAACATGTAACAGGTGTCAAAGATAGCGATACGCGATGTTCTCCTGTAGCCTCCTCGCTAGATTCCGAACATAGGTATTTAGCTTTATCTTCAAATACAGTCAAAGATATTGCAGCTTGTTCCATAGATCTTGTAACCCGCCGTGGTTTTCCAGGTCTGGTTCCAGTTATACTGAGTTCTGAAGACTTATTTAATGAATTGAGTACACTGATAATGTCAGTTTTAAGATCTTTTGAAGTGACACTCACACTCTCAGAGCCTTTACACGGTTTTACAGATTGAATTGTAGTGTCAGTTTCTTTAGGCAGTGTGGTTGCCAACGCGAGTGTGTTCTTTTCTTTCGAAGCTCGCCTTTGAAAACTTCTTATAGGATATAGGATCTGCACATTGCTTGGTTTAAGTTTACCGCGCGTTCGAATCGCTTCCGATGATTGCTCTCTGTCGATAGGTGTAAGTGATATTTCTTCCAGGTCCGATAGAAGCTTTTCTGCGCTTGGGGAATCTGAATGTAGTCGCTTACAAATGATGTTTGGCTGCGCCAATTTACGCTGCGATCGAGTTGTTACTGACGAAGGACTAAGTTTGGTTGCTGCTGAATCTTTTTTTTGGGCTGTTTCTGATTTAGACATGACAGAAGAGCCCTTACTCGTGTTTTTAGCATAGGGAGATTTTGAATGCCTGTCATTTGAGCTGTCGCCATTTTCATTTACTTCAGCTAAGTACCCATCAATGTTTAAGGGCCTTTGCTCTAACTTTTGCTCAGTAGAACTCATGTCTGTGTCAGAGGCTGAAATTTGTTCTTGCTTAATATTCTGGACTGGTGATGCTTTCCTCTTTCGTGAATAAACTCTAATTTGAGGTAGTTTTTTTAATTGTAATGTTTCGGGTGCGGATGTAGCTTGACTTGGTATTTCTGAAGCATTGATGATATCTTCATCAGTGTAAGACATTGATGTTTCATCGTAAACGCTCTCATCTTCGTTCCCCGACTTATAATTTTTTTCTTCAAATGGGCTTATATTCGTCGCTCGGAAAGATGTCTTTTCTGCCTGAAGTTTTAGTCTTTTTGATTGTTTCCTTGAAGTTTCACCATGCTGTTTTGACAAAGATTTTTCCGTTTTTTGAATTGGTCCATCACCAACTAAACATTTCTTTTGAATTTCCAGCAGCACTTTTTGAGTATTGGAAAATGTTAAATAAACTCTGATGAAATCCATTAGCTCATCGCGGCATTTAATGCAAGCAAAGCAAGGCAGGCCATCCGATAAGCGAAACTGAAAAAAGAAGACAAATTAAAAACTTGAAGCACCTTCTTGTCAATTTCTGCTTTACTGCATACTATTCCTTCAACTTACTCTAAATCCTGTGGCAGTATGGAAAGTTTCTCTCAAGTGATCATAAGAGGCATGCATGAGGTTCTCAAGTGGGTGTTTACTTTCACCACAAACCCGACAAATTTTCCAAAGCCATGAAGCTTTCTCTACAAAAGAAAAAGACAAGGGATAAAATGAAAAATAAAAATGAAACAATTATACCTACGTCTTAAGGTTGTGTGACAACGAAGACAAAAACGTACTTTTTCTTTGTTTCGAAACGCTTTAGAAATTAATTTGTTGGCACGCATCCCCCAAGCTTTTGTGCTCAATGTAGCAAATGTCTTAGCTTTCAAACATATTTCACACATTATCGAACATGGTTCATAACATTCATTGCACAAACCATCTTTTAAGTCCGTCTTGCCTACCGGACAATTAAGGCAGTATGACGCATTCTGCAAATGGAAATGGGAATGGTCATGTATTTCTAAGAATATTTTCTAAACGTACAACATCCTCATTGAACTCATAGTTCATTGACAATTTCAATATAGCATTAGGATCCTCCACAGAGTCTATTCCAAAGATTTTTAAAAAACGAATTTGCTCCCGCGATTTTTCTTGACCTTAAAGAAATTAAAAATACTCTTATATTATAATCTCCACTAATAAATTCAACAATGTACTTCACCTTTTGATTTAAGCGATATCAAGCACTCCTGCTTAAAGTCCCACCAAATCTAGATAGATAGTACAAATTAGTCACTTACAACATAAATGAAAATTAAAGACGAAATAAAAGCATATGGAGTCAATAATATCATCAAACAACCAAGAAAATCAAAAAGCAACTCAAATAAGATTCTCACCATTTGCCACTCAATGACACATCTCTGTGGTGTGGGGAATCTTTCGTTTAAGAAATTAACAATATCGGTCCAAATCTCTTGACGTCGCCTGCAGCTGGTCGTGGGCGTCATTAGTTCATTTTTCCTTGCCTCAATCTGATGGATTAGTCGGTCTAGCTCAGCGCTTTCTCTGGGGGAATATGGTTTTGTCGTGGCCTTGCTTGTAAGCTAAAATAAGCAGCACCGATCGTCAAATCTTGAACAACATGAAATATGAATGACATACCAGGTCTGTATAACTTGTTGCCATTTGTGACTGCATTTTCTTAAAGAATTTATAGTGGGGCCATTGCACACATAACAAGTCATATCCGATGGCTGTTTCAAGCCGAGAAAAATGCAGGAATGTTTGAAAGAGGAAATACCACTTATCTTTGCACTCGGCAACTAAAAGAAAAACTTAATACGCCGAGAAAGTTTGACGAATACAATAGTTTCTTACTCGGCCTCTTAACAATCCGTGAAACCTTCAACCAAGAACTGTTGTTACGCATCCTACATCCATAATGTAAGTTTGTTTTGATGCAGAGGCAGACGCGCTGAAAGACGGCTTCTATCAGATCTATTTCAAAGTGTCTATCAGGATTTTCATTTCCTCCCGGCGATGTGTCCATTTTATTAAAATAATAATAGTTCTAGTAAGAAAACACTGCACAGAGTATTGGTCCCTTGTATGCACAACGCTCAACCAAGTGACATCCGTATAATTTTGTTGTCATACTTAGGAACGTGTTGGTAATGGAGAGATAAACGTCATTTGAAAATGGGTCTGTTCGAGTAGTTTTGACGGTCCTACGTCGGTTTAAGTATTTGGCGATTGACCTACTCATTTACTCCTATGCACTAGTATGTCATCTTTGAAAGTCTACCACCAAAAGGTGAATCGCTTTACGGTATTCGTATGCATATTTTCAAATATACTGAAAAAAAATGAATACATGTGAAAGCGGTGACGACTACTAGGGAGTATAAAAATAGCATTCGAACAGATATAAGAGAAAATGAAAGGCGAGATATCAAGAAAATTGGCGAAAGAAAGATCCGCATGTATTACGAAAAGGTAAAACAAAACATTGAGGGGATATACATTTTGAAACAACAGGCCCTAAAAGGAAAACGGAAAAAATGTAGTAAAATCATAGTCTCTGTTTGAAATCATATTCAGTGTCATTACATTGTTGTAAAAAAAAACCTTGGATAAACTGCAATCTACACTACGCATTTAGATACATTTGACAGGCATGTCGAACCAAACTGACAGTTATCAGGCAGAATGTATTGGCTTCTCATGTCACCAAGACCCAGAGTTATCTCTGACCAAGACCAAATGTACGATTTTAGGCCTCTCTCTAGGCAGAAGCTTTCAAATCAATGGTCAACGTGCTGTCAAGTCAATGCTTGATAGCAGCTCTATCTGCCGATCTGAACGAATGCACTCTGCTGATCTAAGTAAAATAGACGACAAGAATTAATTTAAAATAAGTCACATACATCTAATTATTATTTCAAAGTATTTATTTGTGTGGTACGAAAGAGCATTTAAGCTGTATACATATAATGTTAGCCATTTAAGCCATTTTATTGGCAACGGCCAGCTGTAGCGATTGAATTTGATTCGACCACTTATCCTTGGCGCTATAGCGCGCTGCACAACTATTCTCTTTGTCCAACTGCAAGACCTGGTTAACCTGATCGATTCTTCCCTGAATTGTGCTGAAAGACAAACGCTGTTAGTTGGCATATTCACACCAGGTTTATGACATAGCGTACTTATCTAAGATGCACGAGACCAGCAAACTCTCCACTTCAGCCGGTTCAATGTTGAGCGCGTTCGCAATGAACGGAATTGCAATATTTTTGTAAGGCCGGATCAACTTTATCAACACCTGCGTGCGAATATTCCTCAGCAGGTCTTCGATGTGCTCACGAATGAAGGGATCAGCCATGATATTGTTCCGGTTGATCCGCAGAATCGATTCGAACTCATTAATGTCATTATTCTGATAGGAAACAACCAAATTGGTCATAGCTAGGATTTCTGGATCATTCTTGTAGGGTTTTGCTTCTTGAGAGTCAAAGGGATTTATTCCAGATTTCATTAGCCTGAAAGAACATGATGGGAGAATGAAAGAATGCATCGCTAAGTGTGCAGCGGGTACTCACATGTTTGCCAAGACTAGGTACTTTAGACAAGTGGTTCGCCTGGGGGAACCAGATTCATCGTAGTTTTTGAATGCTTCAAAGAAATCAGTATGCGCCTTCTCGAATTCGCCCTCGCGAAGATGCATTTTTCCACCACACTCCCGAATTACTCCCATTATGAGTGGATGAGGTATGGCTGACTTGATGTGTAGAGACTGTTCATAGAGCGCCTTCAGCTTTTTGTTGTTCTTCTGAACGGTGTACATTTGGATCTCCAAAGCGTAGATCTCAAGCAGTTGAGTGCCCTTCTTCAAATCATCCTCGCCATCGTCAGTCTGAAAGAGAATGGTAAGTCTTGCTCGGAGGATACTTCACTTTAAGATTGACCACCTGACAGGACTGGTGCAGTTGTTTCAAGATTTTCTGCAATTTACTAAAGTCGCTGCGGTCAAAATACAATTTTCCCAGTTTTGTGTTTGTCTTAAACCACAGGCGGTCATTCTTTGCATCCTTTAGAGCGTCTAGTGTGGTCTCATAGAAGTTCTGAAGCAGCTCCATCTTTTGAAGTATACAGACTTGTATATTAACTATCGAGTGAATATGCCTTCATGTACTTACGTTTTTCGAAGTGGAAATGTAGTCCAAAATTGAGTTAATCGACTTTTCTGAATGGTTTCTGGTCACAGCACTTTTGATGTATGTCAATAGCTGCTTGTATCGCACCATCATCTCATCGTAGTTGTTCTGCAAAAAGTAATGTAAATACTAACAGGCAAGGCCTTAAATTAATCATACTAACCAATTTAAAGTTAATTTTGATCATTTGCTTGAGTGCCTTAAAGCCCCATTCCCCCTTTTCGCCATTTTCTAGGTCTAATACTTTTTGAAACGATGCCAAAGCCGCTTTTGGTTCGTCCTCTTTCAACGCCTTGCTGTTATAGTATTGATTTTCGAGATCCACATCTGGTTCCGAGTTGCTGTCCTCTGAGTATTCCTGCAAGTGGAAGATGAGCTTCAAATCTATTATTCGTGGCCGCACGTCTTCCAGCTTACCAATCCATAATCCTCGTCATCTTCGCACATGAAATCATCATCATTGTCCGACATTGTGTCTGCAGGAAAGGAGGACTATTTACTTTGTTTTTGTTTCTTTTTTAGCTAAAGACTCTGGAAATGTTACCAAAATCGCTTTTGTGAAGAACTTTTTTGTGCAAAATGGAAAAAACGCCGCAACAAACAAAAATCCACTTTGCAGGTAACTGACAGCTGACAGCAATTCTTTTGTGGCAATGTCATATTTTTGCAATGATTTCACATGTAGGTGGCGCATTATTGGTGAATGACGAAACTTCCGACAGATTGTTTTTACTTCTCGTTTGCATTTGAAAAAATTTAGAAAATTGTTGGAAAATTTTTGTAAGCTTTGTGTTGCCAACGACATAAGGGAATCAAAGCACTAAAACATAGAAACACTAGGGCTTGTGTCGTTTGCATTTCGTAGTGCAAGAAGCATATCCCCCAACCTTTGGAACGTTTGAGGGTACGATTAAGAAAGTTGTCTATGTACTTAAAAATATTTATGAAACTCAAAGTAAATTATCTGTGTTTGCTTAGTTTCAACCCGGAACTTACACTTCTCAAAATATTTATTAATGCACTGCAGGCACTTTCGTTAGGGGGTTCTAAGTGACAATATGATTTTTGTCCCTATGATTATTCGCAATATGTTAACTTAGGTTCTCTCTCTCAAGTCCATATCTGTTCATTTATAAGTAAAATGCATATACACGTTTACATATTTATTTTAATGAAAATTTCTTGTTTTCAAGATTTGTTTATGTATATTAGTAATACACACTGAAACTAAGTGTGTTTGGACTATCTTCTTCGCTTTTTTCAAATACATTTTTATAACGAATTTTGAAGGATGTGGAAACATTAAAAAATTTAAAAGACTTTATGTGGAGATGGAATAGGAAGTAAAAATATTGTTGCATGCTTATCGTCTTAGGGATTGTTAAAGGAACTGAGGCTCAGTAATGCTTTCTTTATTTTGCAGTCTAATGCACGTCGCTTCCGCTCATCAAAAACAAGTTTTCTAATGTGCGCAGTCACTTGGTTTTTATACAGGAGTCTTGGAATTGCTTTAATTCTCAAATTCGTAGCAGGAACTAGAAGACTCTCCTGCAGCATTATTGTTGCTGATACAAATTTTGTAAAAGAAAGTAGTTATTCATATTCGGACATCAGCCATACCTTGGTACAGCTGCTAGAGTTCATGGATATGTTTCCTTCTTCACATTTCTCGAAAAGGAGACAAGACCATATTCAAAATTTGTCGCAAAATTCTTCTAATAATAATAATAATAGACCAGGGCCTAGCTTTCTCTAGCTACTGTTCTCTCACGAGTTGAAACGACCTATAGTTTTTTGCCGACTCTTAACGGTGAAACTTTAGAAAGCGTAGAAAAAGAGCAGCCCAAAAATATGGAGTCCAATCATTTTAAGAATTGCAACACAATATAGAAAGTGAGTGAATTGGCAAAGACAAGCTCTTCGTCTGCTGTTACAAGCTCTGTGATGAATAAAGTCACAACTGCCGTGGTGCTGACCCTTAGGATGTGTTTTTTGTATCTCTGCCACGAGCCTGGCAACTGGTTAATTTTCATATACACGTATCTTAAAATCTGAGGACACTTGATGTTGGGGAGATGACCATGACCACATGAAGATTTTATAGGTTGTCATATAGTAATTCAGATGTGCCACCTAGTGAGCAATGTTTTATTACTATAATAATAATTGGGTGGCGCGACAGTCCACAGGGGGATCAGTGCCTAGCTTGCACTAGTAGCGTGTTGTGCACGCTACAGTTCTCTCACGAGTTGAATTGACCTACAGTTTTTTGCCGACTCCTAACGGCGAAGTTTGAGAAGCTTTTTTTAGACAGTTATTACTCTTTGAGTGTTGTCAGCAGCTCGAAAGAGGTGGTGCCGTGAAAAATTAGGGGTGCCCAGCCGGGAACAGAACCTAGAACCTTCGGTGTGTGAGTGTCGCACTCTACCCAATACGCCACGGCGGCCAAATTTCTAATGCAAGTATCAGTTATCCTCTTTGCTGTTTTGTTCTCTCTGCAATAATATTGTTAATACAATTGTTTTGACAATTGCCAAGGGCAATTCTTTGTTGGAACTCTCTCTGCCATTTGTGGAAAACGCTAAATTCTTTTGGTAGAAAAGTTCTTCATTCTTATTACATTTTCTATCCGAGATGGTGCAAATTTCCGTAACAATAAATGTTTTGTTTACTCCGCGTTCACTTTCTCAAAATTTTCCGTAACTACCGGTTTCCGCAGTAGCGTACTGGGAGCGAGCGCTGTTATCAATGTTAATTTAAAAGTCCATCAAGCGCTAGCCAAAAGAGATGGAGAATGCACATATGAAGCCGAATTTACCTTAAATTATTTAACACATGTTCCGGAATTTTTTCCAGCTCAACAAATATTTCACAATCCTAAACCCTCTTTAACCCAATTTCAACTGCTTCGTTACCACTTATCTGATTGTCAAATAAGTTAAAATGTATAAAGCAAATAATGTGTTTTTGTGGTATCAGCATCGATTAATCATTCCAAGGTGTCGCGATTTGTCATTTATTTTCGCGGCAGTCTAATGAAAGGGAGGGAAGTTTGTTAATTTCTTCTACATGATCGATGGGGTTCAATTGAGCTTATTTATTGTTGGTTTCCGTGTACTCAAAAGACGTTCGATATTTGAAGAACAATAAGCACTTGTTGGAAATTATTATTTTTAAAACTTTAGAGTATCAGCCTTGAAAATATAATTTATTAGAATTATATTTGACTCATCATGAAAGACAGACACTGTTTTGATTGATCTGTCTGACTTGTACTTCTTAATTACCTAAAGCGTCTTAACTGTGTTAGGTTTGACTTCTTAAAAAATAGTTATCTATGCCAAGTGTCGGAAGCAGAGATAAGGGAATATCTCTGGTCGGAAGTTACTGAAGTACTGGACTAAACAACAAGCATTTTTCACAGCACTTCCTCTTTCGAACTGCTGACAACAAAGAGTGACAACTGTGTTTAAAAAAGCTTGTCAAACTTTTTCGTCGGCAAACAACTGTACGTCGCTTTTACTGGTGAGAGAACAGTAGCGAGCCCAACAAGAGTACTTTATGAGTAAGCTGTGATCCGGCACCTTTGTGGGCTACTGTGCAATCCAACAAGATTTACACTAAATCGATCTAGTGTAAGTTAATCAGGACTGAGTGAAAACAATTAATAAAGTAATAATCATGCGAGATGTGAATTTAGTTTGTTTGATTGATTCAAATGCCACTTTCTAAAATGCTTTTCAAATGAACAAATAAATGACGTTTAAAAAAATGTGAACTCAGGGGCAAATTCGTCAAGTTCTAATTTGTTAGTTTCCAAATGGAAACTTTTTGCAAATGCGGGAATGACAAAGAAATTGGTGTCGCCTTATTGAAACCATAGCTCGGATGTGTCCAAGTCCAAGTGTTCCTTAGATTTAAAAAAATACAACTCTGTCAATTGATGCAGGAGACGTGCCCAATGCAGGATGCCGCATTTTACTTACATTTGGTTTATATTCTGCTCAAAATAGGACTGGTCAAATTTATTTTTCTTTTTTATAATTTTTCTTTGTGATATATCATTTATTTTAAAAGCTTTCCAGGTTGTGTATTAATTCGAAAATTTCCTTCGGTTCAGTGTTTTCAAATTTTTCAGCCTTTTAAAGAAAAAGCTGCCGAAGACGTTCGACCAGCTCATTCTAAATTATCTGCAAAGAGCAATGACGCTCTTATTCTTGAAGCTAAACTAAACCGTATGTTTATTGTAAAACTTCTAAGTCTCTGCTTGACTTTGTAGCGATCGAGTCTTTTCAAATTCGGCTCTTGATGTCGATGATGTGTTTTAGCATTTTATATCTATACTATGCCAACTAAAAGCCTTAACTCTTGTTAGACGATTCTTTTTCAAGAGAAAGAAAGAGACATGAAACTAAGATGCAAAGAAACTACGGACTTTACCACGCAGCAATGTAGAAGGGAAAAAGATAAATAGTCCTTGCATGTGTTTCTAATAATTATTACACGGAATAATTAATAAGTCCCGGAAATAATCAATAAAAACACATTTTCCAGACAAAATTCGACTTTATCAACATAGTTTCCTTCAAGAATAATACAATCAGTCCAACGCTGCCCTAACATGTCGATACCTTTTTTAAAGAACGATTTATCTTTAGCCTCAAAACAGGCTTCAGTTTCGGCGATCACCTCCTCATTCGAGCCATATTTTTTCCGGCAAGCATTTTTGAGGTCTGAAAAGAGGTAGAAGTTGTTGGGGGCCAGTTCTGGAGAATATGGTGGTTGCGGAAGCAACTTAAAGCCCAATTTGTGCAATAGACCAACGACTTCTGATACGGTGCATTGTCTTGGTGGAAGATATTGCTTTTCTTCTTCATATGGGATCGTTTTTTCACAATTTCTTCCTTCAAATGCACCAATATTTGCTGATCCTTTTGCCTTCCTCAAGATAGTCGATGAATAAAATTCTATAAGCATCCCGGAATACGGATGTCATAATCTTGCAAGCCGACCTTTGTATTTTTGGACGCTTTAGGCGTGGTTCACCGCTGACTGCCGATTTGACTTTGGAGTGCATTGGTGGATCCATGTTTCATCCGTTGTGACATACCGATGCAAACAGTCCTGTTTATTCTGGCGAAGCAACTCCAAGTAGCTCTTAGAATTATCGATACGTTTTTTTTTTTGGTCCATTGTGAACAAATGTGGCACCCATTTCGAAAACAGCTTTCTTTTGGACAAATGTTTATGCAAACTAGTGTACACACTGCCTTCTGATATCTTCAAAGTGTCCGCTATCTCCCGCAATTTCACTTTGCGGTTTTACAAAACGATTTTGTGTACTTTATCGCCGTTTTCAGGTGTATACACCTCAATTGGCCTTCCAGAGCCTTGAGCATCGTTTGCGTCTATACGGCTACGTTTAAAGTCAGTGTACCACCTACAAATAGTTGTTTTTGATGGAGCAGAGTCACTGTAAAACCTTTCAAGCGATTGCTGTACTTTCACGGTATTTTTTCCCCATCAAGAAGCAATGTTTAATCAATTCCGTTTCATCCATTGTTTTCAAAATCACAAATGTAGCGTCACTTGAAGCATTGTAACATGTAACCTAATAATCAGATTGTCATGAAAATTTGACAGCTATCATTTGAATTTGTGTTTCAAATTGAATATTTTGCTACATTCGGCTACTTACCAGTTAAATTTTACCGTTATTAATGTCATATCTGAAAATAAAATGTGGTAATACCTCATAACGTGTCTCCTGTTTAAACACATAATATTTTTCTTTTAGCTTTAAATCTTTCCAAAAAAAAAAAACGCAACACTTCTTAGTCAACAGAATTGTATTTTATTCTACAGTTAGAGCATAATTTAAAAATTAAACTAGGCATTCGATTGAACAACTAATCAATTTTTGTGTAAAAATTCAAAACCAACACACACTATTTCTTTTCCCATCTATGTGAAGGCGTCTTTTCACAAATAACTCAAAATGACAGGAATTTTCGATTAGTTTTCGGTTGGTTTTTGAAATACACATGCAAACGACTTGTGACACTGCCCTCCAGCCAGTACAATTGATGGGCAAATGTCAGGCTGATGTTGTACTATCTGAAAGTCCCAAGAATAGAAACATTCACTGAAACCTTGTCTACGGACTGGTGTTAGATTTACCGGCACTGTTCACCCAAGACATTCGTCGCTTAACGTCTTGCGTAGTGTTGTACCCGCCACAGTGAATGCATTTGAGACCGACAAAGTGAAACTTTGTCTTGCATGTCTAGAAAGATGAGAAGAGATGTGGAGAAGAGGTCGGGCAAGACAAAGACTTCAAACTTACCTCGTGGCAATCATTGCAAAAGATGTAAACCCTTTGGTTTTCATATTTCTTTGGCACAGCCATCAGTAATGCCTGCGCGTCCAAGTACTCCCACATCTTGGTCATGTCCAGCAGTGATGTCTGGCAAGTCGGGCAGACATAGTGGCCGGAGGCAAGCAACTGGTCGAAGCACATTTTATGCAGCAGATGGCCGCACTCGGGAATGTGACACGGTATGCGGGAAGTGTGTATGGCACCAAGGCAGACTGGACAATTGGATCGCGATATATTCTCCACACACTGGAAAGGTTCTATACAACTTTAGCATTTACTTAAACTGAGAATGAGTAGAAGACCTACTCTGTGACCCTCGATTTTCAACTCGATAGGCAAGCACATGTTGCACACTTCGCAGTGGAAGAAGTTTTCTCGTCCTCCGATGCGGCAGATCCCGCAGTCATCACAGTGATATTGGTTCTTGTCCTCATCGTCGAAGAGATTGCATATGAGGCATGTGTACTGAAATGGAAATTAGATGAGATGGGATTGAGCAGTTGGAGTAGTTACCTTTCCAAAGCGCACGCCACAGTTTTCGCACTTCTCCTGGACTTGTTGTCTGGTGTTGCATTCATAGCAAATTAGTTCGGTCAGAGTCTTCCTGTCAAAGTGGTGGGTTTCGTTTTCATCATGACAATATCGACATTTGTAGAACTTGTTGCAACATGGTGTCTGAAATGTGAAAAGGCAATGTTTGAGTGAAGTTTTCCTTCAAAACAAAGGTTTTTATTGATAATTCGCATTAGTTTGACGGACTTTAAGAATCTGATAGCGGGAATCTTTTTAAATCAAAGAGATGCGTCATTTTTAATTAGTTAATTAATCTTCTACAACCAACTCAAACAAGTTTTAAGAAAAGTAAAAAACTAAAAAAACGGATAAATTTAAATACTTGACAGCAGAAGAAAGAAAATAAACTATAAAGCTTCATCAAGACGACCAAACAATTCGATATATTCCTGAATTATTTGAAAAATCACGGACAGCAATAATTGAAGTATTTAATATATTTAAAAGTGAAAATAGAATCGATTTAACTACTAAGCCTGGTCGACCCAGAATTACTACAGAGCGACAAGACTTAAGGATAAAATTAATTTCAAATGCTGATCCCTCTCTTTCAGTTCCGAAAAGAGCTATTCTGCAAAAGAAGGTCTTAACGCCGCCATTAAACCAAGCCATTCGCCGCAGATTACACGAAGCTGGTAAAAGGAGACGAGTCACGTGTAAAATTCCGTAACAAAATGTGGTGAAAAGAATGAAATCCTTAAACCTACATTTTCATTTTGGAATAGAGTCCTTTGGACAAATGAGTCAATGATTCACTTAAAGCACAGCCATGACTAAAATTACGTTTGGCGAAAGTAGAAGGAAGTTCTGGCATTAAACCCACATTTACAGGATAGGATAAAGGCATTGTGATGTGGGAATGCATTTGTTCCAATGGCGTTGTCAAAATTATTTTTTTGGAGGAAAAAGTAACAGCTACTGTGTATTTAAACTTATAGAAGATGATTTATAGGTCTCCTCACCTCCTATAAGTCTATGTCCTTCAGGCATTATTACGTCTTTTAAAATAATTAAATACACAGCAGCTGTTATTTTTTTCGGCTACTACAAAGGCCCAACCTGTCACCGATTGAAAACATTTGGGTTTAACTAATAATAATTGCTGGCGCGACAGTCCACAGGGGGACCAGGGCCTAGCTTAGTCATCAGCTATTCGTGTTGTGCGCGCTACTGTTCTCTCACAAGTAGAAGGGAGGGTATATATAGTGTTCAGCCGAGAGTTGAATCTAGACTCTTCGGCGTGTGTCTACACTACGGCGGTCACTGGGCTTAACTAAAGCTAAAAATTGTTGAACGCCTCGGAATATAACGGAATTGAAGTCCTTAGTCGAATTAGAGTGGACGAAAATTACACCAGAAAAATTTAAGAAGTACACCCGTTGTATGCCTACCAGACTGGCAAAAATATCTCGCTTAAATGGAGGCCACTGTGGTCATTGGTTCCATGTGTTTTGGAACATGTAAAAAGTGTAGGAAGTTAAACTTAAATTGTATTTACGATATAAGCATATTTTTTTGTATTTTGAATTAGTTAATATGCATTAACATAAATTTGCATTGACTTTTCCCTGTTTTTTTTCGCAAATTATGTTCTGTTAACCTATTTATGGTAGCAAGCGTAAATTATTTTCCCTTGTTTGCAAAACAAGACCAAAAGGCTATCCACAATACCGTTAAAGATTGCAGTTAATCATCAGATGTGAGAAAGTTCGTTTTTAAAACTGCAACACGGATAGGTCGAAACCTGTTAGTATACGATGGTAAACACAGGCGTCAATCTTTGATCTGTATTATGCCATTAGCTTATTTCAATTTTTTAGACAATAATTTTTTTTTTTTTCTATCCATTTATTTATCTGGGCATTCATGGTTCCCTACTGCTGTTATAGGTTCTGCCGCCCCTTTCTGATCTTAAAATCAGCCATCCTACTGCACTCTATTCCCAGGCCGGAGGAACCTGAATCCAAATATTTTATTGTGTCTCGATCCATCTTCATTCTAGGTGTGAAGTTTGAGTTCATAATTATTGCGCCCCCCACTCTGTGCAAATTCTCTCAAATATTACATCATAAATCATCAAGCCATGGTAATCAATCAAGCAGTTCTAATTTCTCTAGTCCTTCTGCCTTTTTCCACAACTTTCTTTGGATTAGTTTATTTGTACACTTTGGCGCACTTGGAGCAATGAGCAATTCTATTGCCAAAGGAGTGACACAAGACGGTAAAGGACACAGGACGAAAAAGGACACAGGTCGTCGTCACCTATGATTAAGAGCTAAAGAAGCAAAATATGTAATTTTGTAGAGAATATAGGTTATTAGTCAGAAGTGGCCTTAGTTGCCCACGAACATATGAACCAGTTCGCAATGTCATTTTATTTGTACGCGTTAGGTTCAACAGTTTAACACACTTAAAGGTCTTACACAAACTTTTTTGTTGTGTAAGCAGTGGAAGCAGAAGTACCAGTACCACCGCTGTGTTTCAGAGAAAAACTAGTTCTTACTAGTCAAGCAGCGACTCAGGCAAGTTCCAGTGCGTGCTCAGGAGATCATTTTTTAAACTCGACTGATAAGGTCTTCACTCATCTGTGCAAAATTGGACTCATTCCAGAAAGCTCTTTGCCCACAAAAACTTCAATTTAAAGAAATTTTTCAAAAACATAGGTTCCCAGACTTCGTGCCCAGACTTCGTGCCATTCATAAATTGAACCTCAGGCAATTCACACCATTCCAGCATGTTTATTAATTTTCGACAATAATCATTTTAATTCGATTAACAACCGCTGTCTGCGTTCAACGCCAGGTTGACGCCAGTATTGTTTTCAAAACTTCAAAACGTTTACTTAGAAAAACCAGCTTCTTCCTCAAAATCGGAGATAATCTGATAACGTTCCACATACAGCCAGTTCCAGCCAGCTGCGGGCAACTTCCAGATGAGAAGTATAAGTGACCTTTCTGAAACTAGAATTTGTAAAGGCGTTTACCTTTTCTTGTTTGTACTGGTCGAGTCCAGTCGTCTTGACCAGTTGTTCGCAATTGGAGTCGTCGGTGTATTGACTTCGCACATCACTGACATGCTTTCTCTCTATGCATTTATATAAAAAAAAAACAGTGATGGGCAATGAAAAATAAAAAAGAAACAGCCAATAAAGGCACACTAAATTTTAGCATCAATTAACGTCCGGTTTGGACCAGTTGCTCATTCCCGTTCTACACTGTACGCAGAACAACCGCAGAAAATTTGCTCGGTCTCCTCGCGGAGAAACATAAAAAGAGAGGAAGAAAGAAACTAAAATTCTTTCAATTCAGCTGTATAACTAATGAGGCGCTGAATATGATTGCCGTACTTCGTAAGCGGTGGCGCTTGCCTGCGTCGTCGTCGTTGTTTTAACTTCGTATTCGCATGCCAGAATCATCATCTAAAATGCACGAGAGACAGACGATGGGAATTCGGGAGGTAAGAAGACAGGTCTTGCATTGTATTTTTTAATGCGAATTTAATTCAAATTATCTCGAGATTAGTAGTCGATTTATTACCATACAATACGAGTCAGGGTTTCGTAGAAGGGGGTTTATAAAGTAATCAAAAGTCCCCCGGTTGTTTGTGTTGAAATGTTAAAAGATGGAACCGACGAATGGAGCTCGTGAGAGATCCGCATTTTTCTGTTTGTTAAAACGATTTGGTGAGGCTATAACGTTGCAAGGGAAAAGTATAAATTTCTGAATTAAAACCTTCCCGGGAATGTGTTAGAAATCTAAGTTTTAACGGGAATGCCGGTGCCAGTGATATAATTTTGATAAAGATTCTGTACGGCTTGGCATTTCATCATTTTTTTCTTCTCGAACGTTCGTGGGTATGTTTGCAGTAGACATCCTGCATTGATGATACACTCTTTCTGCTTTGTGTGGCTCTACAGTCCCGTGCGGGTCTTAACCAATATCCCTCTCTAGTGTGAACGTTCTATCTCTAGCTGCCACCAATTGCACACTTAAAGTTGGTTGAAGTCTTTTATCACTTGTATTCGCCATCTTAAGTAAGGTGGTTGTAAAGATGTCTTACTTTCTTGATTTCGAAGACTTTTCAGGTCGATACAATGGTGTCTTTATGCTCATATCCGAAGACGATTGACCAGGCATATGTCACCGTACAGCCCAAAAAATTCATCGTTGAAGCTTTTCCTATAAATGCCATCAACGCAAGCAGGACCAAAATTCACGCAGAACTTTTCTGTAGACTAAGAGAGTAGGGACTCCTTAGTCTCTTACTCTCCTTAGTTCGCTGGTACTCACAGAGAACTAAATTTCTATAAAAGAAATCTTCAGTTAAGTTTTGTAGCGTCAAAACCAAAATAGAAGGAACAAAAATGTAGGTGATGTACAGTTCATAAGAGAGCAAAGGGAGTATAACTTTAGCATTAAATGAACAACATATGCAACATATGTAAGTACCTTTGGCCACTGGAGCGATTTATGATATTCAAATATTTTATAATAATTATTTTTATTTAGTTACTTTCCTACTACATTTTTGATGTACTTTATGTTAGTTAGATTAAGCTATAACCGTCAAATATATAGATATATAAGTATTATGATTTTTTGATTTTGATGTGACTTTTTTTTATTTGGGAGTATTTCAAATAGCCTTTTTAATTTTTTATTTGGTGTTAATTGTTTCTTTTTTGTAAGCAATACGTCGAGTTCTTACATTTCACCAACAAGCTAAATACTTGATTCAGATTTAGTTCTAGTTTATGCTACATTGATTTAGCTCATGTAGCAAAAACAAAGCACACTTCTTTAGCTGAATATCTTTCCCTAAACGAGTTTTTGATGTCACAGAGAGCCAAATCATATGATTTTTGCTTTGTTTTCTTTTTCCACATTAACTCACAAATAATGACAATCAAAGGTTATGGCAGTACGTTGTAGTGCACAATTTTCAAAATGTTGTCCATAAAACTTTTACTTGTAGGCGAAATTTGTAAGACAATTCTCCAGCACTTTTGTAGGTCTATAATCATTTTTATTGAAAGTCTGGTTTCGTGAATTACACGCATGAGAATAGTCTTTTATTTCTACTTAGAACGATTTAAATTTTTAAGCTGTACGTTTTGCTCTTCTCCTTCTTCTTCTCCCTGTGGTGCTACAGTCCGAGGTGGACCTGGTCCTCAAAAAACATGCCTCTCCAGCCAGCACGATTTTTCGCTAGCTGTTTCCAGTCGCGCACTCCAAGTTGGTTGAGGTCCTTCTCCACTTGTGTGCTCCACCTTAGTCTAGGTCGTTCTCTGTTGCGTTGTCCCAATAGCACGGATTCAAAGACTTTTCGGGCCGGAGCAGTGGTGTTCATACGCTCTACATGGCCTAGTCATCTTAAGCGTTGTATCCGTAGACGCTTGACCACGCGCATGTCGCTGTACAGCCCATAGAGTTCGTCATTAAATCTTCTCCTCCAGATGCCATCAACGCAAACAGGACCAAAAATCGCACGCAAAACTTTTTTCTCGAAAAGACCAGAGGCTTCCTCATCCGCCTTTGCTAACGTCCAAGATTCTACGCCATAAAGTAGGACGGGGATGATCAGTCCTTCGAGAGATGGCTTTATTACTCAATTGCCTCTTGAGCCCAAAGAAACAGCGATTCTCAAGAGTGATTCTGCGTTTGATTTCGGTACTGATGTTGTTGTCCCTGTTTACCGCGGAGCTGAGGTAGACGAAATTCTTGACTACCTCGAAGGGTCTGCTGCCTAGTGTGACGCTCTGTCCGAGACGTCGGTGTTGTGTGTTCTTCCTTGATGACAGCATGTACTTAGTCTTGCCCTCATTTACCGCCAGACCCATTTTAGCCGATTCCTCTTCAATGCCAGCAAACGCCTCATTAACGGCTCGCTGTGTTCGTCCAATCACGTCAATGTCATCAGCGTAAGCTAGCAATTGAACTGACTTCTGGAAGATCGTGCCTTTGGTGTTGACTTGTGAGTTACGCACGATCTTCTCGAGGATGATGTTGGAGAAGTCACATTACAGTGCGTCGACTTGTCTAAAACCTTTTTTGACATTGAAGGTCTCGGTGAGTCTCGACGAATAGGTGGTGAGTGTCGATTTGCATTTCTTGGGTCTTTTCCAGGATCTGCCGTAATGTGAAGATCTGTTCTATGGTGAACTTCCCTGGCCTGAAACCACACTAATATGGACCTATCAGGTCATGGACAAACGGTTTTAGACGCTCAAACAATACGGCAGAGAAAATCTTGTATGCGATGTTCAGCAGACTAATCCCTCGGTAGTTGGCGCCGTCAAAGAGGTCTCCTTTCTTGTGAACCGGACAAACGACGCTGAGATTCTACTCATCGGGCATGCTTTCCTCCGACCATATCTTACAGATGAGCTGGTGCATGCGCCCAACCAGGTCATCTCCAGCTGCTTTAAATAGTTAGTTTTGCTCATAACATTTTTTTTTATTCACAGGTTGCCGAAACATTCACCTAAAATGTTCCTGGTATTAACTATGACATAAAATTAGTAATGGAATGATCAATTTTAGTAAAATCCTCACTTTGCTTTATTTTACGAATCTTTTTATTCAAGATTATGACAGCAAAAAAAGGAACTTAATTCAGTTAAGAAAATTATTATTTTATTATATAGTATTTTGAATGGTTGCCGACCATTTTCAACCATTTTCAGACTTCAGGGGTCTGATTCAACTCTTCAACAATCAGCATTATCAAAATTAATTTACAGAGAGTTTCTGTTTAATTTGGTTTAATAATTGTTGGCGCTACAGTCGAAGAGGGGACCAGGGCCTAGCTTGCTCATCAACTACTCGTGTTGTGCGCGCTACTGTTCTCTCAAGAGTAGAAGGGACCTACAGTTTTTTGCCGACTCCGAACGGCGTATCTGGCTATCGCCAAACCTTTTGTTTCCCGTCATTGCCAAACAAGTTAAATTTGCTAACGTCACTAAAAAATAAGGGTGTTCCAAAAGTCTGGAGTCTTGTTAACATACTCTTTGGCGAATGCGAGTCTGTTTTCTTAGTTCACTTTGGAAACAAAGGGTTCGCGAAGTTCTACTCTGCCGTTAAAATTAATTGACCTTAAGACCCGAATTACTGTTTCAACAGAGATTTTTATTTTGTATGATTCCGGACATCTCTGCGGTCAATAATTTAACCGGCGTCTTAGGAGTTTTTTTGAACTTTTTGACAATATGTCTCTCATTTGTCTCCGATAAAGTTTTTTTTTCGACCCCGACTTTATTTTCTCAGTTGTGAACTTATGGACTACATCCCATCGTATAGGATCTTCCAAAAAGTTCTCGGTATGTTTTGCCTTCGCAAACTGACTTTATAATAAGCTTTCACTCTTCTATAGCATTTTCCTATTTTTGTTCAATCCATTTTGTTCATTTTTTCTTTTATTTTCTTCTTAACTTAACTTAACCTTCTGTTTGTTGTCACAATTACAACATTCTATAGAATGAACGGTTATTATAACACATTGTTTGCGCTTGTGCGGATTTTGTGTATGCTTTCCTCTTTTGCATCATTTTGAACCTTAAATGTGTCTATTGAATTTACAGAGCAGATGTACGATACAAAAAAACTGTCAAAAGTTGTACATAAAAAATATTCAATTAATTCTGTTGTTAAGACCGTGCGAATAATTTTGTGAGGATGTGTATGTATTTTAGATTTGCATATTGCTCTACTATTTTTCTTTTTATTGATCAGAAACGAACATTAATTTTTTTTTGTCAATTTTAGTACCAGCAACGCACTTTGGTCAGGAGGGTTTTATTTTTATTGAGGTTTGGAAACACTTGGTCTTCCGAAGGAAATCCTGCAAGGGCTTCTGTGGTAGAGAGCCAAGGTTTTCAGCTCCCTCCACGTTAGCGCCAAAAGGCCGCCACCCGATATGAGCAAAGGCCGGCCATTAACAGAGAAAATGCTTTGAAGTGGGTTCATCTTCTCCACAGGCGTCGTATAGGGGCCATCACTAAGCCCAAACAGACTGAAGTTTGAAAAATTTGAAAAATTCGCTTTGAGCTGGAAATAGAAAGTAGACCTTCGGCGTGTGAGCGTCGCACTCTACCCACTACGCTTAGGACTCGTAAGTTTGTTCTTTATTAATCTCAACCAAAGTTTGAGTTCTTTTTTTCGTTTTCCTTTATGAAGTCTCATATATATACATATATAAGAAACGATGGTTTCCCGAATGGAGGCTAGGAGCTTTTAATTTCTTAATTTCCAACACTACACAAAGCTTATTTTAAAGAAATTGAAAATTTATTCATTTTTACATCTTTTCAGAAGTCGACAGCACGTAAATGTACGACGCATATATGTATTAAAAGACCAAATATCTGAATCTAAGAGGCTGAAATTTGATAATACCCTAATCTTTTCAGTTTCATTTATCATGAGGCAATTTTTTCTATTGATCCTTCTTTAGTTGTGCGCGCTATTTTAGATGAAGACTGTCACGTTGTCCCAATGACTCAAGTTTTTAAGTTGTATTTTTTTAAATTGTTCGTTTTGTTACTGATAACCTATTTACTTATTATTGGGATAATCAAAGTCTCTGACAACCTCAAGGTGTTTCCAGCCGAAAAAATATTACTATCTGAGAGGGCGATGTTGTACATGACAGCATACATTTGTTGACAGACCTATTTTAGCCATTTGCGTTTCACAACGCTTGATATACATACATTGTGCCCATTAACCTGCGCAACTGACTTAAGTGGATTCTTTGTAATTAATATGTGACCTCACATTCAGTCACATTATAGGGTGGGGTACTATCTAATATTCCGATAGTAAAGATAATACATAAATGACACTGTCGAAATCACAGACACATTGCAGACAACAAAAATTAACCTGAAACGCCCAATTAACCACCTGCAGCCCCTTTTAGCTTTTTCAGCTTTCAGTTGGCAATCTAACCCACTTACGCAGGCACCCGTTCAAGAACTCGCTAGAAAATACCCTAATCCCCAGATCAATGCCAACCCATTAGTCACTCACAGATGCATTCAATCAAAAGCGGATTCGTTGGAGAAGCAGTCGGCCCACAAGCGGCGGTCAGCAGGCTCAACAGACATCATAATCCAGTTTCGTTTAGTATTAATCGATTGATGCTCAATGGAGTTGCATTCGTATCTCGAGGGCATCTGGTTCAACGCGAACGGAATTGTCAGCCCGCAATGCGTTGTGCTGCGTTTTTTGTGATCCGCAAGGCTAGCCACCAACGACGATGTGGGTATTTTTTGACTGATCTGAAATCAGAAAGTCGCAAGTGCTCTGTTCCAGTTATTGTCATGCTAATCATTTATCCGATTCACGAATGCAATCACCTCGATTTGACGGGGGTGTTACCCGCCCAGCCGCTAACGCCGTGAGAAATAATTATTCTTGGGACTGTCAAAAAATCAGTTCATTGCGCACGCTCCATTAGTGCGTACGACTTGTCATGTCCATAATTAAATGTGGGTCACGACTGAAGGTGTGAGAAATGTCTGCCAGTCAAAGAGTTGTAAAGCGAGATGTCCGGCGGCATGCGTCTCTCATTAGAACTTGTCACAGATTGATAGCCTGCTTCTGGCGAAATGAGTGCGAATTGGGAGTCTGGTATTTTAACGGGCTGTTGTGTTAACTGATGAAACGATTCTTTTACGCGATTTGACAGTGTGATTTAGATGACAGGAGAACAGAACGTTTTGTAATATATTCACAGCCGTCAGAAGGTGCTGTACTTTATAACTCTTTGCTCCTAGTTTGTGTGATATATTTTGTCCCCTTTCTGAATTTTCAGACAGCGACTTCTTCTTTAATTAACATTTTTATGCAGTGATTAAATGAAAGTCTTCATAACCAGATCAATAGTATACTGCTGCCAGCTAGTTCTTCCCAAACTTTCCCCGAAATCCACATGCACTAAAAGTTAGACCCCATTAAGCAGTTCTTTTCCACCGCTTGGTGATTGAAATAATAAACAACATGCCTTCAACGAAGTGCTAACGAGTAAAATATCAAAAAATTCCTACTGCTGCCCTTTCAGTTTCCAGTCTCAAATCTTCCCCTATTACATGACCAGGTTGTTGTTTGTTAACCTCGACAGTAGGTACTCGTCGATCACGATCCCATACCTGGCACTGCAACAAGCCGCAGCAGTTAATTTGAAACGCAAATTCGCCAAGTCTTGAACTGGTTCTCGGTGTATCACGCTCTTCACAAAACCGAACGGCACACAAGTGAAACATGTCAAAATGCAGGCAGCTTCACTAATTGCCGTAATCCTGTTTACACTTGGCTAAATATAGTTTACGTTAAGCGTGTTCTCAACACCGTGCTAACTTGCCTCAAAATACCAACGGACAGTGTACCTTCTGGCGGCTTGTATGCACAATTTGTCCCTTGATGAGAAGAGCGTGGCCTCTGGTCAGAACCCTCATATGTGTCTATTTATCTCACTTCGTTTGTTTCAGCAAGGAATACGGGTTTCGAAAACATCAAAATGGCGGCAGGCGCAAGCCTTGTCACACAGCCGTCTGATGAACTTCAAACAAAATTTCGACAAAGCTACGTGCCGGGTTAATTGACAAATTTCGTGACAAAAAGAAATGAGTGATAAATGAATGTTTCAATACGACAGCTACGTGTGAACCATTGGCAAGTTTTTTTTTTCAGATTTCGATGAATAAGAGTTGTGTGCCGTCAAGCAGTGATGTCAGGGTGGTGTGACGACATTGAAGTGGAACATTTTTCTTTGTATTTATGAGGGGTGAGAATAGTTATCACCTCGTAACAGATTACTTTAAATTGCTTCAGAAAATGTTTGCTTTCAATTTGTAAAAGGTTGGAGTTAAGAGCGAAGTGAAATATGGGTCACCGATTTATCTTCTCTACCACTGTCACCTCAGATAATTCACAAACACACTTGACATAAGCTTAGGACAGATGGAAACAAAGTATACACCAGCTGCCAACTAAATAATTAAATAATTTGTTTACTAAAATTTCAAAAATGCAAATATTCAACAGACTCTCAAAGCTGATTTACATATTCAAGCGCTAACTGAAATTGTCTGAGTTGAATGAATTTTGTCATTGGAGAGCGCTAAACACTGAAACAAAAAAATATTAAAAGTGTCAACCGGAACCCAAGCAGCGCCGTGACAGGTGTGAGTTGAATATGCTTCCGACTAAGAAACCAGAAAGAATGGGACGACATATTGGCTAACATTAAAATAATCAAAAGATCTTGTCTTTTTTAAGTAGTTTTTGTAATCTTTCCTACATTCTGTCAATCGCCCGTTCAATTACATTCAAGTACATCCCTAATTAGCAATCGTGGGAAAGGTTGAGAGTTGACTTCATTGTTCTATAGTAAAGCAAACAAGTGAAGGATTTGATTGATCTTTGTAATCGCATTGGCCTTGTTCTCGAAGATCTTAGAAACTGAACTTTGACCATCGGCTGAGGGATTTAAAAGCTTTAAGCGAATGTAAGTATTACAGGGTTGAAGTGTTAAGTTAGATTGAAATTCGTTTTAGACATTTCCCCACGTGTAACAAAAGCAGGAAATTAATTTTCCCACTGGTGTGGAGTCTTGGCCTGATTGCTCTGTAAATGTTGTAACAAAAGCCGGAACATCTGCGCTGTTATATTCCATCCGTGTATTAAAAATATCTGCTTCAAAGACATGAAACTACGCAGATTTTATAGAAAACATTACAAGAGGCAATTTTCTCGAACGTCAGCCATGGGTTAAGTCGTTTACGAAACGGTAGTGTTATCCACACCCTGAGTTGCAATTTAGTGCCGCAATCAACGAGGGAAGGGGAAGTGCAATCGAAGGCTTGTTTTAGCCTTGTTTGCGGTATTTCATCATACACGATAAAAGTAAATGACTGTCAATGTCTGAAATTCCTGTGGAAAACAAAAACAGCAGTGATCTGCATATAGCATCTTTATCCGCTGAAGCTGTATAGCACGGGTGGAAAGGCGGTCAAAAATATACAATTGGGAAGACAAGGCACTCTTAATGGCGACAGCTTCAAAAATGCAGGAGCCGCCACGATATTGGTGGGACACCGCTCATGATGTCTGCTTCGTGGGCACAATTGGCTATAGGACTTAAAAGCAACTTTCCGATACACCATTAGCTGATGAAAAGGACCAGAAAACCTAACGAACCAATCGAATATTTCTGCTTCGAAATGAATATGTTGGGATTGAACGACCAACAGCTAAGTTCAAATATGGCTGCAAGTAGTTACAACTCTATTGTCGAACTGATTGCGAAAATAAAATGGTGTGAAACCATAAGTGGGGACATAAGAGAGAAATCAACCAGCAGTGGAGTGCAAAGATCGACAGATATAAACCAGGCCCCAATTAATCGCCAACAAATCCCCTATCGTCGACCACAGACCAATAAATACCTGCACCCTCATCATTGTTTAGTGGGGAATGAATAATATGAAGGTTGACTTTTACCATATATTTCGGGGTTGGGCAAACTAAGATATATTATTCCTCGGGACAAAGAGGTGAGGTTGAACTTTGGGTGGTTTGTGGCTGTGTGTAAACTTGCGACAAAAGTAGGTGGTGTTTGCGCCTGGTAAAAAACTTGCTATGGTATCGTGTTATTCCTAAAGACATTATCAACTACCAATTAATGGTTGCGTTATTTGTAACATTGTGTTGTATTAAACATTAATAACTACGAACAATTGGGTGTTATTTTACTCATGTGAGTTAAATACAGTACTTTCAATTAGGTTATGAATTTCCAAATAAATTAAATCGTTTGAGTACATTCTTAATTCTTGTTTTCTAACGCGAAGGATATGGAACACACAAAAATTAAAGTACAAAGTCTGATCAAAATATAAGGTGAAGGCCAAATTTCGCGGGCCACGTACAATCAATTATCGATTTCTTTTTTGTTTTTTTTTCGGTACATTCGCCTCGAATATACGTTTACAGTTTCGGGCTATATAGCACATTAATTTTGTTTGTGAGAGGCATACCGGTTTGACATATTTTGAGTGTTAAACAGACAGAACAGAAAAAGGAGAATTTATAAACGCTTTGTTTCATTTTACAATTTTCATAGAATTCCAACAGCGTTGATGACAGTTGGATAAGAAGATTCAATGGCCTACCAAAAAATATTAATAACACAGATTTAGCCTAATTCGAGATATTGGGATAAGACAGTACAGAAGTCGAAGTTGCGGGCATTTAGCAGCAGAACGTTTCAGTTGGAGACTCATTTTGGCTCCTGGTCCATCACGGATTGCATTCCTAAGCTAAGTTTTTTAAAGTTTTTTTTCGATTTCCGAGCATTACTGAATATACGAATACGAGGGGCGTTCAATATATTCTTAGTATCGGCTGTAGTTATATATATTTAATTATCAAGTAATACTATTATTGTAGTGCATCCATGCAAAATTTTATATAAAAGTAATTATTAGTTTGCTTTTTATCTCTAATTAAACAGAATAATAACGGCAACTGAGACGATAATGGTAAAAATTGAGCATCGCGCTGTAATTAAATTTCTCACTAAGCAAGAAAAAAGTCAAAAAACTTCATGAACAAAAAAAAAATTCATGAAAAGGTGGTGGCTGTTTTCTTCATTATCAACTGTGCAAAAGTGGTCAAGTGAGTTCAAGAGAGGCAGAGAGAGCATTGAGAGCAATAGCCGGGCGCTCCGACGCCCCGGCTACTGCTTGTACGGTAGAAAGCATCAAACAAGTCGAAAAACTTGTTCTTGAGGATGCCCGAATAAAGGTGAAAATTATGGCAGAGATCATCAAGCTTTCAATTGGTACCATTCACACCATTCTTCATGACCATCTTAACGTTTTAAAGGTCAGTGCAAGATGGGTACCACGAATGCTCACAGCGTCTCAGAAAAAAGTGAGAATCGCATGCTGTAGAGAGCTTTTGGAGATGTGTAGTGAGAACGTCACAAAGTGTAATCAGAAAGTATATATTTTAAGAATTAATAACGTTTATGATAAATTAAAATTCTTTTTTAATCTGTCCTCGATGTTCTCTTCAAATATCACTTCAAAATTTAAGAAATTGTATTGTAAGAAAAGTATTGAAATTGAAATTGTTGTGCCCTCTTAAGGGCTAACTTACATCTGTGGAGAAATAACGAATTTAATTTAATTTGTGAAAGTTGAGGTTGTTGTTGCAACCACTAGATTAAAAGGATTCAATAGTGAGGCTTTATAAATTTCGGGAAATCGATTCTCGGAAAAATGGTTGCTTAAGGAATGATCACGAGGCCATGTCAAAATAGGCAATGCTGGGTTGTAACAATATCATGCATGATTGACAATTTTAACTGTTTTTAAAATTTTGCGAAACGTAAAAGTGTAGAAAAATGGGTCTGCTTGGAAAGAGGTTCAGCAGATAAAAACCAGATTCTATTGATACACTGACAACAAAAATATTTTGTAGAGAGTTTTTGGAGATGTGTAGTGAGAACGCGTACGGTGTTATGGATCGAATTGTTACGGGGGACGAAACATAGGTTCACCACTATGACCCTGAAAGCAAACAAGAGTCCATGCAGTGGCATAAAAAATTAATAGACCCACCGAAGGAGCTTAAAGTCACTCCATTTGCTGGGAAGCTCGTGTCCAGTTTTTTGGGACTAAAAGGGAATCTTGCTCATTGAGTACAAAAAAAAGGTGAAACCATCAACGCCACATCCTAGGCTTCCACTTTGCATAATTTACGGGAGAAAATTAAGAAGAAAAGGGGGTAAACTTGCATCGGGTGCGTTGCTTCTTCATGACAACGCTCCTGTTCACACGGCGCTAGTTTTCAAGGCTGCTGCGCGAATTGTGGTTTCAAAGAAATCCAACACCCACCCTATAGTTCAGACCTTGCCTCTAGTGATTATTTCCTGTTTCCGGATTTGAAAAAAATGTCCTCGTGGGAAAAGATTTTCGGATGATGAAGAACTCAAGTCGGGAATAAATGGGTATTTTGCAGAGAAAGAGGAAATTTATTTTTTTGAGGGTTTAAAAAAGCTTATCTCAAGATGTAACAAATTGATGTTAGGGGAGATTATATTGAAAAATAAAAACAATTTAAATTGAATTCGCATTTTCCTTCATATCGATACCGAGAATATATTGCATAGCGCATAGTCCACAAGGGCTTAACTTCTTGTAACTTGTCCACTGCGCAACAGCGACAACTATTTCATGAAATATGTTAAATATCAAATGTGTGTTAACCATGTCTTCGATTTTGAGCCATTGAGACAACGCAACAGAGGGCGGCTTAGTCTGAGATGGCAAAACAAATGGAGTGCGCAACTGAAAGCAGTTGGTGAGAGCTCGTGTTGGCTGGAGAGCCATGTTGGTTGAAGATCACCCCGCGCTGTAGCAGAAGATGTTAACTATTTATATAAGTAATCATTTCAATTCAGTATTTAAGATAATTCTTTTTAAGTTTAGAACAAAATCATATTTGTTTGAACATTAAGCTTGGTTCTTAGACGTAGAAGCTACTAATCTGATCGCGAAACTTCTAACAATACAGGCAGAGGAATATTCTCAGATTCTGGAATAACTGTTATTAGGCTTTCCCGCTTACGAGCCTAGATTGGTTTTATCATTTTCAAGAATCGGGGTGGAGTTGTCAAAAAATGTGAAAATAAGGACAAAATAAAAGAAGAAGACCACGGGCAGCAATCAAAATCACATGAATCAGTTGCTATATTTTAGAGAACACGAACAAGTACTAAACATACTGTATCTTGCAATACTTTCTAAATTAAGTCTGGCATCTTTTAAGGAGTGGCGGTAAAAAAATTTCTCAGACAGAAGCAAAATCTCAAAAGCGTACGGGAATGCAACCGAACCAAGTATCATCAACAAAAGTATCATCATTTATGAAATGTCAACATTTAATAAATGATACAAAACAGTAACAAGGTAAATAAACGAAAGTTTGTTCCAGTATGCAAAAAGAAAAAGGAGTAAGAGAGAGAGAGAGAGAGAGAGAGAGAGAGAGAGAGAGAGAGAGAGAGAGAGAGAGAGAGAGAGAGCGCTCATTTGACATACGACCCATTTTTTTGAACATACAGAAACAGACTTTCGTTGATTAGAGTTGTTTTGTGTTCTTGTTTGTTGTTTATTTCGGATACGGCAATACACCTAGAACACACTTTGTCCTTAACAGGAATAAACGCTGCTTCTTTGGTGTCATGACTTTCCTTGATTAGAGTTGCTCTGTGTTCTTGTTTGTTGTTTATTTCGGGTACAGGAACACACTTAGAACACACTTTGTCCTTAACAGGAATAATCGCTGCTTCCTTGGTGTCTTGACTTTCCCTGATTAGCGTTGCTTTGTGTTCTGGTTTGTTGTTTATTTCGGATACGGGAACACACCTTGAACACACTTTGTCCTTAACAGGAATAATCGCTGCTTCTTTAGGGTCAGGTTCTTCAAATCCAACGCTTAAAGTGTCTAGGTCATGTTGAGGCAATATACACCACACCAGAGTCCATACACACCGCCACAGCCCTAAGAGACAAGACTATAGCCGACATTCCCAAACGCACCCAAGTGAAGAAGGCCGTCAGCCCATTTGGTGTTATGCAATGCTTGCCAGCCGGAGAAAGATCGTGCTGTCTGGAGAGACTAGTAGTTCAGGTCCACGGACTGTAGCACCAAACAAAGCCGAAGAGGAAGTGGGTATATTCTTGTTTAGTTAATTGGTTATGTCAAGATAGTAGAACATCGGAAAAAATGTTTTTTTTTTTTTAAATTTTATTTGAACTTAGCTGTCGAGATAAGACATATTTGTGTTAAGCTGTACCTTTCTTCTTCGGATGATTTATTATTTCCCAAAAACCAAAGTTTCTTACCCTTTAAATCTTATCAGACATTGTACCTGACGCTAGAAGATCGCCTCGTGATTTATGGTGAAAATCCCACCAGTCCTTTCAGACTTTTCTACTTGGGGCGGACACTTAGAATCGAATTCGAATTTATTTCAAAAAAGTTAACGGACATTGGAATGACATCATCTTACAAAAAGTTATACACCATCGGAAGATAAAAACCTGCTCGAACCTTTAAAAAAAAAATTAGAGTGAAGTATGTCGTTTTAAATGTTATTCAAATTCCTATTTTCCTAGTCGAATCTGCTCAATGTCAAATATAACTCGTCTGTAAACAACATTCAGCAGCCGCTTAAGTCCCATAAGGTTGACAGATGTAATACATATCTCCAAACACCACACTAAACCCAGTTAAGGCAGCAATTAGGCCAATAAAGTTTTTCTTTGCGCTAAATCCTCTCCAATTAAAAGGGAAAATAATTCGCAAAAACTGCCACTGAAACTGCTACTTATCAAGAGCTTGCAATCATATCGCGCGGATTTGTTAAGCAAACCAGCTACACATGCTTTTGCTGGGAAGCCAGCAAGAGGCAGAGGGAACCACCTGAACATGGAGGAGCAGCACTCCTTGACTTTTGGACACACAATCACAGAAGCACTTTAGACTCGCCTTGAAACTGAGTCACGCTCTTGGCGGGGAGCCTTGTCACACTTGTTCGCTTCGTGACCCAATTGAATTTTCGTTCGTGAGGCGCTCGCATAATAACTTTCCTGGGATGTGATGCTTGTTGATTGAGCACAGGCCGCATCATATTCGTCTTTCATCGTCCACCAAACCGTTCCGATTCCACTTTGATCGTCTGTGTCGTGTGCTCAATGGATGGCGTCGTAGTTTTATCGGATCACGTTTATTTAAATAAATGTACCCGTCGAGCATTTAGATTATCTTCTTGTCTTGTTGTGTGTACATTCAGTGGCAGGTACGTATCTAATTGTAGGAGTGTCTTGCTCGGCCTTGGATGGAATTTTAACTAGACGGCTTGTACCGTTGCGAAGCACATCACGTTTTCGAGATAAAGTTTTACTTTCAGTTCGCGAGCTTTCCCTGTGAATGATTGAAAAATAACCGATGTGGTGGACAGAGGTGGGAGGAGACGTGTCGGAAGGGCCAATGAATGGACTTTGCACGAATAGTTGCCGGAAACAGATCGTTGTCACACTAAATTTAAGTGTAATCAGTAGCCGTGTGGAATACATTTCAAACAACTTGAAATTGATTCCAAAGATTTGGACAGAGATATTCATAAGGAAGGTTATGCTGGAAGCTAGGTTGCGTTACTTTGACGAGTGAAAGTGGGACACACCGAAAGTGGGTTAGAAATTTGCGACTTTGCTCAGGCAAGGTTCCCAAAATGTTCATGGAATTTCGCAGAAGTTGCATAAAATCGCATTATTGTACAAAAAGTTTTAAATTATTTTGTGTCTTAACATGAATGACGGAAATAATTGTAATCATAATTTGTTTTGCTTTCGTTGAGGCTTGGGCCTAATATGGTCTTCTATTTCAAATACTGACACGCTCATGAAAAAACCTTCGGATGTTCTTTAAGCTAGTTGGTTTTTTTGGCCATTTGAAGATTCGTCTGAGGTCGTTTGCTAATGCGTTCATTGAACTTACTTGTACATCAAGCGGTCAAGTGCAAGCAATGTATTATAGCAACTATAAGATCGCTTCCGCGAAGTGGTAGGTAGGGTGCGACGCTTCTTAAATTTTTCGCCGTCGGGAGTAGGCAAAAAACTGTAGGTCTCTTCCAATCGTGGTTGAATAGTCTTCGTGTTATGCACAATACGAAGTGCTGCTGAGAAAACTAGGTCCTTGTGCCTTTGCGAGTTGTTGCGCCATCCAATATGCATATATTTATAATTTCACATTTTGGTATTGATCAACATCCTTACCGAACAAATGTTTAGTTGTTCTGCTAGTTTCTTCACCGAAATCCTTGATGACGACTATTAAGCTGTGACACACATACCTTGTGTGGCTTCCTTCTTTGTTAATCTTGCACAGACCGGACCATTCACCGAGTTTCTCATGCCAATCAACACTGATCAGAGGAATTTGCTGTTCTTGGCAGAGTGCGGTGATAAGCTGCTCGTACAATGGCTCTTCAAATGACTCGACCAAAATGCAAGAAGCACGTTTGCCTAAAGCTCTGTAGACATGATGAATATCATGAACCATACCATCGGTAATCAATAACTTCTTCAGCACTTGTTGTAGGGCTGAGTATTGGATACTGGAGCGGCTGAGGGAACATCTATATCAACGTCTGCCGTTTTTATTTATTTCCGTTGTCTCAAAACTTTTTGACAACCAGAAAGAAAGAGGACATTATAGCCTTAACGTTTTTGTAACCCTAACACATAATCTTATAAAAAGTTCATTGAGGGACATACATATGATACTGCAAGCAAAATTAAGTTTGTACGTGGCCTTAGCATCCTAAAAGGATGAAATGTGAAATCAATAATAACTTTTGAAAAAAGTTGTGAAATCTTCCTGAGAATGCTTTGTTGGTTCGCGCGTCGGGGAATTTTGAGACAAGATTCGAGAATTCAATTTTGTTTGTCAGAAACAAGTCCCGACTGCTAGCTGAATGGATGTTTTACTTGATTCTTCTTTTTTGTAGGGCCATCAAATTTAGATAATAATGTGTAGTTTCACAGGAAATTGTTTATTTAATAATTGTTGGCGCGACAGTTCACACAGGGACCAGGGCCTAGCTCGCTCATCAGCTACTCGTGTTGTGCGCGCTACTGTTCTCTCACGAGTAGAAGGGACCTACAATTTTTTGCCTACTCCGAACGGCGAAGTTTGAGAAGCTTCTTAGACAGTTATTACTCTTTGAGTGTTTTCAGCAGCTCGAAAGAGGTGGTGCCGTGAAAAATTCGAGGTGTTCAGCCGGGAATCGAACCTAGACCCTTCGGCGTGTGAGCGTCGCACTCTACCCACTACGCCACGGCGGCCACAAAATATTGTTTATTTGTCGGAAATATTTCCTGCCATTTGGTCGGTGAGACACGACTGAAGTCTTCAAACAACATTCCGAATGTGAAGCGACTCGCAATAGTTACAGAATTATTCGAGTATGGGCGTTTCGACGTGTTGGAAGTTGGTTGTCTATCATGCTTCTATCCCGAAATTGCATTGTAACTACCCTTTATATGTATGCATTTCTAAACATGGTATTTTGCACAGTGCTCCTCTGGGAGTGTCCACAAGTGAAAACTTGAACTTATGATGCGTGAGTGCAGCCCAACCCAACGGTGGTCCTTTTCGGATTTTTTTTTACAAAGGGTTATCCAATATTGACATGGAAGCATTTTTTAAAATTAAATTTGTATAATTAGCAGGCATTTCTCGTTTTTGTTGATCAAGGATAAATGAGGAAGGGGATGCACAACTGATCGAACAGCTGAAAAACTGTCAAATGAAATCTAAGGGCGGAATATGAGAAACGAACTGGAAGCCCTTCCCTTATGTTGATTTTATTGAATAAATTGATAGTGACAGTTTTGTGATTAGTGAAAGAGTGTGTTCAGAAATTAAATTCAAAGTTGTTTAGTCCCTACTGGAAAACCCTTTCTTTTTTACATTTGCAGCACTTACTCATACATGCACGTAGCAGCAATAAGCAGCGTTACCCCGTCTCCCTCTCTTGTTCTATATCTTGGTTCTTGTAAACAAAGAATTTCCAAACCCTTATTTTTTGAGTCATAAGAACAAAAGACAAAAAGTCAATCATTCAGAAGGCGTATTCCTGAGTCATTTGTCATTTCGTTTCTTTACCAAATGCCACTTTACCTCCTGATTTCACGTTGACTTTTTTTCTATAAGAAATTCATCATTTCCGAATCCAAATTCCAAACTGAGATAGCGGAGATGAGACACGGACCAGCTTATTTGACATACGCCATAGTCAGCAAGGTAAAGCCAATCAAAGTCAATTTTGAATTTGGTGCTGACAGTTTTCTTTTTGGCAATCCTCAGTGAAATGCTATGCATTCATGTAATGATACATGATAGTACTGCAACAGTCAGAAGGCACGTAACTTCTTAATTTGTAGTTTGCTTTTGTTGAAAAATTTCCAGGCAGAAATGAGTATGTCAACTTCACTTAACAAGCTCCGTAACTGCACGCTCCTTAAATAAAAGTTGCACCGTCGAATCATAAATCATGATGAATTGGGGCCCGATTGAAATATCGAAGGGTTCGACTTTAGACTTTATTTTCATTTCAATTGACGTATGACCTTGAAGTGATTAAGTACCTCGTAAAAATATGAAATTATGAACTGCATTCTTTGCATGATATATACAAATTGCACGTTCTTGCGATTGATGAAATTTGTGTGTCAGGAAGGTTTCACATTAAGCACGTTTTCATATTTTAGTAGTAGTCCACACGTTCATACATGTTTCAGAATATCCCCCACATACACAGCTCGTTCAACCGTTTTTTATCAGAGATTGAGTGGTTAGCCTACGATGAAACAAGTGCAAGTTGTATAACAAATTATTGTATTTTGAAACTTTTCAGATAAATTATTTTCTCCAAACCATATCCATGGCATCGATTAGGGCTCTAAAATGATAATTAAGGATGCTTAGAATAACAAAAATGCATCTCCGTCCTTCTCCGATTTTGTCTAAATCTCATGAAGAAGGTATGTTCGCAAACTTAAAATACTTCAAACTGTGCCAACATAGAAAATAGTTTGTTACGCCAATCTCTTAAGAGTTTTGCGCTTATGTTGAATGATTCAATGTCTATGGTGGCAGATTGGCTCTCAACAACAACGTATACGAAGGTTGCCTTTTATATTTCGGGATTGGGCAACCCTAGTGTTGTAATCTGGGAACTGCCAGCTCTATCGTAAAGTTTGACATTTTTGAGGTTATACGTACCCAGAACGTTTTGACATACGAGCGCTATTTGTGTTGTTTACAGTAACTTAAAAGATTCATCTCGCCCAAAATATGGAATTAAATTGTGAAAATTTTCGTGCGATTATTTTGTATAACTTTCGACGTGGATAAACTCAACAACAGTGTATCGATGAGCTTAGTTTAGTTTTTAGCGATGAAGTTCCATCAAGGACCAGTGTTTATCGATGGTATGGTGAATTCAACCGAGGTCGTAGCTTACTCCAAAACGAATTTCATGAAGGTCGTCCAAAATCAGTTATTGTTCCGGAAACCATTGGTGCTGTGCGCCAACTGATATTGCAAGATCGTCATGTGACCTATCGTGAGATTGTGACAACTTTAGGCATTAGTGGGACCAGCATACATTCAATATTGCATGAACATTTGACCGTCAAAAAAAATTGTTCGCGTTGGATCCCACACAACTTGTCAATCGCTCAAGAAAAAGCTCGTGTCGATTGGTTGAAAGAAATGCTCCAAAAATACGATCGAGGTGCTTCGAAAAATGTCTATGACATCGTTACAGATTATGAATCGGGGACTTACGCGTTTGAGCCCGAATATAAGCAGCAGTCGACTATATGGGTGCTTCAAATTGAGCCAAATCCAACAAAAGTCGCTCGCGCACGAAGCACTTCCAAGCAAATGGTAGCCTTTTTTCGGAAAAACTGGACATGTCGCAACCGCAACTAGAACAACGCAGAACAGTCAATTCTGAGTGGTACACAAACATTTGCCAGTTGTCTTCCAATAAATCAGGAAAACCAACCGCCGAAGACGGATCACTCTTCACCACGACAATGCGAGCTCTCACACATCGGCACAAACAACTGCATTTTTGAGCACTCAAAACATCAATTTGATGAGTCATCCGCCGTATAGTCCTGACGTGGCACCGAATGACTTCTTTTTATTCCCGTACGCACAAAATACAATGAGAGGTCAACGTTTTTCGACACCTGAAGAAGCGGTTGATGCGTTCAGAATACATGTTTTGGAGATACCTCAATCAAAGTTGCAAAAGTGCTTCGACAATTGGTTCAAACGCATGCAAAAGTGAATAGATCTTAAAGGGGAATATTTTGAAAAACAATAAAGCGGTTTTCGATAATTAATATTTGTTTTTGTTCTCTAATCCCGAAATACAAAAGGCAACCCTCGTATGAATTTAAAATTATGAAGTTAAAACAATAAAACAGAATTTCGACTTCGCAGACGGTGGTCTGTTTCAGAATTCTGATCAGCATTTCATATTCTGATTCAAGTACACTTTGCAAAAAAATCTTTCTAAAAATATACCTTGATCATACGCGCTTTATGCAAAGAAAAAGTTTTTCTTTTCAATTTTATATAGCGATAAGTTTGCTCATGTAGAACGTTGGAGGAAATTTTGTATGAATTTACGCTCGTTTTCAAGCAAAAACAAAAATGGATCAAAGAACCTTTCTTAAATTTTGTGTAAGCAACAAAACTAGGGGAGCACATTCGAATGCTTGTTGTGTGTCACTACACTTTACCTCTGCAACGAGCCCAAGATAATGGCTGCGACCAAGTGTCTGTAGTACGTTAAACCCAGACAAGAACTTTGATGTGAATAATATAGTATTGGCTATAGACATATCGGTGTAGACATTAACATAGTTTTAGTTTAGTTTCTGCTATTCAGTGTTTACCAATAATTTAGGCCAGCAGTGCCGCCGTGAAATTCGTATCAAAACTGTTTGATTTCGATCAAAAATAAGCATCATATAACCATCATAACTTTATCAGAATTTTAACTAGAGGGTTGAAACTGGTGACGAATTTTGATTATTACGCGAAATAACAGCGTTAGTCATCCCAATGGACTGCAAAAAACTGTGGTCGATGGATCCCAAGACTGTGCAGTAGTTGTTTTATTTTTATGGAATCACCTCGGTCGAGTTACTGACAAGTCTCATACAGTGCTAATTGTCTTCGAAAACCTCACTAAATTTTCTCTTGGTTGAAACTTGGCTACTGGTGGGAAAACAGAAGGACAAGAGTTAAGTCAATACGAGTAGTTGCTGAAAAAATTTGGGTCCTAAGAAACTCTTGTTCCTAGTACTAAATGTGTGAGTACAAAATGTTCCGAGAAGCTTACGGCAAGCCAGCGCTATAAAAAAAAAACAAATGTTTATAAATGGCGCAAAATGTTCAACGACGATCAATAAAGTGCGGAAAACTGGATTGGACTAGGCGAATATTAGTTGAGGAGCTACATCTATACAAAAGCAATTAAATAAAGTTTTAAGATCGTTGACTTTGTTGGAATAGTGAAAAGCTCAGGGAAAATCATTTTGAATAAGTATTAAAGCTAAAGAAAAGTAAAACTTTGGTTGGAGCTAATAACCTTGAAATTGTAACACGTGACTTGTGAGCACCAAGGAAACAAATAAAATCGTTGGTCGAGGACCGAGTTTGCCTGATTTAGAACCTTGCTTTAAATACAAATGAAAATCACTTGTTAACATTTTAGAACACAATCTGAAAAAGTAAACCTAATTAAGGGCTCCATAGCAACAATATTTATTTTTTTGTGGTAGTAGGTATTGAAAGTCGTGGGTAGAAGTTTAAAATTTCCAAATACCATGCTTTTTGAAGTTTATTCCTAGTGTAAGGCCTTGTAAAAACCTGGATTCATTAATTAATAATGTTTTTTATTAGCTGTATGTATTTACTTTGGTCGCCGTGGATAGAGTGCGACGCTCACACGCCGAAGGGTCTAGGTTCGACTCCCAGATCAACACCAATTTTTCGAATTTTTCATGGCAGCACCCCTTTCGAGCTGCTGACAACACTCAAAAAGTAATAACTGTCTAAGAAAGCTACTCAAATCTCGCCGTTCGGAGTCGGCAAAACACTGTAGGTCCCTTCTACTCGTGAGAGAACAGTAGCGCACACAACACAAGTAGTTGATGAGCAAGCTAGGCCCTGGCCCCAAAAAAAAAAAAACGTTTTGGTAAAATCAAAGAAAAAAAAAAGGAAGTAAAAAAACACGCCCACAAAATTATTGGCACATTTCATGTATAGCTTTAAATAAAAGTATTTAAACATTTTAATAAGAGCAAGTTTAGTATATATTAAAACCTTTTTGTTTAATAAAGGCTTCCACGCGTTTTGGCATTGAACGTACCAAATTGTTCGTGGTTTTGCATGTAATCTTTTGCCATTGTTCTATCAACACCTGTCTGAGCTCAGCTTTACTTGAAGTTTCACACTTCGCCAAATGAGGGAGATCTGGAGATTGGGGTAGATGTGGAAGGACATGTGGAGTGTTGAATGCTAACCACATACGCAGTAGCCACATAGCATTCTTTTTGCTAAAAAAGTTGCCAAGTTGAAAAAAATTAAATAATTTTACTGCAATGTATGATAACCGTGCCAATAATTTTGTGCGAAAAATTAAGGTGTTTTTTTGCTTACAACTTTTTTTCTTTGTTTTTACCAAAACGTGTTTTTAAGAATTGAATTGCATTTAAAAGTAAATACATGCGGCTAATAGAAAAAAATATTAATTAATGCATCCAGGTTTTCACAAGGCCTTACACTTGGAATAAACTTCAAAAGGCATGGTGTGTCAATAATTAAGTGCGGCACTGTAGGTAATGAATGTTAACATCTACATACTTGCAAAGATAGCAACAATTTCGAAAGGTTGTTTATTCTGCCTGTTTGGTAAAATGAAGAAGAGTTAGACACGTAAACGAAGCCTGAAAAAGAATTGTTTCAAAAAACAAAAACCTGATGTTTTGTGTGGCTAATGTGTCTAAATCACAGCGTGGTAAGAAGTGCGAAACTAAAAGACTAAAGTTCAATTCCTGGAATGAGCATTTTTTTTGCAGTACTACCGCTATCGAGCTCTTGACAATATTTAAAGTCTAAAAAATTATCTTTAAAAAATTGTCTCGAATATCGCAGTTGAGAGCTGATGTGGTTTCCGTTCTACTCGTGGGAAAACAGCATCAAGCACAATACACATAAGTCGTTTCTGAAGAAGCTAGACCCTGGTCCTAATATTAAACCAAGAAGTACTAACTTTTAAATAATGAAATTTAAATCGAACTGAATCGAAAAAATAGTATTTACCGTGTTTTTTGTTCGCTGTCGCATAATATAACGGACATAAAAGTTATAAATTAAGGTCTGTTTAAACAAAATAGCCGCTACCTCTTCAAAAAGTCTTTGCTTTAGACATTATTTGTAAATTAGAAATGACCAAATGACATACACTCAGTGTATTCTAAGATCAATAAAATTATTGTAGACTGTACTTAAATAAAATACAGCATACTTTCCACATATGACAGTGCATTCGTTTTTAAAACCTTAGGCCACACAGATCGTTCTTCAAAGCAACCGCATCGCCGTGCCACCTAATCAAACTCCTATCACAGAGACAGGCTTGATGGAGTTTTAGCTGAGTTCAAACCAAATGTAGATCCCAGCTCAGCTCCGCCAAACTCATCAAACGACACCTTTCCTCTGGGCGGTAACTTTCCTGTACAGCCATAAATACGATAATCCTTGCCGCACGCCGATCCAGTGGTTAGCCGTGGAATATTTATTAAGATATTTTGCACAAAGTAAAAAGCCCACCACTGTTAATTAATTCTTGTTTGTAAACGAACACCTACATCTACCCCGCCCCCAAGATCGCAGAACCGGCAAATAAGTAACCCTGCCAAAAAACAACTGTCTGTATATACGGAAGGAGGGGTTCTGAGAAATCGGTACCCACCTTCAAATACACAATAAATTAAATTGCAATTAACTGAATCAACAGATCATTAAGCCGCCGCCGACCCGGCACAGTAACTACGTACCACAAACATTGCGCGCCTCTTGTAGTGCTCACAGCCGACTTCCCGCTCCTTCGCCGAAGGCACAGGGGGCACTTCATTCAGTGTTTTGCTCGTCGCACTCGTTGTTGTTGTTGATGAGGAACAGCAGCTTGGTGTAGTCTCACTGACGTCAGATACCGCTGTTGGTGTATTTATGGGATCCGCTGCTGGTTTACCAGCTGTTGTCTTGGTAGTCAGAGCCGCCGATGGCGCTGGTGTGTTTGTTGCTGTTGTTGTTGGCATTTTTTTGATTAAATTGATTTGATTGGCATCACTAGAAGTTACTGTATTGGAAATTCTCTCAATTTGTCTATTAATTGATTCAACCGAAGGCAGCGACAACGACAACGGCCACTGAGATGACGGTGATAAGACGGAGGACGACGGAAGACGACCCGTAAGCGATGGGGACGACGTAGTCGGCAGAGACGACGATCGTTTACACGACGGGGACGAGCAAGACAACGGCAAGGGACTAGACGACACTTTAGCCGCTGATTGGGTAGCGTTCAGCGTGGAGACCTCAAGCAAAGTCATAGACGAGCATGAACGCGAGCACGACGCGAATCGAACTTGAGCCGCAGATAATTCCTTCTCGGTACAGCTATTACTGCTGGCAGATGTACTTGTTGTCACTGATTGTTCGTTAATTAAATTCATAATTCCACTTGATTGATCGAAGAGAAACTATTTAGCGGGCCGCCGTCCATCGTACTGAGGCGCCCGGGATGACTGCTCTCACACAGATTCTTTAACTGATTTCGAGAGCACGGTGCGCACCAGATAAAGATTCACGTTCCAAGTATGCGGGGATTAGTCACTTGTGTTATCCGCAGTATGCACACACCACAGATTCACTGTCAAACTTGAACTCGGTTGCCGTCCATGCGTCAAAGCTATATCTCCGAGTGATTTCCACCACCTCCTGGGCGACAAAAACCAGATAACGATGAAAACACAGAAACGACCGCGGCGTCACGACACGAGCGACCGATTAAGACGACAATTTCTGCTGGGCTAAGAACGACGTCTGAGCTTAGACTGATACCATGACGGGCTCTTGACTTCGTCTTACCGAAGCTGTGGAAGAGACTCCCAGACTGCACAGCTAGCTGTCCCGCTTCCACTCGCTGTGGGTTTATCGTTGATCGCGATGGAGCTTCTGGGAGGCTTATGTTTGTTGTTAAACAACAAAAGCTTTTAGGTGCCCGGTGTCTCCACTAGTACGCACAAACCAGTGACGACATCAATGTGCTTGGGACACGGTCAATTAAGTGAGAAAACGGGTAAACAAATGAAATTCAAATCCACCAGAAGTGAGGAGCGTTCTTCAAGCGACTGAAGAGCCGTCTGGGTTGTTTGCGGTCTTCAGGGAATAAATTATGTTTCACGCATGCTTTGGGGGTTTTTGAGGAGGGTGCTCGGAAGCATGTGCGTTATCATCATGTGGTGCAGCAGTGGAATGGTATAAACATTGAAACTTTATTAATGAAGTCTGTGGGCGAGACCCATTAGGATGATCGCATTCCTAAGGTGATAAATGTCTTGCTCCGAACTGAATAGTAGATTTGTTTTGCGGTGAATTTTGAATTGCTTTATTGGATACAAGAAAGTATAAGAATTGAAAACTGCTCTTACTCGAGACAAAAGTTGTCAATAGCCAATTTAGACGGTGCTTGGCTGAAGGAATTAAAAAACATTGCTATTTAATCCCAAACATCGGTTTCATACAAATGTATATTTTCATACGAAATCCTCCGGGGAGTTGGGTTGATCCACAAAATGATGAACAGTGAACTGGGCAAATATTATATTTAGGGATTAGTCATTATTCTGAAGTTTTTTAAAATCATTACGATTAGTGACAATCTGATAGGTTTGCTTTCAGACGGGGAAAGTCCGCAATTAACCAGATTATGCCAGTGGAGTCCTGGCAAAGACACAAGAAAAGGTAAAACGTTCTCATCTTATTCGCGTTTTAAAAGTTTGTGTATCGCGAAGAGAGGGGTAATAAAGAAAGGGAGAACCACATCAACGATGACAAGGAAAACAAAAGAAAACAATCAGGAAGCCGTGTGTAGACTTGCAACAGAAGTATCGTGCTTGATCCTGGCGGATAATTTGTTATTCCTAAGATATTGTCAAACCAATAAATATCAATGTTATTTGGAACATGGTGCTGTATTAAACATTGAGTGTTAATTTGCTCCTGTAATCCTATCTTTTATTTTAGGAGTTAAAGTTGTCTGCTGGTGGGCTAAAGAAATGCGTAAAGACGCGCAGCTTCATTCCTAGAAGACGTTTGCCGTCGACATTTCGTATCCGAGTTGAATATATATTTGTTACAGTTGAAACGACGAAAACTGTGGCGAAATGAAATTCAATTGAAGCTTTAGGGTGCGGAATCCCAGTTCGCAAGGATTAAGGACTTTGATCTGTAAACTTATAGACATCTCGAAAAAGGTGCTGCCGGGAATCCAATTCCATGCACTGGAGAAGAAACTTTTTCTAAACTACTGAAGTAATCTCGTTTTTGTCTCCTACTGAGATCAGGGGTAGCTTAAGCTTGCCAATAGCCAAAGTTGTTTCTTCAGATTTAGAAGGCAATTAGGTTATAGTAACCCCTTTGGAAATACCAAAGTTGGCTATACACAACTTGATTACTTCATCCCTATTTTTAGTGCCGAATGCTGTCGAATACATAGAACTTTGGCGTTTTTCGAAATGAACATTTTGCATGTGTTTTGATAACTTCTGCTTTCTCTATAGGCTACAAGGTAGCGTACGCCTAATTAGGACACTACAGATAGATCAAGTAGGCTTGTCGAGTTATGCAGACCGTGTTTACAAAACAGTTTTAGCCCGAATAGTCATCTCGCGCCCGTGGCCGCCGTGATGTAGTGGGTAGAGTGCGACGCTCACACGCCGAAAAGTGTAGGTTCGATTCCCAGTTCAACGCCAACTTTTTTAATTTTTCACGGCACCAGCTCTTTCGAGCTGCTGACAACACTCAAAGAGTAATAACTGTCTAAGAAAGCTTCTCAAACTTCGCCGTTCGGAGTCGGCAAAAAACTGTAGGTCCCTTCTACTCGCGAGAGAACAGTAGCGCGCACAACACGAGCAGTTGATGAGCAAGCTAGGCCCTGGTCCCCCTTTGGACTGTAGCGCCAACAATTATTATTATTATTAGTCATCGTTTTGCAGTCATTTGTGCTTTTCACGCTATAGAGTAGGTCCTCTACTTAGAGAAAGCTGTCTTATAACATATAACCAACGAATACATGTTCGTTAAAATTTCAGTTTTTGGAGCCAACCCAAGAACATAAAAAAGAACATCTTCTCTAAAGAGATTAAGAAAAGAAAAATCTGTATTGAAATTATAAAACACGAAACTGGGAACAGAGAGTCAAAGCACCCCACGAAAAAAACTTGATTTTACACTATATTTGCAATTTAGTGCCTTCAACTCGCAGGCCTCATCTTAATTATCCATGGTTTCGCTCTTAATAAAACAACACAAGGCGTTTTGTGAGGTAAGTTGTTTAACAAATTTGTTTTAGGAACCGTAAAGAGCTTTACAGATCAGCCGCCAAGTGCAAATTTTTGAAGTAGTATTTTACCATTCACTTTTCGATGTGAAAAAAGTTCCACATTTTTCGTAAAAACTGAATTCACGGTCCACATTGACGCAATCGGGACCCAAAGTTTCGTGAACAAGCAAATTCCAGCAAAAATAATTTCAAGATACAACATAACTAACTTTCAAACTTATGGAGTTATCAATTCAATCGGGGTTCTTCAAACTATAATCTTATATATATTTATAAATAGGCGTTCGACTTAAAGCTTTAAAGTTCTTGCAAGAAAATGTCGGCTGATTTTGTGAAACTGTTGCAAAGCATTTGTTGCTTACTTAGCTGCTACTTAAAAGGGAACAGGAAAACTCACATCTTCCCGTACATCAGAACCCAGTAAGGGGAAGAGACCAACGGTTTCCTTATCTCACAACTTTAAACTTCCTTCTTATTTATTCAAGCCTTTGTGGAATGAAAAAACTGCACTAACAACACGGATAATCATTCAAAACCAACTCCATAAATGCATGTGCCACTCTATAGTATTTATATTCACACCAAAAAAGCGAAAAAAAAAAACAAACTTCAATAAGGAAAACACCACATCTATAGATTCTAAAGAACCCAAATACATCATGCTTAAAGCAGGTCGGTCAACCATCAGACCTCCCCACGTCTACGTTTCACTTATTGCCTAGAAAAATTGCCTGAAACTCTTGGAAGTTCCGTTGGTTCACGGTGCAATGTGTCTAAATTTTAAATTATTGTATGTTCAAGCTGTGTGTCAGTTCGGTTTTACTGCGTCTTCTCTTTCGACGCATCAACGTCAGCAGACGTTGCATGTGCTTGCTTTTCCGCCAGTCTCTTCTCTCGCTTTGCTGCGGCACGCTTTTTGTTTGTCATCACAACCGCAATGACCATCATCACGGCCCAGTAGACGTAGCCAATGTGATAGACGGAAGAGTAGTAGAACCAAATGCGTTTGAATGTGAGTAGCAGGAATGCAGTACCAAGGTAACTAAGGCCGAAGAACTTTGACACCCAAAAGAGGGCATCGATTACTTTGCGCTTTGTGCCTGTAACATCCTTGCGGATGAGTTTGTCCATCATGTCCTCGACGGGGACATAAAATGGGGCACCCATGATGCAGAAATAATGCCCTGGCATGAATCCGTGCCAGAAGGATGATGTCATAAGGGTGGCGATGGTTCTGCAAAACATGAAACTCGTGACAAATTTGCGTGAAGCGGGGACTGAAGGGGTTACCTGTATTTCTTGCTTGGGAACAACTTGTACACGTTCACGGCCAACCAGTATTGAACGCAAATATTCCAGTGTTTCATAGCTTCACGCATAGTTGTGCATACTTCGGTGTCATAGACGCGGAGATTCACGATCGTAGTGAAGTTATAGGTCTGTTTGTCTGCATCTCTCTTCAGGTGAGTGTATTCTTTTTTGGGACCTTCCCCGTTTGTGACATTCGCATCGTCAGGGTACGCTCCAAATCCGGCACAGGTGCACACGCATTCGCTGAGCGTGAGGCCGGTGTAGATGCGCATACGGAAGATGAAGAATGTCGGCCAGATGTAGAAGAGGCGGTACAGGAAGCTACGTTGCTGGTAGAATTCATCCGATAGCGCATACTGGAAATGGAAATATAAGCAGTTGTGTATGTAATGAAGAGGGGTGATGAACTTACGTCTAAGGGCCAAATGGAATTCGTTATGATGTACAAGACGCAGTAGACTGCGGTATACTTGAGTTTGTCCAAAGTGACTTCATTGCACTTTGCGTGGTCTTTAAAGGGCATCTCAAAGTAGTCACGGTATGTTCGGTACCTATAGTATGGACCTTGAAAACAAAAGACAATCTTCTGAGATAATGCTTGGATTCAGCAAATGACAGTAGCTTCGAAAAATGATAGAAACTTAATTAGACATAGAAATTGAGATAAATACAAATTTTAAAGAGTCGATATAAATACTCTATTCTTAAAACGAATCATCGAGTTGGTTTTTTTCATTGCATTATTCGATTTGTAGAAGAGTTCAATTTTTAGAATTCTATGACTAAAACTAAACATTCCTAGCGATAAGAGGTCAAAGTGCGGATGCAATCATTCACATTCCACAGACGATCAATACGTCTGGCAGCGGCAGTGTAAGTGACCCCAAGAGCTAATCTCGCTTAACGCACGGTGTTTCCCGAGATAAGCAAAATCAAATCTAATCACCTGTCAATACGCCTATGTAGTTGAATGAATAATGAAATATTTCCACAATACTGATGCTCTGAAGCTCAATGTCATAGTCAGTTAGCTGAACAAGTGGGGCCCTTTCTTCCTTGCTTGTCGATGGTTTGCTTCTCTCCTCCACTTCCTTCTCCCTCTGTTTTATCTTCTTGTAGGCAGCATTTTTTTCGAATGCAACTCCAGCCACCTACAAGTAGAAGCGTATTATCATTTCGACCTTTGCCTCACTGGCGCTGCGGTTTTTCACTGCGATTTACCTTCAAGGTTAGAATCATTTGAATCATGTTTGTGTGCCCTGGCACCGATGGAAGTCCGAAGTACGACGTCGTTCGGAAAAACACCAGGTATCCGAACATGATAGCAAAGCTGACCAAGTGACATTTGCTGGATGAAAAATCATCAAATGAATGTCTTAAGGCTGTTTGAGACTCCCCACTTACCTTGGATGTACGTATTGTATAGCCAGGGCGCACAAAGTAAACGATATCAGACAATGAAGGATGTGCAGTCCGGAAACAATGAAAACAATTAACACTCCAAAAGATGTGGCCAGGATTTTTCTCTGTGAATCATCCTTGATCCTACGCATAACCACCCCGAGTCCTATGCAGGACAACAGGCACACAAGGTACACCACATCGTCGAGGTTCATTGTTCCAACTGCATTCTGCAAAAATTGAATATTTTATCAGATTAAATCGTGTTCAATTGGATAGACTTTTGAGGCACGAACCAATCAATCTCCAAGCAAAGCACAATTAAAAAAATATTGCTTTCAATATTTTGACAGATGACGGTAGGATGACGTTTTTTTTTTTCCTTCTTTTCCATAGGGGATGGGTTGTGTTCATAAAGAAGAGCGGATTGTTATAGGTTCATGCATTGGCTGTATTGAAGGTTTATTCTCTTAATAAACCGAAAACAGCGCATTCTGTGGTTTTAAACTGAAACCTTCTGATGTGGAGTTCGCTTCAGGGTGGAGATGTTCCCCATCTGTATTATTCTAGTTGAACCATGGTGCTGGTTTTGACATTAGGTAGTGCGTTAAGATTCCAATGAAGATTCAGCAGTCCGACAGCAGATGGGATAAGAGTTTTCAAAAAAATGCAAATCTGAGAAAAGTTAAATGGCTGCTTACAGCAGCCAATTTCCTGATTTGAGCTTTGGTTTCTTTGAAATTCTATAAAAAGAACCTGTAGGTTAGTCTTTCTCTTAATTTTGATTGTACTTCAAAAAGGATGGTAGCGGCTTTCGGGATATCTTCTAGTTCCTAGATATGTCTTATCTGGTCTTACATTGTCTCCCTAGCTTCTACACTGTAGTCAGTGTACTCGGATACTATGATACTATGACTGTTTCCTCAACATCTGAACTTTATCTTTGAACCAAACGTATTCGTCACTCTGCCTGGTTTACTGGAGCATGTTGCTTGTCCCCGAACAAGAAGAAAGCTTAGTAAATTTCTACCCAGGCACTCCTGCTGTTTTTTGGATCAGTTTATTCTGAACAGTATCTTGGACTGCCGGTAAGAACCAATGTCAGCGATGTCCACGGGAGAAAAAAAAGAAACAGCCCATATTTCCACTCTTTACACATGGAGAACTCTGCATTGGCACGACTTTTGGGTATAACCTCACAATCATAACACAGTGACTCCTCAAGCCTGATATCCCATGCTTCGCCGAGCAAAACTCCTGCTTCAGTCGATGCCACTACCAGTTCCAATAAAACCAACGATTGCTTAAGTCGCAAGAAACGAATCAAAATAAAAAAAATTCCTTCAAGGATGGCTCTACAAAACAAGAAAGAAGGCAGTTAGAGAGTCACACGCACACACACAAGGCATGCGACGCCATCGCGAGCCATTATAAGAGACAATTACAAAAAACAACTCGGCAATTAGTGGATCTAATTAAAGACAGTAAATTAGGCGCAAGGAGCACACTTAAAATCGCACGAATATCAGATGAAACCTTCTGCCTGACGGGGAGGGCTGGTAAGGATGTGTACGATTTTCGCAGCATTTATTGTGTGGCCAAGTTGGTGGAGTTCTGTCTCCCGCTCTTTCTATCTGTGCATCTGCACCGCCAATTGTGCAAGCGGCCCACCTCGCCTTCATTGCCATCTTAAGCTTGGTTAAGGGAAGGAGCGGCAAGGCACTGGGGCTGCTGAATTATCCTTTTATGCAAATGCAGATAACGATTGCGGCGTGATTTTAGGGAGAAGGGGATTGAGACGCAGGGGACACAGCCGCGAACAAAGGCAGTGTGAGTATTGTGTGACTAGAAGGTAATCATTTGCCAGCATGCGAGACGGATTAAGGACTCGGGGAGCTGAGATTCACTTTGAAGGCAAAAGAAATTCAGAGATTACCTCGCGCAAGGATATCGGGTGTGCGGATGCTTTTAATTATTTCACGTCTAGTAGTCGCGCGAATTTATACAATTAAGTGACGGGCTTGAAGTGGGCGAGACAGAAGCAGTAGCACAGGATAGATAAGCCCGCGCACATTTGTCTCTTATAATTGTTATGGCTGAGGATTAAATGTTGTTTCCTGGACGGTCCTTTGGCTTGAATTTGGGCACTGAAATGAAGACTTTTAGGCGTGCGGCTTTAGACTGAATTATTTGTTGGCTTTGCTTGAGTTGTGAATGCATTCTCATAGATGGCCGCATAAAAGGAGGAGGTTTCGAGGCGAAACTATGCGGTATTGTTGTACGCTGTAGAGGAGACGGAAATTTACTAAAAATATGCAAGATGTCTTTTTGATTAAAGATTCCTGTTAAGGAATTGGCTTTGTTCTCAAGTAATGTATACATTCGGAGAACGAGAACAATATGTTGATGTCATAAATTTGATTAAAAAAAAACAAGATATGTTGTACTCTTTCGGTTCCAGATGATGTGACTGGATTTATGAATCACATGATTCAAAATCACATCCGTATCACTGTTTATAGTGTCAACGGAATCACTGATGGAGAAAAGACCATCTGTGGCGGGATGGCGGCTAACAGACCCAGGCTTTGAGGGAACCTGACTGGTAGTGACAGCTTGACCAGAGGCTATATTCTGGTGCCACGGGAGGTCAGGAGCCCCTGGAACTTCGGTTCCAGCGTGTCCGTGCGGTAGGCCCCCTTGTGGAAATTTCGTGGTGGCTGTAGTTTACCACCTAACATCGCGGGTAGAGTCGAGGATAGTGTACTGTGCTGACTTGTCAAGTTCATTGTTTAAGCAGAACTAGGCAAGTCGGTTACGGGACTATCCCTTCTCAGCGTGGAGTTGCGTTCTCAACCGGGTGCTGCGACCCAAAGAGCGGAAGAGGTTTTAGAAAGGCTTCGCATCAAACCAAGGTGGGGTGATTGCCCCTCAAGCATGATCTCAGTTTGGTACTTGGGTAACTAAGGCGTTTAGTCTTGCGTTACTTACGACTCTTGGGAAAAAGGTTCCCCGTGATATAAGCCGTTAAGGCAGGTGATCACGTAAAACCAAATCCCACATCTGTACCTTAAATGGAAGCAAAATTTATCATAAAATATTCTCACAAAGTATGAGCAAAATTAATTCAAAATGATTTTTTTCTGCCTTACCAGAATGAGAACACACTTGCTGACTTTGAAGAACTGCTAAGCAATTTTACTGCCGTGGATACGAAAATAAAAACAGATTTTTATAAATGATTTGTTAATCTAATCCATTGATCTTAATTTTTATTGACTGACTCTTTACAAGTACTCTAGGCTGATTTACAATAATTTATTTTTCTCTTTTCCTTTCGTTTTCCTTATTCATTGTTGTGTTCAATTTTTTAAATTAATTAAAAAAAATTAATTACTTTAGACTAAAATAAAACCTTAAATCTAAAACCTAACTCTATAAAGACTTTCATACGAAATAAACAAAGTGGTTGTTAATTGTTGTGACCGTATTTATTTTGTAGCGGAATGACTCGTTTATTCTTTGAAAATAAAACACTAATTATTAATGGGAAAGTAAACACATTTTCATTCCGTAGTTGGCAGTGATAGTGAGCACACGTGTCTTGAAAAGTGTCTCAAAATATCTCGTAAACGACAGCGGAAAGAATTAGGAGAAGAGAATCTTCTCTTCCCTGATAGTTCAAGAGCTAAAATGCGTGCCGGCCCGAACTATACTAACTACTTCAAGTCGCTTCAGACTTTGAATGACGACTCCGATACTTGTGTTAGTGAACCCGAGCCTATAGTTAAGAAAATAGAAAGTGTTCCACCTATAATCGTTTTCAAAGCTAAAAGTGAAACTTTGCATTCAATTCTCAAAAAAATTAATGTTGACTATTTGTTAAAAAACATATCCTTGGGCCATAAGATAATTTGTTAATCAAACGATTCCCGTGAAATAGTTTTAAATGAATTTAAAAAACTTAATTTACAATTCTATACTCACGGTACTAAAGAAAATAGACCCTTTAAAGTCACGCTCGCTGGACTTGACTCCTACAATGCAGCTGAACTGAAGAATTATCTCATCGAGCTCGGAATCAAATGCATCGACGTCAAGCCAATCACAATCAAATCAAAATTTAATAACCGCACCCAATACATCTACGTTATTTATATTGAACGAGGTACAATAAAATTGAACGAACTTCGCAGCAATCACTCCAGTATCTACAACACTATAGTGAGATGGGATTTCAAAAAACATAATCCATCAAAAATTACTCAGTGTAATAACTGCCAGTTGTATGGACATGGCGCCATGCACTGTCACGTGCAGAGCTTCTGTTCTAATTGTGCAGGAAAGCATCTGACCCAGGACTGCGACTCTCCTCAGACCATAAAATGCGCCAATTGCAGCGGCCCTCACAAATCGTCCGATCCATCGTGCATCAGTCGAAAGCACTTTCTCGACATACGCAACAACATCGCTTCGCGCAATAAAAAAATCAAAAATAAACCACATGTATTGGCAGAACCTAATACAACTCATTTCAACCACCTTTCCCTTTCCGAGTTCCCACCACTTAATAACTCAACAACGGCACGGACCCATGGGGCTACATCAAACTTCAACTCAGTCACTCACAAGATATCAATGGCTCACACATCAAACTCAGGTCCAACATCTCAGATGTCTACTCAACATCGAGCTGAGCATGCAACCAAGCCCAGTTCGATTCCAACACACTTGCCTCGCGAAAGCAGCCAATTGTTCTCAATTTAAGAGATAAACTCTCTTATATCTGAAATTATCTCTAAATTAAGTTCTTGTCGCTCTAGAAATGAGCAATTTCACATAATAACCACGCTTGCTGTCAAGTATGTATATTCCAACTATGTTAATTAACTCCCTTAAATTAGTAACTTGGAATGCAAGAGGCATTCAACACAAACAAACTGAATTTTTTGATTTTTTAATAAATAAAAAGGTTGATGTAGCGTTAATCACCGAGACACTGTTGAAGGAATCAAAGCATTTTAGTCACCCTAACTTTGTATGTCACAGATTAGATCGACTTGTTAATAGAGGAGGAGGAGTTGCCATCGTTGTCCGAAAAGGGCTACCACACTCCCTTCTGAAAGCATTTCATCTACGTGTGGTAGAAGCCATTGGCATTGCAATTACGCTTCTAGATAATTCAAAACTGAGTATAATTTCCGCCTATTTCCCTGGAGGAAACGGTAACGCGGAGAAAAAAGCTCAGTTTAGAAATGATCTCACTAGGTTACTAAGGTGCAATAACAAGCTCATTCTCGGTGGTGATCTTAATTGTCGTCACCGATCCTGGGGTTGCCTCAGAGAAAATTGTTGGGGCAATATTCTTCACGATATTTCCACCACAGCTACAAACTGCAATATATTGTATCCTCCTGAACCTACATATATTCCGTATTCTGTTTCTGGTAATCCTTCTACTCTGGATTTTTGCATCACAAATATCCCTGAACACTGCTCATGTCCTAGAACAATAAACAGTCTAGCATCCGATCACCTACCTGTCTCTATGGTCACGAGTTTGAGTTCAAAGATTACTCGCGAAGAAAAGTGGTGCTACCACAGAGCTGATTGGAATAGATTCAAAGCATTCATCAACAGAAATGTTAATATTATCAACACGATTACAATTGCTGAATTAAATACAACAGGTCAGGTTGATAATTTGTTAACAGATTTTGTTGATGTCATACACAATGCCGCGGATTTTGCTATTCCTAAACGTTCAGCTACAACCCTCAATAAGCTACGTATTCCTACTGAAATCCAAGATCTTATTCGTCGCAGAAATGCAGAGAGAAGGAAGTGGATACGCTATCGAATGGATTGCTTCTATGAGAATACCAAAATGCTTAACTCAACTATTAAAGACAAAATTTTAGCTTTCAGGAATGAACGTTGGAACCTTCTTCTCTCCACGTTTGACAAGGCAAGTCGTCCCTTTTGGAAAATAACCAAAGTTATTAAGAACAGAGGCAATATTGTGCCTCCACTTAAAGTGAACAACAATATTCATATCTCTTAGAAGGAAAAGGCAAATATCTTGGCATCTACATTTAAGGGATATTATTTATCAGGAGCTCACCTCAGCGATATTGCTACCGAAAATCAGGTGCTCTCCTCTCTATCCACAATTTCTGATATTCCTTTTGTCATCAACGAAACCTATTTTCCTAACCTAAATGAAATAAATAATATACTTAAAAGTTTAAAAAAACGAAAATCTCCAGGAATTGATAAAATAAATAATACGCTTTTGAAGGCATTACCTAAAAAAGGCGTAAAGTTGTTGCAACTAATTTTCAGTTCATGCCTAAAACTGTGTTATTTTCCCTCCGATTGGAAAATTGCTAAGGTTATTCCAATAGCCAAACCAGGTAAACCCAAGGAAGATGCTACTAGCTACAGGCCTATTAGCTTACTAAACAGTTTGAGTAAAATATTTGAAAGAATAATCAAAGTAAGAATCGAACAACATATTGAAGAAAATAATATCCTTCCTGAAACCCAATTCGGTTTCCGCAGAGATCATTCAACTTGCCATCAGATTGTAAGAATTAAGCGACATATCAAAAACAAATTTATGACAAAAGAATCAACTGGCTTGGTATCGCTGGATTTAGAAAAAGCCTTCGATACGGTGTGGCATGATGCGCTTGTTCATAAACTTTATCGGCATGATTTTCCAATTCCATTAATAAAAATAATACAAAGTTTTTTAAAAGATAGGAAGTTTATGGTGTGCTTGGGTAATACCTATTCATCCATGTAAAGTGCTGTTTTTGGTGTTCCTCAAGGATCAAATCTTGCACCTATTTTATTCAACCTATTTGTATCCGACATACAAATACAAGCTGGAAATTCTGAACTTGCAATGTTTGCTGACGATACCGCCGTATTCGCATCTGGTGTAAAGTTCTCGGATGTGTTCACGACGTTACAAAATGCACTTCATCAAATTGAACATTATTGCACAAAATGGAAGCTAAAGATAAACCCTGAAAAAACTCAAGCTGTCTGGTTCACCAAACGAAGAAAAGAATGTTTTATACCTAACAGAGGGCTTAATCTGAATTCAATCGAAATAGAATGGGCGGACTCGTGCAAATACCTAGGAGTAGTCCTAGATAAAAAACTAACCTTCCAAAAGCATATTGCCAATCGTATAGATAAAGTAAATAACGTAACCAGAATCATTTATCCGTTTATAAATAAGAAATCTAGGCTTAGCAATATTAACAAAATCATTTTGTTCAAAACTATTTTTCAACCCATACTGTTATATGGTTGCCCTGTTTGGTTTGATTGTGCAAAAACGCATATATTGAAACTGCAAAGATGTCAAAATAAATAACTTAAAATGATGATTGGATTGCCTAGAGATTTTCCTACCGCTCGTCTTCATGATATAACCTGCGTCAACCTTATAACAACTATGTTAAATAAAATTAAAATAAAATTCTACAATAATTGTTCTTTTTCGGAACATAGACTAATTGTTCAATTAAGTGTGCAAGAGGGTTAATGTGCAATAGTAGGTTTAAGATTTAAGTAAGGGTTTTTGTTGGTAGCTTTTCCCTTAAAGTAAAATTAATCCAGCAATAGAGACTTCATTTTATAAAAACATTGAATTACAGTTGTAAAGGAAACTCTCCTAAATCTCTAACTTGTTATGTAATTACTTTCATGAATTGTATTGAATTGGCTACTGAATAAATTAAAATTGTAATTGTAATTGTAAACACATTTTATTCAAAGTATTGTGTAGAAAACACATTTTGACCACCTTTCTGGCAATTTGTGAATACCACGCCAATAAAATTGTTCGTCTTTTAAAGCAAACCAATCAGAAACCCAATTTTCGACCTCCTCGTAGGAATCAAAGTGCTGCTCAGCCAATGCGTGTCCCATCGATGAAAACAAATGGTAGTCGGAAGGATCCAAGTCTGGTGAAAACGGCGGGTGGGGTAGCTGCTCCCAGCCAAGTGGTTTGATTGTATCCTGAACCGGTTTTGCTTTGTGTGCAGGTGCATTGTCATGGAGCAAAATTACCTTGCCGTGTCTTCTGGCCCATTCTGGTCGTTTCTCGATCAATGCATGGTTCAAATTGATCATTTGTTGTCGGTGGCGATCAGTATTATCGGTTTCACCAGGTTTTAGGAGCTCGTGATACAGCACACTTTTCTGGTCCCACGAAACACACAGCATTGTCTTCTTGCCAAATCGATCTGGTTTTGCAGTCGATGTTGATGGTTGTCCCAGATTAACCCATGACTTTTTCCGTTTAATAATAATTGTTGGCGCTACAGTCCAAAGGGGGACCAGGGCCTAACTTGCTCATCAACTACTCTTGCTGTTCGAGCTACTGTTCTCTCACGAGAACGCCGACTTCGAACTGCGAAATTTGAGAAGCTTTCTTAGACAGTTATTACTCTTTGAGTGTTGTCAGCAGCTCGAAAGAGGTGGTGCCGAGAAAAATTCGAAAAATTGGTGTTGAACTAGGGATCGAACCTAGACACTTCGGCGTGTGAGCGTCGCACTCTACCCACTACGCCACGGCGACCACGATTTTTTCCGTTTAGAATTCTTAAAATAAATCCATTTTTCATCGACAGCAACAATTCGATGCAAAACCGATTTTTTCCTTTTCCGGTTTCCCATCTATCTTTCATTCAATTCATGTGGAACCCATTTTCCACACTTTTGGATCTTTTCCATAGCTTCTAAACGGTCAGAAATTGTTTGTTGTGCAACATTTAACATTTTAAAGCCATTTGCTTTTGACTCAAAGTGTCATCTCCATCAGATATCGTTTGCGATTCGGCGTCTTCAAGTTTTTTTGGTGGTCTTCCACGTTCTTCATTTCTCACATCAAAATCATTATTTCTGAACGGTTGAAACCATTTTTTGCATGTTGCTTCTGATAGAGCATGATCACCATATGCCTCGACAAGCATTGGATGCGACTCTGCATCACTTTTCTTCAAATGAAGACAAAAAATTAATGCTTTCCGCAAATCATCACTTTCTGGTGCAAAATTCGACATTTTGAACACGATGAAAAAATATGATGTTGTCTGTTCAATGACGTTGATGTATACCAGAGATCAGAGATAAGGGAATCAAGGAGATGCTCATCTTAGACCAGTTTTTGCCCCTGGCCATATGCCTGTCCAATCCAGGGATTTTGTAGTTGTGTGAGAAATAACTTGAGAATCGCCAACACTTCTACAAAATCCCTGGATCTTAGACCAAATCGGTGGATAATGGCGGCAAATCGGTGGATCCACCACAGTCATGGCAGCAAATACGTGGATTCGGCTCCGTAGTGGTCTAGTTTTTCAAACATGGTGGCAGAGTAGGCGATTTGGCCGAATATGTTCAGAAACACAACATGAGACTTAAAAAAATTTTTTTTATTTTAAAAAATTATTTTATTAGAATTTGAATTTATTTTGTCACTAAATTTTGGAACAGGGATTTGAGCGACCCTAATTTCAAAACTAAGATGCTCCGTGTTAAACATTTGTAAAAAAAATTAAATCAAAAAATGCCGACATTTTTTATTTTCCTGTTAAATTTTTAAGTTAAATGTAATTCTTGTTAGATCGCTAAATATACAAAAACGTATCTAATTTATTTAAGTTCGGGTGCAATAATGCAAAAAATCGGTCAACGCGCCATAAGCATACCTCATGGGTGGCGTGGAAATGCTTTTCAAAAAGTATTTTAAGTCCTTTAATCAATCTGTATTTAAGTCTTCATTCCTTATATTTCAATACCTAATAAAAGAAAACAAATTAATAACCAACAATTGTACTTTTTATTATTAAAAACTTATGACTGGCGTTAAATCCTTGTTATCACCATATATCATACTTGCTTATTAAAAGCGTTTAAACAGTTCTTTGTTTGTCAACTTAATTGCTAATTGGTGGTATTTAAGGTTTATTAAGAAACATACTTTATTGTCGTTTCGCGTTTTAAGAATAAATATCCATTACCTGATTTATACTCTCGCACCCTTAATACTTACGCACCTTTATGATTTTACTCCCTGTCAAGATATTTCACTTCAATAACTGATCAGCTGTTTGCAATCAGTTGATCAAGACAGCTCACACGTATTCACAGACAGGGGTTTATAAAAAACGCTGTCAGTTCACCTCAAAGGCGGAAAACGAGGGAGTTGAATATCTCCTTGCTTATCTCTGATGTATACTAAATATTTTTCACAGATGTCATGGCAAACAAACAAAAAAAGAAAAATAAGGGCTCGTTCGCAACAAATGTTCCCTATCGAGACATTTGTATCTTGACGCTTCATACCGGTGTAGGTAACCTCAAACAACGTTTGCACCGTCATTTCTCTCATGCGACCTTCTAACATAAAGTAATTTTATGTTCACTTCTAAAGCAGATTGTGGGGAGGGAAGGCTATTTTAATCAGTGTTCTGACAACAAAGGCCTTTGTTGTTAGAATTTGTTATCATATCAGTGGCTGTGTTGTGTGTTAATATGATATTTTTATAAAAAAAAATGTATGTAATTTTAGTTTAACTGTTAAACTCTGACCGTGATAACACAAATTTCTAGTAGGCGTCCCTACCTGTTAAAGGTATACGACTCTATGGTTGTGATGTATACACTAAAGATCAATCATTACGATGGAAGCTCCCAAGTTACGTTCAATGTTCTTCTCGGACGTGAATGGTAAGAGGGATTTCCTTGATCAACACCATTGCTCAAACATTTCAATGAAAGGGTTTCAATATTTCAATTTCTCATTTAACACCCCCACTGTCTTTGATTTTAGACAGCATCCCCACACTCATATTCGTTTCCCTCTACAGCAGCAGTATAAACTCGATCCAACAAACTCTGCCTGTCTCCGCAGAAAGAGAAGTGTAAAATATAACGTAACACCTTAGCGAAAACCGCCAAGCCAAGAGGAAGCTATAGAAATGACGGGGAGTATGCTGTGATACAAGCGAAGGCAAAAGACATCCGCCAGGCAGTGTTTGCTAATCCGTTCATCGGCCTCCCACCAATCCTTTGCTCACTACTCTATAACCGGCGGCGACTGGGACTTAAGATGTCTCCAAAGTTATCGCAAAATGCCCTCCTTGCGAACCGAACCCAAACGAGGACCTCTCCCGTAATCCTTTATCCTTCAGAGTTCACAGCTCACTCTCCCACCTATCGTGTGTGTATGTCGGTGAAGAAAGTTTCCTGAGATGTGGTCGTCCCTTGCATCAAAATGTTCGGTTAAAAAGAAAATTATCGACGATGACATGTGAGAGAGGATACACAAAAGTTCTAACAGTTCCCCCTCTCCCAGAGTCCTTCGAATAAAGGATGCCGCACTAACTATGTACGGACGGCTGCATAAATAATTTCAAACGATGAGCGCTCTCCGCAATTGCCTGCGCCTCCCCCACCTCCACGTCCTCAAGCTCAGATCGAGCTCAGATCGGCAACAAAGGAAATCCTCTTTCAATGGCATTCCAGCAAAGAGGATGATCTCCTCTCCCTCAGATGGTATCTCTCTTGTCTTTATGCCATTAGTGCAAACTTCATTTATTTGTGCACACCGGTACAGGGATACCCTGGCGCCCTCTTGAGAAGGATAACCGAGTACGGGAGCCAAGCCACTCATCCACAAGCCAATCGAATGTGTATCTGAACAAATGAAAATTATTACCCAGTGCACGCAGCCTGCCTCGGAGAGTCCTTTGCATACCTCCGCAAAGCCACCCCAACCCGCCCTCACCCCAGTCACTCGGCAGAAGTTCCGCAAAGTCAAAGATGAAGTTTTGGCCTCGGCAATAAATGAAAAATCATTTTCAGCAGCTGCAGGACCCGAGGAGTGCTTCTCGTCCTTGTGTTCGTTTCTCCCTGATTTTTCAGGTCCTGTGCTCGGATTTCCTTGGAATCAAACATCGTCGTAGTCGGCATCGTTGTCGTTTGTTCACCGCACACTCGCATACTTCAAGTCCGTTTCGGGGGCTTTTTTTCACCGCCCCCTCGTCTTCTTCCCAAAAACCATTTCTGCCGGACCTGCCGTCTTTGGTTTATCTCTCACTCGCTCAAAAGGATGCCACTGGAGTCTGCTCTCGGATGCGAGGAGCGGGTAAAATTCCTGAAATGTGCCCACAAAAGGACGAGCTGCCTGTGTGTAATCGAATAATTTGCGCAATCGAAATAATTTTTGCACCAAGGACCAGGACCACCTCATCCACATGTGGGTCGGCGATTGAGTCTACGGATGGTGTGTGCGAATGGGAGATTTATTTCGTTTTGGAGAATTTTGCGGCAGCAAGGACTGTGCCGAAAATCCGGGGGAGCCAGTGATGGTCAAAAGTCATATCAACAACACTAAATTATTATTATCTCTCAAAAGGTTGCAAAAGGATGTGAAAAGTTGGGCGGCTCAGCAGGCACGTGTGGCATGCATGCGGGACGGGCGGAGTTTGTCCTGCTTTTGCGATGTTCATTTGTAGTTTTTAATCTCCGAAAGGATATGCATGAGTGGATAGGGCGAGGGAATTCAATTTTTCACTTTCGAAACAGTTTCCCTGAGGGAGCAATGGGGGATGGGCCGATGAATTTGGGCTACTGTCGACTCAAAGGACACTCGTGGAGTGTGCAACAAGATTGGAATGCATAAACTGTGTGTGCAAGCTCTGCTCTCAATTGATTTCGTTATGATGCGAGTTGGGAGAGGTCAGTGGTGTTCTCTGCCAAAAACAATGAACTTTTAATATTCCCAAAGTCGGAGACAAACTGGAAAACAAAAACCCTGAATGCTCAACAAGTGACACTAGGCTGGGAAAGTGGGCAAATTGAGGTCCTTGTTGATGCACTTAAGCCTCTGAAGATACGTTGCAGTGCACTTCACTTCTCGAACAAATGCGCTGTTCCACTGGAATGACCACGAAAAAAGTTTGCTCGTGTCACTTTGAAGGGGCTTCCTGCACTCCTTCTAGTCAAGCATAGAAACACCATCTCAACCAATTTTCATCAAATTTAGTTTTGAACTCTTCCTTTCCTATTCTTTTTAACGCTATATTTTATTTTTAAACTTTCCACTCGCAATTGAAGTTCCTTGCTCTCGTCGGAGTCCAATCTGTCTAGTGGACCTCCTTCAGACCTTCACCACAATTGAGGTCAGATCAGCCAGCGGCTTCGTGTGTTTCTTTCTCATAAATCGTCTCAACCGCGACTTTTGGAAAAGCCATTCAATCCAACCGAATCGCCACCCCGTCGTTCGTTCGTTTATGTCTCTCTCATTCTGTATGACACAAAACGACGAGGACGGCGCCACACAAAACGGCAAAGCGACAAAATGGCAAAAAGAAAACCTCAAAACTTAGCGCAGAACTTTTCAAACAAAGCCTCTACCCAGATTTATGTGCGCCTCATTCAACGGGGCTGACAGTGGCCCCACTACAGCCACCGGATTGGCCAAACTAATAATTTAACTCTAGCCGTGTTCACATTTAATTCAGCCCCATGCCCGGCCAACATCCAGAAGCACAGCACCCCGGCAAAGAAAGATGTGTCCGTGTCCGTGTCCTACACATCTTCCGGTGTGTCTGGTGTGGTATTGTTTCATGTGTCGCCTAGACTTACCACACACAGAACAGACGAGAGGCGGAGGGAACGCAAGAGCAGGACCTGCCATAACAGTCATTCATCTTTATTTTCTGTATTTTTCCCGTGTCCTGTGCACCTTCGGCCGTCCCTCCCACCCGTCTTTGTGTGGGCTTTCTGCACGATTCCTTTTGGCAGGAGTCAGAATTTAAAATTGTTGCAGGAGCCTGATCCTGGCTCACGATAGAGGAGTTTCGAGGGGGCAAGGCAAAAAAATAATTTATTCGCCTGGTGGTAATTAACGAACCATTTATTGCTGTGTCCTGTCGCCCTCCAATGCCACTCCACTCGTCGCCAGCGCCAGCCACTTCTGCGGCGGCGTTCTCCTCACTCCGCACGGCCCAAGGGCAAGGGGGGATTAAAATAAGAAAGATGTGGAATAAAATATTAGAGGAATCCCCCCAGTCCTCTCCCACATGTTCCGGCGATGGAAGAGGTCCGGTGAAGTCCTGCAGCCTCAATGGCAGCTGGAGGCCGACAGTGGCAGAAGTGGTGGTGGCAGTTGCCTTTTGGAGACAAAAACATAACTCGCACTGCTACGGTGTTGTCAAAATAAATCAATCGGTTTTATCCTTTTCCGGTGGAATTTGTTTTATTTCTCCTCTATCGCCGCACTCACACAAAGAGAACCCGGGCAGGGGATGCGAGAGTGGCAGAGATAGGACACAAAAGGATTCACTTTTGCGGTGCACAAGGTGGACGTCCAAATAAATCAGATTTCGCTGATAATGTGCAGCAGAGCTTGAGGCAAGCAGACGTCTCTGTGTGCGCCTGGTGTCTGATGTGACACTGGGCAGAGTTAAGGAACTTTCTAGCAAACAGAAATCTCAGGTTGTTGTAGGGTATGGGACTTTGCGTGCCGAATTTGAAACCAATTTCCAGGCACAGGTAGCGTTATGAGAGAAACTGAAATGACAGTCTGTCAGAAAGAAAGTTTTGGAAAATTTTTAATCATTTATCCAAATTAGTGAAGGTGAGGGTACATGCGGCCACTTTAAAGCAGTCTGCTTTGGGTAGCTGATACTGAATCCGGCAAATGGATAGTTTCTTTCTCCTTAACTGATCGTTTGGTGCAGCTGCAGAATTTAAGGGGTTTGAAACCCTCTGCGGGTTGTATCTGTAGGTAAATTAACTGCATAGTGGCGGAAAACTTTTTGACACGTCTGTCATATAACATACTTTTCGGAAATGTTCTGAATGTAGATGTATCGTCATCCGATCGTATGATCTATCCGAAATGTCTCCAATTTATGACAAAGAAATGTTACCAATATAAGTCATGCGATTATTCATTATTAAAGAAGAGCTAGTACAGAGTGGACGTGTCTTTTTATTTTGCTTCGGGTTGTTACTTTTCTTTGAAGTTGCCACTACATATCAAATGATCTATTCTTCATCAAAATAGAAACAATTGATGGGATAAATGCCCTAATGCCCCTAGTCTGCAAGGTGCCTGTGGCGTTTTGAGCCGATGGCTGAAGCCCACTCGGTTGTGATCCTACTTGATAGGATAAATGTCCTAATGCCCCTAGTCTGCAAGGTGCCTCAATGATAGCAATCTATCTCTTTTGCCTCAAAGGAAATGTTTGTGCTACTTTAAGCAGGCTGTTGTTTAGTTGTAATATTCACAAATCCGTAAGTTATGGACAAATGCCAAGCAAGCAGCATGGCCTCATCTACATCCTTGCACCAGCAACCAATAAAGGAGATATTGCATTGTTGACCACTACACTGTGCCCAGTTAGATAGATAGATATATACTTTATTGTACATAGTAAAATACAGGGTTTACAATAATAAAGCACAGCTTGCACAGAGATATGATAATTTACAATCTTACTACTGAAAACTGAATCACTAACATTCAATGTACAATTTACTTCTGTTATATAAAGTTAGAAATATCAGAGGAAAATCTATGCATAAAAACCTCTATATAATGCAACAAAAATGTATATTATTAATTAAAAGAGCAATACCATTGTACACAAAATAGAGAGTGCTTATAATAGAAAGCAGACAAGATATAACAGAAAGTAAGAGAAATAATAGATAACAATGAAGGATCAGTTGTGAAAAATGAAGAAGTGACAAATAAAAACGTAAGTAAATAAATATGTGAATAAATAAATCAAGGAGTTTGTAAATAAATAAATAAATAAATAAATAAATAAATAAATAAATAAATAAATAAATAAATAAATAAATAAATAAATAAATAAATAAATAAATAAATAAATAAATAAATAAATAAATAAATAAATAAATAAATAAATAAATAAATAAATAAATAAATAAATAAATAAATAAATAAATAAATAAATAAATAAATAAATAAATAAATAAATAAATAAATAAATAAATAAATAAATAAATAAATAAATAAATAAATAAATAAATAAATAAATAAATAAATAAATAAATAAATAAATAAATAAATAAATAAATAAATAAATAAATAAATAAATAAATAAATAAATAAATAAATAAATAAATAAATAAATAAATAAATAAATAAATAAATAAATAAATAAATAAATAAATAAATAAATAAATAAATAAATAAATAAATAAATAAATAAATAAATAAATAAATAAATAAATAAATAAATAAATAAATAAATAAATAAATAAGTAAATAAATAAGTAAATAAATAAATAAATAAATAAATAAATAAATCAACAAAAAAAAAAAAAAAAACAAAAAGAGGGTTAAGAATTAAAGTGGTGTAAGGTCAGTAACAAGTGAATTTTCGACTGTTCGACATTTTGAAAAAAAGTTCTCATTAAGAATTTCAATTCTTCGGGCAACTTGAAGTATACCAGCTTGTTCATGTAGAACAAGTGTTGAGTAATCCCAAGGAAGATTCAGCATCATTTTGAGAATTTTGTTTTGGCCTATTTGAAGCTTCTTGATGTGTGTTTTGCACAGTTACCCCCCACTGGACAAGGATACGTAATAATTGCTTGAAATACGGTTTTAAATAATATTCGTTATGAGGGTTGAGCATTGATTTTCGATTTATTAAGGGATATAGCATTTTGATGGCAATATTCACCTTATTCAATGTCTTCTTTATATGTGTACCGAAGGTTAGTTTCGGGTCCAAGTACACCCCGATGTACTTGACAGAACTAGACCACGGTATATCACAGCTATTAATTTTTAGTTTGGTTGAGGGAAAATGACATGGCGATCTTTTCCTAGTGAAGAAGATCGATTGACTTTTCTCAGCGTTGATTTTAATTTTCCAATGCTTGAAATATTCCTAAAAAGTATGAAGTCCATTTTGTAATTTGTTTGTAATAACAAAAGAATTTATATGGGACGTATGCAAGGCCAGCGTCAGCGTCAGCGTACAAAGCAATAAAACAGTCGGTAATGACAGGAATTTCGAATTTTTCACGGCACCACCTCTTTCGAGCTGCTGACAACACTCAAAGAGTAATAACTGTCTAAGAAAGCTTCTCAAATTTCGCCATTCGGAGTTCGGAGCAAAAAACGGTAGGTCCCTTCTACTTGTGAGAGAACAGTAGGGCGCACAACACGAGTAGTTGATGAGAAAGCTAGGCCCTGGTCCCCTTTTGGACTGTAGCGCCAACAATTATTATTATAGCTGCACCAAATGAAGGTAGTAGCCCCCCAGCAACTTTTCGAGTTGTGGATGCTATTTTTCACCTAAGACTAGAAGTGAAATGAAGTGTTTTGGCAAATTTTTGAAAATCTTTTTTATAAACAGTAATAGCACAAAAGAAGTGGTGCCGTGTTGGCACGACGTCTTAACCCCCGGGAAGCAGAAGGCTTGTGAGTATTGCACTTACCCATCGCGTCACGGCAAACACAATACAGTGTTTATTTTGCTTAGGTGAGAGTTCTTTTTAGAAGCTTGTCTCAAGAATTTGCTAAGCTCAGATAAAAGAAATCGGTCTTGGAGTTATTATAGCTATTCAATTCAAAGAACATGTAGACTCAGCACTTAAAATATTGTCTGGTTACTGCAATCTTTCTTCCTTTTCTTCCTTCTATTGTCTATACATATATATATAAATATCAGCCTAAGCCTCTTCGAGAACTTTCTGATTGTTTTTTCAAAAGTTATCTATGGTCTCGAGGCTTTTTTCTCTGTAGTGACAATCTATTTTATTAATTCTCGATGCACTTCACTTTTTAAGGCCTTGTTTAGATCTTTCTCTCCCAGCACCCTCCCGCTTCAGTGGGAGGATGAATGCGAACCCTGGAACAAGGTACAATGTGTGGGGAAGCAGCTTTCGTTCTCTTTTCCTTGAGGTCCTTATTTGTCCTTCCACCCACTGGCTAGCATTTTGTTTAACATGATAAAGAAAATGAATCGATTATACAACTAAAAAGACTTGGCCAACTAGACAGATCAATAACCGGAACATGCATTGGTGTCTCCGCCGGTCAGGTTGGCTCAGAGTAGAGTAGAGTAGAGTAGAGTAGAGTAGAGTAGAGTAGAGTAGAGTAGAGTAGAGTAGAGTGGAGAGTAGGTCTTCTTGTCACGACTGTGGCTACAGGGTGGAGTGAAAAAGTATCGTTCAAGGTTGGTGTACAAATCTCTAAGTCCATTCATCTCGGTACTGACCACCTCTAAATATTTTTAAAGACTCCAATTGGTTATAAGTCATAAGGGAGATGCCCATTCCCAAGCGCGACGTCGCAACTGGACTCGTTTAGCCGGTTTTGACTTCATAAATGAAAGCAAACCCGAATTATCTTACGTCCCTTGGAGTTGTGCAAGTTCTGAAAGCTATACAGGACTGATTTCTTAATCTGCTTTAGTGACGTTCAAATCCCAGAACATCTTAACGTCCCCTCTGATGTGCATCGCAGACTTGTTCACGACTTAGGACTCCCCGTTGACTGTGCACACTCGCAAATTTTCCCTTCATCGCTTCCGCAGTCAAGGCATTTGGCCAGATATTTAATTAATGGACTTTCAATAGCACACCACACGCAGAGTACCTCTAATCCACCATCAGGCAGCGAGAGCGTCAACAGCCACACAAATACGAAGCCACCGCCCGGAGCAGAAGTTGACTGCAAATCTTTCCTTCTCAAACAGATTATATATCACTTAAACTTTGCCAAGGAGCCAGGCACTTCGTTGGCGTATACAAAACTTCCACACACTCGTGCACGTCTATGTCCTTGCAAATCCACGACACAGTGCCCCCGCACGGGCGGCAGCATGGTCTTGACAAACTTTTAAATCTCCGCTCCATGCGCGAGCATTTGACAATTATGGCGTGAACAGGAAAACGGATTCCGCGCGCAGAGCGAAGACGCCGAGGACTACGACGGCTGACAAACAAAACTTAGTTCTGCTCTGCGATTTGGAGTGGTTCCCGAAAAATGTGTATGCACCAAGCTGGCCGCATATAATTTAGTATCAGCCCTCCCCCGGCCCGGTGCCCCCACAGTTGTCCGCCCCCATATGAAGGATTATCCCTAAACGGGATTGAGGCATTTCTTATGGCCAGCTGGTTGGGGGTTGGTGCAAAACTATCGCACCCTCGCACCCCCTCGTGCAGCAGCGACACCTATCTTGGGCAAAAATCGAAATATAAGATCGTCCTTGTACACTAAATACCGAGAGTGTGTAAGGAGCCGGAGGCGAAGATGTGCGGTATTGGGGAGGGATTGTTGTAATCTACAGTTAGCTGCGATTTATGAGCCGAACGGGGCGGTGCAGAACTGCTGGCGGGCTGGGGACTGGGTGACTTTTTCGCAGAGATTTACCGTTTTATACTTGACATTTCCAAAAGTTTAAGTTTTAATTTATGACACCACTTCGACTACTACACACTACACACAGCAATGGCATGGCACTGGTGGAGGGCAGAAATTTAGACTCCCTCTCCCCAACCCACTCGCCCATCTGCCTGTCCACAGAAAGAGAGAGAGAGAGTGAGAGAGAAATGGTGGCAGTGGTGGGTTTTTGGGAATTCAAAGAATGCGAAGAGTTGGTACACGCTGCTTGTATGTCTCTCCATTTGAAGGCATTTTTGTCTTTGTACAGAGCGGCGCATTGTAAATCCTCAAGAATACTTCAACTTCAACGGCAACGACAACGACAACGACGACAAAGCAGCAAGGCAGACTGTGCACCAGTCAGCCGGTGGGTCGGTTTTCTTGGGCAGCGATGAACTACAACTGCGACGACATTTAACTTGGGTGAAACTTCTCTCCGTCTGTGTGTATGTGTGTGTGTGTGTATAAGCGCGAAGGGGATGAGATTGAGGACGGAGAAAGGACTAGTGATTTGCTATTGCAGATATCCACAGGAGTTTTTGCGGACTTATCCGCTGAGTTTCAGGAGCCGATTGCCAAAATCATGCGAAAAGAAGCACACAGTTGCTATGAGGGGGTTACGGAAGGTACTGTGTGGTGAAGAGGGAAAATAACTCGAAATACCGGAACTGCACATTGCTGGTGATGATGTGGTTCCTTGTGATGGCGCTGGTACTTGTGCTGCTTCTGTTTCTGGTGCGACTTCAGCTGCATGGCGGTGACACTGGCATTTCAGCGGATGTCGCTTGAGTTGTGATGAAAAAGTTTTTGGGCAATTTTGAGTGCTTGGGAAGACATAAACGATTTGTAATTAAGATAAGGTAAGAAAATATGTTTCGAATCAGGAATCTGACGGAGGAGTTTGTCACTTATTCGTCTGTAAGGCGAAAAATTGTACATCATGGTTTAATCTTCAAATTTGGACCCTACATACGGCAATTTCTTTTCCTTTCACTTGCTTTTTGTACAAAAACTATAAAGGTTTGAATAAAAAGATTGAGCCTGCAGCCTGCTTGTTTTCACAGCCACTCGATAAGTGGCACTAGGACCTAGTACAACTTTCCTTGTTATCTCCTTCTGTATTCCTGTAGGCAAATTTATGTCTACCAAGTGCATGATCATACTCAACAAGACATTACTTTTACTTGGTTGGACGACTTACAGAATGACACAGTGGACCCTTGTCCTCCTCTAAAAAAATATCTGAGATGGAGACATGGATGAGGAAACAAAGCCGCGTATTTTCCTAGTTGAACAAAGTTATTGATGTCGTGCAGAAGGTAAAGTAGAAACAGGCTCATGTCGAGTCCTTGAACAACAACTCTTCACACTTCGAATCCCTGTATGCTGACTCAATTAAGATGAAGACCTTACTTGTCCCATAAACTGGCCGTGGATGTTGTTCTACATGATTAGAAGCCAGTGACTTCAGATGTAAGTTTTTCGGAAATTTTACACTTAATACTAATGGAAAGGAGTTAGCTCTATAAATTCAGGTCAATACCGACTTCATTCATGTAAGATAAAAAACGATTAAGAAAAGAAAAATGTTATGAAAAACAAAAATTGCTTGCAGGGAAACTGCTTTTGCCATTAATTTTAAACGCTATTCTGTTTACGATTTGTGAAGGCGGGGTATGATGTAGTCACTGTTTAATTTCAATAAGACGAGGTTATTTCTTTTTTTTTCAAACCTAACATTTTGACAGGGTTTACTGATTTCATTAGAGAATTGAATTGAATTTGCCATGTTAATGAAAATTTCAGTCTAAACTGTGATTGTTTTTTAATAGAAACAGTCTAGTCCAATAATTTTAGAAAACTAAAGCAAAAGCAATATTGGTCTATGATCAGGAGTTCAAAGTATTTTGATGTGTATTCCAAGTGTGCAATCCTCGTTGATTCGGTTTTCGTTGTCGGGAGGAACTTATGCAGCTTGAATAGTGTGCACGGTGACCTCGTTCAAAGACTATCAAAAATAGGTTAAACGGATTCCAACCGTCGCATGTTCGATTTCGGATAAGCACTCCAAATGGCAACCAGAGATTTAAACATAACCAAGTCGTCGTTTTTTTTAAATTGGAGCGCGCTGAAGGGATTGTTTGGTTGCCTTAAGTGACCGGAATTAAGTCGCAACAAGGGCCGTAGTTATAAAGATGTATAAAGCGAAAGAGAAAGAGGGAAAGGAGGAGGACCAGTGCACATTTGTGCCTGGGGATTGTAATGAGAGGGAAAAGTTGTCCTGGAAAGAGTATTTCATATTCGAATGGATAAACGGGTGAGCATTCCTAGCTAGGTGGGTATTGCGGGTGAATTCTTGATGGGAAGGAATGCAGCTAGCTAACTCATTAGAGAGCATTTTTTTTTGCTGAAATAGCGATAAAATAGTGATAAAGACACAACATTTTGTCGATTGACTTCGGAGCATTATTATTGCCAATAAATTTTATTGCTCGCTGTTGGATTATATCTAGTACAGCTCTGTGCAAAAAAATACCACCACGTTGAGGTCTGCACTTTGGATGCTAATTACTTTTCTCCATGCTCATGTAAAGGCACGATATTTATTGTAGGACATCTGTTGGGTATCAATAATAAAATGCAAAAAACAAAATAAGCGAAGATGCATTTTAAGACAAGAAAATTCCCGTTATACGAAATGAAACCGAAATTTTGGTGTGCAAAATAATAGCACCATGTCATTCTAAAAAGTGTTTTCGAAGTGTTTGGTGGTGTTTAGTTTATTTTTGTGTGTCGAAAGATTTAAGTAAAAATATTTAAGTATTTTGAAACTAGTATTTTTAAAATACAAAGTTATAAACAATAAAAATGGTCGCGGTGTGCATTGTACTCCTAAGAAACGTGAACTTATAAAAATATTATTTTCTGACGGAAAAACGTACAAATTTATTCGGGAAATCGTTGGTTGTTCGAATAAAATGATTACTAATGCAAAAAAATACGTAGAAAAAGAAGAAACAAGAGGTAGAAAATCGAAATTAACCTCTACCGACGAGCGAAGAATGATAAGATTAGTGAAACAAAACCCATTCATCATACCAAACAAAATAAAAGAGGAACTAAATCTGCCAGTATCAACATCAACCATAAGAAGGAAGTTGAAAGAGAAGGAACTACCTGCCAGAAGTCCCAGAAAAGTACCCTTGCTGACAAAGGTCCATCTTCATAAAAGAAAACAATTTGCGCAAGAACATTTGAACTGGGAAGTAACCAAATGGCGTAATATATTATGGACAGATGAGTCTAAAATTGTTTTATTTGGAACTCCTGGGACCAGGACATTTGTTCGCAGGCAAAAAAAAAACAAGAGCTTAAACCGGAGTGCACTTTAAAAACCATTAAGCACGGCGGCGCGAAAATTAACATATGGGGATGCTTCTCCTACAACGGTACTGGTCCTATATTTTGGATAAAACCAATGATGACCGCCGAAGTTTATGTTGGCATAATGAGGAAAACCATATTGCCCTTCGCCAAGTGGAATATGCCTCTCAGATGGGTCCTGCAGTAAGACAATATCCCGGAACATACGAGCAAATTGGTCAAGGAATTTTTTGCGAGGAATGGGGTTTAAGTTATGGAATTACCGCCGCAATCTCCAGACCTGAACCCCATTGATGTTAAGAAAGCTGTTTTTAAAGCGAAACCAAAAAATACACTACAGCTATGGGAAGCTGTGCAGGCTGTGTGGAGGGATATTCCAATTCGGCGATGTCAGGCACTAATCGACTCTATGCCACGACGTTGTGCCGGTGTGCTAAATAAATAAGGGTTATAAGACTAAGTGCTAGAACAGTAGTATAAATAAAAAAAATAAAAACCGTACTATTCCATTAAATTTTGCATTTTATTTACGACGGTTTACTTGTGGTGCTATTATTTTGCACACCAAAATTTCGGTTTCATTTCGTATAACGGGAATTTTCTTGTCTTAAAATGCATCTTCGCTTATCTTGTTTTTGGCATTTTATTACTGATACCCAACAGATGTCCAACAATGAATATCGTGTCTTTACATGAGCATGGAGAAAAGTAACTAGCATTCAAAGTGCATACCTCAACGTGGTGCTATTTTTTTTGCACAGAGCTGTAGGTGCAGAGAGGTCTTGGGAGACCCAGACCAGATAGGAACGTTGTACTCAAATTTAAGCGGGTGTACGCCTTACATATTGTTGCCAGATCAAAAGGGGTGAAATATTTTTTGCATTGCTTTTAGCCGCATTTTTTGCAATCTCGAATATGTGGTCGTTTTAAGTTAGTGTTAAGTTGATACACATACCGAGGATGGAGAGTCATTCAGTTTCAACAACGCAAGAGCCATTCATGGATAATGACTGTTTATTTTGGTATCGCTTGAAAGACAGTAGACAGCACTGGGTCTTGGCAGCAATTGCTTCCACTCTATTCGCTTAAATAATTCAAACTTTCTTAAGGAATATATATTGCATTATAAGCTTTGCATTATAAGCTTACACGACTTTCATCAAATATCGCAAAAAACAAAGAAACAAAAAAAAAAAAAATAGTTCAGTTTTTAAATATATTTTTATGGATGATGATTTGTCTAGTAGTACACCATATTGCGGAGAAGAATGAAACTACGAGGGTACCTACACATGACATGATTAAACGAATACATGGAACCGTCAATGATGAATTTTGGAGTTGGTTAAAATGGGTAAAATCAAGAGCAAAAAAAGTACATGCTCTCGTTTACCTTTACGTACCGCGTAGGTCGCTATAATTAATAATAATAATAATTGTTGGCGCTACAGTCCAAAGGGGGACCAGGGCCTAGCTTGCTCATCAACTACTCGTGTTGTGCGCGCTACTGTTCTCCCACGAGTAGAAGGGACCTACAGTTTTTTGCCGACTCCGAACGGCGAAATTTGATAAGCTTTCTTAGACAGTTATAACTCTTTGAGTGTTGTCAGCAGCTCGAAAGAGGTGGTGCCGTGAAATATTAGAAAAATTGGTGTTGAACTGGGAGTCGAACCTAGACCCTTCGGCGTGTGAGCGTCGCACTCTTCCCACTACGCCACGGCGACCTATATTTGGCATATATAATTTGACATTCTTCTTCGGCAGTTAAATTATTTGAACCGAAATCACTTTTGCTAATCGCAATTTCTTTTGAGAAATTCGTAAAAGATCTCTGCATTTACATAGCTCATTGGTTACTCTTGTCTTACTGTATGGTATAGAACCCTGAGCATTTATAAAAGCGGATGCAGTACGTCTTGGATTTGTGAAAGAAAATTCTGAAGGACAAAATTGAATGACAGGGTAGAATAGAATACACCTAGGCGAATACGAATAAAGAAGGCTTAGCACGGCTTGTCAAAGCAGAGAAAATGGAAAACACAACCCCGAAACACTACAAAACACATAATAGAACTCCGTTGCTTGAGATGGCAAAAACAAATCGTAAATGGCCAAATCACATTGATCTGCGAAGCTGTTGGAAAACGCACTAGCTTGAGAGACATTTTCTTTCGTAGACCCTGATTCCCCTATTTTATTGAGCTTTAGCGTAGGGTAAATAAAAGTAAGTGAAATATTTTCGAAATATGTTGTTTGTCTTTTGTTTGTTATTTCAACCTCAATTCATTATTATTTATGCTAGGCAAAATAAAAAAGAAAAAAACCTAAAGCCTAATTTTAGTGTACAGTAGTTATTAAGTCTAACTTACTGACACTTCGCAGGTGCTGTAACCATTGGGTCTATTAATTAATTCCGTTATTTCTTTTCAAAATTCGAACGTTTACTTAAGAAAAACATGTACAATAGTATTTAAAACGTTTTGAAATGGCTAATTGAATGAAACTCGAAGTTTCTGCGAGCTCTTCTTGTGTTTGGCAACAATTTTCATAGATAATAATAACAATGGAATAATGCAAGTAACGCCATCTCTTAGCAAACCGCACAAATTATTATTAATATTATTATTATTTTTATTTTTATAAACATTCTTTATTGTTCTTCATTTCAACAATTAGTAATAGAAAAAGAAACGTTGTTTAACATGGCTAAACGCCGTCTGTCGGAGATTGACATTATCTAAGATACTTGTAATACAATGGACCAAATTAATATACTTTAAGTTATACAAATGAAGCTATTACGGTAATTCAAGGCATGAATACAAAAAAGATAGAGCAGGTTCCACCCCTCCGCGCCGTTCAGTATATTCTTCGTTTCTTCAAGTGTAAGAGATACTTTTGAGAAATAAAGTAAACGTAGTTCTAGTAGAGTAGGGCATATCGCGATAAAATGGTATATATTTTCAACTTCATTGCGATTGCAAAGTGTGCAGGTAGAATTAACATCTTGCCGGTGCGGTGTGTAGTTTAGACCCAGCAGTTCAGTTCTAGCCCTAAAAATAGTGCTAACTTGTCTATTTGAGAGTTCTGTTTTAAAGTAGTTACTGGGTCCTAGTGTATGGTTAAGAAGCTTGTGCATAGATCTCGACGAAAAAGTACGAACTCGATCTAAGCAATCTAGATTCATCTTTTCATCGTCTTTTCTTATACATTCGTACAGTTTATCCTTTCATTCATCTGAATTTGCCTCAGTAAGTCTAAGTACAATGCCATGTGTGGTTGCAAGTTCATGCCATTCTTTAAAAGGAGATAAATTATATTCAAGCGCCATTTTCAGGAGCTCCTTTGAAAGGTTGCTATTCGGCCTATGCATAACTTTAATTAAATAGTCAGCATTTGCCTTCAAATTTTTATGGTAAATCTGCGGCAGACCAGATTCCACGTAGATAGCGTATGAGGGAGTTGTTGGGGAAAGTTTAAAAATTCGATTGAGGGAAAATCGCTGGACAATTTCACACTCTTCAAAGAACTTAAAGCCAAATATTTGGTTTGCATAACAGAGACATGCATTCATTGTAGCATTGAACACCTTGAAATTTGACGCGATACCGATTCGTTGGTTACCAAAGATAGTTCTCCACATCAGATTAATTTCTGGCTTTGCCGCTACCGCTTTCTTATGAACATGTGCGCTCATATCAAGATTCGATTTTAAAACAAGACCCAGGTAGTTGAACTCTTTGACAACTTCGATCGGCTCACCCTCCAAAGTCCAATTTTCATGTGCAGTTCTGCTACCTCGACCAGTGCCAAAAATCATAATTTTTGATTTAGAGGTGTTTATCTTTAAGTCCCAAAGATCGCAGTAGCTTTTCAATTTATTTATTTGCCGTTGAAGAGCCTGTGGATCAGCCAAAATAACTAAATCGTCAGCATACAACAAAACTTTAACCTGTATATCGGCAACTGTAACTCCTCCCTGTAAGAATGTAGTTATATCATTTACGTAAAGCGCAAACAAAAGTAGGCTGAGCATGCAACCTTGGGGAACCCTTGTTTTGACATTGAAGAAATTAATTAAATTATTAAAGAAAGACATGCCGCGGTAAAAAAATCCAGCAAAATACTGGCGGTATACGGATGCAAAGAACCAATAAACGGGACTCCTTCAAATGTCAGTCTGTGTTGTCATTAATTTGCCCTTAAACCCTTACATTTAATATAAGCCTAAGATAAACCAGGTTTCAATTTGATTTTTCTATAGGGGATAAGATAAGTCCCTTTAAAAATTAAAAGCTGTTGGAATGCACGATGTTAATTCTGAGTTACACCTTAACATTAAACTTTTTCTTTCGATTTAATCTGACGTTTGTATGTTTCACACAAACAAGCAGCGCGTAACGACTGTTGAAGTTGTATACCAAAATTGGCGTTCAAATCAAAATACATTTTGTTTAAATTATTTTTGCCAACGAAGCGCACTTGCAGTTCAGCGGATTTGAAAAGAACTAAATTTCCGCCCTTTGGATAATGAGAATCCATGAGTGATTGTTGAAAAACCACATAAGTAACCAAAATTAAGCTGAAACATGCTGGACACCTAACTTGTATCACGGAAAAGGAACCATCGAAACAGCGTAAGAGTCCATGTATAAGTTAGAGACGTAGCGTAGGCCAGAATGCCTTAAGCATAGATGTGCATTACTGAATAGTCTCATCGCTTAAGCGGGGTGGCTGGAGAATTTTTCTTCATAAATTTCCAGAACTGGTTGGTGGTTAACGCGCTGATGATGATGATACTTGTAATGATTGATAGGTCACGTATGTATGAAAAGTTGGCAGGTATCATTTGAATGTTTGTACTTTCTAAAAATAATATGATATATATGTAAGTCCTGGGAATCATAAGTTCAAAATATAAAAGAGGTGTGTCATAAATAATATAAAAGAGGTGTGTCCTTTCGGAACCTCTCTGTGGCTAGCACGCGGTTCCCACACCTGGACATTCACAAAGGGTCCTGGCGATCTCCTGATCAATCAACCGTCAACCAGATTGATCATGTTGCGATCGACGTCAAACACTCCTCTAGTATCCTCGATGTCCACAATTTCCGAGGTGCAAACATTGACTCGGATCATAACCTTGTTGTAGCCAAGGTAAGAACCCGGATATCGAGAGAGCAACGGAGTCGAGAAAGGCCAAAACGGTTTGATGTCGAAAAGTTACAATCGCAACCGATTGCTGGGAACTTTGCCGACCGAGTCTCCCTGAAACTCGCTCAGAGTTCGACGCTTCCTGCACTAAGCGTAGAACAAGACTGGAAACGTTGTCAAGAAGCCACCAAACAAGCTGCCACTGATGTTCTGGGTTTCACGTCACCACCCAAAAGGAACCCATGGTTTGACGACGAGTGCAGGCAAGCGCACGCAGCTAAGCAAGACGCCTATAAGGCGACGCTGCATCGAACAACGAGGGCTGTTAGTGAGCTCTACGAACAGAGAAGAACGGAAGAGCACCGGCTTCTCAGAAGGAAGAAGAAGGAACATGAGAAGCGCGCGGTCGAGGAAATGGTAAGGTGTTATGGTAGAAATTAAGTCCGAAAGTTTTACCGAAATGTAAAACAGCTATCCGGAGGATACAAGGTTCGCACCAAAGCCTGAAGGGTCCAAAACGGACAACTCGTAGTAGAGTCGCAGTCTGTGCTGAGAATCTGGAAGGATCATTTCTGCAGACTCCTTAACGGCAATGACGACCCAAATCCCGCTGCTAGGCAGAATGTTCCACTCAACTTGGACGATGATAGACAAGCATTCCGTCCCCCCGACTTAGACGAGGTGAAGATAGCAATATCCAAGCTAAAGTCGAACAAAGCTGCTGGAGCGGACGGACTGCCCGCAGAACTATTTAAAGCAGCTGGAGATGACCTGGTTGGGCGAATGCACCAGCTCATCTGTAAGATATGGTCGGAGGAAAGCATGTCCGATGAGTGGAATCTCAGCGTCGTTTGCCCGGTCCACAAGAAAGGAGACCCCTTTGACTGCGCCAACTACAGAGGGATAAGTCTCCTAAACATCGCATACAAGATCCTCTCTTCCGTATTGTGTGAGCGTCTGAAGCCGTTTGTCCATGACCTGATAGGTCCCTATCAGTGTGGTTTCAGGCCAGGGAAATCCACTGTAGACCAGATCTTCATATTACGGAAGATCCTGGAAGAGACCCAAGAAATGCAAATTGACACTCACCACCTATTCGTCGATTTCAAGGCCACATATGGCAGTGTGCATAGAGGCGAGCTATACAGTGCCATGTCTAGTTTTGGAATCCCTACCAAACTCGTCAGATTGTGTAGGATGACGATGGAGAACTCTCGCTGCTCCACCAAGGTCGGCAACGAACTCACCGAGACCTTCATTGTCAAAAAAGGTTTTAGACAAGTCGACGCACTGTAATGTGACTTCTCCAACATCATCCTCGAGAAGATCGTGCGTAACTCACAAGTCAACACCAAAGGCACGATCTTCCAAAAGTCAGTTCAATTGCTAGCTTACGCTGATGACATTGACGTGATTGGACGAAGACAGCGAGCCGTCAATGAGGCGTTTGCTGGCATTGAAGCGGTTAATGAGGGCAAGGATGGACACACAACATCGATGTCTCGGATAGAGCGTCACACTAGGCAGCAGAAACTTCGAGGTAGTCAAGGACTTCGTCTACCTCACCCTTGCGGTAAACAGGGAAAACAACATTAGTACCGAAATCAAACGCAGAATCACTCTTGCCAATCGCTGTTTCTTTTGACTCAAGAGGCAATTGAGTTAGAAAGTCCTTTTTCGAAGGCCTAAGCTCGCTTTATATAACAGCTTGATCATCCCAATCCTACTTTATGGTGCAGAAACCTGGACGTTACTAAAAGCGGATGGAGAAGTCCTTAGTCTCTTCAAGAGAAAAGTTTTTTTTTTGGTCCTGTTTGCGTTGATGGCGTCGGGATGGACACCACTACTCCCTCCCGAAAATTCTTTGAATCCGTGCCATTGGAACAACGCAACAGAAAACGACCTAGACTAAAGTGGCACGTACAAGTGGAGAAGGACCTCAACCAACTTGGAGTGCGCAACTGGAGACAGGTGGCGAAAGATCGTGCTAGCTGGAGAGGCATGTTGGTTGAGGCCCAGGTCCATCCCGGACTGTAGCGTCACAAAAACAAGAAGAAGAAGTGTTCAAAATATAAAAGAGGTGTGTCGAATGACGGACGGGCAGGCAGACAAACCAATTCGTCGGAAAAAGCGAAAGAAATATGTACCATAGTAATGTGCCTAAAGTAAGCAGTTACCGTCAATAGGGTTCGCTATGGGGATATGATAAGAGACTTATTGTGGCCAGGAATGAGGATATGGACCTGGACAATGCGTGCTTAAAACGGGATGGTACCACTTGTTACACAGCCAACGAAACAAATACTCTTTTGATTGGGAAATTGAATGACCCTGTTATCTTACATAGTGGCGATGTTGATTGGTTGTTACAATCATTTGGTATGACACCTTTTTAATGTATTCAAAAGCAAGCTCGACAGCTAAAGGATGAGATAGTTCGGTACATTACCGATATTGAGACAATTATGTCTCATAGTCATTTAAAATATGGATCATGGATAGGGGTATGCCACTAGGATTTGGCTGTTATTTTGTTTCGCACATAAGTATCTAAGATCCTTCTATGGTAATGAAAACGTTGATATGAGAACGATAATAGTCTGACAACTATGTTCTATTTGCTATTATCTTTGTGCGTTTTCTTTGGACTACCCTTATAATATTTTCTTCCTTCAAGGGACTAAAGGTTTTTCGGGGCATTTTGTATTAGGGAGTGATAATTTTTTTGGCCGTTAGCGTATCTAAATTCAACAACAAGCCGACGAAAATGGTTATAAAGAAAAAAATTTAAAAATGTTTGCCTACCTCTGACGTCTTCAAGAATCACACAAACAGTGGTTTGAAAACTACAAAAGGAAATGTATACAATCACCTTGGAGAAGGCTTGTTAAAATAAGCAGCGTTTCGCAAATGTTCATTCCTACCTATAGATCAAATGAATAAACAATGACAGGAAATAAATGTGAAATAATATCCCCTGACAAAATAAAACGATTCACTTCTCTATTGCCGAAAAGAGAGGCCAGTCCTCCATACCTTCTCAATATTATAATGTCTGTTCATTTCCCTCAAAAGAAAAGACCGTCATTCGGCATTCATTCAAATTAAACTCAAACATCGCGACATTAAACAAAAGTTATTATAATTAGATCGGAGCTAGCCGCGGTCTAACTAAACAACCGTCCATCCCATATTGGTCCCAACACAGAAACAAATAAACCTCAAAATAAACCGCACGGGCAAAAGAAAAAAAAAACGAAAGAAATAACATCACGGAAAACAAACCACGAAAAAATGAATAACAGAAAACACTTAACGAAAATTTATGAAAATTAAAAGTTAAGTCCCAACGACACAGCCTTCCGTCTTGCCATCGCAACCGTGCCCGTGACACCCCCATTGTTGTAATTTTTAATTTGACGCATAAATAAAATTAAAAATTCACCAAAAGAACAACAAAATGAAGAAGTAGAAGGAAAATCCCAATTTACCGTTACTTGTGGCGTTGCGGTTTCAATATTCATTTCTCACACATTAATGGTCCGGCGGTCTTGACGCCGGAAACGAAAAAAACCGAAACCGAGGCAGCAACTTTTCTTTTTCACCGTCGTCGACCTCATCATCAGGAATCATCTTTTCTCATGCGCTTCACGGACAGTAGCGGCCAGAGTGAGTGAGAAATTTATTGAAATTAAAAACCGCTACAAGATGGGCCACCCACCCACTTGCCGCCACCGCCATCCGTCCAGTTAACAAATCAGGTTAAGCGTGGGTGGCGGCAGCGAAGGGGGTGCGCCGCTCACCCCTGGACGGCGATGCCAATGGGGGTGAACATGATGAAAAGGTGAACACGCGGCTAGTTTACAAGTTCGACTTTCTTCCGATCCATCCCCCATCCCACAGGGCGGACGACCAGAGTAAAGCGGAAAAGAAAATTACAACACCCAGTCAACCGGCTAGGGTGGATGACTTGGTTCCACTCTCGCCAGGGGGAGGATATTTAAATTTATTTTTATTAACCAATAAATTTGCGTATTTAAGGCGGCCCCGTACACCGCCTCTCGGCGCCCTTTGTCAGTGGATTAAGTTCCAGTTCATGGGCGGCCGCCTCGACTACTGGTTGGCACACAATTGGTTACATAGGCGCACGTAACTTTCAATTTGGAATCCGCACATCACAGCTGAAGGAATCTGGAGGCAGAGCAGCCTATCTGGAGGCCGGCTCGAGCAGGACCAATTATCAGGTTGGTGGATGGACGACGCACGGGGCGAACTCTGGACACATTTGCATTAGTTTTGAGCTAAGCAAGGCTGGCTGTGGTTGATTACCGGCCAAGCGCAGGGGTGGGGATGGACGAACCCGTGCTTTCGCCGTTTTTCTTAATTTTTTAATATTATTAAATGTGTGTCGGTGTAGGGGAAGGTGGGTGTCGAAGGATGGTGGGAAAGTTTTAATTAAAGTTTACGCCTTCGAGTTGGCGGTAGAGGCGGTGGTGCGGGGTTGTTTATTTCTGATAATTTGAGTTTGGTGTTTGTATGCAGGAGGCCCAGGAAGACTTAGCGAACAAATCTTGCAGTTTATTGACGCTACTGAAAAGGAATTCCGCTTGAGAAAGGAAAACGATTCACCTAGATAGTCGCTATGCATGCTAATGAGAACTGGACTAAGATCGAAAGCGTCTGCATTGAAATAAAACACAAATGCTCTTCATGATTGCGGTCCTAAAATGAGTCGCTAAATGGACCTTAAGGTGAACCCATTCTTAAATAAAAAAATTAGAATAGGGTCCTAGAGTTGTATCCAGTATCAATGCAGACGCTTGAGGGCTCAATCCGTTCTGAGGCTTGTTTCAGGTGGCAAGTACAACCAGTTCCCCTCTTGCTAGTCTCTTTACCTTTGGCCACAAAAGCAGTGGTCTAAGCACTGACACTTGTGGAACCTCAGTTTGCATTGCCTTAAGGTAGTGCGAATTGCAGTGAACCATTAATTTTCCTTTAAGGAACTTCCTCCCAAACCTGTTTCACAAACATCCCGAATCAATATTCCACCACGCACAGCCCAAAGTCCAACTGCAGTCTCACCTTAGAAATCGAAAAGTCAAAGCACTAAATCCAGATTTCTTTCCTATCGCATCACCTTACTCGTAGTCCTCCCACAGGAGCAAAACCACCAGCACAAGATACAAATGATGCAAGCACCCATTATGGTTTTGCAGCAGCACCGAATGCAGAGACTTTGCCCGACAAAGCGCCCAGTGCACACGCATAACAAACGGCACCGCCACCACCAGGACATACATTATTGTATTAATTAACGAAAACAGGATCACCCATCAACCGCTTGATTAATGATGTCACCCGAAATCGTAAATCTAATTCGAAACATGCGATGCGGATTTAAATCCATGGAGGTCTGCTCTAACCTGGGTCTCGACGCCACCTCATACCCCTGGCACTGCCTGCCGCTCTGCGGGCATGGGAATGCGACTCATCGGGCACATCCGTATCGTACATGTCCTGGCGGTGAACATCCCTCTAATTCATCGTTAGTGTGTCTTATTTTATTGTGGTACCTCTGCATATGGTTAGTGTGTGCGTGAGTCGATATGAACCGGGAGAAGGGAGGCCTGTGTCCTGTCCTGTTGTGGGCTTGTTTGTGGGTGGATTTTGATACATCGTCGTGTATCTATTAAAAAGTTGTTACACGAGTACCTATATTTGATTTGGAATTCAAATTGGGCTGGATATTTGTGTGCGTGTTCGAGAGAGAGGTCCAAAGAAAAATGTTTCCCACATGTAGGTGTATATTAATTTATTAACACCCCGAAATTCAGGTTTAGAATACCAAGATCGTCTTTAGAAGAAAAATGGATTTCAGTTCCAAGATAGGTTTTCAAGTTCAATTTTCAATTAAATTTTCAATTAAAAGTGGAATAACATACGAGTATATCCTTTTATAAAAATTGAAGAAGTGAAACTTTAGGAAAAAGTGTTTTGGTTGACACGCGTTAGGTTACACTATTCAGTTGTCTGCTATTGTGAGGCGAAGGGAAAAAGCTGAAATAGACACGAAAAATTCACAATAAGGACGGCGCAAGGAGCTCACTGATCAGGGCATCATGGGCTTGGAAAAGACAGTCAATATATTGAAGACTCGTTATATTTAATGAAAAGTGAAGCACGGAGGTGGGCTTATTCTGGGAGACTTTTTTTTTGAATTTCCTTTTGATGTTGAAAATTTGCACCTCATAGAGAGTACGTTTATGTTACGTAAAACATGCTGCTGCTTCCCTTAGAAGTGACCAAGCCAGGAAGCCTTAAAAGGTATCCGTTTGATGTGCTAAAATGGCCAGCTCAAAAGCCAGTTCTTAACCTAATCGAAAATCGTTTGACCTATCTCAAAACTGGACTTGCTGGGGACTATAAAACGCCCCCAAAATTTTTAACTGAGCTAAAGGGAAGAGCGCATGAGCTACAAGAAAAAAAAAATAAAGCGACTATTGTTGATCTCCAAAAGTAAAAGAAGCTTCAAGGGGCATCTGGCAACAGCAGTTTTTTTTTTATAATTGACGCGTGCAAAACGGGTTGCGAGTACCCTTAAGTGACCGGATCAAGTCACAGCCGAAGGTATAGAGGAAGAGATGGAGAGGAGGTACAGATGCACATTGGTTTTGAATGCGTGTGAATTGTAATGAGGTGGAGGAGAGCACTCCAGATTCGTGAAGTGCGGCTGAAAAACGAGTCTCTCAACTTTTACGGGCGAAAGTGGGCTTAAGGGTGAACGGGTGAGCATTCCTAGCGAGGCCGGTATTGCGGGTGAATTCTTGAAGGAAGGAATGCAACTAGCTAATTCATGTGAGCATTTCTTGTTAAAATAGCGATAAAAGAGTGACAGCGACGCGACATTACGTCGGTGTTCTAACGAGTCAATCGACTTCGCAATATTACTGCCACCTATAAGTTTCATCGCTTGCTTTTGAATTCTATCCAGCAGCTGCAGGGAGGTCTTAGAAGCACCTGGCCAAATAGGAGTGTCATACTCATGTTTCGGGCGTATGTAGGCCTTTTATATTGTAGCCAGATCAGAGGGGGTGAAGTACCTCTTGCATCGTTTAAGGAAGCCTAGACATTTCGCAGCATTTTTGGCGACCTCAAATATGTGATCGTTCCAACTAATTGTTGGGCTGATATACATACCGAGGATTGAAAGTCTTTCGGTTTCAACAACGCATGTGCCGTTCATGGACAACAGCTAATTATTTTGTGATCGCTTTAACGACAGTAGACAGCACTGTGTTTTGGAAGCATCAAATTCCACTCTATTCTTATTTCCCCAATCGATTATGCTGTCAAGGTCGGAATTTAATGTGCTTAACATACGCTGCCGTTCCGAGTCTATGGCCGAAGTGGAGGGACGTAAGCCAAGGAACGAATATGAAAAGCTGAGGGTACTGTCATCAGAGAAGGAATGAATAGGATTAGAAGCAACAGACAAGAGATCATTTATAAAAATGAGGAAGAGTGTCGGAGACAAAACAGAGCCATGGGAACACCAGCATTAATATGGTGAATATCAGACTTGAATCCATTCAAAACGACTTGTATTGAACGATTCGAAAGGTAATTTCTAATCCATTGAAGACAAGACTCATCGATCCCAAAAGCACGCATTTTCGACAAAAGAGCCTGATGCCAGACCCTGTCAAATGGCTTTGAAATATCAAGCGCAACAATCTTGCTTTCTCCTACATTGTGCAAAGATTGGTTCCACTTTTCAGTAAGATATGCCATCAGATCACGGTTGCTTGGGAAGCCGTACTGTAGGTCAGAAGCTTGCTGGACTCAAGATATTTCATAAGCTGACGGTTTATCAGCGTTTTCATGACCTTGGGACGTTAGTGCTATGGGTCGGTAGAAGGTGGTTGACGAACATTCGCCCGTTTTAGATACGGGCTGAACAAATGCAGTTTTCCACTTACTCGGAAAGAGTATGACAAATTGAAAAGCTTATGCAGTGGTTTTGCCAGCGCAGAAGAACACCTCTTCAGAAGAACAGGGAGTATACCATCCGGACCAGCGGATTTGTGTATGTTTAGATCTTTAAGTACTCTTGCTACTGTACGAGTGCGAAAGTGTAGTTACTTTCTGGCGTTGTGGCAAGGAACACCATCGACACACGGATCCGAGCACCCCGTTGTTAAGACAATTCACAATTGACATGTAAAATTATACATGTAAAAATAAAAAAATGTAAGACAGTTGTTGTGCTTGTCTACCAAAAAAAAATATAAATAAATAAATTAATTAAAAAATAAAAATTTAAAAGTAAAATTATTATTATAAAAGGTAAAATTTAAAAGCCACTGAAACTGTAAATATTATTTTTTTTTTATTTATTCCGCTATTCCGCAAAGTTTCACAATTCGGTCTTATATCCTTTTATCGTGGGCACCGAAACCGAATTCTCAAAGTAAACTTAATTTCGTTTATAAATTAAGGGAAGAAATAGCGCCTACTGCCGGAGATAATAAATAATAATTGTTGGCGCTACAGTCCAAAGGGGACCAGGGCCTAGCTTGCTCATCAACTACTATTGTAGTACGCTCTACTGTTCTCTCACAAGTAGAAGGGACCTACAGTTTTTTGCCGACTCCGAACGGCGAGATTTGATAAGCTTTTTTAGACAGTTATTACTCTTTGATTGTTGTCATCAGCTCGAAAGAGGTGGTGCCGTGAAAAATTCGAAAAATTGGTGTGGAGCTGGGAGTCAAACCTAGACCCTTCGGCGTGTGAGCGTCGCACTCTACCCACTACGCCACGGCGACCACTGCCGGAGATACAGCATTTTAATTTATATTGAAAATGTAAATTATCCAGAAGGAGAAGACTGTAAATGGTTTTAGTTTTGGGTAACAACATTTTTGACGTCACTGCAAAGCAGAATTTTCGCTTATGGCAACATAGCTTGTACTTTGTAGGGCTGAACAGCCGCGGCGTCCAGGAAAAACTGAGTGTTTGTTGAATTATCCCATTATTTAAAAATCAATTCGAAGTAGTATGGTCGAATTATAACCGATGTTTTGATCATCACTTAAAGTTTCTAACTTTAAAAATATACGATTTCGACAAGAACATACAACACGCCACACAACTAAAGCAATATTTGTTTTACCTCGTGAAAGGTTTTTTAGTGGCGGTAGTTCACGCTTTGGTGACAAAAAATCAGAACCCGATTATAATTATTTTGTCCTTATACGAGGGCGTTCAATATATTCTTGGTATCGGGGTGAAGCTGTGGTTATACAGGGTAATTTTTTAAAAGCTATAGAAAAGTTAAAAAAAAATACACACACAAAATTCAGAAAGATGCATGAAATCTTTATTTGAATCGATAGTACGGTCCATATAATTTAATGTTTGAAGATTATTTCATGCAACCTTGACTGCGCCACAAATGGTCCATCCGACTAGTCCAATTTTGGCATACTCTTTCCAACATTTCGGCCGGTATCTCACGAATAAATGCTTCAATGTTGTCTTCCAATAGGTCAATTGAAGCGGGATTGTCTGCATAGACATGAGCTTTAACATAGTCCCACCAAAAATAGTCTAAAGGCGTTAATTCGCACGATCTAGGCGATCCCGAACGTGAAATAAAATTTTCACCGAACTCGCCTCACAATAAGTCCATTGTTGCGCGTGCTGTGTGGCATGTGGCACCGCCTTGTTGAAACCACTTGTCATGCAAGTCAATCTCTTTCATTTTGGGCAAGAAAAAGTTGGATATCATCTGACGGTAGCGCTCACCATTCACGGTTACGTTCCAATTCGCATCATCTTTAAGGAAGTACGGTCCAATGATGCCACCAGCCCATAAACCGCACCAGACTGTAACTTTTCTGGATGCATTGGTAGCTCTTGTAATGCTTCTGGCTGATATTCACTCCAAAATCGACAATTCTGCTTATTTACGTACGTATTGATCCAAAAATGAGCTTCGTCCATTTTTTACCATAAAATGGAAGAAGCGCGCGATGAACTTTCTTAACAGAGAACGCATTTTGATAATAAAATTCAATAATTTGCAAGCGTTGTTCGTTTGTAAGACGATTCAAGGTTAAATTATAGACCACACTGAAGTGTAGTTAATGAGTAAGCTAGATCCTGGTCCCCCTGTGGACTGTCACACCATACACTAATTATTGTTACTATTAGCTACGATAAAGGCAAAACAAATGAGAATCGAACAACAAGAAAAAGTGAGAATTAGCGGTTAGGTCGAAAAGTATTTTTTAAAAGCCTTCTACGGGTGACTGGATCAAACGTCAGCACAAGTGTGTATTTTTTTTATTCAAAAGATGATATTAAGAAGTGGACAACTATTTACTTTTGTTAAATTGTATTTACAGTTCTATGAAAAGATTTAAGTGTCTGGTTTGATTTCTGAAATAATAGCATTTTTCACGCCACCACGTATTTTGATTTACTGTCTAAGAAAACACCTTAAAAGAAGAAACGAAAAGAAAACACCTAAAAAATTTTCCCATTCGGAGTGCGCCTTACCTTCTGGGTCTCTTCCACTGGTAAGCGAACAATAGCAGAGACAACCCAAGTGGTTACTAAAAAAGTCGGGCTCTGGTTCCTTGTAGGCAGTTGCAACAAAATAGACACATATATACTAATCCATCCAGTTTGTCATGAAATTGTTAACACCACGTAATAAAGTAGCAATTTCTACATTAACCCTTTTATGGTAGACACTTCCAGAAACAATATTCCCCATTTTATACAATTCATTCCTTCATATTTTAAATACTTAACAAAAAATATGTAAAATGTTTTTTAGAAATATAATGAAACAAGTGTTAAGGTATACCAGTATGAAATATATGTTTTTTTTTTTAAATAAAGCACTAATTATTAAGGGGAAAGTAAAACCATTTTATTCAAAGTATTGGCCATTGTTTTCTTCATATTTTGACCACCTTTCTGTCAATTTGTGAATACGACGCCAAAAAATTGTTCGTCTTTTAAAGCAAACCAATCAGCACCCAATTTTCGATCTCATCGTAGGAATCAAAGTGCTGCTCAGCCAATGCGTGTCCCATCGATGAAAACAAATGGTAGTCGGAAGGATCCAAGTCTGGTGAAAACGGCGGGTGGGGTAGCTGCTCCCAGCCAAGTGGTTTGATTGTATCCTGAACTGGTTTTGCTTTGTGTGCAGGTGCATTGTCATGGAGCAAAATTACCTTGCCGTGTCTTCTGGCCCATTCTGGTCGTTTCTCGATCAATGCATGGTTCAAATTGATCATTTGTTGTCGGTAGCGATTAGTATTAACGGTTTCACCAGGCTTAAGGAGCTCGTGGTACAGCACACCTTTCTGGTCCCACCAAACACACAGCATTGTCTTCTTGCTGAATCGATCTGGTTTTGCAGTCGATGTCGATGGTTGTCCCAGATTAACCCATGATTTTTTCCGTTTAGGATTCTTACAATAAATCCATTTTTCATCGCCAGTAACAATCTGATGCAAAACCGATTTTCTTTCGTGTCTTTGAAGCAAAATTTCACAAGTGTTTTTTCGATTTTCCATCTGTCTTTCATTCAATTCATGTGGCACCCATTTTCCACACTTTTGTACCTTTCCCATAGCTTTTAAACGGTCAGAAACTATTTGTTGTGCAAAATTCAACATTGCTGTCATTTGCTTTTGACTCAAAGTGCCATCTCCATCCAATATCGTTTGAAATTGGGCGTCTTCAAACTTTTTTGGTGGTCTTCCACGTTCTTCATTTCTCACATCAAAATCATTATTTCTGAACTGTTGAAACCATCTTTTACATCTTGTTTCTGATAGAGCATGATCACCATATGCCTCGACAAGCATTCGGTGCGACTCTGCAGCACTTTTCTTCAAATGAAAACAAAAAATTAATACTTTCCGCAAATCATCACTTTCTGGTACAAGATTCTACATTTTGAACACGATGAAAAAATATGATGTTGTCTGTTCAATGACTTGATGTATACTTAATGTACAGATGTCATAGCAAACTAACAAAAAAAATAATAAGGGCTCGTTCACAACAAATGTTTAATATCGAGGCATTTGCATCTTGACGCTCACTTCATATCGGTATACCTGGGTATGTAAATATATGTTTTGAAATGTGATAAGTATTGGAGATATAATTTGATCCATTTTCAAGAGATGGCGACATCTGCAAGTCTTGGATGATAATGAAAGTGATTACCTACATCATTCGAAAGGTGTGACAATTGTTAGCCATAATAAGTGGGAATCAGCGTCTGTTTTAGACAACAACTTTTTTCTGCCTCTTCGAAAATGTTGGGAATTACAGCATTCGCAGAATGTTTGATTCTCGTTTTGAATTGAGAGGAAAGTGCAGCTGAAGCACATCAAACGATTGCAGAAGTTTGTAGTGAATCTTATCCGACAATTAAATCATGCAGGGAGTAGTTGCAACTTCAAAATTGGTTGTTCAAGCGTCGAAGGCAAAGAGTGTCTTGACGATCCTATAAAGTTTGAAGGTGAAAAATAAGAGGAACTGGATCAAGATCCGACATCACATTGAAGTTTTTGGATTCCTTTTGGATGCAGGAAATGTTAGCATGCGCTGAGCTCCGATTTAGTAAACATGAAGTTACTGGAATATGTTTCAGTTTCTCCATCTACTAGAGATTTGAATATAAACAAACAAGTCTGAACAAGGAGTCTCAACCATTTAAGCAACCATTTGCTTGATGATCGAAATTGATGGGTCGAATTATAAATAGTAATAACTTCATAATACATAGGTTAGCAGACAAAACATTTTGACTTTGCTCGATCGATTTGTAATAAGACACATCTCAGTACCAATTACCCTTTCTGGCTTTAATTAAAACGAGCATCTATGCGACAAATGATTTGATGATTTTCCACTCATCGTGTCATCTCCATTCCTAACAGCCATCTTCATACACTTAAGCCTTGACGGGATATGAAATCCTAGGCGTCGATTTGTTGTCAAGTAAACCGGTAACGACGAAAAACTACCCACCTCGTGTTTCTACAGCACAGTTTGACATTATTCTGTCAATTTCTGGTAAAAGGAAATGCACCAATCTTACCTTGATCTTTCAGCCTACATTCTGAAAGGTGAACTTTTTAGTGATTTGTCAAATTTCATGATTGTTGGCCGATTTTCGAAGAACCCTTTTCTTGTAACTACTAACAAATTGATCCCTCATCAACTTGCCTGTCATCAAAATCTCTTCCCACCAATCGCCTGTCACTCAAGGATCTAAGACCCGTTTCCATTTAATCACTCACGCCGTACAGGCCTGTACGTGCATGGTAATCTCTGCATCCTGTGGCAAACACCTATTTATCTCCTTAAGCATCATCAACAACCAAGGCCCCCAATGAACGAGAGTAATGAAACCGTCCCCCCACTTATAGCAACATCTCGTCATGGCAAAGACTGGGAGGGGGAAACAGAGGGAGAGACTAAATAAATTAAGTAACCTTTCGATAGATTTACTACAAATTGGAAGGATGTCGAAGGACCAGGAACAGGAGGCACCAAACCAGCTTGAATAAATCTACAATTTGTACGCACGCAATCAACACTCTCACTCCCTCTCCCTCGCCCTCCCCGGCTATTTGCGCTGGCAAAAGGATATCCTCCACGCACGCACTGCCAAGTATTTTATTGTTCATCGACGACGGCTAAGGCAGGCGGGCGCACGTAAAAAGGACGCACACACACGCCACCCCCATGCGTGTGTGTACAGGATGACACGTAAATTAGAAAGCATTTAGCAAAATTTCAATTTAATTTAAAATGTCCTCTCGCCGAAGGAGGACAAGAAACTGAAGGAGATTCCACCCGGCGACGGCATAAGGTACACATCGAAGTAATTCAATTGCCGTCGAGCGGGTGTGTGTGTGAGAGAGAGAGTCCCTTGCACATGTGATGCTAAAGGATATTTATTACAATTATGTCCTGCATTGGCAACCGAAGCGAAAGGATAACCGAGTAGACAACAGTGAGATAGAGGCAAGCAACCGACGGACAGACAGAGAGACGTGTGCCATAATGTTTCTTAAACAAATCACACAGCCCTTAACAATAAATTAAGCAGTTAATACCAATTAAGCAGGAGACAAGCAGATGTCCTTAAACAAGTCCTATCCACTCCGGTGGTGCGCTTCTGCTGTGTGTGCGTGGTGGAAGTGTGGTGATTGAGCAGAGCATAGAGTATTGCCCAAAAAGGTGGCCTGTAGAGGGTCGGAGGGAGGCTGGCAGAGAGAATGAGAAAGAGAGCGGGAAACCAAGAGCATTTGCTAAAACAATAAATGTCCTTAATTTATGTGCGCTTACACATGAATATAACACACTTACGATTTTCGAAAACTTCACACACAAAAGGACGGCTGCGACGATGACGATGAGTCCGCCACCACCCACGGCGGAGAGACAACCGCCACTGATGCCCACACTGCCACAGCCAAGGCAGCCGTCCTGCTACTGCTACAAGAGCGCCATCAACCAACCAAAGGTTGGCAATGAGGTCCTTTTGCTTGGAAAATTTATGACATAACAACGTATCCCGTGCCCGAGTGTCTACTCATGTGTACGTGTGTATGTGAGAGCGAGAGTTTGTTTAAGGGATCCAAAACGGAGACAAATTGTCCTTTTCGTTCCAAATGTACATCTAATGATAGCCAATCGAGGCACACTCCATAAATCGAGTGCAAGCAGGAAAGACGCAAGGAGTGTGGAGGGGGGGGGCATGCACAAATGCATGCTCGCCCACCGTCAGGACCGAGAAGCATCGGAACCATCATCATCGCAGAGGAGGACGCAAGGCAGAGACAATCAGATTCACATTTGCCAATCGCTCTTAGGTTCATCCGAGCCCATGACTCAAACCGCTTGGCTCAGTCAGAGGGGCCACACTGAAGGCTGGGTGGCCGGGAGATGGTCAGGCCCGGTTCATTCCGGTTGTTGGCCGGTATTTGAATGTGGCCTTATGGTGACCATGATGAACAAATGTGACAAAGTATCCGTTTTGTGGTTGCAAACATACAGCTCCCACACACTCTCCGGCCCAAAGAGGTGGGTGGATTGAGGCAGAGAGGATATTATGGCTGATTAACGATCGGCCGGAGAGTGAGGTTTTGATGAATGAGTGATTGTGGCGAAGGGGTGGAGAACAGTTTGAAACACTGTGCATGGGAGGAATGAAGATGAGCATTCAATTTTATGGGACTCACAACAGGAAACTTGGGAGCTGCAAAATGCTCTTGCTCATCGCTGTTTTGAGAAAATCGTTAATACTGCAAGGGAAGAAAAACAATTTGAAAGCTTCCCACTGTACAAGACAAGACACGGCTGAGCTCCATTAGCAGGCTTTATGGGTGCTTCCCACAAATAGCTACAACCTACAGTTTATTGTTACCTCAGAAAGGCGAAAATGTGGAAGCTTCTTATAAACAGTTAGAGTTTAAGCAACTTAAGAAAAAGTCAGGAATCGAGCCTAGGACCACCAACGTGTGAGTCGAATGATTAGTTCCGAGTTTGTCATGCCGGTTAGGATTTTTTGACAAACACATTTTTGACACACATAATGCCATTTCTGTTCAACGAAGCTCAGTGGAACCCACTTAATAGTTCCTCCAAAAATAAAAATAAAATCCTTTTGAAGGTTGGAAACCCTTCTTCGAGTTCGGAGCAGAATTGCTCAACTTTTAGCCCCGTGTTTGTATTTTAAACAGTAACTTGTAAGTTACTTCTCTTGCCAAAGATCTCCCTTTTTTTCTGCTTATTTAATAATATTTGTTGGCGCTATAGTCCAAAGGGGGACCAAGGCCTAGTTTGCTCATCAACTACTCGTGTTGTGTGCGCTACTGTTCTCTCACGAGTAGAAGGGACCTACAGTTTTTTGACGACTCCGAACGGTGTACTTTGAGAAGCTATCTTAGACAGTTATTACTCTTTGAGTGTTGTCAGCAGCTTGAAAGAGGTGGTGTAGTGGAAAATTCGAAAAATTGGTGTTGTGCTGGGAATAGAACCTAGACCCTTCGGCGTGTGAGCGTCGCACTCTACCCACTACGCCACGGCGACCACTCATAAACAACTAAATATGTCTCTCATAAACAAACAAAATATGCAGAATAGCTCAAAAAATAAGTGCCCCCCACAGAGGGTGCCAACAAAACAAAATAAAAAAATCGATAATCGAATGTACGTGGCCATCGAAATTTGAAAATTCAAGTGTGAGTGAGAAGCCTATTTGCTTATGTAAGGCATACCGTGAGTTTTTAAAACCCATTGCGAAACTTAAAACTATGGCAGGGAGTCATTTTGTCAGCACTCGGGGGTATATTCAGAAAAAAATTTTGAGAATTTTTCTTCGATTCGAAAGCTTATATTCTCAGAATATTGTATTGCGTTTTTGAAAAACATTTGAATATGTACTCGTCATTATTTTACATTAAGAGCATGAGTGAATAGAGCTTGAGCTTCCGTGGTTCATTACAAAATAACTCGACAAGCATTTTCATTGATTTTCGGTCGGGACAGATTTTATCATTGCATTGAAACTTGACAAGCAGCTCCGCCAATTTTTTGTGAGTCATCAGGGATACATTGTTATGAGTGCCATTTTTGATGGGCACATTTGGTCGCTCTTTCTTGATTGCTAGATTCAAACTATTAAGTTATGCCCAGAAGAGGTTCATGTGTCTTCAGGCTGTTAAACTTTTAAGTCAGTCGCAAAAACTTGACCTGATGATGACAATTCAGTAAAAGGTGTCCCAACAAGAGTTAAATTTGGCACCATTCGAATTGTCATTGTTTAACATTTGAACAATTATTATTGTTTGTTAGTAGAAGGTATAAGGTTAATAAAAATGGAGCGCTACACGAATGAACAACGCATTCTCATTGTGAAATTGTTTTACCAAAATGGTGAAACAACTTGCGACAGTTCGCAAGTTGTGATCAATTTGGGGTTACAATAATGCTCCAAAAGAATTAGCTGTAAAGTGATTAATGGAAAAATTTGCTGGAACTGGGTCTGTAACTGATGTAAAAACAACAACGCGCCTTCGACCAGGTCGATCGACCGAAAATATCGCAGCAGTTCGTAATGATGAAGCTCAAACTCCGTCCACCTCAATTCGATACCGAGCTCAGCAAATTGGTGTTTGCACATCCACTATGCTGTGGTGGTCGCCGTGGCGTAGTGGGTAGAGTGCGACGCTCACAAGCCGAAGGGTCTAGGTTCGACTCCCAGCTCAACACCAATTTTTCGAATTTTTCACGGCACCACCTCTTTCGAGCTGCTGACAACACTCAAAGAGTAATAACTGCCTAAGAAAGCTTCTTAAATTTCGCCGTTCGGGGTCGGCAAAAAACTGTAGGTCCCTTCTACTCGTGAAAGAACAGTAGCGCGCACAACACGAGTAGTTGATGAGCAAGCTAAGCCCTGGTCTCCCTTTGGACTGCAGCGCCAACAATTATTATTATTATTTCATCCACTATGCAGCGAATTTTGACGAAAGATTTGCATCTTCATGCATACAAAGTTCAATTAACTCAGAAACTGAAGCCTTAAAAGAGGAGATTGGACGTTGCATTAATGAAATACCGCAGCATTTATGCAAAACGGTAATTGAAAATTTCATTAAAAGATCTCGTATGTGGCAGCAAAGCGGCAGCGGCCATCTGACCGATGTGTTATTTCACACATAACCTCATTCTGTCTACTTTATGATATACTAAAGAATTCACATTGTTTTTTAAATATCTGCGTTTTATTTAAAATTTCAATCTTGCGTTCTTGTTGGGACACCCTTTATTTCGTTAATATTGTATACTTTCATGAATCACTTAAAATTCGGCTTTTTCTATTGTGTTTCACAGACGATTGAACCTTAAGTCTTGCATATTCTGTGTAACCTGGCCACAAGGCTTAGAGCCTCCGCTATCTGCTGACAATTAACGTTCTTGGTTTGCTCCACGAGTAAAATAGTTTTGAATGGTTGATGTACAACATAAAATTTACAGAAACGAATGTATGTAATTCAGTGGCCGTGGTGTCTATTGCTGTATAACATAATAATAAAAATAATTGGATAGCGCGACAGTCTACAGGAGGATCAGGACCTAGTGGGCTCATCAAGTACTCATGTTGTGCGTGCTACTGTTCTCTCACAAGTAGAAGGGACCTACAGCTTTTTGCCGACTCCGAACCGCGAAGTTTGAGAAGCTTTTCCTCAGACCATTAATACGGCACATCTCGAAGGAGGTGGTGCCGTGGAAAATTCGAGGTGTTCAACCGGAAATCGAACACGGACCGTTAGCGTGTCAGTGTCGCACTCTTCCCACTACGCCACGGCGGCCCTGCCAAAAATTTACCTTTATATGACCACGATTCTTAAAGCACTTATATATCCAAACTTATCTTCTTCTTCATTGGCTTCAATTGACAGCCAGCACATTCTCTCGCCAGCGGCCTCTATTTATGCACTCCAAGTTACATGATGAACATTTCCAATTTTGCGCGCCACCTCAGGCTAGGATGTCCTTTGTTGCGTTGTCAAAATGGTTAGGCTTAGAGGTCTTTTCAGGCCGGAATAGTGATGTTCATACGCTGTACATAGCCTAACCATCTTAAGCGTTGTATCCGAAGACACTTGACCTGGTGCATGTCAAGCGCCAGGCCCATACAGGTCGTCGTCAGATGCTATCAACCCAGACAGAACCAAAAATTAGAGGTCTTTTCAGGCCGGAACTGTGGTGTTCATACGCCCTACATCGCCTATCCATCTTAAGCCTTGTATCCGAAAACTCTTGGCCCATAGAGCTCGTCGTTAAATCTTCTCCTCCAGATGCCATCAACAGAACCAAAAATGGCACGAAAAACTTTTCTCTCGAAATGACTAAGGGCTTCTTCATCTGCTTTTAGTAAGGTCCAGGTTTCTGCACCATATGGTAGGATTGTGATGATCAAGCTGTTATATAAAACAAGCTGAGTCCTTTGAGAGAGGGCTTTATTACTCAATTACTTCCTGAGCCCAAAGAAACAGCGATTGGCAAGGGACTGTGATTAATTTCGGTACTGTTGTTGTTGTCCCTATTTACCGCGGACCCGAGGTAGACGAAGTCTTTTGCTTGACCTTGAAGTTTCTGCTGCCTAGTGTGACGCTACGTCCGAAACGTCGATGTTGTGTGTCCTTTCTTGATGAAAGCATGTACTTTGTTTTGCCCGCCAGACCCATTTTGGCCTATTCCGATTCTATGCCAAAAAACGCCTCATTGACGGCTCACTGTGTTCGTCCAAACACGTCAATGTCATCAGGATAAGTTGGCAATTGAACTGGCTTTTGGAAAATGGTGCCTCTTGCGTTGACTTGTGAGTTACTCATGATCTTCATGATCAGTCATGACATGTCACATGACATTGCGTCGCCTTGTCTTAAACTTTTTGACATTGAAGGTCTTGATGAGTTTGGTACCGACTTTGATGGACTAAGAGTTCCTCATCATCATTCTCCACAATCTGGCATGTTTGGTAGGAATGCCATAACTAGACTGAAGTCCCAATGCTCACTGTTATATGTGGTCTTAAGATCCACAAATAGATGGTGGATGTCGATCTGTACTTCTTGGGTCTTTTCTAGGATCTGCCCTAAAGTGAAGGTCCAGTCTATCATGGACTCCCTTGGCCTGAAAGCACATTGACAGGAACCTATCAGGTTATGGACAAACGGTTTCAGACGGCCACACAATACGACACAGAGGATCTTGTAGGCGATGTTGAAAAGCTGCAGTCGAAAGAGTCTCCGTTTTTGTAAGAGAGATTTCACTCATCGGGCATGCTTTGCTCCGACCATATCATACAGATGAGTATGTGCATGCGCCCAACAAGCTCATCTCCAGCTGCAAACAGTCCGTCCACTTCAGCAGCTTTGTGTGACTTCAGTCTTGATATTGCTATGTTGAGTTCGTCTTAATAGGGGAAGAAATATGGACCAAATAAGAATATAAAGAATAGGAAAATATGTAAATATGCAGTTGCATCGATGTTATAAATTTATTAAAGAGTTTTTAGATCTTGTTCTCAGCGACTTATATCCTGTCTTATGTTTGAACTAGGGTAAGAGTTTGAACCTCATTTCGAGAGTCTGTATCCGAGGATAGACTTTCAGCTTAGCACTAGAGTTTGAGTTCAATCTCCGTTTCGATATTTTTTTCTTTTCATTTCTTGATAAAATTAAACCTTTAAATTTACTTTCATTACGTTTCATGCCATTTCCGTGAAAATTTAGTGAAGTTAAACTACGTCAACCAGATTGATCACGTTGCGATCGACGTCAGACACTTTTTCAGTATTCTTGATGTCCGAACCTTCCGAGGTGCAAACATTGACTCGGATCATCACCTTGTTGTAGCCAAGGTAAGAACCCGGATATCGAGAAAGCAACGGAGTCGAGAAAGGCCAAAACGGTTTGACGTCGAAAAGCTACAATCGCAGCTGATTGCTGGGAACTTTGCCGACCGAGTCTCTCAGAAACTCGTTCAGAGTTCGACGCTTCCTGCACTAAGCGTAGAACAAGACTGGAAACGTTGTCAAGAAGCCACCAAAGAAGCTGCCACTGATGTTCTGGGTTTCACGTCACCACCCAAAAGGAACCCATGGTTTGACGACGAGTGCAGGCAAGCGCACGCAGCTAAACAAGACGCCTATAAGGCAACGCTGCATCGAACAACGCGGGCTGTTCGTGAGCTCTACGAACAGAGAAGAAGGGAAGAGCACCGGCTTCTCAGAAGAAAGAAGAAGGAACATGAGAAGCGCGCGGTCGAGGAAATGGAAAGGTGTTTTGACAGGAATGAAGTCCGAAAGTTTTACCGAAAGGTAAAACAGCTATCCGGAGGATACAAGGCTCGGACTAAAACCTGCCAGGACCAAAATGGACAACTAGTAGTAGAGTCGCAGTCTGTGCTGAGAATCTGGAAGGATCATTTCTGCCGACTCCTAAACGGCGATGACGACCCAAATCCCGCTGTTAGGCAGAATGTTCCACTCAATTTGGACGATGATAGACAAGCATTCCGTCTCCCCGACTTAGACGAGGTGAAGATAGCAATATCGAAGCTAAAGTCGAACAAAGCTGCTGGAGCGGACGGACTGTCCGCAGAACTATTTAAAGCAGCTGGAGATGACCTGGTTGGGCGCATGCACCAGCTCATCTGTAAGATATGGTCGAAGGAAAGCATGTCCGATGAGTGGAATCTCAGCGTCGTTTGCCCGGTCCACAAGAAAGGAGTCCCCTTTGACTGCGCCAACTACAGAGGGATAAGTCTCCTAAACATCGCATACAAGATCCTCTCTGCCGTATTGTGTGAGCGTCTGAAACCATTCCCTATCAGTGTGGTTTCAGGCCAGGGAAGTCCACAATAGATCAGATCTTCACATTACGGCAGATCCTGGAAAAGACCCAAGAAATGCAAATTGACACTCACCACCTATTCGTCGATTTCAAGGCTGCATATGACAGTGTGCATAGAGACGAGCTATACAGTGCCAAGTCTAGTTTTGGCATTCCTACCAAACTCGCCAGATTGTGTAGGATGACGATGGAGAACTCTCGCTGCTCCACCAAGGTCGGCAACGAACTCACCTAGACCTTAAATGTCAAAAAAGGTTTTAGACAAGGTGACGCACTGTCATGTGATTTCTTTAATAACATCCTCGAGAAGATCGTGCGTAACTCACAAGTCAACACCAAAGGCACGATCTTCCAAAAGTAAGTTCAACTGCTAGCTTACGCTGATGACATTGACGTGATTGGACGAACACAGCGAGCCATCAATGAGGCGTTTGCTGGCACTGAAGCGGAAGCGGCTAAAATGGGTCTTGCGGTAAATGAGGGCAAACCTAAGGCAAATCTAAGCACATTCTGTCATCAAGGAAGGACACACAACATCGACGTCTCGGATAGAGCGTCACACTAGGCAGCAGAAACTTCGAGGTAGTCAAGGACTTCGTCTACCTCACCCTTGCGGTAAACAGGGAAAACAACATTAGTACCGAAATCAAACGCAGAATCACTCTTGCCAATCGCTGTTTTTTTGGGCTCAAGAGGCAATTGAGTAATAAAGCCCTCTCTCGAAGGACTAAGCTCGCTATATATAACAGCTTTATCATCCCCGTCCTACTTTATGGCGCAGAATCCTGGACGTTAGCAAAGGCAGATGAGGAAGTCCTTAGTCTTTTCGACAGAAAAGTTCTGTGTGTGATTTTTAGTCCTGTTTGCGTTAAAGGCATCTGGATGGACACCACTGCTCCGGCCCGAAAAGTCTTTGAACCCGTGCCATTGGGACAACGCAACAGAGGACGACCTAGACTAAAGTGGCGCACACAAGTGGAGAAGGGCCTCAACCAACTTGGAGTGCGCAACTGGAGACAGCTGGCAAAAGATCGTGCTGGCTGGAGAGGCATGTTGGTTGAGGCCCAGGTCCTCCCCGGACTGTAGCGCCACAAGAAGAAGAAGAAACTACTTTAATTTTTTATAGATTTTATTATCATTTTCATTCGACATGACGTCGAAAGTAATTGTCCCCCACGCAAAACGTTTCGCAACAAGTGGCTTTCAATAAAACCGTTTTTTGCATCTCTCATTCCGCTCCCATTAAACTGAATTGAGTTGCAAAGGAAAAAAACGAAATTAAGTTCAATATTCCGTTCTTCCCCCACAGGGCGTTCAGCCTAAGCGTGCAAAATTCCCTCCAATCAATCGGGCTATAAACGCAAATCACCCAAGAAAAGAAGCAGCCTCCACCCTCGACCGCGGACTCCAGTTGGCGTCAATAAAATGCACCCTCTTCCAAGCTCATAAATAACAATTATGTCCCGAATACGCAATATGTTGTAACAACAACCCTTACACAACGCGCCCTGCTGTCCCAGCTACGAGTAGTTGGCGGGGTAGTTCCGCAATAACAACACACCCAACGGGGTGATGGAAGTTTGGTTAAGTCTCTCAAGGAACTACACAACAACCTCAGAAGGGCTTCAAACTACGGCAGGAAGGGGGCGGCTACAGTGTCACCTCAGCTCAACTCACATCCATCCTCCTCGGCATCGTCATCATAAATGTCAGGTGAGTTATGTCGGGACCCAGAGTGAACGCAAACAAGGCCCAAGTGCTGGCGCTGTTATGGCCATACATCCTGGCATTACTGGGAAGGAATTAAATTAGGCACTTTGGCGTCAAACTTATGAGCGTCCCTGGCTCCGTTGCCAGTGACACTACTCCACACCGCAGCATGGCGGGTGTCAATAAATCCCGAGAAATGGCATACCCACACATCCGCTTTGGGTCGAGGAGTCACATCACACATATCAGGGTTATCCTTTTCTTTTCGGCGGGCGGGGACGGGATGTAGGAGGCAGTCGAATACACCCACATAAACGCTTGGTTCGTCATCTTCCTCTTTGTCGACGTCGACATCGTCGGCATCGGCGGTTGGTGGTAATTACTCTCGGTGTTCGTGATTATAATGTACAAGGGATGGGATGTCGAGCGGAGGGTGTTGCCGTGAGTGAAGATTCTTTACCAAATTGGGAAACAACTAAGAGAAATTTTTTGTTTGCTCTGTGTTTTGGGTTTTTACTGAATTTTATAAATTGCTTGAATTTGGCTCATTGAAATATTTATAAAACTTTACAAAAAGGGAGGGTTGGGGATTGTTTTAAAACTGTTTTAATACCTTTCAGTCGTTGAAAAATATTTTCCATATTTTTTTTAAATTTTACGAAGGTTGCCTTTTATATTTCGGGATTGGGTAACCCTAGTGTTGCAATCAGGCAATTGCTAGCTCTACCATAAAGTTTGACAGTTTTGTGGTTATATGTACTCAGAACGGTTTGACATACGAAAGCTATTTGTGTTATCTACGGTAACTTAAAAGGTTCATCTCGCTCAAAAAATGGAATTAAATCGTGAAAATTGTGTGCGATTATTTTTTACAACTGACGACGTGGATTAACTCAACAGCGGTGCATCGATGAACTTAATTCAATTTTTGGCGATGAAGCTCCATCAAGCAGGGGTGTTTATCGATGGTGTGGTCAATTCAAACGAGGTCGTTGTTCACTCCAAGAAGAATTTCGTGAAGGTCGTCCAAAATCAGTTGTTGTTCCGGAAAACATTGTTGCTGGGCGCCAACTGATATTGCAAGATCGTCATGTGACCTATCGTGAGATTGAGACATCCTTAGGCATTAGTGGGACCAGCAAACATTCAATATTGCATGAACATTTGACCGTCAAAAAAATTTGTTCGCGTTGGATCGCACACAATTTGTCACTCGCTCAAAAAAAGGGCTCGTGTCGATTGGTCAAAAGAAATGCTCCAAAAATACGATCGCGGTGCTTCGAAACAAGCCTATGACATCGTGAAAGTGATGAATCGTGGATTTACGCTTTTAAGCCCGAAAGTAAACAGCATTCGACTGTATGGGTGTTCCAAATTAAGCCAAATTCAACAAAAGTTGCTCGCACACGAAGCACTTCCAAGCACATGTTCGCCTTTTTTTCGGAAAAACTGGACATGTCGCAAGCGTACCACTAGAACAAAGCAAAACAGTCAATTCTGAGTGGTACATAATCATTTGATTGCCAGTTGTCTTCCGAGAAACCAGGAAAACCAACCGCCGAGGATGAATTACTCTTCACCACGACAATGCGGGCTCTCATACATCGACTTAAACAACTGCATTTTTGAGCACTCAAAACATCGATTTGATGAGTCATCCGCATTATAGTCCTTACTTGGCAACGAATGACTTCCTTTTATTCCCGTACGTAAAAAATAAAATGACAGATCTACATTTTTCGACACCTGAAGAAGCGGCTGATGCGTTCAGAATGCATGTTTTGGAGATACCTCAATCATAATGGCAAAAGTGCTTCGACAAGTGGTTCAAACGCATGCAGAAGTTTATAGATCTTAATAGGGAATATTTTGAAAAATATTTAAGTTGTTTTCGATGATTAATATTTGTTTTTGTTCTCTAATCCCGAAATATAATATAAAAGGCAACCCTCGTATTTTATTTTAAACGTATTTCGGGATCGAGATTATGATTGGAACGGTCGTCCACCTGACAATTAGTTGAATAGCAACATCCATTTCCATTCACCTCAAACAGATTTAGATGCCTCAGAAATTCCAGTGACGCGACATTATTTGTTCAGACTTCATCTTCATGGATATACCAAAAGAGGTCATTGCTTTACATGCACACGCTGGGGAAACTGTCCGAGAGATTTCAGCTGATGTTGGAGTTTCAATATCCAATGTTTCAAGTATTATTGCTCAACACAAGGTCAGTGGATCAGTTGAATTTACTTTCGGAAGTGTCATTGCCCGCAGAAATGAAAAACAACAGAACCTGACGATAAGGTTTTGATAAGAAATAGTATAATCAACTCTGGCAAAACAAAGGACGGAGCAAAGGGAGTGCACAACAGCTGGCGTTCAGGTAGATGCGTCTACAGCCCGTAGGCGTCTCTTGGAAGTTGATCAAAAGGCAACAAAGCTTTAAAAAAACAGCTGTTGACCGAAAAAATGAGGCAGAAGCGAATAAATTGGGCTAAGAAACATAAGAAATGGACAGTGGAGAATTGGAAGAATATTGTTTTCTCGGACAAGAGTCACTTTGAGAAACAAGGATACCGGATAAGTGTCGTGAGAAAAACTCCGAAAGAAAAACTCCGACCCGGCCATATCGTTCAACCGCCAAAACACTTCCCCAAATTCATGTTTTGGAGCTGTTTTACATTTGTGTGCCCAGGAAGTCTTAAGTATTACATTTCCCACTTTTTTCAATGTTGTGATATCAGGATTGATTTTAAGAAATGGCTTTTGGAAGAATGTTAATAGCAACAGAAGAAGAAAAATACTTATTTTGAAAGATGTAAAACTCTCAGTTTAAAAAATCACAAGGAAAGTCAATGTATGCAAGAGTCTTGGTGCAGGCCCACAATGCTGAGGCAAAAATCGAATAAAATGAAAGTTGAAAGCAACAACATTGCAAGAGAAGTGGGAAAGTCAAGGAATTGCCCAAATTCTACTCCAAGAGGAGCAAAAATTGGCGCCACAAGTTAAGTATCAGCTAGCTTAGCTATAAGGATATTTTGAAAGAGTATACCAGGTATACCTGTATGAAGTGAGCGTCAAGATACAAATGTCTCGATAGGGAAAATTTGTTGTGAACAAGCCCTTATTATTTTTTATTGTTTGTTTACTATGAAATCTGTGAAAAATATTAAGTATACATCAAGTCATTGAACAGACAACATCATATTTTTTCATCGTGTTAAACACGTCCCTTCTACTCGTGAGAGAACAGTAGCGCGCACAACACGAGTAGTTGATGAGCAAGCTAGGCCCTGGTCCCCCTTTGGACTGTAACGCCTACAATAATTATTATTTGGAGAAAAGTGTTGAGTCGCATCGAATGCTTGTCGAGGCATATGGTGATCATGCTCTATCAGAAGCAACATGCAAAAGATGGTTTCAAGGGTTCAGAAATAATGATTTTGATGTAAGAAATGAAGAACGTGGAAGACCACAAAAAAAGTTTGAAGACGCCGAATTGCAAACGATATTGGATGGAGATGACACTTTGAGTCAAAAGCAAATGGCAGCAATGTTAAAAGTTGCACAACAAACAATTTCTGAATGTTTAAAAGCTATCGGAAAGATCCAAAAGTGTGGAAAATGGGTGCCACATGAATTGAACGAAAGACAGATGGAAAACCGAAAAAACACTTGTGAATTTTTGCTTCAAAGACACGAAAGAAAATCCGTTTTGCATCGGATTGTTACTGGCGATGAAAAATAGATTTATTTTAAGAATCCTAAACGGAAAAAATCGTGGTCGCCGTGGCGTAGTGGGTAGAGTGCGACGCTCACACGCCAAAGGGTCTAGGTTCGATTGACAGTTCAACACCAATTTTTCGAATTATTCACGGCACCACCTCTTTCGAGCTGCTGACAACACTCACAGAGTAATAACTGTCTAAGAGAGCTTCTCAAATTTCGCCGTTCGGAGTCGGTAAAAACTGTAGGTCCCTTCTACTAGTGAGAGAACAGTAGCGCGCACAACACGAGTAGTTTATGAGCAAGCTAGGCCCTGGTCCCCCTTTAGACTGTAGCGCCAACAATTATTATTAAATGGAAAAAATCATGGGTTAATCTGGGACAACCATCAACATCGACTGCAAAACCAGATCGATTCGGCAAGAAGACAATGCTGTGTGTTTGGTGGGACCAGAAAGGTGTACTGTACCACGAGTTCCTAAAACCTGGTGAAACCGTTAATACTGATCGCTACCGACAACAAATGATCAATTTGAACCATGCATTGATCGAGAAACGACCAGAATGGGGCAGAAGACACGGCAAGGTAATTTTGCTCCATGACAATGCACCTGCACACAAAGCAAAACCGGTTCAGGATACAATCAAAACACTTGGCTGGGAGCATCTACCCCACCCGCCGTATTCACCAGACTTGGCTCCTTCCGACTACCATTTGTTTTCATCGATAGGACGCGCATTGGCTGAGCAACACTTTGATTCCTACGAGGAGGTCGAAAATTGGGTGCTGATTGGTTTGCTTTAAAAGACGAACAATTTTTTGGCGTGGTATTCACAAATTGCCAAAAAGGTGGTCAAAATATGTAGAGAACAATGGCCAATACTTTGATTAAAATGTTTTTACTTTCCCATTAATAATTAGTGTTTTATTTTCAAGAAAACACTCATTTCATACCGGTATACCTGGTATATAAAATATTCAGGCATATTCGCCTTGAGGCGAAGTCCATCGGACTGAGTCCTTTGCCGAATGCGATGTGAGTGATATGTTTCCCACTGACTCCAGAATAAATGTCCTTCTTTCCCAGCTGAGCATTAAATCTTTTAAAACGATCTTGGTGTCATAGATAGGAGCTCGATTTTATATTTTTTTCTAGGAGAAATATTTACTTTATACCAAATCCTGGAAAAGACCCAAAACGTACAGATCAGCGCCCACGACCTATTCGTCGATTTAAAGACCGCTTATTACAGTGTGCACTATGTCATGGCACTCCTACTAAACACGTCAGGTTGTGTATGATGACGATGATAGTGGTCGAAACGGGCCAGCGGTAAATGTGAAAAAAAAAAAATGAAACGAACTGTATGCTTTCGTATAGGAGGGACATAGGAGTACACCCCGCTAAGACGCAGACGCCCTTTGTTGCGTTTTCCTCATGGATTGATTAAAAAGAATAAAATTAATCTTGACAGCGTCGATGATTGCAACTTTTATTATCATAGTTGTAGCATTTGAACATGTTTGTACACCTGAATGTTGCTGTTTGAGATTAAATTACTTTCTACAACACAATCGAGATCGAGTTAAGAGCAGCAGTAAATAAAATTTGCACCGTTACTATGCAAAAGTAAAACAAAAACAGACATTGTTGAATCCCTGCATTGGAAATTTCTAAAAAGATGCCCTTTCATCACTAGCTTTTTTTTAAGTTTGATTCATTCAGAAGACGCGGAACCACCACATGTAGAGGATGACCTTTAAAGAGTGGATGATTTCTGAAGATGATGGAACGGTTTCAACAGGCTTCGCGCTGTAGTGACTTTCATTTCTAGTCACGATTTGATGCAAAAATCTTTTCGTTTGATATTTTCCAAGAAGCAATTCCAAGGTGAAAATTGCCTTTTGACGTACGTACGTTTGTCAACCCCTTTCTACAACCGCACAAAATTTGTTTCATGAGCGAATTCCATCGATTCTGTGAATTCACTGATTTTGATCCAGTGAAGCCTAAAATTCCTGATCTTCAAACCTTTTTAGTTTTCTAAAACTCTTTGGCTTTGTCGGTAAAAACCAATTTCTGTATGATTTACCATACTTTCCACGAGCATTCATTGAGCTTCAACTGCACGTTTCTTCCAGTTAAAAAATGAAATCAATACTTCCCGCAGATGAAGTTTATTTGTGACAAATCCTGATATTTTTGCAGAGGCAAAAAACAATGCTTTTGTCTAATACAGTTATTGCTGACAAATGCCACATCTTTCCAATGAAGTAGATAAACGCTTCCACGATTTCTCACAACTTGCCAGTGGCTCCATCTTTCGCAAACACGTCGAATTAATTTCATCTGAAATCACTATCAACAAATGTTATTAATATGTTGGAAAGTTGCACTCTTTCTTTTCCTGAGCTTCAAAATCAATTTTGATAAATTCCTGATTTCTGAGACTTTCTTCTTCCCTGGTCGGCGTCGTATTTGATTTCAAAACGGGTACAATTCTTGTTGTGCTTATTTTTCAAATGTTTCTTTGCTTACTGTTTATACCTTTCAATCGATAGAAGCATGTGCTTCCACGAGGAGCCCTTCTTCTGTTCATTTCATAATACAACGGTCCCTCTATCCATTGTCAGCTGCATTTTTTTGAGTCAAAAATGTGTTTTTTTTTTTCCCATTTATTGATTTTCACGCATAGCCGACTTAACAACAGATAAAAGGTCTACATAAGAAGACCATACAACTACAGCCACTCATCTTCTAGGAAAACTTGGAAATCATTGTTTTCCAAATCACATGGCAACTCCATGCCCAAACGTGATTCACGCTCACGAAATAACAACCATTTCAGAGAGTAAAAACGTTTTCTTTTCGCCTTCATTGCCTACCAAGGATGCGGCCGAGTGGGACGAATGGGGGTAGTTGTGCCTGGAATTTGTGACACACAGATGACTCGTTATCTTCAACTTATTTGCAATAAATTCTAGCACGGCTCATAAAAATGTTGAAGCCTTCTCGTCTTGCTGTTGCCGCTGCAGGGGGGACGATACCCAAGTGAATGGGTAGTCAGTTGGAATTATTTGACAGCAAATCAGATGGAATAAGGACTGACGCCTCCCACCCATCCTAGGTTGCATCATAATTCACTTCAGCCGCCCCCCGCGTCACCCTCGCCTCTTTCTCGGAGTATTTGCATCAAGGAGCACAACTGTAATGGATCCTTAAGACGCGAGAGCACTACAACAACAACATCAGCAGCAGCCACACCAGTTAATGGAAAGTAATGATCTTAATTTATGATTCTTTGAGATTTAGCTGTGATAGAGCTGCTGTTCTGTTTGCTGCCTCTCCGCTTCTGAGAAACTGCTCCCCTAACTGCCGAAGGTAATAGTCAATCACATGGCGTACTGTGTAAGATGGAATATCCGTAATTTTCATTAGAATTAACGGCACTTTGTGTACGGCACACCTTCTGGCAGAATGAACGGAAGGGAGGAAGTGTGATGAGGAGCCAGAGTCCAGGATGGACGGGATCAAAATAATTTTGTTTAGCTGGCACATGTGGAGATGAAGTGAAGGTAATGAGTCCCCTGGTGAATGGAATAAACTGCAGGATGGGCTGATGTTTGTGAAGGGCAGAGGTGGTGAGGGGGCGAGGTGGAAGTTATTGTTTGAGGGAAAGACTCAGTCACTATGATGGTCAGGAAGGGATTGCAGAATGTCAAATCTTGGGGCGCCAATATGTGGAAAGAATTTTTCGTGAAACCTTGTTATTAACCCGAGGGGCGGTTAACATAAATTTTGCAAAGAACAACTTTTCCAAAGCCAGAGTGTGATTTTTGTGCCTCCAAACAAAGTGAACCTCCATCACTTTCAATTTGCTTGTCATCCGCTCTTGTGACGGGGAAAAGGAGAGAAACCAACAAATTAACCGACTAACTACTAGACTTACCCCGAAAAATTATCTTCCCACCTTGTTACCCACCACGTCATTCCCCTTCATCCATCCAGGCTATGCGTGCCAAGAAGACCATCCCTTCGGCCTGGTCGAAGGCAACAGCGACGATATAACCCAACCGAATGTATTGAGCATTAATTATGATTACCGTCACGTTTTATGAGACATTCAGTGTACTTTATGACACCCATCCAAGTAGCCATCATGAATTCGTAAGGATAACGAATATTGACACACGAAACGAAGGTGCCCGGTACAGGTGACCGACAGAATAAATATCCCCCCGCTTTTGTCGGAAGACGCTGTGGCACAGAATTAAGAGTCATCCATGTCATTGAATATTAAAAGAGATATCTTCTCATTATCCTTGGAGTTGTGGCTCTCATTTGCGTGTGAGGGGAGGGCACTGTTGTCTTTAATTGTCCCAATTTCAATTCGAATCTTGATTTCGTAGTAAATCTCAGTTAAAGGATGCGGTTTGCACTTTGCAGCAGCACAGATAGCCGGCTCCAGGCGCATAGGGGATCGCAATTGAATTGAAATTGGAAAATTTTCCACCCTTAGCCAATTTCCATCAACGCCGCATTCTTTTGAATACACAATTCGTGCAGGGAAGCACTTCCGACTGCTGGCTGTAGTCGTTGTCTTAACACTGTGTAGTGCAATCAAGGGATAATTACCCTAAGAAGCAAAACATATCCAATTACCGAAAGCGCTAAGTGCGGGCTGCGCGCAAAAAATAACGTCAAATGTCATTGCATTAGCTAATTGGCAGACCGCAGAGCTGGTGTTTTGAATTTTTGTGCTCTCAGTGTGGACGGGGTTTTTGCTCGGCGAATTAAATGAAATTGCTTTCGAGAGAATTGCATTTATGAAAGAAAAGCGAATTCGGTTCAAAGTGGTTCTTTGGGACTCGAAATTCGAGTTCAAATGGGATGATGCGGGCACCACGAGGTGGATGCCTTTTTAATGTGCTTTGGACGAATCTCGAATTTGAAATTGTTTCGAAAAATTATTTTCATGTTGTGGAGCTTGGACGCAAAGCAGACAAACTATACAACTTAAAAGTGTCTCAAGTTCGTGAATAATTCACGTAAATACAATCTTTGTGCAGTGGAATCATACCGCATGATCCGGGTGGCGAAGTGATGTGGTTAAAGTGTGTAATCCTGGCAAGAAAAAGCTTCTCATGCTGCAAAGCCATGATTGGTTATGTTGTGTGGTTTGTTGCAATGTCTTACTAAAACCTCATATCTTCCAAGTTCATAGTTTTTCCTTCGTTACTCAAAAATATATTCAATAGCAACATAATGGTAATTACAGTAGTAAGATAGAAAATTAAGGAATCTATCGTATCTCTGAGCAAGCTGAATCAGTAAAATGGTAAAATGACTGATAAATACAATACAATACAATGAGTAATAAATGTATAAAAAAAACATCTTCCAAGTCATTAATCTTCTATCGTTGGGGATGGATGGAGTCAGGAATATTGTTCTCAAGCAACTCAAGCCTACAATAGGCATCGTACTTCTATGCTTTATAATAAATTCATACCTCAAGTTTAAATATTTTCTAACTGAATGGAAAATATCCAAAATTACCCATCCACAAGCCTGGAAAACCCCTAAACGATGCTAACAGCTATCGCCTTATAAGTTTTTTAAATGGCTTAAGTAAGATTTTTAAAAATATCATAAAAGAAAAATTTCTAAATTTTGCAGTAGAGGCTGGTATATTACCAAACCATCAATTGGGTTTTCGGCAAGGTCATGGTAGATCACAGCAAGTACTTCGTACTTGTTAATATATAAAACAAAAGTTTGTTAACTAGCTATCTAAAGGAATGGTCCTACTCGACGTGGAAAATGCATTTGACTCAATATGCCACGATGGACTCTTATGTAAGCTCCAGACATTTGGTTGCCCCACTTATCTCAACCAATTGCTAAAAAGCTTCTTGGACAATAGACAATATATTTGTATTTGTATATTTATTTAATAATGTGGTCGCCTTGGCGTAGTGGGTAGAGTGCGACGCTCACACGCCGAAGGGTCTAGGTTCGACTCCCAGTTCAACACCAATTTTTCTAATATTTCACGTCACCACCTCTTTCGAGCTGCTGACAACACTCAAAGAGTAATAACTGTCTAAGAAAGTTTCTCAAATTTCGCTGTTCGGAGTCGTCAAAAAACTGTAGGTCCCTTCTACTCGTGAGAGAACAGTAGCGCGCACAACACGGCTAGATGATGAGCAAGCTAGGACCTGGTCCCCCTTTGGACTGTAGCGCCAACAATTATTATTGTTATATTTATTTAATAAAAGCCATTCAACAACTAAGTCAATACATTCTGGCGTTCCTCAAGGATCTGTATTGGGTCCCATTCCTTACATCATGTTTGTTGTCGACTTCTCAACATTCCTAACTGTGAAACTGCCATGTTTGCGGATGATACTGCCCTTTACAGTTCAAATGAGTTGGGTAGTTTCATATTGAGCTGCACTTGATATTTCAGTGGAATATTTTTCAGAGTGGATGAGTAAAATAAATGGGAATAAGACACAAGCCACTTTTTCACCCGAAAAAGAAAAGCTTGTTTCCTACCCAATGGCCTGTTGAGAAAAAAAAAAAAAAATGTGACATTCCGTGGATCTCTTCTGTCAAGTATACTCCTAGTATACTTATACCAGAAACTGACCTACGGCGAATATGTCAGAAATACTCTAAATAAAATAATTCTAGTCACAAAACTGCTCTATCCCCTAATAAATCGCAAATCCTTACTAAGTAAAAGCAACAAAATTCTGTTAAATAAAGTTTTATTCCAACCCATCATTCTCTACGCTTGCTCTGTATGGGGTGTTTGTGAAAAATCCCATATCAAAAAACTTCCAATTGCTCAGAGCAAGGTATTAAAAATGATACTCAATCTTCCCTGTCTGTTTTCCACGATGACATTACATGAACAACCGGGCGTATTACAATTCAAAAGGAAAATTGAAATTAGAAACAAAAAATTCAATACAAATTGCCAATTTTCTGATAAGCCCCTTATAGTAGATCTTGTAAGCAACGAATTGTAATGATGAGTAATGTATTGATTTATTACTTATTCAGTGTTAATTCTTATTTTCATCTGTCAACTTGCTATTTTCTATATTGTTTATTAGTAATTATTATAAACATATTTATAATTTTATTTTGTATGTACCTATTTATTAATTAACTTGATTGTTTATTTATTTATTTATTTGTTAATTTACTTGTTTATTAAATTATTTATTTCTTTATTAATTAATTAATTTATTTATTCATTTATTTGTTCTTAATACTGTACATTTAATATTATATATTATTTTTAATACTATATATCAGGTTATTACTTTTTAATTATTAATTACTCATTAAATTAATTTTTGTCGTTTATTCATTTATTGTTTATATTTTAACCTTTTCCTTTTTATATATAATATGAAAAAAGCAGAACTTTAAATGAAGCTCCTTGTCATTATTCTTCTTTGAATGCTTACCATAAAAATTGTTCAATTTATAATAAACGCATTTCTTAGTAGTAGATAAATTGTTTTTTTTTTCATTTTAAATACATTTTTATTTATTTATTTTTTCATTATTTCATTCAACAATTCATAATAAATAAATAATCTTTAATAGGGTATTTACAATTGAAATAATGTTTATGACATTTGATATTTTTATACAGTAGGTAATAAAAATAGTGTTAAATGTCACCTCTTAGGTTGAGATACTAAAACTACTAAATTTGGGTGGTGTAACCCATGCATAACTTGTTCAGATAACTGACAAAGAAAAAAAAATATAATTTAAATTTATAAGGTTGAAATTTACAGAAGAAGCGCGAAGGACAAGAGCCAACTTCTTAAATGCTTTTTAAAACTTCGAGAGTCAGCTAAAGATCTTATAAAAACTGGAAGTTTATTTAACATGCGGCATGGTGATACCAAATTAAAATTACGAAAGGCAGTGGTTCGGTATTTTGGAACGGGTACAACAAAAGCAGTATTCTAATAATTTCTAATGATAAGCATTATATTTAGAGCTAGAACAGAACTGCTGAGACTTAAAAACGTACCGCATAGATAAGATGCCAATGCCACTTGCACTCTTTGCAATCGCAATGAAGTCGAAAATATAAACAATTTTATTGCAATCTGTCCCATATTACTAGAACTGCGTCTCCTTTATTTCTTAAAAGATTTTCTTACCCTTGAAGAAACGAAAAATGTACTCAATGGCACGGAGGGTTGGAACCTGCTTTATAGGTTCCGTATTCATGCCTTGAATCACCGTAATAGTTTCATTTAGCAGCAATCCTTTTCTTTTCTATAACTTTATCCATACAGTTTTATTTTTTATTCTTCTGTGCCCACTGTATTGTTTCAAATAATGTCAATCTCCAACAGACGGCATTTTGCCATGTTAAATAATTTTTCTTTTTCTACTGCTAGTTGTTAAAGAATATTTATAAAATAATAAAAAAATAACATTTTTATTTCCAATTCAAAACAAATTTACGTAATAATAATAATAATAATAATAATTGTTGGCGCTACAGTCCAGAAGGGGAACAGGGCGTAGCTTGCTCATCAACTGCTCGTGTTGTGCGCGCTACTGTTCTCTCACGAGTAGAAGGGACCTACAGTTTTTTGCCGACTCCGAGCGGCGAAATTTGAGAAGCTTTCTTAGACAGTTATTACTCTTTGAGTGTTGTCAGCAGCTCAAAAGAGGTGGTGCCGTGAAATATTCGAAAAATTGGTGTTGAGCTGGGATTCGAACCTAGACCCTTCGGCGTGTGAGCGTCGCAGTCTACCCACTACGCCACGGCGGCCACTAGACAAAAATGCTTAAAACTAGTTCGACGTACATTTTTTTCCACAATATAACTTACTGGCCCTCGATGGGCACTCTAAGCTAAACTTATCCTTTATCTATTGTCTTTCGATCTAACCTTACATTTCATATATTTATAGTCTTCATTATCATTATGCGTACTAAAGGGTGATTTTTTTGCTATTATCTTTTTGGCAGCCCTGGCTTAGACAGTTGACGCACGTTTCGTGTCTTGTTTCACTGTCAGACATCTTCAGTTTGGTCTACAATTTAACCATGAATTGCCTTACAAACGAACATCGCTTGCTAATTTTTGAATTTTATTATCAAAATGCGTGCTCTGTTAAGAAAGTTCATCGCGAGCTTCTTCCATTTTATGTTCAAAAATGGATGAAGTTATTTTTTTGCTCAATTTGTACGTAAATAAGCAGAATTGTCGATTTTTGAGGGAATATCAGCTAGAAGCATTGCAAGAGCTACCAATGCATCCGGAAAAAGTCACAGTTTGGTGCGGTGAATGGGCTGGTGACATCATTGGACCGTACTTCTTTAAAGATGATGCGAATCACAACGTAACTGTGAATGGTGAGCGCTACCGTCAGATGATATCCACCTTTTTTGCCCAAAATGCAAGAGCTTGACTTGCATGACATATGGTTTCAACAAGACGGTGCCACATGCCACAACAGCACGCGCCAGAAAGGACTTATTGAGAGGCGAGTTTGATGAAAATTTTATTTCACGTTCGGGACCGGCCCTTAGATCGTGCGAATTAACGCCTTTATACTACTTTTGGTGGGGCCATGTTAACACTCATGTCTATACAGACAATCCCGCTTCAATTGACGCATTGGAAGACAACATTGAAGCATTTATACGCGAGATACAGGCCGAAGCGTTGGAAAGAGTATTCCAAAATTGGACTAATCGGATGGACCACTTGAGGCGCAGTCAAGGTCAACATTTGCATGAAATAAACTTCAAACATTAAATTATATTATACTATCGATTCAAATAAAGATTTCATGCATTTTTCTGAATTTTATGTGTTTTTTTTTGAAAAAATTGTCCTTTACTTATTATTAAGAAAAAAATTTAAGGAAAAAATGTAATTACTGAAAGATTTTTTTAGTTAAAACTTATATGCTAACTTACATACTACCTTAAAATATATAACACACATTTATACATGCGTGTATAATACTATACGCCCATACGAGTATATAAATGCGTGTACCTAACCTATGTGCGTTTGTATAAACATGAGTACACTCAGTGTACAAATGTGTATACTGAGATTTTTTTTTTGTATATACATTTATATACACAACTTACAACTATCTTACACTAAGTCTGTAAGCCGGCCAAAGGTAGCTGGATCACATCCGCTGCAAGACCGATTACTTCATTGAAGGAGATCTTTGCTAACCATTCTACCATGGGTCTAAATGGTTCGACGAGAAAGTTCCCTCTCTCAGCCACCAAAACTTTTCGACTAAAACTTTTCGACCAAAACTTTCGACTCGACAGCCCCATACTATAGCGGAGGAGATCTTCGTCAGCTCGTGGTTCGACGGAACGGTCGTGGTTGAGTTGCCCATCCACAGTTGAACGGGCGATGTGAAAGTGGAGCGGTACCGCATGTATGTCTTGTGTAAGATCATGTCCATTAAAATGGAGAAATGCTTCTGGGGAGACGAAGCCGAAGCGTACCCTTTCGTGGTACTGGTACGATTAGAGCAACGCTGACTTTGACCAGCAAAGTGCTTGGAATTTATCTATTGGTGCTTCCAATATCTGCGTAAACAACCGTCGTTGTATTAAATATATTCCATTATGCCAAGCAGAAGAAAGTCCTCTTGGCTTCAACGTCTTCTCTCTTAATTTCTTACCCAAACTTGCTCACTATCGTCGCACCGTGATATTTGTCACCACCCACATGCACTTAGACTCCAATTACTTAACAACCCTGTTTCCCCTGTTTCATCCTTATCCTCCATTTATTCGTCTTGAAAAACAACTGCATTCTGCAGAGATCCGATCGCACCGTCGTCGTTAATTTACCTCGCCACTGTCATGATGTCCTTGTGGCGAATAATCGTAAATTAAAAACCGGATTACACCCTGCGATAATAATAGTTAAATTTTATTGTCACACTGATAGCAGTGTGTAAGAGGCGAGAGATGGCCAAGAGTAATCACCCGTAAGTCTCCAAAGGAGACGAAGTCTCGCACGACGGAGAACGAAGCAAAACTACACTGGTTGGGCGGCGGCGAGCACAAGCAATTGGTAATCTTCAAGATATATTTCCCGGTATCCTGTCTCTGATCTCGTGCCATATTTTTTCACTCTCCACCTGTCCTGGCAAGGAGTCTTCGAAGTGTCTCTCCTTTCGGGTGTACGAAGTCATTTCAGCCACCACCGGCACCGGCTATCCCCAAAAAGCGCAAAGGAAGCGTCGGCTTGTCGTAAATTTCTTCCCACCCCGTAGACGGCGGTGCGGGATGAGGTTTGTTATTTTTTTGGCGAGGGGAAGTGCACACACAGAGTGCACCAATTCATTCAAAGCGGGACACTATCAGGAATTTATTTTATTTACGAGTGTAATTAAAGCTTCCTCTCCCGGATTACCCGCGTTCCAGCAGGGGTGTATAATTAGAGAGAATGTCCTGTGTCCTGCGCCCTGCCTTCTGCGCCCGATCGTCAGCTCAGTACATCTTTGCAGGCAATATCGGGTGAATTGTGCGTCCATTTCGCGCGCCACAGATGCAGCTGAGTGGGGGTCCTGGGGCCACATTTCATCCGTTGTTTTGTCGGTGCTGGCACCTACCGCCTCGCACTTTATCACTTAAGACCACAACCCCCGTTATTTCAGGCCGCTCCACCCCACGAATCGTTTTCAATTTCGCGCTAACATGTGACCGATATGTCGTCGAAATTAACTGCGCCCTCGATAGCGCACATCGCCTCCTCCCACTGTCGGTCAGAGCATCTCTAAGTCTAAATCTCTTGCTGGGGACATGGGGGAGTCATGAAGTGCCCTCGCCAACTGGACCACAGCGTGTCCTGTGCCTGCCATCATCTCCGGGGTATCACCAGAGTTGATTTTTGTGCGCGCCGCGGCGACGACACAACGGCCAGCCCCGGGGATAAATGAAAACATTCAGCACACGCGGTGTCGTCTTATTTATCTGTTCGACGGGGACAAACCGTTTATACATGCCACGATGACAATATTGCTTATGGCTTCGTTCCACTCGTCGTCGTTCGTTCCCGTTGTCGTAGTGGATGGCCTTCTCTCCGCCATCTGAGCCTGAGTGGAGATGTAACTGCAGAACTCTGATGGAGGACGTCGAGCAAGATACATAATGCCGGCCCCACCCATCACTGGCGTGTGGTTGCAAGGACTTTTGCTTTTGGCCTAGCAGGCGCGCTGGCTCGAGGAGCAATGTGTGACAGAAAAATCTGTTGCGATGAAGTACTCCCGCTCTCCACGGGCTCTGATACATTTGTGAGATACACATTGTCGGTCGTTTGAACAAAAGGCAGATCAGCTGGCGGGTTTTTTCTTCTCTTTGTTGCCTGTCGGTCTTGTTTTCGGATTCAGTTCTGTGCAGGAGTGCGGTGTTAAGTGTGATAGAAGTACGCGACGGAGGATATACGAGTATGATGCTACCGGATGGTGACAATCAGAGGGCACAACTGGCGATGGGGCAGGGGCAAGGCGAAATTGTCCGGGACGATAAAGTGACCACAGACAACTTGTTGGGGATTTTTCAGGATAATCATTTGAGAGGACTTGCTGATAATGATGGGAGTACACAGAGGGCGAATTATGCAGCTTCCTCGACATCTTGTATTGGATATTATCGCTTGTCAAAAGTTTCCGGCTAGTCTGATGAGTGTTAGGTGTAAAATTGATGACACTTGGCTCCAGGAGTTGTTGCGTCTGTAAGTTACACGCGATTGACAGTGTAGATCAGCAAGGGAAACATCAGTTATGTGTGTGGACTCAGATGTATATACGAATTTTGCCTTTTATATTTCGGGATTGGGCAACCCTAGTGTTACAATCTGGCAACTGCCAGCTCTATCGTAAAGTTTGACATTTTTGAGGTTACTCAGAAAGTTTTTCTGTTGTTTAAAGTAACTTTAAAAATTCATCTCGTCCAAAAAATGGAATTTATTCGTAAAAAATCATGTGCGATTATTTTTTACAACTTTCGACGTGGATTAATTCAACAACAGTGCACCGATGAACTTAATTCAATTTTTGGCGATGAAGCTCCATCAAGGGCCAGTGTTTATCGATGGTGTTTATCGATGGTATGGTTGGAATTCAACCGAGGTCGTAGTTCACTCCAAGACGAATTTCGTGAAGGTCGTCCAAAATCAGTTGTTGTTCCGGAAACCATTGATGCTGTGTGCCAACTGATATTGTAAGATCGTCATGTGACCTATCGTTTTGTTCGACAATCTGTTTCCATCTAGACGTCAACTTCATAATGCTTCCCTCGTAGATGCCTCCCTCCTTATTTGCGAAGAACTCGCAAGGCCACCTTTCACAAGCCTCTTTTGAGTTCAACTTCATACCACCAACCGCGTTCGACATGGACAGGAACAGGTGGTAGTCACTTGGCGCTATGTCCGGGCTATATTGTGTGTGCGATGAAACCTCCCATCCGGGCTCCCGTAGCTTCTGACGAGTCATCAACGAAGTGTGTGGTCTGGCGTTGTCCTGGTGGAACACTACACCCTTGGCCAATTCTGGACGCTATTGGTCGATCATCTGCTTCAAGCGGTATAGTTGTTCGCAGTAGATGGTAGAATTAAGCGTCTGGCAAAAGGGGGCAGCCCATAGTGGACGATTCTCTTCCAATCCCACCAAACATACAGCAAAAACTTTTTGGCCGTTAATCCCGGCTTGGTCACTATTTGGGACGATTCACCGGCCTTCAACCACGACCGTTTTTGCTTGATATCATCGTATGTGATCTTTTTTTCGTCGCCAGTCACCATTCGCTTCACAAATGGGTCGAGTTCGTTCCGTTTCAGCAGCATATCACAGGCTTTGATTCGGTTCAGATGGTTTTTTTGTAGCAGAACATGTGGCACCCAAACATCAAGCTTTTTTTCGTATCCAGCCTTCTGCAGATGGTTGAAAATGGTTTGGTGACTAACTCCCATCTCTTAGGCCATGTTATGAGATGCCACATGCCAGTCTAACTCGATGATTCGATCAGTATTCGTCGTCACAGGTCTTCCGTCGGCTGGCTTATCCATGGTGTCGTTATACCGGCTCTGAATCGTCGAAATCATTCCTCCGCGGTTCCAAGTGATAGACAGCCATCTCCCAAAACACCATTGATCTCACGGAACGTTTCTCTGGCGGATTTGCCTTTGACGAAGGGAAACTTTAAAATAGTGCGAATTTCGGCGTTAATGACCTCCATGTTTACAGGTCCATAACTTTTGAACGCAATATTCAAACTAATCGTCCGTAGCGTCGTTTTGTAGGTTATGTTAAGACCTTTCAAATTATGTATAGTATTGTATTATGTATAGTGATGCGAGCTCGGTATACCAGGTATACCGGTATGAAATGAAAATGAAAATGAAATTGAAAATAAAACACTAATTATTAATGGAAAAGTAAAACCATTTTATTCAAAGTATTGGCCATTGTTTTTTGTTTTTTGACCACCTTTCTGCCAATTTGTAAATACCACGCCTATAAAATTGTTCGTCTTTTAAAGCAAACTAATCAGACACCCAATTTTCGACCTCCTCGTAGGAATCAAAGTGCTGCTCAGCCAATACGTGTCCCATCGATAAAAACAAATGGTAGTCGGAAGGAGCCAAGTCTGGTGAAAACGGCGGGTGGGGTAGCTGCTCCCAGCCAAGTGGTTTGATTGTATCCTGAACCGGTTTTGCTTTGTGTGCAGGTGCATTGTCATGGAGCAAAATTACCTTGCCGTGTCTTCTGGCCCATTCTGGTCGTTTCTCGATCAATGCATGGTTCAAATTGATCATTTGTTGTCGGTAGCTATCAGTATTAACGGTTTCACCAGGCTTAAGGAGCTCGTGGTACAGCACACCTTTCTGGTTCCACCAAGCACACAGCATTGTCTTCTTACCGAATCGATCTGGTTTTGCAGTCGATGTTGATGGTTGTCCCAGATTAACCCATGATTTTTTCCGTTTAGGATTCTTATAATAAATCCATTTTTCATCGCCAGTAAAAATTCGACGCAAAACCGATTTTTTCCTTTTCCGGTTTTCCATCTGTCTTTCATTCAATTCATGTGGCACCCATTTTCCACACTTTTGGATCTTTCCCATAGCTTTTAAACGGTCAGAAATTGTTTGTTGTGCAACATTTAACATTGCTGCCATTTGCTTTTGACTCAAAGTGTCATCTCCATCCAATATCGTTTGAAATTGGGCGTCTTCAAACTTTTTTGGTGGTCTTCCACGTTCTTCATTTCTCACATCAAAATCATAATTTCTGAACCGTTGAAACCATCTTTTGCATGTTGCTTCTGATAGAGCAAGATCACCATATGCCTCGACAAGAATTCGATGCGACTCAACACTTTTCTCCAAATAATAATTAATAATAATTGTAGGCATTACAGTCCAAAGGGGGACCAGGGAATAGCTTGCTAATCATCTACTCGTGTTGTGCGCGCTACTGTTCTCTCACCAGTGGAAGGGACCTACAGTTTTTTGCTGACTCCGAACGGCGAGATTTGAGAAGCTTTCTTAGACAGTTTTTGCTCCTTGAGTGTTGTCAGTACCCTTTTTGAAATGAAAACAAAAAATTAATGCTTTCCGCAAATCATCACCTTCTGTATTTCAAGACATTTGTATCTTGACGCACACTCCATACCGGTATACCTGGTACTTCCGAAACTTTAAAAACAAAAAAAGCTACGCAAAGCATGGTAAGCCCGGTGTATCATCGTCTAAGTTGACGCCTTAGAAAGACATCAACAAAGATCATACCCTGCGCATATGGTGAACCACACCTGTATAAGGTGCTAAAACTAAAGAAAGCCATCAAACTTTGTCGGCTACAAGGAATGCGTTTGTGCGTGCATTGCACGGAAAGGGTCAGAAACGACCGAAAGGCATGGTAAGCAGGTTTTGCTGGTTTTGCTGGTTTTGCAATGTTTTACTGCCCGGTTCCACTTGGCTGTAGCGATCAAAAACCACCTGGCAGCGCTGAAATGAGAGATCCTACTCTCCAGATTTTTCTGTTTCCAATTATTAGCGTTTCCAACTGATGTAAAACAATATGGGAGGGTAAGAAATCAAAGAATGGCTAAGTGATTGGATTACTGCCAAAGTGGACTCATGCTTTAGAGGTGGTATTCGAAATTACCAAAGAGATGGATAACATTTTGAGTTATTGTTTTTTTTTATGTTTTTCAATAAAAAAGTTTTGTGAACTAGAAAAAAACGAATAAATTTTTCAACACCCATGACCCCGTTTCGTTGTGTTTTTGACCCTTTGCTGGTAGGTATTAAGTCTTTTAAATGTGCTTGCCTGCTCGTTTTAGATGATTGCGGGTGACATTCAGTGTCTTCACTGTTTGCTGCCAGTATGCATTTCAGTCTTCCTCAGTTGAGGTCTTTTTCTGGACTGGCAGTCAACATTTTTGATACAGAATGAAGAATTCCACAAATCATTCCTGTGTCCGCCCATCGGGTCACAGCAAACTCACCGAAAAGACGAGTTTTTGAAAGCAGTGTCTTTGTCTTCCCTTTCGGTTTTCTGAATTTGATTCGGCAAAAAAAATCAAAAACTATGATTGCCTACAATTTTGAAAAATTCAAGTTTGGGGAAGGCCTTCTATACAAAGTCTTTGCATTTTCCAAGTTTTCACCAAGGTTTGTACAAACGCTGCTAGGCAGACTGCTTCGGAACTCTTCTGAAATTTTCATTCCATTCCGTTTGAAGGGAACAAGGCAGTTATCGATCGATGCTGTTCATGTTGTATTCACATATGTTTCAAAAGACACAATCATCCACAAGGGCACCAGAACTCAGTTAAGCGTGCCCTCATAAGTAGGAGGGATCTACAGTTCTTTGCCATTTCAGTAACTGCCAGTGTTAAGCGTGCCCTCATAAATAGAAGGGATCTACAGTTCTTTGCCGACTCTGAACGGCGAACAAGTTGATTTTAAAGAAACCGTAAGACGTACATACTTACTGTTGCCATCAGCGAAAAAATTCGGATGCTTAGTTCAGGCAACGTACCTGGGAATTTGGGCACTCTAACTTTACCACCACGCCACGGTGGCCACTTCTGCAAGGTATCCTATCACTCTTTCTCCAACAGGTGCCTTACCCGTTTAATTCAGAAGTTTATGCCTGGAATTTTTCCTCGCGATTGTCTCTTTTAGTTTTTAAGGTATCCCCTGACGATTCAATATGCCGCACCCCGCGCCCGAATATTCCTCTGCGGCTTGTCCACCATTATTATGAATAACCGGTGTGCTTACAAATTAAACTCGTGTCCAATTTGAATTTGTTAGGCCCCGGCCTCAACCACTCACATGTGTGTCCTTCGTGTGTCGTCCTTCATTCGAATCACTCCCGCCACCACAGCCACCTCCGTCGCGCAGTTACCGCCTGTTTGATTGTATTTATGGCCTGACTTGGAACATGCACCATAAATAGTATCCCAATGAATTTTGGAAAATTAATGCCAATCTGCATAGTGTACCGTAATGGTGGACATTACACTCGCCGCAACTGCAACAATGAATCCGAGTCCGAATCCGGATGGCGATGCGATGCTCAGTCGTCTCTCGGAGTGTCCATGGGCGGGCTTATGCGGCACAGTCGGCATTACTAATCCAACCCCACTCGATGGCCATTAGTTATGTGGTGTGCGGCAATCGGGCCGACAGAGGGAGAGCCCGAGGTGGGGTAGGGACTACATCATTGGCATAACCAATAATCATGTTAGGAGTTATAAATTGTTACGTGTGCTTAATTTTGACCAAAATAATAACATGAGTAATTAATTTGGTGCTGGGCTGGCAGCGCACTCCTGTACCGGCGATGGTCGTATGTCCACCTGGCCTGGATCGGCATTGAGCGCCGACCTCGGCAATAATTGAGACGTGGCACAAACCCATTGAGAGGGATTTATGAGCCCGTTAGAATGCACAACCGAATCTGTGGATGGCAGGACAACGAAATATTAAAGATTTGCGGATGATTTGCTCAGAGGATCTCAGTTTACGGCCACATTCACCACTACCCAGACACAAGCTCCATCTCAGGCAGCTGCCTCTTGCTATCAAAAATGCTGCAAAGCCATTAAAAATTGTATTTATTGCCGGTCCGCATACACACTTCAGCAGACGATATATCCCTCCGCTAAATTATACAAAGGTGTCCCACACACAGAGATACATTATCCTTTTAGCTGCCGCCCTGGATGCCGTGTGCACTTGCATTCACTCTGTTTTGTTTTTGTGCAACCGAAAAGGATAATTTATATCAAAGAGGACTTCTCTTGCAGTATGTGTGTGGAGGGAGTGTCTAAAAACAAAAAAATGTCGCATCTCAAGCAACGAACTCACACCGGCAGCCACCCACCGGGTGGCAGCGTCATGTCCTGCTGGCCGAGCTCTGCCAGGACGAGAGCGGTGGAGTACTCGTTTTTTGTCGCCACCTTAATTTCAGAATAATTTACGCGACACAACATCAATTAACTCCTTAAAATACCGGTACAGGTGGGCGCAGGGAAAAAACAGTTCGCTCTCATAAATATTGTCAGCCAGGGGTGGCTCGGTGGTGGCACGCAAATAATGGACCATCCGGTTCAGGACGTTCGAGATGCTCTCCCTGCGCTGCGGCTGTCGGCGATGCGGTGAACTGACTGCGGGAGAAGCGTAAAAATCCAGAACAAATGTGATCTCGGAGCAGCGCAGCGCACTCTCCTGGTGTCAAGTGGACTTTGGCCTCGAGACCTGGCCATTCAAGAGGATTTGTGGCATCGGGAGAAGGTGGTATTTGTTTTGGATGTGAATTCTGGGCAATTTGACTAGAATATGTCCACTTTAAGCAGGCGGACGATGAGAAAACTTTCTTTTGATGTGGCAGATGGCGTGTATTTTGCTGGACACTTCTTTATTTCTTCTGCTGTACAAAATCCCTCCATCCTCGTACTCTCCACTGAAGTTCTCTCACTCCGTTTCTTAATTCCTTACCACTCCCACTCCTACCACCAATTGAGCGCCAAATAAAAGGTGTCACACATAACATCTCATGCATGCAGATCCTTGAAGCGGGATTAAACGGCGCAAAAAATATGCTTACCGATAATCAAACGCCTCCTCCACGAAATACACCCGACCACGACGAAAAATGCAAAAACATCCCCAAAAAACAGCCCACCTCCACGCACAAGGCAGCAAACTCTGCGCGCCCACACGAGAGCTCACACGAACCACCCTCAGGATGTCTTCGCTTGGGCACACATGTGTTAAATGGGGCGTTTGTCAGGCTTTCCACTTCTCTTGTTGCTTCTTGACATTTGCCGCGAACAAGGCACGGCGCGCCTCCGGGTGGCGGGTGCTGGGGCCGTTTCGAAAATGTTTGCGCATTTTATTTTCGGGAACTAATTAGGACGTTATTTGTGCTCACGTGGCATGATGTTGTGCTGCGGAGCTGCGAAAGTTGATGTTCACATGTGTGACTTGGTAAATTGAGGTTGTAAGCGATTTTGGCGAAATTTGCATCTGATTCGTGAGCTCTGATAGTGGCGGAGGGGGGGAACACAACATAGAATGGAGCGCTACCTTGGATTGATGTACCATTGCCGAGCAATTAAGAGCACCGACGGGGTGCGGCGACAACTAATTCCAGCGACGACGCCGGCGGTTATCCTTTTTAATTGGTCCTGCTGCATGTACTCCTGTCTCGAAGGGGTGACATTCATACTTGGGCACAAATCAAACTTAATTGTGGCATTAAGTTGAGTTATTTTTAATGGAGGCCTGTGCCAGGTGCTCGAAATGGCCTCGAGAGATGTTTTCGAGCAAAGGGTTGTTCATGCGTGGATAATTGACATGAGCTGTGGGCTGGTTGCTCTTTTCCAAGCCAGACTGAGACTCAAGTTCTAGAGACCCGGTAAATGAGAGCGGCTGTGTGAGAAGTTTTTGCATTTGATTTCAGTTTTTATCTGCTCATTCTGCTAGGACTCACAATTTCGTTTGTAGTCTCCAGAATATTGTCTTGCATTCGACTGCGACAACGCCGTACGGCGACACTGAAAGAATTGGGGTCTTGCAGAGTATGATTGTGATCCTTCAAGATAAAAGTCAATTTTGTTAATCCGTTTCTGTAGAGTAAGACTTCTCGTCACACACCAGTACACAAGAAGGTTTCTCCTTTCAAATGTCTTTAAAAGCTGATAAAGTGCCAATCTTTACCAGTAGGGGCAACAGGACCATGGGTGATTCATAGAATCTTAGCTTAGCTTTGGTCTTAGCGCCTGGTCATACGCTGGCATAAACATTCAGATCATATTTTGGGCAACTTGGGAGCCTCGTGGAAACATCCTCTTAAAGAAATGGGGACCTAGTGTCAACAAATTTGGCAAAGCATTATCTCGCAGGGTGTCCCTTCCAGCTTCTTACAGTTTCTGTAAAAAGGTGAAAATTGTATGGAATACAATTCCGCTCCTTAAACGTGATCTATCCAAGCTAACAGGGCGGAGAGAACTTTAAAATATTGGGTTCCCGCCAAGTTGTCAGTCTTGTGATGCTTACAGACCGATTTTTGTTCACTTGATTATTAATTTCACCGGAAAATGTTAAAAATTGCCTGATCGAATTTGTCAAAGACATTTGAAGTCGTAAATGGAGCCCGTTTTAAACTGAATTTATTTAAGGATTAATTCAGATGTTCAGTAAATAAATGCAAGGGTACAATTGTAGCTTATCTTTGGTTTATAACTTTTATTAATTGCAAAATATTGGCTGATGATAATAAATTTTCTTACATTGGGTCATCAGCTTAGTTCGTGCGGTTTGCTAAGAGATGGCGTAACTTGTATAATTCCATTGGAACTTGCGTTGGAAAGCTACTGTCATTGTAAGTTCCAGGTGATGTGACTTGATTTTATTCAAATTTAGTTCAAAAATCACACCCGTATCACAATTTATAGTGTCAACGGAAACACTGATGGAGAAAAGACCATATGTGGCTAACAGACCCAGGCTTTGATGGAACCTGGCTGGTATTGACAACTTGACTTGATGCTATATTCTGGTGGCACTGGAGGTCAGGAGCCCAGGGAACTTCAGTTCCAGCCTGACCGAGCGGCCCCTTGTGGGAGTATCGTGGTGGCTGTGGTTTACCACGTTTACCGAGGATACTGTGCTGACTCGCCTTTACTCGTCCTTACCCAAAAACTAGGCAAGGTAATTAGGGGACTATCCCGGATCAGTGTGGAGTTGCATTCTTAACCGGGCTTTGCGACTCAGAGAGCGGAAGAGGTTTTAGGAAGGCCTTACATCAAATCAAGGTGGGGTGATTGCCCCTCAAGCATGATCTCATTTGGTACTTGGCTAACTAAGGCGTTTACTTAACGTAACTACGACTCTTGGAAAAATGGACATCGTGATATAAGTCGAAAAGGCAAAACCAAATCCCACATCTGTCATTGTAATTCATTTCAGTATATGTTGCAGCGTAAGCAACAGGAAATTTTTTTCTCTCAAATATGTAGAACTTTGTGCCTGAAAAAGTATTTTTGCGGAGAGTTCTTCTTTATTACTTTAATATAAAGAAAACTGCTGCCAAAGTTTATGGTGAACAGACATTAGCTGAGTGATCGTGCCAAAAGTGGTTTGCACGATTTAAAAATGTTGATTTTGGCTTGGAAGACGATGAACGTCCTTAACAGCCAAAAAAGTTTGAAGATGAAGAACTGGAAGCATTGCTCTACGCAGATAGTTGCCGAAACTAAAGAAGCTCGCGGACTCTTTGGGTGTCACTCAAGTATCCATTTCGTTATGTTTAAAAGCAGCTAGATACATTCAAAAGCCCGGAAATTGGGTTTCACATGAACCCAAGCTGAGAGACATCAAAAAGCGGGTTTGCATGTCCAAAATGCTTCTGGAACGCCACAAAAGGAAGTCATTTTTGCATTGGATTGTTACTGGTAATCAAAAATGGAGCCATTATGACAACTCCAAGTGCAAAAATCATATGTGAAACCCGGCCAACCAGCCGCGCAGTATTATTTTTAAGAAATTTTAATCATTCAAAGAATACCTGTCAAATTTTCACGACAATCTGATTATTAGGTGACAAGTTTCTCTGCGACTTTCGATACAATGAAAAAAAAAAAACAGAATTTTGTTGATTAAACACTGCTTTTGATGGGAAAAACAACCGTGCAAGCTCAGCAATGGCCTGAAAAGTGCTACAGTGACTCTGCTATATCAAAATCAGCTATTTGTTGGTGTTGTTGTTTGTGTTGGTGGTACGCTGACTTTAAATGTGACTATACAGACACCAATGATGCTGAAGGCTTTGGAAGTCCAATTGAAGTGGTAACACCTGAAAACATCAAAAAGGTGCACAAAATCGTTTTGGAAAACCGTAAAGTGAAATTGCGTGAGATACCAGCATGTACTCTACTTTGAATATGAACATCTGTCCAGGAGAAAGCTGTTTTCGAAATGAGTGCCGCGTTTGTCCACAATGGACTAAAAACAACAACGCATAGATGATTCTTAGAGGTGTTTGGAGCTGTTTCGCCAGAATAAGACAGGACTTTTTACGTCGGTGTGTCACAATGGATGAAACATGAATCCACCACTATACTCCGGAGTCAAATCGGCAGTCAACGGAGTGGACAGTAGTCGGTTAACCACGCCTAAAGCGTCCAAAAACACAGAGGTCGGCTTGCATGGTTATGGCATCCATATTTTGGGAAGAGCACATAATTTTATTTATTGACTATTTTGAGAAAGGCAAAAGGATCAGCGAATACTGCGTGACATTATTGATGCATTTGAAGGAATAAATTGCAAAACAAAAACGATCCATATGAAGAAGAAAAACAATCTCTTCCACCAAGACAATGCACCGTGCCACAAGTCGTTGGCTACCATGGCTAAATTGCACGAATTGGACATTGAATTGCTTCCGCACCCACCGTATTCTCCATATCTGGTATCAGGAACTTCTACCTCTTTTCAGACCTCAAAAATATGCTAGCCGGAAAAATATGGCACGAATGAGGAGGTGATCGCCGAAATTGAAGACTATTTTGAGAGCAAATATAAATTGTTTTGTAGAAAAGGTATCGAAATGTTATAGCGACGTTGGACTGATTGTACTACTCTTAAAGGAAACTTTGTTGATGAATAAAGTCGAATTTTGTCTAGAAAATGTGTTTTTATTGGTTAGTCCCGAGGGCTATTGAGTGATGTGCTATAGGAATATCAGAAAGACAACAAGTTTATAGTAACTATTTATTAATTTAATTCATTTAAAGGAATGATAATTTTTTCTATTATTTTGTTATTATTTGCTTATTTATAATTAGATTTAACATTAAAAATTTTAAGGGGTTTTTAATAACAACGCTTAAAGTTTCTTTCAAAAGAAACATTTTGAGTCCCATTAAGTCAATAAAGGGTGATTTTTTAAAAGCTATAGACATTTAAAAAAAAAAAAACACATAAAATTCAAAAAAATGTATGAAATCCTTATTTGAATCGATAGTGTGGTCCACATAATTTAATGTTTCAAGATTATTTCATGCAAATGTTGGCCTTTACTGCGCCTCAAATGATCCATCCGCTTAGTCCAACTTTGGCATACTCTTTCAAACATTTCGTAGGGTATCCTACGAATAAATGCTTCAATTTTGTCTTCCAATGAGTCAATTGAAACGAGCTTGTCTGTATAGACATGAGGTTTAACATAATAATAATTGTTGGCGCGACAGTCGACAGAGGTAACAGGGCCTAGCTTGCCCATCAACTCATGTTGTGCGCGCTATTGTTCTCTCACGAGTAGAAGGGACCTACAGTTTTTTGCCGACTCCAAACGGCGAAGTTTGAAAAGCTTTTTCTTAGGCTATCAATACCCTTTGAGTGTTGTCAGCAACTCGGAAGAGGTGGTGCCGTGAAAAATTCAAGGTGTTCAGCCGGGAATTAAACCTAGACGCTTCGGCGTGTGAGTGTCACACTCTATCCACTACGCCACGGAGGCCACTTTAACATAGCCCCACAAAAAATAGTCTAAAAGCATAAAATCGCACGATCTAGGAGGCCAATTGACCCGTCGCCAACGGGAAATAAAACGTTCACCGAACTCGCCTCTTAATAGGTCCATTGTTGCGCGTGCTGTGTGACATGTGCCGCCGTCTTGTTGAAACCACATGTCATGCAAGTCAAGCTCTTGCATTTTGGGCAAAAAAAAGTTGGATATCGTTTCACAGTTACGTTACGATTCGCATCATCTTTGAAGGTCCAATGATGGCACCAGCCCATAAGCCACACCAAACTGTGACTTTTTCTGGATGCATTGGTAGCTCTTGCAATTCTGGCTGATATTCACTCCAAAATTGACAATTCTGCTTATTTACGTACCCATTGAGCCAAAAATGAGCTCTGTCAATTTTTGACCATAAAATGGAAGAAGCGCGCGATGAACTTTCTTAACAGAGCACGCATTTTGATAATAAAATGCAATACTTTGCAAGCGTTGTTCGTTTGTAAGACGATTCATGGTGAAATTATAGACCAAACTGAAGATGTTGGACTGTAAAACAAAACACGAAACGTGCGTCAGCTGTTTAAACCAGTGTTGCCAAAAGATAACAGCTAAACAATCGCCCTTTAAACTATCAGGAAACTTGAACAATCTTTACACATTTATCAAATTTACTTCCAAAATTTGCATTCACTGCAACTTAATTAGTTGTTGACACAACCATTTATCTGCAACATTAACCAAACTTTTATTTGAATTCACATTTTTGCTACACAGTGTTCCAATGCAAATGTAAGACAAAGAAGTTCACTGCCGCTTCTATTCAAGAGGATCAAAATCAATCACTCACACGACGTTTTTAACACATAATGCGCATTTTGTGAAATTGTCCAGAAAGATGGCTTGAAAAATCACGTTGACTTAAGCACCGAAGCCATCTAAGCATTTCAAACGTCAATATTTCATTAATAAGTTTGAAAAACTTTTTGGAGGTTATGTTGGCTTTCATCGAAAACTCATCTTCAGTCGTTAGGCTCATTTCTGATTGATGAGGTTCGTCAACCAGCAGAAGTGTGTACGAGGGTCGCCTCTTGTATTTCGGGATTAGAGAACAAAATCAAATATTAATCATCGAAAATAGCTTTATTGTGTTTCAAAATATTCCCCAGTTTTGCATGCGTTTGAACCACTTGTCGAAGCACTTTTGCCACTCTGATTGAGGTATCTCCAAAGCATGGATTCTCAACGCATCAACCGATTCTTCATGTGTCGAAAAATGTTGACCTGTCATTTTATTTTTTACGTACGGAAATGAAAAGAAGTCATTCGGTGCCAAGTCAGGACTATACGGCGGATGACTCATCAAATTGATGTTTTGAGTGCTCAAAAGTGCAATTGTTTGAGCCGATGTGTGAGAGCTCGAATTGTCGTGGTGAAAAGTGATTCGTCTAAAGCGGTTGGTTTTCCTGATTTCTTGGAAGAAAACTGGCAAACATATGGTCGTATACCACTCTGAAGCAACTGTTCTGCGTTGTTCTAGTGGTACGGTTGCGACATGTCCAGTTTTTCCGAAAAAAGGCTACCATTTGCTTGGAAGTGCTTCGTGCGCGAGCAACTTTTGTTGGATTTAGCTCAATTTGAAGCACCCATACAGTCGACTGCTGTTTACTTTCGGGCTCATAAGCGTAAATCCACGATTCATCACCTGTCACGATGTCATGGACGTGTTTCGAAGCACCTCGAACGTATTTTTGGAGCATTTCTTCAATCGACACGAGCCTTTTTTGAGCGAGTGACAAATTGTGTGGGATCCAACACGAACAAATTTTTGTGACGGTTAAATGTTCATGCAATATTGGATGAATGCTGGTCCCACTAATGCCTAAGGATGTCTCAATCTCACGATAGGTCACATAATCATCTTGTAATATCAGTTGGCACACAGCATCAATGGTTTCCGGAACAACAACTGATTTTGGACGACCTTCACGAAATTCGTCTTGGAGTGAACTACGACCTCGGTTGAATTCACCATACCATCAATAAACACTGCTCCTTGATGGAGCTTCATCGCCAAAAATTGAATTAAGTTCATCGGTGCTCTGTTGTTGAGTTAATCTACGTTGAATGTTATAAAAAATAATCGCACGAAAATTTTTACGATTTAATTCCATTTCTATTTAATTCCAAATAGCGCTCGTATGTCAAAACATTCTGAGTACGTATAACCTCAAACATGTCGAACTTTACGATAGAGCTGGCAGTTGCCAGATTGCAACACTAGGGTTCCCCAATCCCGAAATGCTATAAATGGGCTACAAGAGGGAAAATTGCATCCTTCAAAAAACCATTGTTTGGTGTGGACTACATGCCAAAGGTGTCAGTGGAGGTTGTGTTGATGAAGCTTGTTGGCAAGTTTATGTTTTTTTGTTGGAGGTTGGGATACACTAATTAATAATAATAATAAACTAATAATAATAATAAACTAAATAATAATAATAATTGGTCCATTTTACTTGTCATGTTATTGGAAATGGATACTGCAACACGATTGGTTTAGCGAGGCTTCATTTCAAGAAATGATCTCGTCTCATTGCTGTCAAGTACGGAGGACTAAAATCTGTTAGTTTGAAAATATCGGCGCAGAGGGTTCTAAATGATTTGAGCTTATCCGTGTTAATAATTTAAATGTAATTGGTACAGTTATAAGAACAAAATGAGGTCTATATTTTTAAACCAGTTAAAGTTTTCGTGATGTTATGATTGACTGCAAAAATGTTAAGCCCATCAACTGATCTCGGTAAGGCTGATTAGTGGAGTCAATAGTCATCAGATGATGTCAGTAAATTCAAACTGAAAAAAATATTTTTGTATAATTGGCGCGCACTAAAGGGATTGTTTATGCCTTTAAGTCACATCACGGGCCGAAGTTAAAGAGGAGGTACCGGTGCACGTTGGTTTTAAATGCCTGTGGATTACAATGGGGGGGAATTGAGCTGGCAAGAGCGATCCATATTCGTGTGGTGCGGCCCAAGAACTAGTCTCTTAACTTAACTGTACGTCCGAAGGTGGACTTAAGGGTGAACATTCCTAGCGAGGCGGGTATTGCGGGCAAATTCTTGAAGAGGAGGAACGCAGCTGGCTAAGTCGTTAGAGCATTTTTGGTGGAAATAGCAATAAAATAGTGATAGAGACGCAACATTTCGTCGATGTTTAAGCGAGTAGATTGACTTTGCAGCATTATTATTACCAATAAGTTTTATCGCTTGCTGTTGGATTCTATCTAGTAGGTGTAGAGAGGTCTAAGGAGCACCGGACCAGATAGGAGCGCTGTACTCAAGTTTTAGGCGAATATACGTTGTATGTATTGTTGCCAGGTCAGAAGGGGTGAAATAGTTCTTGCATCGCCTTAAGAAACCTAGACATTTCGCTGATATGTGATTGTTCCAAATTAGTGTTGAGTGCCGAGGATGGAAAGTCGTTCAGTTCCAACAATGCAGGAGCCACTCATAGATAATGGCAGGTTGTTTTGAGAACGCTTGAGTGACAGTAGACAGCACTTAGTCTTAAAAGCATTAAATTCTACTCTATTCTTTTTATCCCAATCAAATATTCTATCAAGATCGGAATTTAATGAGCTTAACATACGCTAAACATACTAAGCCGCCGTGGCGTAGTGGGTAGAGTGCGACGCTCACACGCAGAAGGGTGTGTAGGTTCGATTCCCAGCTCAACACCAATTTTTTGAATTTTTCACGGTACCACCTCTTTCGAGCTGCTGACAACACTCAAAGAGTAATAACTGTCTAAGAAGGCTTCTCAAATTTCACCGTTCGGAGTCGGCAAAGAACTGTAGGTCCCTTCTACTCGTGAGAGAACAGTAGCGCGCACAACACGAGTAGTTGATGAGCAAGCTAGGCCCTGGTCCCTCCTTTGGACTGTAGCGCCAACAATTATTAAATTATATAAACATACGCTCCCGTTCCAATTCAATAACCTAAGAGGAGGGACGAGAGTCGAGGAACGAATATGAAGAGCTTAGGGTACTGTCATCAGCGAAGGAGTGAATTGGATTAGAAGTTATAGACAGAAGATCATTTATGAATATGTGGAAGAGTGTCGGAGACAAAACTGAGCCCTGGGGAACCCATCCAATACAACTTGTATTGAACGGTTCGAAAGGTAATTTCTAATCCATTGAAGAAGTGACTCATCGACGCCAAAAGCATTTTCGGCAAGAGAGCCTGATGGCAGACTCTATCAAAGGCTTTTGAAATATCAAGTACAACGATCTTGCTTTCTCCTACATTGTGCAAAGATTGGTTCCATTTTTCGGTGAGATAAGCCATTAAATCACAAGTGGACCTGTTGCTGCGGAAGCCGTTTTGCCGGTCATTAAGAAGCTTCCGAGTTTCAAGATATTTCATAAGCTGACGATTTATCAGCGTTTCCATGACCTTGGAAAGTAGTGGAAAGTAGGTCGGTAGGAGGTGGGTGAAGATGGTTCGCCTTTTTTAGGGACGGGCTGGACAAATGCTGTTTTCCACTTACTCGGAAAGAGCCCTAAAGAGTAGGTCAGAGGAAAAAGCTTACGCAGTGGTTTTGCAAGTGTAGAAGAACACCACTTCAGAAGAACGGTGGGGATACCATCCGGGCCAGCGGATGTGTGCACGTTTAGATCTTTAAGCACTGTTGCAACTGTACGAGTGCTAAAATGGGCTTGTCCCATGGAAAAATTTACGCTCTCGAGTACAGGCGCGGACAGAGTGCAATCTGGGAGCGTTGAGCTGACTGCAAAATGTGCAGCTAAAAGTTTTGCTTTGTCCAAAGAGCTGACAGCTGGAATGTCATTGCATATGAGCGTTGAAATTGAAGACGAGGCGAAATTCTTTACGTTTTTTACGAATGACTAAAAGTTTTTGCTGCCCGTGGGACATTGCAGCACTTTTTGATGTCAATTGAATTGGAATTTTTATTTAAATGCAACCCTATAATTAAGTTTCATTACAGATGGTTTTATCTAGAAAAGACTGATGGAGTCAATCATGACAGTGCTAAAAAAACACTAAGCCCTAAGTATTGAAAAAAACAAAAACTGACCGTGTTTGCAAGGACATAACGAAAAATGTTGCCCCCCGATTATGAAGCCAGCAAACAGGCTTGGACGACGAGCTCTCTTTCTACGAGCACCATTTTGGGAAAGGCGACTTTCTTGAAAAACGTTTTCACTGCTCGTGTGTTTCTCCAGACAGAGATTTATACTTTCTGTTTCTTCGAGTTTCGGATATCGTTTGAGTGGTTTATGAACCAGCCCTTTCCAATGTCGCCGAAGATTCATGTGGCGTAGAAGGAAAAAAGATAAGGAAAGTAGATAGCTATCCAAAACGTATTCTCTATCGAAACGAGAAAACTACAGTCGAAAAAATTTCAGAAGATTGTAGCAAAAGTGTACCTTTTGCTTGTATATCTATATTTTCAGTACTTTCAGTACTCGCTGCATGCAACAGACTCGCATGACGACCACCCTCTACTTCTCTGTCACTCCCAACCAATTCATGTTGACGTCGCCTGTTGTGCCCCGCCGCACGCTGGATGCCAAGCATAACCTGTAAATTATTTCGTTAAGTGGTTTAACAATTTCCCATCCGCCTGCGTTCCGTGGAAAAGCCACTTGTTCTAATCGCTACAACTCTCAACCCGTTCACCGTCCCCAAACAACCCCAACACCGTTCTGTCACCCCATTATGATGAGCACCAGCGGAGGGGGAGGAGGCTTTCAACAATTACCAGCTCATTGGATGAGTGCAGCGATTTAGACCGTTTGACGCACACCCAGACCTGTACAATCGCAGGACGCGACAACGACTCCTGAATCGTCCTTTCTCGCTCTCGCGTTGACCGGTCCACAGTAGCCGCCCGCTACACCAGGCGATAACTTCATGTTATGTCGCGCTGATGTGCTCCTCTCGTCCCCATTCGTCGTTTACCAGGAGTGTCAGCAACTCGACGCTGGTATTTGTTTGCCTGCACACGATGACAACTTGCCATCGAGCAGCAGCATATCCTGCACTCTCGCCAGGATGATGATGCAGGCCATCCACGACGACTACGACAACGACGACGCCCTCGCAGCTAAAAAGACCGGCAAAAACGAAACAACATCAACCAACCATCCATCCGTCGTCGTCAGTCCCCGCTGCCAGCCACCACCACGACCACCACACCGGCATTCCTCGCCATCAGGAGCAGCGGGGGCACTCTTATCGACGACGACGATGACGGGAAAAAGCAAAATACAACGACACCACTGCACAGCACAACATAGAGGCGTCAGCGGTGACGGCGGCATTCCCTCTCTCGTTTGGTATCCTTTCCGGGATATGATGGCGATGTTCAGTTTGATGGCACTGCTTCCGACGACCAGGTATTAGTGTGGTGGTGCAGCCATTAACGGTATCATATTTTCGAGCTGTAAAGTCTCCGTCTGGTTGTGGGAGTCGCATTTGTCCGGCTTTGGGGGTGTGTTGTGTGTTGCACTGTTTGCTGCTGAGCCACGAAGTGTTCGTGTGTGCGGCAGGGGGTTGGAATCTGTTGATGATGTTGATGGCTTTAGGTATCTAACCGTCACCGGATCATTGTTCTCCTGCTGGAAAGCCGTTTGCTTGTTTGCCAGATGGAAGGAAACACCTACCTGATGATGGGGGCAACCACGTTTTGGGTAGATTCCAATGAGTGGTTAAGGGGATTGACAGATGGGCTTGTGGTTAGTTTTGGAGGAATATCTCCAAATGAAAGTTCTACAGAAACACGCCTTATAAATAAAAGTTTAAAAATGAGTTCAGCAGCGAATGTTCAGAACTTTTGATGTACTCCGAATTTTAGGAGTCAAAATTTGATTTCAAAAAATAAGATAATTGCTGAGACTACTTTCATTTCAAGAAGTTATGGTCAGTACAAACCAAATCCAAGTTTCTTCTCACACAAGTTCTATGCAATGTGGTTCATCGTATCTCCAAGCGAGTCCGAATTTTTGGAGTTATGATGTGAAAATATTCCTTTCAAAATTTTTTGTGCCTCATTTTCAGATTGATGAAGCCCTGTCGTATTTTTAAAACTTTCCTAGACCCCCTCTGTTTGATCTTTTCTATTATCATCGCTCAATCTGCTGCGAATTAAAAGAATTAACGACTTGTAAAGGTACTACACTTCCGAAAGAATTATTCCTTAATTAATTAACCTACTCCGTATTTTCGGAGTCGGTGATCGTTGAATGTATGCTATTTTCTAATGGACAGCTGAAGGTGGAACTGGATGAAAAACATTATATTTGAATTGGTTGTATGACTCCGAATTTTCGGAGTAGGTTATCTGATATTAAATAATGCTTCTATTTAAGTGGCTGTAGAAGACAAAGGTGTGTGTGTAATTTCTTTAATTTGTTCTGTAACTCCGAATTTTCGGAGTTCTTTATACTGATATTAAATAGTGGTACCACTAAAGCGACCGCTGCAGATAGATCTATGCGGAAGATATTGAATGGGCTGCGTCCAATTTTCGGAGTTCCTGTTGGTCTGAAGTCGGATTCCTTCAATTTTAACATAAACACAGACGGACTTAGCCAACGACAAATTCGCAAATTCAACAAATTCTTGGAAAATTTATATCATGGGACGATGCCTTTCTTATTCTAGTAATCACATTCATGACTTTCTTTAAAGTAACTGTCTGCTCTCGTTTGATCTGACGTCTGAGGAGAACTTTACTCCGATTTTTTTAACACAATGAAATAACCCGATGACTTACTTTAATCCCCATCTCGAGGACACCCCACCTCACCTCATTTCATTCCACAGCAATGAATGTTCAGAGAATTGTACGCTCATTAAAAATCAGCGAATCCTCTGTAACTGTTACTTGGTTAACCCGAAGGATTACTTTACCTCCATAGTTAATATTCAAATTAATGGCATCCGCATGAAGTACGTCACACGCCCAGATGAACCGCACACGCGTTCATTTTTACGCGTTCGTCCCCCGAAATAATAACTTTTTATTTATCGAACTTCCTTTAATCCAAAATGATTACAGTTTTAATAACCGACCACAGTTGAGTCGATGCGAGTCGTTAAAACCGAAGCGCACCCATACGAGTACATACGACACACAAGTGCGCGAGTGTGCGAGCAGAGAATTGAGACCCGAAAGTGTGAAAATACCGAGGTTGAAGTAAATGTGCTTAACTTTATTAACCAACTCCATAAATTCGTGCCTCGCTCTCACCCACTGTGCTCATTTGGCAAACAACAGGACATCGCACGGATGGGGGTATTTGAGTGGGAATGCTCTATGGACTGACAGGGGATCCTTTAAAAATCATAAAATTAAATGGCTCAGCACAGTCGCACTGAAATAATAAAACAGGATTTGACTTTTGACGGTACGGACCGACAAGCGACGTCCGAGCAGACGACCCGGCCAGTGAGAGATCCTTCGCAGGATGCAATAAAACAGACAGCAGTGCGTTTCCAGCAGTGTTGCACCCTCCACCCCAACCGCCACCAATACACAACCGCCATTCATTGTAATTTAACGAATCTCTGATCTGATCCTCCCCCCAACTCCGACACTTACATCCCCACACATACACACACCTACACAGAACAGTCGAATGGGCGCCCGCAAAAGGATTACGAATCCATAACAATGCAAGGATATACATATTCCATATGGTTTCTGGTCAGTTATTACCTAACCAATTTTCCATATCGCCTCAGCGCATTCGGACATCATCATCGTCACACCATCGCCATCACACCCCGCTGCCGCTGCCATCCACTGCTGCGGGAGGACTTAATGTTAAACGGCTGTCGAAGGACACACATCTGAGCGAGCCACCCCCGGGTCTTCCAGGTCGTAATGTACAATTATAAATGGATTTCGTGTTTATGGAATCGAAATTACCCATAAATGCACGAATTATATCAATAAATGGCGACGAACTGTGGACCTGAACCGGGATGCGGTGGCGCTGGTGATGCTGGTGATGCTGGTGGTGGACCCACTGCACTCGAGGAGAGGATGCAGCTCGCCTCTCGCCTTGATTCATTTTAATTGGCCAAATGAATGGTGAATGCCGAAGAGGGATGCACTACCGATGGGGCACACTGGGCGGACAGGAGGAGGCACTGGCGATGCTGGTGTTGGAGAGTTGGTACTCTGCTGAGTGCCAGATTTCACGCAGATTCCACTGGTGTCGGTGTCGGTGTTGGGGAACACTTTGCCAAATGCTACACTAGATGGATGTGTGGTAGATTGCCGGACGTTGATGATGACCATTGTGCCAACATGGAAAATTATCGGGCTGGAGCTTAGATTGGAGGAGGATGGCCATAAACTAGACCCGATACAACCCTGATTATTCGTCCAAAAGCAATTCACGGTAATCCAGTGAATGAGTTATGTGATGGGCTTGGTGCGAGAAGGCATGTATTGTAGTTCATGGCAGGTTTGGGACCATGAGGTGTGGTCTGGAACCGGCGTCGTTCAAAATCACCCAGAGGCTTAGGCTCGATTTCGGTACCGGAAGCTTGTTTTTGCTTTTTCACCGAACTAGCTCAGAGAACTTTGATTGAATAGGAGAAACCTTTTAAGAATACGACAGTTGATCCGCTCTCTTGTCAAAATGGAGTGGAAGCAGAACACGAGTAGTGGCGGATGATTTGAGAACTTTTCCCGCTCGCTGAAGTTGCGCCAGTAACGCAAATGATCTTTGATCCTCGTGCACTTCGGGAGATTCATTGATGTAGCTCCTCTTGTACTACGACCGCAGCTCAAACTTCATAAAAAAACATCTTACCATCTTACCAGCTGACATTCAAGAACGAGCGTTTTACTTGACGTCAACAAAGTGTTGGTGGACTACACAGACTATCTTGGTCACTTAGCTTGATCCCATTGCAAGATCACCGATTGATCGTGTGATAAAACATATTCCGCTTACTTCTTCAGCCTCAGGCTTACGACATACAGCGCAGGCGAGTTACAGATAGTCATGTGTTCTCGACAGATTGTACGAGTGCCGGATGGCAGAAAATTAAATCTTTCATTTCCTTAAACAAATTTTTTTTGTTATAATTCGCACACACTAAAGGGATTGTTTATATCCTTAAATGACTGGAATTAAATCACAGCACTAGCCCAAGGTATAGAGGAAGAGAGGGAAAGGAAGTACCGATGCACATTGGTTTTAAATGCCTGTGGGTTGTAATGGTAGCAAGAAGGCTGGGAAGAGCATTCCTAGCGAGGCGGGTATTGCGGGTGAATTTTTGAAGGGGAGGAACGCAGTTGGCTAAGTAGGTAGGTAGGTAGGTTAAGGTGGCTGATGAATCCACTTCGTCTCATACAGGACCATTGTGCTGCCACACCATGTGGAAGGAACCTAAAACCAGCTGGAGCCGATATAAAAGTTTTAAATGTCGGCGGGAGGGGTTTTATTGAGGTAATATAGGCCGTTGAGGAAGTAGCTTCCAAAGTGCTTGTATCTGAGGGGCGAGAGCGCCAGGCATGTGCATAACAGGTGTAGGAAAGTTTCTGATTCTTCCTCATCCCTGCAGCTGGCTAACTCGTTAGAGCATTTTTTGTTGAAAAAAAAAAAATGAATGAAAAAAATGATTCAAGTCAATCGACTGACTTCGCAGCATTATTATCAACAATAAGTTTTATCGCTCGCTGTTGGCTTCTTTCTTGTAGGTGCAGATCGCTAACGATCTCACCAAAACCTCCAATTTGTAGAGCGTGTTCTTTACCACGGTAACGCATAGTAATGTGACTATTATTTCATCGCTCCTGCGAAACTCACATTACCTGATATTGATACTGTCTTTCATTCTTCGAAATGTGAAACCTTCAATATCTGCAGTAATAAGGATAATATAACGTCCTCTACTCAAATACTATGTGACCCTGATTGTTTTAGGATTGAAGTTGTTACACATTTTAAGTACCTAGGAATAATTATTGATACTAAATTGAATTGGAATGAGCAAATCCTGGCGATGAAGAAATACTTTAACTCAACACTGCGTATTTTTTATTATCTCAAGAATACATGTTCCACCAAGGTGATAAAAATGATTTACTATGGTATTTTCCATTCCAAATTGCAGAATGGTATTTGCTGCTGGATTGGTGCTCTTCAATGCAAAATGGCTAATATCCTGGTAATCCAAAAATGTTTAGTAAGAAAAATATGTAATAAAAGCAAATTTTATCATTCCATGCCATTATTTAACAGCTTGAAAATTCTTCCTCTGTGACATTTGTATTATTATAAAGTGTTGAAAATTTTCTTCGTGAGATGTGGCTATCTGAATAGCAGACATTCTGATCGCTATAGCCTACGAAGCAATCAAAGCCTAAATGTCAATGTTCCAACTTTTCATACTACGTTTTTCAGAAATACATGTTGCATAGTTCCATTTAGATTATTTAATAAACTGAATATTGAATTAAAGTCATTACACTCATTTCAATTATCTAATATTAAAATTAAAACATGACTTTTTAGATTTGATCACAATCAAATAGAAGATCTACTAGACCCAATTATATAAAATTATTTTTTAATCTGTTCTCTTTTACTTCAGTGAAAATCTTTAGTTCACCCCTTAAAAATGTTTTTGTATTTTATGAAAGTACCATTTATCGCTACTATTGTTAAAATTTTACAAAATGCTACCCCTATTCTCTACAAACTAAATTATCATTGAATGAAGTACTATTAATGTATAATAACAGCTGTAATCAACTATAGAATATGAATAAATGAATGAACTCACAAGAATTCACCAAAGACACTTTCAATCTGGAGTCCCTACAGGTGCTGCATTGACGTTGGCGTAATTGGACAAACTGACCTCGCAGAGAAAATCTTGCTTTCTTTGAGAAGGGAGAGAAAAATTGGACGACGCAAAGTATGTGCTGAAGAACGCCCGACATTTGACACAGAGCATTGCAAGGCTATAACAGTGGCAGAGTGGCAAAGGAGTGAGCTTTCTTCCTCTTCACAAGTGTCGAAAAGCAGTTCTTTTTCTAGCCAAAGCATAATGCGGAAGCCTAGCAGGGTGTCTTTTGCTGGAAGTTATAAAAATGTGGCATGAGCCACGCTTGCAGTCACAGCCTGGAGATTTGTTCCACTTTCTGTTTTGCTATCGAGAGCCCCAGCCATCTATAGAAGCCCTAAGCAAGGATCTGGATTGATAAAACATTGGCTTCATGACGCTCTAAAGTCAATGTTGTATCAATCCGGATCCTTCGGATCTTCGTTTGCAGCCACAGCCTGCAGAATTATTTCACTATCGGTTGTACTGGGATTGGGATTCTCTCAACTAACCATGAAAGCCCTAAGCAAAATTCCGAATTGATACAACGTTGGCTTGGGTTTAAAAGCCATGGATGTAGTTCTTCGGTTAATAGATTTATGAAAAAGTCTGGCTTGAAGTGATTAAATATCTGAATATCTGACTATATCCTTCAAAATGGCAATATAAATGAAGCAGAAATTAACTAACTTAACTAACTTAAGGATGTCGCGGGGGTAGGCTTGTGCACACAAGACATTGTCGTTGATCGAGCTTAGTAAGGCGAGCTGCCAACAATATCCTCACTAATGCACAAGTTAAGTTGGCATATAGCAACCACGTGCCCCCCCCTCTGCATAGCATTCACAACACCCATTGTGTGGTAAAATATGTATTTAGCAATCTTCTCTGCCCGGGAGTCGAATAAGGGGCCTGGCCTACCAATCTGTGGGTTTTGCGTGAGGTTTACTTCCTCACCACGAAAAAACGTACAGTTCAGAGACAACGACGTGCCTCGGATATGTAAGCATCAATTGATGGCGATAGTAGCAAATAATTTAAGAAAAATGATTTTTGGGTTTTGCACAGAGAATGTGAGGTCCCTTAACAGACCACGTGCAGCGAAAGAACCTGTGGAGGGCCTGGACTGCTATAAAGAAGTTATCACTGCCATCCAAGAAGTGCGATGGGATGGGCCATGCAAATAGACAAAAATAATAATAATTGAATGGCGCGATAGTCCACAGGGGGTCCAGGGCCTAGCCTGCTCATCAACTACTCGTGTTGTGCACGCTATTGTTCTTTCACAAGTTGAAGGGACCCATCGCTTTTTGCCGACTCTGAAGGGCGCAGTTTCGTGAAGCTTTTTCTTAGACAGTTATTACTCTTTAAGTGTTGTCAGGAGGTCTAAAAAGGTGGCACCGTGATAAACTCGAGCTATTCAGCCGAAAATCAACCTGGACCTTTGGCGTGTGAGCGCCGCATTCTATCCACTATGCCAAGGCGGAAACAAATAGACAAAAAGGATTTGCAATATCTGTTAAAACAATTGATTAGGTAGATTAAGTCTCAAACTACGACCCCGTCAGCGAACGCCTCATGGTAATCCGCATCTAGGTTCAATTGGGAAATATCAGCCTCAATTGCACTCACACCCCGCCAGAGGAGAAGAATAACAACGTCACGGATGACTTTTCCGATCTCCTAGAAAGAACATACGACCGACTTTCGAGCTACTACACCAAGATCGTTCTAGGAAATTTCAATGCTCAGCTGGGGGAGGAGAACATCTTTTTTGAGTTCAACTTCACACCACCAAGGACGTTCGCCATAGACAGAAACAGGTGGTAATCACTTGGCGCTGTGTCCGGGCTATATGGTGGATGCGATAAAACCTCCCATCCGAGCTCCCGTAGATTCTGACGAGTCATCAACAAAGTGTGTGGTCTGGTGTTGTCCTAGTGGAACACTACACCCATCCTGTTGGCCACTTCTGGACGCTTCTTTTCGATCGCCTGCTTCAAGCGGCCCAGTTGTTCACAGTAGATGGTAGAATTAAGCGTCTGACAGTATAGGAGCAGCTCATAGTGGATGACTCCCTTCTAATCCCACCAAACACACAGCAAAACCTTCCTGGCCGTATATCCCGGCTTGGCCACTGTTTGGGACGATTCACCGGTTTTTAACCACGACCGTTTTCGCTTGATAGTGTCGTTTGTGATCCATTTATCGTCGCCAGTCACCATCCACTTCAAAAATGGGTCGAGTTCATTCCGTTTCAGCAGCATATCACAGGCTTTGATTCGGTCCAGAAGGTTTTTTTTCCGTCAAAACATGCTGCACCCAAACATCAACCTTTTTTTTGTACCCAGCCTTCCGCAGATGGTTGAAAATGGTTTGGTGACTAACTCCCATCTCCTGGGCGATGTCACGAGATGCCAAATGTCGGTCTAACTCAATGATTTCCATGATTCGATCGGTATTCGTGGTCACAGGTTTTCCGACGGCTGGCTTATCCATGGTGTCGTTTTCACCGGCTCTGAATCGTCGAAACCATTCCTCCTTCTCGGTTGTGAAAGTGATAGAGTACCATCCCCCAAAACACCATTAATCTAACGGAAAGTTTCTCTGGCGGATTCGCCTTTGACTAAGGGAAACTTTAAAATAGCGCGAATTTCGGCGCTATTGCACTCCATGTTTACACGTCTGTAACTTTTGACCGCAATATCCAAACTAATCATGCATAGCGTCTGTAGGTTATGTCAATACCTTCCAAATGATGTATAGTATTGCCAGATACGAGCTCTGTAGCTCTTTGTACATAGCCGGAAAATTCAAAAGACAAAAAGGCGGAAGAAGATATTTGACAACTTGGCCCCTATGACGTAGTGCCTAAGTGCGTACATTTTTCTTCTTCTTTTTGTGGCGCTGTAGTCCACGGTGGACCGTGGCCTCAACCAACATGCCTCTGCCTCCAGTAGCGCACTCCAAGTTGGTTGAGGTCCTATTCCACTTTGCCTAGGCCGTCCTCTGTTGCTTAGTCCCAATGGCTCAGATTCGAAGATTTTTCGGGCCGGAGCAGTAGTGTTCATACGCATTATATGGCCTAGTCATCTTAAGCGATGTATCCGAAGACGCTTGGCGCATGTTGCTGTGCAGCCTATAGAGTTCGTCAATAATTCTTCTGCCCAAGATGCCATCAACGCAAACAGGAAAAAAAATCGCACGCAAAACTTTTCTCTTGAAAAGACTAAGGGGCTCTTCATCCCCATTAGTAACGTCCAGGTTTCAACGCCATAAAGTGGGACTGGGATGATGAAGCTGTTATATAAAGGAAGCTTAGTCCTTCGAGCTTGAATCTTGAGCCCAAGAGTCCTTCACTACCTCTAAGTTTCTACTGCCTAGTGCGACGCTCTGTCCGAGACGTCGATGATGTGTGTTCTTTCTTGATGACAGCAGTGCCTCGTTTACCCTGCAGAATCCAACTCTTCTCATTTATGGCGATTTCTCCTCTTTCAAGTTGCTAACAAGACTCAAAATGATTTCCCCAAATTGCATTGTTCGCAGTCGGCATTAATCTGCAGTTTCTTTCTCCCGATGGAAGAGCAAAAGTTCACTTGAACTAGTTTCTGCAGAATATGGCCTACTGTTCCTTTTTGATTTTTCCCGAATAAATTGAAAAACTTAAAATGAAAGGCTACACGAAAGAAGTAGTTTCAAATTTCTTTGTTCGATTTCGAACGAGGGGTTCACTCATGTTTCTTTCTTGAAGTAACCATCTATACTGCCGTTTGTTATAAAAATTACATACATACAATGTTCGTTAAATATTCCATTGAACATATGGCATACACTAAATGATGATTGAATATAAGATGCCAAAAATATAAGGATGGTTGAACATGCGACTAAACAGAATATTTAGAAAGTCAAAATACTTCTAGAGCAAATATTTCCTTCAACTCAATAATAGTCTTTCGAGCAGTATGTTCTACCGCCGGCTGTGTCATTAAGTCAAACTACAAGCAGCTGAATACCAGGATGTTCCTCATGGAGTTCCACTTTGAGACCAATTCAACAATTTGTGTAACTCTCGCATCGCGCCACATTTTTCAAGGAATGTCTTAAAGCGAAATTCTTAAACAATTCATTCATTCTCACTGTTTGCCCACTTCCTTAACAACAACGCTTCACTTATTGCTACAAACCATCCGTCAACAACTCAAAACTTCCCCCTCAAGCTCAATTGATTCCTCCTACAGTGTTTGTCCAGCCTGCTCCAAAAATATTTAACACCCCTTCCATAGAGGGAAAACTATATTTTCGTGATGACCACATCAAAAGAGTTTTCAAGTGTTCACCGTCCTTGCTCTCCCCATACCAGGAACTGGCTCATTATGCAAACATGAGTACACACCGAATCGTGAATGAGGACCCTCCTCCTTCTTCGAGTCCTTCGGCTGCTGCTCGTGCAGCATGCTCTCACAACTGCTGTCTCTACCGCAGCTTTCATTTCTGTATTTCACTCGCAGATTAACCGTTTTGTATCCTGACACTGAGCTTTGCCTGTCAGGTGAGAACTGCTGCTGCTCCCTCCACCTCCACCTCCCTCTCATCCCTCACCCGCACCTGAAGCCGAACTCTCACTCTCACAGTTTCAGCGGCAGAGACCCACTGCAGATGGCTTAGTAACGACACTTTGAGGATTTACCAGGATGACAGTGTGCAAATACCAACAGGATTACGAGTGGACTTTATCATCTCTCACGTAAATATTTTAATTTTCCTTTTTGGCGCGACCCCCAGGGTCGTCGGGTGTCCCAGTTCGCTGCACAGTTCTGGCGAGTAATTTCCCATGAAAATTTGATGAATTGTACCGTTAAGAAACCTGCCAACCCACCAGCAACGTGCTGCTCCTGCCGTGTGTGCCCTGTATGCAGGACGAGGCGGGGGTGGCCACCACACACATCTAATCTCGCCTATAAGGACACTCGCTGGTTATTGTGTATTTATTGCCGGATTCCCTTTCAGTCCTTTCACATTACGACAACCGAAGTTATTTGTAATAAAGCCATTCACAGGGTCCACTGGACCGGGGTCGACGAAGACGTTGCTGCACGCAACGCCAGATGGGATGCTGCTGTCTGCGGGCGACCGAGCGGGCGAGCGAGGTGTGGGTTTCCTTAAGAGTCCAACGGGTGTTAGGTTATTTTATTGCCTCTCTATCAGTGGAGTCATGTCCAGTATGGATGGGTCATACATTCATTCATGTGGCAATCTCCAGTCGTATCTTACTAAACCACTAATGCCACCACATGCACACACACTCATCCACACTCGCTGGACATGTGCCGGCGGACATGGGACACAGCACACGGGCTGACACACCCGCACTAGCCGCACAGTCCAAATCGAAATCACAATAAAAATTGTTAAGATACAAATATTGTATCTATTCCCAGTGAGAAATGATTACAATGACGACGAACATGTGTGGGATGGGTCTGATAATGGGACGGTGACGGTTTACGGTGTTGCCGTGGTGGAATGATTTCTTGGACATCAACGATGAATGAGTTACATATACATATTTTTGTTTTGTTTTTGTACATTTATATACAAAACTTACAACTATCTTACACTTAGTCTGTAAGTCTGTCATAGGTAGCTGGATCACACCCGCTGCAAGACCGACCACTCCCTTGAAGGAGATCTGTGCTACCCATTACCCCGGGTCTAAAGGGTTCGACGAGGGAGTTCTCTCTGTCAGCCACCAAAACTTTCGATGTTGTAACGTAACATCTCTCTTATCCCGATTCGACATCGCCATATTAAAGCGGAGGAGATCTTCCTCAGCTCGTTGTGCGACGGAACGGTCGTAGTCGAAGTCGTCCATCCACAGTTGAACGGGCGATGTGAAAGAGGAGCGGTACCCCATTTATGTCTTGTATAAGACCATGCCTGGAGAAATGCATCTGGGGGGACGAAGCCAGATTGACGTACATTTTCGTGGTACTGTGGATTGGAGTAGTACGCCCCAGAGATCAAGTTATTAACCAAGTTCATCGCTCTCGCAATGTAACCACGAATCAACTTCACCAGGAAATTGTCCACTCGTATCAGGTTCGTCCTGTTGTGTAAGACTTCATTGGAGTAGAATTTAATGTACTGGGACTCTGGTGTAGAGGCGAAGGCAAGCCCTCTCAAACACCCGAATCTCTTCCATCAAACTTGCACTCACGTAGAACCACACAGGACAGCCATAGGTGAGCATTGATCGGATGAGGGCCATGTAGCAGATTACCTTCACCCTCGCATCGAGCTGGCTGTTGTAAAACAGTCTCTTTGTAAGAGCAAAAGCGCCGTGGCTGCCGTGGCGTTGTGGGTAGAGTACGACGCTCCCACGCCAAGGGTCTAAGTTCGATTCCCGGCTGAACATCTCGAATTTTTCACGGCACCACCTCTGCTGACAACACTCAAAGAGTAATAATTGTCTAAGAAAGCTTTTCAACCTCGCCGTTCAGGGTCGGCAAAAAACTTTAGGCCCCTTCTACTCGTGAGAGAACAGTAGCGCGCCCAACACGAGTAGTTGATGAGTAAGCTAGGCCCTGGTCCCCTGTCGCGCCGATAATTATTATTACTTTTATTAAGGAGTAAGCAAGGAACAGAGAGTTTGATTTTAAACAGATCAAACTTTCCTCCTTTAAAGTCCAAAATGCAAAACAAGTCAGAACAACATTTAGGAGAAAAAATTGCCTCTTAATGGACAATCACAGATTGACTAAGAGATCTCACACAGAAATTGATTTTTGATATAGAGGAAGATTCATTGTAAGGCTGGAGGACATACAATGAGTGCCAATAATATTCGTTTTCTAATTCTTTTTTGGTCCTGTTTGCGTTGATGGCATCTGGAGGAGAAGATTCAACCACGAACTGTATGGGCTGTACGGCGGCATGAGCCTAGTCAAGCGTCTACGGAAACAACGCTTAAGGTGGCTAGGCCATGTAGAGCGCATGGACAGCACTGCTCCGGCCCGAAGAGTTTTCAAATCCGAACCACAGGGACAACGCAACCGAGGACGTCCTAGACTGAGATGGCGCACACAAGTGGAAAAGGACCTCAACCATCTTGGAGTGCGCAATTGGAGGCAGCTGGCAAGAGATCGTGCTAGCTGGAGAGGCATGTTGGTTGAGGCCCAGGTCCACCCCGGACTGTAGCGCCATCCGAAGAAGAAGAATTCTTTTTCCATTAAATGATAAATTTTTATGATAAGTCTTTGAATAACAATAACTATTTTAGTACATGATTCATTTATACATTACTCCCTTCGAAAAAGAAAAAAATACTTATATTCTATATTTCACGAGGCGAGACACTATTGAATAGGAGGGTTGCCTTTGATATTTCGGGATTAGAATAAAAAAACAAATATTAACCATAGAAAATAGCTTTATTGCTTTTTAAGATATTCCCCATTAAGCCCTATACACTTTTGCATTCGCTTGAACTAATTGTCGAAGCACTTTTGCCACTCTGATTACGGTATCTCCAAAGCATGCAGGAACCGCTTCTTCAGGTGTCGAAAAACGTTGACCTCTCATTTTATTTTTTACGTACGAGAATAAAAAGAAGTCATTCGGTGCCAAGTCAGGACTATACGGCGGATGACTCATCAAATCGATGTTTTGAGTGCTCAAAAATGCAGGTGCTTGAGCTCGAGTGATCTGTCTTCAGCGGTTGGTTTTCCTGGTTTCTTGGACGACAACTGGCAGACAAATTGTTGTGTACCACTCAGAATTGACTGTTCTGCGTTGTTCTAGTGGTACGGTTGCGACATGTCCAGTTTTTTCGAAAATAACAGGCAACCATTTGACAAATTGTGTGGGATACAACGCGAAAAAAATTTTTTGGCGGTCAAATGTTCATGCAATAATGAATGTATGCTGGTCCCACTAATGCCTGAGGTTGTCTCAATCGCACAATAGGTCACATGACGATCTTGCAATATCAGTTGGCGCACAGCATCAATGTTTCCGGAACAACAGCTGATTTTGGACGACCTTCACGAAATTCGTCTTGGAGTGAAATACGACCTCGGTTGAATTCACCATACCATCGGTAAACAGTGGTCCTTACTGGAGTCTGTCGTGGTTGAAGGACGGTGAATCGTCCCAAACAGTGGCTAAGCCGAAAATGACGGCCAGGAAGGTTTTGCTATGTGTTTGGTGGGATTGGAAGGGAATCATCCACTATGAGCTACTCCCATATTGCCAGACGCTTAATTCTACCATCTACCAGAAGCATTCAAAATTGGCCAACAGGAAGGGTGTAGTGTTCCATTCCAGACCACACACTTCGTTAATGATCCTTCAGAATCTACGGGAGCTCGGATGGGGGGTTTTATCGCATTTAGCCCGAATATAGCGCCAAGTGACTACCACCTGTTCCTGTCCATGCCGAACGCCCTTGGTGGTATGAATTTGAACACAAAAGTGGCTTGTGAAAAGTGACTGTGCGAGTTCTTCGCAAGTAAGGAGGGGGGCATTATGAAGCTGCCGTCTGAATGGAAACAGATTATCGAACAAAACGGTGTATATTTGAACTAAATCCGATCACTGTAACACTTTTAATGAATCATTGAATGAAGAGCAAAATAAAGGGAGATATTTGACAACCTTATACATATATTTCACGAGACGAGATACTATTGCATACAAGGGTCTTAAATATAGGCTTCCTTTTAATATTCAGTTTTTATTTGTTCTGGTAAAATTTTTGCATTTGTTTCGGATAGTGCCTTAGGATTTAGTCTTTTATTTGAATATAAGTTCTTCAGAATAAATAACGTTCCAACCGAAAAAAAGGCTTAAAAAGTGAGTCGTAAGGGAAAAATTCGACAATAGTTAAGCGAAATTTAGTCATTGTGCACCATAGCAATGGGAAAACTTAGAAAGAAATAGAGGACATTTTAGATATGAAGCCAAATACGGTTGGTGATATTGTTCGTCGCTATAAATATGAGTGAAGAAAACAATTGGCCCAATCAAAAAAATCAACTTGCAAAGAGAAACGGCTAATTGTGCGAAGGATTAAATGTAGGCTGAGTTCATAATTGCAACAATGCACATAAAATGCGTTCAATGCATCTATGAACGCATTTACTGCCGCATATTTGCAGGAGTTGCGCAGTGTCAAAAAAAGAGTTCATAAAAGCAACAAGTAGGCAGTGCAAAAAACGACATTTGAGGTGAAAGAATTGGTGTCTCTTGTCAATTCTTAGTTTGATATTGAGTGGATTAAGTGGAAGCACATTTGGAAATAGTCAGAGAAATATTTGGAAAAGTAAAAACAACGTTTGCCGAAAGGAAATTTTAATTCTTCTGCGTAGAGGCACTTGGTTATTATATTATTTTTAAAAATTGGAATGTTCGTGCAATATCTTCTTTGGAATATTTCACTGAGGGTGAAAGGCAATCCATATCAAGTAAAATTTTTCTCCAAAAAACTGAAAGTTTCCTTTTTCTTCATACGAATTCTGATTCCATCCTTAAACGGACGGAAATCAGGAGTTTTGTGTTAGCGTCCGTCCAAATTGGTTGTCCGTATTCATCACTAGAAAATATAAATAGTGTAACCATAGTAAAACCGACATATATCTTGGCAAATAGATTGATTTTGCAATTAATTTACTTACTAACATAGTTTTGCCCGCCATTTTCATGCTGCTCTGCAACAGAATTAAAACTACTGCAAAGTTGACTTCAATTTGACTGTTTAGTTTTTAGTTTTTAACGGATTTTAATTACTTTAAAATTCGTTTACTTAGTTGCTAGACAAAAATGCTTAAGACTAGCTTAAATATCTATTCTGAAATAATAATCTTATATCTAACTTACTGACTCCAAACAAGTACTCAAAGCTAATCTATGTTCGTTTTTTTTCTGCCTTTCGACATCTGATGTATTTTTATTAATTCTAAAGTCTAGCGTTTTTGTTTTTCGTTGCCCAAAAAAATTAAAAAACATGGACGTTCCCTAATTAATGTTTTGAACTTACTTGCTAACTTTACTTACTTATCCTAAATCAAACTTAAATATTATTTACAGATATCTTACAACTAGGTAATCTAAACCTAACTATATCCGTAAGCAATACGGACGCGTGCACCTGGGAGTATATGCTCTTAATATGCTTGACATATATATCCTATACTCCGTGGTGTACCTTTTTTGTGCTTTTTTGTTTTGTTACTTTTTTTTTCTCCTAATCTACCTTATAGCTACCTTAAACTATGTAAGTTGGCCCTAATGAGTCAACTACCTTGGTCTTGTATGAGAAGTTGGCGGCCACCAGAAGAAAAGCCGTTCTTTGTCAGAGACTGCTCTATCGCGGGCAGAGATCGCTTTGCTGAACTGTAAGAGGCCCTCATGGCTACGAGCGACGTCCGGCTCGTATTGAAGTCGCCTTTCCACTGTTCGGCGTGCGACATGGAAGATGAAAGGGCAGCCTTCCCTATCTTCTATCAGGCCTTTTGTGTCCAAATAGAGGAACGCCTCAGGTAGGATAAAGCCGTTAAGACGCACCTTCTCATGGTAGATTTCATTAGGGTAGTAAGCCCCAAAGATCAGACTGTTAGTTGAGGTCATGGCTCGAGCTATGTGACCCCGAATCAATTTAACAATAAAATTATCTATTCTGATCAGGTTTGCCTCATTGTATACAACCTCGTTGGGATAGAATTTTTTGTACTGAGATTCGGGTGCACGATATAAACGGAGACAGGCCGGAAGACACTGTCTCTCGAACAGTGACTGTTTGACTGTTATACTGCTTTTGTGAACGCAGTTACCGACTGCTGTCATGCAAAGGTAATGCAGTTTATTTACATTTATGAACGCAAATCTTGCATTAATGCAGCAGTTTGAGGTTTATGAACTTACCCGTAATCCCCGTTTGAGAGCATTGCTAATGAAGTAGAGCGTGAATGTAGAAAATTCATATCGGCAACTACTGTTCGTCGCACAATACTCGTAAAAGTTAGAGGTTATAATGGATCCCATCGAAAATTGATGGGATGTACTTGATCGACGGGTTCGTGAAAACCCAGTCACATCGATACACGCACTAAAGAATCGACTGCAGAAAGAATGGGCCAAAAATAGTTTGGAATATCTAAAAACGGTTGTTAAAGGTTGGCCACAATGCTTCGGCAAGGTTCTACGTAATTAAGAGTATGCTGGCTTAACCCTCATTTTTGAAGCATTGAACATTGAATTAAAAAAAGAAACGAATGTTAATTTAGCCTTTACTTCTAACCTTATTTGTTTCTTATAACTATTTTTGTTGAATTGATTTTGGTTTTTTTTTGAATATATTATGCATTTTTTAAACAAAGAAAATCCGGTTTCATTATGAAACACTACTTTTTAATACTTTTGATTTCATAGATTTGACCTCTATTTTAAAACAATAAGAGAGAGAAACCGAATATTGATGGCACTCACTGTATGTACATTCAAATGTGAATGTGGAAAAAAATTGTACCGTTTGAGATAAATGGTGTTCAGTCTCTTAAAAGGAACAATTTCACTGTTGCACGAGATGACGCCGGAGGCAGTTCATTCGAAAGGCCAAATTTTGTGCGACGCGTTTGACTATAAAAAGTGGTATCTCGCGGATAACCAGTGTGATGTTGCCTTCAAAAGCGTCAAACCTACATAGCTAATTCCAAAACACCTGAAAATCCTCTTCCCAGCTCGATTTTTCCTCCTCATTACAATCCACAGGCATTTAAAACCAATGTGCATCGGTACCTCCTCTCCTTCTCTTCCTCTATACCTTCGGCCCGTGCTGTGACTTGATCAGGTCACTTAAGGGTACTCGCAACTCCTTTTGCACGCGTCAATTATAAAAAAAAAAGAAAATAGTCCAAAGATGATATGAGCGGAATTTTTTGTGAAATAAAGTGCGGATCTGTGGTCGCCGTGGCGTGGTGGGTAGAGTGCGACGCTCACACGCCGAAGGGGGTAGGTTCAATTCCTAGCTCAACACCAATTTTTCCAATTTTTCACGGCACCACCTCTTTCGAGCTGCTGACAACACTCAAAGAGTAATAAATGTCTACGAAAGCTTCTCAAATTTCGCCGTTCGGAGTTGGCAAAAAACTGTAGGTCCCTTCTATTCGTGAGAGAACAGTAGCGCGCAACAACACGAGTACTCGATGAGCAAGCAAGGCCCTTTTCCCCCTTTGGACTGTAGCGCCAACAATTATTATTATTAAAGTACGGATCAAAATAATTTTTCCACATTTGCATTTTTCACGCTCGTTGCTCACTGTTATTAAGGCTAGTGTTCACCGAGACCAAGTTCTTAATTTTCAGGATGCGCACATCGCTCGAAAAGGACCGACATTCTGATATTCCAATTTACATTCTAATGCGTCCACTAGCCCATAATCATCTGCACATAGTTGCTTTTAATGGAAGTAATGGTTGCTCTTACTACTCCGCTCATTTGCTCAAATATGGCCCAGAGATGACAATACTTATTGGAAAAAAGTTTAATCATTAAACACTGAACTTGCATTGAGTTTACAGGACTTTACTGGCGCCAATTGCACATCTTGTTCGAATTGAAATTTGTACGGGTTTAGGCCGAGGTCATCACGTCAAATGCGACAAGTTTTCGGGTGTCCTGTGTCAAGCTGCTGCGAACGACGATGAATCAAATTTACCAGTCTTCGCGCATACTCTCAGCTACGTCCTGGATGTGGTCATACCGGTTGAGTATCAGTTACTAAAACGACTGGCACTCAAATTTCAAATTGGTATTGGCAAAAGTGGTTTCGCCACCCTGAGAATGGGCACCGTAAGTTCCACGAGTCGTACTGAAAATATATTTCACATAACTTTGATTTTCCTGTAACAGTCGAATAGGCTCTTGTGGTGTGAATCTTTTCATTATTGGCATACTTGGCAAACGAACAATAGTTACTAAGAAATGGGAAAGGAGTCACGCATGATCTGACAGAAACCTTCACATCCAGAACACCCTTTAAATCCAGAATAGACATAAAACTTGTACCGGTCTCTACTTATGGTGTTGGTCCAAATAATATTGGGGGTCCGAATTAACTCAATCCGGTTTCAAAAGATGGCGCCACTTTCAATTTACAGCTGATCTTGGAAGCGTTAACCTACTTTATTGGAAAAGTGTAACATTTATCAGTGATCAGGCAAAAGGTTGCTAAACCTTGATAGCTTGCTTCGTCCGCTTACGCAATCAAGTAACAAGCAACAACTTATAACAAGAATGCTCAATGTGGAACTTCTGTTGGTCTTCAACAACAATGAAATTTAGCCAAAAAGGATCTAGGAAACAAGTCAAAGTGCCAAATCGTCAAACAATGCCAATCGGCAACACTTTCACCGTCCCATCGACAACATTGAATGACCGCTTGTTCATCTCGTTCTAAGAAATATAATTCTCCCCTGACCACTGTAACATCTACCGAACAAAGCCATCCACGATACAAGTGAAAACGAAAAGTGAAGCAAAACAAAAAAAAAAAAAAAAAATTCCCCAACACCATCACGGCAGCAGCACAACAACAATAAGAACCGATTAGATGCAGTTGTTTACGATTCGGGATTTATCCCAATGCCACCCGAACGTCGAAGACACCCCGTCTCTCCCAATCGGAAATAAAGTAGACATTACGATGATATCCTTCGGGTCATATCGCATGGGGACATCGCGCGAGCAACGAGCCACTGAAGCGGAACCCAAGACCGAACCCGGGACACTCTACGAGATGGACAAACGTGTCTCATATAAAGTATTACACTTGCAATTACCGAAAATGTGTTATCCCGGGCAAATGGGCGGGGCGGGGCGACACACACGCGTCTAGTGCTGGTCACCGGGCCTCAGAGGGGAGCAGCGAGGTCGGGTTATCTTTGGGAGAGCGAAAGAATTTATGGCTAATAAGAAAAAGGATTTGGAAGAGCGAGCGACACAGTTCGTGAATGACTGTAGGGGGAGGGCAAGCGTAATAATTCAGTGAAAGGATTGGCGTCCTGTTTATTACCCAAGATTAGTTTGTTTACGGTAATCCCCGAGACGTCCCCGTCCAATCAGCCTGCACCAAACACAGCCATTAGCTCAGCTCAGCCTGTGCGTCGTCCATTATACTGGGGGCGACACATCTGCATCTCGTCCTGCACTTGACATTCATCTGCGTTGTCCAACACCAAGCCTTCCGCAGGATAAGTGATTGCCGAAAACTAGAACGCGCTCGTTCGGTGTGTGCTGCCGGAGGACTACATCACCTCCGGAAGGGGCGGCAGAGGCCGAAGCACATCCTTCCTCCTTCCGGATCACACTTTAAACCGTGCGTCGTCGTCGTTGTCGTTGTCGCAGCCATCATCGTTGTGCGTGGTCCTTGCTAAACGGCCTGCTCCACCGCATGTCTATGTGCGGGAGGGTGGCTTGTGCAAATATTTATCCTGTAAGCGTTCATCCGGAAGAGCACAAGGACATGAACAAACGATGTGTTGGCATTCGGATTATCCATGGCGTGTTTAGGGACTCTGCACTTCGCACGGTTTATGATGAATTTATGTTGCGGAGCTGCCTCCAGCCTCCGCTGTGACGTCTCCGTATCTAGGCTTGTGACGGCCCTAACTGAGTGAATAACTGACATCGGCAGCGGAACGAGCACACGAAACGGAGAGTTTTCCCTTTCGTGGGATGGGCGTGTGTGTTGTTTAGCTCTCATCCTGGCGAACCCTTCCTCCGGCCACAGAATGACTTAATGGTTTTGTAATTTGTCATCTCAAACATGGGTGACGGCCCCCTCTGCCAATGTGTCATCATCATTTTCAAACTTTCAACCCACGCCACTCACGCTATCCGCCGCCACCGTCTGACATGAAACTATGCCGGATTCGTATCGTTGCGAGGTGACTGGTACCTCCGCCAGATGAGGGATTAGGACGATTTATATCACCGAGAAACATCCTTAAACGTCGCAAATGAATGGGCGTGTGTTGCTGTAGGTATGTGTACGCGTAGGGGGGCGCAAATTAATTTATTGGGTTCGTTAAGTAGGTGCTATTTGAGGGAGATGTGATTTTTCCGCTGCCAAACGGGACTGATGCTAGCTGCTGAGAAGGAGCCTGATGAGGAGTCATCAATTATTCACGAGAGGATGTGCGATGGCGTGCGGTTGGCGGTACTGGCGGAGTTTGTGGTGCTGAATGGGGTTAATTTTCGTTTAAGTAATGGATTTATGAACTCAATGAAGGAGTGGTCATTAGTTAGGCAGACGGTTACGGGTTGATAGGTGCTGAGTTCGATGAGGAGCTGCTAATGATATGTGTCTGATATTGAAATGTTTCGGGGTCATTCAAATGCTTGTCTGGTTAAAAGGTTTGTGAGAAGGAGTTGAACACGTTTTGGATTTGGACAAAACGAGCTTGGTGACCTGGAAAACAGGGTTTCAAATTATTTTCTAGTTTCAGACACACTCGGTGAGAGCCTTTTGGTGGCAGTAAGACTCGTCTCGTAGGAAAAAAATTCTAGAACCAAACATAGGACAGACCAGGTCATTATGGATAGAGAGAAGATTTTTTAAAAATTAAGGACACAATTAAATCTGTTTTGGGAGCTGCCTCATTTTCCAATCATTTCGTTTGATTTTTGCATCTAGGTTTCTTCCTGTCTGTCTGCCTATCAGCAAAACACAGACTCTTTTGGTTCGGAATAAGAAATTCCAGTTCAATTTATTCACTGGCCACTGGCTAAAGAAAATTGCCAGTTATTGGATCAATCATTGAGCCTATTCTCATGTTGATTCGCTTTGTAAAATTTGTAAAATTTGTAAAATGTGGAAAACTTCGGAAGGAACTCAAAAAGAAAACAGGACTTGAACGAGAGCTATTCATTGACTGCTCGGCAGTAACAAATTCTTTAACAAGAAGTGCGTACGACCATGGCGGCGCATAGCTAAGGATATCAATTAACATGGTTACCTTCTATTCCGCTTTATCCTACGGGACCCATTTCCTCAAGAGTCGTAGGTAAATTAATACGAGATGCCTTGGTAACCTAAGTGCCAAACAGAAAATATGCGACACATGAGAGACGGTAAATCTCAAAAGCCTTCTCTATAACATAGCTGGTAGGTAGTTTCACAGCAGTCAACTTGACTCCAAAATAAAGGTGATCTGCTACACGGTCCTAGTCTGGCCAGTCGTGGTACATGGTTGTGCAGTGTGGCTCAACGTGAGTCCTTGCGAGAAGGAAAGATGTTCGAAGGGGAATGCCTTCATGCTTGTCTCAAGGACTACAGATCACCCAGAACTCTATCGCAAGGAGGTTTTCTATAGCAAGACATGGTGAATGTTCGGCTTTGTCACTACTTTTTATGTCACTAGCTTTTATCTACCGCCATGCAAACTCATCACATTTACTGCACAACATCCTCATCCCATCAGTAAAAATACCCATAGACAAGATATGCAAAAAGTGCATTCTGAACTTCGAAAAGGCCCTTTATTCTGAATGACACCGAATTTTGGAGTGTGCAAAATAATAGCACCAAGTGCAGAAATTGTGGTCGCCGTGGCATGTGGTTAGAGTGCGACGCTCACACGCCGAAGGGTCCAGGTTCGATTCCCGGCTCAACACCAATTTTTCGAATTTTTCACGCCACCACCTCTTTCGAGCTGCTGACAACACTCAAAGAGTAATAACTGTCTAAGAAAAAGCTTCTCAATTTTCGCCGTTCGGAGTCGGCATAAAACTGTAGGTCCCTTCTGCTCGTGAAAGAACAGTAGCGCGCACAACACGAGTAGTTGATGAGCAAGCTAAGCCCTGGTCCCCCTTTGGACTGTAGCGCCAACAATTATTATTAATTATTAAGTGCAGAAATTCATATATATGAAGTAAAAGTCAATGGAATAGTGAAGTTTTTTGTTTTTATTTTTAGAACTGGGTTAGTAGTTGGTTTGTTCGTACAAGCTTCTTTTTTAATTACAGCGTCACAACATCGTGGCATGGGGTCAATTAATGCATGACATAGCTTAACAAGGATATCCTTCCACGCACCCTGCACAACATCCCATTGCTGATTTGTATTTTTAAGTCTTGGTTCATATACAGCTTTTATCACATCTGTCCAAAGGTTTTCAATGGAATTCAGGTCCGAAGACTGACGTGGCCAGTCCATAACTTGAACTCCATTGCATTGTGTTTGGGGTCATTGTCTTGCTGTTGAATCCATCCACTCTGCGTTAGGTAGTATACTTTCTCTCATTATACCGACGCCGGCTTTATACAAAAAATGGGACCAGTACTATAATTGTTTCGGTTTTCTTCCTTTTGAACGTATCTTTTGCATTTGTGGTAATTTTATTTGATCACAATTTGACTTATAAATTTGAAAGTTTATATTGTATGCATACCACGAGAAATGAAAATGAGGTGCATTCATTCCATCGGAATCATTCTTATATTTTGACCGCATTGGATTTATGTAGGAAGCAACTTCTTTACTGGCCGTCGTGGTCGTGGGTAGAGTGCGACGCCCACACGCCGAAGGGTATATGGTAGGTTCGATTCCCGGCTGAACACCTCGAATTTTTCACGGCACCACCTCTTTCGAGTTGCTGACAACACTTAAAGGGTATTGATAGTCTAAGAAAAAGCTGTTCAAACTTCGCCGTTTGGAGTCGGCAAAAATTGTGGGTCCCTCTACTTTTGAGAGAACAGTAGTGCACCTAACACGAGTAGTTCATGAGCAAGTTATGCCCTGATCCCCCTGTGGATTGTCGCGCCAACAATTATTATTATTATTGCGTCACAATGGATGAAATATGGATCCACCACTACACTCCAGAGTCAGTGGCTAGTGGAGGGGACAGTGGACTTTGGCCGGTGAATCACGCCCAAAGCGTCTCAAAACACAAATTCGGCTGCCAAGGTTATAGCATCCGCATTCGGGAATGCGCACAGAATTTTATTCACCGACCATCTTGAGAAAGGTAAAAGAATCAAAAGCGACTACCACATTACATTATTGGTGCACTTGAAGGAAGGAATTGCAACAAACACGATCCTATATGAAGAAGAATAAATTCTCTTCCACCAAGACAATGCACCGTGTCACAAGTCGTTGGCTATCATGGCTTAATTACACGAATAGGACTTTGAACTGCTGCCGAACCTACCGTGTTTTCCAAATTTGGCCCCAAGTGACTTCTATCCCTTTTCAGGCGCTCTCCGGACAATAGTATGGCTCGAATGAGGTGGTGATTGCCGGATATGAAGCCTATTTTGAGGCCAAAAAAAGTTATTGAAATGTTAGAGCTGTGTTGGACTGATTGAATCACTCTTGAAAGAAACTATGTTGAGGAATAAAGTCGAATGTTGTCTAGATAATGTGTTTTTATTGGTTCGTTTCGGGACTTACTGAGTAATGTATTATTGCAAGGTGCCAAATACATGTTCATTAATTTTCTGGCTTGAAGTTGAGATCTGTCAAAATCACCTGTTCTTTGAAGCGCCACAATATTAGTATAATTCTGGCAATTTACCGTGACGGATAGCATATCAATCTAACACTGCGTTAAAATTATTGAAACAAACCATATTAGTTGTGATTAAGACGTTGTCACTTTTCAAGCGTTAAATGATAATCAAAGTCGATATGAAGTGAAGTGTGCCCGCCGTGGTGTAGTGGGCAGAGTGCGACGCTCACTCGCCGGTGCAGGTTCGATGCCCGGCTGAACACCTCCAATTTTTCACGCACCACTTCTTTCGCGCTGCTGACAACACTCAAAGAGTATTAATTGTCTAAGAAAAAGCTTTTTAAAATTCTCCTTTTGGAGTCTTCAAAAACTGTAAGTCCCTTCCACTCGTGAGAGAACAGTAGCGCGCACAACATGAGTAGTTAATAAGCCATCTAGGCCCTGGTCCCTTGTGGACTGTAGCGCTATACAACATTATTATTATTATAAAGTGAAATCGGCAGTTACAAGCATTTGGTGGATTCGAAAAGCCATTTGGAGAAGTTAAAAGCGTAACCGAAGTTGTACGGGCTGTGTATCATCGAAAAGATTGTTGCTTCAAATGCAAATGCTGCTAGTAATCGGAATTGAATGGTTGTCTCGCCTTCGAAGGTATTGAACGGGTCTCATACCTCATTATGGCTTCAGTTACCTTATATGTTCTTTACTTGTATTTACAAGGGTTGTTCAATATATTCTCGGTATCGGTATGAAGGAACATGCGAATTCAATTTAAATCGTTTTTATTTTTCAATATAATCTCCCTTAACATCAATGCATTTGTTACATCTTACATTTACAATTGAAATTTCCTCTTTCTCTGCAAAATAATAATAATAATAATTGTTGGCACTTCAGTCCATAGGCGGACTAGGGCCTAGCTTGCTCATCAACTACTCGTGTTGTGCGCGCTACTGTTCTCTCACGAGTAGAAGGGACCTACAGTTTTTTGCCGACTCTGAACGACGAAGGTTGAAAAGCTTTTTTAGATAATTATTACGCTATGAGTGTTGTCAGCAGCTCGAAAGAGGTGGTGCCGTGAAAAATTCGTGGTGTTCAGCCGGGAATCGAACCTAGACCCTACGGCGTGTGAGCGTCGCACTCTACCCACTACGCCACGGCGACCACAAAATCTCTGCAAAATACCCATTTATTACCGACTTGAGTTCTTCATCATCCGAAAATCTTTCTCCAAGAAAACATTTTTTAAAATGTGGAAAGCGGAAATAATTACTAGGGGCAAGGTCTGGACTATAGGGTGCGTGTTGGATTTCTTCGAAACTACCATCTCGCACAGCAGCCTTGGAAACTAGCGCCGTGCGAACAGATACGTTGTCATGAAGAAGCAACACACCCGCTGCGAGCTTACTCCACCTTTTCTTTTTAATTTCCTCAAACAAATTATGCACCGTGGAAGCGTAGGATGTGGCGTTGATAGTTTCACCTTTTTTTGTACTCAATGAGCAAGATTACCTTTGAGTCCCAAAAACCTGTGACCATGAGCTTCCCGGCAGACGGATTGAATTTGAACTTCTTCTGGGGGTCTATTCCTTTTTTATGCCACTGCATGGACTCTTGTTTACTTTCAGGATCATAGTGGTGAACCCACGTTTCGTGTCCAGTTACAATTCGATCCATAACACCGTCCGCGTTCTCACTACACATCTCCACTTCTCTACAGCATGTGATTCTCACTGTTTTCTGAGGCGCTAGGCATCCACCTAGCACTGAGGTTTGAAAGGTTGCGATGGAAATGAAGAATGCTGTGAATGGTACCGTTGACAGCTAGTTGATCTCTGCCATAATTTTTACCTCCAGAACAAGTTTTTCGACTTCTTTGATGCTTTCTCGCATACAAGCAGTAGCCGGGGCACCGGAGCGGGGGTCGTCTTCAATGCTCTCTCTGTCTCTTTTGAAATCACTTGACCACTTTTGCACAGTTAATAATGTAGGTGCGGAAACCTGCTAAACAGCCACCATCTCTTCATGAATATGTTTTTGATTTTTTCCTTGCTTAGTGAGAAATTTGATCACAGCGCGATGCTCAATTTTCACTATCATCGTCTCAGTTCCCATTTTGATTCTGGTTAACTAGAGATAAAACGCGAATTAATAATCACATTTATATGACATTTTGCATGAATGCACTAAAATAATAGTATTACTTAATAAATAAGTCAATTTATATAACGGGTGTCCCAAAAAGAGGGCAAGATTTAAATTTTAAATAAAACGCAGATATATAAAAAATTGTGAATTCTTTATTACATCGTAAAGTAGACAGGATGAGTTTATGTTTGGAATAACACATCGGCCAGATGGCCGCCGAGGCCTTGCTGGCACATACGCGATCTTTTAATGAAATTTTCAATGACCGTTTTGCATACATGCTGCGGTATTTCATGGACGCAAATACTTCTTCCTTTACACCTATTTATCACAACATACATGGTGGGCATTAGGATCGCGAAAGCTTCCGCCTGGAAGACAGACACGAAATTACCTAAGAGGGCGTGAAGTTTGATGTTGTCGTTTTCCACGAAGGCCCCAGCTCCAGAACCCTCTGTTGTCTTGTGGCCGTCCGTGAAAATCCGACTGCATTCCTTTCCCGGTTTAGTTTCTGGCCACAGCCAGTCCAGAACACGGGGAAAGTCGATTTTGTATAAGCGTCACAACTGTATTATTGGCGACCTCGCATCAAACAGCATGTCCATGAGAGTAATATCATAGGAGATGCGGTGTGCGAGGTTACCAAAGCTCCAGTGCGAGTGAAATCAAAGACCATTCCTTTTTAATCGAGAGGAGGACTTGAGTGTACATCCCATGATGTGCTCGTCAAGGGTGGGGGAAAGATTAATCAGAGCATCAAAAGCAGAGTCAGGCGTGCTGGCGAAAGTCACTGTGCAGCCGAGACAAATTGTTCTTTGAAGCTTGGTGAAAGCGGCAGTCACGTATTTGCGCGACAGCTTGTTCCACCAAACGACTGATGCATTAAAAATAAGTGGTCTTATCATTGCCGTGTAGATCCAAAGGGATCTTTTGGACCTCAGATTTTGCCTAGAACTCCCTTGCATTGCCAGAAGACTGACAGCGCCTTGGAGGTTTTTGTCTCAATGTGTCTTTTCCAGAGAAGTTTACTGTCCAGGATAACACCTAAATATTTGGCTTCATTGGAAAATGGGATATTGACGCCTTTAAATACCAGTTGGGTCAATCCAGTCATATTCCTTCTTCTCATAAAGAGAACAACCTCAGTTTTAAGAGGGTTGACGGAAAGCTTATTCCTGGTACACCAGCTATCGATCGTGTCAAGAGCCGCCTGTCCGCGTGCGTTGACGGCCGCAAGACATGGTCCGGTAACCAGTACGACTACATCGTCTACATAAGCCTGGGCTTAGGTGATAGAGCTATTCAAAACGGAAAGCAAAAAAACCGATCAGCATGCACCATATGAGGGGAGACAGGACCCCGCCTTGGGGGCAGCCAGACATTACAAACTTGTCACACTCCTCCTCCGCGATTATAGTCCTGTTCATTAGCATTGCTCTTATCCACACACCAATGATTCCTCTACGCCGTGATTCCTGGTCGCGTTACACGTGCCATCGAAAGTCGCATTGTCGAAGGCGCCCTCTATGTCGATGAAAATGCCCAGTGCGTAGTCTTTTCTGTTGAGTGCACTTTCAATTTACCGACGAGATTTTGAAGTACAGTCTCGCAGGATTTTCCGCGCTGGTAGGCATGTTGCATCTGTGATAGAGGGCGTGATGGCAAAGCGTTTTTGCGCAGGTGCAGTTCGACGAGCCTCTTTTTAGCATGAAGGAGATGACTCTGATAGGCCTGAAGTTTTTGGCGAGTGAGTAGTCTCCTTTACCAATTTTCGGTTCGGTAAGGCTACCCTCACTGTACGCCAGGTGCTTGGAATGTATGCCAGCACGAGGCTGGCAGTGATGATTCTTTTCAGAGCCGGCAGTATACGGTCTATGCCCTTTTGCATATATGCCATCGGTGCCCGGTGACTTGAAATCATCAAAAGACGCAAGAGCGTACTCGATGGCTTCATCAGTGACCACGCGCGATGAAATATACCAGCCTATGCGTGTAGTATTTGTCTGCTCATACCCAGTTTCCGAAATCGGCACTGGATTTGAGCCAACTGTGATCTGGTTCCCAAGAAAGTAAGTCTCAAGCATGAGTTGGAGGGTCTCCGCTTTAGACTCGGTGTTGGTACCGTCTGGTGTTCTAAGTGTGTCCAGCCTCACTGCTTTATCCCTTTTGAGGACTTTCACTAGTCTGCTGGTTTCACTGAGTGTTTCGATTTTCCCACAAAAGTCTTTTCGAAGCTCGAATAAGCCTTTTATATTCTTTTCGTTTTAATCTATGCAGGTCCCAGTCCTCTTCCAGATTGGTCTTGAGTGACCTATTCAGAAGTTTTCTGGTTCTCTTGCGCTTTTTTGCAATACCACGTTCCACCACGGAACAGGGGTCCTGCAGGGGTGTTTTTTGACTGGGCATGTCAGTTCGAAACATTGAAGTTAAACAAGTTACAAAATATTTTGTACTGACAACTTTAATATGTGGCCCAAAGCGAGTGCTCGAGTTGTTCTAATCATTTAATGAACCTTTTCGTCTGTTAATACTCCATAAATATTGTCAACAGCTCGAAAAAGCTGTTCCCGTGAAAAATTTGAGGTGTTGCCCCGGTAATCGAAACTAGACCTTCGGCGAGTGAGCGTACCACTCTACTAACTACGCTAAAGCGGCCACAAACTCAAAGAGGTTGAAAATCGCATACAGAACGCTTAAAGAAACCAAGAGGTTGCTCTCTACTTTTCGATGCTTTTGTAGTTTACGCCATGAGGGGTCAAAATTCCCTGAAACGCACAAGGGTGAAAACTTCACTCGAAGTCTTTCATTCACCTTCCGTGTAGCGCTTTTCTTTTGGCGACAAAATTCCTCATCGTTCTGCTACCTCAATTGACGGGCAAATATTCGCCCCACTGCCCGTTGTCAAGATCATAGCGAAAGTAAGTCCCAAGACCATTCATGTATCTCATCTCCCCCCCCCCATCTCGCTCTGAAACGAAAGCAAAAAAAGTGTAATTTCAGTTGAAAACTATACCCTGGACTTAGAACAACAACTGAATGTCCAATTGGCACAGGATTCCATCGCATTACACTTCTTTATGTTGATTCCTTCCGCAAAACCCCATCATAAAACACCGAGGTTAGATGCTGTAAATGTCCTTCCTTATCGAGGAGTCCTTGATCCCCCAAGGAATGTGATGTCCCCGCTGCTGCTGCACCACCCGCACAAAATGACACACACAACCCTTTTTTGTGTGTGTGTGTGTTCTTTGTATTTTCTCGGACACCTCACACCCGTGCGCACAGTTAAGCCTTCGTCTCATTTCGATTTCGTCTCTCTCTCATCTGCGATCAGAAGTTATGGCTGCACTCTTTCTAGATAGGAACGGACGAGAAAAAGGACACACACTAAAATATTTGCACCATCTCCTCAACCTTCCCGCCAGCCTTCAGCCCCAGTGTCCAGTTGGATTTCGGCCAACGATGCTGAGTCACCCCGCCCTCAGGTTCCGTCTCGTAAATAGGCATCTTTGTGTCACAGAATGTCCCCGTCCTGGCCAGGTAACCGAATGGAAGTAAAAATCTAACCGGAACATATGATGTCCGTCCGATGAATATCTTAATACGTTTTAGATCCCTCTCCGATCCCAGTTGAGTTTACGATTCTCCTCTGCCACTTGCCCACGGCCCACGGCGGAGGGGGAAGTGCGTCCTGCAACAGTGTTGTCACCATAAAAATCCCTAATATACGGGACAATCGGTAATTGTAAGTAACACAAACCCCCCGCCCCTCCCGCACACTCAGTGCACAGGTGGACGAGATATGCGATACAATTTGTCCACCTCGCCATCGCCCTGGTCCACCCTCCCCCAACTGCACGGGCTGACCACAGGCGCAAAGTGAACGGAATCATTCGAAATAAATTCCACAGTTATGCATATGTGATAGTGATTTCATCTTGGACACTACGTGAGTTGATTATCCGATGACGGCGATCGGATCCTTCCGTCCTGCTGAACGCGGCTGTGACAGCGGGGGAGGGAGGCAGTAAAGTGTCCCTGTTGATGGAACTTTCGCTGTCAGGATTTTTATTGCTTCATATTGTGAATGAGGCGAGGCGGGGGAGAGTCATTTCGTTCCGGAATTCTAAACAACACAATCGCTTAGTTTTTACTAACACACACACACATGTAGGAAGACGCAGCGACACACGCTGTGGGATTCGCTGCGAATACTGAATTAAGTTCTTTGGTTTATTCATGGCGGTTGCGGACGAAACTAATTTGAATAAGGACGAGCCTCGATGAAACAGAAAATTCCATTTATTTCAAATTGCTTGTAATTTTCATTCGTAATGTGGACAAATCTGTTGCGAGGATGAGTTTATCGCAGGACGGGGGTGATGGGGTATGGGAAGAGAATGGGTGCAAGGAGATTGGGTTCGAGAAGTGTTTGATGATTTTTAGATCAGGGTTGAAGGAGTTATAAGTGAAGAAGCGCTCCAGTGGAACGGGAGTCGAATGAAAACGATATCGGGATGAAAAAAATATCAGAAACCGGAAAAGCGCTAAGGGAGTACTGATTTGTAGTTCCTTGGACACTTAATTTCCCTTTTACAATTTTAAATATTGCCGAATCAGTGCCTGCTGAAGGAGCTTTCGAATAATGCGCAACTTTAAAATAATCTTAGTACTCCCAATGCTCAATGTACACTTATGTGGCTCACGTCTTCAATTTTTTTTCGTGCTCTCAATGCTGAAGTACAACAATACACGTAAAGGGGTTTTTCTATTAAGAGAGCGGAAGTTCACGTTGAAACCAGTTCTTGGCCAATTTTTCGCATAAATTGGCCGAAATTGCAGCAGTTCCACATTTGCTCTTAACTGATAAGTCGTTGCAGGGATTCGAATATAGGTAGACCAATGACTTCTCGTAGCTACAAAAAAAATTGCCTAAAGGCTATGCGAAAGTTCTATTTTTTAAAATAACGCGATCGCCAAACTGATTCTTGAGTAAATCTATTGTAGAATATGCTGCGTGGCTTGTGCCACTGTCTTGGTGAAACCACATATTAGCCAAGTCCATACTTTGCAGTTTAGACTCAAAATAATCACTTGTCAGAGGTGCGGTAGTGGTTTTCATTTACAGTAGCCTGACAATAAACATCATCAACACAAAAGTTTGATTTAATGACACCTCCATCAAACCAAACAGTAATTTTTTTCGAAATGTAATAGTGTATCACAGGCGTAAAGTACGCAGTTCGATTCCCAGATTAAACATTTCCAACTTTTATGAAGCTCATGCCAACACTCAAAGAGCAAAAACTGAGCAGGAATAACGTTTCTCAGATTCTGCCGATCTGGGTTGGCAAAAACTGTTGGTCCCTTCAACTCGTAAGAGAAAATTAGCACACACAGCACCAGTAGTTGTTGAGGCTGTCTCCCTTGCGGACTGTTGCGTCCTCCAATAGATAAGGATGCCTCGAGAAGAACGTGTGGATCGCTGCCGCACTTGTAACGCCTATTTCTCTTGGGGACAAATGCATTCAACCAGTAAATAGGTTCATTTCTAAAGATGATTTTAATTATACTCAGCATCAGTTTTAAGCTGTTAGTTCGGCTAAATTTCAAATAAATTCTAGTGCTTCGATTAGTTTCACATTTTAAGCAGTTATCATTTGCATTTTCTTTTCCGCCGTCAAGTAGGCAGCTATTGTGCGATTTCAATACATAAAATAAACAGGATACGAAATACATCTTTATTCATGCAAAGTTGAGTGCTACCAAAATCAGATTGGTAGTCCAACAATATCCTTCAGCCCACTTGACGAATTCTCGAAGCTTGAAATGATCCAACTGCCATGATCATTTACTGTGTCAACTAGATCTTGTAAGGATGCGGACCAAGATACGGACACAGCGGACACAGTACAAATATTGAGAACATCGTGATTTCAAAATTTTATTTCACAATTATTATTCTTCTTTGCAAGTCTTTCTTTCTATCTTTCAACAAAATGAAGTCATTGCTTCAATTTAAAATGTAGTGTACATTTTATTGTAGTGTACATTTATAGTGTACATTTTTAACATCATTTTCTCGAAGCGTGGGCCTAATCACAGTGGATATACAGCCGTTTACAACTAATTAGAAACGATAGCTTTAACTCAAAGTGTCAGTTTTTTCTGATTTACGAAGGTTGCTTTTTATATTTTGGGATTGGGCAACCCTAGTGTTGCAATCTGGCAACTGCCAACACTATCGTAAAGTTTGACATTTTGGAGGTTATACGTACTCAGAACGTTTTGACATACGAGCTCTATTTGTGTTGTTCACAGTAACTTAAAAGATTCATCTCGCCCAAAAAATTGAATTAAATCGTGAAAATTTTCGTCCGATTATTTTTTACAACTTTCGACGTGGATTTACTCAACAACAGCATTTCGATGAACTTAATTCAATTGAACTTAATTCAATTGGCGTTGAAGCTCCATCAAGGACCAGTGTTTATCGATGGTATACTGAATTCAACCGAGGTCTTTGTTCACTCCAAGACAAATTTCGTGAAGGTCGTCCAAAATCAGTTGTTGTTCCGGAAACGATTGATGCTGTGCGCAAACTGATATTGCAGGATCGTCATGTGACCTATCGTCAGATTGAGACAGATATTGCAAGATCGTGGGCCAACTGATATTGCAAGATCGTCATGCGTCAACTGATATTGATCGTGGGATTGAGACAACCATAGACCGTCAAAAAGATTTGTTCGCGTTGGATCCCACACAATTTGTCAATCGCCCAAAGAAAGGGCTCGTGTCGATTGGTCGAAAGAAATACTCCAAAATACGATCGCGGTGCTTCGAAACAAGTCGATGCCATCGTGATAGGTGACGAATCGTAGATTTATACGTATGAGCCCGAAAGTAAAGAGCAGTCGACTGTATGGGTGTTTCAAATTGAACCAAATTCCCACAAAAGTTCCTTGCACACGAAGTACTTACAAGCAATTGGTTGCCTGTCTTTTCGGAAAAACTGGACATGTCGCAACCGTACAACTAGAACAACGCAAAGCAGTCAATTCTGAGTGGTACAGAACTATTTATTTGCCAGTCGTTTTCCAAGAAATCAGGAAAACCAACCGCCGAAGACAGAATGATTTCCTTTTTGACCTTTTTGTTTTTTTTTTTTGGGGGATCTAACTCGCTTTCTATTCACATCTTCGGTAGTATTATTAATTCCACTTCCTTAATTCAGAAGCACCCATCTGTTTCTATATTCCGAGTGTTCTTTTCTGTGAGACAGAAACAGCCGCTTCTTGTCTGTGTTTAAACATTTTTTGAGCTCTAGGATATCTTTCTTATTTTCCAGGAAATAAACGTTTCTATTACTTATGCGCCTTAAGCTCATCGCTATGCAATGCCTGATTATGAAGAAAACAAAGTATGATGTTAACTTCCAACTTCTGTATATGTGACCTCTTCACATCTAGTGGACAACCTGACTTGAAAACAAGTCCCACATGTTCAAACAGTTTCCGACGAGCTATTTAAATGGTAGTCTTAGGTCGTATTTCCTATTGAAACGAAGCTCCTCCAATAAAACCTCCTTCGCAGTTGGCAACAAACTGGAGGTCGTTCGCAATTATTCCAGAAAAAAATTTATTTGCGTTCGTCTCGTTGATCACTGCCAATGACTCACTTTGTCCGCCCCATATGAAACTTTGGCAAGGATAAAGATTCTAAATCATCCAAGAATTTGTTTTCTTGATCACCGGCTTCAATTTCGAATCTCATTCGCAGAATAAATTGCAGTTGTTAAGTTTTTGCAACAACCAATCGTTGTCCTCTCCAATCTCCAGAGCACCCTCAATCAGCCCAGCAGCAACTCAATACGGCAGCATTCCATCGATGGCGTCATTAGAGTCGTTCTCAGCGCAAAACAATCATTGAATCGCATTACGGTCCCCGTGTCCCATGGACTGATCCAATCAGTATCTCATTCCGGCGATAAACGCTGAACGGAGCCGAAAAAGCAGCAAAACGAAAAAATATCCTAAACAACCAACGAATTCGAAGTCCCGCAATCATTCCTGGTGCTCGAATTTCGAATTCATCGGAGGACGATCCTGCTGCCGGCCCGTCCTGGACGGTCATCGTCGGCGGTGACGTCGTCTCCCGGCAAGTCCACCCAGCCGGTAGCATTGGGGGTGGCCAAATCACATGCAGATTAGTTCCAATTCGGAATTTCACCCCGAAAATCCAATCGAAAACGAAATATCTGGGCGTCCCTGGGAACGTTCCATTATTTCTGTTTAGCGTATGTCCAGGATTGCCACTGGCCGGGCGGCTGGGAATCCTGATTCAGCCGTATTTCTAAAACGCAAACACAGGACAATTGCCACGGCCACAGACGAGAGATAGATCCGCAAATCCACATCAAATGGTTATATTATGATGCGACGCCCCGGCACTGGTCGGTGAGGGGGTGGCGCTCGATATTCTGGGGCCGTATGGCCGTATGGCGTTCGGAGGTGGTGATTGGTGATTTGGCGATTGCGAGTGAGATTATTGTCTTTCCCTGGTGCTCCTGGATGGGATTCTGTGTTACACTGACCGGTGTTGTGGTGTCGTGTGCAGATTTACAACACACCAGTGAGCGACGGACAATCGTCGATGGAAATATGCCGTGAAGTGAGATTGGCTCCGGGTGGTATGGGGTTAGACATTTACGATGTGGAGCAGCTTTCGGACAGATGGGAATTTTACTACGGCTGTGTGTGAGGCAGCACTGTGCGGGCGCTACATTAAAAGAGAGGTACACCACTGGCTTCGGCGGAAAACAGTTTGGGAGTTTCTGTCTCAGTTTGCAAGCAAACTGCTTCTAGTTGCCACTATTCCTTCGCTCAAGGTAAATACTTCTTGTGCCTCAATATAAATTTACACATCGAGTTATGTATGTCTTTATTCTGCGATCCTTTAATTTTTTTAACGTCGGAAAAGAACGTTTACTTGGACTATAGGAAAGGTCTCTCTAACTTGGCAGGGATTTTGAGTTGACCACACGCCTCATTAAAGGCAAGGATTTCGGAAGGTCGAAAGATACGGCTTTAATTTGGGACTCCATAGACTGCAGGTATGCTTTGAATGCGCCACCCAGTTGCACTTCAATTTCAAACCTTCAGTGTATACACCAAGATCCGGGATATACTTTCTTTTCTAGTCTACTCTAAAAGGAAGATGAACGTTGGCATGCTTTGGAAAGTCTTGTTAAAGTGAAATAGAGTCTGTTTGAAGTGCTAGGATTACTCCAGCTTAAAGATCGGCCAATACGGTCATAATCTCCACATGCTAAAATCGCTAAGTCTGATTGCGCTTTTGGTTGCTATGAAGCGATAAGGTATAGCCAATACAAGGTTTGTCTTTAAAGAGTTTGTTGAGCTTATGCGTGTCTTTCGGTAGTATTTTAGGGAGGAACTAAGGTTGTGCATATTTATCTGATCTACGTCTGATCTCAAATACAACATTTATACAAACGGAAAAATTGAAAGTGATTCCTTGGCTTAACACGACATATATCTAGGCTACAAGTTGAAAGCCATGATCGCACAGACTATATAGACCTGTCAAAATCACCTGTTATTTTAAGCGTCACAATATTATTAGAATTCTTTCAAATTTACAGTGATGGATAGCATATCAATCTAACATCGCGTTAAAATAACTGAAACAAACCATATAAGTTGTGATTAAGACGTTGCCACTTTTCAAGTGTTAAACCATAATTAATGTCGATATGAAGTGAAGTGTGGCCGCCGTGGCGTAGTGGGTAGAGTGCGACGCACACACGCCGAAAGTCTAGGTTTGATTCCCGGCTGAACACCTTCAATTTTTCACGCACCACCTCTTTTGAGCTGCTGACAACACTCAAAGGGTATTGATTGTCTAAGAAAAAGCTTTTCAAACTTCGCCGTTTGGAGTCGGCAAAATCTGTAGGTCTCTTCTACTCGTCAGAGAACATAGCGCGCCTAACACGAGTAGTTGATGAGCAAGCTATGCCCTTGTCCCCCTGTGGACTGTCGCGCCAACAATTATTATTATTATTACTTCACAATGGAGGAAATCTGGATCCACCACTACACTAAAGAGTCAGTGGCCAGTGGAGGGGACAGTGGGCTTTGGGCCGGTTATAGCCCACATTCTGGGATGCGCACAGAGTTTTATTTATCGGCTATCTTGAGAATGGTAAAAGGATCAGAAGCGAATACTACATTACATTATTGGTTTTTGCGTTCAAATTATTGAAACAAACCATATAAGCTGTGATTAAGACGTTGTCATTTTTCAAGCGTTAAACAATAATTTAAATCAATATAAAATGAAGTGTGACCGCCGTGGCGCAGTGGGTAGAGTGCTACGCACACACGCCGAAAGTCTAGGTTTGATTCCCGGCTGAACACCTTCAATTTTTCACGCACCACCTCTTTTGAGCTGCTGACAACACTCAAAGGGTATTGATTGTCTAAGAAAAAGCTTTTCAAACTTGACCGTTCGGACTCATCAAAAACTGTAGGTCCCTTCTACTCGTGAGAGAACAGTAGCGCGCACAACATGAGTAGTTAATAAGCCATTAAGGCCCTGGTCCCTTGTGGACTGTAGCGCTATACAATATTTCCATTATTACAAGTGAAATCGGCAGTTACAAGAGTTTGGTAGATTTGAAAAGCCATTTGGAGAAGTTAAAAGCGTTAGCGAAGTCGTATGGGCTGTGTATCATCGAAATGCAAATGCTGCTAGTAATCCAAATTTAATGGTTGTCTCGCGTTCGAAGGTTGAACGGAAAAACCCGAATTCAATTTAAATTGTTTTTATTTTTCAATATAATCTCCCTTTACATCAATGCATTTGTTACATCTTAAATTTACAATTGAAATTTCCTCTTTCTCTGCAAAATAATAATAATAATAATTGTTGGCACTTCAGTCCATAGGCGGACTAGGGCCTAGCTTGCTCATCAACTACTCGTGTTGTGCGGGCTACTGTTCTGTCACGAGCAGAAGGGACCTACACTTTTTTGCCGACTCCGAACGGCGAAATTTGAGAAGCTTTCTTAGACAGCTATTACTCTTTGAGTGTTGTCAGCAGCTCGAAAGAGGTGGTGCCGTGAAAAATTCGTGGTGTTAAGCCGGGAATCGAACCTAGACCCTTCGGCGTGTGAGCGTCGCACTCTACCCACTACGCCACGGCGACCACAAAATCTCTGCAGAATACCTATTTATTACCGACTTGAGTTCTTCATCATTCGAAAATCCACGAAGACATTTTTTCAAATCTGGAAAGTGGAAATAATTACTAGAGGCAAGGTCTGGACTGTAGGGTGGGTGTTGGATTTCTTCGAAACTACAATCTCGCGCAGCAGAGTTGGAAACTAGCGTGTGAACAGGAGCGTTGTCATGAAGAAGCAACACATCCGCTGCGAGCTTGCCCCGCTTTTTCTTGTTAATTTCCTCCCGCAAATTATGCACCGTGGAAGCGTGGGATGTGGCGTTGATGGTTTCCACTTTTTTTTTTACTCAATGAGCAAGATTACCTTTGAGTCCCAAAAAACTGTGACCATGAGCTTCCCGGCAGATGGATTGAATTTGAACTTCTTCTGGGGGTCTGTTCCTTTTTTATGCCATTTCATGGACTCTTGTTGGCTTTAAGGGTCGTAATGATAAGTTACGTCGGTGACTTCACTTCCCTTCGGTAGGAGCTAGGCGTCCCACCCCTCTCGCCATTCATAAGGTATCCTACATTTTTACGGAACCTTTCGGCTCACTTCCTCTAGCCATCTCACTTCCTCTAGCCATTAGCAACACGCGCGGTGAAAAAACTTTAAACCTAACTAGTGCATTTGTCATCCGACGCTAACGAGCCACATGCGCATCCACTCTGCTCCATGCAGTAAAAAAAACACGCGCATCATATGACACCTCCACAAACAAGCTGCATACCTTTCCCACGGGAAATATCGATTTACAGACTGCAAATTAGGCATAAGGCACATTTGTAATATAAAACCTGTGGAATGATTCGAAGATGTTTTCTTAGTTTGAATTCAGTTGAGTTAGATCAGTTATAATTGTAACTCCGTGACGACTTGTTCAACTTTATTAAAATAAAGAAAAAATTCGTTAAACTAATTTAAGACGGTGTTTTCTTTTTTATATCCCACAGCTCAAGGGACACCGTAATTGGTGAACCCATGTTTTGTCCCCAGTTACAATTCGATCCATAACACCGTCAGCGTTGTCGTTACATATCTCCAAAAGCTCTCTACTGAATGCGATTCTAAATTTTTTTCTGAGGCGCTGTGAGCATTCGTGGCACTCACCTTGCACCGACCTTTGAAAGAAAAATGGTGTGAATGGTACCAGTTGAAAGCTTGGTGACATCTGCCATCATTTTCAGCTTTTTCGGGCATCCTCAAGAACAAGTTTTTCGACTTCTTTGATGCTTTCTCGCGTACAAGCAGTAGCCGGTGCACCGCAGCGGGAGTTGTCTTCAATGTTCTCTCTGTCTCTTTTGAAATCACTTGACCACTTTTGCACAGTTATTAATGTAGGTGCGGAAACCTTCTAAGCAGCCACCATCTCTTCATGAATAGTTTTTTGATTTTTTCCTTGCTTAGTGAGAAATTTGATTACAGTGCGATGCTCAATTTTTACCATCCTCGTCTCAGTTCCCATTATGATTCTGTTTAACTAGAGATAAAACGCGAATTAATAATCACATTTATATGACATTTTACATGAATGGACTAAAATAATAGTATTACTTGACAAACTAGTCAGTTTATATATGTAACCACAGCTTCACCCCGATACCGAGAATGTGTTGAACGCACCTCGATACTTTCCATTCTTTTGCAGTTTAATTAACACAACAATTGAATGCTTGCTAGCCACCCAAGCTTGCTACACAATGCTGTCAGTACAGTTGTCGGGTGCTGGAAGAACACAGATTTTTGAACAGCATTTTGATTGGTGATGAGACACATTCTTCACGAGATGAGTTTGAAGGCCTCCAAAATCGAAACGCACAGAAATTCCAGAAGTGATTGAAAAATGTTATATTCAAACAAAGTGACTGTTTTGAAGGACCTGTAGTGGAAAGGAATCGTTACAGGATAAACAATTTTGTGTGCCTGCTGTACAAAATGAGGTTCAAACATGACGGTCCAACAAGACATAGAAGACAGCCACATACGGGTTAGTTGTGCATGTACTTTTCAGGTCTCGTATTTTACGTTTTAGAAACGTCAATTGTCCACTACAATCATTACATTTGACATCATTTAAATATTTCTGCTGAGCTACACAAAATACCTGACCCTGGTCAACCTGTGGACTGTCGCGCCATACAATTATAATTACACCAAACTTATCTTACGTATGGTTCATCATTTGACATCTAAAACAAGCACATCGCCAGATACGGGCTGAAACGTGGGTGAATGTTCAAAACATTGGACTGATTGGTTACTTAACTATCTGGCTTAGTTGTGCATGATCTCGTTACGTTGTTTTTACTTTTTGCACATACTCGCGCCTAGAGTGTAGGTAGACAGTGTTCATACCACTTATAGTTCACGACAAGAATTTCTGCTAGGAAATATTGAAAAACTGCCTGAAAATGAGCAAGATTTGTTCATAATGGAATTCCACTAAATATTCCCTTTTTCCAAAAAGCGAAATACCTCCAACTTATTTAATAAACAATTAGTTAACGTTTGCTAAGGAGAAAGGTATTTACATTCCCGTCCAAAGTTACCTCCAAAATATTTTTTCTGCCACTGTCTGGTACCACAGTCCATATTTTACAACCCACCTCCACCCTATTCACCTTCAAATAGCCATCATTCCCCTGACAAGAAGCAGCAACAACGATTTGAACAACTCCACTGCAACGCTGCTCACATTGAATTCCAAGGTATCGATGACAGCATCATAAAAGTAAGGATTCGCTGCCGTAGTCTGTGCTTTCCGAAAATCGTCAGTCGACAGAATGACTTGTCGACATAACCGTTAAACCCAAAACTCCCTCCCACCCCACAACGCATCGTCAGTCGCTGTGTGTGGAGATGCAGATCTCTGTCCATCGGGCCACATCTGCAAATCCACTCGAAATCGAAACGAAATCACTTCACCGTGCGGTGACACCCTGCGGGAGCTCACTTCCACTGAGCACCCTCTCCTGGAACGTGTGCAATTGTTGCAGCAACAATAAAACTCGATCAGGAAGAGTTATTAATTTATGCCTCCCCACACACATGGCACACATACAAGGCGTCCCTTACCAGGCGATTTTTGGGGGGGCGAAACGCAGAGATTACGCCGGTGTTTAGCGGGTGGATTTATCCGAAAAATTTTGATTGTGCCTTTAATGCCAATTTATTGTCGCCAACTTGGTCACTGTTGGGGCGAAAGCGCACACACTGGCGGCTGCAAACAGACGAGGGGTTGGCGCAGTCCTGATTGCATTGCATTCTGTTTTCGAGGGTCAATCACTGGTCCGAGCTGCTGTGTGTGCTGGGGGTACACTGTGGTGTACTCATCGTCGCTGGCGTTCTTGTTGTCGTTGTCGGCCGAGTGATTTTCAAACGGTCACCAGGCAGCGATTAGAATAAATGAAATCGCGCGATGGTGTGCGGTGAGATTAGATACGCGGCCCGGAGGTGAAGCATAAATTTCACTGAACCGCTGATTGGTTGAATGAACATGTTTAGCGTTTTCAAATTGCAGCCAATCCTGATGGGGTGTTGCGGGAGAAACAGCAGGCGTTTGAGAGGGACTTAATTGAAGAGGGAATTGAGCCAATGAATGCAGAATATGGAACCGAATCGGGGACGGTTTTTGCGAAGGAAGAGCGTCGTTAGACTGATGTCAGGAAAGTTGTCACCTTAAAGTTGTTGTTTCCTCACTCCCTTTACATTAAAGACAACCGAAAAACCCCCAACCATTCGAGACAACGGATCTCCATCCCCGCCACTAGAAGATAATTGAAATCTTGCCTCAAAAATTGAATTCGACTCCCCACACCTCTAGCAGTGTTAAATACGACACCATCTACGGAACAATTCAATTTTGCTCGCTCTGCACGCTAAACGACACCTTTACACCGCCACCCCCACCTGCAAAAAAAGAACTATTCCACGTTCAATTTAAATAAATAAAATTCAATCAAGAGACACAGAACGCGCTCGAAATAGAAAAGCCGCCGTTAACGCGCCGAAGGCCGCTGCCAATTCCATTTCGCACAATTCAATCTCTTTGGCCCTTCGTTGCCGGCGACGGTGCCATCCAACTGCACCAACAACAATGAAACAAATTAAATAAATATTTAATTAATCCAGAGGCAGGCTTAAACTTTATTCCACGGGTCATACCATAAACCAGCTCAAGAAGCACCTTTAATCTTCGCCCCCGTTTGCCGCTACCCGTTCGACCTCTGTATCACATCACAGGGACCACAAGTCGCCGACTGACTGGATGACTTTTCCTGTTCCCCATCCTTGTGGCTGTGCTATCAAAAATTATTGGGCTTCTGGTAGCTGTTGCTGGGGCTGGCGGCGGCGGCAATGCACGGGGGCAACGCGTAGCGCACGCAACAACGAACCACCGACCACCGTTTCACGTAAATATTTACAACCAGGGGTTGGTTGAATGAAGCGGAGAGTAAAAGAAGTCACCGGAGTATCTCCTTGCACATCGGTATCCTTGTCTTATCAGCGTTACTCAAATGCGTGGTTAAATGTCGGCCCATGCTGCCGTTGCCACCACTGCTGCTGCCAGTGACGGTGAGATACACTCGAAGTCGGCGAAGGATGTTATAAGGTCGCGCAACACGCAACACAACCTCTGGGACCAAAACGGTAGTATCGTAAAGAATCAGGACTGTAATGATACACCCGCTTCGAGCAGGAAGACAACGAAGGATACGGTTTGAGGTTATGGGCGATGTCATTGCTGACTGCCACCGGTGGCAACGGTTTATGGAATCGAATTTATGGACGCGGATGTGTGCTATTAGTTTGACTTTCAAAAGATAGAGGGAAACTGGCGGTTGGCCAGGGAGTGAAGACAAAGGGAGCCAAGAAGGCGTGCGGATAGCATTTTAATTCAAGATTGGGATGGGGATAGACGGGGAGTAAGAACTTTCCATGCCCGAACATTTTTAATGACGATGCCACTGACAGGACCTCGAAGGACTAGCATGACTGGGAGAACTATTTGCTTTGAGGTACAAGACCTAGCGAAAAACTTTTGTTCGGAGTTTGGACTTTGGCTGGCAACACTGCCCAAATGCCTTGAGCCAAAGTTCTCAGTTTCTGTTCCGATTGTTAGGATGTTTAAAGTTTCTATGCGGCTCGAAGGACAAACAGAAATTGATGCAAGGTCTTTCTTGAGCGAAGTAGTCAGTGACAGCCCAAATCTTAAATAAAATCCAACCTCAGATAGGAATTCGTTGGCGAGATGCTTCAGACTCAGGCGGACGTCCTTAATACGACGGACGTCCTTACCGAAACACTCACATCTTGAATAAGTCACATCTTGTCAGAATTGCATGCGTTGTCCTTGAGATTGATGAGAACTTTATTATTCAACTCGAAGGAAATTTTCTACGTGACTCGAAGGACAAACTGAATTTGATACAAGGTCTTTCATGAGATCCGTTTGAAGTAGTCATTGACAGTTCAAATTTTACATAAAATCCAATCTAAGATAGAAATTCGTTAGCAGTGGCTTGATGTTTCAGACCCAGGGTTTGACCCGACGGACGTCGCAAAAGTCACATCTTGAAAAAGTCACATCATGTCACAATTGCATGCGTTGTCCTTGAGATTGATGAGAATTCCACTATGCGGCTCGAAGGACCAAATTTTTGCTCTAGAACTTCTACAGTTTGTTTTAAATTTTTGACCGAGACCTGCGAGTTTTTAGACACATAAGACTGTAAACAGTATGGACACATTCCAGCCTCTTCCGGGTGCGTTGTCGATTAGTCATGTAAGTAACTGACAAGACTATGACACATCGACCTTTCCCGCACCGCATCCAGACTTCAAAACTCTAAATTCTGGAAAACTTCACCGGTCGCATCAAAGTCCAAAGCATCCCCTAACCAATCCCCATCCGAAAAGAGACGCTGAGAGGACTTTTCTGAAATTAATTCCCCCCCACCCACACTTTCGGCGAAATCTTTCTTAAGGACATTGTGCAGCTTAATGAGTGCTTCCGTTCTTCTCCCCACCGCAACAAACTTCCTCACACCCGCACACAATACTAACAATATTATCCGGAAACTTTGAAAATAACAATTTACTATCCTTTTGTCAGGATAATGAGCATCATAAAGAAGCTCAAAGGATACACACGTACGAGGACGTCGTCTGCACTTTAGGACTTCCCCACTCACAATCCAGAGCATTCTGCCATCATGTGCAAGTGAAGCAGAGTCTTCTTCCACCCGCCTCTTTCTGTTTCTCTGGGTAGCCAGGACGATGGATCTAAAATATATGTACAAGAGGCATCCTTGCGCCAGCTAGTTCCGCTATTCATACGATTAACGTGAGGCGCATATTTTCAGCTAATTTTCTAATTAAAATGGAATTTATGCATTTTTCGGCGAGAGGTCCTTTCGAATGAGAAACCCCCCAGCACAGCCCCGAAAAGGATATATGACAAGAGGTGGCGGTAAGAGGCCGACACATGCTGATGCAAGGCTAAGGAGCGGAGTAGCGCATTGTGTAAGCGACTGAGAGCGCGCATCACAGCTTGGAATGATGTCGCGAGACCCTTTATTTCCAAGGGTGGTTGGCGATGGGCGGATGGAGGATGAAGCGAAAAAAGATGCATGCATGCACATGAGGCAGCATTTTGAATGAATGTCCCAGGATCACCTCGCCTCTGGGTAATTAAGGCGGATGTTGGGTAACCGTCAAAATCTCCTCCCCTTCGTTGTCGTCGTCGGCGTCGTCGTTCCTATCAACCGCGGCACTAGCAGGTGTAATTACACGGTTAGCAGTGGTGTGATGGCAGCGACGCGATAAGCTCTCGCATGCATACAAAATTTTCGGGAAATGTGCTATTACGAGGGAGGGGCGCGTGCTAAACGCATACATCTGAGAGATTTGCTACTTTTGGTGCTTTTGCTCCTTCCACTGATACTCCTGTAACTCCTGGTGCCGCTGCTACCACCGCTGCTGCTGGTTCTGTGGTTGTCAGACGAAGAGGACGTGTGAAGCGATCCTTCGACTTGGCAAAACTAAAACAATGAGACGGTAATGTGCGAGGTAATCACTTTGGCCGCAAGGTACACAAAAGTCGCATACTGTGTACATTTCAGCGGAGTAAGTAGGTTGCTTCTGCACGGGGGTGCAATGTCATATTCACAAAGTGCACGGCAATTCAAAATTTCATAATGAGTGCGGTTAAGCTTGGGGTTTTTCGGTAATTTTTGAACATTCTCGACTAGGTAATAAGCTTATAGAGGAGTGAGTGAGCATTGAGGGATTTGCAGTATTAGCTGGATGTGACTACACTTTACTTGGACTTGACAGCCCTGGTAGCCTTGACTGAAAATTCGAATCTGAAGTTAAAGCAACGGAGGCTCAGTCTGTAGTGCCAGAAATCCTTTTGTAGGTTCTTGAATCTTAATTACAAGACTTTGTGGTGTTGTACTCGGGCATTGTCTGCGGTTTGCAACATGTTTCAAATTAAGGTTGAAAAATATCTCCCTCCCGCGTTTTTACTCTTCATCGAATTCTTAATAAAAAGTGTGACAGTGAGTTAGTTCAAATATACACCGTTTTGTTCGATAATCTGTTTCCTGTAGACGGTAACTTCATAATACCCCCATCGTAGAAGCCACCCTGCTTTTTGCGAAGAACTCGGACAGCCACCTTTCACAAGTCTCTTTTGACTTCAACTTCATACCACCAAGGGCGTTCGCCATGGATAGGAACAGGTGGTAATCACTTGTCGCAATGTCCGGGCTATATGGTGAATGCGATGAAACCTCCCATCCGAGCTCCCGTAGCTTCTGACGAGTCATCAACGAAGTGTGTGTTCTGGCGTTATCCTGGTGGAACACTACACCCTTCTTGTTAGCCAATTCTGGACGCTTCTGGTCGATCGCCTGCTTCAAGCGGTTCAGTTGTTCGCCATAAATGGTAGAATTAAGCGTCTGGTCATATGGGAGCAGCCCATGGTGGATGATTCCCTTCCAATCCCACCAAACACACAGCAAAACCTTTCTGGCCGTCAATTTCGGCCTGGCCACTAATTGGGACGATTAACCGGCCTTCAACCACGACCGTTTTCGCTTGATATTGTCGTATGTAATCTAGTTTTCGTTGCCAGTTACCATCCGCTTCAAAAATGGGTCGAGTTCGTTCCGTTTCAGCAGCATATGGCAGATGTTGATTTAGTCCAGAAGGTTTCTTTGCGTCAAATCATGCGGAACCCAAGCATCAAGTTCTGTTTGTATCCAGCCTTCTGCAGATGGTTTAAAATGGTTTGGTGACTAACTCCAATCTCCTGGGCAATGTCACGAGATGCCACATGCCGGTCTAACTCAATGATTTCCATGATTCGATCGGTATTCGTCGTCACAGGTCTTCCGCTGGCTAGCTTATCCATGGTGTCATTTTCACCGGCTCTGAATCGTTGAAACTATTCCTCCGCGGTTTAAAGTAATAGAGCACCATCCCCCAAAGCGCCATTAATCTCACTGAACGTTTCTCCAGCGGATTTGCCTTTAACGAAGGAAAACTTTAAAATAGCGAGTATTTCGGCGTTAGTGAACTCCATGTTTACACGACAATAACTGTTGAACGCAATATGCAAACTAATCATACATAGCGTCGTTTTGTAGGTTATGTCGAGATCTTTTAAATGACGTATAGTATTGCCAGATTTAGCGCTTTGTACATAGCCGAAAAATTCAAAAGACAAAAAGGAAGGGAGATATTTGACAACCTTATATGACAACCGTTCTGAATCGTCCTCCGCGGTTCAATGTGATACGATGGTTGCCTCTTATATTTCGGGATCAGAGAACAAAAACAAATATTTATAATCGAAAATACCTTTATTGTTTTTCAAAATATTCTCCATTAAGACCTATACACATTGGTTTGAACCAATTCTCCAAGCACTTTTGCCACTCTAATTGAGGTATCTCCAAAACATGCATTCTGAACACATCAACCGCAACCGGATGACTCATCATATCGATGTTTTGAGTGCTCAAAAATGCAGTTGTTTGAGCCGATGTGTGAGAGCTCGAATTGTCGTGGTGAAAAGTGAGCCGTTTCGGCGGTTGGTTTTCCTGATTTCTTGGAAGACAACTGGCAAACATATGGATGTGTGCTACTCAGAATTGATGGTTCTGCGTTGTTCTGGTGGCACGGTTGCGACATGTTCAGTTTTTCCGAAAAAACAGGCGACCATTTGCTTGGAAGTTCTTCATGCGCGAGCAACTTTTATTGGATTTGGCTCAATTTGAAACACCCATACAGTCGACTGCTGTTTATTTTCGGTCTCATGTGCGTAAATCCACTATTCATCACCTGTCACGATGTCATAGACGTGTTTCGAAGCACCGCGATCGTATTTTTGGAGCATTTCTTGCGACCAATCGACACGAGCCTTTTTCAGCGATTGACAAATTGTGTGGGATCCAACGCAAACAAGTTTTTTTTGACGGTCAAATGTTCATGCAATATTGAATGTGTGCTGGTTCCACTAATGCCTAAGGTTGTCTCAATCTCACTATAGGTCACATGATAATCTTGTAATATCAGTAGGCGCACAGCATCAATGGTTTCCGGAACAACAACTGATTTTGGACGACCTTCACGAAATTCGTCTTGGAGTGAACTACGACCTCGGTTGAATTCATCATACCACCAATTAACACTGGTCCCTGATGGAGCTTCATCGCCAAAAATTGAATTAAGTTCATCGATCCACTGTTGTTGAGTTAATCCACGTCGAAATTTGTAATAAATAATCGCACAAAAATTTTCACGATTTAATTCCATTTTAAGTTACTGTAAACCACACAAATAGCGGTCGTATGTCAAAAAGTTCTGAGTACGTATAACCTCAAAAATGTCAAACTTTACGATAGAGCTGGCAGTTGCCAGATTGCAACACTAGAGTTGCCCAATCCCGAAGTATAAAAGGCAACCTTCGTAGCACACATTTTACCATTCAACTTCGGATTCTCTTTCATTCTTATTGAGCTTTCATTCTTATTGCTTCATTTTGATGCCATGAATTATTGAAAAAAGGAAAAGAAATTAGAGTTAAGGTTTAGGACTTCTTGCAGCGTCCTTTAAATCCGAAGCTGTACCTGATATTCACATTCTTCATCTCATCCCGGAGAATCCCAGTGTCGTTTGCTTGTTCTCCGCGATACCTATGACTACGACAACTTTTGCATTATTTTGCTAATATTGCTTATAAGATTCACTCCGTTCTTTTGTGTACAAAGATTTTTGAACGATCAGTTTAAGGAAGTGAACAGAAGAAAATATCTTGGCATTGCGGCAGATAGTAAAGAAGATCCACAAAAAGCTGACCAATTATTTTATGTAATAGTTGGTGACTAAATAGCTGCGTGTGAGGGCGCGGAATTCGGCAAACTGTTGCTGCTGCATTAACGTCAGTAATTAATTCATTGAGACCTTAAATTGATTGAGACCTTTTTAAAACTATTTTTACAAATACAGTCCCAAACTCTGCAGATGTGCTTCCTTAAAGTCCACTAAGTAGCTGACATACGCGGATATTATTGATGCAACTGTATAAAGACAAAGAGCCGTCTACGAAGCTTAAACTGGGATTGAAGCGGAAGCGGCTGAAATCGATATGTCGGTTTACAAGGCGAAACAAGTACGTACTGTCGGCGCGTGCACAAAACCGATGTCTTAAACAGAACTACAATATTGTCAGCCAAAATTAGAAAAGGGTTAGTAACTTGCCCTTCTTCACTGACATATAACACCAAAGTATATAATCTCATTTCCGATTGCTCTTCGGACTCAAAGTGGAAAACAACTCAGGATGGAACTCTGCTGGATAGTTTGACATACAGGAAAAGGGCACTTAAGTAAGAAACGAAACAGCAGAAATCTTTGCAGTCCTTGAGGAAGGCTTTGGAAGAGATTTTTATTTTTATTTGAAAAAGGTGACAAACACCTATTGACGCAATACCGTCCAACATCTATACATCCGACATTTTCCAAACTTTTTGAAAAACTTGTGAAAAAACGAGTGTTTTTTTTAAATACAACAAACTTTTTCAAAAAAGAACAATTCGGTTTTCGTGAAGGCAAATCGACTGAAGATACTATTTTAAAATTATGTAGTGAGATATTTGACAGTTTTAATAAGAATAAGCACAACCTAGTACTCTTCATCGACATGAGAAAAGCATTTGATATGGTAAATCACGAAATTCTATTGAGCAAGCTGTATAGTGCTGGATTAAGAGGTATAATTCATAAATGGTACTAGCTTGCGGGTAAATGGAATCAGCGTTGAGTGGAAGAACTCCGTAAGGTATCTTGGTATACATCTTGACAGCAAATTGACTTTTCACGAGCACATCAAACAAACTCTTGAGAAAGTAAGCATTGCAAAAAAAATGCTTTACCCTTTAATCAACAGAAAATCTTATTTGTCCTTCACCAACAAAGTAACTATTCTAAAATCGATATTCCAAGCAATTATGCTTTACGGTTGCCCAGTATGGGGAAAAGCCGCACTCTGCCACATCAAGCAATTACAAATAGCTCAGAACAAAGTTCTAAAAATGATGTTGGACCTACCTCGGGATTATTCCACCTTAAAACTGCACAAAAGAGCGGGTGTTGAGCTGGTTTACAAGCGAATATTAAAACTGACGGATAAGTTTTATAATTCATGTTCTTTTGCTGACTAGTCAATGAGTTCAATAAACTAGTCAATGAGTTGAGTGATTGTATTCCTCAATATGTTTAACGTCTTTCGTTTGGCATTACCTTACTTATTAAACATTAATAAATTAACTTATTTGCTTATTCATATACTTGTTTATTTACTTTTATTTTGTTTACTTATATATTATATATTATTATTATATATTATATATTTATTGTGTTTATTTATTTATCTGTTTGTTTATTTAATAAATTATATATTTATTTATTGTTTTTTTTATTTTGTATTAATTTATTTATTTACTTATATATTGATTTATTTAATCATTTATTTGTTTTTATTATTTATTTATTTATTTATTTATTTTTTTTATTTTCATTGAAGGTTTTTGTCGTATTTTCCTTCAGTTTGTTTGCTTCCATTTCTATCAAATTTATATAGATTTAATATAAGTTAAACTCATTTTTCAGTAGTAAGATATATGATATATCAAATCTCTGAAATAGATGCTGTGCGATAGCTAATATCAATGTAAACATTTTATTACAAAATAAAAACTATCTATCTTAATAAAATTCATAAATGGCTTACTTCGTGTTAACTCGTTGTTCTGTCAAAAGTTAAATAGTAATATTAGAGCATTTGCTGATTTTTGTTGACATGGCACTGACGTACAGTAATAGCTGCCTTTTTGACACAGCAATTAAATTAAATATGGACCTAAGCATACTTCGACAATGGTTTGCCAAACACGAATTGCTTATAAGCAATAAAACTAGGCTTATGATATGTAGTCTACGAGAACCGTTTCCACTTGAATGCGACTCTTTCACTCTACCTCCTGCACAAGAATGACAATATCTAATCATACTTGAGGTAGTAAAAACTTCGATGATAACACAACCTGTATGTCAAGTTGTTTTAAAATAGAAGGCGTTGAAACCTTTATATACCCAGGTGTCTTAGTGGATAAAAATGTGACGAGGAAAGCACATGTAGAGGGTATTAAACTATATATGCTAACTGCTACTCGAAATATGTACCTTCTAAGGCAACACTGTTCTATTAACATCCTCAGAACGTTTTACTATGGAATAGTTCACTCCTAATTGCAGTACGGTACAGCAACTTGGGGTGGAACCTATAATTGTACCATAGAACCGTTGTATATAGCACAAAAATATGTGATAAGAATAATTTGGTAGAAAAAAAGGTTAGCCCATAGCTGGCCCTTGTTCTAAGTGCTGCGCATACTTCCACTAAGACATCTGTACGTCTTTAAGGTTCTCAAGGTTTTCTTCATGAGAAGTGGACACAATAATTATCTCAGAAGTTCAAACATATACATATAATCTGAGAATAAATTGTTTGTTAACTTGTTCTATTCCATTCTCAAGGAAAACTTCTTGTTTAAATTTTTATACAACGGCAGCACCAAGACTATTTAATAAGTTCTTCTTCTTCTTCTTCTTCTTGTGGCGCTACAGTCCGGGGTGGACCTGGGCCTCAACCAACATGCCTCTCCAGCCAGCACGATCTTTCGCCAGCTGTCTCCAGTTGCGCACTCCAAGTTGGTTGAGGTCCTTCTCCACTTGTGTGCGCCACTTTAGTCTAGGTCGTCCTCTGTTGCGTTGTCCCGATGGCTCGGATTCAAAGACTTTTCGGGCCGGAGCATTGGTGTCCATACGCTCTACATGGCCTAGCCATCTTATGCGGTGTATCCGTAGACGCTTGACCAGGCGCATGTCGCTGTACAGCCTATAGAGTTCGTCATTAAATCTTCTCCTCCAGATGCCATCAACGCAAACAGGACCAAAAATCGCACGCAAAACTTTTCTCTCGAAAAGACTAAGGGCTTCCTCATCCGCCCTTGCTAACGTCCAAGATTCTGCGCCATATAGTAGGACGGGGATGATCAAGCTGTTATATAAAGCTAGTTTAGTCCTTCGAGAGAGGGCTTTATTACTCAATTGCCTCTTGAGCCCAAAGAAACAGCGGTTGGCAAGAGTGATTCTGCGTTTGATTTCGGTACTGATGTTGTTGTCCCTGTTTACCGCGGAGCCGAGGTAGACGAAGTCCTTGACTACCTCGAAGTTTCTGCTGCCTAGTGTGACGCTCCGTCCGAGACGTCGATGTTGTGTGTCCTTCCTTGATGACAGCATGTACTTCGTTTTGCCCTCATTTACCGCCAGACCCATTTTAGCCGCTTCCGCTTTAATGCCAGCAAACGCCTCATTGACGGCTCGCTGTGTTCGTCCAATCACGTCAATGTCATCAGCGTAAGCTAACAATTGAACTGACTTCTGGAAGATCGTGCCTCTGGTGTTGACTTGTGAGTTACGCACGATCTTCTCGAGGATGATGTAAAAGACGTCACATGACAGTGCGTCGCCTTGTCTAAAACCTTTTTTGACATTGAAGGTCTCGGTGAGTTCGGTACCGACCTTGACGGAGCAGCGAGAGTTCTCCATCGTCATCCTACACAATCTGACGAGTTTGGTAGGAATGCCAAAACTAGACATGGCACTGTATAGCTCGTCTCTATGCACACTGTCATATGCAGCCTTGAAATCGACGAATAGGTGGTGAGTGTCAATTTGCATTTCTTGGGTATTTTCCAGGATCTGCCGTAATGTGAAGATCTGGTCTATTGTGGACTTCCCTGGTCTGAAACCACACTGATAGGGACCTATCAGGTCATGGACAAATGGTTTCAGACGCTCACACAATACGGCAGAGAGGATGTTGTATGCGATGTTTAGGAGACTTATCCCTCTGTAGTTGGCGCAGTCAAAGAGGTCTCCTTTTTTGTGGACCGGGCAAACGACGCTGAGATTCCACTCATCGGGCATGCTTTTTTCCGACCATATCTTACAGATGAGCTGGTGCATGCGCCCAACCAGGTCATCTCCAGCTGCTTTAAATAGTTCTGCGGACAGTCCGTCCGCTCCAGCAGCTTTGTTCGACTTTAGCTTGGATATTGTTATCTTCACCTCGTCTAAGTCGGTGGGACGGAATGCTTGTCTATCATCGTCCAAATTGAGTGGAACATTCTGCCTAACAGCGGGATTTGGGTCGTCATCGCCGTTTAGGAGTCTGCAGAAATGATCCTTCCAGATTCTCAGCACAGACTGCGACTCTACTACTAGTTGTCCATTTTGGTCCCGGCAGGCCTTGGTCCGAACCTTGTATCCTCCGGATAGCTGTTTTACCCGACGATAAAACTTTCGGACTTCATTCCTGCCAAAGCACCTTTCCATTTCCTCGACCGCGCGCTTCTCATGCTCCTTCTTCTTCCTTCTGAGAAGCCGGTGCTCTTCCCTTCTTCTCTGTTCGTAGAGTTCACGAACAGCTCGCGTTGTTCGATGCAGCGTCGCCTTATAGGCGTCTTGTTTAGCTGCGTGCGCTTGCCTGCACTCGTCGTCAAACCATGGGTCCCTTCTGGGTGGTGACGTGAAACCCAGCACATCAGTGGCAGCTTCTTTGATGGCTTCTTGACAACGTTTAATAAGTTACCAACTGAAATTAGGCAAATGGTCCAACCAAAGCCTTTTATAAAAGCAGTAAGAAAACTACTTCTTAGTATGGAAAGTTCATCATTGCTAAACTAAGATCTCTGTTATTGTTAATTAATTCACTATGAATATTATATTAAAGTTTCTCTGCCATCATCATTGTTATTGTACATATGTATATATATATAATTAATTGTATTGTTTTTAAGTTATTGAATTTGCTCCACACTTATTTACTCTAATCAAATTGTATATTATCTAACTGAAGGATCATTTGCCACTACTTCTATATGAACTAAAGAATGATGCCCATTCCTTTTCTTAAATTTTCAAACTCATTTTTTGTAGTTCATTAACATAATCTGAAATCTGATTTTTATATTTAAGAAACTGAACTATAAATAATAAAAAAAAAAACCAAAAAAAGATTACTTTTGCAAAAAGAAGAAATATAATGAATAAAAGCAGCAGGCATGAAACAGCGCAAACATGTTCCTAATCAACCTGACACAGAAGAGTTTTCAACCTGCTTTGTATACTGAAGGGCTTCCTAATAGGACATTATATACTAAGAGATGATTGAAGAAAGCTAGGGTTAGCAGAAGTAAGAATTTGTGAATGACAAAGTAAAACTTTTGAAGACCTCAAATGTAGCAAACAAGAATATTTGGGAAATCGAAATGAAAAAAAAAACTTCTTCCATTCATAACTTTTGGCTTTCACAGACCTTGCGTGAATGAACATCTCAATTTTATTTCCCCTACACCATCCCTTTTGATCGAAATGATGACAATAATCAAAGAAAAGCAATTGCAAACTGTAGGCCACCTCTGCTCATGAGACAACAAGAGCACGCACAGCACGAGCACTTAAAAAATCAAGGCAAGGACTTGGGCACTGCGCAATGCATTGTCGGGCAGTTATGTTTGATCACCTTCTCAACTACCAGTCTAGCTTTAATCTTCGAATTAAATTCCAAGACAGTCAGTCATCTACTAAGTGTCTCCCTTCTTCTGTTGCCCCTCCCCAACAAGATGCATACGATTTGAAAACAATTCTCTTCGCACTCCCCTCTTATCCCTTTGGGTCCAATTAAGACCAAGGATCAACTTCTGTCGTTCACATAAGTGGATTTCCATTCAAAGCGAACCCATTATCCTCGCCAAGCAATATCCCCGTTAGTGCCTGCTCCCTCTAACCCCCACCACTCGTCAGTCACTCACTGTGACATCTTTACAATCCAATTCCTTGACACACTCCTTGAGCACTCACACACCGTCCTCGCCCCCAGTCAAATTTAAATGTCATCCCCCCGGCAGCAGCCAAACATGAAACAAAAGGCAACTGAAAAAAAAAATTAGGTCCTCACCTTGCCACGCCGAAGCCATCCAACAGCAACACTGTTCCCAATTCGAATTAGCATAGCAAACTACCCCGCAGCGCTGGGTTGGAGTTGTGGCGAAATACCTGTTCCGGGCATTAGCGTAAAAATAAACTGACGTTTAATTGAAGCCACATCTCAATGCCGAGCGACGGCTCTCGTGCCAGGAACACCAATTTCGGCGGCGCCGCCAACACCAAGGTGTTCCGAGGCTCAACTTTATTCGACGTCGTAATCGTTTTTCATTTCAATGGATTCGCCCCTGCAAAAGGCCTACCGCAGGCCAAAGGGTACAGCGCTGTGTGTGAGCGCGCGCTTTGTTTTCTCCCCTTTCACACCCAACGTAAACGATGTCCTTTGCATTGGAATGCTTGATTTTAGCCAGCTCTCCACAGCCGCAGCAGCCCATAACATCATTCTTCCATCAAACGACTCAGACTGCGGAGCATATTCTGGTCCTTCGAGCCAAATTTCACTTCAAACTAGCTCCCGGAGAGCCCAAGCCCCCTTCGGCCGAAAAAGGACGAAGATAACATTTGCATATTATGTTAATTGGCCGGCATAAATATGTCAGGACAATTCAAGGCAGACACAAGGATAATAGCGCACCATCTCCATCTCCCGTAGGCGGTGTTGTGCGCTTTGGTGACACACTTTCCGCACACAAACCATCGTCGCGTCCAACTTCGCGTGAGAACGGTGTAAATTTCGGCTCACAAAAAAACAGCAAGGACATGCCAGCGGAATACTCTGAGAGCGCGCTTAAAGCGTGTAATTGAGAATAATCGTCCCATGACATCGCACCACTCTGAGATGTCTCTGCCCCTCACTCCACACGAATCAATTCAAATTATTCTTGAGTGTGTCCTGCATCAAATCGCCAGGGATTAACGCAACAATCCGGAAAAACGGGACTCATCGAATTAAGGCGTGGTGGCGTCGGCGGTGGGCACCCCATAAAATCATAGTCCACCGCAATGAATATTAATGAGAACTCATCACCGTCGGTACACGCATCTGAAGGAGACCGGTGAAGGTTGAGACTCAACGGTAAACCGGCTGAACAAGGACATAAATCAACCCTTTTTAGTGCGGCAGCCTCCGCTCTGAGGAGCTCTGTCCTGACGGTGATAGAGTCGGTGATGAAGGTAAACTATTACGGGCAACTACTACTAGGACATGGGTTGGAATGGCAGGAACGGCGGCGGTGCGATGGTGATGGTGCCCTTCAGGGTGCGTACTGCCTGCCTAATGAGAAGATAATTTTTCTTCTCCGACTTAACAGTGGGGTGGTGAAGTAAAGAAACGCTCTTTTTATTGCCATTTGGGACTTTACAGCATGGGAGCCAAATCGGGAAGTTTTTGATAGTTTCAGCATTTTCGGGATGATGCAGTCAGATGCAGTTCCTTCTTAGATTTAAATGCAATTCATCAGAAGTGGCAGTTTTAATTTTTCAAAATGTTCGTTCTTTGAACAGTGTCCTAAATTTTATAAACTTCTGTACTTGTCATATCGAGTGGTCAATATTTTTGCTTTAAGTTCCAACGACACGGACGCTGCAACAAAAATTACACAAGCACTATACACCTACGACCCACGCTCCTTCTTTCTGAGATTTGATTAAAAAACAACATTTTCGGAATTTCAATAACTGTGAACTTTGTTAATTCGGTAAGCTCAATGAGGGGGACTAGAAACGATCCTTCAGGCCAGAGAGGTGACCAAAGTCGTCCATATTCTGACATCTTCCTCAGATTTATGTTTTCTGCTCACAAATTTGGATCTCTTCATACAGTTTTGCGTGGTTCTTATTGAGTTGCCTCAGTGCTATATTATTTGTAGGAGAGGCAAGATAATCTAAACAGTCATAAAATTAACAAAAAATCAGGTCTTTACATCGTGCTTTCGAAAGTTTTCACACTCTCTGGTAAAACAGGAAAAAATATGTAGTCCAGTCCAATTAATCAGTACATCCTGTAATAGTTTCTAAAATTGTCCACATCCATTCTTCCGCCATTCCGCCCTTTTGTCTTTTGAATTTTCCGGCTATGTACAAAGCGCTACAGAGATCGTATCTGGCAATACATCATTTGAAAAATCTTGACATAACCTACAAAACGACGCTATGCACGATTAGTTTGGATATTGCGTTCAACAGTTATAGATGTGTAAGCATGGAGTTCACTAATGCCGAAATTCGTGTTTTCTTAAAGTTTTCCTTCGTAAAAGGCAAATCCTCTAGAGAACCGTTCCGCGAGATTAATGGTGTTTTGGGGGATGGTACTCTATCACTTAGAACGGCGGAGAAATAAAAACGACACCATGGATAAGCCAGCCGGCGGAAGACCTGTGACGACGAATTCCGATCGAATCATGGAAATCATCGAGTTAGACCGGCATGTGGCATCTCGTGACATTGCCCAGGAGATGGGAGTTAGTCACCTTTTAACTGCAGATGGCTGAATACAAACAAAAGCTTGATGCTTGGGTTCCGCATGATTTGACACAAAGAAACTTTCTGGACTGAATCAACACCTGCGATATGCTGCTGAAACGGAACGAACTCGACCCATTTTTGAAGCGGATGGTGACTGGCAACGAAAACTAGATTACATACGACAATATCAAGCGAAAACATTCGTGGTTGAAGGCCGGTGTATAGTCCCAATTAGTGGCCAAGCCGGGATTGACGGCCAAGAAGGTTTTGCTGTGTGTTTGGTGCGATTGGAAGGGAATCATCCATTATGAGCTGCTCCTATACAGCCAGACTCTTAATTTCAGCATCTACTGCGAACAACTGGACCGCTTGAAGCAGGCGATCGACCAGAAGCGTCCAGAATTGGCCAACAGGAAGGGTGTAGTCTTCCACCAGGACAACGCCAGACCACACACTTCGTTGATGACTCGTCAGAAGCTACAAGAGCTTGAATGGGAGGTTTTATCGCATTCACAATGTATCTCGGATATAGCTCCAAGTGATTACCACCTTTTCCTGTCCATGGCGAACGCCCTTGGTGTGTGAAGTTGAACTCAAAAGAGGCTTGTGAAAAGTGGCTGTCCGAGTCCTTCGCAAATAAGGTAAGGGGGGGTATTATGAAGTGGCGGTTTAGATGGAAACAGATTATCAAACAAAACGGCGCATATTTGAACTAAATCCGATCATTGTAACACTTTTTATGAAGCAATGAATGAAGAGTAAAAAAACGGGAGATGTTTGACAACTTTCGTTGTCATTGTCGATCTATCTGTCTAGAAATGTGGCTCAAGAGGACTTTTGAAATTAGAGTTGGACCAGTTTTCTTGGGGGTTCCTTGTAGTTTTTCTTCTTCTTCTTGTGGCGCTACAGTCCGGGGTGGGCCTGGGCACTCCAAGTTGGTTGAGGTCCTTCTCCGGTTGCGTGCGCCACCTTAGTCTAGACTGTCCTCTGATGCGTTGTCCCAATGTCTCAGAATCGAAGACTTTTCGGGGCGGAGCAGTTGTGTTCAAACGCTCTACATGGCCTAGGCATCTTAAGCATTGTGTACGTAGCCGCTTGACCATAGAGTTCATCGTTAAGTCTTCTCCTCCAGATGCCATCAACGCAAACAGGAATATAAATTGCACGCAGAACTTTCCTCTCGAAAAAACTAAGGGCTTACTCATCCGCCTTTTGCTAAGGTCCAAGTTTCCGCGCCATAAAGTAGGACTGGGATGATCAAGCTGTTATGTGAAGAGAGCTTATTACTTCGAGGGAGGGCTTTATTACTCAATTGCCTCATGAGCACAAAGAAACAGCGATTGGCAAGAGTGACTCTGCGTTTGATTTCGGTACTGATGTTGTTGTCCCTATTTACTTCGGAGCCGATGTAGACGAAGTCCTTGACTACCTCGAAGTTTTTGCTGCCTAGTGTGACGCTCTGTCCAAGACGTTGATGTTGTATGTCCTTTCTTGATGACAGGATGTACTTATTTTTGCCCTCATTAACCACCAGACGCATTTTAGCCGCTTTCGCTTCAACACCGGCATATGTCTCATTGACAGCTCGCTGTGCCCGTCCAATCACGTCAATGTCATCAGCGTAATCTAGCAACTGAACTGACTTCTGGAAGATCGTGTCTCTGGTGTTGACTTGTGAGTTAAAAACGATCTTCTCGAGGATGATGTTAAAGAAGTCACATGACAGTGCGTCCTTGGAGTACATCTTTAGAATTAAGTTCTTCTGACGGCATTATTTTTTCGGGAGATGGTCACTGAACCTCGTGAAACCAGTGTTATCGGATCGCCTTTGACTTATTTCGTCCCGAAGACAGATATGGTTCAGCAAGGCTGTGATTTTCAGATCGTCTCTGAAAACAAGAAGTACGTTGTTTTGGTTTGGTAAAGCTAACTTCAGAGATCATGATCATCAACATGACCTCAATTTAACGAAAGCCTGTTCCAAAAACGAGAAGCTCTTGCAAGTGCTTCCCAACTTTTTTGCTCCACTGTTACAGTGCGTATTTGTCAGAGCGGATTATCCTAGACATCTAGGCTGCCACATCCTCGTCATCCCCCTCAAATAGCATCATCAACGCATTACACAAAATTAACGATGAAATGTCGGCTAAGGTGGCTTATGGCGAAAGGACGCCGCAACATCCCTTCAGTACGAATGTACACCCCCCACCTCATGCACACACGCATACTCTGAGGCAGTCATTCATTCCACTCATCTCTCGGCGAGGTGATGAAACGGATTTGCTGGAGGTGTTGAAAGAAACCTGTTATCGATGTCGACGAGTTTACGAGCTGAGCATAGTTTTGCCGCCGCCCACCATCGACCCTCTGCAATCCTCAGGAGCGTTGGAGCGCTGTTGTTGATTATTTGTGTATCCTATCCCGGGCGGCCGTGTGTGTGCGTGTGTTTATAAGTCAAATAGTTCGCATATGTCAGTGACAAATTACATTTACCCTGCAGAAGTGTTTACAGCCTTAACGCCGGATCTCATCCCGCTGCCGCCGTTCGACACTCTGCCGGCGAAGTAGGAGATGAGGAAGGCCGGAATCCTTCGTTTGGATCCTGGTTTAGCACCATCCGTGTTGCATTGCGGTGTTTGTCTGCGAGCGAGCAAGCGAGTGCGTATGGGAGTGTGTGACTTAATTTCATCTGACAGATTTTGACTTAATCTTCGGTGATGGCAACCGGGCTGTCATAATATGGTAATAAGACGTTGATAGCCGAGATGAAGACGATGTTGATGACAACGACAACGACAGCGTCGTGACGGGGGGATGATCGTTGAGCAGCACAGCAGCGACACGGCGACGGTTAGCGCGGTGATGGGCGAGGGTGATGTTGTTGTTGATGATTATGATGATGATGGGGTTGTTGTGTCGGTGCCAAGCCGCCTTTCGGGGCGGTACTTGGCCGTGTGTGATTCATCTGCGAGATGACTTTTATCACCCACCAAGGTGAGAAAGTTATGATAATCGTTGTGGGCTTAATGTGATTTGATTAGAGGTTCGTTCGGTGGAGTGGGTTTCATTTAGCGTTCCCACCTCCAGGGTATGTGGTGATGTTTACTTCTGCTTTGATGGTTGCTGACGGCGATGACGGTAGAGATGAGATAAGAAACAGGACTGCTTTGAATCGTTTTTGGGAAACTTGTTGTTTACAGAGGACTAAGGTGAAAATGGCTGTCATTGGGAATGGAAATGGATCATTGGTTTATAAAGGACTTTTGAAGGTAAATTTCAATAATCTTGTGTGAAACTAGCAATCTGTAATTTAACATGTTCAGTTCTTCTAAGTGAAAGACTCTTTGACCAGGCCTGGTATCACAAAATTCGTGCAAAGTCTGGTAGAGTTTTAAAAATAGTGGAGCTCAAATTGTTCAAATTTAAGAATCTCCCGACCCAGGCAACCCCAAATGTGTTAGAGGTAAATTTTTGAAAATTTTAAAATTAGAAATTTTGAAAAATTGGAAAGAGAACATAATAGGCCAACCTTTTTGAAGGTCAGAGTCTCAGAAGATTAAAATTTATAAATGTTCTTAAAGACGAATGTGAATTTAGGACTAAAAGTTAAAAACTGCGAAAGCTCAAAATTCAATAAATTTGGAGTTGCTACTCTACAGGTTCACAGTCGAGAAGCAAAATATTAAATTAGGGATCCTGGAAGGAATAAAGTCCAAAATATAAACAGACCAAAAAATGACCGAATTAATTTAACACGTGGTGTACGCTTTTTAAAGGAGATCGAGAATATAAACATGCTCATCGGACACGCTCATCGGACACGCTCACCGGATGTTCAAGCTCATCAACAACCGATAAAAATGTTGAAAAAGTTGAGAAATTATTTACTGAAGATGCCGGCATATCGGTCGGCTCATGCCATACAATTTTTTCGAGAATTTCGAGCATAAGCACGTGAGAGCGAACTCCGTTCCAAAATTGCATTATTATGACTAAAAAACAATATCGCATGAGTATCACTCGGGAATTCTTGAATAATGTCAACGGCGATACAGATTTGCTTAAAATAATAACGGGGACCAATCATAGGTAAATGATTGTAGGATTGAAACCAAAGTCCAATCGTTCCAATGGAAGAGTCCAGGAGAGCCGAGCCCAGCTTATTCGCAAGTTCTTGGCCAAAAACAACGCCTTATCCTGCCTAAGGCACCGAATTCACTAGATCATCGGTCTCTTCAATCTGTTTCCAAGATTGAAAAGACCCATAGAAGGGGGGAGCATATGCAAACCGAATCACTGAGGAAGCTCAAGGGCATACAAGCAAGTGCACACCAGAACTACTTGGTTGTGATTTAACCAACTTTTTCACACTGCAATTTCGCAGTAGATGGACCACTCCACCAACTCATTCGCTCAACGATTGGCCTTCACAAGGGAATTAAATTAATTAAAATTAAACAATTTGTTTAAAAATGTGAACATTAGGATATGGAAAAAAGGAAACAAAAATCCAGGGTGCTTGATCTGCTTCATGATTATAACTTCTCTAATCAACTCATCTTAACTAACCCAATCTATATATTAATGAAAACTTACGGCTTAGCAAAACAACCTAAATCTATCTAACTATGTCCCTTACAATAGATAGACGTGGATATGGCAACAGATATCCTAGTGAACGCTATTCGTATGTGCTTGAAGCAAACTTAGCCCAAAATAATCCGCATTTTTTTGATGACTTAACAAGAAATGTCTTTGAAAGAAGATTTTGTTTATATTTTGATAGAATCGGTTTTGTACGAGGGTTGCCTTTCATATTTCGGGATTTGAGAACAAAAACAAATATTAATCACCGAAAATAGATCTATACACTCTTGCATGCGTTTGAACCAATTTTCGAAGCACTTTTGCCACTCTGATTGAGGTTTCTGCAGGTGTCGAGAAACGTTAATCTCTCATTTTTTTTTTAAGTTATAATTAATAATTGTTGGTGCGACAGTCCACAGGGGGACCAGGGCTGGCTCATCAACTACTCGTGTTGTGCGCGCTACTGTTCTCTCACGAGTAGAAGGGACCTACAGTTTTTTGCCGACTCCGAACGGCGAAGTTTGAAAAGCTTTTTCTTAGATAGTTTTTACTCTTTGAGTGTTGTCAGCAGATCGAAAGAGGTGGTGCTGTGAAAATTCGAGGTGTTCAACCGGGAATCCAACCTATACCCTTCGGCGTGTGAGTGTCGCACTCTACCCACTACGACACGGCGGCCACATTTTTTAGGTACGGGAATAAAAAGAAGTCATTCGGTGCCAAGTCAGGACTATACGGCGGATGACTCATCAAATCGAGGTTTTGAGTGTTCAAAAATGCAGTTGTTTAAGCCGATGTGTGAAAGCTTGCATTCTCGTGGTGAAGAGTGATCCGTCTTCGGCGGTTGGTTTTCTTGATTTCTTGGAAGACTACTGGCAAACAAATGGTTGTATACCACTCAGAAGTGACTGTTCTGAGTTGTTCTGGTGGTACGATTGCTACATGTCCAGTTTTTCCGAAAGAACAGGCGACCATTTGCTTGGAAGTGCTTCGTGCGTGAGCAACTTATTTTGGATTTGGCTCAATTTGAAACACCCATACAGTCGACTGCTGTTTACTTCCGGGCTCATACGCATAAATCCACGATTCATCACCTGTCACGATGTCATAGACGTGTTTCGAAGCACTGCGATCGTATTTTTGGACCACTTGAGACGAGCCTTTTCTTTAAGCGATGACAAATTGTGTGGGATTCAACGCGAACAAATATTTTTGACGGTCAAATGTTCATTTAATGTTGAATGTATGCCGCTTCCGCCAATGCCAAAGGTTGTCTCAATCTCACGATAGGTCACATGACGATCTTGCAATGTCATTTTGCGCACAGTATCAATGGTTTCCGGAACAACAACTGATTTTGGACGACCTTGGGGTGAACTACGACCTCGGTTTAATTGACCACACCATCGATAAACACTAGTCCTTTATTGGGCTTCATCGCCAGAAATTGAAGTTCATCGATGCACTGTTGTTGAGTTAATCCATGTCGAAAGTTGTAAAATATAATCGCACGAAAATTTTCAGGATTGAAATTCATTCATTCATTTTTTGGACGAGATGAATCTTTTAAGTTACTGTAAACAACACAAATAGCGGTCGTATGTCAAAACGTTCTGGGTAGGTATAAACTCAAAAATGTCAAACTTTACGATAGAGCTAGCAGTGGCCAGATTGCAACACTAGGGTTGCCCAATCCCGAAATATAAAAGGCAACCTTCGTATTGTAATTTATTTGTAAGCTTTATAGAGAAATCTTCTTGATGAAATAGATTTTAAATAATATGTTTATTAATGTTTATTCTTTATTATAGTTTTTTTTTCTTACCTCCCTTACGTAAGTTGGGCACAACTTTCCGCATCAGTAAATATCAAGCGGAGGCGAATGGTTTCGATGCAGCGGACGAACTGTACTCTGTTTCAGATGGATCTCCCACTACTAAACCAAAGAACTCCTCGAGGCTACGAGCGACATCTGGATCGTATGAGATTCGCCTATTCACTGTTTGGCGTACGACATGAAAGATGATAGGACATCCTTTCGCATCCTGTATCAGGCTTTTGGAGTCTAGATAGTGATGTGCTTCGGGTGGGATAAAGCCGTTTTGCCGCAGCACCTACGTGGTGGGTTTTCACTATGTTCTCTATTCATTTGTCTTCCTGCCTTTCTAGCTGTTATGTTTGTTATTTGCACTATTTGAGCTATAACTTTTACCTATAACTTTATTTCCTTCTAGCTGAGCTTGCAAGAGGCAAACCTCTGGCTGATCATGGACAGGGCTCGCTTCCCCGTTGGTAACTATAACGTAAACCAAGGACTTAAATTTACACAAAACAAGAAAGCGACAATTAACTTTAACTTTGCCCCATGAGGAGTTGCACATGCAACTGTCAAATCAAGAGTCGATCGGCAACCACTCACTAAGGGTGCACTTCCTATGGATTTGCGTATTAAATGCACTGCATAGTTGTAGGCGAAAAATTATAATAGTTCTTCGAGTCGCTGAAAATACTCAAAGAGAACTTGTTGTACTTGAAAGTTCTGTTTAAGGGTCGGCATATAACTCTAGGCCTCTTCTACTTGTGTGGCACGAGTAGTAGGCTCGAAAATTTCCTTAAGAAGCTGTTCCCTAGCCGGTGTCCAGTTATTACTGAATATTTTGTGGACTTGAATTTTTCAACTTTGACTCAGACAAGGACTATTTCTCTTATTTTTTACGGATTTGAGTACAGGCACTTAAACTACTTGACGTTTTTATTCAATTCGAAATTTACCTGGAGTCAATGCTAAAGTGCGCCAAGGAAGGTCGCCAACAGACTTCTACTACAACAGACTATAGAATTCATCAAAAGAGCTTCATTGCGAAGAACAAAACAAGTCACTAAAAAGTTCACACAGTTCAGAAGCGAATGACGCTTCCTTTCAAGCAACGAACTGCATATCCTTGCCATCCCAAGTCACATCCTTGCCAAGTCATCAATCTTCCCTGTCAAACCGTACAGAAATACTTATAAAATCAAACCAAATGTCCCACCAGTGAAGGACTCCCCAGAAACAACAATTCAAATTGCAAACGCCTCATAAAGAGCTATTCATCTGAGCGGAAGTCTACCCGGAGGTCATCCTTTTTTCCTTCAAATCACAAACAACTCATTCAATTTCGCATCGAATTCTCGTAAGTTATGCCCACTCCCCACCAATAAGGACAAATGTCCTTCTCCTTCGAAAGTCAACGGCCACGGTTATGATCTACTCAATATTCCTGGTATATATCTCCTCAGCCAAGTCCTTTCGATTTATTGAAAATCTATTCCTAGTTCTGTATGCTTCATCCAGCCATAGCGTCAAGGATCAATTGTGTCTTTCGGTCTCCGACAAGGAGATTTATCCGCAAAACAAAACAAAGCAAAAAATCCTGACACAAACAGCCATTGACGGAGAATTTATCCTTTTGCGTTCGCCGCTGTGTAGTTAGTGTCCTTTTAGTCTCGCACATATTTATGTACATTACTCCCATTCCGCTGTGTGTCTCATCGTTTTGTTTTGGACGTTCGCACAACACAAACAGTCGCACTCACAACACAGACGCGCGGGGACTCGCCCATCACGTTTGGTCCTTCGAGCTGAAGCAAGACGATGATGTCGCAAAACCAGAAACGACTCTAGTCCAAAAAGGACGAATAAATTTCGGTCTCCATCATAAAAATGCTCGCATTTATGTTATTTGCTGGTGCTCAGTTGCGATGCGGTGCAGGGCGAGCTGCCGGGCGGCGCGGCGCGCTTTTCTCCGTCGTCTTTGTGTGTGTGACGGGTTATTTCAAATGCGACTGTCCATTTGGATGATGATGGTTGTCCCAGCCATTAGTTTTGTTGTTTTATGCCTGATGCCAGGACACACACTAATGTGTCCTAAATCTCTTGTGTCTTGGCCCGGTTTTGGCTGGCGGTGCGGTTGGTTATCTCGGATGTCCCGTCCACGAGCGCTTGTAACTCGTGCTGTGGAATGCTCTCATCATCTTTTATGTCCTGCCACCAGGATACATGTACATAAACTGCTTTAGAGTGATTGGTGGCGGGAGTGAGTGAAGTGAAGCCACCCAGCAAACATGCCGTCCTCATCGTCGTCATCATCGTCTGAGACGCTGTCGTTTCCTTCGTCGTCGTGGTTGTCGTTGGCCTCGTGCTCGTTGCTGTTGTTTTCCCGAAGTGACATAAATATCTCCAACGGGTGACATTTACGACCGCAAAGCGGTTAAGCGTTCCGCCGCCATCTTGTTGGAGGGAGAAGGAAAGTGCGAGGCAGCGAGCTGCCTTCTTTCTCTGTTGTATGTCTCCTGGTATCCTGTTTATTTCTGATTTATTTGTCAGTTGCGCTGTCAGCAGAGCGGAGTGTACAAGAAGTCTCAGCGTCGCGCAGAAGGATACATCCTTTCAGTGTAATCCTAGCTCTGAGTGAAGTGTTGGTCATGGACATTCCCGGTGTATATCCCTTGCTTTCGTTCAGTGACGCCTTCGAAACTGCTAACTTCTCGCATATATCACTTTAGACAATACACACATGCACACACACATGTGAGGAGTGTCGAGCCACAGGAATGTCGCATCCCGTCTTAGACTTGGGGTCGTTGACGATGATATTTATGTGAAGAGTTATGCCGCGGGAGAGGAGGACGATGGAAGGAATCCATGTGGTTTATAGATTCCAGCGCTTGACATATTTAAGGATTTGAAGGATCCTTGCAGCGCACAGTGAACTTTTCCTTCAATCCAACGCGACATTGGTTAGTTATGACGAAGGCATATCCTTTTTCTTAGATCCTGGCGGATTGAGGGTGTGGGCGACTTCAGGACATTGGCATTTATTTTGGAAGCAGTGTGGAGGTCGTAAATATATTGATGCTGAAAGGTGGAGGCACGAAAACAGGGTAGGTCTGGGAGTCGAGACCGCCTTGAGAGCTTGTAAGAATAGGTTATTGTAGGAAGGATTGGTGAATGCATCTTTTTGTCTTGAGAAGACGGAGAAAAGAGAGAGAGGTCTCGAAAGTTTGGAGATAAGCAACTGTATTCCATCAATCGGAATGATAAGGACGCCAAAAAACAAAGACAACAATGAAATGGGGGGTAAAAGAAACAATGAGTGAATTTTAAGTAAAGTAGTGATCCTGGTGGTTTTTGATGCTGTGGAAAAATGTTGAGGTTTGAAGCTGGAGACATATTTTTTTTTATTTTTAAGTTGGCGCTACTGCTATGCATCTGTGCAAAAATTTTACGTGCTAGTCTTGGAGATGATTTACCAATCAGGGAAGCCATATGGTATAGTGGGTCGTATTAAGTGCCTGTATAGTAACAGCTTCGTCTTTTTGGGCAGTCCTTTCTCGTGTCATGAACGAGCAGATGTGATAGAGTGAGGATAAAAGCTCAAGCTCTGACTGAAGTTCATTCCAGGATAGTTCGCATTTTGCCTAGTTGATAGCACTGTTTCGTTGGGTAGCACCACCATGTTGATCCGTCTGTTCGGGAGCCTCGTCATGTTGGTCTCCGTAGGTATCTGAGGACCGATTTCTTGATCCGAATGCCCCATTTCTGGTTGGAGATGTGAAGCTTTTCCATTTATTGTTCGATCTTTGTGCTGTTATCTGTGGTGACGGCGAAAAAGACGATAACAACGAGCCATCACCGAACAAGCAACTATTCATACATGGAGATAATAGCGGTTAAACAAAGCCGCTGTAACAGACGGACTGCCCGCAGAACTATTTTAAGCAGCTTGAGATGACATAGTTGGGCGCATGCACCAGCATAAGTTATGGTCGAAGGAAAGCATGCCCGATGAGTGGAACCTCAACGTCGTTTGCCCGGTTCACAAGAAAGGAGACCCCTTTGACTGCGCCAATTACCGAGGGATTAGTCTCCTCAACATCGCATACAAGATCCTCTCTGCCGTGTTGTGTGAGCGTCTGAAACCGTTTGTCCACCACCTTATAGGGAAGTCCACGATAGACCAGATCTTCACTTTATGGTAGATCCTCAAAAAGGCCCAAAAAGTGTAAATCCACATTCACCACCAATTCGTCGATTTAATGGCCACATATGACAGTGTGTGTAGAGACGAGCTGTACAGTGCCCTGCATAGTTTTGGCATTCCTACCAAACTCGTCAGATTGTGTAGAATGACAATGGAGAACTCCCGCTGCTCCGTCAAGGTCCGTAACGAACTCATCGAACTCACCTTCAATCCCAAAAAAGTTTAAAACAAGGCGACGCGCCGTTATGTGACTTCTTAACTATCATCCTCAAGAAGATCGTGTGTAACTCACAAGTCGATACCAGAGGCACGATCATCCAAAAGTCAGTTCAATTGTTAGCTTACGCTGATGACATTGATGTGAAGCAATGCGAGCTCTCAATCAGGCGTATGCCGGCATTGTAGCGGAAGCGGCTAAAATGGGTCTGGTGGTTAATAAGGGCAAAACAAAGTACATGCTATCATCAAGAAAGGGTTGTCCAGCGACATGCGCCTGGTCAAGCGTCTGCGGCTACAGCACTTATGATGGCTAGGCCAAGTAGAGCGTATGTAGAGCGTATCGACACCACTGCTCCGGCTCGAAAAGTATTCGTTTCAGAGCCATTGGGATAACGCAAGGGAGGACGGCCTAGGCTAAGATGGCGCACACAAGTGGAAAAGGATCTCAACCAAGTTGAATGGCGCAACTGGAGGCAGCTAGAAAGATCGTGCTGCCTGGAGAGGCATGTTGGTTGAGGCCCAGGTCCTCTCCGGATTGTAGCGCCAGAAGAAGAAGAAGAAGAAGAGGAAGAAAACGACCGTGATGTACAGTAGCTATGGTTTCAAGAAGACGGCGCAATATTTCACATAGCTCATACCTTGACCTGTGAGTTAATCCTCACGATCTTGGAACTTAACCCCACTTGACTCTTTCCTGTGAATGTACGTGAAGTCGCATATCTACTATCTTATCTTAAAAAAGATTTTCATAGCGTTATTGCTCATATACGGTTACATATGTTAGCAATAGCTGAAAATAATTTGATCTTCAAATTGGAATACGTTTAGTCTCGATTTTAAACCAAAGAATCGTGTTTTAATAAATATGCCAAAGGATTATCTATTATATGAAGTAAATAATAGATTGTTTTATTTTATTTTAAAGTGCTATACCACTTACCAGGTATACCCGTATGAAGTGAGCGTCAAGATACAAATGTCTCAATAAGGATCATTTGTTGTGAAAGAGTCCTTATTTTTTTTGTTTGCTATGACATATTTAGTACACATCAAGTCATTGAACAGACAACATCATATTTTTTCATCGTGTTAAAAATGCCGATTTTTTTACCAGAAAGTGATGATTTGCGGAAAGCATTAATTTTTTGTTTTCATTTGAAGAAAAGTGCTGCAGAGCCGCATCGAATGCTTGTCGAGGCATATGATGATCATGCTCTATCAGAAGCAAAAGATGGTTACAACTTCAACTGGGTTAGAAATAATGATTTTGATGTGAGAAATGACAAACGTGGAAGACCACCAAAATAGTTTGAAGACGCTGAATTGCAAACGATATTGGATGGAGATGACACTTTGAGTCAAAAGCAAATGGCAGCAATGTTAAATCTTGCACAACAAACAATTTCTGACCGTTTAAAAGCTATGGGAAAGATTCAAAAGTGTGGAAAATGGGTGCCACATGAATTGAATGAAAGCAGATGGAAAACCGAAAAAACACTTGTGCAATTTTGCTTCAAAGACACGTATGAAAATCGGTTTTGCATCGGATGGTTAATGGCGATGAAAAATGGATTTATTTTTAGAATCCTAAACCAAAAAAATCATGGGTTAATCTGGGACAACCATCAACATCGACTGCAAAACCAGATCGATTCGGCAAGAAGACAATGCTGTGTGTTTGGTGGAACCAGAAAGGTGTACTGTACCACGAGCTCCTAAAACCTGCTAAAACCGTTAATACTGATCGCTACCGACAACAAATAATCAATTTAAACAATGCATTGATTGAGAAATGACCAGAATGGGCCAGAAGACACGGCAAGGTGATTTTGCTCCGTGACAATGCACCTGCACACAAAGCAAAACCGGTTCAGGATACAATCAAAACACTTGGCTGGGACCCGCTGTATTCACCAGACTTGGCTCCTTCCGACTACCATATGTTTTCATCGATGGGGCACGCATTGGCTGAGCAGCACTGTGATTCCTACGAGGAGGTCGAAAATTTGTGCCTGATTGGTTTGCTTTAAAAGATGAACAATTTTATTGGCGTGGTATTCACAAATTGCCAGAAAGGTGGTCAAAATGTGTAGAAATGGCCCATACATTGAATAAAACGTTTTTACTTTCCCTTTAATAATTAGTGTTTTACTTTAAAAAAAAACGCTCATTTCATACTTTCATACAGCGTTTGAAGAATGTTCCTCGGGGCCAGGTTGTGGATGCTATTTTTCTCCTACGGTAAGAAGAGAAATGAAGTTTTTGGCGATGGAGATGACCTGGTTGGGAGCATGCTCACCGATACCTTTAAGGTCAAAAAAGGTTTTAGACAAGGCGACGCACTGTGACTTTTTCAACTTCATCCTAGAGAAGATCGTGCGTAACTCCAGAGGTACGATCTTCCAAAAGTCAGTTCAATTGCTAGCTTACGCTGATGATATTAACATGACTGGACGAAGGCAGCGAGCCGTCAATAATGCGTTGGCTGGAATTGATGCGGAAGCGGCTAAAATGGGTCTGGTGGTTAATAGGGGCAAAACGAAGTATTTGCCATCGTCAAGGAAGGAAACACAACATCGACGTCTCGGGCAGAGTATCACACTAGGCAGCAGAAACTTTGAGGTAGTCAAAGACTTCTTCTAACTCGGCTCCGTGGTAAATAGGGACAACAACACAAATACCGACATCGAACGTAGAACTCACTCTTGCCAATCGCTGTTTCTTTGGGCTCAAGAGACAATTGAGTAATAAAGCCTTCTTTCCAAGTGCTCAGCCTGGTTTATAGCATCCTAGTCCTACTTTATGGCGCGGAAATTTGGACGTTATTAAAAGCGGATGAGGAAGCCCTTAGTCTTTTCGGGAAAAAGTTTTGCGTGCGATTTTTGGGCCTGTTCGCGTTGATGGCATTTGGAGCAGAAAATTTAACGACGAACTCTATAGGCTGTACAGCCACATGCGCCTGGTTAAGCGTCTTCGGAGGCCCAGGTCCATCCTGGACTATAACGCCGCAGGAAGAAGAAAAGTAATGTTGATCAGTCCTTTACCGTGATTGCACCTCAAAACGTTTTTGGTCAGCCCCTCATCCATTTCTTTGGGCTTAAATCACGTGGTCCAGCCACATCATCTTTGAATGGGACAGTAGTACCAACACAAGAAGAAAAAAATTATGACAACTCAAACCACATAGCAATTGTCAAAAACAAACTTCAACATAATCGAACTACGAACTAAACATTTAATTAGTTGATATGGTGAGAAACAGGAGTACCAACGTAACGCAAAAAAATACAAATCAACAGTGGATTACACACGATATTTTAAAATTTGTCACACGTCTGAAATACGCCATATATTGTAACAACAGTGGATTACACACGATATTTTAAAATTTGTCACACGTCTGAAATACGCCATGTATTGTAACAAGTCTACTAAACCAGCCACCATCTTGGTCAAAATTTGGCAAAAAATCAAAAGAAATAGTATTGGAGTTGCCATGGTTCTTCAACACAATAAAGTGATACAGCGTAGTTCGGAAGAGGGGCTGTGTGAGTGTGACCAGAGAAGAGAACTTCTTTTAATCTTACTTCATCTCAGATCACACAACTCTCAATAAAATTAAGAATTTTTTCAGAGCCGGTGTTGTTGTTCAGTTTCCTTACCCGAAATAGGATGTCCTAAGATTTTCAGGATCCAGCTTTAGAGTCATGTTGGTCCAAGGTTACATACATCATATTCTTTTGTCCTCTCACCAGATCGATCTTTCGGTAGCTTCAATATTCAAAAGTTAACTAAACAACATGCATGTCGGTCTGAAAATATTTCAGTTTCCAACTCGCCAAAAACATTGGTTTCTTTATACAGGTCACACTCTGCCTATATCTCTCGATATAAACTCGTCTTCGTCACTAGCAGTGAGATGCATAGCAACCGCACTGCACATAACTTTCCCTCCTTTCATCTCCACCACCGCCATAGCTCGCACTGATTTCTTCCGACTAAATTAATCATTTAATGTCCACTTAGCGGGTTTTCCAATTGGTGGCACGGTAGCATGACCGAAAATTTTGAAATAACTCTTCAAGATATATGACCCGAACAGGTGTTCGCTATTCGGCGGAGCCTGCGAGCGACCCCACTAATGAGCAGAGCCCACTTCTGCCACCGCACCTCCGTCGCCCTCGCCATAACCCTTTTGAGATGAGTTCCAAAATGGCCATTATCTCTCCCCCAGCGAGGGCAACTCGTACCCTTTTCGCCGGCAGCGTCTCCAAAGCCGTGAAGATGACACACCAAAACGGGGTGGACCAGAAGAAAAAACAAACGAGAGTAGAAAGCCAAGCTTCCAAAACTATGCACGGCAAGACACACACAGACGCCCAGTGCGGCGCAAACAAACACCCGTCCGTGTGCACGGACACGGACAACATTCATTTATATCCCTCCCCGATGGCGGGCGACCTATTCGCACATAAAATGTGCCATAGTGTGCATTATTTTAATGTCACGGATAAATCATTTTTATGTTCGTGGTAAATCAAGGACTCTTCCATCCAGCGCCCTTCCTACCCGGCCAGTTCCATCTATTCACCGCTCCTGGCCCGTGATCCTTGCGGGCCGGTGCATCTGGAATTCGTCGTCGTGAACAGCAGCGGCAATGGATGTAGCGACAGCAGCAGCAGCAGTAGTGGCGGCAGCATCCACCCACTGCGAGTAGCGGGCCGCTTTTGGTGGACATCGCGCAGCTGAGTTGTTGTCCCTTTTTGCGAACGGAGATCATCCCTTCCCACGAGCGATGGTGTCGTGTGTTAAATTTTATGCCCTAATGGGCTTTTTGTATATTATACAATTATACAATCGCAAAAAAGGACCAAGTCCCTCGCCCCACTCAGACGAGCGACACCGAGTGCACAACAACGCGGCAAACAAAAGCTGCTGTTGGCTCTTCGAGAAGTAAAAGGATAATAACCACTAGCCACTGAATGATGGGTGTTGCCGGTGGGGCGGGGGACGGGTGTTAGGTGGCGGTGTATGTGTGAGCAAATCGAATGGCAACAGCGAGGAGGTTATAATATATTTAGCGAGAGAGTACACTGTGAGGCATACAAATAATAAATGAGCGAGAGAGGTGCCATAAAACACTTTGCAGGATGACTCAAAATGTCGGACGGGAGAAATTATCGCCGAAAAAGGATTCCGAAGAAGGATTGCTGCAAATATCTCCTCCTCCCCGCCGCCGGTGGATGTGTGCCAGTGCCAGCGGTGGTTGCGCTGTGTGAGTGCTTGCAGGGGGAGGTGAGACGTGGCTTTTGGGTGTTTTTTGGTGCGGATTGTGAGTGTTGTCCTTCGGCGGGTACACTGCACATGAGAGATGCGAAAGGACTTTCTTTGTATGGCCAGGAGTGGTGTTTCTTTGGGGCGAAGTCATAATTTATGACGGGATTCCAGTGAGTGGCCATCGCATCGCCAACGCCGCCTTCTTTGCCATCGCTGATGATGGCGATGGGCGAGAACGAACGCGCGCGAATTATTGCTTTTGCTTTGGACATGTCGCATAAGGACAATCCGAGCGAGCTGCGATAATCCGGTGTTTTCGCCTCGAGGAGGTGGCAGGGTGGCAAGTTTAATTATTGTCTTCCTAGTAATTGACTGCCCTGGCGGCGGCACAAGGTGTCCAGTGGGAAGCACTCGCCCCAGAAGGGCGCAGATTTTGGACCAGACATTTGGATAAATGAAAGGATTTGAAAAGCAGACAATTTCGAAACAATAGTTGACTTGGTGGGGCTTGCAGTTGGAAGGCCCATACCTTTGCAAAATTATTCGGAGTCTCTTTGTTTTCTTAGAATACAGCAGGACTTAGTCGATAGAATGTGGGGTCCTTAGAGAAACTGACGATCACCATATGAGTTCAACTAATTTTAAGAAGGTTTATTCAAGAATCGCAAAAAACTGACGCTAAAGTTGAAGAACTTAGCCGAGAAAACTTACTCTTACCTACATAACGTGACAGTACTTAAGGAACCGGTTTTAAAAAAAAAAGGTTTTCTATGCCTCCTATGGTCACCGTGACGTAGTGGTAGGAGTGCGACGCTCACACGCCGAAGTTCCAGGTTCAATTCCCGGTTGAACATCTCGAATTTTTCGCGGCACCACCTTTTTCGAGCTGCTGACAGCACTCAAAGAGTAATTCCTGTTTAAGAAAGCTTCTCAAACTTCGCCGTTCGCATTCGGCAAAAAAACTGCAGGTCCCTGATGCCCAATGATCAGCTAGCCATGACATATCATTGTCGCCGTAGTGTGCTAATTGCTGTCATGCTAGCTTCCAGTGGGATGAACCATCTACAGTCGAAGAGGAGGAACTTTAACTTACTAAGTGAGACAGGCTTTGAAGACTTGGTGCAGACCATTTGACGCTCAAAGGTGGCATGCAGGCTTTGAAGACTTGGTGCATGACCACTAACTTACGCTCAAACCTGGCATGTAGGTTATCGATTTCTGTTTTCCTCTCTCCCATACACATTCCACACGATTTAGTCGATGGATACCCAGTCTGCTCAGTCTGCTAGCACGCTTCCTTCCTAATTGGTTATTACTCCCAGAAGTATGTGAGCCTTAAGTCGAGGAATGACTATATTCTTTTTGAAACACTGTCTAAGGGCCATCTTTGCTTGATCAAGTGTACTTAGTCCATGTGTAGTTGTAGCTTGCTTGTGACAAGGGATAGGTGTAGGTGTTCGCGCCTAAGGAAAGGGGAACGTTGCCACATAGCTGGATGATTCGTCAGCTGGGAAGTGACCTGTCACTTAGCATGGACAAAGACTTAATCACTTGGCACTCATGGCTAGACATGCGTGACGTCAATGACCGTTTTTGGAGTTTCATAGAACTAATTGCAAGGACCTTTAAGACAGATAAGATGATGGGGATATCCATCGTTTGGCTTCAACAAACTCAGCCTTTTGTGGAGTACGTAATGGCTGGAAGATCTGAATTTGAGTCCAACCGTACGACTAGCCATCAAGAACTGCTTTGAATTAGGTTATGGGCTGGTGAAGGTTTTATGAAAGCAAAGGCAGCCCTGGTTATAGTCGTTCTAAGCTCTAAGCCCCCGTGGCAGCCGTGGTGTAGTGGGTAGAGTGCGACGCTCACACGCCGAACGGTCTAGGTTCGATTCCCGGCTGAACACCACAAATTTTTCACAGCACCAACTCTTTCGAGCTGCTGACAACACTCAAAGAGTAAAAACTGTCTAAGAAAGATTCTCATACTTCGCCGTTCGAAGCCATTAAAAAACTGCAGGTCCCTTCTACTCCTGAGAGAACAGTAGCGCGCACAACACAAGTAGTTGACGAGCAAGCTAAGCCCTAGTTCCCCTGTGGACTGTCGCGTCAACAATTTTTATTATTAAGCTCTAAGCCCAGCATTTGCCTGTGGGATGATTTAGGAATTAAATATCGGCCTCTTCTGGCTGCCAGGTCATAAGAACTTTACTTCGTTTCGCAAAGCTTGTGAACTGCCTAAGCTGAGGCAGAGAAGGAGACAAAGAAAAGGCCTTTAGTCGAAGCTGAGCTATCAGATCATCGTCTGTTATGGTTTTTAAACGCATGTGTTTTTGGAATGTGTTTGACCGGCAACCTTTCATTAAGTATTTGGTACCGCGCCCGCATTTTTCAGGAACTTAACTTTATCCCAAAATATACATCAGATGGATATTGAATCAAAATTTTGCGTGCGATTTTTGGTCCTGTTTGCCTTGATGGCTTCTAGAGGAGAAGATATGGTTACGAGCTCTATGGGCTGTACAGCGACATGCTCCTGGTCAATTGTCTTCGGATGCAACGCTTAAGATGGATAGGCCATGTGGAGCGTATGGACTACACTGCTCCAGCATGAAAAGTCTTCCAATCTGAGCCATTGAGACAACGTAACAGAGGATCGCCTAGACTAAGGTGGCGCAAACAAGTGGACAAGAACCTCAAACAACATGGAGTGCGCAACTGGAGACAGCTAGCGAAAAATCGTGCTGGCTGGAGGGGCATGTTGGTTGAGGCCCAGGTCCACCCCGGACTGTAGCGCCAAAAGAATAAGAAGAAGGATATTGAAACACTGGGTCACTTGTAAATGGATAACTGACAATCGAGGGAGGTGATTCGACAGAAGTCGTAGTCTCTAAGCTGGGCTTTCAAACGAAATGATATCATTTCCTTTAAAAATGGTGCTGTTCCTTAATTAAGACAATTTTTTTTTTACAATTGGCGCGGGATTGTGTATATCCTTAAGTGACTGAAATTAAGTCATAACCCGGACCGAAGGTTTAAAGGAAGGACGTGCCTAATTGATTGCAGAAACGTCCACAGGAAGAAGGTAAAGTGACAAAGGTTTAGACTAAGGGGATAGTCAATGACTTTGACTTATCTGTAAATGTACAGAAAGGGTATCCCCCGAGTACAGAGGCCCGATTTATTCGTTCCAATCTGCTGGTTGAGAGTTCTTTTTAAAGAAGTTGGGAGAACGATATTGATATTTTGTGGGAGGAATCTGGTCTGTGTTAGTGTGCTCAAATAATTGTAACTCAATTCGAAACATTGTCCAATAGATTTAAGCCTAAGCCTAAGTCTATTGAACTTAAGTCTATAAGCCTGATTGCCATGCCTAAGCCTAAGTCTATTGAACTTAAGTCTATAAGCCTGATTGCCATGCAGCCTAAGATTTCCTCTTGCAGAAGAACCACTGGAAGAGGGAAGAGGGGAATGTAAACCATATGCGTGGCGGGAGTACTTCTAAGAGTTCAACATATACATTTCTTAAACAGACCTGCACTTCGAGAATTAGCATTCCCCGTTCTTCTCAAAAGGTTATATCACACAATTTCGTCTTTTCGAAAATCTGTTTAATATTTAATGTCTCGTCAAGTTCGACCCTGACCTTAAAGGAGTAGAGGGTGATCTCTGTCGTTTGACAGGATATTCCGAATCCGGCGCTTTGCAGCTCGTCTCTATGCATGTTCTCATATGCCGCCTTGATGTCGATCACCGATTTCCAGATCAGCCATAGTGCGAAGATTTTTCCGATGGTTGGCTCTTTGGTCTAAAGCCGACTGAAAGGAACTTATCAGACGAATGGTCCCATAGTCCCGTTCAAACCTCTGACAACATATACGTTGCTTAAAGTTGAAAATCGTTTGCTGGCGCGCAAAAGTCTTAAAAAATCGTGCATACAGAAAGTGGCATCCAAGGTGTTACTGGCTGGGCGGCTGAGTGCATGCTAACGTCGAGCTAACCGGGAACGATCTTCAATTCTCGGCTTCTCTCGAGATCATTCGACAGAGCAATCTGCTTCAGTCTGAGAAGGAAGGAAGATAAACAGAAGGAAGATAAACAGTTGGCTCTTCGGGCCGTAGCTTTACCTTGACCAGCAGATTAGGGCAATTTGGCCCAAAATGTCACCTACCTTTGATGCTCCAGCAACTACTCCCCGCACCGATTTGGGTATGAGTCTCAGGATGTTCTTTCACTGCGTATGTGCCAGTTCCTCCTGTTCCTCGAAAAGGTTCTCTCGACCAATAGCAGGTGTTGGCAGATTGTGCGAACCACAAAAATTTGTAAAAATGTTTACCTTTAAAGTCTATTTACAGGCGGGTTGGCTGAAGTTCCTCATGAATGTAGCAACGTGTATGTACACGCAGTTGCTGGAGCCCAAATCAGTCATATTCCAGCTTATTTTAACCCTTCTACGAATTCAAGCAAATTAAGCCAGCCACTCAGTTCATTTGGATGAAACTCACCCAACTTCTAATGAGGAAGTGTTCCCGCTTGAGATGGAGTTCACATATGGAAAGGAACCTAAACCAAATTATTGTGCGTAGTTTGAAACAGCGAGTGATTCCCAGTTCTACCGTGGACTACATCACACTTTCATTCACATTTGATATTGGAACAGGTGCGGCGTAAAAACCAGTATTCTTTCTGATGCAGTCCTCATTCGCACAACATCACAAAAAACGCAACGGAAGTGGCAAACTTCGCCACAACAAAACATACGCTTCGCAAGGCATCCCCTTTCACGGTTGATCACATTCGCGAATCACTGCCCGACCGACAACCTTCCCTCGTTGTGCAACTCACCCCATTGCCGGTCGTTTTGATGAATGTCCTGTGACTGATTCATTATCGATAACCACTGTCGGTGTTCGCTGCGACTCCGGTTGGTAGAATCAAGTCCGACTCACACACGGTTCCTGCATTGTTTGTTGAGCTCTAATTTATTGCGTCCCGTTATTATCCTCCTCATCCGAACCATGCTCATATCACCATCCTCAGGATGTACGTATGCAACGCACGACACGTCCTCGTCGCGATGAACAAAAAGGACATATGCGAAGGAAATCGAATGAGCCGCCGCACAAATGTGAGTTATTGCCGTCACTTGAGTTATTGTGTCGTCATACAAATGTTATCCTAAACAATTACCAGGGAAACGCACGCCAAGGATTATGTGTCCAGATAAGGACAGTTTTCCTTGTTCTTCTTCGTCTTCGTCTCCTGCATTCGAAGATTTATTTCGCAGAACTGCGCAACACGATGACAATGATGAAATTCGAAAACGAATTGACGACGATGCATCCCCCGAGGAAAAGACACATTCAAACTGGAAATGCGATTGTTTCGCTATTCATTGGCAGTGATTTACCGCTGGCTGGGTTGTGTGTTGTACAGCACACAACTTTAAGGGTGCGCCGCCGTGAGACGTGGTGATGTGCCGCTGTCAGGATGGGTTGACGTGGCACATCGATCGTGGAGAGAACAAAAGTTGACTACGATTTTATTGCGATTTTTACGACTGCACGAGAAATTAAGAACAATTAACCGTCCGGACGAAGGGTTGACTTTGAGGTACAGGGAAGGCTGAATGACGTTTTCGGAAACAACACTGACCGATACAAAAGGTGAATACGCTGAGCATCGTGTTCCTGGAAATCTAGAAACTTCCCCATATACGTCGAAAATGAGTGACTCTCCTGCTTTTCGATGATTATTGTCAAAATCTGCTCTTGCGTTAATAATAATAATAATTATTGGCGCTACAGTCCAAAGGGGGACCAGGGCCTAGCTTGCTCATCAACTACTCGTGCTGTGCGCGCTATTGTTCTCTCACAAGTAGAAGGGACCTACAGTTTTTTGCCGACTCCGAACGGCGAAATTTGAGAAGCTTTCTTAGACAGTTATTACTCTTTGAGTGTTGTCAGCAGCTCGAAAGAGGTGGTGCCGTGAAAAATTCGAAAAATTGGTATTGAGCGGGGAATCGAACCTAGACCCTTCGGCGTATGAACGTCGCACTCTATCCACTACTCCACGGCAACCACAAAAAAATCTTAACACAGCCGCAATATTTTTCTAACGTTGCTTCTTTTAGCTTTAAAAACGTATGCAAAACATTTTTGGGCATCACCGGTTCGAGTCCGTTAATGAAATCGAAAACGGCTCAATAATTGGATCGATACCGTAAGGACCTATTTTTTAAAGATGCTATTTCAAAATTGGCAGAGAGATCGAGAGCGTATCAACACAAAAAGCAGAATTGATTTGTATTCACAACTCTATACTAGATCGCGCTGTTGACTTATTGGTTGACGTCGGTTCCGTCTAGGTCACCATTAAAAAATTATTAAAAATTTTACAGATCTTGTAAAGCCGCAGCACTTTCGACTTGATACCCCCGGGGCAAAGTTATCCAGTACATTGTCCAGTATTGATATGGATGTAATACTTGCCCGCCTTTGAAGAAGAATTTTCGAAGACTCCCGTTGCTCAGTCAATGTACTCTTCTTCTTCTTCTTCTTCTTGAGGCGCTACAGTCCGGGGTGGACCTGGGCCTCAACCAACATGCCCCTCCAGCCAGCACGATCTTTCGCCAACTGTCTCCAGTTGCGCACTCCAAGTTGGTTGAGGTCCTTCTCCACTTGTGTGCGCCACTTTAGTCTAGGTCGTCCTCTGTGGCGTTGTCCCAATGGCTCGGATTCAAAGACTTTTCGGGCCGGAGCAGTGGTGTCCATACGCTCTACATGGCCTAGCCATCTTAAGCGTTGTATCCGTAGACGCTTGACCAGGCGCATGTCGCTGTACAGCCCATAGAGTTCGTCATTTAACCTCCTCCTCCAGATGCCATCAACGCAAACAGGACCAAAATCGCACGCAGAACTTTTCTCTCGAAAAGACTAAGGGCCTCCTCACCCGCCTTTGCTAACGTCCAAGATTCTGCGCCATATAGTAGGACGGGGATGATCAAGCTGTTATATAAAGCTAGTTTAGTCCTTCGAGAGAGGGCTTTATTACTCAATTGCCTCTTGAGCCCAAAGAAACAGCGGTTGGCAAGAGTGATTCTGCGTTTGATTTCGGTACTGATGTTGTTGTCCCTGTTTACCGCGGAGCCGAGGTAGACGAAGTCCTTAACTACCTCGAAGTTTTTGCTGCCTAGTGTGACGCTCCGTCCGAGACGTCGATGTTGTGTGTCCTTCCTTGATGACAGCATGTACTTCGTTTTGCCCTCGTTTACCACCAGTCCCACTTTAGCCGCTTCCGTTTCAATGCTAGCAAACGCCTCATTGACGGCTCGCTGAGTTCGGCCGATCACGTCAATGTCATCCGCATAAGCTAGCAATTGAACGGACTTGTGGAAGATCGTGCCTCTGGTGTTGACTTGTGAGTTACGCACGATCTTCTCGAGGATCATGTTACAGAAGTCACATGACAGTGTGTCGCCTTGTCTAAAACCTTTTTTGACATTGACGGTCTCGGTGAGTTCGGTACCGACCTTGACGAAGCAGCGAGAGTTCTCCATCGTCATCCTACACAATCTGACGAGTTTGGTAGGAATGCCAAAACTAGACATGGCACTGTACAGCTCGTCTCTATGCACACTGTCATATGCGGCCTTGAAATCGACGAATAGGTGGTGAGTGTCAATTTGCATTTCTTGGGTATTTTCCACTATCTGCCGTAATATGCAGATCTGGTCTATTGTGGACTTACCTGGCCTGAAACCACACTGATAGGGACCTATCAGGTCATGGACAAATGGTTTCAGACGCTCACACAATACGGCAGAGAGGATCTTGTATGCGATGTTTAGGAGACTTATCCCTCTGTATTTGGCGCAGTCAAAGGGGTCTCCTTTCTTGTGGACTGGGCAAACGACGCTGAGATTCCACTCATCGGGCATGCTTTCCTCCGTCCATATCTTGCAGATGAGCTGGTGCATGCGCCCAACCAGGTCATCTCCAGCTGCTTTAAATAGTTCTGCGGACAGTCCGTCCGCTCCAGCAGCTTTGTTCGACTTTAGCTTCGATATTGCTATCTTCACCTCGTCTAAGTCGGGGGGACGGAATGCTTGTCTATAATCGTCCAAATTGAGTGGAACATTCTGCCTAACAGCGGGATTTGGGTCGTCATCGCCGTTTAGGAGTCGGCAGAAATGATCCTTCCAGATTCTCAGCACAGACTGCGACTCTACTACTAGTTGTCCATTTTGGTCCCGGCAGGCTTTAGTCCGAGCCTTGTATCCTCCGGATAGCTGTTTTACCTTTCGGTAAAACTTTCGGATATCATTCCTGTCAAAACACCTTTCCATTTCCTCGACCGCGCGCTTCTCATGTTCCTTCTTCTTTCTTCTGAGAAGCCGGTGCTCTTCCATTCTTCTCTGTTCGTAGAGTTCACGAACAGCTCGCGTTGTTCGATGCAGCGTCGCCTTGCAGGCGTCTTGTTTAGCTGCGTGCGCTTGCCTGCACTCGTCGTCAAACCATGGGTTCCTTCTGGGTGGTGACATGAAACCCAGCACATCAGTGGCAGCTTCTTTGATGGCTTCTTGACAACGTTTCCATTCTTCTTCTATGCTTAGTGCAGGAAGCGTCGAACTCTGGGCGAGTTTCCGGGAGACTCGGTCGGCAAAGTTCCCAGCAATCAGCTGCGATTGTAGCTTTTCGACGTCAAACCGTTTTGGCCTTTCTCGACTCCGTTGCTCTCTCGATATCCGGGTTCTTACCTTTGCTACAACAAGGTGATGATTCGAGTCAATGTTTGCACCTCGGAAGGTTGGGACATCGAGAATACTGCAGGAGTGTCTGACGTCGATCGCACCGTGATCAATCTGGTTGACGGTTGATTGATCAGGAGATCGCCAGGTTCCTTTGTGAATGTTCAGGTGTGGGAACCGCGTGCTAGCCACAGAGAGGTTTCGCCCCGAGGCGAAGTCCAACAGCCTGAGTCCGTTTCCGGATGTGTTGTCGTGCAGGCTGTGTTTACCGATGACTCCAGCAAAGATGCCCTCCTTTCCCAGCTGAGCGTTGAAATCTCCTAGAACGATCTTGGTGTCGTAGCTGGGACATCAATCGTATGTTCTTTCTAGGAGATCATTGAAGTCATCCTTGGTGTTGTCATCCTTCTCCTCTGTCGTGAGCGCAAATTAGGCTGATGTTCCCGAATTAAGACTTGATGCGGATTGTCATGAGACGTTCGCTGACTGGGTCGTAGCTCAAGACTTTTTGCCTAAGTCTGCCTCGAACAACAAATCCGCATCCGAATAAACGCTGCCTTCTCTCTCTATAGCAATTGCTGTAGTAGATATCGCAGTTCTTCATCGCTTTTATGCCAAGCCCATCCCATCGCACTTTTTGGATGGCGGTTATGTCAGCTTTGTAGCTGTCAAGGGCCTCCGCAAGTTGTTCGGCTGCACGTGGCCTGTTAAGGGACCTCACATTCCACGTGCAAAACCGAAAATCTTTGTCCTTTAAACGTTTGCTGGGGTCGTCAACAGTTAATCCGTCCTTATCCGAGGCATATCGGGTTTTCTGAACTATATTATTTTTACGTGGTGAGGAAGTTACCCTCACGCACAACCCACAGACTGGTAGGCCAGGCCCATTATTTAAATCCTCGGGCAGAGGAGGTCGCTGCATACATTAGTTCACCATACAACGGGTGTTGTGATGGCTATCCAGGGGGCGCCGCGTGGAGGCTGTATGTCAACTTGACCTGTGCACTGACGAGGATTGCCTTGGCAGCTCGCCATGTTGAGCGCAATCAACAACGTTACCTCGCGTGCATAGGCCCATGCCCCCAATGTACTCAGGAGGCCATAATTTAGCTTCTTAAGCAGCTACTTTTGTTGTACATTGTTCACTCGCCGACATTTAAGAAACTTTCTTAGATGCAATTAGTTTTCCAGTAACTTGAGAACCTCTAAGTTCCTTTGTCGCTCAATCCTGGTGAGTATCTTACTTACCCACTGCGATACGGCGAAGGTAAGGCTCTTACCGATACTCTCAATATAATAATATTCAATAAAAGCTGAAGAGGTCTATGCAAACTTGCTTTTCTCTTTTGAGCAATATTTTCGTGAAAATCATGTCTAACTCAGACGTCATCACCAGAGCCATAATCTGCCCTCTTGATCCACCACTGAACTGAAAACATCCTCTGGCTCCAAGCACTGCTTTTCGACTGTTTTTGCTGTCAAACGCTTAAGTCAAAGGAAAACACATGCAACAAATGTCGCCATTTTTATTGAGGACCAAGTACAGCTCTCAAGTAATAAGCTATTGGCCACATCTCCTGTCCATGGCGAAAAAAAATTTAACTGAAAACGTCCATCGCACAGCCCACCTCGTCGCTTCCTTGCCCCCCACTCGCCAACAGCCCAGTCACATCCTGGAGCTGAAACAAATTGAATTTTAATAATCCATGCGTCAATGACGGTCGTGTATCTATTTTGCATGAGCCCCACTAATTCAGTCGCCACCGCCCTCAGCCGAAGCGTAATGAGGCTCCGCAGCATGTCACCTGGTGGGCTCGTAAAAATTCGTCCTTTATTCAGTTCGGAATATCAATGACATCCTGCCGCCACATGACGAGAGACCTCCTAATGGACTCGCGCAGCAGTGGGTCATAAAAAAACTTATGCGGGTGCGTTCCGCCTTTTACGATCCACCGATGTTCAATATTCACAGCCGGCGAGTGCACCTTGTGACCCCTCGAGTGGGTGGCGGATGATGATCGTAATCGGCATCATTGTCAAGTCGAAGAGGTTCAGGTTAACCAGCACCGGGTCGCAGATGTTGCCGCAGTCCTTCGATAGTTTTCGCCACTCGCCCCAGTGCCACACGGCAGGTTCGGGATGGAATTTAATTTAAGTTCACGTCTGTGAGAGCGAAGGACTTCAAATTGAAAATTGAGTTGATGGGGAGTGGGCGTGATGTTTGGTTACACAATCCACGAGGCCAAAGGGTTCGCTTTGCTTAAATAAACATTCGGAGCATCTGACGCATCCTTGTGCGGCAGCGGCAAACGCCGTTGAGTTGATAAATAATTTCGGAAGTCCGCTGCGCGATTCGGTTTTATTAAAGAAACTACAAGACGTCCTCGTATATTGGATGCATGGAGTGCATGACGGTGTCGCGGGTGGATGGGGAGCTAGTGCCGGAGTTCCTTTTTATTGGATTATGTAAAGCAGGTCACAGATAGCACACTTTGATTCGCTTGGGCAACAAGCGCGGCAAGAAATATGAAAATGTTGCAGGTTCTTCGTAATTGAGGAGACACACTGACGCCTTCAGGGGACATGCTTGCGTCATTTCACGAAGACGTGGAATGGAACTTTACTGAATTAACGATGACATGATAAACTGTACAACTTTGGCAGTTTTAGTATGCACATGAAGTGGACGGGACAAAACTTGGACTTTACAAGGTCTGGCCATCCGACGTAGGTCAGATTTTTCTGTATGTACATCTTCTGAACGAAGCTATTTAACTCAAAAACGCGTTAAAAACGTTAGAGGCTTATATACATTCACATACTTGGCACTGAAGAGGAAGATCTAACATATAGGTAAAAAATTACCACTACCGTTTTTTTCCTCGAATAGCTGATCTGTGGTTTTAGACAAGGCGACGCACTGTCATTTGTCTTCTTTAACATCATCCTCGAGAAGATCGTTCGTAACTCACAAGTCAACACCAGAGGCACGATCTTCCAGAAGTCAGTTCAATTGCCAGCTTACGCTGATGACATTGACGTGATTGGACGAACACAGCGTGCCGATAATGAGGCGTTTGCTGGCATTGAAGCGAAAGCGGCTAAAATGGGTCCGGCGTTAAATGAGGGCAAAACTAAGTACATGCTGTCATCAAAGAAGGACGCACAACATCAACGTCTCGGACAGAGCGTCACACTAGGCAGCAGAAACTTCGAGGTAGTCAAGGACTTCGTCCACCTCGGCTCCGCGGTAAACAGGGACAACAATATCAGTACCGAAATCAAACGCAGAATCACTCTTACGAGTCGCTGTTTCTTTGGGCTCAAGAGGCAATTGAGTAATAAAGCCCTCTCTCAAAGGACTGAGCTCGCTTTATATAACAGCTTGAGCATGCCCGCTCTACTTTATGGCGCGGAATCTTGGACGTTAGCAAAGGCGGATGAGGAAGCCCTTAGTCTTTTCGAGAGAAAAGTTCTGCGTGCGATTTTTGGTCCTGTTTGCGTTGATGGCATCTGGAGGAGGAGGTTTAATGACGAACTTTATGGGCTGTACAGCGACATGCGCCTGGTCAGGCGTCTACGGATACAACGCTTAAGATGGCTAGGCCATGTAGAGCGTATGAACACCACTGCTCCGGCCCGAAAAGTTTTTGAATCCCTGCCATTGGGACAACGCAACAGAGGACGACCTAGACTAAAGTGGCGCACACAAGTGGAAAAGGACCTCAAACAACTTGGAGTGCGCAACTGGAGGCAGCTAGTGAAAGATCGTGGTGGCTGGAGAGGCATGTTGGTTGAGGCCCAGGTCCACCCCGGAATGTTGCGCCATAAGAAAAAGAAGAAGCTGATCTGTATACTGCAATTGAATGATAAGCTTGATCGACTCCATCCATGCTTTTATTATAGTTTAGATTAAGACGAAGGCTAAGAGATATTAGTCTATTATCTCTTGCTCTGCAGAACTACATCTGCTAACCTTTCCCAGAAAGTAAACAATTTCATAGTTTCTTTCCACGGTACAAATGTTGTTATAAAGCTATTGCACAAAAAAATATTATTGGCTAGATCGAATCGATAGGCCAGTTCTGTTCTATTTTTCTTCTTCACTTCCTTAACAGGTAGACGTGGAAATTTTCTGTCTTATTTCCCATTACAGTGCCAGTCGCATGACTACCAGTTTCACGAAAATTTCGACGAAGAGCGTGAATGTCACCATTGACACCCTTTGAGGTTTCTTTCATTTGGAGTCTCTTCCAGATAACGTTGCTGGTGTCCTGACTGTGACTGTCACCACTGACACCCTTTGAGGTTTCTTTCATACATTCACTATATATACATTCACTTTCACAGCACTTTATAAGACATTTGGTACAATGGTCGCTTCCAGACCCTGGTGGAGGGGGAACCCGACTAATAGTGACTGCTTGACCAGAAGACACAGGGCGGCAGAAGCCTCTGGAACTTTAATTCCAACCTGACCGTGCGCCGAGGAAGCCGGTTTTAAGCTGATTGTGTAACCCACTAACTTAGGCGGAGAGGTGACTTAGTGTAAGACCGCATTCGCACTCTGGTGGTGCGATCCATTGAGCGGCAGAGAATTTAGAAAGGCCTCGCTTTCTACCAAGATGACTGTCACTCGAGCATGTTTTCAGTGGGACGTCTAGTCTAGTCTGAGGCCAAGGTCCACGCCGGACTGTAGCGCCACAACAAGAAGAAGTCTAGTCTAGTCTATACCTAGTCTAGTCTAGGTGTAATTGTAGGAGATCACGTTAATCTAAATCGCAAAACAAAACTATGAAGCGAGTCAATTTAGAAGGAAGGAAATGCAAGCGACCAAGCAAGAACTTCAAGTCAGCATGTACAGCGTGGAACAGCTTGTTTTCGAGTTGGTTCGAGTCATGGAGTAATTGAGCCTAGTTGTATGCAATAAAATTCAATTTTGTCTAACACGAAGCCACAGATAAAAGCGAAAATTTGTACCAAGCGAGGTCGAAAATGAAAAATATGCGTTCTAAAGGGAAAGAATTGAAAAATTGAATTGTAAGAAAAAGAAAAAAAGGGTTGCGTGGCAAAATATCACGACATGGCAACAAAGGAGTCAGGAGGAGTATCAAAATATTTTGTCGTCGTCGCTCGTATGAACTGGGTGGGGCATTTGCTCAAGTCGCGCGGCAATCGCAGCCATAAATCCGCAAAAAAGCGGCGTTTGAGGCTGTTGAAGCACAATCTGCAGGCTTATTACTCCATTTACCAAAAATTCAATATATCATCCAGTTCTAGCTAGGTAGCTAATAGAAGAGTATAAGACCTACCGTGACACGACTATGTATATGACCAATGCAACAAACCAAGATTAGTTTGCCGATTTGAATAAAGTGTGAGAGGGAGATGATCCAAACTGGCTCCACATGAAACTGGTGCCGAAGAAAAAAAAAACAGTGTCTCTAACATGCCACAACTACAACATCAAGGTCCAGTCATACTTTGGTTTGCGCCATAGTCAAAAAAGAGAATAAGTTGTAGAATAATTATTCACCCATATCGAGCTTGGGGTAAGAGACCATTGGCTGCACAATAGCAAAGGAAAGACAAAGTATATGGCGACCTTGTCTGCGAAGAGAAGAGTTTGTCAAACTATCAATAAAATCTAGCAAAGCCTACTAAAGTCTGTCAAGGTGCATCATATCTCCTCCAAATAATGTCAAAGCTGCTGCTACTCTCTTACGAGGTAGGGAAAGGGCACATCGTTCAAATGAAACGAGAGAAAGGATTGATCCCGTCCGTAAAAAAGAACGATTCTTGTATTCCAATCACGAACTATGTGTATACAATTTACACAGAAGCAACCGTCGCAATAAGCATCTTACGTGTATGTATGACCAAAGAGGGACCAGCTCGGAAGGTTTTTCAAGGCTCTTTTGAAACCTTGGTGCAAATGGTGTCGACTAAGAGTGTCGTTGTTGGCCTCCATTTTTAAAAAGAAGCAACGAGTAATAAATCGGTTAATGGGATGGAGGATTAAACCACGACTGATGCTGAAAAAGGTCATCTGACACTTAAATGAAACATTAGGTGAACATTTGTAATCTACAAAACAGAATCGCATTGCAATCGACCATATTGTGTACAACTATGGTAAGCCACTACTATACAGCTACAACTTAAGCCACTTCTTGTTCATAACGCGTTGGTGAATATCGTCATAACCTACTGTCAACATAAGCTCGAAGGAGGTGGTGCCGTGAAAAATTCGAAAAATTGGTGTCGAGCTGGGAGTCGAACCTAGACCCTTCGGCGTGTGAGCGTCGCACTCTAACCACTATGCCACGGCCACCGACGCATCTGGGTTTGAATCCCAATAATTTGAATTTTCGATTTTCACAACAACTGAAGTGTCCTGACGGGCAACGAACAATTTTTCTTAAGTGACGGTGTACATTTCTCAACCAGTAGATGTGCCGGTAAAATCGCAACAATAGTGGTATCAGAAACTCAATGAATGTTCCACAAGGTGGCATGGCATCCGAACAAAGTAATGTAATAGTTTGGGGCCAATAGTTGGATGGTTATAATCGATTAGAGACAATTTTGTTGAATATGGGCAAAAATTAGAGATTATGACTTAGACAATACGTGGTCAAATAAAACAGAAAAACAATCCACCCAACAGAACCACTTATGATTCATCTGCGTGAGAAGTTTCCTGGTCGCGGCATTTTTTCTTCCGATGGCCTAAACTAACCACCAAGATTGTGCAATTTGACACAGATGGTTTTTTGTTTTATGGAACTAAGCTAAAACTAGTATCCTAGCCAAAAATCTTCGATCTCTAGAAGCACTCATAACCAACTTTGCTCAAGTTATAGGCAATTACTATCCAAAGTGTAAGAAAAACATTTGTTAACGTTACATCAAAGCCCGTGGCTGCGGTAGCGTAGTGGGCAGAGTGCGACGCTCACACGCCGGTGCGGCTCCGATTCACGGCTGAACATCTCGAATTTTTCACGGCACCACCTCTTTCGAGCTGCTGACAACACTCAAAGAGTAATAACTGTCTAAGAAAAAGCTTCTCAAATTTCACCGCTCAGAGTGGGCAAGAAACTGTAGGTCTCTTCTACTCTTTAGGAAACAGTAGCGCGCACAACACGACTAGTTGATGAGCCAGCTAGGCCCTGGTACGCCTGGACTATCGCGCCATACAAAAATTATTATTAATTGAAATTTTATATTTCCGCTTTAACTGAAATTGTACAGTGTTCATTTGCTATATGAGCTCCTGGCTATGAAGACCATTTGCGATGAAATAAATTCTAAGGTTTCAGGCCGTAGGTCAACAATTTCGTGTGAATGCGCCAAAATCAGTTTCAGGGTTGAACTGTTCAAATCAAATTCGTTGCTCGTAAAGAAGCCCAAATTGCATTGATTCATTCTTTACGGCACGAAATTGTTATTTTGTTTTATTTCTTTAATTGTTTCCATTCCATTGAGTCTGCGTAAAGATCTGCACCAGGTCTTTGCTACTATTTACGTTTATGGCACCTGGAGAAGAAGACTCCATTATGAGCTGCAATTTAAGTTAAGCATCTTCGGTTTCTACTCTGGACAGTAAACCGCAGCTCTAGTTCGAAATACTTCGATTCCGAGGCATTGGAAAAATGCAAAAGAAAACGTCCGCGAGCGATATAAAGAAAGACATCAACCAACTTTCGCAAGTAAAGGCAGTTGATCAAGGATCTAGCGGAGATCTCGGATGTGCCTGGACTGCAACCCCAAACAAAGTGATGGGAGATGAAGAAATAGGAGAATAAGAAGAAAACAGGAGAAGGAGATATAGAAGAAGGAAGGGAAGTAGAAAAAAACAGAAAAAGAAGAAGTGCCAGAAGAAGAACAAAAATGTGGTAAATTCTGTTACGAAGGTTGCCTTTTATATTTCGGGATTGGACAACCTTAGTGTTGCAATCTGGTAACTACCAGTTCTATCGTAAAGATTGACATTTTTTAGGTAATACGTACTCAGAACGTTTTGACATACGAGCGCTATTTGTGTTGTTTGCAGTAACTTAAAAGATTCATCCCGCCTAAAAAATGGAATTAAATCAGGAAAATTCTCGTGTGATTATTTTTTACAACTTTCGACGTGGAATAACTCAACAACGGTGCATCGATGAACTTAATTCAATTTTTGGCGATGAAGCTCCTTCACGGAACAGTGTATATCGATGGTATGGTGAATTCAACCGAGATCGTTGTTCACTCCAAGACGAATTTCGTGAAGGTCGTCCAAAATCAGTTCTTGTTCCGGAAGCCATTGATGCTGTGCGCCAACTGATATTGCAAAATCGTCATGTGACCTATCGTGAGATCGAGACAACCTTAGGCATTAGTGGGACCAGCATACGTTCAATGTTGTATGAACATTTGGTCGTCAAGGAAATTTGATCGCATTGGATCCCACACAATTTGTCAATCGCTCAAATAAAGACTCGTGTCGAGTGGTCGAAAGAAATGCTCCAAAAATACGATCGCGGTGCTTCGAAACACGTCTATGACATCGTGACAGGTGATGAAACGTACGCGTATGAGCCCGAAAGTAAACAGCAGTCGATTGTATGGGAGCCAAATCCAACAAAAGTTGCTTGCGCACGAAGCACTTCCAAGCAAATGGTCGCCTGTTTTTTTCGGAAAACTGGACATGTCGCAACTGTCCCACCAGAACAACTCAGAACAGTCAATTCTGAGTGGCACACAACCATTTGTTGCCAGTTGTCTTCCAAGAAATCAGGAAAACTAACCGCCCAAAACGGATCACTCTTAGCCACTACAAAGCGAGCTCTCCTACATCGGCTCAAACAACTGCATATTTGAGCACTCAAAACATCGATTTAATGAGTCATCCGCCGTATAGTCCTGACTTGGCACCGAATGACTTCTTGTTATTCCCGTACGTTAAAAATAAAATGAGAGGTCAGCGTTTTTCGACACCTGAAGAAGCGGTTGTTGCGTTCAGAATGCATGTTTTGGAGATACCTCAATCAGAGTGGCAAAAGTAATTCGACAATTGGTTCAAACGCATGCAAAAGTGTATAGATCTTAATATAATATTATTTTGAAAAACAATAAACCTATTTTTAAGGATTTAAATTTGTTTTTGTTCTCTAATCCCGAAATATAAAAGGCAACCAAAACAATCAGAAGCTCAGATCTCTTCCTTTTTTATTAGATTTTCAGACATCACGTTATATGTCTAGAAGCAGGGACCAACAATCCGCAGGCTATTTATGAACGTACCTTTAGTAGATTCATTTTTATTTCAAATTAACTGGTACTCCGCCATCTTCTATGGTGATGAATTGAATGTTCCTTTCACACTTTGGACACTTTGGTGGTGTTATAGTCAACCTACTGAAGGAACAGTTTAATCCATACCTTTAATGAAATGAAACGAAACTCCGGGGCAATTACTGGTATGCACAGGGTGCATACAGATGAATAAGCATTGAACCACTTGTCGTTGGGATTGGAGCTGATAATTTTCATATTAAAAGAGGCTTCAAATATTGCAATTGGACACTGAAGTTTATCAACAATGTCATCAGTGAATTACCATTTTATAAGAAGAATGATAAAGCATACATTGCCGGCTGTGAATAAGGGTCCTGTTTCATTCGTTCTCAGTGACTAGATTCAATGGAAACGTTGTGCGTAGACTTACTCTGGTCATCATGACAACAAGATGATACGATATGCCACATAACAGGTATCCCAGTAAGGCAGTGCTCAAATCAGAGAAATACTCCCTTTATTTTGTTAAGAATTCTCGCGAACTCGTTCATCCCCCGTATGGTCGCCGTTAAGCAGTCCTTCGGCTTCCAGCGCATTTTACCAACTGCCAAAGCACTCAGAAGAGCACTCCCATCGGAACCCATAAACAACTCAAAAACGAGCCATAAACCATGTTCATTGCGCACCACTAACGTGGACGCATGTCTCGTTCCTCCCCGGTCTCTCGCTCTCGCAGCCACCTCCACCCACCAACCTCAATGGAGGCGCACAAAAAATACAGCGCGGACAAGGACACGCCGTCCACAGAGTGCGAGAGCGAAAGAGGCACACGAACAACCACGTGGATGCCTTATCCACGTTATCAACCGCCACCCCCTTCGTGAAAAAGAATTTCCAAACTGCATACGCACTTTCCAGGAACTTCCACCAGCCCGCCACCACTGCTGCTACGATTCCTGGAAGCGCAGGACCAACAAGTTGCTGTCGCACGGACACCTGTTGAATTGCGACATCCTGGAAGCGAGCGGAGGAGATTTTCTTGCGCTTTCTTGAGAACTCCCCGGGTGGCAGGTGGGATATCTTCTGTTTGCTCAGCATTTTCATCGCGTACCATCATCGCGTCGCTCTGCAAACTGCCACGGAATTTACGACCCCGTGGCGGCGGCAGCGGTATTCGGTGTTTGCCGAGCCGCAGGTGACGGTGATCTTTCCTCAGGGCTGCGGTGAACTGATTTCCATTTGTCGGCTCCGACAGACGCGCACAAACGCACTCACACACAACCGGAGAGCCAGTTTGGAACCGCGCTCCTAAGTCGTCTACATCCGCTGGCAAATATTTGATTTGATTTTCGGTACGAGATCAAGAAAAAGCGGAAAGCGACTGCGACACGAGGTGCAATCTTCTGTGTGACTTCAGCTCCAGCACACAGAAAGGGAGGGTGGCAGAAAAAAAAAATTAATTACCTGCGTCGCATACGAGCCAGCCATTGTTCTGTCGACGGCGCGGCGGACGGATTCTAATTAGATGTGCCACTGTCCCGCGACCGGGGTTGGCGGAAAGGGCTGCAGTTGATTTAAGCTTATTGGAAGAACGGATCATGTGCTGGTGCGCGGAAATCTGTGCAAATAGCACTGGATAGGAGGCAGTGTCTTGCGGTGGCGGTTCGGTTGAAAGCCGGCACCTGGAACTGATTGCTTAACGTCCGCCGATGATGATGATGCCGCGGATGATGGTTGCTTGCACTCGGCTTTGTGGACGCCTTGTTGATGACATTGTTTATGGAATGTTTGCCCAAGACAATAAATGACGTCGTTGCGGTGCGTTTGATGGGTGCTTGTGCTTAGCTCAGAACTGGTGGTCGACTGTGAGGCCGCGCTTTCAAAGGGCGATTGCGAGAGATGTGCAACTGATGTTTGGGCCGTTGGTTTCCTTGAGGTGCGGCTGTAATGAGAGCCATGAGAAATATCTAAAGGGATTTAATCGTTTCGGTGGTGGGATTTTTTAAGGACATCTGAGTGTTTGTGGCATTCATGAATGAGTCGCCGAGTTCCGATGAACTTTTAATCCAAAATTACGATATCAATTCAATGGGAAACTCCACGCTTATCCATCGATATATGGATTCTTCAGATTCATATTCAAAATTTAATTATTTATGTTTAAGTCTAAATTAACTGCCTATGGTACTCCTCCGAAAATTCACCGAGATAAAACCCAGAGGCAAGGAACCTTACAGCAGCAAGTTTAACATTGAGCACGTTTTCATATTCCATCCAACAAGCTTGTAACACTTGCGTCTGGAAAAGATCTCGAACATACATATACATCGATTGAACATACATATACATACATCCCTGCGTCTGAAGTGGCAAAAGAAATGAGATTGAAAGTGCAAATTGCCAGCACACTGCGAAAAGTGAAAAAGGGACTGGTCCTCATCAACAGTTCTGTGGAACTTCATTTAAATATTGATTCTACTCAGGAATTTTTTGTTTCTATGATGTTCAGGGTGGTGAAGCTTTTTCTTGGAATCTTTTTTTGTGGTTGCCTCGAGCTGGAGTATCAGTAAAGAGGTATCCTATCAGTAGCTCAGCTACTCGTCTAAAGATTTTCTTCCCTCGTCAACCATCGTCTCTGTTGCGTTGTTCGAATGGCTCGGATTCTAAGACTTTTTATGCCGGAGCAGTGGTGCCCGCACGATCTACTTAACCTAGCCACATGACGCTCGAGGCAGAGGCATGCCGCCGTATCAAATGCCATCATTGAGGACTCATCAATGCAAACAGAACCAAAAATCGCTTTCTTTCGAAAAGACTGGGATTTCCCATTCGTTTTTATTGTAGCAGCATCCGGCGCGCCGTAAAGCAAGACTGCGATAACAAAGCTTATACACCGAGCCATCTTAGTCTTTCGAGAGAGGGCTCTATTACCCAATGAAGCAGCGATTGGCAAGATTGATTTTGTGTTTGGGCCCGGTACTGATGTAGTTGTCCCTATATACCGCGGAACTGGACGAAGTCCTTGACTAACTCGAAGTTTCTGCTGTCTAGTGTCAAGCTCTGTTCAAGATGTTGATTTGTGTTCGATTTTGCAGATCTGTATAATTTGACGAATTTCGCTGATCATTTCCTATGCAGGCTGCTTTAGAAATAAGACATTTTTTATAGCTGTAATCGATATAAAAGTTCCTTGGCTTAGGTAGCGAGGAATTTTTCTTTCTTCCTACTTATATCGGCAATAAATCGAGGTATTGCTGCAGGAGAAGTATGAACGCCTTCCATGTTAACGCATGACAGTAAACACTGTCCCAACGGTACGGCGGCTATCAGCTTTACATCGTTTTTCTCTCATCTGATGGGGCGTCTGTCCTCTTTGGACTGATTTGAATTATTCATGGATCAAGTTTATTTTAGGTATGATTTTGCGTTTTGTGTCTTTTTTTCAGACAATTGTTCACTGCGCACCACTAACGTGGACGCATGTCTTATTAGATAAGACGAAGGTGTTTCCCACGTTGCTGTCAACAATAGATCAGGATTTCCAAAGAAATCTGGCTTTCCTTCGTCATGGAGTAGTATCCGGCCACTGTTCGATATGATAGGTGGCAGGCGAAGATTTCGCACAAGTGCCTTTTTAAATTTTAAAGCTCGTGCAGAATCCAAGAACAAGATAAAATTTCATCTAAAGTCTCAAGACATGGGCAGAGTTTTGAATGACGGATTATATACCCCTAAAGTATTCAATTTATTATAAAATGTGGTCCACAAGGGTCTCAAAATTGCTGCTTAAGCTGTTCCGCATTCCGAATAAAATCTAACGAGCCTAAAGTGTCGCACCTTAACCCAAATCTTAAGAATTTAGGTTGTGTGTGCTTTCTAGACGATCTCGCTTTCATGGTAACAACTTGAAATATCACATCACACCTATGGTTTCTCTGTCTAGCAATCATCCACTTTGGTTGAAATTTTACAGTGTTCACTTTCTATATGACCTTCTGGTTAATAATTGTTGGCGCTACAGTCCAAAGGGGGACCAGGGCCTAGCTGCTCATCAACTACTCGTGTTGTGCGCGCTACTGTTCTCTCACGAGTAGAAGGGACCTACAGTTTTTTGCCGACTCCGAACGGCGAGATTTGAGAAGCTTTCTTAGACAGTTATTACTCTTTGAGTGTTGTCAGCAGCTCGAAAGAGGTGGTGCCGTTAAATTCGGAAAATTGGTGTTGAGCTGGGAGTCGAACCTAGACCCTTCGGCGTGTGAGCGTCGCACTCTACCCACTCGGCCACGGCGACCTTCTGGTTATGTGAACCATTTTCGATCATATAAGTTCTAAGGTATCAGGCCGTAGGTCTAACATTTCCTATGAATGCGCCAAATGCATTCGAAACGAATTCGTTGTTTGTAAATAGGGCTCCGTAGCATTGATTCATTCTTTTCGGCACGAAATTATTTTCCAATGAGTCTGCGAATACAAAAAAAAGACTGTAAGATTCTGCATTTGATCTTTGGTCCTGTTTGCAAAGAGGAACCATTAGCTGTTTAGCCTCTTAGTAATCCATGCACTCCGCTGTGTAGGAGAGGCTTTGACTGTGAAGAGCAATTCCCCGTATTTTATGAGCTTGAGATTTGGGGAAGCTAAGAAAAGTGGCGGCCGTGGCGTAGGGTAGAGTGCAACCCTCACACGCCGAAGGTTCTAGGTTCGATTCCCGGCTGAACACCTCAAATTTTTCACGGCACCACCTCTTTCGAGCTGCTGACAACACTCAAAGAGCAATAACTGTCTGAGAAAGCTTCTCAAATTTCGCCGTTTGGAGTCGGCAAAAAACTGTAGGTCCCTACTACTCGTGAGAGAATACTAACGCGCACAACACGAATAGTTGGTGAGCAAGCGAGGCCTTGATAACCCTGTGGACTGTCGCGCCAACAGTTTTTATTATTATTAAGAAAAGTCTCGAGACACTGAAATACGTTAACGACGTAACCTTTCGAGCTCAGCCAACCATGGACGAGCACGTTCAGCTGTCTCTTGGTCTATGACATACATTACAGTGGTAAACCTTGGTACGTAAAATTTTTTATCAGTCCACTCATTAAAGAGCAAGTGGAAGAAGTTTTGCGCGAATTTTATACAAAAGCGTTGGTCGTCAGAAAATTGTGTTATAATTCAGGCGTATGACATGCAGTTCTTGAAAATGAGCTCCTGCCTATTTTTGACAAAATTCGTGTTAAAACATTTTTGGAAAAAATAAAACACAACTATGGTCATCCACTCTCTGCACTCGACAAAAATAAATAGAACATTGGTGTGTGACCACAGTCTGGTACAACAGGGGGTACTTTACGAGCCAAAGTGTAGGACACAAAGTTCAGGAACAAATAATAGAAATAACTGGAAATAGAAATGATTTTGTTTATCTACGTTTTTAAATTGAATGTGATTCTGATGTCTTCCTGGAGAACGGTTGAATGACGCAATTCATTGGTCATCGTGTGGGTCCTAGTTCATGTTTAGTGTTTTTCAAATCGTTGCTTACATCTCAAGTGTTTGTCCGGTCAACTAGGTCGTTTTATCTGCCCCTTCTCTGGAATCGTATTCAAATTCTTGTCCAAATTTTTATTTTTCTTCTTCCCTCGAGCCCTTATCCAAGTCTTTGTCATACTTTACCAAGTCCCCATCCAAAACAATGCCCCAATTCTTGTCGTGCAGTTTTTTTATCAATGTCTTTGTCCAAGTCTTTGTCCAGGTCTTTGTCCAAGTCTTTGTACAAGTCTTTGTCCAAGTCTTTGTCCAAGTCTTTGTCCAAGTCTTTGTCCAAGTCTTTGTCCAAGTCTTTGTCCAAGTCTTTGTCCAAGTCTTTGTCCAAGTCTTTGTCCAAGTCTTTGTCCAAGTCTTTGTCCAGGTCTTTGTCCAAGTCCTTGTCCAAGTCTTTGTCCAAGTCTTTGTCCAGGTCTTTGTCCAAGTCTTTGTCCAAGTCTTTGTCCATGTTTTTTTTTTCAAAACTTTGTCCAAGTCTTCGTTCTTGTCTATTTTTTAGTTTACGCCAGAGTCCTGGTTCAGGTTTTCATCGATCCATTCTACTTTACCGCACTCTCTTAACCAAACTCTAGCCGAACGTTAGACTTTTTTGCCCCAAAATATCCCACACAGGATAAATCAAATTCATAGATCGCACATAAATCGCAAAAGTTGTGCTTCTGCTTAGCACAGAGAAGATCCCCGACTGTGGAGGTTCTCTTTAAATGAGGGAAAATAGCCTATCATCTGTTTTCCCTATAACCGCTGTCGTTCCCCAAGGCTCAATCCTGGGCCCATTATTATATATTATCTTTACAGCCGATATCCCTCAACCATCAAGCTCGGAAGTCAATATCATTAATTACACGGAAGACACCCTGGTCTATTCTCAAACTCCGTTCATAGTCCTCAGTACTAGGCTGCTCAACAGATATCTCTCATCGCTCATGGACTACTTCGATAGATGGAAGATCCAGCCCAACGAAGAGAAAACCCAAGTACTGGTCATCAAAGGTCCCACCAATCAGTGTTCCAGAAATACGTTGAGGAACCACAACAAAATACGGATCAAAATCAACAATGAAAAAATCGAGCCCGTCACAGCAATGAAATACCTAGGAGTAACATTCAACGGGGATTTTTCGTTTGGCAAACATATCGAAAACCGCATTTCGATTGCCAAAATACAACTCAACCACTGCCGGAAGATCATGTGGAGACCCAACGCACTGTCCAAAAGGATCAAGCAAATCGTGTACAAGCAAATCATCAGACCATCACTAACATATGCATACCCAATTTGGTTCCATTTACCACCGGCCCAAATGGAAAAACTTCTGATGTTCGAGAGAAAGTGCTTCAAAGTCATCAGCAATCTGCAGAGACAGCCAATCTCCATGAAGTTCATCAAGTCTTCCACCGTGTACAGACAAACGGGAATAGATCGGATTGACAGACGAATCCTCGAGCTCTCTATTAATTTCATCAAGAACCTTCCCAACATCCCCAACAACAGCATAGCTGAAATAGCGGCAACAGCAGCTGATCCTTCGGACTACTTCCTGAGTACTAACCACCAATAATAATAATAATTGTTGGCGCTACAGTCCAAAGGGGACCAGGGCCTAGCTTGCTCATCAACTACTCGTGTTGTGCGCGCTACTGTTCTCTCACGAGTAGAAGGGACCTAAAGTTTTTTGACGACTCCGCACGGCGAAATTTGAGAAGCTTTCTTAGACAGTTATTACTCTTTGAGTGTTGTCAGCAGCTCGAAGGAGGTGGTGCCGTGAAATATTAGAAAAATTGGTGTTGAACTGGGAGTCGAACCTAGACCCTTCGGCGTGTGAGCGTCGCACTCTACCCACTGCGCCACGGCGACCACTAACTAACCACCACGAACACTTATTCCATGCAGGGGAAATAGTGGACAGGCAGAACAACATAACCTACTACAACGTCAGGATGAGGAACAACACATTTAAATATCACAATACACAATATATAGAGCGCGAACTGAGTTAGATTAGGCTAATATAAATTTAATCAGCAGGTTTTAAGCACCATTTCCTGCCACTTAACTAAATAAATGTCTTTTAAAAGATAAAAACATTAATCCCAGCAGATGTGTATCAGGCGCCCCAAGGGACCGACTGTCATTCAACGCAAATGGAAATGAAGTTTGTGGTAAGGGTGACCAAAGTCTTGTCGAACAAAAGACACCCATCAGCAATTCACAAGAGGATCGGAAAAGTGAAAGAGTCTGCGGACCTTCAGCCCAACTTTTACCCACAACGTGACCAAAATTAACTCATCTCTTTAAGGGAACAATCGGCTGCAAGGCACTGTTAAACACTGAGCAGCACCCTCATGGAACTTTTAGAGTCCTCTAAACGAAGTTTTTCTTCTAGGCAAGTCTACGCTAAGATCCCACAGTCTCACATCTAGGTCAAAATTCGCAAGCCTCTTTTCACATGCCCCTGAAACAGAACAGAACCATCAGAAATTCCAGAGCATTGCAGTCCTTGTCACTCATCACGTTTTCACTCTCCGAAAAGTATTCTTTGACCTAAACCAGCGGACCACTACCATAAACCACAAAACACAAAGGCACTCAAGCACACCACATCACTGGTAAAATGTAGTATCATTGCGACGAATTGTCCGCAGGACAACCCATCACAATACGAGGCCGCTTCGGAAACAAAAACAAACAGACAGAAAAAATGCGAAAGCCTTTCGGGCGACAATTTTCGTTGTTGTCCTCGAAAAATGAAATAAATTCTGCGGTAGTCTCGCGGAGTATCCTTTGGTCCTCTCGTTTCATCGTCTTCTTCACGTCGTCGTCGTCGTTCATCCTGTTCGCCGTGCTGCGGAATTATAATACTTGAGGTATTATGGCCCCTACCTGTGTGCCAGATAGGCAAACAAACAGGATAATAATGGTCACAGAAGTTTAGCGCAAAGCCCCCCACCGCAGCGTGCACACACACACACTTCAGACAGTTTCGCTTTTTTCCTTTCTTGCGGAACAATCAAAACAGATAAATATAGGACACAACAGGAGGACTAAATATACATTTTTTGTGCGGAGGACCAAAGCTCACAGAGCACAGCAGAGCAAAGGATAATAACAATAATGGCAGCAGTGAGAATGTGAAATACCGCGGCGGAGCGACGACGAGCAGGAGCAAGCAGCAGATAATAATTGCGCTGGCCTCCACTCCTCCTGAAAATCAAAAAAGGATCACAATAAATATCCCCGTGTCCGGTGTGTGTGAGTGCGGCGGGGGTCTCACTGTCGTCCGTCTTGCTGTTTGTGTGGCTTGTTATTTTGTTTGGCATGGTGCTGGTCCTTGGCCAACGGAGAGATGAGTGCAGTGGCGGTAATGTATGGGCGCAGACCTCCAGCAACCGGCAACAGCAGTAAAACACGCCACGGACATAATCCTTGGCAAAGGAAGAGAGAGAGAGAGAAAGCGAGAATGACCCCACATTCCGTGTCATGAGGAGGATCAATGGGCACATCCTCTAGTGAGATTAAGGGGTGCACGCTGCAGAGATGCGAGAGAACGGCGAAAGCGGACTGTCAGGTGATGGGAAAGCTCATATCATCGAGACAAGGATTCCAAAAGAAATTCACAGAGAAAAACTCAATAGGGCATACCAAAAACGTTTATAACCGCTGGAGTCAGTTGTGTAAGAATTCTGCAAAAGGGAGAGCTATGGGAAACCAACGTTAGTCTCTCATTCAGAGCAAGCCAGAGCAAGCAAGACGTTAATCTCACATTCAGAGCAAGCCGATTAAGAGCTCAAAATGGATTTGTAGACACGAAAGGGATCTTGTCGGGAATTCAGATAGAGCTTCATTTGGAAGCGGGACGCTCTTGTGGCACTGTCCTCAAAATCTAAAATTTGTTTGATTTCGGAGTCACACAAGGAATATTTTTGTGTGCAGACTTATGTTTCCGATGCTTAGTTGAAATTCGATCTTCGACAGGAGTCATAGTTACAATCATTGAGGCACTGTCGTGGCCGAGGAACACTCTTACGTCAAAGGTGAATTCTTGATTTTTGAACTGCCGGTCTGAAGTCGAGGCTAAAGCATCCATTCCCAAGAATCCCTTCAGTCCAATGCCTCTGAATGGTATCCGGGCAAAGTAAAAATTAGAGGAACCGTTGGGCTGATAACCTTGACAGGCACAGTAACCAATTCTTCATTTGAGCAACGGTCTTGCTAAGGGGACAAAATGGCTACACAACGAAAGCACTTTGTCTCAGCACCGTCAGCCCAGGCAGTTTTCTGGGCAACCTCTATTAACTGGTAACCAGTACAGCATACATACAAGATACAAGGACCTTTGGATCTGCTCTCACCCGTGCTCTCACGCTGTTCTCACAGATGAACACATTCTTTGAGGATATGAGATGAGCAAGCTCTTTTGCTAGCTGCCTCCAATTGCGCACTCCAAGTTGGTTGAAGTCCATCTCCACTTGTGTGCGCCATCTTAGTCTATTCCATCCTTTGTTGCGTTGTCCCAATGCCTCTGATTAGAAAACTTTGCGGGTCCATATACATGGCCTAGCCGTCTTAGGTGTTGCATGCAAAGACGCGTGACCAGGCGCATGTCACTGTATAGCCCATAGAGTTAATCGTTAAATCTTCTCCTCCAGATGCCATCCACGCAAATAGGACCAAAAATCGCACGCAAAACTTTTCCCTCGGAAAGACTAAGGGCTTCTTCTTCCGCATTTAGTAACGTCCAGGTTTCCGCGCCATAAAGTAGGACTGAGACGATCAAGCTGTTAAGCAAGCTTAGTCCTTAGAGAGACGGCATTTTTCCGCCTGCCTCTTGAGCCCAAAGAAACAAAAACTGATTCTGCGTTTGATTTCAGTACTGGTTTCGTTGTCCCTATTTACCGCGGAACCGAGATAAACGAAGTTCTTGACTACCTCACAAGTTTTGCCGCCTAGTGTGACGCTCTGTCCGAGACGTCGATGTTGCGTGTCCTTTCTTGATGATAGCTTGTACTTTGATTTGCCCTCATTTACCACCAGACCCATTTTAGCCGCTTTCGCTTCAATGTCAGCAAACGCCTCATTGAAGGCTCGCTGAGTTCGGCAGATCACGTCAATGTCATCCGCATAAGCTAGCAGTTGAACGGACTTGTGGAAGATCGTGCCTCTAATGTTGACGTGTGAGTTCAGCACGATACCCTCAAGAATGATGTTAAAGAAGTCACATGACAGCGTGTCGCCTTGTTTTGAACCTTTTTTGACATTGAAGGTCTTGGTGAGTTCGTTACCAACTTTGACGAAGCAGCGAGAGCACTCCATCGTCATTTTACACAATCTGACGAGTTTGGTAGGAATGCCAAAACTAGACATGGCATTGTGAAGCTCGTATCTATGCACACTGTCATATGCGGCCTTAAAATCGACGAATAGGTGGTGAGTGTCGATTTCCACTTCTTGAGTATTTTCCAGGATCTGCCGTTATGTGAAAATCTGGTCTGGCTTGGAATTGACTATCAAAATGTTTGAAAGTTGGACGTTAGTTGTAATCATTGAAGGAAATGTCATTACTTACTCACGAATGCCTAAGGAGCTACTTCTATACACAACCCACCACAGATAGGATGGAGGGAGGGATATCCTTATTCATACGGCGGAATTTTGAGGCCTTGGAAGCAGTCCATAACAGTCATTGAAAGTCCCGCTCAGAGAGATAAAAAGACTGAAAAGGCATGTGTGTTGGATGCCGGGTCGCAGATAAATTAAATAATCAAAGATTATGATCCTTACAAGTAAAAACTAAGACTTAACTACAAAGATTCTACGTCTACCTTAAATACTATTACACATGCTCCAAACATGCAACCAGCAGCTAGCAGGTTCCCTCAGGTGCTCTTCGATTACCGTCGCAGTACGTTATGGAATGTACGGCATTGCAAAGGTGTTAGATGGTCCAGACATTGTGTCAGCATTTAGTTTGGTGGGAACAGAGAATGGTAACTGGGGAATTGAATATTTCTGTTCTTAACTGATATATTCTAGGTACAATAACTTCACATCTGCCCATTCTTCTTGAGAACGAACATCTCGTCATATCTCGCGCGACATGAAGTTACACATGGATACAACTCACTTGATCACTTCATCTAAAAAATGGTCTAGTGATGCGTTCAACCAGGTTTCAACAGAAATCTGGTCACTGTTCTATCTAGACGTCACTGTTCGATCTAGTAGTCACTGTTCGGACTAGTTGGTGGCTGTCCATGTGCCCCTTTTAACGATGTTTGTGGAAACTGTATGGGTATGGAGCGCCTTTTGTCTTCTCCGCACCAGAAAAAAGGCTGTTTGAATGAGGGGAACTTAAAAGAGTCCTTGTGCTTCTCCGCCTGCAGTCCTCAGATATAAATACCCAGTGGTCTGCATTATCGAAGCAACATCCATTAAATAAATTGATTGCACTTCCTCATCGACTAACTAGTTCATCCCACAAAACACGAAGACGGCCATCTCAATAAATATCATTCCGCCTGTCACATGGACTTCCTCAGTTGCCAAGTACATACACAAATCGCAGATCCCCCCTCAATTTTACCGAAGACGATGAGGTCCTAAATATGTGCCCAATCAGTCCAAAACTGCCATGATTCTGATGACAAACTGCGTTTGAGTAAACAAACCAACAACAAATCCCTCAATCCTTGAGTCAAATTCCCCCTTTAATCGTTTTGACGTTCATTTACCTCTCATACACCTCACTTCCTACTCTAGCCCAAACACAGCGTTCAAAACAATTAACTCCGAATCACATGATATCCTCGAAAAATCCAACGAAAACCAAGACAACGCAAAATGAAAAAAAAGCAAGGACTCACCCTTCTTCAACCGTGCGCCGCCCATTGGCACTGAGTGCCGTCGAAAAGACATTAAAAATGATTTATATCCGCCGCCATAAATTCCGACTCATAATTCAAATAATAAAGTCTGTCTCCCTCCCGGTTCCCCCCTGACTCTCTGCCGCTGCCGTCTGTCGTGGGAAGAAGGTGAAACCCTTGTAATCACCCCTCGGCGCTGATGATTGTGTCGAGTGCCACCGCGTCGTCGTCAACGGAATACCTTTGAAAAAGTGCAAACAAAAAAAATCCTCAAAGTAAACAGATTTTCAGCAGAAAAATGAAAATAATTACCACGGGAAAGGATATTCCATCTGCATACGAACACACATGCATACGTCCTCACATGAGCTGCAATGTTTCCCTCCCCTATGCGATCCTGATGGTGGTGCGGTGGCAAACGACGTCGTCGCGGACAAAGGAGCAACCGCAGAGTCCTGGCAATAACTCAACTTCAATCAAAAATCATAACTCATGTTCGACAGGAAGCCGTGGCCGCCTTGAAGGGAACCACCATCACCACCACCAAAACGGGCCAAACCCACCCCAAAACCGGCGTTGGACGCACACACGCTCAGTTGCAATAAATATCCCTTTTCCTCTGGCAGCGCTGGGTTGGCCCAGTGTGTGCCCGGGACATAATCACCGTTTCACATGAAATCATTTGATTTCTGCACTGGCAGAAGCAGAGATTTCCGAACTGGACGACCCTGTCGCCTGAGATGTCAACTGCAAGGCGAGCTGTGGAAATAATTCAAAATCTTGGTGAAATATCCTTCCGTGAAGGTCCTTTGAAGCAGATTCCATCTTGAGGGAGACAGTGTTCAGTGTCCAGTCGATGTTCGGTGAGTTCATATGCAGCGCCCTGTCGGGTCACTTGGGAAGGACATCGGACTTGGACTGGCGGAGGGGAGGGGTATCGTAAATCAAATTCAGGACATTTGCTGGCCATAAATCAAGTTACATCGCGTGAAAGAAAGAAATGCTCACTCGAACGGAATGTGACCCAAAAATAAAGCGGAGTGCCGCCGCCGTCCGCCGTCTGTCGTTGGGTTTGATTGAATCGCTAATTAGCTTCATTCGAAGGGACCTCTTTATTCAGTGGATTTTGTTTGAGCCAGCAGGCGTCAGCCAACAGAAAGGTATGTGAAAGTTGAGCCTGTTTCTGACCATTTTTATGGTCAAAGAATCGGAGCATATTTTTGCCTTTTTTACGGCTAAAACACAGAAGTATGCATATGCGGGTTTTCAGAAGCTGGAAACTCGTCTTGTTCTTTAAAATAATAATTTTTGGCTTCACAGTCACACAGGGGGACCAAGGCCTAGCTTGCTCATCAACTACTCGTGTGTTGCGCGCTTCTGTTCTCTCTCGAGTAGAAGGGATCTACAGTTATTTGCCGACTCCGAACGGCGAAGTTTGAGAAGCTTTCTTAGACAGTTATCACTCTTTGATCGTTGTCAGCAGTTCGAAAGAGGTGGTGCCGTGAAAAATTCGAAATGTTCAGCCGGGAATCGAACCTACACCCTTCGGCGTGTGAGCGTCGTACTCTACCCACTACGCCACGGCGGCCACGTCTTGATCTTTACTTCAGCGAAATCGAGGCGTTGTGGCGGCATTGTCTGTTAGACGCCCGCAGAAGTTATTTTCTAAACGAAGACGAGCATTATCCAAAACTCAAAATCATACGATCCCGAAGCTCATTTTCAATGATATTCCTGTTGTCAGAGGTTTAAATAAAGCAAATCTGTAGTTGCACATTTTGCAGACAATTCAACGCTACCGGTTTTGCTCTGCCTGTACTTGAGAGCGTAAGTTGACCGTGGGTGAAATTCACTTTCGAATTCGAACAACTGCAAGGGTTCTTAAAGGACTCAACGGGCACAACTCTGCTGGCCTGGATAGTATATCCACTCTTCTTCTGAAGAGGAGTCCTTCTACGTTGGCAAATCCATTGTGTAAGCTCTTCCATCCGTCCTAGCCTTCAGGGTCCTTTACCGTGTAAGTGGATAAAAGAATTTGTCCAGCCAGTCTCTAAAAAGGAATCGTCATCATCCACCTCCTACCGACCCATAGAACTTACGGTGCTGGTATTCTTCTGAAGAGGTGTTTTTCTACATTGGCACAACATTCATCCTACTCTTTCAAACTGTTCTTGAGTAAGTGGAAAAAGGCATTTTTCTAGCTCTCCCCAAAAAGGTCGAATCACTATCACCCACCTAACTTCTTTACTTCTAAGGTCATGAACCTCGAAAGCTTCTTAACGATCGGCAGTATGAATCTGCCACTGATGACTTGTTGACATATCTCACAGAAAATTTGAAACAATCTTCGCACAATGTAGGAGATTGCAAGTACAGTGACTCAACTTTTTGATCACATGATTAGAACAAAGAGAAATGTTTTGTTGTAACTCCCGAGCAGTTAGAGCAACTAAATTTCGATTCAAAATAAGTGGAGTGATTATGAATCAACACAGCAAAAGAAAACAAAAATGTACTGTTATTTAGTGAGAATTTGTAGAAGATCTTGGGCAAAGCATGTGATCAATTTGTTGACACTGTCGTAGTTGCAATTGTGCATATAAAGTTTCGGCAAGTAAGGAGATTTTTCAGTGCTTTTTGTAAAAAATAAAAATACTCAAAGTAATAAAATAAGAATCCTCTATAAGGTACATTTAAATTTCCGTTTAAATAGACATTTTAATTGTTTTAAATTTAATGGTCGATGAAAAAACTTTGTATCGCCAAAATAAAGGAAGAGGAAAGACTAATTGTTTCTAAGAGAGATTTTTCGAAAACTTGGAGTTTCAGTGGGAGTTGTATCAAAAATTGGCAAAAACATTAAGCCTGATGCTGAAAAAAATAGGGCGGGGAGGAAATCAATTTTAAATGCAAATCTGCGAAGACGTATTGTGCGACACAATAAATATGGAGTAGATGAAAATACGGTCCAGATAAAAAAGGCATTACGAGAAAACGATGGAGTTAATGTAACAACCGAGGCTGTTCGAAAAATTGTACGCAAAAACTAAACACACAGCCATAAAAACGTGGTTGCAAGACCACAAATTTGAAGTGCTTGATTGGCCACCACAATCTCCAGACCTCAATCCGATCGCACATCTTTGTGTTGAGGTTAAACGGGCTATTTGCCTGTATATTGTCAAAATTTGAATGAATTATAGCACCGCACCAAAACTGCTTGGGAAAATATCATCGCAGATCAATGTAAAAATATAGTAGAATCAATGCCAAAGAGAATAAAAGCGGTTCTCAAAGCAAAAGGAGGCCATACGAAGTATTAAACATGACCGGTTTCGCAAACTCAACTAATTGATCACATGCCCTATTCTTGTTTTTCTTGTATTATATTGTATTATGATATTATTGTATTATATCATGTTAAAAGATGGATTTGATACTTAATATTTTGTGAACTGAATTGTAATATTATTTAAGTTTTATCTAAAAATTTCGTTGAATTATAACCATAAATGTAAAAATTACGAACAATAGTATTTTATTCAACTAATGATGTGGTCAAAAAGTTGAGTTTTCTTCTTGTGGCGCTGCAGTCCGTGGTGGACCTGGGCCTCAACCAACATGCCTCTCCAGCCAGCACGATCTTTCGGTAGCTATCTCCAGTTGCGCACTCCAAGTTGGTGGAGGTCCTTTTCCACTTGTGTGCGCCACTTTAGTCTAGGTCGTCCTTTGTTGCGTTGTCCCAATGGCACGGATTCAAAGACTTTTCGGGCCGGAGCAGTGGTGTCCATACGCTCTACATGGCCCAGCCAAAAATAGGGACAACAACACCAGTACCGAAATCAAACGCAGAATCACTCTTGCCAATCGCTGTTTCACTTTATATAACAGCTTGATCATCGCAGTCCTATTTTATGGCGCGGAAACCTGAACGTAACTAAAAGTAGAAGAGTAAACCCCAGTTTTTTCGAGAAAAAAGGTTTGGGAACGATTTTGGGCCCTGTTTGCGTTTATGGTATTTGGAGGGAAAGATTTAGCGACGCTCTTTATGGGCTGCAGGGCAGAATGTCTCTGGCTCAAGCGTCTCCTTTGTAGAGGTAGGGCAAGTAGATCGTATAGACCCCACTATAATTAAAGTTTTCGAATCCGAGACATTATGACAACGCAACTGTAGACGGTCTAGGTTAACAAGGCTCACTTAAGTTGAGAAGGACCTCAACGTACTTGAAGTGCATAATTCGTGGCAGTTGTCTAGTAATTGCGCTGACTGGAGAGGCACGTTTGTTGAGGCTCAGGTTCACTCCGGAATGTAGTGCCACACGAAGAAAATATTTACCTAAAGCTCAAACCTGGCGCTCCTATCTGGTGTGGAGCGAGAAGATAGAATTCAGCAGCAAGCGATAAAAGTAATGCGTCAATAGACGCAGGAGAACATCGATGTAATGTTGCGTTTATTACAATAATAATTGTTGGCGCTACTGTCCACAGGGGGACCAGGGCCTAGCTTACTCCTCAACTACTCGTGTTGTGCGCGCTACAGTTCTCTCACGAGTAGAAGGGACGTACAGTTTTTTGCCGACTCCGAACGGCGAAATTTGAGAAGCTTTCCTAGACAGTTTTTACTCTTTGAGTGTTGTCAGCAGCTCGACAGAGGTGATGCCGTGAAAAAATTCGAAAAATTGGTATTGAGCTGGGAACCGAACCTAGACCTCGACCTAGACCTAGACCTAGACCTAGACCTAGACCTAGACCTGTGAACGTGACACTCTACCCACTACGCTACTGCTACCACGTTTGTTGCGTTTATTGCTTATTCAAAAAAAAATTCTCTAATGAGTTAGCGCCAGTTGCATTCCTCCGTTCACGAATTTACCCGCAGTACTCGACTCGCTAGGAATGCCCACTCGTTCACTCTTAAGCACCACTTCGGACGTGCAGTTAAGTTCAGGGACTAGGTTTTCAGCCGCATCACACTCCAGCTCCAGCTTAATTTCTTCTCCTCAATACAATCCACAATCATTAAAAACTAATGGACACTGGAACCTCCACCTTTACATTTTCGGCTGTGACTTAATCCCGGTCACTTAATGGTACCAAAACAAGCCTTTAGCGCGCCAATCATATAAAAAAAACAACGTGACCTATTCTTGAAGTAATAAATTGGTGGCTGCTTGAACTGACCCAATTTCGCAACGTCATCAAATAATTTATCTGCGGAGAGGAAAAGGGTATGTCGAGCAGAAGAATTGATTCTATTTCTGGAGACGTGTTGGTCAGCAAGCGGCTATGTTGTACTCAGCAGAGCAAATGGTAATCGGATGCCACAAGGTCCGACAAGGTATGACAACTTAGATCAACGTCCCCATTTTCAGCGCTTTTAATTATGTTTGTGCTCTGAAAGAAATCGCTTGTGTCTTGCGATGGTTTCTAGCCATTGCCCCTCAATAACATTCCTCGCCTTTGAGTACATCAGTTAGCTGGTGCTGCGTATCCCACAAAACACAGAGGTGCCAAAGAAGACAATGGAGCAAATTTTCATCACCGGTACCGATTTCCCTTTGTTCTTCCGTTTTCTTTAAATGCACATGGCAGTTGATTTCCTATATTTTGTATTACTCCGATTGTTTTTGAATCATTGAAGATGGACTGTTGGGTGACATCAAGTTTGCTTGCAGATTCTTCTTGCGCTTGTGGTGAGATCCTTCTCCAGATCTTTCATCGGTGTGAAAGAGCAGACGGTCAGTCATTACATCTTAGACGTTCACAGCGCCCATTTCTCTGGATCTTGTCGAATTTCCTACAATCATTCACCACTTTGATTACCGAAATTGTTGATTTTCAGTTCACGACGTCATTATTCGGTGTCCAGGTGTCTGCAGGGCGTCCTGTCGTCAGTCATTAATCACATATCCATCTCATCTCCACTCGCAGACTCCATGACAAATGACCGAAACTCTAAACAAACATCGTGCAGACAAAAGGACGATCCTCGTCCGCACGTGAGGGTGAGCCTGTCGCAGTGTGAGCAATTTTTCAGGATCAAGGACATAAAACATCTGCGGCCAGCACTCGCTTTTCTCAGAGAAATCGTGTCAAAATGCAAGGGATTTGCGAAAAACTGAGTGGCGCAGGATCACGAAAATTGCCACATGTCACGCAGTTGATCGACATCCGCCTAATGGTCGTGCGGTCATAAATTACTCGATGTCCTGTCAATGGGACCGCTTTTGTGAAAGCCCGTCTCTAGGCCTGTTCCGCTCTGGTTTTGATTAATTGATGTCAATTAGTTTGTGTTTCGTGGGGTTTGTTCCTGTTCGAGGATTCGACAGAAAAGATCTGTCACAGCGTCAAGGACGCTTGGTTCCGGACAATGAGAGACAGGCTCTTCGACCCTGGGCTGCTGAATTAAAGATGGGGTTTCTCTGAAGCACACATACACGCAAAATACAGGCGCAGACATAGCACAGACAGGAAAGGAGTACTGCTGCACAAAAAACTGCAATAAATAACAATTAAGGACATTTTTTCAGCCTCGACATTGTTCGATGTCAACCGCTGCAGCGCCCTTTTCCGTGGGGCGATGCAACCGAGTCGTTCTGTAAAATGCAAAACGACATTCGTCGATACGTCCTGTCCGTTCCTTGTTCCTCACAAACACACGCACGTCCGGCAGTCGACCGTGGCATGTGCCTGCATGAGCGTCGTAAATTCATTCAAACACCGTTGCAGCGCTCGGAGCTGGTAAGGATCCGGAGCTCGGCCAGTCGCTGTTGCGGGGTGCAATTGTGACAGAAATCATCGATGACATTGACAAATTCTCCCCGTGTGTACATGTGTGTGTGAGGACACGAAAAAGTGCAGGAGATTGCAAAAAAAACACAGGACACGTCGTCGGCCGGCAAAGAAAGGAAAGTGAATGAATTCCGAGTACAATACTGACAGAAATATTATTTTGATTTATTGGTGCATTGCATTTGCAAGGACACTGCCGATAACGCATAAAACACTGTGCACGCTAGTGGTTGACGGGGATATACCGCACCACACATGGGCGTGGGGGTAGGGCGACGACGACATCGACGACTGACTGGACAATGATACAAGTTGCATGCGCCCTTGTCTTGTGGGGTGGGCGAAAAAATGCAAAAATGTCCTGTGACATGTCAGTGGATATGGGTATCCATCGACAAATCGATGGGCCGAGGAATGGGCTGCTTTATGAATATGGACACACCGCAGAGTTGTTGATGACGTTGGACAACATGGAGGCTACGGGCGAGTGCTCCCATTCGAGATGCAGCGGTCGTTAGGCATGAGAATCCGACTTGGGGTTCGAGAAGCACGCATCGGGACACTCGGTGCATATACTTGGTTGAAAGATTTATTAGCCTTGCGATTTTGAGAGGGAGTATTGGAAGAGTCACGGGCGGAGTACGTAATCTCAGGGGAAAAAGGCGCTTTTGTAAGTAACGTTCTCTGCCTTCAATCAGTTCCCTGCCTTCAGTCAGTTCCCAGCCTGCAGTCAGTTCCCTGCCTTCAGTCAGTTCCTTGCCTTCAGTCAGTTCCCTGCCTGCAGTCAGTTCCCTGCCTTCAGTCAGTTCCCTGCCTGCAGTCAGTTCCCTGCCTGCAGTCAGTTCCCTGCCTGCAGTCAGTTCCCTGCCTGCAGTCAGTTCCCTGCCTTCAGTCAGTTCCCTGCCTTCAGTCAGTTCTCTGCCTTCAGTCAGTTCCCTGCCTGCAGTCAGTTCCCTGCCTTCAGTCAGTTCCCTGCCTGCAGTCAGTTCCCTGCCTTCAGTCAGTTCCCTGCCTGCAGTCAGTTCCCTGCCTTCAGTCAGTTCCCTGTCTTCAGTCAGTTCCCTGCCTTCAGTCAGTTCCCTGCCTTCAGTCAGTTCCCTGCCTTCAGTCAGTTCCCTGCTTTCAGTCAGTTCCCTGCCTTCAGTCAGTTCCGTGCTTTCAATCAGTTCGTTGCCTTCAGTCAGTTCCCTGCCTTGAGTCAGTTCCCTGCCTTTAGTCAGTTCCCTGCCTTCAGTCAGTTCCCTGCCTTCAGTCAGTTCCGTGCTTTCAATCAGTTCGTTGCCTTCAGTCAGTTCCCTGCCTTGAGTCAGTTCCCTGCCTTTAGTCAGTTCCCTGCCTTCAGTCAGTTCCCTGCCTTCAGTCAGTTCCGTGCTTTCAATCAGTTCGTTGCCTTCAGTCAGTTCCCTGCCTTCAGTCAGTTCCCTGCCTTCAGTCAGTTCCCTGCCTTCAGTCAGTTCCCAGCCTTCAGTCAGTTCCCTGCCTTCAGTCAGTTCCCTGCCTTCAGTCAGTTCCCTGCCTTCAGTCAGTTCCCTGCCTTCAGTCAGTTCCCTGCCTTCAGTCAGTTCCCTGCCTTCAGTCAGTTCTCTGCCTTCAGTCAGTTCCCTGCCTTCAGTCAGTTCCCTGCCTTCAGTCAGTTCCCTGCCTTCAGTCAGTTCCCTGCCTTCAGTCAGTTCCCTGCCTTCAGTCAGTTCCCTGCCTTCAGTCAGTTCCCTGCCTTCAGTCAGTTCCCAGCCTTCAGTTAGTTCCCTGCCTTCAATCAGTTCCCTGCCTTCAGTCAGTTCCCTGCCTTCAGTCAGTTCCCTGCCTTCAGTCAGTTCCCTGCCTTCAGTCAGTTCCCTGCCTTCAGTTAGTTCCCTGCCTTCAGTCAATTCCCTGCTTTCAGTCAGTTCCCTGCCTTCAGTCAGTTCCCAGCCTGCAGTCAGTTCCCTGCCTTCAGTCAGTTCCTTGCCTTCAGTCAGTTCCCTGCCTGCAGTCAGTTCCCTGCCTTCAGTCAGTTCCCTGCCTGCAGTCAGTTCCCTGCCTGCAGTCAGTTCCCTGCCTGCAGTCAGTTCCCTGCCTGCAGTCAGTTCCCTGCCTTCAGTCAGTTCCCTGCCTTCAGTCAGTTCCCTGCCTTCAGTCAGTTCCCTGCCTGCAGTCAGTTCCCTGCCTTCAGTCAGTTCCCTGCCTGCAGTCAGTTCCCTGCCTTCAGTCAGTTCCCTGCCTGCAGTCAGTTCCCTGCCTGCAGTCAGTTCCCTGCCTGCAGTCAGTTCCCTGCCTTCAGTCAGTTCCCTGTCTTCAGTCAGTTCCTTGCCTTCAGTCAGTTCCCTGTCTTCAGTCAGTTCCTTGCCTTCAGTCAGTTCCCTGCCTTCAGTCAGTTCCGTGCTTTCAATCAGTTCGTTGCCTTCAGTCAGTTCCCTGCCTTGAGTCAGTTCCCTGCCTTCAGTCAGTTCCCTGCCTTCAGTCAGTTCCCTGCTTTCAGTCAGTTCCCTGCCTTCAGTCAGTTCCGTGCTTTCAATCAGTTCGTTGCCTTCAGTCAGTTCCCTGCCTTGAGTCAGTTCCCTGCCTTTAGTCAGTTCCCTGCCTTCAGTCAGTTCCCTGCCTTCAGTCAGTTCCCTGCCTTCAGTCAGTTCCGTGCTTTCAATCAGTTCGTTGCCTTCAGTCAGTTCCCTGCCTTGAGTCAGTTCCCTGCCTTTAGTCAGTTCCCTGCCTTCAGTCAGTTCCCTGCCTTCAGTCAGTTCCGTGCTTTCAATCAGTTCGTTGCCTTCAGTCAGTTCCCTGCCTTGAGTCAGTTCCCTGCCTTTAGTCAGTTCCCTGCCTTCAGTCAGTTCCCTGCCTTCAGTCAGTTCCCTGCCTTTAGTCAGTTCCCTGCCTTCAGTTAGTTCCCTGCCTTCAGTCAATTCCCTGCTTTCAGTCAGTTCCCTGCCTTCAGTGAGTTCCCTGCCTTCAGTTAGTTCCCTGCCTTCAGTCAATTCCCTGCTTTCAGTCAGTTCCCTGCCTTCAGTCAGTTCTTTGCCTTCAGTCAGTTCCCTGCCTTCAGTCAGTTCCCTGCCTTCAGTCAGTTCCCTGCCTTCAGTCAGTTCCCTGCCTTCAGTCAGTTCCCAGCCCTCAGTCAGTTCCCTGCCTTCAGTCAGTTCCCTGCCTTCAGTCAGTTCCCTGCCTTCAGTCAGTTCCCTGCCTTCAGTCAGTTCCCTGCCTTCAGTCAGTTCTCTGCCTTCAGTCAGTTCCCTGCCTTCAGTCAGTTCCCTGCCTTCAGTCAGTTCCCTGCCTTCAGTCAGCTCCCTGCCTTCAGTCAGTTCCCTGCCTTCAGTCAGTTCCCTGCCTTCAGTCAGTTCCCTGCCTTCAGTCAGTTCCCAGCCTTCAATTAGTTCCCTGCCTTCAATCAGTTCCCTGCCTTCAGTCAGTTCCCTGCCTTCAGTCAGTTCCCTGCCTTCAGTCAGTTCCCTGCCTTCAGTCAGTTCCCTGCCTTCAGTCAGTTCCCTGCCTTCAGTCAGTTCCCTGCCATCAGTCAGTTCCCTGCCTTCAGTCAGCTCCCCACCTTCAGTCAGTTCTCTGTCTTCAGTCAGTTCACTGCCTCCAGTCAGTTCCCTGCCTTCAGTCAGTTCCCTGCCTTCAGTCAGCTCCCCACCTTCAGTCAGTTCTCTGCCTTCAGTCAGTTCCCTGCCTTCAATCAGTTCCCTGCCTTCAGTCAGTTCCCTGACTTCAGTCAGTTCTCTGAATTAAGTCAGTTCCCTGCCATCAGTCAGTTCTCTGCCTTCAATCAGTTCCCTGCCTTCAATCAGTTCTCTGCTTTCAGTCAATTCCCTACTTTCAGTCAGTTTCCTAAATTGGCGACAACCGGCGCCCTTTTTCTCGAAAACCGTCCAACTCCGCTCAACTGCCATCTATCATCCATCCGCCTGCGAATGCATTCATCGTCGCTACTCATAAATACGTGTTTGCAGCATCTCCCACTTCTTCTCCGTGCGCTACCCTGTTGACGGATCTCTTCTCGCAGCCGCTGCTGCCCAACTCCCGCGGGGCGACGAGTTACGCGAATGTTAACGAGTCCTGCGACTGAAATTATGATGCATTTTTATGGGCTTTCACTGTTTCTCGCTGCACGCCTTCGCTGTCCTTTTGCCAGACGTGTATCCTTGTCGCGTGACCGAGCTATCGGCACTTTTTCGGCTCGGACACGAACTGTCCTAGTCACACATAGCATCGGCTGCCATTTATAACGCCAACCGGACATCCTGTGCGGAATTTTCAATGGTTTCGCGTGGTGATTTATGCGTTTGATCTTCGACAGGACATGCAGCAGTACACCTTTCCTCCTCTCCCCTTCTGTCCGCGTTGCACACACGCTGATATGTGCAACGCGGGACAGAAATTCGACAGCGCCGCAAAAGGACGCAAGCCCCGACCCATAAAAATGCATAAAATGAGAACGAGAGTGGCTCAAAAATTTATTACAACCTGACAACTACCCCGGCATGGGGCGGGCGGTAATTAAAATATGAGTCAGCCCGCGACTTCGACAAAAAATCAAAAAATATTCAATGTCCTGTCATACATCACACGCAAGACTTGTTTGTTTTGCATAGAATCCGAGGGCTGTGGGTTCACCCCGCGGCGGTGGACGTCATTGTCATTTAGGAGTCATAACGAAAATTACAACCGACCAACATTTTCAATATCCTTGAACAATAATAATAAATTTTTATCAACATCTGCGAACGAGGAGGGGGTGGCGCAACGGGCTTGTCGATGTTGAGGTGGCTGTTGCTGCTGGTGGCTGCTGATGGTCGCTTTTGGTCTAAGAAGCTACTGCTCCTGTGCTGCTGCTTAGGGCGCCGATCTGAAGGGGGAGTAATGGCAATAAAACCACGAGAAGGACATTAATTAATGAAAACGTTGTCCTTTTAGTGGCAAAACGCAATAACAATCGCGGTGAATTGCTTATGAATTTGACGCTGGGGTGCGAGGGGATAAAATTGGCCGATGGACCGATGGGTGGTGGTTTTGTCTCAATTTTAATTATTTCACGGCAAAGCGATGATCGTAAATCAATCAATGGAATGGGATCGTAAAGTGTATACAATATTGGATGGATGGGTGGGGACGGATGGGGAAGATTGGGAGAAGTTTGTCGTGACTTGGAGTGTGCCTGCGGAAGGCTCTCATTTTCGGGAGTACAATTTGATTTGATTGGTGACGAATGCAGACTTGCTGACCAGTGCCTTTAGGTAGTGTGCTGCACTCTGTCCGAGCAAAGACGACTGGGGTGAGATTTTGCTTCAGTCAACGAAGTCCTTGTGCCTTTGTGTAAGCAGCGAAAATTTCAAACAAGTGGCGATTAAGTTCCCAAAAGAATGTATCGATGATCCCACTTCTTCTCTGGGCGTTGCCAAAACACGGCTCTGTAGCGGCGAGTGGATTTTTTGATTTGCAAACTTTGCAAACAAAAATAAGTACTCCTAGGGTAAATATGGAGAACATGATGATTGCGGTTGCAGTTCGCCGTCTATTTTGACTTGTGTTGTCGGCAGAAGTGTTGGTCAGTGTGTTTTCGAGGTGGATGAGGCATTTTTGTAACTTGATACCTAGAGACGCAAATGTTTGGCCTAAAAACCCCCACCACTGCTTCGTCCCTCTAGGGGTTGATGCCGTTGATCACATTCGAAGCCAATGTTTCCGGTCACATTTCCGACAGCCTCCACGCCTTTTCTACTTCAACATTGGATCCTTATTTCATCGACTGCCATGAAACGACAATCTGACTCCCTCAGATTGTGTTGCATCAGACACTAATTGAAATTTGCCTCACGGTAGCAATTGTTGTCTACTGTAAGCAGAGGCAGCACCCATAGTGCAGACAACTTTGATTCTAAGCATATGCTTTCGACCAAGCCATCTTTCGAACCTTTGAAATCCCTTCTTCCAAAGCTCTGTTTTTTTTCTACACTTTCGGCCCGTCCTGTGACTTAATTTCGGTACCAAACAATCCTCTTGGCAAGCTGCAATTATAAGAAAAACGAAGATGGGCTGTAGTTATGTTTAAATCTGTGGTTGGCACTTGAATTGTTTATTTAAAATCCGACATGCGACCATGTTGGATTCCGATTAACCAACTTTTGATGATCGCCTTAGAACGAGGTCACTGTGCGCATTGTCCAAGCTGCCAAAATCCCTCCCGAGAACGAGAATTGAATCATCGAGAATCTCAAATTTCGCCAAAATCCCTCCCGAGAACAAGAATTGAATCATCGAGAAGCGATCTCTTGAAACACGTATCGAAATACTTTGAACTCTTGATCACAGACCTAGGCCAGGGATAGAGCTACAGTTACTATTGTTGGGGTACTTTACCCAACCGAAGCGAAAGAAATTTATTTTCGCCCACACGTTATCTAGAGACTAGAATTTGATTCACAGCAGCACATTTAAAATGCCCACATTGACCGATATTGCTTTCTGTTCACTTTCTTTACATCTTTTGACAAGGCCCATACAAAATCGCTCTTAAATTTAGACTGTAGCAATCCATAATCCATCCGTATTTCAACAGCGGTCTTCTTAAGGAACGGAATGTGTAAGCAGTGAGAAGATAAACAGAGCCGACCTTGTTTTTTACTGGGACAGTAAAACCGCCGTTGCGTAGTGAGTAGTATGCGACGATCACACGCGATTCGAAACTGAACACAGCGCATTTATTAGTACACAACATCTTTCGAGCTCCTGACAACACTCGAAGAGTAATATTGTTCAATGAAACAGCTTCTCAAATTTCGCCGCTCGGAGTGGGCAAAAAACTGTAGGTCCCTTCTGCTCGCGAGAGAACAGTAGCGCGCACAACGCGAGTAGTTGATGACCAAGCTAGGCCCTGATCCCCCTGTGCACGCGCCATAAAAATATTTTTATAATAAGCATACGAATTTGATGATAAGGATAGGCGGATGCTCCCGCTTGATATCTTGACCTGATTACACTCCATCGGACTTATATTCAACGGACTTACATTCAACGGACTTTCATTCAGTTTGCTCTTTTTTACTTGTAGATCGTTCCTACTCCGACACCACCCAGCTCGTCCATGCTGTTGTTTGATCTCTGTGTCTGTATATCAGCTGAAATGATTTTTGAAAATAAAACACTAATAATAAATGGGAAAGTAAAAACATTTTATTCAAAGTATTGGCCATTGTTTTCTACACATTTTGACCACCTTTCTGGCAATTTGTGCATACCACGCCACTAAAATTGTTCATATTTTAAAGCAAACCAATCAGACACCCAGTTTTCGACCTCCTCGTAGGTATCAAAGTGCTGCTCAGCCAATGCGTGTCCCATCGATGAAAACAAATGACAGTCGGAAGGAGCCAAGTCTGGTGAATACGGCGGTTGGGGTAGCTGCTCCCAGCCAAGTGTTTTGATTGTATCCTGAACCGGTTTTGCCTTGTGTGCAGGTGCATTGTCATAGAGCAAAATTACCTTACCTTACTACTTCAAGCAGTCCAGTTGTTCGCAGTTGATGGTAGAATTAAGCGTCTGGCCATATGAGATCAGCTCAAAGTGAATGATTCCCTTCCAATCCCACCAAAAACACACAACAAAACCTTCCTGGCCGTCAATCCCGATTTGGCCCCTGTTTGGGCCGATTCAGCGGAATTCAACTTCGATCGTTTTCACTCGATATTATCGTATGTGATCCAGTTTTTGTCGCCAGTCACCATTGGCTTCAAAAATGGGTCGAGTTCGCTCCGTTTCAGCAGCATATCGAAGGCGTTGATACGTTCCAGAAGGTTTTTTTGCGTCAAATCATGCGGCAACCAAACACCAAGCTTTTGTTTGGATCCAGCCTTCTGCAGATGACTTAAAATGGTTTGGCGACAAACTCCCATCTCATGGGCGATGTCACGAGATGCCACTAGATGATTTCCATGATTCGATCGGTATTCGCCGTCACAGGTCTTCCGCCGGCTGGCTTATTCATGGTGTCGTTTTCACCGGCTCTGAATCGTCGAAACTATTCCTCCGCGGTTTGAAGTGATAGAGTACCATTCCCCAAAGCGCCATTAATCTCACTGAACGTTTCTCTAGCGGACTTTGCCTTTAACGAAAAAAAACGTTAAAATAGCGCGAATTTCGGCGTTAGTGAACTCCATGTTTACACACCTATAACTGTTGAACGCGATACCCACTAATCATGCATAGCGTTGTTTTCTAGGTTATGTCAAGATCTTTCAAATGATGTATTGCCAGATACGAGCCATGTAGCGCTTTGTACATAGCCGGAAAACCGGAGATATTCGACAACCTTAGATGACAACCGTTCTGTTTTAGATTTAGATGAGTTTTGAAGCCAAGTTCCTCACAACTTACTGAAGAATAGCAATTCCTGACGACAATTATCGCCTAATCAATGGTTCACTTAATGAAGGCAACAATCTGGTTCTGTTGGGTGTGTTTATTGCTCCAAGGATAACTGCCGAAACACTGAGCAGCGATCAAGGAGCTGAAGATCAGTTTTTCCTTAAAATCACATAAAATATACCCAAAGTTTATCTTTAAACTTATTTCCACCGAATGTCCTAAGTCAGAACCTGCTGCCAAGCATACGAAAGAGTTATGAACCCAGTCTCTGCCTCCACGGCTTCCACATCCAATTCCAGTTCCATTTGAATAATGATTGGCCATCATCTCGCTCCTACCGGTAAACGACCCTCAGGCCCATCCTCAAGATACATTGACTTCCTCCCTCGTTTTAGATCGCCTCCATAGACCCCAGATCCAAGTTTCTCATAATCAATCGGACTTGTAAGCTCCACCGTTACATAATCACATTTCCATTCGACTGACGGTTGTCCACTGTCATGGGCTGCTGTCACTTGGAATCCGGTGCGTGCGGAGGCACCTCCGCAACGGCCGTATTTCATTCAGGCCTAACGACCGCACTTCATTAGTCGTCCGATGAAGGCCATTCAAATGAGGACCGCTGCCCACCCTGGGCCTCTAATTTACACACGACCGCTTGTCCGAAGATGCTCTCGTCTGGCAATTAAAACCTCACTCGCACGGCCCTCTCATCAATCCGCCCCGGCCGAGTGCGTTGTCACATCACTGTCGAGCTCATAAATTCCAAAATTCCAGCCCTTCAGTTGAGGCACTGTCTCCCTCGCGGCTCGTCCCCTCTCGTCACTTGACAAGAATTACTAATCAACGGCGTATCTGAATCCCATAAATTCGCTCCTCTAATCCAGGGCCAGACTATCGCATCGGAGATCTGTAACATTACGACCCACTCACTGCCGTGTTTTTTTGAATAAATTTTGGGCAGAAAGGGCTGCGGGTGCTGTGTGCGCGCGCTGAGGATTTATGCGCAAGCCAACACCGAACGCCAACTCTGACATCACACTTGGGATGCACACAGCGTGTGAGGCGACGGCAGCGCGTTGTAGACTCGTCGCGGAGTGTCAACACGGCTTAGGAGGAGCTCCTCTAATTAATCCACACAAGCGAGCTCCGCTTAAGTGATTCTCGGTTACACAATCGAGTGGGCGGCAGTCGAGTCGGTGCTTACCGGTGGGAATGTCTTCTTTGCGCCCTGGTGGGAGGGGGGCGCGGGAGCTTGAGTCGGCTAACTACGTTCTGGATGGTTGGCTGTTTGATTTGGAGTTATCACCTGACGACGCAGGGCAGCCGTTAAGTATCTTTTTGTTTCAAGCTTCGGCATTAATTAGTTCGGGTTTCCGTTTGCCCCTTGGAGGAACCTGTTGATTTGGGTTTCGGGAGCGAGGGTGGAGCGCGACATGGTTCGGCTTCTGTTTGCTGATGCTGGGCCAGGTGGCGGTGCAGCCGGGAAAGAAGGAGGAGGAGGCGAACGTGGCCTCTAATGAGAGCCGGATGCGGTATTTATCTTTCGATTTCAATCTGCTGCGCTGTGGTTCGTATTTGTAAAGCGAGATGCTGTTTACCGTTTAATTTGCTCTGCCACGGATCTGAGTAAATGTTTAAACAAAAGACGATACGGGCCTTGGAGCTCGGTGGACTTCAATTAACGCGCCGCGCGTTGGTTTTTGTGGGTTTTTGGATCAACTCCCAAAGTGCCGGAGGGCAAATATTTAATCTCGAGTGGAATGTGGGTTAGCGGGGATTGCGAGGCCACGGGGTCCCCATTTGGGGGGTGACAGTGGGCGCGACGGAAGCTGCAACGCTGTGGAACGCATCTAATTATCGTCGCCCCAGGTCGCGTTTCTGTGACTCAAATAAATCGGTTCCAGCGAATTGAGCGCACCACGGCCACTCGTGTCACCCAACAATTGTGAGAACAGAAAGCCTACCCCGCGTCCATTGCGCCGAACGGTTGGCAACCGCTCCTGCTGACCGGCCTTAATTAAGCGATGGTAATCTCCGCATTTAACCAGACCAACTGAGAACAAGAAGATTTATCCGCAGCACAGCCCATGAACCCCGAGATCGTGCGTCCGAGTATCGCCGTCGTCAGCCACTATTCCTTCCGCAAGCGCTCGCCGGACAATCGTCGTCGCTGCAAGTGTCCCTTGAAATGTGTTGTGGGTTTGTGACGCAATTAATTCTCCAATTGGCGTTGCATCGCGACCATCTTCCTTCCTTGCTGACGGAGGGGACGCAGTGGCTCGTTGCCCACCGTCCGTTCTGTGGTGTGAGGTGATGATTCTTTTCCTGGAGCCGGGGTCGAGCGACCGACGCGCAGTCGTTTCCCTCGTCGAATGCAAATTTATGTGATTCGTATCGTCGTCGCCGTCGCTGCGAGAGTGAGCCCACTGTGCATGCCGTCGTCAGAGCCCCGCTTGTGGCTGAGTTATTTCCCCTGAGACCGAGTGAATGCGCGCGAAAAGGAAGATCCACTTTTTTGAGATCTTTATCGACAGCAGCCAGGTACAGCGGCGATCCACCACCACCACCACCGCCGCAGCCATCGCCACTGCCATGGTCAGGACACGGATACCCGACCGTACCATGTGGAAGCTGGCCGCAGACTTACATCTGTAACATGTGCGGGAACGGCGAGGGTCACTCCTAGACGTTGAATTACAAGCCGATCGTTGGCGAGGATCTCCGCGACTGACCCGCGCCAGCCCGGACGTCCTCCGTGGCGGCAGTTTGTAGCGCATTTGATGGCCGATGCTGTTTTGCATAGAAATTGAATGTTATTGCGCGATCCTGGGATATGTCGACGAAGATTTGTGAGCACGCGGTCCAGCCCGAGGGAGGGGGATGCGATGCCTCTCACTCGCTCTCGGGGGAGATTTATCGCGGCCGATGAAGATCACTGAGAGGTGTGTTCGCATTGGGCACCGCTTGTGGTTGGTAATTGCTGGTTTTGGGATCCGTGTACGGGGACGTGTTTACACGGCTCGAATTGGAGACGATTTGGATTGCCTGGGAGCTAGTGTGCTGTGATCTGAATCGAGGGGCACTGGTTTGGTGTTTCGGTGGGCAGCAGCGATGGTGAATGATTTTTGGGTGGAGATGTCCGCAGGGTGATCGATTGCTTGGGCTGCAGAGAAGTCGCATCTGGGGTTGACAGAGCAGACGGTCTTTCTGCAGAACTTGTGTCAAACGGTGACTTCTTTCTTGTGACTAAGTGGAGGTGAATTGAGTAATGGAATGAATTTAATCAATTGAAGAAACTTTTTCAGAACGCTGTCGTAATGTTTGTGTCATCGAACAAATGCCAGAGGCAGAACTAATTTTTAATGCCTAAAAGTGCAGCTGGGGAAATTATCTAGTGAACCTGCTAATACCTCTTTTGAAGGTTATAAGGCACTGATTTCTTTTTTAGAGCCTTTAATTTAATACTCCTCAAAGGAGTCCACTAAGTGCAATGCACTTGCGTCGACGTTTTCTTCTAGTTTCAAAATATGCTGAAAGGCCATCTACCGGTGTAGCCTCAACTTCCTCCCAGCTTCTGTCTGGTCGATAGATTCTAAGCGGAATTTGGGAATTTTCCTCCTGGTTCTTGCTGATCGAAATGAGTAGAGTGTTCGAGGAAAATAAAGTTAATCCAAAATTAATCCAAACCTAAAGAGTTGTCCATTCTCTGGCGCACTGTCTTCGTCTTTTTATTCCTAAGGTCAGAAGATATGAAATCTTTGTCGGACATTTTACGTTGAATTTTTGGTTTCGACTCACCTATGGCTTGATATTCTCCCATTTGATGGACAGCCTCCATGTTAGCATACATCAATCGTATCCTCTCTGGTTATGTTGAATTTCATTTCGAATGTCTACACAGCTCAAACTGAGCGGTTTTGGCAAGAGGTGGAGACTTTACTTTTCAGACACTTACAACGATTTTTACTTCCGTAATCTGAAAAGTTCATTTCTGTAGATTCTTCGGCTCCAATGCCGCTGTTAGGCAGAATGTTCCACTCAATTTGTACGATGATAGACAAGAATTCCTTCCCCCCGACATAGACGAGGTGAAGATAGCAATATCCAAGCTGAAGTCGAATAAAGCTGCTGGAACAAATGGACTGTCCGCAGTACTACTTAAAGCATCTAGGGATGACCTGGTTGGGCGCATGCAGCAGGTCATCTGTAAGCTATGGTCGAAGGAAATCATGCCCGATGAGTGGACTCTCAGCGTCGGTTGCCAAGTCCACAAGAGATGACACCCCTTTGACTGCGCCAAATACCGAAGGATAAGTCTCCTCAGCATCGCATATAAGATCCTCTATGCCCTATTGTGCGAGCATCTGAAACTGTTTGTCCATGACCTGATAGGTCCCTATCAGTGTGGTTTCAGACCAGGAAAGTCCACAATAGACCAGATCTTCACACTGCGGCAGGTCCTGGAGAAGTCCCAAGAAGTGCAAATCTACACCCACCATCTATTCATCGATTTCAAGGCCGCGTATGACATCGTGCATAGAGACGAGCTATACAGTGCCATGTCTAGTTTTGGCATCCCTACCAAACTCGTCAGATTGTGTAGGATAACGATGGAGAGCTCTTGCTGCTCTGTCAAGTTCGGTAACGAACTCATCGAGACCTTCAATGTCAAAAAAGGATTTAGACAAGGTGACGCGCGACTTCTTTAACATCATTCTTGAGGGTATCGTGCGGAACTCACACGTCAAGGCACGATCTTCCACAAGTCCGTTCAGCTTCTAGCTTATGCGGATGACATTGACGTGATCGGCGGAACCCAGGGAGCCGTCACTGAGGCGTTTGCTAGCATCGAAGCGAAAGCGGCTAAAGTGGGACTGGTGGTAAACGAGGGCAAAACGAAGTATATGCTGTCATCGTCAAAGGACACATGACATGTCGGACAGAGCATCACACTAGGCAGCAGAAACTTCGAGGTAGTTAAGGACTTCGTCTATCTCGGCTCCGCGGTGAATAGGGACAACCACATCAGTACCGAAATCAAACACAGAATCATTCTTACCAATCGCTGCTTCTTTGGGCTTAAGAGGCCATTGAGTAATGAAGCTTTCTCTCGACGGACTTAGTTCGCTTCAAACAACAGCTTATTCATCCCAGTCGTACTTTATGGCGCGGAAACCTGGACGTTACTAAAGGCGGATGAAGAAGCCCCTAGTCTTTTCGAGGGAAAGTTTTGCGTGCGATTTTTGGTCCTGTTTGCGTTGATGGTATCTGGAGAAGAAGATTTTACGACGAGCTCTATGGCCTGTACAACGAAATGCGCCTTGTCAAGCGTCTTCGGATACAATGCTTAAGATGGCTAGGCCATGAAGAGCCTGCTCTGGCCCGAAGAGTCTTCGCATCAGAGGCATTGGGACAACGCAACAGGGGACCACATAGGATAAGATGGCGCACATAAGTGAAGAAGGGCCTCAACCAACTTGGAGTGCCCAATTGGAGGCAGCTAGCGAAAGATCGTGCTGGTTGGAGAGGCATATTGGTTGCGGCCCAGGTCCAACCCGGACTGTAGCGCCACAAGAAGATGAAGAAGAAGAAGTTGTAGTCAGTATTGGTTAGATACCTTGCCTTGTGAATGTCTTTTGTCCCTTTTGGCTATCGTCTCAGATGCATCAGAGCAACATATGCAGCGGAAGTTGGAGAATGAAAACTATAAGAGTTGGAGTCTTTCCTTGTTGGCTAGACTTACCTATTAAAAGATGATTCTGTTCACTTCAGAAACTGGGTACCAAACTGTACTTCTTCGTCGGATGGCGCTACAGTTCGACGTGGACCCGGGCCTCAATCAACATGCCTCTCCAGCTAGCACGATACGTTGCCAGCTGCCTCCAACTGCGCACTCCAAGTTGGTTGAGGTCCTTTTCCACTTGTGTGCGCCATCTCAGTCTAGGACGCCTTCTGTTGCATTGCCTTTGTGGTTCGGATTCGAAGAATCTTCAGACCGGAGCATTGCTGTCTATACGCTTGACATGGCCTAGCCACCTTAAGCGTTAAATCCGTAGACGCTTGACTAGGCTCATGCCCCCCTACAGCTCATACAGTTCGTGGTTGAATCTTCTCCTCCAGATGTCATCAACGCAAACAGGACCAAAAATCGCACGCAGAATATTTCTCTCGAAGAGACTAAGAGCCTTCTCATCCGCTTTTAATAGCGTCCAGGTTTCTGCGCCGTAAAGCAGGACTGGAATGATCAAGCTATTTTTTAAAGCGAGCTTAGTCCGTCGAGAGAGGGCTTCATAACTCAATGGTCTCTTAAGCCCAAAGAAGCAGCGATTGGCAAAAGTCATTCTGTGTTTGATTTCGGTACTGATGTGGTTGTCTCTATTCACAGCGGAGCCGAGATAGACGAAGACCTTAACTACCTCGAAGTTTCTGCTGCCTAGTGTGATGCTCTGTCCGATACGTCGAGGTCCTTTGTCCTTAGACGATGACAGCATATACTTCGTTTTGCCCTCGTTTGCCACCAGTCCCACTTTAACCGCTTTCGCTTTGATGCTAGCAAACGCCTCATTGACAGCTCCCTGAGTTCCGCCGATCAGGTTAATGTCATCCGCATAAGCTAGCAGTTGAACGGACTTGTGGAAGATCGTGCCGCTGATGTTGACGTGTTAGTTCCGCATGATCCCCTCAAGAATGATGTTAAAAAAGGCGCATGACAGCGCGTCGCCATGTCTGAATCCTATTTTGACATCGAAGCTCTCAGTGAGTTCCTACACAATCCTACACAATCTGATCTGAGTTTGGTAGGGATACCAAAACTAGACATGGCATTGTATAGATCGCCTCTATGCACGCTGTCATGCGCGGCCTTGAGATCAACGAATAGATGGTGGGTGTCAATTTGTACTTTTTGGGACTTCTCCAGGATCTGCCGCAGTGTGAAGATCTGGTCTTCACTTCCCTGGCCTGAATCCACATTGATAAGGACCTATCAGGTTGTTGACGAACGGTTTCAGGCGCTCACACAATACACAAAGAAAATCTTATATGCGATGTTAAGGAGACTGATCCCTCGGTAGTTGGCACAGTCAAAGGGGTCTCCTTTCTTGTGGACCGGACAAACGATGCTGAGATTCCACTCATCGGACATGCTTTCCTTCGACCATAGCTTATAGATGAGCTACTGCATGCACCTAACCAGTTCACCCCCAGCCGCATTGAACAGCTCTGCGGATAGTCCGTCCGCGCCAGCACCTTTTTTGACTTCAGTCTCGATATTGCTATCTTGACCTCGTCTATGTCGGGGGGAAGGAATTCTTGTCTATCACCGTCCAAATTGAGTGCAACATTCTGCCTAACAGCGGGATTTGCGTCGTCATTGCCTTTTATGAGTCTGCAGAAATGATCCTTCCAGATTCTCAGCACCGACTGCGAGTCTACCACCAGTTGTCCATTTTGGTCCCGGCAGGCTTCTGTCCGAGGTTTGTAACCGCCTGATAACTGTTGTATCTTGCGGTAAAAATTTGTTTTTTACCAAACTGTACAGATACATATTTATACAAGCAACTACTGCATGACTTTGGTCTAAAAATGTGGGGAATGTGGGTTCGCCAGGTCTAGTTCGAAGCTCCCTCCGTATAAAGTGACAAGCAGTGCTTAAGTTTGTCTAGTATCGTTGCGTGTTCTTGTTAAGAGCACATTGTAAAGGTTTGTAAGTCTACTTACGCTTTTCTTTAAGGCAAAAAGAGCAACACCCGCCTTTTCCCACACCACAGCAGGAATTGCACTTTCATCACCTCTCGTTGATGATGTACGGATTTTGTATCAGGAACTATATTTTTTGTGTTTGAGTCTAGAGAGAACATTCCTTAGGCGATCGTTGAGACGATGCAAGTTCACGAGTCACCACAAACTGTTCAATTTAAAGCTCTGTTCTAGAAATCCAATGATCTACTGCGTGATCTGTGTTTCAATGGACAGCAGCGAGTGTTCCGCTTCAGTTTTATTTCAGAGATGAGTCATATTGAGGTACGGAGGTGCATAGGACATTTCACATCAGATCTATCACTTCCTCCGCAAACCGTTTAGGTCAATGCGATGCTGAAAGTCCCTTTTCCAAAAAATGCGTTCCCTAAAAGAAACCCCACCTCCACTCTCCAATGACTAACATTTCCCATTTGAGTCCCTACCCAACAGTTAAGCACCTCCTCAAGTGCAAATTTGCAAAACAAAGACCGCTCACACAATTCGCACAGCCTACTTCCGGCTGCTAACCCATCCGCCCCAAACGACCAATACAGGCCACGAGTCTGCAACAAAATCTCAGTCACAGCGTCTCTAAGACACACTCCTTCCTCGTGGCCCCGTCGTTTCGCACCAACTTCTCAAGTATCCGTTCCCCGGTCGGTATACCCAAAGCCAGGGGAACTTATGCAAATCACCATCTGGACGAAGATTTCTCCAAAAAAATAGGAAAGCTACCCCCTCACCCTCTGTTCTCTTTGTTTTCGAGAAAATGAGAAAAATTGAGCTTCAGCTTCAGCATCCTGAAGGATTCGCAATCAACACAGGCCAACCGAAGCGAGGGGGAGGAGGGGATAGATAGAGGCACCTCATTAATTTCCTTAAATTATTCCCGAAAGAAATAATCCATGAGAAAGATTTTCCAAAAACTTCATCCCCCGCCCCATTCCTCGGCAGCCGGGAGAGGTCATAACTATTTAAGACCGACACACTGGGACGGAGGCAAAGCCACCCTTCGATGGTGTAATTAAATTTTCTTGGCTGGCATATCCTTACGATTAAGTACACTTTTAATCCATGCGCCCAGTGTGTCCTTCACGAGAGTATTCCAAACACTTGTCCTTTCCCGGGTGTCGGGAGGGGTTCAATGGTGCGGGAGGGGGAGGGGTTGTAAAGGAAGAGGCGTACATCTTATCACCAGTACTCTCATCATCAGTGGTATTAACATTATCATCATCATCTTGGAACAGCAGCAGGAGCAAAACCGGCAGGATATACATCTCATTCAAGAGTTTTCGGTGTATCCTTCTGTCAAGGCGCCTCCTTCCTCTGGCGGACGGGAAGGTTCACTCCCGTTTGCCAGAAGATGGGCACAAGAGGAAGAGAGAGAGAGAGTAATTATGGAAATTACGCTCCATTGGTAAATTACCAAGTCATCCTGTCCGTTTGTTCGTTTGTCCGTTCATTTGCGAAAAGCGCGCTAAATCTCCTCTCGGATCCAAGACCCCTTCCCCCCGCACAGTCACTCACACCCGTGCATAAATAATTCGCTTCTCACAGAAATGGCGGCGACGGTTGGCAGGATCTATCATTTGATACTTTGGATGCCTTCAGCCTAATGCCGAAGCAATTCCTGACAACGACTGGGACGACGACGACAATGACAACGACACGATGCTGCTGCTGCTTCTGCTCCTGATGCCGGCGATGATGCTGATGATGATGACGACGACAATGAAGACGATGCTGCTGCCTCGCTCCGTCTGTGAAGCGTTATGGGCCATCGTGCGCGCGTTGTATATATTTATTTGTGCGATGTCAAGGCTTTGCCGGATGGCCCTCTATCCCATCCATATAAACGAGCGAATTTTCTGACGAATGACATTATTCGTTAGTCCTCCAGCGCTCCGCATTTCCCCCGTCCCGATCACCCCCAGGCGGCGCTGTTACAAGAAAATCCCTCTCCGAAGGACGAAATTAATCCTAGTGATGCTGGCTGCTATCTGCGTCCGTATCTGCCCCGGATATCTTGATGGCGAAATTTGAAAATGGAGATGAAACTGAAGCTGCTTGTGTAGTTATCTTGAATTCCTCTAAACCACCTCTCCGTTCCTTCCCACCACCACCCGGGGGATGGATGCAAAAGTTTGTTTTGTTCTGTTTTTTTGTTTTTGATTTTGTTCGGTTGAGTGGGTGGCACCCAAATGTCAAAGCGACTAGTTCGTCCTTTTCTGCTGGGAACCACTCAAAATGAAACACTCCACACAGATGGAGCCCCGGCAAGGGGAGTGTACTGAAGGGGGATGTATGTAGTTCTGAGAAGATGTGAAATACGTCAGGCATGGGAGTCATAAATAACTAGGGAGGATGAATTCGATATGGATGTGTGTGTACGTGGGATGGATGAACGACACAAAAGAAGACGACGACGATGAGGACAAGGACGAACTACCGAACGACGAGATGAAGACGCCACATCACATCATGCGCTTGTCGTCTTCGTCGGCGTCGTCAGTTGAGATTTGAGAAGTTCTTCAGTGAGAAACGACCGGCAAAGATGGGAGGAATCAAAATGGATGATGGTTGTGAAGGAGTTTCAGATGAATGTACGCCATGTTTACGTGCGACTGTGGGCGATGGGTGGACGTATTGTGGGGGGGGGGGACTTTTAGTTATGAGAGGTCAGGCAATAGCAGTGAGATTTACGATAATAGGCGATATTTCTTCGGCTTACTGGGGAAATATGGAGATTTTTGAGCAGAATGAGGGCCGGTTTGGGTTGGGTTTGATTGCGGAAAGTAGATTCTCAGATTCCGAAATGCCTGAAATTGAAGTGATTGAATCAAGTTTGCCCAAGCCCTGCGGATGGTGGCGAAATCAGACCGAAACTTAATTTCAAGAGAGACGATTTTCTTTGTTTAAGATTTGTTGTCATCTTGGATTTTCGTTCTTGATTTTCTCGATTTTGGGACTTTAAATAGAAACTTCTTTCTGGTCTTTTGAATTCGAAATAAATGTACTGTGAGCGTCAAAAGTGAGTAAACAAATTTCTGATTACTGTAAAAAGATGAAAATTGAGTCAAAATAACAGCAAAATTAAAATTCCATTGATACACAAAAACAGCTTTGTTCAATGTGATCAATTCTTCAAAAAATAAAGTACGATAAAAATAAAAACAAATACATTTTTTTAATGAAAATTATAACTACTGCATATATTACGAGAAAAAGTGAGTAAACAGTATACGTTTCTATCAACAAATGAACTTACTCATTGCTTAAAAAAAATTAAGTTAAGTACTTTGTTGGTTCTCCTTTAGATGGTATTACTTCCTTGAGTCTATGTGGCATAGACATTACCAGTTTATTGGTACCATCGGGAAAAATTTTCGATCATTTTTCAGATTTTCCTTGTTATTAATAGTACTCTGTCGAATTCTTCTATCCAAATGCTCGCATAAGTGATCTATTGGGTTAAAGTCAGGCGAGTGCGGGGGATGGTCAAACTGTTTTGGAGGCCCATAAAGCAACCATTCCTTAACGTCAATGTCAATGTACGGGCATAACACCTATGTTGATTTGTTTTGTGAAGCTAATCGCAGAATTTACACTTCTGAACTCTGCTTACTTTCACCAACTGCATTATCGGAGTTTGTTTTCAAATGCCTACGACTGACATGAGGGGGCAATTTCGTGTTGACGTGAGTAACATTCGCGGACTGAGAACTAATCTCTTTGCCGTTTACGTCCACCTCTCTCGTCACAAACCAGCTGTCTTGGCGCTGAGCGAAACACAGGTGGGTGAGAATACCGATTTATCGGACTTGAACCTGCCTGGATATAGCTTGGTGCCCTAATTCTTTTTACACCGCGGTCTCGCCATTTATGTGCGTAGTGATGTTGCTTACCAAATTCAACCACAATATGGCCACTGTTCCAATCCGGAATTTAATTTTCTGTGGTTAAAACTCCTTGTCCGTAAGCATTTAATCCACTACTGCTTTATTTATAGAAGTCCAAACCTGGACAGCAACTCAACTTATAATGAGTTTGATGCGCTGTCTGACTCCATCACAAGAATTGTATCCCTGTACCCTCGCACTGAAATCGCTATTGCGGGCGATTTCAATGTACACAATTCTACTTGGCTTCGACATTCAGGCCAGACAACACCCGAAGGAAGGTATGTTGAAATCTTCGCTGAGGTAAATAATTTAACCCAGCTTGTGAATGAGCCAACACGAATACCTTACATTGCAGATCATACCGCTAACACCTTGGATCTGTTTCTCACCTCTCATCCGGAAGAATATTCAATTGATATATTGTCGCCTCTAGGCTCGTCCGACCACTGTGTCGTGTCAGCCAAATTCTCGCACTCCTCCCACACAGTTAGAGAACAAATTCCGAAAAGAACAGTATGGCTCTACGAGAAAGCCAACTGGAGTGGACTTAACAACTTCTTTAGGAATTTTAACTGGTCACTATGCTTCCTCGATAGTGACGTGGATGCCGCTACTGATGCGATCACAAACATTATTTCGCTGGGCATGAGGTCCTTCATTCCTCACAGAGTGAAGAGCATCAAGCCTAAGGCAAATGCGTGGTTCGACTTGAGCTGCAAAGAGGCTATCAGGGTGAGAGAGTTGAGTTTCCGGAATTATAAAGCCAACCCTTCTGAGGAAGCCCGGAAAGTTCAAACGGATCCGAAATGACTGTAATGCATTAATAAGACGTGTTAAATTCTCCTTTGACCAACAGTTGAGGCAAAAAGTTCTACAATGCCCCAAGGGTAGCAGAAGCTTTTGGTCTTTCGTAAAAAACATAAGGAATTCAGCCTCGTCTTCGATCCCAACGCTCATTTGCAATAACATTCCAGCTGTCAGCTCTTTGGACAAAGCTAATCTGCTTGCTGCACACTTTGCAGCTAGCTCAACGCTGCCAGATAACACTTTGCCCCACCTGTACTTGAGAGCGTAAATTTCTCCATGGGGCAAATCCATTTTCGCACTCGTACAGTAGCAAGAGTACTTAAAGATCTAAACATACACAAATCCGCTGGCCCGGATGGTATACCCCCTGTTCTTCTGAAGAGGTGTTCTTCTACGCTGGCAAAACCACTGCGTAAGCTTTTCCATCTGTCCTACTCTTCAGGGCTCTTTCCGAGTAAGTGGAAAACTGAATTTGTCCAGCCCGTCCCTAAAAAGGGCGAATCTTCGTCACCCACCTCCTACCGACCCATAGCACTAACGTCCCTTCTCTCCAAGATCATGGAAACGCTGATAAACCGTCAGCTTATGAAATATCTTGAGTCCCGGAAGCTTCTTAATGACCGGCAGTACGGCTTCCGAAGCAACCGTTCCACTGGTGATCTGATGGCATATCTCACTGAAAAGTGGAACCAATCTTTGCACAATTTAGGAGAAAGCAAGATTGTTGCGCTTGATATTTCAAAGGCATTTGACAGGGTCTGGCATCAGGCTCTTTTGTCGAAAATGCGTGCTTTTGGGATCGATGAGTCTCTTCTTCAATGGATTAGAAATTACCTTTCGAATCGTTCAATACAAGTCGTTTTGGATGGATTCAAGTCTGATATCCACTATATTAATGCTGGGGTTCCCCAGGGCTCTGTTTTGTCTCCGACACTCTTTCTCATTTTTATAAATGATCTCTTGTCTGCTACTTCTAATCCTATTCATTCCTTCCCTGATGACAGTACCCTCAGCTTTTCATATTCGTTCCTTGGCTCACGTCCCTCCACTTCGGCCATAGACTCGGAACGGCAGCGTATGTTAAGCACATTAAATTCCGACCTTGACAGCATAATCGATTGGGGAAATAAGAATAGAATAAAAGCAATTGCTTCCAAAACCCAATGCTGTCTACTGTCGTTAAAGCGATCACAAAATAATCAGCTGTTATCCATGAACGGCACTTGCGTTGTTGAAACCGAAAGACTTTCCATCCTCGGTATGTGTATCAACCCAACAATTAATTGAAACGATCACATATTTGAGGTCGCCACATATGCTGCGAAATGTCTAGGCTTCCTTAAACGATTCAAGAAGAACTTCACCCCCTCTGATCTGGCTACAATATACAAGGCCTACATACGCCCAAAACTAGAGTATAACGCTCCTATTTGGTCAGATGCTTCTAAGTTCTCCCTGCGCATGCTGGATAGAATTCGAAAGCGAGCGATAAAACTTATGGGTGACAGTAATATTGCGGAGTCGATCGACTCCTTAGAACACCGACTTAATGTCGCGTCGTTGTCACTCTTTTATCGCTATTTTAACAAGAAATGCTCAGACGAATTAGCCAATTGCATTCCTTCTCTTCAAGAACTCACCCGCAATACACGCCTGGCTAGGAATGCCCACCAATTCACCCTCAAGCCCTCTTTCTGACGTACAATTAAATTCAGAGACTCGTTCTTTAGCTGCACTACACGAATCTGGAATGCTCTTCCCAGCTCGATTTTTCCTCCTCATTTCAATCCACAGGCATTTAATACCAATATGCACCTCCCTGTTTTGATCTATATCTTCAGCCCGTGCTGTGACTTGATCCGGTCACTTAAGGGTACTCGCGACCCGTTTTGCACGCGTCAATTTTAAAAAAAAGCATCAAAACTGGATAGTCGACCTGTTCCTTAAACCACTGTTTAATTATTCAAAATCAGTTCAGAGAAAGAGAGAGAGAGAGAGAGTGGTGGAGTCTCATATTTTTATAAACCCAAAGTAAGCTTTCAGGGAAAAACTCAAAATTTTCCCTTTAAGCCGACTTAACTGAGTTTATCGGCTCCGCCCCACTCACTCCCACATCTTAACGAATCACATTCCTCCACGTAAACCCTTTATTCTGCTCTGCAAAAGATACAAACGTCAAGTAAATGGAGTGCGAAAATCTATTTCCCGCCATAAAAACCCAGCCCGCCATTGAACGGCACTCCCCATCCGCCACCGAACCCGCGCGAAGTGAGATAAACGAAGAAGAAGTTCCAATCATCCCCCCTTGCCTCCTGCACAGACAGTAAATGACTTTAGACGCTCATGCACTTTCGTTCCTTCTGTCACCAGCATAAATCATCGATTCTGACGGGTTATACCAAAAATCCATAAATACCCAAAAAACTATAAATTCAAACACATCTCCTCCCCCAGAAAAAAAAAAAACGTGAAAGGACTCTTATTCGAAAAACCATAGATCACAAACTGAAGGTCCTTCCTACCAGGTTCGTTCATAAACTGCCACCGAGACAGATCCTTGGATCGCGGCAACTTCCACCCACCCGTCACGTTTCAAGGTACAATTCAGCAGAAAAAAATATGAAAAAACGCGAGAAACAACTGCCCTCCATCCACCCGCATTGACACGAGATAAGAAAGGATCCCCGCTCCAACCGATTTCTGCATCAGTAAACCAATGCAACTCAACAATCACCCCCACCTCCCTCCAACCACAGCGCTGCGCCACTGTCAAGCAGCAAAAATCGAACTGCACACACAGGAGGAGACCGGGAGGAGTGCCGATTCAAACACAGAGAGATGCCAGGAGATGCAGGATGCAGGATACAAACTCCTTATTTACAACTTTTCATACACTTTTGCATATATCCTTCAAAACGTAAACGGAAAATTATTTTCAACCTTTTTTCGCTACCCCGTCCCTCTTCCGCACACAGACGCAGAGACATCCCAGCAGGATACAGCAAGGATCTCTCCGCCCGGGCCCAACGTGATATACACATGCCTGAATCTTGTCTCCAATAAATCAAATTTTATTACAGTTTTCTTCATTTTACATTTCCAAACAATACACTCGCAGGACGAGCTCCAGGAGCCCGTTATCCCGGCCCCGGGGTGGGCGGGAATGGTGCGAAAGGATATTCATAAATATTTTCTAGTTCTAGGATCCAATCCGTGCAATCGAAAGACAGATAGGTGGGTGGATCCCTCCACTCACACAGGAGCGGTGCACGATTTTCTGCATTTTCCACTTTCCAGGTCTTTGCTGCACGGGTATACGTGTATCCTCTGACAGCGAGACATGATACGGGGCAAGAACGACGAAGAACGACGAGCAGCAGAGTGCTGCCGATGGTGTCGGTGTAGAGACCCCTTGGTGCACCTTCGTCGTCGTCGTCATCATCATCACCGTCGTGTCTGTGCACGGACTAGTCGTAGTCCTGTGTGTTATCCTTTCGAGGATATTTATAGCAGTTTGTACCATGTGACTGCGGGTGTTTTTTTGTTCGTCCTTGTTGTGTGCATGTGAAACACCTACAGGAGCGAGCACAAAAAAAAAAACAAGAAACTTTTAAGGATCTCATTGAGCGCCCCGCTCCTGCTTAGGACGAGGGGGGCGGGCGTCACTGCTAAAGGGTTGATGAGGGCACGATAGACGATGTATCTATGTGTCCCACACCTTCCCCAATGGACAGGGGTATCATTCAAACTGAGTAGGGTGTGGGGCACCCTCCCGCAAACTCCATCGTCGTCTTCGGCGTCTTCCACTGAGTTTCTCTGGGTTTTTCCTCAAAAATCAACCCAAACCGAGCGGGGGTGGTCGTAATTCAAAGCGCGCCTACAGGCATCATATATCGGAGGCGTCACTCTGAAACAAAGAAGCAGCCATACACACACGGGTCCAACGGTTCTGGTGGTAGTGTGCTTTTTGGCACGACACTCCGATGCCACCGCCGTATCACTTGCCATATCTCCGGATAACTTTTTGTCACTGAAGGCATGTGTGTGTGGGTCTGGGTGTGTGTGTGTGCGGTGTGTGCCTGTGTCAAATGATGTATACGTCTATTTAGCGCCCAACTCCTTCGACGACCATAAATCAGATCAAGGCAGGAGCTGGGATTCGTTTTAATTAGGAGACGAGAGTGGGGTTGGGATCTCCTATTCAGTGGCGTCGGTGGCGGTGGCGGTGGAGGGAAACATTTTGCTGATATCACAACCCGAAGAGTGTCTGTGGGTGTGTTTGTGACAAGTGCCTTATCGGGCTCGAGAAAGGATTCACTTGGCACAGCGAGAGTGGGCGGCAGCGGGTTTGGTTTTTCAGCCAGTAAAGCGACAAATCACATGATTTAGGATGTTAATTAGGCGGAAAAATATATCATCATGTGATACACTCGCTGCCATGTGGATGTGGATGCAGGAGGATGGCGGAGAAGGGAGGAGGAACGATATGTGAATGAGGTTTTGACAGAGAAGTTCGTTTGCATACGTCGACAGAGCGAAAAGGAGTTCGATATGTTAGGCGGCAGACCTCCCGACAAACGGAAGGCATAGATCAAGCATCAAATTTGAACTTCCTTGCGGTAGATATGAGAATCGACTTGAGAGGAAATCTAATGGAGTAGAATCTTAGACACTAAACCTGGTCTCAGCTGGCTTTTATGGAATTCCTGTGGAATGCATTTAATTGCGATTTCGGAGTCTGGCCTCCTAAAACCCGTTGAGGAAATGGGGAAATTTGGAAACTGATGCCTTACAGCAGCAATCAGTTAGTAGGTGTTCAAGGTTATGGCACAGTCCTTGCTTCAAACTCCTTTGACTCCCTTCATGCCCTCACAAAGTGCCTCCCTCTACAAAACAGGTTCGAAAATGCGAATCGTAGATTGTTCGAAGGTTGATTTAAACCCAAATAGACCTCAATAAGTGGTCGCCGTGGCGTAGTGGGTAGAGTGCGACGCTCACACGCCGAAGGGTCTAGGTTCGACTCCCAGATAAACACCAATTTTTTACGACACCACCTCTTTCGAGCTACTGACAACACTCAAAGAGTAATAACTGTCTAAGAAAGCTTCTCAGATCTCGCCGTTCGGAGTCGGCAAAAAACTGTAGGTCCCTTCTACTCATGAAAGAACAGTAGCGCGCACAACACGAGCAGTTGATGAGCAAGCTAGGCCCTGGTCCCCCTTTGGGCTACAGTCCAAACAACAATTATTATTTGGACCTCAATAACTTCCTTACGCTTATTTGAGGACCAGATTCAACGACAAACCGTACGGTGAGCTGTACGACGGCGTGCGTGCAATGGCCAGATCTTATAGGACGTATGAATACCACTGCCTCCGCCTGAAATGTTTTCGAACCCAATCCTCTGGGACAATGCTAAAGAAGGCCAAATGACAATGTGCAACTGGAAGCAGTTGTAGCATGTTGATGGAGCCCAGGTCCATCCAGAACTATTGTATTTCATTTGTCTCATATTCTCATATTACAAATCTTACAAGTTCATTACAATATAGGGCGAATTCAATCGAGAATAGGATAGTGCCATTAAGTATTAAAAAGCCAAAATAGTATTAAATGACACAAATTCATTATGGGGGTGGTTTTAGTTTTAAGGCAAGAGAAGAAGAAGAAAAAAAATTAAATAGTAAATGCAAACTTGAAAAAAAATTAAATAGTAAATGCAAACTTGAAAATAAATAGGAAAAAGATCAACATATCTGTCTTATATCAAGCTACCGGGTCTAAAAGATTTTCTATCTGTACGTGATCAAATTGAAATAGTCAAGATGTTATATTTTTTAGAAAGATACTTAGGGATCTCACAGACTTTATGGAGGTAGGAAGTTTGTTGAATAATCTGTATGACAGTATAAAATAGGAATTACGATAACATGTGGTGCGAAATAAAGGAGTATTGACGACATAACTTAGGTTTGTTCTTAGACCATATCTATTTGATATTCTGCTATTGAGATAGTCACATCTCAGAAAAAAGACTTTCAAAATCTTGAAATAAAACAGGTGTCTCAAGGGGAGAATATTTAATTGTTTATTTTTTAATTGTTATATTATATAGCGGTTTTTGCACACTTTTCTTATAGCACGTTTTTGGAGAGCGAGTAATTTTCTAATTTTGTACTGGTAGGCCCCACCCAAACAGCAGATTCCATACTGCAATTTCGATTGAAAAATCCAGTAATAGATAATTTTTAAGATATGCTTCGAGCACGTGGTTTTTAAATAGTAAAAGATACGTAGGGTAGATAGAAAATAATTTTTCAGTGTATTTATGTGCTCTGCCCAGTTCATATTATTATCTATAATGACGCCAAGATACTTAAACTGTTCAACAACTTCAATTTTGAAGCAATCGCCAGCACAGGACATACTATCGTGCAGGTATTGACAAGCCTTATTCATTGTTCTGAATCTTGGACAATTGTTTCAATGAAAGAATATGTCAACATCCGGTGATACTCTTTCTAAACAGCTAGGGAACATTAATTTTGTTTTACTGCTAACTTCTATCCCATGCTTAGTGAACCAGCTACGTAAAGCATCTGAATCATGATTAATTTCTAAAATAAGATTTAAAGGACTATTGGATGCATACGCAATGCCCAAATCGTCTGCAAATGCAGTGAATTTGCCGATAGTTTTTTGACTGAAAATAAAACTCATGTACAAGATCTCAAGTACAAGACCAAGAAATACATAGAACTCAAGTACAAGGAATAGAATAGGCCCGAGGACAGATCCTTGAGGCACACCAAGACACATTTTGCATGTACTGCCTGTTACGGCACCTATTTTCACTTTGTGCAACCGATCAGTAAGGTAGGATTGAAACCAATTGAACATAAAACCTCTAAACCCAGCTTTGAACAATTTTTGTAAGAGAATGTTGTGATCAACCGTATCAAATGTTTTTTTAATATTAACAAAGAGATTCGCACAGTACCTTTTATCATCTAATCCTTTATAGGTTGAGTGGCAAAAATCAAGCTATGCATCTTCAGTTGATAAGTCTTTTCTAAAACCAAACTTGTTCACGACTAAAAAATTGTTACTATTCAAAACGCTTAAAACTCTGTTTTTAAATAGACTTTTCAAAAACTTCTGAAATAGATGGCAAGAGAGATATTGGTCTATAATTATTTTTATCTTTAGGATCTCCTGTTTTGGCCGCCGTGGCGTAGTGGGTAGAGTGCGACGCTCACACGCCGAAGGGTGTAGGGTCGATTCCCAGCTCAACACCAATTTTTCGAAATTTTCACGGCACCACCTCTTTCGAACTGCTGACAACGATCAAGGAGTGATAACTGTCTAAGAAAACTTCTCAAATTTAGCCGTTCGGAGTCGGCAAAAAACTGTAGGTCCCTTCTACTCGTGTGAGAACATTAGCGCGCACAACACGAGCAGTTGATGAGCAAGCTAGGCCCTGGTCCCCCTTTGGACTGTAGCGCCAATAATTATTATTATTATCTCCTTTTTTATAAAGAGAAACAACAATTGCACATTTTAAATCATCAGGAAACGTATCAGATTCTACACTGAAATTGAAGATATAAGATAAAATATCTGCAACATTAAACACTATATTTTTAAGTGCATGATTTGATATACTATCAGTACCATACGATTTTGAGTTGTTAAGGAATTTTATTATTTTCAGTTCCCCAAAGGAAGAAATTTCAAAATAAGAACTGAACAGGTTTTGTCATCTTCAAATCTAGAGTGTAACTATGTGCCCATACATCTTGCGGAGTCACTTTAAAGTGAGAGCGGACCTATTTCAGCGCAGAGGCCTACAGGGATCTATGTTTCCTTAGTTTCAGCCAACTAACTTAAAACCTCGCACTGGTTCTAGATTTCCGCGGGCATAATGGTTTTATGTGGCATTACAGTGGGCCTTTCAACTGCTTAAGAAGAGCTGATTTTTTTCCGTTACAGCTCCTTAATCCGCTGAACTCCACACCGCATGTTTCTATGTCACAGAAATCTTGTAGCTCACAGTAGACATATTATTGTACTACACGAAAAAATCCAATGTTGGGCATGTCCCAGTTGAAATTTTTATTTACCGTCGTGGGAGATTGCAGCCAGTACACTGTTTGAGTAAAAAATCTCAGTTCCACTGATCTTGGCTATTCGGCTTCCACTCACTGCTTTTCCGACAAATTGATATTTTCGTGTAAGATGTCCCCGGAGCTCCAAACAATTAAGAGTCTTCAGTGGCTCATACTTAAGCAGCTCCACACACTCCTCAAAGTGAGGTCATGTTTCGGATTAGGCAATCAGAGAACATATCATGCAACCTTCTCATGTTTAACGTTACTAACGTACGTCGTCAAATGCCTCAGGGAAAAAGTAAATAAATTGGACGGTGCACCAGGCCCCAACACAGAAGCTTTTGTACCCGTGACATGCGTAATACCCTGCAGTCACGGGAAGGAGGGATGATTTTATGAGCTTTTCTAGGCAAAAATACAAAACATACGCTAGTGTGAAGTTGTGAGTTTTTTTCTCGTTGTCACGTCGGAAACTTGTTCAATCAATTTTTGTACAAACCATTTATGGATCAGTTTTTACCGACAACAAGAATCGATTAACAGTTCAACACAATCCTTTTATTATTTTTCTAAGTTCACTGGACAGTCCTGCTTCTCTTTCCAAGACACAACAGCAACCATTATTCGACTTAAATTTTAACAGAAGTCCTATTTGAGTATCATTCTCCGCCAAGAGAATTCTCCAATCTTCGGTGTTTAGAGCATAGGATCAGTATGCCTCTAAGATAGGGACCACAAAGTAACCTTCGACCGCTTTTGAACTCATATTTAAGATTGTAAGTCTTCGAGAAGACAATTCATCCACCAAAATTGGCAGTTTTCAGGTGGAGTGTTGCATCATTGGATAATTTTTCTTCAAAACCGAGGTCTGCTCGGGAAAACCTTTTTGATGAAAATTGAGGTCTTGATTCACGCGATCTCCGAATTATACACGAAAGCGGAGCAGTTCATACTGCTGATGCTAAATTTGATTTCTTGGTGACCAAATTCCCAAATTGATGTGCCAGCCATTTTTTCTCCCAGGATCTGTGACTATTTTTTAGAGGAACCACGAAAGATGGATATATTGCCAACAAAACATTTAACAAACTTTAGCTCAGATAATAAAATCTTAACAGATTGATTAACTTGCTAGTCAAAACAGTCAAGAAAAGTGAATGTAAGGTCCTATTAGAAATATAGTTTATTTTATATTGTTACATAAGTGAGAACACTTCAAGTGTGCTGGCATAAACCCGCTTAGGTCTGCACCGATCACTCTTACTCTCTTTCTCTCAGAAGATAGGTGTGGAGAGAGCAACTCTACTTGTTCAGTAACGACTTGTACTAAGTTAAGTTAGTCTTAAGCACACAAGTGTCGAAGAGAGACATAATAAAACTTTTATCATCGAAAATTCTTCTTTTTTTTTTGTTTATATTACTGTATAAGGTTGTCAAATATTTAATTCGATTCCGCTTTTGTTGCTCTTCATTCAATGTTTCATAAAATCTGTTACAGTGATCGGATTTAGTTCAAATATGCGCCGTCTTGTTCGATAATCTATGTCCATCGACACGGCTAATTCATAGTAGAAGCCCCCCCCCCCTCGTAGAAGCCCCCCCACCCTCGTAGAAGCCCCCCCTCGTATAAGCCCCCCTCCACGTAGAAGCCCCCCCTCCACGTAGAAGCCCCCCTCGTAGAAGCCACCATCCTAATTTGTGAAAAACTTGGACAGCCACTTTTCACAAGCCTCTTTTGAGTTCAACTTAACACCACCAAGGGCGTTCGCCATGGACAGGAACAGGTGGTAATCACTTGGAGCTATGTCCGGGCTATATGGTGGATGTGATAAAACCTCCCACCCGAGCTGCCGTAGCTTCTTACGAGTCATCAACGAAATATGTGGTCGGGCGTTGTCCTGGTGGAACACTACACCCTCTCTATTGACCAATTCTGGACGCTTATGGTTGATCACCTGCTTCAAGCGGTCTCGCCATATGGGAGCAGCTCATAGTTGATGATTATCTTCCAATCCCACCAAATACACAGCAAAACCTTTCTGGCCGTATATCCCGGCTTGGCTACTAATTGGAACGATTCACCGACCTTCAAACACGACCGTTTTCACTTGATATTGTCGTATGTGATTCAGTTTTCGTCGCCAGTCATCATTGGCTTCAAAAATGGGTCGAGTTCGTTCCGTTTCAGCGACATATCGCTGGCGTTGATTCGGTCCAGAAGGTTGGATTTTTGCGTCAAATCATGCGGCACCCAAACGTCAAGCTTTTGTTCGGATCCAGCCTTCTGCAGATGATTTAAAATGGTTTGGTGACTAACTCTCATCTCATGGGCGATGTCACGATATGCCACATGCCGGTCTAACTCGATGATTTCCATGATTCGATCGGTATTCGTCGTCACAGGTCTTCCGCCGGCTGGCTTATCCATGGTGTCGCTTTCACCGGCTCTGAATCGTCAAAACTATTCCTCCGCGGCTTGAAGTGATAGAGCGCCATTAATCTCATTGAACGTTTCTCTAGCGGATTTTGCCTTTAGCGAAGGAAAACTTCAAAATAGCACGAATTTCGGCGTTAGTGAACTTTATGTTTACACTTCTGTAGCTTCTTCCTCTTCTTCTTCTTGTGGCTCTACAGTCCGGGGTGGACCTGGGCCTCAACCAACATTCCTCTCCAGCCAGCACGATCTTTTGCCAGATGTCTCCAGTTTCGCACTCCAAGTTGGTTGAGGTCCTTCTCCACTTGTGTGTGCCACTTTAGTCTAAGTCGTCCTCTGTTGCGTTGTCCCAATGGCACGGATTCAAAAACTTTTCGGGTCGGAGCAGTGGTGCCCATACGCTCTACATGGCCTACCTATCTTAAGCGTTGTATCCGTAGACGCTTGACCAGGCGCATGTCGCTGTACAGCCCATAAGGTGCGTCGTTAATTCTTCTCCTCCAGATGCCATCAACGCAAACAGGACCAAAAATCGCACGCAAAACTTTTCCCTCGAAAAGACTAGGGGCTTCTTCATCCGCCCTTGGTAACGTCCAGGTTTCCGCGCCATAAAGTACGACTGGGATGATCAAGCTGTTGTTTAAAGCGAGCTTAGTCCTTCGAGAGAAGGCTTTATTACTTAATTTCCTCTTGAGCCCAAAGAAACAGCGACTCGCAAGAGTGATTCTGCGTTTGATTTCGGTACTGACGTTGTTGTCCCTGTTTACCGCGGAGCCGAGGTGGACGAAGTCCTTGACTACCTCGAAGTTTCTGCTGCCTAGTGTGACGCTCTGTCCGAGACGTCGATGTTGTGCGTCCTTCTTTGATGACAGCATGTACTTAGTTTTGCCCTCATTTGCCGCCAGACCCATTTTAGCCGCTTCCGCTTCAATGCCAGAAAACTCCTCAATGACGGCTCGCTGTGTTTGCCAATCATGACAATGTAATCATTGTAAGTTAGCAGTTGAACTGACTTTTGGAAGATCGTGCCTCTGGTGTTGACTTGTAAGTTACGCACAATCTTCTCGAGAATGATATAAAAGAAGTCACAGTGCGTCGCCTTGTCTAAAACCTTTTTTGACATTGAAGGTCTCGGTGAGTTCGTTACCAACTTTGACGAAGCAGTGAGAGTTCTCCATTGTCATCTTACACAATCTGGCGAGTTTGGTAGGAATGTTAAAACTGGACATGGCGCTGTATAGCTCGTCTCTAAGCACACTGTCATATGCGGCCTTGAAATCGACGAATAGGTGGTGAGTGTCGAATTGCACTTCTTGAGTCTTGATCCTGGAAAAGATCTGCCGGTTAAGTCAAGACCTTTCAAATGATGTTAAGCATTGCCATATACGAGCTCTGTAGCGCTTTGTACATTGCCGGAAAATTCAAAAAGACAAAATGGCAGAAGGGAGGTATTTGCGTTAGGCTAGGGAAAGGTTCGAGCAATCAGCTGCCAGTGAGGCAACCACACTTAGACCCCCATTAGACTTATTCCTTAAGACACTGCGAGCTAGCTAAGTAGCTACACTTAGAGCGCTGAGCTTCCTTAGGGTGTCGAAACAGTACTTTCCTTAGAGCATAAGTTTATCGCTTGCAGAGGAGATGAGAAATGAGAGATGGATTCTATGTGTTCCTCGTCTCTGTTACTGTGGGGGGATGTCGAGTCTGTGATCGTGTATTCCAATGGCACAGTGGCCTGTTATGACACCGACAGTGGTTCAAAAATGAATTTTGTTCAGCCCATTGTGGCCAAATAGCTTTGTCAGCTTGGCAGACACGTGCAGCTGACCACCTTCCTTTTTCTTCTTCCCTGTCGACTGTCGAACTTGGCACCTCATCCTGGATATCACCGTGGCCCGGCACCCAAAGATTGAAGTACTTCGCGGTCATAATGAAAGAGAGAGAGAGAGAGAGAGAGAGATGGCACTTGTAGCCTGACTGTGAGAAAAGGAGATAATAATAATGATTGTTGGCGCGACAGTCCACAGGGGGACCAGGGCCTTACTTGCTCATCAGCTACTCGTGTTTTGCGAGCTACTGTTCTCTCACGAGCAGAAGGGGCCTACAGTTTTTTGCCGACTCCGAACGGCGAAGTTTGAGAAGCTTTCTTAGACAGTTATTACTTTTTGAGCGTTGTTAGCAGCTCGAAAGAGGTGGTGCAGTGAAAAATTCGAGGTGTTCAGCCGGGAATCGAACCTAGACCATTCTGCATGTAAGCGTCGCACTTTACCAACTACGCCACGGCAGCCACTGAGAACAGAAGATTATTCGTACAATATTGAATCTGATTGCGGTACGAGCTGTGATTTTCTATCCTCGAAGACTACGTGGAGAATGGAGAAGGAGAGAGATGCTCCTTAGTGCTCAGGAAATATAGACACTCCTAGTTTCTGCTTTAGTATCCTTCCGCGTTTGCTTTTTATTACGGCTGACCACCAGACTGCGATGTCACACCGTAGCGTCGGACAAACCACTGCAGTGTAAAGGGCCCCAATTCCCACTTACATCCCGGTAAATGGTGCAAGCTCTGTTTTGAAGCAGCAACTTGTTTTCGGTCCCTTCTGCATAAGAAAGGCTGCTCCGCTCGCTCTACAGGGACTACAAGCAACCTTGAGTGAGCAAACTCATGTGACAGCACGAAACGAAGTGCATTCCTTATTTGTGCGGTACAGTTGAGAAGCTCGTCAATTTCAATCTTTTGAAAGACTTATGTTCATTTGTTGGTGTCAGAAGTTTGACAATCTGCTGCTTAAAAATGGACTGTTAAATCAGAAGCCACAATGAATGCCACTCGTTCAAGCGCTTTCCAAGGTTTAAATTTCATTGATTTGCAGCATATATAAACTACAACTAAACATAGTACCGAATGGAGTCATCACAAATGTTCAATAGTTAGTAAGTTAGTAGAATGACTTTTATTTCGATTTAAAATTGATTACATTAAATATATAATCTAAGTCTTTTTTGGTTTGGCCTATGGCCGTCTTCCAGATTGACAATATATCCTTGCTTATTTTTTTACATTTATGTTTTTGCTTGTAAAAGAAAACAAGCAATTTATACAATGAAAATTAAAAATTAAAAATCTTCTTCAACTATACGTTTTCTATAACCAATTGCATTTGTGCAGTAGTTGTAAAGTAAGTCCCACCCTCGGACCCCATTTAAGATTTGAACTGTTTCATAAATTTCCAAGATATACGAATATAGAATCTAACTCGAATTTCTTTTAAAATTGGACATACTGCAAGGAAGTGAAATGCATCCTCTCGTTTCTTCATATTGCAAAGATTACACATGATAGGTAGCTCTGGACGTTGTGGAACGAAATTCAGGCTCCTCTGACTTCAAAAATAGTTTTAATTTTTTCAATTGAGTGGCAATTTAAAAATTAGATTTTGTCTTCTAGGTCGTACTTCAGTTTACTGTAATATGTCCTATATTGGGAGGACTGTGCATACGTTCCGAATTTATCATGCATATTTCGACCTACTTTTTCCAATAGGACGTTGAGATGTGCTCTAAGATGTTCAAAATGTCCATCGGGTGTTATCCTTAAGGTAACTCCACAAGCTAGCACGCGGTTCCCACACCTGGACATTCACAAAGGAACCTGGCGATCTCCTGATCAATCAACCGTCTGACGTTGATCACGTTGCGATCGACGTCAGACACTCCTCCAGTATTCTCGATGTCCGAACCTTCCGAGGTGCAAACATTGACTCGGATCATCACCTTGTTGTAGCCAAGGTAAGAACCCGGATATCGAGAGAGCAACGGAGTCGAGAAAGGCCAAAACGGTTTGACGTCGAAAAGCTACATTCGCAGCTGATTGCTGGGAACTTTGCCAACCGAGTCTCCCAGAAACTCGCTCAGAGTTAGACGATTCCTGCACTAAGCATAGAAAAAGAATGGAAACGTTGTCAAGAAGCCATCAAAGATGCTGCCACTGATGTGCTGGGTTTCACGTCACCACCCAAAAGGAACTCATGGTTTGACAACGAGTGCAGGCAAGCGTATTCAGCCAAAACAGACGCCTATAAGGCAACGCTGCATCGAACAACGCGAGCTGTTCGTGAACTCTACGAACAGAGAAGAAGGGAAGAGCACCGGCTTCTCAGAAGGAAGAAGAAGGAACATGAGAAGCGCGCGGTCGAGGAAATGGAAAGGTGCTTTGGCAGGAATGAAGTCCGAAAGTTTTACCGAAAGGTAAAACAGCTATTCGGAGGATACAAGGTTCGGACCAAGGCCTGCCGGGACCAAGGCCTGCCGGGACCAAGGCCTGCCGGGACCAAAATGGACAACTAGTAGTAGAGTCTCAGTCTGTGCTGAGAATCTGGAAGGATCATTTCTGCCGACTCCTAAACGGCGATGACGACCCAAATCCCGCTGTTAGACAGAATGTTCCACTCAATTTGGACGATGATAGACAAGCATTCCGTCCCCCCGACTTAGACGAGGTGAAGATAGCAATATCGAAGCTAAAGTCGAACAAAGCTGCTGGAGCGGACGGACTATCCGCAGAGCTGTTCAATGCGGCTGGGGGTAAACTGGTTAGGTGCATGCAGCAGCTCATCTATAAGCTATGGTTGAAGGAAAACATGCCCGATGAGTGGAATCTCAGCGTCGTTTGCCCGGTCCACAAGAAAGGAGACCCCTTTGACTGCGCCAACTACAGAGGGATAGGTCTCCTAAACATACAAGATCCTCTCTGCCGTATTGTGTGAGCGTCTGAAACCATTTGTCCATGACCTGATAGGTCCCTATCAGTGTGGTTTCAGGCCAGGGAAGTCCACAATAGACCAGATCTTCACATTACGGCAGATCCCAAGAAATGCAAATTGACACTCACCAACTATTCGTCGATTTCAAGGCTGCATATGACAGTGTGCATAGAGACGAGCTATACAGTGCCATGTCTAGTTTTGGCATTCCTACCAAACTCTCGCTGCTCCGTCAAGGTCGGTACCGAACTCACCGAGACCTTCAATGTCAAAAAAGGTTTTACACAAGGCGACACACTGTCATGTGACTTCTTTAACATCATCCTCGAGAAGATCGTGCGTAACTCACAAGTCAACACTAGAGGCACGATCTTCCAGAAGTCAGTTCAATTGTTAGCTTACGCTGATGACATTGACGTGATTGGACGAACACAGCAAACCGTCAATGAGGCGTTTGCTGGCATTGAAGCGGAAGCGGCTAAAATGGGTCTAGTGGTAAATGAGGGCAAAACGATGTACATGCTGTCATCAAGGAAGGACACACAACATCGACGTCTCGGACGGAGCGTCACACTAGGCAGCAGAAACTTCGAGGTAGTTAAGGACTTCATCTACCTCGGCTCTGCGGTAAAGAGGGACAACAACATCAGTACCGAAATCAAACTCAGAATCACTCTTGCCAATCGCTATTTCTTTGGGCTCAAGAGGCAATTGAGTAATAAAGCCCTCTCTCGAAGGACTAAACTAGCTTTATATAACAGCTTAATCATCCCCGTCCTACTATATGGCGCAGAATCTTGGACGTCAGCAAAGGCGGATGAGGAAGCCCTTAGTCTTTTCGAGAGAAAAGTTTTGCGTGCGATTTTTGGTCCTGTTAGCGTTGATGGCATCTGGAGGAGAAGATTTAATGACGAACTCTATAGGCTGTACAGCGACATGCGAGTGGTCAAGCGTCTACGGATACAATGCTTAAGATGGCTAGGCCATGTAGAGCGTATGGACACCACTGCTCCGGCCCGAAAAGTCTTTGAATCCGAGCCATTGGGACAACGCAAAAGAGGACGACCTAGACTAAAGTGGCGCACACAAGTGGAGAAGGGCCTCAATCAACTTGGAGTGCACAACTGGAGACAGCTGGCGAAAGATCGCGCTGGCTGGAGAGGCATGTACGTTGAGGCCCAGGTCCAACTCGGACAGTAGCGCCACAAGAAGAAGAAGAAGAAGAACTCCACAAGCTGATGCAAGGCGCTCCCATTCTCGAACCATACTTGTTCTATTTCTTATTACATTCTTTAGCACATAAGTTTTACTATATAAGCAAAATGTAGTCTCAATGTTTCCAAAAACATGGGTGGAGTACCGGTCTCTAGATGCAGAATATAAATAGGCTTAGCACTTGGCAAACGGAATATTCGTTTTAAGAAGTATCGAAGAAACCTCTCAACTTCATCGAAGGAACTGTATCCCCACGCCTGTGCTCCATATAAAAGAACTGAAGCTACTTCGAGTTATGTGTAACATACCTGTTATTGACCCCATACTGATGAGATTGCTCGTTTGGCTTCAGACAATTTCACTTCTAAATGTTTTTTCATATTAAGGCTAGATGACACCAGAATGCCTAAGTATTTGTACTAGCTAACCACTTCCACCGGTTCCCTTTGATATGCCCACCTTTCGCTTCGAGAATATCTGCCACAACCGAATTTGAACACCATTACCTTCGATTTACTCAGATTCACGCTCAAGTTGCAGTATTTGCAATAAACACTGAGCCTATTCATGAGTTGAGTTGCAACCCATCCACAGTGTCAGAAAGGAAGACGATGTCATCTGCATACTTAAGAGCCGGAATTCTTATGCTGCCGAGCTCGATTCCACCTTTAACAGCATCCGATATGGCGTTGATGAATAATATAAAGAGTAAATGTTCAATATACTTCGTGTCATTTGATCAACCAACGAAACTCGTCAAGCGGTAGGATTTTCTTTCAACTATGGTTGAGCAGTATCCGCAAACATGCAACACAGCCAAATTGCTAAGAAATACATAGCACCCAACAACCACTGCATCACAGCCCACACAGCCACACACAGCCATCCGTTTTGATTGATTGAAGTCTCCCGCCAGCCCAGCCAACTGCACAGCCAAACAGACAACTGAGTGTGTAGGTGTGTGAAAATCACATCGGGCGAATGCGCTGCTGTACTTTCAGCCAATCAAACCGAAGCCAACTGAAGCCATCACCCAGTCATCAGCGCACACATTCACTTGACGAGACGGCAACGAAAGACAAACCCGTTCGCCCGGCTCCTCGGTCCGATTTGAATCTTCCATCACTTGTTCTCCTCGTTATCCTCGGCGGTGGTGGCGGCGGTGGTGGCGGCGGCGTTGTCGTCTGCTGCTGTTTGCAGCCCCAAGACCGACGTCCGATGTGAAAGCAGATCGAGCTACCTCACCCTATATACTGTCTCGGAGCGTCGTCGTCGGAGCATGTCCTTTCCAATCAAGCATCGTTGTATCTCTGGGAGTCCTCCTTCGGTTGGCTGGCCAACAACAAAGCCATCCATCCAGCTCCATCCCCCTCTATTTGCATTTCATGAATATGAATCCTTCTCTGAGGGGCGCACCAAGACGGGGGGCAAAAAATATGGAAAAGAGGAGCACAACCGACGGACAGGCAACAAGGATAACAGGCTAGGGATTCAAAAAAGAAAACAAAAAAACGGAGACGACAGAGACTGTTTGTATAAATCGCCCGATGCCTGTTTGTTGTTCATCACATGTCCGCAGAATGGAGCTACCCGGTGGATGTTTGTGCAGCATATACGCCAAGGATACACCTTGTGGAGGACTCTTGCTCTCGCCTTTGGTTGGTGCTGGTGCCATGCAATTCTGGAGTCGACGCCAGTGCTCATTGTTGACATGTCCGTGACGGAATCTGGATGTGTACCGAACCACCGAACAACCGAACCACCGCCCATCTGCTCCGTCTGGGTCTGCATGTGCAGAGTTTATGTGTTTGCCGGTGATGTGGATCTCTGTGCAAGGATTCTGCTGTCTGCTTGTTGGCTTTTCTTTTTCGCCTTCACTCGCCTCCGTCACTGTCCCCTGCTCTGATGCAGACCTCTTTTGTTTCAGCAGCCGAGGGCGGGGGCTGGAGTGCTGGCTGGTGGCTGGGTTATGACAAAATGGTGGACTGGTTCGCCATCAACAAACAGAGGGAAGGCGATCTTCTTTGCTTGTCGTGTACCTTGCTCACACGACGGAAGGGATTATCGTCAAGCGATTGTATTTTTTTCTGTTTTTTTGTTTTGCTTCTCCGGGTCGTGTCTACGTGTCAGGTCAACAACTTTTCGGCTAAGTTTTCATTTTCTCTCTCGACGGCAATAAACAAATTCGCCCTGCCGCCGCCTCGTCGTCGCTGCTCCACCCGGTCCTGATTAAGGATTCTCGCATTCTGTGCACTCTGTCGGTGTTTGTCCAACAACGTGAAGCGGCCCCATTGCCCCATAGACCCCCTCATTTGCGTCCCCCTGCGAGGAGTTGTTAATAATTTGATTATAATTTATGTGAATGTGCTCTGTGCGGTGCGCGCGTGTGTGTACGTACGCCAGGATATCCCATTTAACGGGACACTAATGACATCGAACCAACACAACCCGTTCAGGGTGCACACAGACGCATGGCCCACCCACCCCCGCCGCAGTGCGGTTCAGGTTCGAAAAATACAAATTCTGCTGGTGAATTATGATTTTAATATGAGAGCGCCATCAAGCTGGTGGCGGGTGGCTAGAGAACTAATAAAATGTTATGTATACGTCCTGAAGGAACAATTACATAATTCCAAGGCTTAATGAATTTATTTGCAATTGTCTTGTAATTTACGTCCCACACAGCGCAGAACCACCGACAACGGCAGTGCGTTGGATCTTCTGATGTTGGACAAGGCAAAGGATCGTTCACGGTGGTGGAGGAGGAACGGTGCAGGAGTGAGGGGGTTGAGCGCGTGGTTTTAATTGTGATTTGTTGGTTGCGAGCAGTTTTGAAGTAATGAATTGAGATCAAGGGTACCATTTGGAACATGGTGGTGGTCCCGCAATGACTTGTAGTTGACAAAGCACATAACTCAATTGGCATGGAGGGCTGAGAGTGGCTAGGGTTTTGGAATTTGGGTTTTGGGGGAATCAAGTTCACATTGCACTGGCTGACTGGATATTTTGGAAACTTTGCAGTTTTTCGCCAGAAATTCGGTATAGGCGTGTTGCTTATGGTGGCCGAGCTCAAAAAACCTCTAACAGTACACGCAGATGTGCCTACGAAACCTTACAGAGATCCTTTCAAATGTGCTTTGCTCCCCTTGTAAATTATGGTGTGTCTGGTGGAATATTTTTTTATAGGAAGCGTCCATCAAGAAGGATATAAAGTTGTCAAATATCTCCCTTCCGTTTTTTTGCTCTTCATTCAATGCTTCAAAAAGAGGGTTACAGTGATCGGATTTAGTTCATATATGAGCCGTTTCGTTCGATAATGTGTTTCCATCTACACGGCCACTTCATTATACCCCCCTCGTGGATGCTCCACTCGTAGAAGCCCCCCCCCCCCTCGTAGAATCCACCATAGTAGAAGCCTACATCCTAATTTGTGAATAACTCGGAAAGCCACTTTTCACAAGCCTCTTTTGAGTTCAACTTCACACCACTAAGGGCGTTCGCCATGGACAGGAACAGGTGGTAATCACTTGGAGCTATGTCCGGGCTATATGGTGGATGCAATAAGACCTCCCATCCGAGCTCCCGTAGCTTCTGACGAGTCATCAACGAAATGTGTGGTCGGGCGTTGTCCTGGTGGAACACTACACCCTCTCTGTTGGCCAATTCTGGACGCTTCTGGTCGATCGCCTGCTTCAAGCGGTCCAGTTGTTCGCAGTAGATGCTGAAATTAAGAGTCTGGTCATATGGGAGCAGCTCGTGGTGGATGATTCCCTTCCAATCCCAAAATACACAACAAAACCTTCCTGGCCGTCAATCCCGGCTTGACCACTGTTTGGGACGACTTATCGGCCTTAAACCACGATCGTTTTCACTTGATATTGTTGTATGAGATCCAGTTTTTGTCGCCAGTCACCATCCACTTCAAAAATGGATCGAGTTCGTTCCGTTTTAGCAGCATATCGCAGGCGTTGATTCGGTCCAGAAGGTTTTTTTGCGTCAAATCATACGGCACCCAAGCATCAAGCTTTTGTTCGTATCCAGCCTTCTGCAGATGATTTAAAATGGTTTGGTGACTAACTCTCATCTCATGGGCGATGTCACGATATGCCACATGCCGGTCTAACTCGATGATTTCCATGATTCGAACGGTATTCGTCGTCACAGGTCTTCCGCCGGCTGGCTTATCCTTGGTGTCGTTTTCACCGGCTCCGAATCGTCGACACTATTCCTCCGCGGTTCGAAGTAATAGAGTACCATCCCCCAAAACACCATTAATCTCACGGAATATTTCTCTAGTGGATTTGCCTTTAACGAAGAAAAACTTTGAAATAGCGCGAATTTCGGCGTTAGTAAGCTCTATGTTTACACGCCTATAGCCGTTGAACGCAATATGCAAACTAATCATGCATAGCGTCGTTTTGTAGGTTATTTTAAATGATGCCATTGGTGTATTGCCAGATACGAGCTCTGTAGCGGTTTGTACATAGCCGAAAAATTCAAAAGACAAAAAGGCGGAAGGGAGATATTTGACAACCTTATATTTTATCCTTAACCTATAGTTGTTGTCTCGGCAGACGGTCATTCTCTTTAGATGGTCCTCTATGCACCAGCCGTCGGAAGGAAAGTTTGTAAGCTTCTCTTCTTTGTTGAAATAAGTCCTGACTGAGTCTGTCGTGTTAGTTCTGCCGGACAATGAAAAGTTTGTGCAGTTCCTTACGCTGAAGTGATTGAACGAATTCAACGATCTCTTAACAAGGTGTTTATTGACGTCTAACCTTAAGTTTGTCTATTGTCATCATATCAACGGAGGACCTCTTTAGCACCAATAGCATGCAAAGATTCGCTTTTGCTCACTGCCGATTCTCTGGCCTCTAGTCACAACTAAGGCAAAGAGCTGAAATGGAGCAAGTTCGTGATCACTCCTGAATCGATCAATGGCACAGAAACTTGACTTGTCGGACGAAGATGTCTTTTTTTTTGTGGGATTTAAGGTCCTGTTTTCGTTGACAACCTCTTGAGAAGAAGATCAAATGAAAAATCTACAGACAGTTGGCACCAAGTCAAAAATCAAGAAATACAAGGGTTGCCTTTTATATTGCGGGATTAGAGAACAAAAACAAATATTAATCATCGAAAATAGCTTTATTCCTTTTCAAAATATTCCCCATTAAGATCTATACACTTTTGCATGCGTTTGAACCAATTGTCGAAGCACTTTTGCCACTCTGATTCAGTTATGGGCCCAGCACGCTTCCACTGCGCCACTCTGTTTCTTAACTCTGATTGAGGTATCTCCAAAACATGCGTTCTGAACGCTTCAACCGCTTCTTCGAACTCATTACTTCGCTTCGGTCGAAAAACGTTGACCTCTCATTTTATTTTTAACGTACGGGAATAAAAAGAAGTCATTCGGTGCCAAGTCAGGACTATACGGCGGATGACTCATCAAATCGATGTTCTGAGTGCTCTAAAATGCAGTTGTTTGGGCCGATGTGTCGTGATGAAGACTGATCCGTCTTCGGCAGTTGGTTTTCCTGTTTTCTTGGAAGACAACTGGCAAACAGATGGTTGTGTACCTCTCAGAATTGACTGTTCTTCGTTGTTCTAGTGGCACGTGTGCGACATGTCCAGTTTTTCCGAAAAGACAGGCGACCATTTGTTTGGAAGTGCTTCGTGCGTGAGCAACTTTAGTTGGATTTGATTCAATTTGAAACACCCATACAGTCGACTGCTGGTTGCTTTCGGGCTCATACGCGTAAATCCACAATTCATCACCTGCCACGATGTCATAGACGTGCTCCGAAGCACCGCGACTGTATTTTTGGGGCATTTCTTTCGACCAATCGACACGAGTCTTTGTTTGAGAGATTGACAAGTTGTGTCAACGCGGACAAATTTTTTTGACAGTCACATGTTCATGCAATATTGAATGTATGCTGGTCCCACTAATGCCTGTTGTGACTGTCTTAATCTCACGATAGGTCACATGACGATCTTGCAATATCAGTTGGCGCACAGCATCAATGGTTTCCGGAACAACAACTGATTTTGGATGACCTTCACGAAATTCGTCTTGGAGTGAACTACGACCTCGGTTGAATTCACCACACCATCAATAAACACTGCTCCTTGATGGAGCTCCATCGCAAACAATTTAAATAAGTTCATCGATGCACTGTTGTTGAGTTAATCCACGTCGAAAGTTATAAAAAATAATCGGAAAAATTTCACTATTTAATTCCATTTTTTGGGCGAGAAGAATCTTTTAAGTTACTCTAAACAACACAAATAGCGCTCGTATCTCATAACGTTCTGAGTACATATAACCTCATGATAAAGCTTGATATGATAGTTTATGATAGAGCTGGCAGCTGGCAGATTGCAACACTAGGATTGCCCAATCCCGAAATATAAAACACAACCTTCGTACAGACTTTTTTTATAATTAGCACGCACTAAAGGGATTGCTTATACCCTTAAATGACTGGAATTAAGTCACAGCACGGGCCGAAGGTAAAGAGGACGAGGGAAAGGAGGTACCGATGCACATTGGTTTTAAATGCTGTGGATTGTAATGAGTAGGAAAAATCGAGCTGGGAAGAGCATTCCATATTCGTGTGGTGCGGCTGAAGAGCGAGTCTCTAAACTTAATTGTACGTCCGGAGGTGGGCTTAAGAGTGAGCGGGTGAGCATTCCTAGCGAGGCGGATACTGCGGCTGAATTCTTCTAATAGGTGCAGAGAGGTCTTAGGAGCACCGAACCAGTTAGGAGCATTGTACTCAAGCTTTGGGTGAATGTACGCCTTATATATTGTTGCCAGGTCAAAAGGGGTGCAGTATTTCTTCCATCGCTTTAAGAAACTTAGACATTTCGCTGAATTCTTGGCGATCTTGAATATGTGATCGTTCCAACTTGGTGTTGAGTTGATACACGTACCGAGGATGGAAAGACGTTCAGTTTCAACAATGCAGGAGCCATTCATAGATAATGGTAGTTTGTTTTGGAAACGATTGAGTGATAGTAGACAGCACTGAGCTTTGGAAGTATTAAATCCCACTCTATTCTTTCTACCCCAATTAATAATACTGTCAAGATCGGAATTTAATGAGCGTAACATACGCTGCCGTTCCGAGTCTATGACCGAAGTGGAGGGACGTGAGCCAACGAACGAATATGAAAAGCTGAGGGTACTGTCATCAGCGAAGGAATGAATAGGATTAGAAGTAGCAGACAAGAGATCATTTATAAAAATGAGAAAGAGTGTCGCAGACAAAACTGAGCCCTGGGGAACACCAGCATTAATATGATGAATATCAGACTTCAATCCATCCAATACAACGGTTCGAAAGGTAATTTTTAATCCATTGAAGAAGAGACTCGTCGACGCCAAAAGCACGCATTTTCGACAAGAGAGCCTGATGCCAGACCCTGTCTAATGCTTTTGAAATATCAAGTGCAACGATCTTGCTTTCTCCTACATTATGCAAATATTGGTTCCATTTTTCGGTGACATAATCCGATTTTTAGTCGATACATAGTTCCTAAAACAGCAGTTCTAATTATTGTCATAACATGTAGTAGTTAAATTACCCTTCTGTTCAGGAATGCTTATAATAGTAATTGCTGGCGCTACAGTCCAACGGGGGATCAGGACTTAGCTTGCTCATCAACTGCTCGTGTTGTTTCACTTGACAGCATCCTGGCCGCCGTGGCGTGGCGGGTAGAGTGCGACGCTCACACGCCGAAGGGTGTAGATTCGATTCCCACCCCAAGACCAATTTTTCGAATTTTTCACGGCACCACCTCTTTCGTGCTGCTGACAACACTCAAAGAGTAATAACTGTCAAAGAAAGCTTCTCAAACTTCGCCGTTCGGAGTCGGCAAAAAACTGTAGGTCCCTTCTACTCGTGAGAAAACAGTAGCGCGCACAGCCTGAGTAAGTTGATGAGCAAGCTAGGCCCTGGTCCCCCTGTGGATTGTCGCGTAAACAATTATTATTAGAGGCATTTTGCGATCGGTGACTTTGAACGGGTTTATTTGAAGGTATAGAAGCTAAAGTTGGCATCACCATTGCAACTAGCATTGTCAGTTGTTAGAGGATTTGCTTTAAGCTTCGTCTGGCATTTTAACAACAATTGCCTGACGCTTGAGCAATGTTTCACGGATTTTCTTATTATGGTTGAAAACATGTATCCACATCCATTTTGGTGAAGCTCACTTTTGGTTGAATGAATTTGGAAATCAACAAAACCGCTATATTTGGAGCAATGAATATTTTGTATGTAGAGACGTGGATATAACTTAACACCAGTAAACGGCGAGAAACGCTGACCGAGCGTCTGGTGCGTTAGCTGCACAATGAATCGTTTCCCGCGACAGCGAACAACAACAGAAGCTGAGTCGGGAAATTAAGGGCATAAAATGGTTAGTTTTGTTTCTGGTGGTGAAATCAATAAAGGCAAATGGCTTTCGGTCTTTGATTTCTTTTATCAGTACCAGCGGCGTTTCAATTAACTTATATTTGCAAAAGCTGACTGTTTGGTGTGCTCCATGGGTTGGTGGGAAAATTACTCAGCAACATCATAAACGAACCTAACAAGAACGTCAATAGTAACCGCTCATAATCGATGACTACTGACATTTTGATTCATTAATCGGACAACTATAATATGCAAGAGCTGTGGTTTAATCAAGACGGTCCACTATGACACACCGCTCGTGCTACAACTGAGTTATTGAAGGGAATGCTTGGCAACTGCTTGGTTTTATCTTACAGATCTGGAAATCGGCTCTAAAAATCTACCGATTAAACTTCTTTTGGCTATTTTCTGCAGGGTATGCAATGAATGTCAAAAGTCTGCGCCGATAAGTCCAAAATGATTAACAAAACAACATTCGTTACGATACTGCCGATAAACAAGATATTTTAATAAAGTTATCGGAAATCGAACCTACAGATTAGAGCAGTCCTTTCGTATATAAAAAAAAGTAAAGTAAAAGCCAGTCCTTGCGTATATATGCAGAGAAGTTCGCAAGTAGACTTTAATGCCAGAGAGTTATTTTTTGAATTAAGTCACTTCCACGCCAATTTGAGGAATCGTATTTGTCTTTATTCTATTTTAAAGTCCTATAACTCTAAAAGCAACGCTCTGTTTTCAAGTTCTAGAATACCATGTACATATGTAATGCACAGGCGCAAACAAAACCAATTTTCGGTAAACACTGACGTTTCAGACCAAAGCATGTCCCTTAACTTTTGCTGTCCACAAGGTTTGACTGCTAGCTCTGTGAACACTTATCGCAAAACACTTTCCGCAAGATGCTATCAACGCACACTGCATCGAAATTGAGCACAGAACTTGTCTGGCGTAAAAAGGGCTTCCCGCATCTTTCTGAGATTGTCCATGATTTCGCGCTTCAAAACCGTAAAGGTTTGGTCGAACTTTATCCCTCAAGAGGAGTCTCTACCACTCTAATTCCTCCTTTCCTCGAGATTGCAGCCGTCTGTGACATGTTTTACGTTTTTTTCGTTTTTTCTGCTTCGTTTACAGCCCCCTGTGTTCGATGAAAATGACGTCTCCCTACGTTAGGAGCAGTACGGACTTTATCAAGTTCATGCACATTCTGTCGGCGAGTGGTCTTTGCGCGAACCGATTTAACTCACAATGAGCTTACCTTGGGCTCTTTCAAATATTTTAACATCAACGCCATCTGGTGGCGAAAGACTTTCTATGCAAATGTTGCTAAACACGGTTGAGGTCAACGGAACTCATACGCCGCAATTCAATGTCAAGAGAACTGACGCTAATTGCGAAATGATGCTGCGATGATTTCCATCCGTCGTCTGCCCAAAATGGTCCGACCATCTCCTGGTTCAAAGGTTAAAATTTTAATTGCCGCCTAATTCCTTGCCAGGCTTTGTATCTTGAACAAGAAATCTCTCGAAGTTTCTAATTAAGTTTCATGAAGTCAATATGACGCATCGGAATTGACGCAATTGCTCATAAATATTCCCTCCACTCCTGACGTGCCTTCGAGGCATTCGACTTCTCAATCCCAAGCTTCAACTGCATTCCTCGACCACAAGAATGACACCTCTTACCATTTCCATGAAACAGGAATCACGGAGCTGCCTTGAATCTCAAAGAACCATCACTCCCCTGTCGGCTGTCGGCATTTCTCGCTCAGAAGATGTCGTTTAGTCCCATAAACCGTCCATTCCACACAACATGCACTTCTCCACGTTCTGTGACATCTGAATGCACTCACTCCACGACACCATTGCTGCCCGATCATAAATTCCTCAAACCACTCCCAGAGCTCATAAACCGCCACGACAGAGCCTTCCTCCCGCTGCAGTGCATCTGGACGCGTCCAACTGGTTTCCAATCAAACGCGTCGTTCGCCTCCTAATGCCCATAAAAATCGAAAATTTCTTCATCTTTAGCCCGTCCGTTCGTCTCACGCATCAATCCTCATCACCGCTGCTGCCGTCCTGGGGGCCGCTGGCGTGGCGGAGAACAATGCGCTCAAGATGATGTGCTGCACCACCAATCCAGAGATGGACGCGCAGCGTCGCTGACTAATGACACGAGTTATGCACGCACACCGTCGTTCGACGATCACACACACTCTCACCGGGGACACCCGCTGCCTCCGCAAGTAATTTATGTGTCAGGCCGCGGTAGGCTCCCCCGGACACAATCACACGTGCACCAACCATGTCCGGATGACGGTTGATTTGTGTTTTGAGGCTCATCCCCGGTCGGGACCGATCCGAGCTGGGATTGGTCTTGAGGGCCATAAATCTCGGCACTGCCTCGCGCGGATCATTCATTTTGTTTCAGTCTGCTGTCCGTCTGTCTGGGGCCGTGCTGGGTCCCCTGTAATTATACAGATCCTCCAAAATGATTCCGCGCTCTCGCGCTGCATCGCGCGGTATCGCGCCGACTCGCTCGCAAATGGCGGAACAATCGATTGCGCGCGCGCGTATAATATCGTAATTTACGATCATCGCTGGCAATGCACCGCCACACCACCACCTCCTCCCATTTCTGGCAGAGATGAGAATGTTTGCGCGACGCTGATGAGAACGATGACAAGACCCGAGGTGAGCTGGCAGTGAGACAGCGGCAACGCGCAGTCAGCCAGACAGACAGACAGACGAGTCCGCCGGCAGACGGAACCGAATGAAAGAAACGAAATAATTGAATTTTGATATCTGCCCCGTAATTTATCGACTTGGAGCGCGGGGATCATCGAACGCATTAAATCTTCTTCGGGCTCGGCTCCGCAGCCGCCACCACATCACCTGGTGAGATGGCAGCTCGGATTTATAGAGGATGCGAGGACCGCAGCGTTTGCCGCTCTGCCGCCCCATGCGCGGGATTTGGTTTTGTTAATTTATTACGATGCGTAGAGATATTAATCAGCGGATCGCAGGCATAACTGCTGCTGGGGGTGGAGTCTAAGGTGGTAGGGGTGGCAGCTTAGACCCAACACATCGAGGTCTTGCGTCAAAAGAGGGATAAAGGAATCCGCACCGGAACTGTCGTAGATTGGCGGAGGTCAAGAGATTTCTTTGGAACTGATCCTTTCTGCAAATAAAAGACACTTGAGTAGATTTCCTGCTTAATAGGAGATTGAGGCAAACTCGTGCAACATCCGAATTTGAGGAACTCCAGCAGCTCGAGAAGTTCCAACAGCTGGAAAAACTCCGAAAGCTCAAAGAACTCCAACTTCTCGAAGAATTTCGGTAGCTTAATGAGCTTTGGAAGCCGAAGAACTCTCATTAGTTCTCCAGCAGCACAAGAAACTTCGACAGTTTAAAGATTTCCAGCATTTGAGGGAATTCCAGAAAGAAACGCGGCAGTTCAGTGAAGTTCGGTCCCTCCAAGAATTTCGGAAGCTAGGGATCCTCCAGCAGCTCAAGGAGCTCCGGCAACTCGAAGAAATCATGCAGCTCAAGGAACTTCGGCAGCTTGAGGAACTCCAACTTTTCGAGGAATTCCGGCATTTGAAGAAATTCCAGCGGGAACCCCGGCAATTCAGTGAAGTTCGGATGCCCAAAACACTTCTTAAGCAAAACAACTTCCAGCAGCTCTAAAATTTTTGAAGCTCAAGGAACTCTAGCAGCTTAAGGAACTCAGACCGCTGAAAGAAGTCCGGAAGCTCCAAAATCTTCGAAAGCGAAAGAACCGGGAAAACTCAAAAATTTGAGAATATCCTCAGTTCAAGGACCTTTAATAGCCTGAGTCTAAAACCTCCTTCAGCTCGAGAATTTTTGAAGCTCAAGGAACTCTAGCAGCTGAAAGAACCCCGCAACTCAAGAAAGTCTGGAAGCGGGAGGAATTTCGAAACCGTAACAACCAGCTTAAGGTACCTAGCAACTCAAGGAGGTCCGGAAATCTGCAAACGCTTACGATTACCGGGAACTTGGAGAAGAACAGCAAATTGAGACGCCATTCTTCTTCATAAACCATGTCTTTTCAAAAGGAAACTTAAAATCTATGTGAAGTTCTTGAATTCAGTGAACAATCTTCTCCTTCAAATTTAGCGTGCATCTGAAGCTAAAGAGCCCCTGCTCCTTCCATCTTCTCAAGGATACCTTATCCAAGACAAGAATTCACTTGAGTTCTCCACATCTGGTAGGAGACAATCAGAAATCCTCAAATGAAGTATCCCAGGACTGCAGATCTAGACACACACACACACCCACCAACAGCCGCTCACTCAACTGCACACACGCAGAAGCATTGTGATGGGAGATGCCGGAACCATACCATTGGGCGAAACGAAAGCCACCCCCAGCCCCAGGATAATGAATGACTCCTCTTCTGACTGGCCTGCATTCCGACAGAATCGTGTACAATTTTTGGACACACTCCGGACTGGTGACACCGAGTGGGCGCAGAAACATTGCGGCGAGGCGGTCCGAAGCGGGGGATAGCATAAATTCTTGTGTAGCTCTGTGGATGGTTTTTGCGCTAGGAGGACAGGACAACAGCTACAGAAAAAGGATTTCATAAAATTGCGCAATTTAAAGTGTCACAACATAAATTTCAATCGCTCCCTGCACCAAGCGCCTTCAATCCAACCCGAATACCGCTGCCGCACGACGCCGCGCCACCACCTCCAACGAGCTGCAAGTGTGGGGAGTGCCCTTCATCTGTTCAAGCATCATGTGCATGAAGGACTTTTGGTTTCTTTTTGTTGTTTTTCCCGTGCGGGGAGGAAGGACAGAGAGGTTGTCCCGTGTTTGGTTTTGGTTGGCTCGCTCATTCGGGCACCGTTTTGCGGAAGTTTTTAGGTGTTGCTGATGCAGTGCAGGCGGCAACGGCGCGATGGGTTCACTTGGACATAAATCAGTTTGGGGGTTTGGCTTGATCTTTGGGTGGTGTTTTGTGTTTGTCTCTGCTGTTTCGCGTTTCTTTTGTGTCCGTTTTGTCGCACTGGAGAATGAAGGTGTCCTTGTGGGGTGGGGTGGCATTTTCTGGGAAGAGTTGAATGTGCGAATGGATTGTAATGAGTGCTTCTTGTAGCCATGCAGTTGGCTTGATGAGGAAATTGAGCAGAAATGGGCGGAGATGGTCCGACGGACAGGGCCTGAAACTCTGGCAGTGGGTGAATTTGAGGTGAGTTGTTAACTGGGAGTGGAGTTAGGGTGAGCAAGGTTTTCCAGCAGCTTGAGGAGGGTTCTGCAGCTTAAGCAACTGTTTCAGCTAGAGGATCTCTGGCAGCTTGAGGAACTCAGGCAGCGTGATCAACTCTGGCAGCTGAAGAAACTAAGGCTTAAGGAACTCTGCCAAGTTAAGAAACTCCGGCAGCTTGAGGAACTCTGGCAGCTTGAGAACTCTGGCAGCTTCAGGAACTCTGGCAGCTTGAGGAACTCTGGCAGCTTGAGGAACTCTGGCAGCTTGAGGATCTCTGGCAGCTTGATGAACTCTGGCAGCTTGAGGAACTCTGTCAGCTTGAGGAACTCTGGCAGCTTGAGGAGCTCTGACAGCTTGAGGAACTCTGGCAGCTTGAGGAACTCTAGCAGCTTGAGGGACTCTGGCAGCTTGAGAAACTCTGGCAGCTTGAGGATCTCTGGCAGCTTGAGGAACTCAGACAGCGTGATCAACTCTGGCAGCTAAAGAAACTAAGGCTTAAGGAACTCTGCCAAGTTGAGGAACTCCGGCAGCGTGAGGAACTCTGGCAGCTTGAGGAACTCTGGCAGCTTGAGGAAATCTGGCAGTTTGAGGAACTCTGGCAGCTTGAGGAACTCAGGCAGCGTGATCATCTTTGGCAGCTAAAGAAACTAAGGCTTAAGGAACTCTGCCAAGTTGAGGAACTCTGGCAGCTTGAGGAACCCTGGTAGCTTGAGGAACTCTGGCAGCTTGAGGAACTCTGGCAGCTTGAGGAACTCTGGCAGCTTGAGGAACTCTGGCAGCTTGAGGAACTCAGGCAGCGTGATCATCTTTGTCAGCTAAAGAAACTAAGGCTTAAGGAACTCTGCCAAGTTGAGGAACTCTGGCAGCTTGAGGAACCCTGGTAGCTTGAGGAACTCTGGCAGCTTGAGGAACTCTGGCAGCTTGAGGAACTCTGGCAGCTTGAGGAACTCTGGCAGCTTGAGGAACTCAGGCAGCGTGATCATCTTTGTCAGCTAAAGAAACTAAGGCTTAAGGAACTCTGCCAAGTTGAGGAACTCCGGCAGCTTGAGGAACTCTGGCAGCTTGGGGATTTCTGACAGCTTGAGGAATTCTGGCAGCTTGAGGAACTCTGGCAGCTTGAGGAACTCAGGCAGCGTGATCATCTTTGGCAGCTAAAGAAACTAAGGCTTAAGGAACTCTGCCAAGTTGAGAAACTCCGGCAGCGTGAGGAACTCTGGCAGCTTGAGGAACTCAGGCAGCGTGATCATCTTTGGCAGCTAAAGAAACTAAGGCTTAAGGAACTCTGCCAAGTTGAGGAACTCCGGCAGCTTGAGGAACTCTGGCAGCTTGGGGATTTCTGACAGCTTGAGGAATTCTGGCAGCTTGAGGAACTCTGGCAGCTTGAGGAACTCAGGCAGCGTGATCATCTTTGGCAGCTAAAGAAACTAAGGCTTAAGGAACTCTGCCAAGTTGAGAAACTCCGGCAGCGTGAGGAACTCTGGCAGCTTGAGGAACTCAGGCAGCGTGATCATCTTTGGCAGCTAAAGAAACTAAGGCTTAAGGAACTCTGCCAAGTTGAGAAACTCCGGCAGCGTGAGGAACTCTGGCAGCTTGAGGAACTCAGGCAGCTTAAGGAAGTCTGCAACTATAAGTTCTTTTGGCAGCTTAAAGAAATCTGGCAGCCTGAAGAACAGTGGCAATAGAAAAGTTGTGAATGGATTCATGAACAGAATCCGCTCTAAATTAAACAGAGAACCTGTGAACAGCGTCTTCAGCAACTACTCCTGTTGACGACTGCAAACTCGAAATAGGAAAAGCTGGTCAAAGATTCAATGAGTCCATCTTACAAACCGAATATAGGACTCGCAGCTTTTAGGCCAGCGCACGTTCCTTTTACAAACCGTCGATCGATCCTTGTGCCGTATCGTAAATCTCTCTTCTGTGTAGTCTAGCAAATCCAGCAACTAACACTTCCATCAAGAACCATGCCTTTCTGTGGTGCAGAGGTCACGTTGTGCCGAAGAACCTATGATTGTTGTAAAACCCTCCCTTCACAGTTAACAGCCATCTCCTACCAATTCAATTGTACACATATATACTTGAAGACTTCGCATGCCTCCTTCCTCCAGATCGCCTTTCAATTAAAAATCGTATCCCTTTAACCACTACTCCCCCTCTCGTGGGCGACGGCAATTTATGGCAACATTTACTTTCTCTTCGGAAATAAAGTACCGTCATTGTTCCTGATGCCTGCCAACCGAATGGAGGAGCATCATTCAATCTCCGAATGATGCACCGCACCATCCAGCCTGCTGCTGCCTTCTCATACACACAAAGCCCTATCACCTCCACCGCCACCCCATACTCTGCCAAGGACGAATTCATCTTCAAATACGAAAAACCCATAAAATAGTATCTTGCCAGTGATTTAGGATCATTTTACTCCGCAAGAAGAGCCCGCTTGCACAGCGCTGCAGCAACTTCCCCCGAAGCAGCCGCACAGCTGAGAAGAAAACCAACAACTGCAATGAATCCTTTTCCATTTTATGGGAGTGAAACATGCTAACTGCAAGATGGATGCGACTTTTGTATCCCGTGCAAAAAAAAAAGTGAAAAAACGACGATCCAAGACCTCCATTTCGCCTCCGGCACGGACGCTATCCATCCCACGAAGGATAATGAATTTTCCTTGACAGTCCTTCGGCTGCAAGAGGATTAAATATTTTATTCATAAATATTCACTCGGGCCGGCACACAAAAATTCAATCAGCCCACAGAGATGGAGCGGAAGGACATCTTTTGTTTGTCCTTCTGGTGGCGAGGATATGTTGTGTCGAATTAAACAAAAGCAAATACAGACGAAAAAGGACAGCAGGGAAGAGAGGAATTAATTTTTTAATATTTGTAAAAGGACATTAAGTTCGAAGAATCAAGTCTCTCGCATATGTCCCTTCGGCGACCTCAAGCCAGCCGGAGAGGTGCGCTGCAAACAAGGACACAGTGGCGGCAGCAAAAAGGGTGGAGAATTAAATAAATTGAAAATTTCCTTTCCGGGACATGGAGGACGAGCAGAAGAAAGGACTTCAAATTTGAAAATCGAATATCGTAAATCAAATTTCAATTAAAATCCTTTTTGGCCATGTCCTGGCTATGTGTGTCTGTTTCGCCATCTCGATGAATTAAAATATCCTGCACTGCTCCGCTGATGGTGTTTTGCTCGTTTGTTTGGATTTTTTTTTTTTTACCGTCGATCTCCCGACAGCCGTTTCCTCTTTCCGCTTATGGCTTGTACTTGCCCACACTGTCCTTGTGCTCCGGCGGGTGGAGCAGGAGACGTCTGTTTTCGTAAGGATCAGATGAACATGGATTTGAATTCGTTTTTGTCGTGTTTTTTTATTGTGGTTTTCTTTGATTGGATGAGGGTGAGGGTGAGAGCGCGGGATGGTGGAGGAGAGAAATATTAGAACGTGTGCTGGAAATAATCTAGATTGCTCTGAATTTATTTGAGGCGTTCTCGACCGTGGGGAAGTCCGTCGAAATAGGCTTGGGGTGTCTTCGATAGAAGTTAAGTGATTCAGTGCTAACGAGAAGTTAAAAGAAGAGTCAAACATGATCACACATCAAGTAGCAGAAATCTGATTGCCAAGTACTCAAAATTTGACAAAACGGGTGGAGGGCAGTACCCGGAAGGTTAAATTGTATATTTTTAAGTAGAAAATGCTCGAAAGCTAAACAGCCCAAAGTCAAGGACTATCCATAATTTCAAAACGCAAGAAATCAGAAAGTGTCAAAAATCACGAAATACCCAAGTTCAAGAAATGCCTAAAATCTCAAAATCAAAAAAGGCCTAAATCTCAAAATGAAGATCTCAAAAGAACCAAAGTCGGAAAACACAATCACAAAATGGCGGCAATCCTGAAGATATCAAGAATGTGGGAATGCCAAAAATAAGAAAATAAACAAATTCCTGAAATGGCCACAATAAAGAAATATCCAAATCCCCGAAATGTCGAAAACTTTGAAAATACCAAAAATTTGGTTATGCCCAAAATCAGAAAATTACCGAAATCCTGAAAGAGCTAAAATAAGGAAATGTCTAAAATCATGTAAAGTTCAAAATGGCCAAATCCACGAAATGCCAACAATGAAACTCAGGAAGTGTTCAAATTCTCACAAAGTCAAGATTCTAAAAGAGCCAAAATCAGGGAATAATCAAAATCACAAAATGCCAAAAATACTGAAAAGACAAAAAAATGGAAATGATTAGAATCAGGAAATGTCAAATATCCAGAAAGGCCCAAAACATGGAAATGTCTAAAATTATAAAATGTCCAAACACGCGAAATTCCCAAAATCACGAAATTAATGAATGAAAGAGTCAGAGTCTGAAAAATGTCTAAAACCCTGAACTGGTCAAAATCAAAAAATGTGTGAAATCACGAAATATCTGAAAGTGTCCGAAACCCCAAAACAGTCAACATCTCTAACAGCCTAATATGAATAAATACCCAAAATCACAAAATGCAGAAATTTCTAAAATGACCAAAAATCGGGAAACGCTGGGTGAGAAAATCTCCCACATCCTGAAATGCCCAAAAGAAAGAAATGGCTAAAGTTATGAAATATCAGAGATCTTCAAATAGGAAATGTGCGAAAACACGAAAGGCCTTGAATCAGGATGTGTCCAAAGTCACGAATTGCCGACAGTCCTTAAAAATGTGAAAATACGGAAATGGCCAAAAGCTGAAAATGTCCGATATCCCAAAACAGCCAAGATCCCAAGCAGACTAAAATAAAGAAATACCCAAAGTCACGAAATGCTGAAACATCTTAAAGACCAAAAACATGAAAATTTCCAAATGTGGGAAATATCCGAAATCTCGAAATGGCCAAATTCAGAAAATGTCCGAAAATCCTGAAAAGACCAAAACCTGAAAATGGCTAAAGTAAGGAAATGTCTGAAATCTCGAAATGGACACAATCAGGAAATATCCGAAATCTTTAAAGGCCTAAAATACGAGTATGGAAAATCCTGAAAAGACTAAGAATCAAGAAATAGACAAAATCAGAAAATGTCCCTTACCCCGAAAGCCTAAATCACGAAATACTATTGATCCTGAAAAGTTCTAGAATTTGGACTCTGGAAAAACCTATAAAATTCCGAAATGATCAAACTTAGCAACTTTCCGAAATTTGTCCAAAATATGGAGATGTAGTACACGCCGAAAATATTAAGTGTACAAAATCAGAAAACGTTTAGAATTTTAGAAAAGGCTTGGAGTTAGGATGTTTGAAAGGCTTCTAAAAGCCTGTATATCTGAAATTACGAAAAAAATCTGAAATCAGAGATAAAGAGTGACCAAAATCTTCTTTCTTTTTCTTGATTTGAAACTTACCCACAAAAAGTGTCTTTTCAGCTGAGAGATGCGCTTGAAGTCTTTCCTCAAACTCCGACGTTCTCTATTGTAATGCTCAAGTCACCAGGAATCAAGAATTCTTCAGGCCGAAGCATTGACTAACATGACTAGCACTATATTAGTCATTTAGGCCTTGGCTCCTGAAACAGGATCTAAACTCGCTTAAGGGAGCAAGAGCTTGCCCGACAATTTGGAGATTGTGAAGAAGAGATTCTTCTTTTCCTATGCGGTCAGTGTAGTCAACGTTTCTTTACCTTCCTAAATGTACTGCTTTCATAGTTCGCAAAGCTATTTTCTTATCCATTTACTTCCCTCACCTACTTAGTTATCCGGCAGAGGAACTATGAAAGGTCTGAGCGTGAGCTTCCCTCACTGGCAGGACCATATTAAGGACACAAAACCTTTCTCTAGGTGGTACTTAAAATTCGCTCTAGCGGCCAGAGTAAAACAAGATTTTCTAGTAAGTGAGCTCCATCTCTTCAAGCCTGGACATTTCAGTATACTTTCCTCACTGGCAGGACCATATTAAGGACACAAAACCTTTCTCTAGGGGGTACTTAAAATTCGCTCTAGCGGCCAGAGTAAAACAAGATTTTCTAGTAAGTGAGCTCCATCTCTTCAAGCCTGGACATTTCAGTACTCTCCGTTTGAGCAGTCCAACAACTAACCCTTAGTGTCATCAAAACTTCTCCCCACCCGCCATTCAGCATACATCTGTCCACCTCCGGTGGTGGAACTAATTAGATCGAAACTGAAACAACCGTCAGGCCTTGGTATACCTTTTGGGTCGCCTGTTTAGTGTCATAAAATCCATTCGCACCCTCCCCACACGCGCACGTACGCATAGTGTACGAGTCCTTAGTGGGTTCTACCTCATAATTTCGGTTCATTCTCTGCTCAATATTCCCCCCTCTGGCTGCTGCTGCTGCTACTGCCGCAGAGATGTGAGGGAAGTCTCTGGGTATAAATCAAACCCTTTTTGGACATTTACGATCGTGGTGGCGAATTAAAATGAAACACAAGTACAGCGGCAACGCAAAAAGTTTCTAACATAATGAAGCACACACACACAGCCATGCAGACGTATGCATAAGTCAAAGTCACCGTATCTGATGGGCGGCTGGGGGTGGGGCGCAGGACGACGACTGCCGGATGGATTTAAATGAACATAACGCTTACGCAAGGAGCTGTAAATCATCCGATTAATTACTCTCTGTGTGTTCGAAAATTACCAGCGAGGCAACGCTGAGACGCACACACACGCAGCCAGGCGGGCAATCGGAGACCGAACGAGCTCCATGTGCGTCTGCTGCGAGGCGCCCATCGGGGGTGGGTGTAAATTAATATGATAAGTGGAATTATTGTAATTTAGTGGCATCACTGTTGGCGGGAAATGTGGACTTCGCCGAGTGAGAGAGAGATTGTTTTTGCTTAAGGAACAGTCGTGATCTTCTCTCCAACGTCATCTCACTGGCTCTGTGTACAGGATAGCCATCGGATTCACTGCATCGAATTAAGTCAATTTGGACTACAAGAGAGCTTCGTTAGGAGATCTCCGAGAATCAGAAATCCCTCATGTCGGCATCGGCAGCACCAAACCGACCCAGCAGCTGCCCTTCAGAAAATATGAAAATTGTCACCCATGTTGTGTCCCATAAAAAGCACACGCCATGGACTATGCTATCTCCACTGGAACTCATAAAAATCATTCCCCACGCGTCAATCAAAACGCGCATTCTGCATGCCTTCCCCTTCCCCAGATCACAGAGAGCCCAACAAAGTCAAAAACTATTAAATGCACATCTAATGGAGTGCAATCGACCATCATGGCAACGCACATTGGCGCAGTCCATCTCCCGTCCCCCGGCGGCTTAATTTACGACCACCATGTGCACATTAGATGTATCTGCCTCGGACCCAGGCAATGAAAAGGCGATAAGTCGCTCGCTTAAAGATTCGTTTTCGTCTTCCCGTTTTTTTCTTCATTTTCAATTTAAACCCAATTTTCACTCGGGGAGGGTGCGCTCCTTCACGTCATAAATCTATCAAAAATCCCAATGGGCGCGCTGCGACGCTGGTGCGAGGACCACTTTCTCGGGACGCGAGATGAAAGTCGTGTTGGTTTTATTGCTTTCGGATCGATGGGATTGGATGAGTTAATGACAGCACACTGGTGCTGTGGACGGGATAAAAGGATCGCTGCACACACTCACACACACACACTTGCTTGACCCGCTTATCTGCGCCGTCTGTTGCTGGTGATTTGTGTGTCATCTGATGTCGGTTTTAGTGCTCTTCAATTGGGGACACGGGAGAGTGACTTTCTGTTGAATTTCTTTTCTTTCTCCAGATCCGTCCAGCCGATGATTTGTGACGAATGTGACGGGGTTTCGTTTTAAGTGCGCCCGAATGGTGAGGGGTTGGTGTTGGTCGATCATCTGCCATCCGGGCACTGAGATGACTCAAAGTGAATGTGGAGCGGTGTCGCTTGGGCGACTGATCTCTGCAAATGGGTTAGGAAGGATGTGGTGGTAATGAATGCACAGGCATTTGATAGGGGAACTTGTGCCTGATAAGGAATGAGTTCTGAATCAGGGATGCGCTCAGTTGGCTGTCAAATGAAACTCAGCAGTCGTTGTCATGAAGGCGGGAACTTTAAAAAAATTGTGATTTTTTGGAATTCTTAAATAACGTTTGCGTTCCTCAGGAAAATTTTGTAGTCTTGAGGACAAGGTTTGTAATTTTCGAGTTTTGCGGCGGATGTGGGAAAAGTTATTTGGCCTTACAAGGCATGCATCAGCAATTCGTTAGAGGACTTCACTTAGGACGAAAATGAAAGCTACCAGCGTCGGAAATTTGCAATTTCAGCGTCCAGCCTGTTCATTGCTTTGAAAGTTCTTGCCTTTCGTTCCGTTCCTACATATGGTTATAGTCTTTCAGAGAAGTACAATATTTTAAGTCGCAATTTTCAAGTCTAGGACTAAATTTGCAGCAGAAAAGGTATTTTGTGAGCCTAGCATTTTAGCTTAATCCTAAGAGACCAACTTTGGCTTCTTATAGCAACAAAGGTTCCTCTTTTTGGTTTGACACTGCCATCATTGGCGTCTGTCGCATAATTTAGATCCAAATACTCAGCATGGGTATCTTGAATTCCTTCTTCTTCGAGTGATCCTACACTGCCTTTGGACCTGGGCCTTTGTAGAAGCCTCTCCACCTAGTGCAGTCTTCCAAACATTGGCGAGTATTTTTTTTGTTTTCTAATTTCTGCACATTATGAACTTTCCCAGTTCTTGAAAGTTACTTGGACAGCACTTTTTTTAGAGGGTAACATTTGGATGTAAAGGTCTGACAGATATTCTTTGGGATCTGGTTGATATTACTCCTTCTTTATCTTTAGGTAAAACAGAGAGGTACCAAAAGGAACGAACACAGCCTTAAAAAACAAAGTCAATACCGAATCCTGGCACTGTCTCCGAGGATTGAATATGGTTGAAACGGAACTTTCCTGCCAAGTAAGAACAGATTCATTTTGAAACATTTGCACGCCTCAGATCCGGATGGCCTCTGAAAACGAAAAGTGGGTATTTGTTGCTATGGACTAGATGTGTTGCTGATAAACTCTGATTAACTGGCGGAGCTGCAATGCAAATGCTACCGTCATATAGACGAATGGAAAGTCCGGGCAAAAGGGGTTAAGAATCTGCGATAGCTTTAAAAACGTTTCATCGGAAAGATATATTTGTTGTTCGAGGCATAATTCCACTACCTTCAAGAAAACCTCAAAATGTCCATACATTGCTCCACTAGAAAAGGAAAACATTCTTGGTCTTCAAAGAATCCTCTGAAACTCATCGGAAAACACAGCACACGTAGCAGGTGCACAATACTCTAAAAGTTTGTTCAGATCCTGGCTTAAACAGTTGAAACGTTAAATGAGGGCAGCACTAAATATCATGAAATGGAAAAGAACCACGCCTTTCATAGGGCGTCCAAATAGACGAACTTGAAGCTAGTCAGGGCTTTGGTTTGATTTGCGTCCATGTCAAATAATGACTACACGTCTGTACCGCATCAAAGAATTTCCTAGTCTGCGAAAGTGCGCATATGTGGAGAGGGATTTCGGCTAATATGCTGGTCGAAATTGTAGTTAGCACCAACCAGAGTGGCATGTTTGTTGTTTGAACAACTCCTTAAAAATTTCGAAATCCTTGGAGAAGGCCAAAGCCATACAAATGATGACAAGAATTGTCCTCTGTTGGCCTTCTTGGTCAAAGTTTTTGCCGATTAAGAGGAGCATTGAACTTGCCTCATCAGTAAAAAAAAACTAATCACGAAATGTCCTTGAATCTGACATAGACAACTTGCATTTGCTCTATATTGCTTAGGTTTATATTAATTTGTCAAAATTTCAAAGATATTCCGATTTTTTCGCAACTCCGATATGCTTCATACAAACCAGTCCGGTAAGTACAAAGGATGCTAGAACAACTTATGATAAGGTTGAGTGAAAAAAGTGAGCACCCATTCGAGTCAAAACCATGTCCTGCGAGTGAAGCTTTTAATGTTGTAATCAGAAAGAAGTCACAATTGCCACAACCATTACTGGCTTCAACAAATTTGGCCTTTTTCTGGTCTTTTCCTGACAAAAAATAGTTGTCCTAGCTTACCCCGTTGATGGAACCGTTCACCGTGTTTGCAGAAGACATATACTTGACTCTTACGTTTATTCTGATGGATGGATAGCCGATGGATCAATGTTTTGTTCACGGTTTCGAAACCATGCAGAAACTGCTTCAAGAAGTTCTTCAAAAGGTTCCACGAATGTAGCTAAGAATAGAAGGCTTAAATACAATCGAAGCAATTCAAATACCCAGTGTTCAAGCCGGCTTTCAACATACTCCATTGAATTAGCAGCTGTCACCCTTCCATCACCGTACTGTACCAGCTTGATCTTGGCTCGATCTTGGCTCTATCTCGGTTTGATTTTGGCTCGATTTCGGTTCGATTTTGACTGGGTTTTTACTCGATCTCGCCTGGATCTCAACTAGATCTTAGCTCGATCTCGGCTTGATTTCGGCTTCATTTTAACTGGATCTCGGCTGGATCTCGGCTCGATCTTAGCTCAATTTCGGCTCTATTTCAACTCAATCTCGACTAGATCGCGGCACGATCTTAACTCGGTCTTAGCTCGATCTCGGCTTGATTTCGGCTTCATTTTACCTGGATCTCGGCTGGATCTTGGCTCGATCTTAGCTCGATTTCGGCTCTATTTCAACTCTATCTCGACTAGATCGCGGCACGATCTTAACTCGGTCTTAGCTCGATCTTGGCTTGATTTCGGCTTCATTTTAACTGGATCTCGGCTGGATCTTGGCTCGATCTTAGCTCGATTTCGGCTCTATTTCAACTCTATCTCGACTAGATCGCGGCACGATCTTAACTCGGTCTTAGCTCGATCTCGGCTTTGTTTTGACTGGATATCGGCCCGATTTTAACTCAGTCTTAGCGGAATCTCGGCTTGATTTCGGCTTGATTTTGGCTTTATTTTGACTGGATCTCGGCTGGATCTCGACTCGATCTTAGCTCGATCTCGGCTTGATTTCGGCTTCATTTTGACTAGATCTCGGGTGGATCTCGGGTGGATCTCGGCACGATCTTAGCTCAATTTCGGCTCGATTTCGACTCGATCTCTCGCTAGATCTCGACCCGATCTTAACTCGGTCTTAGCTGGATGTTGGCTTGATTTCAGCTTCATTTTGACTGGATCTCGGCTGGATCTCGACTCAAACTTAACTCGATCTTGGCTCGATTTCGGTTCTATCGCAACTCGTTCTCGACTCGATCTCGTCTTGATCTAGCCTGGATCTAACCCCGATCTGGGCTCGATCTCGGCTCGGTTTTGGCTTGATCTCGACTCGGTCTCGGCCGGTTCCTGGTTCGATTTTGGCTTAAATTCAGTTCGATCTTTCTCACAAGGAAGTGGTGTGTCCACGTTACTGACTCATGTCAGACGGTTGCGGAAACATTCTCGGCTCAGTAGGCAGTTGCATAGCAACCTTGTGGTATGACTCATTGAATGGATATGTTGGTAGCAAGAAATCACTTGGTACCAAAGGCGAACAAACTCGACTTGATTATTCCTATTCCTGTATTTGTATCCTGTATTATCTTTTACTTTTTGAAAAATAGAACCCTGACATTAGGCTGTAAATATTTATGAATACGTACATCTGCGGCGTTGGACAATGAGGCTTGGTTCTCATCAGGAGACTTTCGCAGTTGCACCATACTCTAACACACGTTTGGAAGACTAAACGTTTTAAATGCTTAGACGAACTTTTGCTGATTGTTGATGACAAGCAGTTCAGACACCACTTAAGTCCGTCAAAGGGAGATAGCCTAAGCAAATTGACATACACACCGTCACAAAAGTGCATCCATTACATCTGCATCCTTTGGCAAGCTTCACAAATAATGTCTGGCCTTTTTTCTGCATTTTATCAGTTAATAAAGGGAACCTCACATTCTAGACAAAAATGCTTAAAGCTAGTTTACATAACATTGTGTAATCATAATCTTACTGGCTCTGCTCAGGCTCTCTAAGACTAACCTAATTTTATATGCCGTCCGTCCTCGTTGAATTTCCTACCCAGTGTTTGGAGGTTCTTCGAGGGAGTTTGATTCGCCTCGTAGCCACCGGAACCATTTATGCTGCTTCGCAACATCCCGCACATCCCATCTCGATACCGCTGTACTGAAGCGGAGGAAATTGTCCTCAGCCGCCCATCCACAGCAGAACGGGCAATATGAAACATGAGCGGTATCGCTTACTTGTCTTGTAATAGACCTAGCTTATCAAAATAGACGAATGCTTCTGGAGGAACGAAACCATTATGGTGCACTCTTTCGTGGTATTGTGTGTTGGTATAGTAAGCTCCCGAAATTAGATTGTTATCGGAGTCCATTGCTCTGGCAGTATGTCTCCGAATCAGCTTCAGGATGAAATTATCCACTCTGACCAGTTTAGCCCTGTTGTATAAGACTTCGAGACATTAGAGTAGAATTTCTTGTACTCGGACCAAGGAGTTCGGTAAAGTTGAATACAGGCCCGAAGGCATGCCCTCTCGAACAAACGCATCCTTTCCATCAGACTAGCTTCCAAATTGAACCACACGGGACAGCCATAGGTAAGCATTGGCCTGATTAAGGCCGTGTAGCAGATTACCTTAACCCCCGCATCGAGTTGGCTGTTATAAAACAGTCTCTTTGACACCGTCTGACCTTGCACACGAGCTCTTCTCCGAAAGTGTGAATTCTAATCACCGCAGAATTCACTTTCTTCTAAATTTCCTCGAAATTCTTCACAACCACTTCCTTCTAACAGAGTGGCTCATCCTTTTCTTCCCATCAACTCTAGCAAAGTAACAAATTTAATCAAGTCTCAAACCCCTCATTTCTGTTTATTTTGCAGTTTAGATCTCATTTAGAATATCTCTCTTTCTTTGGGTAGTTTTTCTACAATGAGGTTCGAAGCCCCGCTCTGCTTGTCATCCACTGATAGCCGAAGCCGTAGACTCCACAGGCTCTGCTACTTGGCTGTGAAAAATATAAAATTCCCTCATTTTAAAACTTAATTCCCAAGAACTCAACCCAAGATGTATGATTCGCCCTCTCTCTTAAGCCCACACCCGACAATGAAACAATATTTTTATAATTTCATGAAACATTCATTTCGAATTTATTTTGAGCTTTTTTCCATTTCTTCTTCTTCATTCTTTGTTTATTTTCTTTTATAAATATGTTCTTCGTACATAATTTTATTGGAAATGTGTTGATTTACATTCTCTGACTTCGCACGACACACGTCTGCGATGTTCCAACAAAGAGCAGACATTTTCCTCGTGTTTCACTCTTTCTTGTTCATTTTATTTACAAAAGCGCCACTCGGTCGAATGACAAAGGAGACTGCCTGAATTGTTGGATGTCCTGGGGGAGGGTGGTTAAATAATTAAGCATTAAATACAATTCTTTTTGTTTGATATTCAGTTTTTTTTTTCTTTTTCATGTGTAAATACAATATTTTAAAATTTTTTGTTTTGCTTAAAAATATCAAGCTTTTATGCGTATACATTATTTTTGTCACTTTAGTTTCTCCTTTACCTGGAGGTTGGTATACTTGGGTGTTTGCTTATAATATAAGATCACTATACAATTGTTTTTTTCAATATTTGTTTTTTTTTTCATATTTTTTTTTTTACATTTAGCGTAATGGAAGTTTGAAAAAAAAAATATCCTTAAGACTAACGATTATAGTTTAACTGGGTTTTATGTTACATTCGCAAGGAAGAAAAGTTGCTTGTTTGTGTTTTTATTTAAAATGCTTGGTATACATGAGAGATTGTTTTGTTTTAAGATACATATAAATATTTTGTTTGCTTATTAATTTGATTATATTTTTTTTTCTTCAAGAGAAGTATTCCTTTAAGTACATTAGTGAGGTTTTTCATTTTTTTCAGAACTTACGTATTCTTTTGAGTGTTGGTTGATTATTTTTGAACGAATAAATAGAGGGGAGGTGGGTAGTATTTAATTTTCCTCCTTCCTCACTGACATTTGTCGTTTGGCACAATTCTTTGAAACATCCCTCATTCTGATGCATCGACAAAAGAAATGATTGCAAATTCTCTTGAAGATTTATCTACTTCTACACATCCTCATCAATAACCATTCGATGTCTCCTTTAAGTATATATATATATATTTTTTAATTTTTTAAATTTAATTTAAATACATTTTTATTTTGTTTTTGATTTATTTTAAAAATTACGTATACATGTTTGCTTTTGTAGAGGTTTGCTTTATTTATTTTTGTTTTTGTTTAATAAATAGTTTTATCAATTATACATACATAAATGGTTGTGTTTATCTGTCTTATGCTGTTTTTAACAAAGAAAGTTTTATTTTGCTTAAATATGTTTCTTACCACAAGCGCTAATTAGGAGATGTTTTGTTTTAAATTAGTTTATTTAGTTAGACTTATTTGGGGGAACATACACATAAGCACACATGGGAGTAGATTTATTCTTCTTTGTTGTGCTTTCTTATTTTTTTTTATTCTTTTGCTTATTCTCTTAGGACTCAATGTTTAATACTTATGTCGAAACTATTCACGAGTTCTTCTTTTATTTCACACAAGAACATATTTTTTCCAATATTTCTTTTTTTTTTCTTTATTTTATTTTTTGTCGAAAGTGGAATAGGTCTAGGGGGAGTGATTAAGTGGGCGAGGGTGTGCGGTGGTGTTTGAAGGAGATTGCTGGCAACAAAATTTAAATGGCATGGAACCTTTGCGAGAAACCGAAATACATGAATTAAATCTACAGATCTGTGCAGCTTGCAACAAAATTTTAATGCCATGCCTTTTAACCTCTGTGAGAGGCCGAAACACATGAAATAAATGCACAGATCGTCGATTGGAAGAAGTGGTATCGATAGATTTCTTTGAGGAGGAGAATTTTGCTGATCAGAAGAAGTTCGCTATGTAGTAGAATAATTTCAGAGAAGAAGGGAAACGTGAATCGATGAGAGAATAGGATTACAGATCATGACAAAAGAGAGGACTGCCGGTTAGGTCAGGGAAATAATATTGTAAGAGGACAGTCGATAGAGGAGCGTTTAAGTATTCGGAGCAACAATACAGTTTAAAAAGAAAAGGTAAAACTTTGTGTTTCTTTTAAATAATAATCCGTTAAAGCTAGTAGTAGCGGGAGGCTGAAATGAGTTATTGACTCAGAACATTGTGTCAACGCGAATAATCTCCGAACTAATTCTTTGTTTTTGGAGGTTGGGAAACACTGCACTGGAGTGTTCAGACTCAAAATCTGGTTTATTGTTCTATTAGACAGAAATCTACATTTGATGTTATTTCCTGGTCATCCGAAAGAAAACTGGTAAACGCTTCTATGATAGAGAGCCAAGGCTTTCAGATCCCGCCACATCAGCGTCAAACAACGGCCAATTGATCCGAGCAAGAGCCGGACAATGTCACAGGAGGTGTTCTGCAGTGTCTTCACCTTTGCCTACAGGAGTCGCATAGGGTAAGCTTTGCCTACAGGAGTCGCATAGGGTACGCTTTGCCTATAGGAGTCGCATAGGGTACGCTTTGCCTACAGGAGTCGCATAGGGTACGCTTTGCCTATAGAAGTCGCATAGGGTACGCTTTGCCTAAAGAAATCACATAAAGTACGCTCAGTAACCCCAAGCCGTTTAAGTGCTTAGCGAAGGCGAGGTGCCCCATCTGTAAACCAATGAGTCATCTGCAGTCATTCGTATTTAAAGATAAAGAAAAGCCGCAGAGCATACACTTCCTGGAGAAGTGCTTGTCATCTCTAGTTGCGTTGACCCATCTGTCAACGGAGGCCGAAACCAAGGATGTTGGCAGTGCCAAGGTGTATGATTCGAGTCCTATGAATGCCTAAAAACCAACTTTATGCTTCAAATACCCCTAAAATGAACAAAAACTTGCCAAAATCCCGCCAGGAATCTTTCCGATTCTGCGTAATGCTGCTTTTTACGCCTAATGACAACGTCTTCGCTTAAAAGGAATTACAAATTTGGTCGAAAATGTAATGCTGTGTATGTTCTACATCAAATTGATTGCATTGCAACTGAGAAAGCGATTTGTTGCGGACTTAGAGATCAGACTTGATGAGAAAATCGTATTTCTCCAAAATCGTATTTAGTCCAAAAATCCCGCCAAACGCCTCACGACAGAGTATACTGTGGTAAAATGTAACATTTCAAAGACTGTTCAATTTTGTCCGACACTGGATACAATATTGTGTCATACAGTATAGTTCCCTGGAAAGGAAACTGTAATAGAGGACTTAGTTTACAGCATAGGTATACCTAAACTTGGTGCTCTTTTGTGCTAATGGAATTTTAAATAATGTGACAGTGTTAACTAGTCCATTGATTATCTTGACAGACTTCTTCTGTTGAGCTAGTTCGCTTTGTAAACAGCTTTGGCCTCGTTTTCAGTCTGGTGTTTTTTCTTTTTTATCCCCGAAGACAAATTTTCTTCGATCTCGCGGCTTAAACTAATTCAGCGCAGAAATACATACATCGAATGAATTAAAGTCCATCACCATATTGTTTTTGGTTTGAAGGGAAATCATGTCAAAGGACTTAAGCTGGCAGAAGATGCCAACATGAGACAAGATTTGAAATTTGTGAACAACTTAGATTTGTGGCACCGATTTGATCAACCCGCCCTCTTTCTTCCCAAAGACACGAATAAGTACCACAAGTTTTGTACGGCTCCAGGTCCCTTGATCCCTACGTATTTCCTTTGCCGTGAAAATGAGATTAAATACACCAGAGACTTTAAGACAGAAATAAAAATTTATTGGAGTTCCACAAGGCGATAAATTTACTACCATTCTTTTATTTTGACCTGCACGAATAGAGGGGAACTAACGGTCAATTTGTTTGCACCTGAAACTCTTGAGCAGCTTTCATACATAGAAAGCAGTCTCGCTGATCTTGAAACATTCTACCATAAAGTCAGCCTAACAAGTTTGTCAATAACACAAGAATATGCCTTCGTGGGATGTTTTAGTTAGTCCAGCAGCGGCTTGGATCATAGCAAACTTCTGTCCACTTTGAGGGTCTTGGAGGAATATTGCTATCGTTCCTTCACGATATTTCGGCTGACTGCCGTAGAGAGGGTCAAAGATCATTTTCATAATTTTGTCATTAAGTAAAGAAATTCGTTGACGCCTAATAGTGCACTGCCTTCAATCCATTGTTCCTTGATCTTTGCGAACTCAATTGTTTTGGAGGTTTATCTTTCAATATGACATGAAAAAAATGTCTTCCTTGACTCCAAAATGAATGAGAAATCTATTGAATCAAACTAGAACTCAAAATCTGGGTAGATCCACTAATCCTCAGCAGAAGGTATTTAAACTAGCCACTAAGCTCCCATCAAAATTAACTCGACTCAAAAAATCTGTCTTTAGACACAAAGTTCTCAAATTGTATCGACTCGTCAGACCACCTTTCTGCTCCACTCGAAAACAATGAAAGAAGAAAAACTCAGCGAAAATCGTTACGAACTCTCTTCACCATTCTCTTCAACCAAATTTACTCGTTTTCCTGACTCAAACACAGATCTTCGAAAAATTCCGAACTCAATCTTCAATTCGAGTGAATTAAGCACAATCAACTCAATTCCTTCCACAAACCGATTCCCACTCAAAATACTGGTTTTCATCGTTTTCCAATGATTTAGCATCACTCCTCCTACACACACGCACACCACTGCGTCCACATAACGCATGCTTGCCTCCACAAGGGAGAGCCAGCTCACCGCTCTCTTTCACTCGAAAAAAAACCTCAAGTCCGGCCTCCGTGCGCTCTTAGGAGCTCTCACCAATTGCATTCGGCCTTCCAGTGACGGGAACGAGCAGTATGGCAAGTGCCTCGTGTGACAGGGACAGGACTAGCTTGAGTGGGAGTGGGAACTGGGAAGAGTGAGGCCACAGTTTTTGTTTTTTTTTTGCGTTTTATTGCAAATCGATGATAATCGCGGGCCGTCGAGAGCTTGTGGAGAACTGTCACTTGCCCGTTGTTGTTGGAGAGGGGAGGGGACCTCTAGTTGTGGCGGTAAGCGTCATATTTACCTTTCGACTGTCAGACGTACTTGGAGGACAGCTGCTTGGCCAGCTCGGTGTACTTGAGGAACTTTGACTGAACGCTCTCATCAGCCGATGAAGCGGGTGATTGGGCCGTTGGCGGTGGTGGTGGCGGCGCAGATGCTGGCGACTTGGCCTTTGGCGATGGTGGCGGTTGGGAAGCTGCCGACGAGGACGAGGATGACGATGAAGCGCCACTGCCGCTGAGGAGCGCCTTGGATGACTGGAGGAGGGGTTCCATGCTGGCGTCGTCCTTAACGAAGTGAACCTTTGACAGGTGGTGGCGGTAGGCGCCTTTGGAGCAAAACGGCGTATCACAGAAAGCACATTTGATCACGGAGTCGGACGTGATGACGGCGTCGTTGCAGGCCCAGCTGAAGGCCACCATGCCGCTGGGGGTGTTTGCGCCTGTCATGCCCCCGTTGGGGTGGGGGTGGCCGGCGGACGAGCTGAGGCGAGTGTTTGCCGCCGGTGGAGTGTCGGTCTTCTCGCAGAGCTTCTGCAAAGCGGCCAGGGGGTTGGCGGACGAGGACTTCTTGCCTCCGGACGGGGTGTCATTTGTGGAGGAGGGAGCTCCCTGTGAATTTAGACTGTCGAACATTGAGGACAAAGCCGTCAGGCTGCTGCCAGGGACCTTCTTCTCGACGCAGCCGGCTGAGGAGCGATCGCTGGATGCCGGACTGGGGACTGGGCTAGGCGCTGCAGAGCTGCTGGGCGTGCGGTTTTTGCGGAGATCCAGTTCGCCGCCGCCGTCTGAGGAGGGTTCGATGTTGAATTCCTTCTTGACCGAAATTTTGGAGTGACGCTCGGGCTCCTCCTCGTCCTCATCGACAGGCTCGTTCTTCACCTTGAAGTCCTTGGGCTCCGAGTCAGGGCACGGCGACTGGGCCACTTTGTCGGGCGTTCGTCGGGGCGTTGACGGGGGCAGGGGAGTGCTCATCTCTGGCTTCCTCTCGGGTGTCAGTGACTCCATGCGACTGCTGCCGCGGTCAGAGACGGAGCTAGACTCGGAGCCACTTCTTTCGCGGCGCCCTCCGTACTGCGACTGGTGGTGCTGGTGATAGGAGCGCAGCAGACCCATGGTTTGGGCATCCATCAGTGGCTTAGTGTAGTCCACACTCTCGTCGATGCCCAGCCGCTTGAGGATACTCGCACCAAGGGGCGTGCCGGCGTTGTTTGGGGCGTACGAGGTGGCACCATGACGGGAGCGGGTGTCGAAGCTCTTCTCGATCAGCTGCTCGATGGCGTTGAGGACTGACGGCGAGGACGAGTTCTTCTCCCCCTGGCCCATGGGCGCGTCCTTGGGGGTTGGCGAAGGAAGATGGGGCGAGATATGTCGGTTCGTCGAAGCTGTGGAAGCCGGGGAAATGCTTTTGAGACCGTCACGACTACCACTGGGTGTGGGCGGGCTTGTCAAAGCGCTGTCCGGCGGAATGATGCTGTTCTTGATGCTCCGCGGGGAGGCGTTGGCAATGGCGCCGCCAACGCACTGACGGATGTGGTCCACGAAGAGCGCGGTTTCGATCTTATCGCCGCACTTCTCGCAAGTGATCTTCGTGGAGACGGCCATCTGCTGTTTGAAGGGGTCGCCGTTCTTGAAGTCTTGCTGGCCCGCGGCGCGCTCCAGCTCGAGCAGTTTGCGCACGGGAAGAGACTTCTTGCGTTTCTCGCGGGTTTGGCGACGTCGGCCGCCCGTCTCTGTGATCGACCGCATAATGTGCTCCTTGTAGTGGGCGTTCTTGATCATGTGGTTGCTGAGATCCTTGAGGGAGGAGAAAGCCTGATCGCAGACCTTGCAGGTAAGCACCGCAGACACGGTACTGTTCGCCGCCGCCGATGGCGGACCGGGTTGTGGGCCTGACGGCGGGCCACTCATAGGTGGCGGTGGTCCCGTCACTGGTGGGCCGCTGGGTGGACCGCCGGAGGCGCCCTTCTCGTCGGAGGATTTCCATGAGATGATCTGCTCCTGCGAGATGATGTTCGTGTAGTGCTGCGTCTGCTGCATGTGATTGGTCATCTCAGCCAGTGAGCGGAAGCTCTGGCCGCACCACATGCACTTGAGGATCTGGCGGGTCTGCTCCGCACCCTTGCCGAGCCAAACGTCCTGACCGCGGACGAGCTTTCTGGGCAAAGGCATGGTCTCCTTGATGAGTAGGTTAAGGTCCGACTTGCTGGACGCCGATGAGGACGACGTCGTATTGGAAGATACCGATGACACGGGCGGTTGGTGGCGGTGATGCTGCTCGTGATGGCTCTGCTGGGAGGGTGGAACGTTGACGCCGCAGTGCTGAGTTTCCTTCATGTGTGTGGTCAGAGTGGCGAGGGTTGGAAAGCTCTGCTTGCACCAGACACACTTGAAGACGTCCTTAACGGCGTCGGCGCCCTTGTTCAGCCAGTGCGACTGCCAGGCGCTGTGTCGACCGGTTCCTGCACCGGCGCCACTCGGTGGCTGGGCTGGAGACCGCATGTCTCCAACCTCAGATCCGCCTAGTCGTGTCATTTCCGACATCTTCTCGAGTGCCTTAGTGGCCTCGTTCGTGGCTGCTTTCGTTTTCCCGTTCCAGTCCAGTGGGAGGCTGTTCTTCGGCGACATACTGGCGGCCGCGACAGCGGCCAAGTACGGGTTGATCGGCGGCACCCAAGTCGCTGGCAGGGGCTTAAAGTCGTTCGGCCTCTGGATCTTCCTCGGGAGCGGTGATTCGTCGTCTGTGGATCGCTTCCGACTGCCCACGCTCAGATCTAGGGGGCTGTTGACGTCAGCAGATGAGGACGGCGATTCGGCCCCACCGTCCGACTTGTTGGACAGGTTCACGGCATCGTTGTCGTCCTTGCAGCTGTCTGCATCCGAGTCGCGCCGACTACGCTTCGTGCTGAAGTCCAAAGCCGGGGAGTCATCTAGGGCAGGCGACTGTACGGGCTGCAGCCGCGGCGAGGGCGACTGCGCAACCTGCTGGGCTGCCAGGCTAGCGGCAGCCGCCAGCGGATTGCCGAGAAGGAGCCGGTTCTGCTGAGCTGCTGCTGCTGCGACGTTCAAGTAGGCGGCCATCGCTGCTGACTGTGGTGGCAGCAAGGCTGCGGCGGCTGACGGGGGCAAGGTGGCTGGCAGCGGAAGCCCAACTGGAGGGCTGTTTGGTGTCGGTGTTGGTGCGGCATTGCTGCCGTTCCCGGAACAGTTGCTGTCGTCCGACTGGCACCGACCGCCGCCAGTCGAGCCGGTGGAGTCCCGCGATTGGCAGCGTGGACTTGCAAGCTCACTGAAAAGAGAAAAGAACAAAAGGCGTTGCAGTTACTGTGAAATTTGTGAAAGGGTTTGATTTGAAAAAAATGGAAACGCTGTAAAACCCGCTCAACTTTCCCAAAAATTCTTCTTTTGGCGCTTTTATCGGTTCCCGTGTCTACAATTTATTCAAATCGGGCTTGTCGCCGATCAATCAGTCGGCCATCAAAATAACTGGCTTCACTCTGATGAACCAGGCTTCGGTGACGAGCTGTGCAGCTCCAAAATGCCACGCAACTATTCGGTTATTCCAGCGAGAGCTCGGCCATTTAGCTTTACGACCTCATTTACTGCCCGGTAAACATTCATCAGATAAACTAATCGAAACAAGGTAATAAAATGTAAATCGCTGCCCAGCTGGAGATGCTGGACGTCAATGCGCCGAGGCGACAGCTAGGCGAGGTGTCAGGCTTTGACTTTGTGATCGACAGGTTGGTTTGATGGCTCTTGCCATTTCTGGGGCCCTCGGGCGTGAATGGTTAACGATGAGAGCGCCAGGCGTTGTGCTGCGCGGTGCCAAGTTTGGAAATGGTCGATTGCTGATGAAACACGGATATGAGCTTGTTTGGCGTGATTGGGCAATTAAGTCTTCTTTTGCAGAACCAGAATTTCAAAGAGGGGGGTTCGAGATTTTTTAGGATGGAGTGTAGGGTTTGCTCAAGGAGACTTGTCATCTACCAATAAATGTTGATTTGGGCAAGCGATGATCGAGAAAAGTTTCAAAAGAGTGAAGATAGGGCAACAGAAGGCAAAAGTGTCGATTTTCTGTTCAGCGCAATCGCAAAATGGGCCCCAACTTGGAATGCGTCACCAGAGAGCCGGTTTTAAAGGGACTTTTTAAATTAAGTCATCAAATGAAGACTCAACTTATGCTGCCTAACAGGTTGAAGCCACTCTAGCTTTAAAGTGAAACTGGAAACAAAATCTGAGAGGTCTAAAATTTCGAGAATCAAGCAACTTCAAAGTTCCTGAAACACCCAATTGACCGAGAAGCGAATCTTCCGATCAATTTCTTCTTCTTTTTGTGGCCCTACAATCCGGGGTGAACTTGAGCCCCAACCCGATCAAGACATAACAAAAAAAGGGTAAATATGTGTGGGGAGAGGGGGAGGGCATGCTGCTTCCTGTAGCAAATAATACCAACTTCCGCTGTATTTACTCTTCATGTTGTTGCCGCGTTTTGTTTGTTGGTCTTCCCTTTTTGCAGATTCAATTCTCACCATCTGTTAAATAAAGTTTGTTCCAATAATCAATGCACCACCCGGTTTGGACTGGACTTGTGACTTCTGTAAGCCAGCCTGCCAAGCCGGCTTCAGTTATAGTAATTCTTGGCACGACAGTCCACAGAGGGACCAGGGCCTAGCTTGCTCATTAACTACTCGCGTTGTGCGCGCTACTGTTCTCTTACGAGTAGAAGGGACCTACAGTTTTTTGCCGACTCCGAACGGCGAAGTTTGAGAAGCTTTCTTAGACAGGGAATCGAACCTACACCCTTCGGCGTGTGAGCGTAGCACTCTACCCACTACGCCACGGCGGCCGGCTTCAGTAATGGAACCCATAAAATGGAAACTAGACTCCTTTTCACTGTTCCCTTGACTTTAGAGTAAACCTTTATCCGTGGTCCCTCATGTTGTTGACTTTCAGGCAGTCAGTCCAATTTCGGGATATGGCATTCAATCAAATTTGAACAGCCTGGACTAGCAACTTCTCACAATTCCTGTCTTTTTTCAAGGCTCGTGCACTTGAAACTTCTTCCTTTTCTTCGTACATTCCGAGGTAGACCTCAAATGACTCTTTAGATAGCACAGTCATTTGCCTACTGTCCCGGATTTTTGGTCTATTTCAACTTGGGGTCTCAATATTTTGTTGTTCAAATCTTTCCGCTTCAAATTCAGTTTTCTAATTTATTATTAGGAAATGTTAAAATTTAAAAAAAAAAGCGCTGATACTGAGGCACGGTTGAAGGGCTTTCGCGAACTTTTTTCCATTCAATTAGGGGTTCAGAACTCAGCTCGACGCGTTTGCTATAGTTTTGCAACGAAGTTCATTTTCAAGTCAAATGCTTTTCTACACTGCAAAGCTTTATCAAGGGAGTCGCAAAAGATATTGGGCCTGATTTGGCTGTGTCACAAATATATACATGTGACTGTAATAATGGAAAGCAGGTGAAAAACCCAGAAATAAAAAATAATAGTTCTTCGAATGTACTTCTTACTGTTTGACTTCATATTTCGATTGTATATTTCTCTGTCACAAATTACTATGTACGAACACATCCTTCTATACATAATCACTTTCCATAAACGGAGTTTCCGCAAAGACAAACACGACATGAGACATTAGGCAGACGCGACATGAGTTTTAAGGCCTAATCTAACCTCGAACCCCGCAATGTTCAACGAATTACTCACACATAAATTCATATAATTTAGAATAACCTGTCACTGTTTGCGGCCACCGTAGCGTAGTGGGTAGAGTGCGACGCTCACACGTCGAAGGGTCTATGTTCGATTCCCGGCTGAACACCTCGATGTTTTCACGGCACCACCTCTTTCGAGCTGCTGACAACACTCAAAAAGTAATAATTGTCTAAGAAAGCTTCTCAAATTTCGCCGTTCGGAGTCGGCAAAAATCTGTAGGTCTCTTCTACTCGTGAGAGAACAGTAGCGCGCACAACACGAGTAGGTGATGAGCAAGCTAGGCCCTGGTCCCCCAGTGAACTGTCGCGCCAACAATTATTATTATTATTGTCTCTGTTTGGACTTTATAGCCCTTAAATGTGAAACAGGACACAAGGGAACTAATTCTATACTTAAGAGAAGTTTTAAATTTAATTTAAAACAAAATTCTTGTATGAACATTTGTAAATATCGTTTACAGTTTTTGTATTTTGTGTCAAGAAGAAATTTCCGAAAAATACCTGACTTATCAATAGTAAAGGGTGACATCCATTCAGAAAGTCGAAAACTTGATTAAGTTTGTATGTCTTGAGCAAGAGCATAAAATTATTAAAATTTCTAAATTAACTATATTAGATAGTCTGCTTTGGATATAAAGAAATATATTTTCTACATAATTGTTAAACTTAAGCGTATCTAAAGTTAGCCACAATGATTATGCTTCGTATGCAAATATTTGTCTCCCAAAAAAAAATATGTCGAAAACCTGAGTCATTGAAATTGTTCTTGATACATCTTGATGCCCACTTGGCAGCAGTCGGTATTCGCCAAGCATTTCATTCCCATTCGCATTTCAAACTTCTTGCCGTGATTAAGGCTGTGTGTGAAGTGGTAGGGATTTTCCTAGTTTAATGGATTTTTAAAATAAACCTTTTTCGAACCTACTGGTCGAACACTTTTATGAATTGCAAGCACTAAGAAGAGCAGGACAGTTGTGCCAGATCCGAACTTTTGAATGTCGTTGTTCTCAAAATGCATCACTCTCCTCCTAAAAGGTGCCCCAACGAGAACGCAAGATTTAAATTTGGCGCCATTCGAATTGTCATTGTTTGACATTTGAACATTTATTATTCCTTCTTACTAGAAGGTATAAGGTTAATAAAAATGGAGCGCTACACGAATGAACAACGCATTTTCATTGTGAAATTGTTTTACCAAAATGGTGAAAGTTTTGCGGCAAAAGTTCGCAAATTGCAATCAATTTGGGGTTACAATAATGCTCCAAAAGAGTCAACTGTAAAGCGATTAATTGAAAAATTTGCCAAAACTGGGTCTGTAACTGATATAAAGACAACAACGCGCCTTCTACCAGGTCGATCGACCGAAAATATCGCAGCAGTACGTGATGATGTCGCTCAAAATCCATCCACCTCAAATCGACACCGAGCTCAGCAAATCAGTGTCTCCAAATTCACTATGCAGCGAATTTTGACGAAAGATTTGCATCTTCGTGCAAACAAAGTTCAATTGACTCAGGAATTGAAGCCGGCTGACCATGCACATCGAAGGGAGTTCGTTAATTGAGTATTTGAGAGACAACATTAAAATGCTGATTTTGCCGATAAAATCATCTTTAGTCACGAGGCCCATTTCCATCTTGATGGCTTTGGCAATAGGTAGATTGGTTTCATTTGGAGCGAGAAAAATCCTCGAGTGATTCACGAGAAGCAAATGCATCCTCGACGTGTCACTGTGTGGTGTGGATTTTGGGCTGGAGGAATCATTACACCTTTTTTTATGAAAATAAGTCAGGTCAAGCGCAAAACAGTCAATGGTGTTCGGTATCTTGAAATGATAACCAAATTTTTTCTTGTCTAGAATTGAAGAAATGAATGTGGAGGGGATGTGGTTTCAACAGGACGGCGCCACATCTCATGCAGCCAGAGAAACAATTCAATTGCTGCATCAGTCATTTAAATCTTGCGTTCTTGTTGGGGCACCCTCTAGTAACTTCAAATTAGAAGTCGCATGAATGGATTTGAATTGAAGTTATTTTTTTTTTTTTCAAAAACAAAACTTGGCAGTTGATGCATGAACTTCAAAAGTGTCTTTTACATTTAAAATCCACATTTTGAAATGTTTCTATATAAACAGGGTTCGTTATGTTTATTTAGACTTAAAATGTTCTCCCCAAGTTGCATAAACGACAATCTAGTGGAGGAGGAACAGGTTCACTTTCAACAGTTTTAAGCTCAGTTTAAGTGGCCGCCGTGGCGTAGTAGGTAGAGTGTGACACTCAAACGCCGCGGTTCAATTCCGGGCTGGACACCTCGGCACCATCTCTTTCAAGCTGACATTTGGGTGTTGTCAGCTTGAAAGAGGTGGTGCCGAGGTGTTCAGCCCGGAACTGAATATTAATTGTATAAGAAACAGTTTCTCAAAACTTCGCTGTTCAGAGTCGGCAAGAAACTGTAGGTCCCTTTTACTCGTGAGAGAACAGTAGAGAGCACAACACGAGTAGTTGATGAGCAAGCTAAGCCCTGGTCCCCCTGTGGACTGTCGCGCCATCCAATTATTAATATTAATAATTGTTGGCGTTATATATACCATCCAAATTATTATTATTATTATTATTAAGTTTGGTTTAAATGTGTTCTTTAGGCTAAACATGTTGGAAATTATATTCTATAAATTATTCTAATGATGTCCTCTTCCGTAGACATTTCAAAAAATAAATACGTAATTAAAGAAAGTAAAAACAAATAAATAAATAAACAAATAAATAAATAAATAAAAATACTTAAAAATCCCCAGCTCCCATTTTATTAAAAAAAATTAAAATTCAACACGTAAACCTTCGAAAGGTTTTCTTATTCCTTCCTATACTAACATCAAGCTTGAGAAAAAAATAAATTAATGCAATCACACGGAGCAAAATTAATCAAAAAATACGAATGGAGCCCTAAAAATGTGAAGAAGTTAATTTAATTAATTTTTATTTTTTTTATTTCTAAATCGAAAAATTCGAATGGAGCCCTAAAAATGGGAAGAAGTTAATTTAATTAATTTTTATTTTTTTTTTATTTCTAAATCGAAAAATTCCAACGGAGCCCTAAAAATGTGAATTCTTTCTTTTTTTTTTCTTATTAATCGTGATTTTGGACAAATAAAATTCCTGTTCAGTCGCTCTGTCTATAATTACACGTCTATCTAAATGCCTATACAACAGCTTCTGACAAGTAAAATTTCGCTTGAACCCCTCCTTATCCGAATTCCTTAAGTGAATGATTTGCTCTTGGCATTTATTGACACTACACTAAAACTCAACTGATGCCATACTACTATCAGGTACGTAATAGATGTTTATTTAAATTTAAAATTTGAAAGCAGTGTGCATAATATACGGTATCAAAAGGACGCTTTTTTAAATGTCATTTTCCATAGTCAAATCTGATCAACACATTTGAAGATGTAAATTAAAAAACAATTTTGTTGTGTTCCTATTCCTGCCCACAGACAGTCACCGGTTTTTGCATAAGTTTTTGATTTTCGTTTTCTTTCTTACTAACCATCGCTTTTCAACATTCCATCACATGGAAATTAGAAGTTTATTGCACACGGCAGGTGGCACAAGAGACAAGGCTTACAGAGGGGGTACGGCTTCAAATAAATTCAGATTTTTAGAAGTAAATTTTGTTGAAGGGTTAAACAATAAACATAATTTTTAACAAGTTTACTGAATTTTGGGCAGAAATTAAAACAAAAACTGAAAAATGTTAAATGTTAAATATCTCTGCTTCAGACTAGCTAGACTGACAAAATAACGAAAATTAGAAAAAGTAATTGATTGATGATTGATGGTTGGGTATCTACAGCACAACCAGAGATGGCGTGACTCTCCAGGATGCAGGGTGGCCAAGAGTATGCTCCCAAACGTCTGCAAGAAATCCGCTTCTTTTCTGCTATCCCTAGACAGAAACGAGTGCAGAAGTCTTGTTGGCGTATTTCCGGAACACTTAACCTTCGCTATGCACCTGAGTCGGCTTGGGCTTAGTGATGTCACACTCTGCGACGCCTGTGGAGAAGGTGAAGACACTTAAGTGCACTCTCTCTGTCAGTGTCCTGCCTTCGCTCGTATCAGGTGGCGGTTATTTGGAGCTGATGTGGTGGGAACTGAAAACCTAAGTTCTATATCACAGAACCGCATCTTAGTTTTTCTTCGGAAAACCAAGAAATAACATTAAATGAAGGTTACTGCCTGGTAGTACAATGGACCAGTATTTGAGTCTGAGTGCTCCAGTGTAGTTGATCCCAACCTCCAACAAAAAAAAAAAATTGCTTGATGTCGGTCATCGTGGCGTAGTGGGTAGAATGCAACGCTCACACGCTGAAGGGTCTAGGTTCGATTCCCAGCTCAACACCAATTTTTCGTATTTTTTACGGCACCACCTCTTTAGAGCTGCTGACAACACTCAAAGAGTATTAATTGTCTAAGAAAAAACTCGCCAAACTTCGCCATTCGCAGTCGGCAAAAAACTGTAGGTCCCTTCTACTCGTGAGTAGCGCGCACAACAAGAGTAGTAGATGAGCCAGCTAGGCCCTGGTCCCCCTTTGGACTGTAGCGCCAACAATTATTATTATTTAATTGTTTGATGTTCAGTCAAAAATTAAAACAAACACAAGTCTTGTGACACTTAAGAGAATACTGGTGACGTCTGACTAAACCTTGGAAGAGTCAACAGCATAAAAAAAAATAAAACAAATGCCTGTCCTCGCAGACAGCAAGTGCTCTAAACTTTTAAAAGAAACAAAAGCCTTCATTTGAAATGCTCAAATTTACTGACCACGTTCATTTTGATCCTTTGTGAGAATGCTTTCTCGCTTACATTTCCATGCGAGCAGATGTAACCAAATCCTTCGCCAAATAACCGAACCTTACAGAAGGCTTCTAGCAGAGGAGGGATGTATTTTTTTTTCTCTATCACATCATTCAGCGTAAGTCTATGCAGTCACGGGTCACTTAGAAAAATCTAACTATGTAGTCGACGTGGACTTAAAAAACAAAAAAAATTCTAGAAGGAATTTCAAAAAAAAAAAAAACAAAATCATTGTGCAAATTTTTATAAAACGCCCAAAAGCACACATTTTCATTTTTCTTTTGGTGGAAAGTGTTTAAAATTGCCTTCCTCCCATTCGGAGTCCCTCAAAATTGTGAAAGCTTGGAGGAAAATTTAAGTGACCCGAATTACATACGTGTTGCTTCACGCACAACTTTAACGATTTGGCAGCCCTTGCCACATCCTCTCTGATGACCGCCACCCCACCCACATGCACACCTGTCACAAAACACATCTCCCATCCCAGACCCTTGTTGGACCCCACAAGACGTTCGTCCTCCACGCAAAGATCCTCTTTGAACTGCACTGAACTACTTAGCGCCCCAAATTCACAGCAAAGATTTACACCCGTCTGGCTCTACAAAATTAACGGTCTTTGTCCACATCAAACATAGAAAACGAACAAAATCATCACAAGGACTGAAATAAAACTAGTCCCACTGCATGGCAACTTGAAAGGATGTCACCAACTAGTCGCCTTAAATATAAATCTCTCCCACAACCCCCCTCCTTCCCGCACTAAGCGTGACATCTCACACAACATCCCTCGAATTTGATGATGAAACTGAGACACCCGGAAGGGGGAGGGGAGGGGAGATTTCAATCTATTTAAAAATATCTCTAACCGATTGCTTTAACATTTGATAGCTGTCATGGCTGGGCGGTGCAGGGGGAAAGGGACGTAGATGTAGATCAAATCAACCGGACATCTCTTAGCCAACAAATAGTTCTGTGGAATTCCATCAGATTTTCACACAGACTGAGGGCGACTTAACTCATGTTACCTGTCACAGTCGAACAGGCAACATCCAACCACACTCCCCCCGAACATCAAATAAAATCGAAAAAGACAACACGGACAGAAGAAAAATGAAAAACGTGCGTCTTCCGTCAAAACATAAGCACCCGACACCACTTTCAGTATCTACGACTATTTAATCGTTTCCCCCAAAAATAAATTCACACGCAAGACGAGCAGAAAAAATTCGAAAAAACGTAAGAAAATTCAAAAAATCAGACGAAGATCGTCTCAATCATAAAACATCATTAAAACAGCGGAAACAAAGGCGAGTATCTCATAAAAACCGAGAAAAAAAAAAAAAACGAAAAACAGCCAAACAGTCGGAACATTCGAAGCAGAGAGGGAGGCACAAGACGGGAAAGACTAACCTTGCATTCAACGCCTGCCTATAAATCTCCAGCATAACAGCCTCGTGTAGCATCATTCTTCTAGAAGACGAAGCGCGCGCGAAAGGCGAGTCTTTCGAATGGTTTTTGTGTCTTCTTTCAAATCACTTGCTGGCGGTGTTGATGGCGAGCAGTCACTTGCGGATGCACTTTGTCGACGTGCACTGGCACACGCATACGCGGACAACACGCACTCTTAAATTTGCATAAAATTCAATGTCTCAAAAGTGTCGCAAAGATTCCCGGCCTCGCAGGAAATAAATCACAACACAACACACGAAAAATATTCGCGGGGGTGGGTTATGTTCGTTCACAAAATACAAGAATCGCGACACACTCTCGCACGGAGATAGATATGTTTCAGCAGCGTGCTTGATTTATTTCGAAACAAACTGTAGTATTTACAAGAATAGCACCCGACCGGGGGTGGTGACGGGCTGCGGCTGAGAGCGAGGAATAAAAATCACAGAAGTCGCGAAATTCGCATCCAATCGGTTGTGGCTGCAATCACTTTCGAGTATCGTATACTGGTTATCACTTGTGTTGGGGGGAAAATCCTTGATCCTTGAGATTGTCGTCGCCGAGGCAAATGCAGATATCCCTTAGAGCTTGACTAGATATTGCACTCGTTTGAAAACACACTCACACACACTAGGGGCGCGGGCGGGGGCTGGTTGCAAGTTTCTTGAGAGTTTATTTTGAATTTGAATTTGAATCTATCACATAACTAGTGTCTGGCTGGGCGGCCGAACAGGAGGAGGGACACCAACAACAAATCGTCGTCGTATTGTCGTTGTTATTGTAACTGACACTGATGTCGCTGTCGCAGTCGTCTTCGTCGTCAACATAAAATCTCGACATGATTACGATGAAACGGACTGTTGTCGACTAAAAAATCTTTTTGACACTGACGTCGTACAGACTCGGTGTGTTTTGTGTGGTGGATGGGCCATCTCTCGTTGTGTCTGTGTGTTTGTCGTGCTCTCTCTTTCTTGGCTGATGCGCGAGTGTGTGCCACAGTCGTGTCGTGTTGTAGATGTCGTCCCTGCCGCTGCCATCGCAGCAGTTTGACATACAATGACGATTGTGTGTTCGGATCGGTGAATGATTCCCACACATCAAATGTGTGGTGGCTGTTCGCAGGGATTTCTGGTTATCCCTGTCTCTGCGCAGATTCATGGACGGCTCTCTTTCGAAAACAAAATCCATCGCACACGCACACACACTCATCGCGTCGTACACTCTTGACAGGGGAGTGCATGGTCAGAAGAGATTTATGGCATTTTCAAAACAATTGGCCATCCCTCTTGCTCACGCCAGTCCACGGATCGTAGTGTCTCTCTCGAAAGCACGTTTTCCACCGCACCACTACTCTGAAGTCCCTGTTCAGGGGAGGGTGTATCTTATTGGGAATAAACGTATCTGTGAAACTCGGTTCGAAAGAGAGTTTTCAACGCGTTTCATTATTCCGAATTGTTCCCTGGAGGGAGAATAACTTGATGTCGCTCTCTTGTGCTCTTCTGTGGGGAAAGCAACCAGTCGACAAAGACGACGGCATCGCTGTTTCGACGACGGCGAGAGATTCAAGGTGAAACACCTGCTGTGGGAGGCAGAGCGTGTGTAAATCATGTGTTTTCTCGGGCACGGTTCTCTTCACTCCGAGTTGAGTTCGATGCGTTGCGTAGGTGGTGTTGCACATTTGCAACCAACTGATCTGGAAGTTATTCGCGTAAAATGCGTCTCCTCAGCACACCGAGTGACGGGGTTCTGGTGACCTTGCTTCACAGTTCTCCGAACGTATCACGATGAGATTGATTTCGTTGTTCGGACAAATTGAAAAACTGGAAAATTCTGGACAAGTGGTTGCTGCCTGCACTAAGGTGTGTACTGGTTTTGTGCCGCTTAGATGGAGTTAGGATGCAATTTTACGGCCTTTGGAATGGGAGGAAGCATTTCGAATTTTTGACTTGAATTGGCACAAAGCTCTTCGATTCATGAAGAAGAAGAAAGTCTGCCTTGATGCATAGTGGTGTTAGACAACTCTTTTTCTGAACAAAAATGGGGAATCAGCATTGCCCGTTAGCGGACGTCCTAGTTCTTCCGGCAAACACGCATAGTTGGAGATGGAATTTTTCTCTGATGAGTAAGGCGACCTGCAGTTTAATGTTTATGTGTTGACTTAAGTCAACATTAAACTGCAGGTCGCCTTACTCATCAGAGAGAAATTCCATCTCCAACTATGCGTGTACGGTGTAAAAATTTGAAAGACGACTGAAGGTCTTCCAGACTGTTACCCGATCACGGTTGTTACAGTTCGCTCTATTGAATCGAATGTATATTTTCTCCGCGGTCAGTGCGTTTAGCTTACTATTGAAAGTCACCCTTCAATCTAATCAAATGGTCAACACAGCCCTGTTTGCCGTCATTTCAGGTCTCAAAGTTACCTTTGGTCGTTCGTTGACCCTGTTTGTCTCTGATATCCTCTTTCTCTGTATAGACTAAAACTCTTGAAAATTTCTACAATTCTCGTTATGTTTCATCAGCGCTTCACTGATGTTTATATTTACTTGCTTACTCTACTTATCGAGCTAGCGAATCAAGGCTAAAGTCTAAGCCAGAGTTGCTCTCCTTTCCTGACCATTCTGGGCATTCTGGTTCCAGCTATCAAGACCAAGCTGTCTTGAAATCATTTTGCCGGTCTACCTCTTGTTCTATTCAAGGAACGTGTAAAATGGAGGGTTAGTGTCAATTCGCTTAAAGTGGGCCATTGCTACATCCATATCCTAATATTGTCAATCGAATTTTTTGCTTTAATTCCTGTGGTGCTCCAGCTTTCAGCCTCTTTAAGTAGCCAACAAGCTCATGTATTTCATGGTCGACAGGGGGGCCAGAGCCTAGCTTGTCCGTCAACAGCTCGTGTTGTGCGCGCTTCTGTTCTTTCACAAGTAGAAGGACCCTACAATTTGTTTCCTGACTCCGAACGGTGAAGTTTGAGAATGTTTTCCATAGACAATTATTACTGCGATGTCAGCAACTCGGAAGAGGTGGGACCTTGAAAAATGTGCGGTGCTCAGTTCAAGAATCGAACTTGGACCTTCGTTGACTGAGTGTCGCACTCTACTTATAACGATGTCAGGAGCTCCAGAGTCGTGGCTCCTTGAAAACAATGTGAGGTGTTCAGTTTAGGAATCGAACCTAGATCTTCGGCGTCTGAGTGTCGCACTCTATCGAGAACGCCACGGCAGCCCTCAAGTTCGCTTCAGATGGTTTTAGTTCCATGCTTAGTGTAGCTTCGCTTTGGGTTCCGCTCCATTAGTAACTTTTTTCAGTAATCGATCCAGTGTGAAAACGAAGGAACCACTGTCGGCCCTTAGTTCTCACCGTGAGTTGCACAAATGATCGGGATGTACTTAACACGAAGGTGTCATTTATATTCATATCAGTTACAAATGCCTTTCATACAAGCAACGCATTGCATAGCTATCTCTATGGAAAGTGTAGCACGACACCTTTCAAGCAAGTATCTGTTTGATAAACTTAGTTTAGTGTCTCCAGGTCTATGGGCACTAACCTTCCCTACTGAAGGGCTCCATTGATACCAGATAGAGGCCACATCCCCATATGACACAGTGGACTTATACAACAGAAGTGTTTTGTGTGTGTGTTGAAACCTCCTCCTGGTGTTAAAAACGGCAGATTAATTGAAGACATCCCTCAAGGTTGGTGAATCTCGTAAAACATGACCAATCCCATGAGACATCTTTTTCTCCATTCCTCAACATAAAGAGCTCCCTTATGTTGAGTTCTCAACCCAGTATAGTGTTTGAATAAATCGTTACCCAGACTGAGCTAGGCTACAATATTGTACGCATCGTCAGCGAACTCAGATGCACTTTCAGTCTCTCCCTCAAGTGTGAAGCAACTGACTGTGTAAGTTGTCAAAAAACAGCGCCGAGTGTTGAATTGCTTTTCACTTGGTAAGGAAACATTTAACAGCACCTGCGATACTTGCGTATGCACTTGTCTCTGTTCCGCTGAATTCTACCTCACCCCAAGGAGCCAAGGAAACACCAAAAATTTCAAAACAAGAGTGTGTAGGAAATCACTTTGACTTAAGCCAAGTTTCGTCGGGTGCAGACTTTCTTACCCTCTCTGACCGCAATTTGTCAATGTCACAAAAAATCTCATCATTGTCCCTCCAGTCACTGAAGGAAGGATTGTAACCCTTTCAAACTGCTTAAGAGTCAGCTTTCTTGCGTTCACAAGAAGATTGCATTTCTCAAATCGCCACACATTATCTAAATTGGTGGAATTGCTAGAGTGGCTACACACTTAATTTTTCCATCCCTTTGTAGAAGATTGTTGACAAATTTGTAGTCTTTGACCAAGTGAAACCTTCAGCTGCGAAGTCTTTCTCGTCCAAAGTTCCCTTGTTTCATTTCCATTTCGAGTTGTTCCACTTCCCTGCCCGTAGCCAAACTTACTCATCCTCAACATCTGCTGGTTAACTCAATCCAATCGGTCTCTTGAACTGTTTTTGGTCCCCCATTGGAACACTTCACCTTCAATCGAAAGAACTTTCTAACATCAACAGTTCCCACGGCGTTTCCAATTCCCTTCGAAATCCCACCTCATCGAATTTTTAGCTTCACCTCGATACACCCACCCACGCACACGCTCATTTCTTCAAAACACACTTGAGATGTGAGTCGAATTCCAAACAACTCGCGCATCATTTAGCCAATAGCTGACGACCACCACCAAATTGCCAGCCGAATTTAGTGCTCTGCGTGGCAGGCAAACAATCACCACCGCCGCCACCACCCCCTCAAAAGTAACGCCCGATGAACATAAGATCGAGCAAAACAACTATTTCCACTTCCATATGCGGCACTAAAGCACCCCCAGCCCCCACAACCGAGGCGGACTCACCTTCCCCATTCGCCATAAAGTACGTCGAAACAAAGGAGCCGAGAGGGAGAGCACAGAAATGTGCTCCCCTATTACCATTCACACTCTTCGGCAGCAAATCAAGTCAAATGAACCCCGCAAAAGGCACCCGTCTCCGTGTGAGCCAAACCGGCGCGGCGAAAAAAAAAAAAGGAAAAAATACCCGAAAGGGGAACAGTGTGAGTGAGGAGGCATCATTCAAATCTAAATCAGCCCTTATCGGTCCCTCGACAACACGTATCACTCACATTTTAGTCCCGTTTTGTTTTTATGCTTTTCCATATTTTCTACGTGCGCGGGGGCGGATTCAACCCCACCGCCAGAGCCACAGCATCCACCAGACTGTACACCGTACACACGGCGGGTGGGTGAGTGGCTGGTGCTTTTTTTCGTCCTGCAGGGTGTAAATTATTCAGTAAACGAGGCATTGTAGTAAATTTTGATGAAACGGTAGAAACGGTACACTGAGGGTTTTCATTTTTCGTGGGAGCGATGGCGGCGGGGCATGCCAGCCACCCCCACAGACCTATTCAGACACGACCGACTCCGTTCTAATTTAAGGATTCGAATACAAAAGGAGTCACTTTCGAGAGTCGACAAGGTCCGGAGAATGGGTTGGGGGTGCTCGCCCAGCATATGTGAAGAGTGGGTGGTGAACTTGCTGGCCAAGATATATGGCTTTGGTGCGTGTGTATATCTCCGTGCGAATGCGTGTATTTTGACAGAGACGTCATAAAGGAAAATATTGACGAGAGTTGTGTTGTACGTGCCTTGTGTTTGTGTCCTTCACCCTCCCGCTCTGGCCGTCTCCTGGGTGGGGACGTCGCCTTCCTGAGGTGACTGTGATTTAGAAAAGCGCTTTACTCACTCGTATTTTTAATAATTAATTTATTGTTGTCGGGGCGTTTCGTTTCGTTGCTGTTGCCGTTGCTGGTGCCGTTGATGCGAATGCCTTTTCAATTTATACTCCCCCCAAGGGTGGTTATGTAAGATTTTTCCAAATCAAGGAGAGGCTGTGGGGCGGGGGAAGGGGGTGCTCGGGAATACACATTGTTGCGCATCCAGCTATTACGCACGTTGATGGCTTTCGTACGTTGTGATGGTTTGCCGTCAGCTTTCGTTTCTGTCGGAGTGACGACCAGCGTGTGGGGCGGACGAGGCGAAAAGATTGCTCAAGGGATGGCATGTACATACAGAAAAGTTTGCTCTATCCTAAGTGGGATTATCTCGTCTATTTCTTTTTGTTGGTTTGTCGATGTGCCGCCCTCGAGGCAGCAGCTTGGCCGTGGGTGGGCTGTTCTGTGGGAAGCAAAAGCCGATGATGCATTCTCAGTTTAAATCTGCCGCCAATCGCGGCGGTTTGTTTTAGAAAACACTAAGTTGTTGTTCTTTCTTTTATATGTTATCACTGAGGGGGTAGTGGCTTTTGAAGCTGACTGAAGTTCGGAAAGTAGATGGAATGGAGTTGCAATCGGCAAGCAAGCTTTTTAACAAAGCGCTCTTGATTTACTTCAGTTCCCTCACGAATGGAGTGAATCCACAGTTTAATGCCGACTATGAATGACGAAACGTGTTCCTTGGGGGCAGTCCGTAAATGAGAAAAAGGCGACAAATTATCGGTCGACGAAATGAGTTTAGAAGTTCCGCTGTGTGGGTTAACAAACTAACCCACTAAACTATGATGGCCATGAACTCTACCTCGGGAGGATGGGCATTAATGAAACCTGTGTGAATGCATCCAACACTGCAAGCTCCAATCGGACGGATGGATTCCAATGGTATGGAAAGTTTAGGAAATTGCCCATCCCATTGGAATCCGTGGGCATTTGGAGCGACTTCTGACAGCCCTGTAGGCTATCGCAGACCAGGATCTACCGCAGCTGCTTACAGCAAACAGAAGGAATTGATTGGAAAATGTATTGCTCATGGAAGGGGCAATTGGTCATTCTATCAGTGAACTGGCCTATCTCAGGGAGCAAGTATACAATTCTGATAAACTCGAAAGATGGGCATCTTTCTGTACGGCTTGAAAAAAGGTTGTTAACGTTTGGTTCGATTGCATAAGCGCTGAGGAGAAGGAGTTAAAGGCAAGCTACCCTTGTAACCGTGTATCCATCAAACGCTTCAATTCGCTTTCGGAATTTGACTCTTTCAATGGCTTGACACCCACCCAGCAGGAGGGGCATATAAATATGCAGACAGTGTAGCTTTTTTTTTTTGATCCTGCACTCATCCCCGGTCTCCGAGGTTCTTCTTTTTTAGCACTGGTTACCACTAGTTGTCCATATAACTCTTTAAAGACACACGTCCCTTCTGCGTCAACCCCCACTCAGTCACTCGAAAGTTGGGCATCTCAAGTTGTACGGTTTGAGAAAAGGTTTTTGACAGACGCGAGTCTTCGGCAACTGTGTAAAAGGACTTGGAAGGGTGTGGAAAGTTTTTGCATACAATAAAGTCTTGAGAGAGACTCAACTCAATCGGAATAAGTGTCATTTTGAAATTCATTTATGAAGGATTCATTGAAAGGCACTAGATCACCAGCAGAGATGCGCCTAGTTAGGAGCTTAGAAACAAGATCACCAATTCAGTTGTCACTATGGTTCTTCTCTGCCCGCAATCATGGCATCAGCGAATGTATGATTTGCATAGTTCGCCTAGGGATGGGCGCAAGTAGTTCAGGAAGGTATGTACATGGACCTTACAAACAAAAGTTTGTAGGAATGAGTTATTAATTAGTTAGTGAGGCAACATAAGGAAAGAAATCTGACGTTGGAGGAGAAAGCGACCCTAATAAAAGATGAAGAGAAGAGTAATAGCCACTCTTCTCACAGGCTGTAACTAATGGAAGATTCTGCTTCGCAACTCAAATTAATAACTCACGGTTGAGCTAGAAAAAAAAATGTATTTTTATTTCATCAAACTTATTTCTAACCGCACTTAACAACACTCTCTCACTAACTGAACTATCCATCATATCGATTTCCCCTATATCCCAAGTTCAGTACTCACCTCATTTCCAGAAATGCAGTCTTAGCACTTTTTCCGCTGCGCGTGTGTCTCAGTCGACAAATTTACCTGTGCGCGTGTACGGAGTGCGGATCAGGTGACGAAAAAATAATGCACTTCTGTGAGGGGTATGTAACCTTCAGTGAGGGGTATGCAACCTGCATACATTTGCGGCTCTGTCTTTCCAATTTTCAGTCATTTTGTTGTTTAAATCCATTCGCATATTATTTTTTTTTTGTTGGAGGTTGGGATACACTACACTGGAGCGCTTGGACTCAAAACTGGTACATTGTATTAAAAGGCAGTAACCCCCATTTAATGTAGCTCCTTTCATAAGAAACGCCGCTTCTGTGGTAAAAAGCTTAAGTTTCTAGCTCCCACCACGCCAGCGCTCAACAGCCGCCACTTGATAAGATCAATGGCGGGACATTGACAAAGAAAAGGTGTCCCAAAAGGTGCCGTCACTAAGTCCAAGCAGACAAGCCTTTTTGAAACCGAAAGACTTTCCGTTTTCGGTATGTGTATCATACCAGCAAGCTAGGCCCTGGTTCCCCTGTGGACTGTTGCGATAACAATTATTATTTTTATTGTGTGTATCATAATAATAATAATTGTTGGCGCGACAATCCACAGGGGAACCAGGGCCTAGCTTTGTCAACGACTACTCGTGTTATGCGTGCTACTGTTCTCTCAAGAGTAGAAGGGACCTACAGTTTTTTGCCGACTCCGAACGATAAAATTTGACTAGCTGCCTTAGACACTCTCACTCTTTGAGTGTTGTCAGCAGCTCGAAAGAGGTGGAGCTGTGAAAAATTTGAGGTGTTCAGCTGGGAATCGAACCTAGACCCTTCGACGTGTGAGCGTCGCCCTCTACGCACTACGCTACGACGTCCACGGTATGTGTGTCAACTCAACACTAAATTGGAACGATCACATATTCGATCTCGACAAAAATGCAGCGGAATGTGTAGGTTTCTTAAAGCGATGCAAGAAATATTTCACCTCTTTTGATCTGGCACCAATATACAATGCGTACATCCGCCTAAATCTTGAGTATAACGCTCCTATCTGGCCTGGTGCTTCTAAGACCTCTCTACGGCTAGTAGATAGAATCCAACTGTGTGCGGTAAAACTTATTGGTAATAACAATGCTGCGAAGTCAATCGACTCACTAGAACATCGACGAAATGTCGCGTCTCTATCACTTTTTTATCGCTATTTCAACAAAAAATGCTCTAACGAGTGAGCCAGCTGCTTCCTTCTCTTCAAGAATTCACCCCCTCCGCTAGAAATACTCGCCCATTGGCCCTTAAGCCCACATTCGGACGTTCAGTTAAGCTTAGAGCCTCGTCCTTCAGCCGCACCACACGAATATAGAATGCTCTTCCCAGCCCAATTTTCCAATTTTCAATTTTCCAATTCCCCCCATTCCAATCCTTCATCTTCTTCTTCTTGTGGCGCTAAAGTCCGGGGTGGACCTGGGCCTCAACCAACGTGCCTCTCCAGCCAGCATGATCTTTCGCCAGCTGTCTCCAGTTGCGCACTCCAAGTTGGTTGAAGTCTTTCTCCACTTGTGTGCGCAACTTTAGTCTAGGTCGTCCTCTGTTGCGTTGTCCCAATGGCTCGGATTCAAAGACTTTTCGGGCCGGAGCAGTGGTATCAATACGCTCTACATGGCCAAGCCATCTTAAACGTTGTACCCGTAGACGCTTAACCAGGCGCATGTCGCTGTACAGCCCATAGAGTTCGTCATTAAATCTTCTTTTCCAAATGCCATCAACTCAAACAGGACCAAAAATCGTGCGCAAAACTTTTCTCTCGAAGAGACTAAGAGACCCATTCCAATCCGCAGGCATTTAAAATCAGTTTGCATCGGTACCTCCATTCTCTCTCTTTCTCTTTGACTACTGTGACTTAATTCCGGTCACAGGGAATAAACAATACCTTCAAAAAAAAGGAGACTTCGGTGCTTATCGAAGGTGAAGTGTTCCGTTTGTAGGCCGACAAGTCGTCTGCGCTCTTTTCTGTCTAGAGATGGCAGAAAAGCCCCGGATTTCTTACGGAGCATGCACTTGGTCAGCCTGCATCCTGGAAAGTCATAACATCTCTGGTTGTGCGTTTGGGAGAACCAAATGTCGACGGAACCCTAACCGAGGATGCGGGTAGTTCACAAGTGTGTTCGGGCCTTACGAATGTCCCCTTTGGGCCTTGCCTAGGTAATTTATCGGCAATCTCACTTTCCATGAGATGTCCCGGGACCAAGACAAACCTTAACGAATTCAATCTGCCGACCAAATTAGGGGAAGACTTGCATTCTAGAATTATCTTGGAAGAGGGTTGAGGTAATGCCTTAAGCACAGCCTGGCTGAAGCTACAGACACAGATACTTCACCTCTTCCGCCATACCAGGTATACCAGTATGAAATGAGTTTTTTTTTTTTGAAAATAAAACACTAATTATTAATGGGACAGTAAAACATATTATTCTAAGTATTGGAAATTGATTTCTACACATTTTGACTACCTTTGTGGCAATTTGTGAATACCACTCCAATAAAATTGTTCATCTTTTAAAGCAAACCAATCCGACACCCAATTTTCGACCTCCTCGTAGGAATCAAAGTGCTCTCAGCCAATGCGTTTCCCATCGATGAAAACAAATGGTAGTCGGAAGGAGCCAAGTCTGGTGAATACGGCGGGTGGGGTAGCTGCTCCCAGCAAAGTGTTTTGATTGTATCCTGAACCGTGTCTTCTGGCCTTCTGCACGGCTCAAATTGATCATTTGTTGTCGGTAGCGATCGGTATTAACGGTTTGACCAAGTTTTAGGAGCTCGTGGTACAGCACACCTTTCTAGTCCCACCAAACACACAGCATAGTCTTCTTGCCGAATCGATCTGGTTTTGCAGTCGATGTTGATGGTTGTCCCAGATTTCCTTTAGGATTCTTAAATAAATCCATTTTTCATCGCCAGTAACAATCCGATGCAAAACCGATTTTCTTTCGTGTCTTTTCGGTTTTCCATCTGTCTTTCATTCAATTCATGTTGCACCCATTTTCCACACTTTTGGATCTTTCCCATAGCTTTTAAACGGTCAGAAATTGATTGTTGTGCAACATTTAACATTGCTGCCATTTGCTTTTGACTTAAAGTGTCATCTCCATCCAATATCGTTTGCAATTCGGCGTGTTTAAACTTTTTTGGTGGTCTTCCACGTTCTTCATTTCTCACATCACAATCATTATTTCTGACCCAGTTGAAGTTGTAACCATCTTTTGCTTCTGATAGAGCATGATCACCATATGCCTCGACAAACATTTGATGCGACTCTGCAGCACTTTTCTTCAAATGAAAACAAAATATTAATGCTTTCCGCAAATCATCACTTTCTGGTACAAAATTCGACATTTTTAACACGATGAAAAAATATGTCTGCTCAATGACTTGATGTATACTAAATATACATAGCAAACAAATAAAAAAAATAAGGGCTCGTTCACAACAAACGTTCCCTATCGAGACATTTGTATATTGACGCTCACTTCATACTTCAAAAAAGGGTTTAGACAAGGCGACGCACTGTCATGTGACTTCTTTAACATCATCCTCGAGGAGATCGTGAGTACCTCACAAGTCAACACCAGAGACGCGATCTTCCAGAAGTCAGTTCAATTGCTAGCTTACGCTAATGACATTGACGAGATTGGACTAACAAAGCGAGCCGTCAATGAGGCGTTTACCAAAAGAAGTGTGAAGTCTTATGTCTTCGTTTTCCATGAAGGCCCCAGCTTCAGATCCACCCGTCGTCCTGGAGCAGTCTATGAAAATCCGACTGCATTCCCTTCCCGGTTCAGTTTCTGGCCAGAGCTAGTCCTGGACACGACGAAAGTCGACTTTGTATGATTTCGGATTCTCCACGAAGGCTGAAACTCGTACGCACAGGCTGTTTGTATGGGCTCAAGAGGAAGTTGAGTAATGCGACCACCTTCTGAAAGCGGACATTAAAGTGGGTGTCCCTTTTGCTGATATATGTACATCTTTAACTCTAATAAAAGAAATATATTTATTTTAACTGACGTCTGTTTTAAAATGTAAGTTTTTGACATTTTAACTCGAGGATAACTTCTGGCATATCAACGACAAGACTAGCCTGAACGTAGTCAAATCTGGATTTGAATTTGTCGGTTACTTTCGAACATTTAAGACCGCATATCAGCGAATGTTGTCCTTCAAGACATCAGTCGTATCGGGCTCATAAACATGGGCTAGTGACTCCATACATCCCCACACCAAAATGTCAAGTGGCGTTTAATCCCGATCTTAGAGGCCAATTGCAATTGCTAACGAAAAGCTATGCGGTTGACAAACGTTTTTTTCAATAAATCAATCGTGGCACAAGCTGTGTGTCATGGTGTGCCGTCATGAAAGCCACAGTTTCTGCTCATGGTTGACCGAAAGACTCATCAATCATGGTTCTATGGCGACCACCATTGACTGCAGCGTTCTAGCCAGCGTCGTATTAAGAGAAGCGCGGACCAAAGATCCCACCAACCCATAGATCACACAAAGCAGTCACTTTTTGTATATTTAACTTAACTCTCAACACACTTTAAAGGATTGTCATTGCTCCAAACATGACAAGATTGTATATTGACGTAACCATTCAACCAAAAGTGGTCATCATAGCTAACCAAAGTCGCTTATGAAATGAGAACAGAGGCAACAGTCTCTTTTTGAATCTACGCCCAGCTTGGGGACTTTGTTGATTCTTTGACTACAAATATTGAAATGTCAAATTAAGCTAAAATGAATTTGTTTCACAACTGATAAAATGCTCATCAGCTAAAACAGTGCTGTCGACTTAAAGCTCTACACCTCTAGAAAAAAAACTCTCGTTACAAGACCCTTATCATTTATGTAAAATGTTGGGCCCTGTATCGCTTTGATGGCGTATGGAAAGAAGGATTCAACAAGAAAAGGCTATAGGCTTTTGCCAAAACAAACACAGCCATGAATGGTTAGGCGACATAGCCTAACCAACGCAAAGGACGACGTTTTCGTTTAAGATGATCTGCACAAGTGGAGGAAGATCTTCCCCAACAAAGTCTTTTAATTCCCATTGGACAGCCACAGACTGCAGCACCAGCACAAGACAAAGAATTTTGGAATAGGGTCCATGCCGATTTTGCAACACTGCTCAAGTGACTAGGAACCTCACCAAAAAAGTCCTTACACCTGTTCCACACACACGTCCTCGACCACCAGCTGCTGGAGAACCTGATGTCATCACATCACTCTTGGACAGCCTCTCCATTCTGTCGGTAACTTACCTGCCGATACCTCTCGACAACCAGCTCTACAACCGCCCATCCATCCACTCATCGACGGTAACAACGGCTGTCAGTCAGCGTTCGCTGAAAATAGATTCACCTTCAAGGGCCACATAGCACCGCTCCCAGTGATCAATATGTCTGCGCCGCACCCCGTCCCCCACCCTCCGCACCCGAGCCAAAGACGCACGACGACGTCTTTCCTCCCCATTCCCCCAACACACACCGCCACACATCCGTACACAGACGCAGTTGAACATCGTCTTAGCAGTTATTTACCAATCAATCAATCAGTCAATTCTGTCGGCGTGTCAGTTACTCTCGCACAAGGCAGCACAGGACGACCGGCGACGAAGCTGAGGAGAAACACTGTCTCTCAGGCACGCATAAAACTACAAACAAATCTCTCCCCCAGCCACCCAGCCAGTTAGCGTGATGGCTAAAGGGATGAAAAAAGGGTTGAAAGCATAAAAACCTGTCAATCAAATCTAAATAACTCTGCAAAGGACATTTGACAAGGAAGCCAACACAAAACGAACCAGAAAAAAAGAGAAGAGGAGAAAATCCTTGTAGCCCCACAAAAGAAGAGTTCGTTAATGAGTAATTGAATCACACACACAGACAGCCAAAGAGCCACACACGTGCATGCACAGGCACTCCTTTTTTGCTTCCGCCACCAACCCACAGAATGGTGTGCCACGGGAATGGGAGGGTGGACGGTCGACCGCAAGCTTCGTGTAACATCGACAATTCGGTTGCAATGAATTAGGACAAAGGACAGACGACAAAAAGGATTAGGCGCTGAGGAGAAGGAGTTAAAGGCATGTTGCCCTTGTCACCGTGCATCCATCAAGCGCTTCAATTCGCTTTCGGCATTTGACCCTTTGAATGGCTTGACACCCACCCAGCAGGAGGGGCACAGAAATATGCAGACAGTGTAGCTTTTCTTATTGATCCTGCACACACCCCCGGTCTCTGGAGTACTTCTTTTAGAGCACTGGTGACCACTAGCCATCCATGAAACTCTTCGAAGACACACGTCCCTTCTGCACCAACCCCCACCCAGTCACGTCTAACGACAAACCTCTCATTTCATCTGTCAGCCTTGAGTGCAGAGACAGAGGCGCAAAAAGTTCCACAAAAGCGGAGCAAAATCAACTCCCCGCGCCCGCAAGGACCAACAATCAACAAATACCCCTACACAGCAGCAAAGCGCGACTAGGAAAGGTTACGTAAGCCCACGCAGGGGTAGGCGATGGGGGGATGGGGTCACCATCATCCTGTTCCGTGTGACAGCGATTGTCTGTTTGCGTTGTTGTTATGACCGACATATGTGTGTGGAAACTGACAGTTAAACGGATCGGTGTGTGATGTCGGCGATGATGATGAGCATGGCAGGCGGTGGTGGCTGTGTGCGGTGGAATGTCAAGTTGTGCAAATAGACGAATTATTTGGACGACGACTAGGATTCTTTTCTCCTCGCTCACACATTCTGCTGTTGCTCGTCTCCCGATGCTTTTGTCTCTCGTCGAGAGTGGATGACGGTGTCAATCGGATGCACGATATGAAGGGTGAGCGAAGGGGGAAATGTGCCTCATCGCAACCAGAGTTCACTGGAGAAGAAAGGTTATTCTTTCATCTTAAGAAATGAGAGGGACAATGCGGTTGGTGTCCGTGGGGATGGGGTTGTGAGCTGAAGTTTCTCGCAAGAGGCGCTGTTGGTGACAACCGATGCAGTGCACGAGGGAGGCATAGGACGCGAGCGGATTTTGTGGGGAAATGGACCCTCTACAGAAACGGGCCCTCTACGGAGACGGCCCTCTAGACAAATAGCTACCGCTGATATGAATGTCGATGGAAATGCCTGTCAGAATTGTGGTTTGAATGATGACATCAACGAAAATTAGACTGATGAACGATAAATGATGAATGATAAATGATGAATGATAAATGATGAATGATAAATGATGAATGATAAATGATGAATGATAAATGATGAATGGTAAATGATAAATGATAAATGATGAATGATAAATGATAAATGATAAATGATGAATGACGAGACTTTTTACAAATGTGGTTTGAGCGCCTTTATGAAGGACAAATGAGGATATGACTATGATGTTCGTTATAGCCTGGCTGATGTGAAAAACAAGGGATTGAATGATGAAATGACGGTAAATAATAAAGTTATGAGATTTAAATGTGGCACGAATGACGCAGGTTATAGTAGTAACATCTAAAGGAGTGTATAAAAGATGGCATAAATGACATTTGTTAATGACAGTACCGTCTAAATGATGTTATGAATGACCATTGATTAATTCATTTATTAGGCCAGAAATGATACTTTAAATGAAGTTATTAATAACCAGCAACAATATCAATAATAAAGTGAAAAATGATACCTTAAATGACGTTTCGAATGACCAGCCAAAATGTTATTTACAAGATGTGGAATGATAATGAAATGTCAGCAACAATGTTGGTGACAAGGTGTAAAATGATACCTTAAATGACGTTCTGAATGACCAGCAATAATGTGATTTATTAGGCTACAAATGGTACTAAGCGACACTACTAGCAAAATATTTAACCTAACTTCAGGTGCTTAGAAACATAGCTCTTTTCAATTGATCCGCTGTTGGGCGCCATTCTCTTTGAGCCTCTGTCAAATTCATTAAACAGTCAAATCTGTTGCTTAAATTATGATTATTCGAACCGCCTTGGAATTTAACGCCTTCTTAAAAAAAGGTTTCCAAAAGCTAAGCGCCTTCAAATCTTACTTCTTTACAAATCCGCTCCTGATTACTTCCCACTCACACATATGACAGCCTCTTAAGCCTTTTGATTTGATGTGACGATCAAAAGAATGGGCGCCCTCTTCTCACCCCTCGTACCACTGCTCCACATAGCCCGTATCGACTTTCCTGTCAACCAGTACACCACTAAAGACCTCCCACATCGATTGCAGTCTATCACTTCCCCACCCCCTCCAGCGTTGGCATTACAAATCTTGACGAAGATGAAGAGAAGTGCATTGCGATAGGGGTTTCCATTTTATTGCACATATCCTTGGGAAACAGTTTAAACGTCTTCCAATTGTCTTTGCAACCCCACAGCCCAGCGTCGGAGAGAACGAGTTTTTCCCCAACAAAGTCCCTTCGAATATACAATCACAGCCGCCAATCCACCCAGAAATGCCATTTAACCCTCATCTCGCTCTCTCGCTCTTTCGCTCGCCCACACGCCACACGCCACACACATGTGTCCTTCTTTGTAATGTCACCTCACTCACAATTAGAAGCGAAGTACACAAAAGGAGCCTTCTCCTACCAGCTTGCCAGGGAGTTGCACTCAATGGGACAAACGACAGCAGCCTTAAGTCGAAGATGGGGGAACAAGGAAAAAGAATACACAGGACACACAGTGAAGTGAGTGTCCGGGACACGACCTCACTGTACCAACATCTGTAGCGACGGGCTTTAAACTAATTTCAAATCCCCAACCCTCTCCCGGACTCTCTTCCGATGTCTCTAATTGTTTTGTACAAGCAAAAAAGGATTTGAAGGATCCGCAGTTTATCACCGCCCATTCGCCCATCCCTCTGTGGCTGTGTGAAATATTCAAGGAGAGGCAATAAAAAGACGCCCGAAAGGCGAAAGGAGACTACTAAAGTTTATTGACGATATGACTGACATAAATCAGGACGAAGAGGACCTTTTCTTCCGTTGGCCGCACCGTCGCGCCGCAGCCGTCACGGCTAGGACTGCTCGAGTGTGTGTTTGTGCGGCATTATTATTACGATTATTGTTATTACTCGTTGCCGTGTTTGCTTTATGTGCCACGGCATAGATAAATTTTACGCTGGAGTAGTAACGGGTAATTGTTGTAGTCCTCCTGCTGGCCCCATCCACCACCCCACCCCTCTCCGACAGGCACCAACAGCTAGAAGCAGAAAAAACGAATGGTTATGGTTTCTGTATTAAATATCCTTTTTCCTTGTTCGCTTTTGGCCGAGACGCTGGCATTTGAAGGTGTATGAGTGTCGGTGGCATAGCGGGCGGTTGGTATAAATTTATTTCCCCCGCGCAGGGGGCTTGCATTCCTTCCTTGGCGTTATCTTTTAATGAAAAGACCGAGAAGAATGCGAGTGGCTGAAGGGGGGAGAGTAAAACAAAGAAAAGGATAATTCACACTGGCGCGTTGGTTCTCTTGTTCCTCTTTTGTGGAATCGTCCACCCGAACACGTCTCTCAACTCTCAGTCAGCGTAGAGATGGACATGACGCGAAGTTTGAGGAGGTTGACTGCCGTCTGCAGGGCAAAAGGAGGTGTGTTCGGCTAATTTATGCGGCTCGAGGATGAATTTGTGCGAGAAAGAGCGTCGAATGATTTATCAGCCAGCGATGGTCGAGAATCTATCCTTTTGTTGGCCATGCATGGTGATCTGGACAGTGATTCAGACTGTCGTGGAATGGAAGGTATGCTCGAGTCGAGGTGGTGCGGGGCGTTTTTGTGAGATTAGTATATTCCATGGGGACCCATGTCAGGGACACATGTCGATGCTTTAGATGTCTGACGTAAACCAAAGGAAATAATTCCGACAGCGTGCAGCTTGTCATAGAACTCCTTTGTTTTGGGTCTTTGTGTGTTTGTATGAATGTTACTGATTTGGCTCTAGTCACAAAATTCAAGGTTGTTGTCTTTTTGGAAGCTTCTCTAGCTTTTCAACCCCAAATTCAGATATACGTCACTTTACCATGGCCATGGTTGACTGTTTGACCAACAGGTCTTGAATCAGACCCTCTGTTGCAAAGCATATTGCGCCCATATGGCTCAAATATTTTCAGCTTCAACTTGACGCTGAATATAACTGACTTCCAAAGAGCTCATTATCTATACCAATTTTCCAAAAAAAAAATTAAGTCTGTAGTCCTTTGCGTACTTATGTCCCCATAGACGCCACTCTTAGGTGATTTCCGGCGTCATTTAAGACCAATTTTGTTGGCCTGTTTCCTTTACAAGGGTTCATCAGTTTGATTCCGTTCCACACCGACACTACACATTTTTTCTAAGGGATAATCCTTTTCGTTAACCAGCCCTAGAGATAAGCCTAGAAATAAGTCCTCAGTTCTAAGGTATCCTTTGATGAAGTTTTGTGCAATTAAATGTGGTTCTCTAAAGGCTTTTTTCTTGCAGCGAGGAGGGACCAAAATATTTCGCGGGAGCAAAATCTCGCGCTTATGTCCATTTTTACATCGGAACTGAGGATAAACTAATTGTTTTCGAATTTTCAATCTTTATTTATAAACGGAGTCTACCATAAACAATGTCCTTGTATGTTCGCAAATAAAACGTGGAGTTTCACAAAAACAAACTAAAAGCTTTCGACTATCAAAATGTAATAATAATGGTTGGCGCCACAGTCCAAAGGGGGACCAGGGCATAGCTTGCTCATTAACTGCTCGTGATGATGTTGTGCGCGCTACTGTTTTCTCACGAGTAGAAGGGACCTACAGTTTTTTGTCAACTCCGAACGGCGAAGTTTGAGAAGCTTTCTTACTCTCTGAGTGTTGTCAGCAGCTCGAAAGAGGTGGTGCCGTGAAAAAATCGAAAAATTGGTGTTGAGCTGGGAATCGAACCTACACCCTTCTGCGTGTGAGCGTCGCACTCTACCCACTACGCCACGGCGGCCACACTATCAAAATGTACCCAAACCAAAATGTACCAATTTGAAAATTTCTACTTATGTGCGTCATTATGAATTTTTTGTTCTTATTCTGTTTATTTGAATTTTATTCATATAATAATAATTGTATGGAGCGACAGTCCACAAGTGGAGAGGGGCTTAGCTGGCTCATGAACTACAAAGGTTGCCTTTTATATTTCGGGATTGGGCAACCCTAGTGTGGCAATCTGGCAACTACCAGCATTCTGGTAAGGTTTGACATTTTTTAAGGGTAATACGTACTCAGATCGTTTTGACATATGAGCGCTATTCGTGTTGCTTACAGTAACTTAAAAGATTCATCTCGCCCAAAAATGGAATTAAATCGTGAAAATGTTCGTGTGATTATTTTTTTGCAACTTTCGACGTGGATTAACTCAACAACAGTGCATCGATGAACTTAATTCAATCTTTGGCGATGAAGTTCCATCAAGGAGCAGTGTTTATCGATGGTATGGTGAATTCAACCGAGGCCGTAGTTCACTCCAACACGAATTTCATGAAGGTCGTTCAGAATCAGTTGTTGTTCCGGAAACCACTGATGCTGTGCGCCAACTTTTATTGCAATATCGTCATGTAACCGCGAGATTGAGGCAATCTTAGGCATTAGTGGGACCAGCGTACATTCAAAATTGCATGAACATATGACCGTCAAAAATATTTGTTCGTGTTGGATCTCACACAATTTGTCAATCGCTCGAAAAAAGGCTCGTGTAGATTGGTCGAAAGAAATTCTCCAAAAATACGATAGCGGTGCATCGAAACACGTCTATGACTTCATGATAGGTGATGAATCATGGATTTATGCGTATGAGTACGAAAGTAATTACCAAAAAGCTGACCACACATTAATTGTATGTTCGTATTCTTAAGAATTGCACTCGTGCATTGGGTGATGAAATCGCTGACACTATGTCTGCGAATGTAAGGTATTGAACATATTATTGTTATAAATACAGGTGAAGCACTCGAAGGCGGTGCAGTTGTTTCCATAAGCAAACAAGAGTTGTACAATTCTTATACTAGCTTTCTGTGTAATAAAATAATCACTTAAGGGCCGATTTTTCAATAGTCAGATAAACAATCAGATAGGAGTTAACTGACAGTTAAGGCATAAATGCATTTTTCAATAGTTGCTTAGCAGCTATCTGAGGAATATACCATCTAACTGTCTGTTAAAGTTATCTGTCCGTTTCTGTGTCAGATAAAATGCAATCCCCTAGTTAAAGTTAATGGGCTGTCAAATTCAAACATGTTAATAATTACAAATTGTTTTTTTTTTAAATTGATTTTTTGGACGATGTCGACGATTTACTTATTGAGGAAGAAGAAATAATATAATCGTTTCAATTCAACTTCAAGAAAGAAAAGAGTAGTGAGGAAGCGACCTGATCATTATAAGGAATGGGAAGAGGAATATTTCAAACGAAGATTCAGGTTGCAGAAAGATACCGTCGAATACCTATTTTCATTAATAAAGGACAAAATTGTGCATAAAACAGAAAGGTTAGTTACGCAGATACATTTGAATATACATATGTATATTTTTCATTTCTATATTGAACTTAACATTTTGCCAAGAAACCAAGAAGAAATTTTATAAATACAGCAGGGTTTCTACCAAATAGCACGGTTTCCTCGAGTAGTTGCATCATTAGACTGTACGCATGTGCATATAGTTTCACCAGGTATACTCGGGAAATTATTTAAAATATACGGAGATCTCAAGATAGACGTTTATCTGAGAGCATAACCAGCTCATTTGCTCAAACACAAACAATTCCCAATTAATCTGTTTCATTCACACAAGTACCATGTGAAGTTAGACACAATTGATATTTGCCGCTCTGCAAAATACGGTCAAATAACTATCCAGCTGTTAGTTTTTGATTAAAAAACTGAAACTACTTATCTAGCAGATAAAGAGTCGAATAAATTTATTCGTTCGTTAGCAATCAGCCTGTTTATCTGACTATTGAAAAATCGGCCCTAATTAAAATATAGTGGTAGCCGTGGCGTAGTGGGTAGAGTGCGACGCTCACACGCCGAAGGCTCTAGGTAAGATTCCCGGCTGAACACCTCGATGTTTTCACGGCACCACCTCTTTCGAGCTGCTGACAACACTCAACTTTCTAAGAAAGCTTCTCAAATTTCGCCGTTCGGAGTCGGCAAAAAACTGTAGGTCCCTTCTACTCGTGACAAAACAGTAGTGCGCACAACACGAGTAGTTGATGAGCAAGCTAGGCCCTGGTCCTCCTTTTTACTGTAGCGCCAACAATTATTATTATAAAAAATATAGCTTGTGTTTTTTTAAGCATACGTTCGACCAGATAAGTTAAGTCGCGCGAAGCATTTCCAAGCAAATGGTGGTTTGTTTTTTTCCAAAAAAACTGGACATATCGCAACCGTGCCACTAGAATAACGCAGAACAGTCAATTCTGAGTGGTACACAGCCATTTGTTTGCCAGTTGTCTTCCAAGAAATCAGGAAAACCAACCGCCGAAGACGGACCACTCTTCACCACGACAAGACGAGCACTCACACATCGGCTCAAATAACAGCATTTTTGAGCACTCAAAACATAGATTTGATGAGTCATCCGCCGTATAGTCCTGACTTGGCACCGAATGACTTCTTACGTTAGAGGTCAACGTTTTTCGACACTTGAAGAAGCAGTTGATTTTTTTTTTTTTTATAATTGACGCGTGCAAAAGGGGTTGCGAGTACCCTTAAGTGACCGGATGAAGTCACAGCACGGCCGAAGGTATAGAGGAAGAGAGGGAGAGGAGGTACCGATACACATTGGTTTTAAATGCCTGTGGATTGTAATGAGGAGGAAAAAGCGAGCTGGGAAGAGCATTCCAGATTCGTGTAGTGCGGCTAAAGAACGAGTCTCTGAATTTGACTGTACGTCCGAAAGAGGGCTTGAGGGTGAATTGATGGGCATTCTTAGCGAGGCGCGTATTGCGGGTAAATTCTTGAAGGGGAGGAATGCAACTGGCTAATTCATCTGAGCATTTCTTGTTAAAATAGCGATAAAAGAGTGACAACGCGGCGAGATTACGTCGGTGTTCTAACGAGTCAATCGACTTCGCAATATTACTGCCACCTATAAGTTTCATCGCTCGCTTTTGAATTCTAACCAGCAGGTGCAGGGAGGTTTTAGAAGCACCTGACCAGAAAGGAGCGTTATACTCAAGTTTTGGGCGTATGATGCGTTCAGAATGCATGTTTTGGAGATTCCTCAATCCGAGTGGTAGAAGAGCTTCGACAATTGGTTCAAACGCATGCAAAAGTGTATAGATCTTAATGGGGAATAGTTTGAAAAACAATATTTTCTATGAATAATATTTGTTTTTGTTCTGTAATCTTGAAATATAAAAGGCAACCTCCGTAGCGATATTTAAGAAGCTGTTTGATTGATAGTTTGTATTCTTTGGGTGTTGTCAGCAGCTCGAAAAAGGTGATGCCAGAAAAATGCATTTTGTTAGGTCCTTGAATCGAACCTTAGATATCTTTGGCGTCTAGGACCCTGTGACTTTCAAGCTGAATGTCAACGCGTCGCCTGATCAGCACAATGCGGGAGATTGGTGATAGATATCCGAGAGACTAAGACCGTGGGTCAGCACCAGAAACACAGGAGAAATTGCCATCGAAGGAAACTCTGTCGAATATGCTATTTTGAGTGTAAAATAAAAACAAACGGCGACACCGTTTGGCACCGGACTTCATAATGCTAGAGCAGCCTATATGGAGTAGTTTCAAGAATTTTAAAAACATGTAGCTCAGAGTACAGAGTGCAATAAGAAAAGACTGTGTCACAGAAGCAGATGTTGGCACCGGACTTCGAAATGCAGCTTATATGGAGTAGTCTTAAGAATTGTAGGAACATGTAGCTTAGAGTCTTTAACTCATGTGACAAATCAGTGTTGATTTCTGAAGGCGAAGGCTTGTTGCTATCCAAAATCATCAAGCTTAAGGTTCTCATCAAGAAAATTTTTAAGTGCCACATGTCGCAAGTTCCGATCAAACGTTATGCAAAAGAAGTTCTGGAACCAAGTGGGATACACATTAAGACAGATTAAAGGAAGCATGTACAGATGGATTGAACATACCATCAGGAAAATAGTAAATGGGTGTTAGAACGGAGGAGACCAACCGACTAATATGGAGATGAAGAGAGGAATTTCTTTGTTTTCTCGCGAGTCAAACTTTCAGCTTGATATTGAAGACGGAATAATTCTTGTTCGAAATCAAGTGCATCAAAATTTATGATCAACTTAGAATGGCTGAGCTGTCTTAATACGACATCTTAATCATTCCTGGGTCTATAGCGCAGACTATAAGCGGATGAGGATTCCATCAATCTTTCTAAGGGAAATGCCTTCAGTGTGATTTTAGACTCAATTTACTTTGACTTAAAAAGAAGAAGGCGCCTTACTACGAGTCTAGGTAAAAAGCGTTTTGTTTGTAAAACAAAACTTCAACCGAAAGAATGGCAATATCAGGCGACCTCATTGTTTGAAATGGTACGAAAGTGGAGAAGGATCTAGAGCAGCTTGGAGTTCGGAATAAAAGGCAGGGCAGACATCGAGCGTTACAGCTGGAGAGGCATATTGAATAGGAAAACTGAAAAGTGGACGAATGTTAAAGCTTGTGTAGGAAAAAAAAAACAATCGAGAGTGTGGTTATCCGTTTTCTGAGCACCGCTTCTCGGTAAGCGGAGAATTTATAAATTTCTTGAACAAAAGGGTGGAGAGTTCTCAGGTCGTTCACCTAGTCAGATGATCGAATACAATACAGCAAATAACTGACTGGAACAAGTAGTGGTGTACAAAAGTATTCGTTCATTCAAATTCCTCTACAGATCGACCATCCTGACTAAGTAATCGCCCCGATTACAATTCATTCAAGCATACATATTATTCCAAAATATTATAAAATTAATTAACAATTCAAAAGATGGACAATATAAATATAATAACAAAAAAAAAATCAATGAATTCAAAAGAAAAAAAAGCTTTGGCTGAGGAAAAACGTATTACATATAAATATTTAGGCTTCTTCAGCGCAGGAATCAAGATCCTCCAGATGTTGTTCAGCAACCTCCACATCATCATCACTTCCAGAATCCGCTTCTACTTTATAGGGTCTCATGTTGTTAGGTGAAAATACCCCTTTGTATGGTAGACGAGTAAGCTGTAAGCCTTCAATATCTTCTTCTATCACATCAATGTTGAAGATTTGTTGAGACTCGTCAATGTCGATGTTTTCTATAGATGGACGCAGAGCTGGGGTGTGAGGACTTGTGGTGTTGCCTATACGCTGTGGATCTTGATTGCCGCTTATGAAATTTGTTTTGTGAAGAGCCAAGCCGGTTTTTCTTATAAAATATCTTCCTAGAATGATAGGATATGTCACTGAATAGTTTTTGACTACTAAAACAAGCAAATTGGTTACTGAACTTTCGAATTCAACAAGTGTCCTTATACTCCCAATAACCTTTAATGTGCTGCCATTAACTCCACAGTAGGTTTGGTTTGTCTTCTCCAGCACTGAAAGCAACACAGATGGAAGAAATCTCTCCTGTATAAAAGTTATGGGACTCCCTGAATCCAAAAGGGTTAGCAGGGTAACGGATACTGCCATGTCTTCAGTGGTCCATCTATAGCAAGCGTTGCACTTGAAATCGTTGTTGTCTCTCTTCATCCCACTGGATACTGGGATTTTCCCACAACTTACATGGTGCTGTAACATCATAACAGAGACTTTCATTTCACGCTTCGTTGCAATGTGTCCACGCTAGCCACATTTGAAGCAAATTATATCACTTTTTGTTGATTGCACTTTAACAGATCTTAATAAACTATGATCAGCTGCTTTCGGCTTACTTAAAGGGAAACGATTTGTTTGGGGAGCGGGTGTTGGTGCTCTGTTCGTTCTGTCTGTGTTGTTTTCACGGTGATTGGTTTTCAGTTTAGTGTTTCCGCAAGGCGATTTTAAGTTCATCGAAGCTGTCGGCACTATATAAAATACTTTTATTAATTTTGGAATCTGGTATACCTTTTATAATATATTGAACAAGATCTTCCTAATCGACATTGCTATGGGCCGCTATCTAATGCATATGGAGCACATATTGCTGAATGGTTTCATCGCGATGTTTTTTCCTTTTTCGAAGTTCGTCGTAAATGTCCGATTTAGTGACAACCTTCTGGAACTCCTTTCGTAGCGCGTGCTTCAACTCCGACCAGCTTCGAATATTGACGGTTCTGATGAATAACTTGGCTGTACCTTTAAGAAGTCTTTTGCCGTAAATAAACTTGTTGCGGTCGTCAATGCCCATCACTTCAGAGCATTCCTCAAATTGTTCCAGCCAACGTTGCACCGGGAAGTTTTCATCTCCACTAAATGGTGGCAACGACTCTTCGATGTCCTTAAACCCACAGTTAGAACCCAGTCGAATGTTGGGGTCTGTCTCCTCAATTTCAAGCTCACGTAGCCTTTTTATTTCCTGCTTTTTCTCACACAGCCTCTGCAGTTTGGATAATTCAGCATTCAACTCTTCTTCGTTCTCACTACTCGACTGATCAGTAGACGAATGATCACATGGTGGTATAGAATCATCTATACTAAGATTCTTACTGGTGGACGGAATGTCTTGAATCAAGTTTAAAAAGTCTTCACTTGTGAAATTTCGAACAGCCTCTCGGAGACGAACTTTTAACTCGGCCTTAGTGCCAGTAGTTTGGCATTTTAATGTTCTGAGCACACTTTTTATTCGTGAAACTGTTGCAGTTTCTACAAATTTATTCCACTCTTCCATTATAAAATTGTCAAAAATTGCACTTTAGCCGAGTATTTCGTTATCACTCGCGGTTACGATTTCTAAGTAAAAAAACTAATTTTGCAAACTAGATTCAACAATTACCGTCCATACACTTATTTAGTACAGTTGATCTGTCAGCCAGATCCTACTTCTGAGAATTGTAGGAGAAAAAAAAAATAATGGAGAGTGTGGTTATCCGTTTTCTGAGCACCGCTTCTCGGTAAGCAGAGAATTTATATATTTCTTGAACAAAAGAGTGGAGAGTTCTCAGGTCGTTCACCTAGTCAGATGATCGAATACAATACAGCAAATAACTGACTGGAACAAATAGTGGTGTACAAAAGTATTCGTTCATTCAAATTCCTCTACACTTGTGTGAAAGGTTTGTTTTGCTATACACAATAACCTATCCGAGGACAATGAAGCAGATGCGCAAAGGCGCAAAGGTGGAAGGTGTATTATGAAATTTGAATTAGAGAGATCAGCGCTTTCTAGCTATGCATGCACCAGCTTAGCAATTTGCGCACTAATACACGCCTGGATGCTTGTGTTAAGTAAACGAAGCCACCCCTGCGTGATTGCAAATTGGTTAATTTTCTTCTTCACTTTAATTGTACCATGCCAATGCTTCAAAAGCTTCCTGTCCAACATTTATCTTCCCTCAGAAAAATAAAAGCCTCATTCAGGTATAACGATAACCAGTCAAGTTTAAATTTAGGAGCGACTATCAATCCATCCAACAGAGAAAATGAAATTTAAAGTCTTCCATGTCACAGCATTTAAATCAGATTGGCTATCCATTCACAAATAAAACAACCAAACAAGCGTGACAGCAAACGATACAACGCCTAAGACAGATAAGGCACCACTTTCCCGCATTACACCCGCCACAAAAATCCACCATCACATGACATCTGTCAACTGTCCTATGTGCAAACTGTCAAAATCCTCACCAAATCCAACTGACAGCTCTCCAATAGGACTCCCAAAAAACGAAAAAAATGCTCGCCCCCCCAAAAACACCCCAACAAGCAACACAAAGGCATTGCAAATGCATTTTTGCACACAAGCACCGCTGGCGCACCGCATCCCAATCCTAGCTCCTGTCACACAGGAGTAGGATTTCAAATGACAATTGCATCGCAACCATCGACGGCATGTCAGTCCCCGAGCCTAAAGCGAACTGCAACCCTGACAGCCGGGAAGGGGTGGGGGACTGTGAAAAAAGTGAACGCCGTCACCTCACCGCAACAGGGCCGACAAAAAGTGCTGAAAAACACAAAACAAACACACGCAGGACTCGTCTCGGTGCAAGGACATCGGGGCATGCTTTTTTTGTTCTGGCTTGCATTCCCCTTGTTAACTGCCAGAGTGACTCCAAAGCTAACACGAATAATGTCAAACTGCACGAGAGATGCTTATCGGCCGGGCGGGGGGTGGTGGCGTGTGCGCTCGACGGCAGCAGGGCGAGATTTGACAGCTCATGAGTGACAGGTGTGGATGATCGTGTCGGACGGGTCTGTTCTTCTCACGAAAGCGACACACTCAGGCCACGGCATGGGCTATCTCAATGGAGGACTGGCACTGCAGAAGTGTGCATCTTTGGGAGTGAGTGGGGATTAAATTGTTCCCAAAAGTTTTCGGGCAGCCCTTCACTTGCATGGGTGCTAATTACTGGCGTGTATAGTATTCGTTAATTAATTTGTCTACTTGCGGCAACGCGCAGCCCTCCGGCGGCGAGGTGAGGAGTCGGGGCACAGGTGCACGTTGGATGCGGATTGTTGTGCGAAAGTTTCTTCTTTGTTTTGCACGGCGGCGACGATAGACTCGAGTCGGCGGCTATGGGGCCGCGCAACCGTGGCAAGGCGAGCGCTCGAATCTGCATGTGAAGGAAGCGCATTTTGAGGAATTTTTGGATTTTTTGAATGGATTTTCAGCTCGCAATGACAATTTAATTAATTTTTCCTTTGTCTTCGGATACATTTTGCATTCAATTGCGATTCGCGGGGAAGGGTTAGACTGAGTTTTCGTGGCCCCACGGGGGATGGAGTTGTGTGAGTGGCGCGTATGGACCTTAGAACTCTCGTTCGAGAGCCAGTGAGAAGCGGGAAGGGAAACATTTTGTTGATTTCAATGTAGAGCGGTACCCTTTCCTCCCCTTTTGCCTGTCGACTACGGAAGGAAATCGCTCTCAAAAGCAAGTCGTTGTCACCTCAAAAGCACTTCATTCAGTCATTCAGACAACCCTCGGAACACCCCCAAAACGCGACCAAAACGCTTCGCTTAATGAACTCAATTCAGCAATCCCTCACAATTGTCATCCATCAGAGCGACAGCCACGACATTCAGGACATCCAGAACGCCCAGGACATCGAGGAAAAACAAGAACAAGAAACCGACGTCACCCCTTTCACAAGTGTTCCGCGGCTTCCGCGTTCTTCAAATTCAGACACATACACACGCAGTCCGATGAACAGGCTCAGCAGTCAAACAACGCAATTAATTCCACTTACCGAGAACGCTGCGGCTCGTCGTCCTCCTGATGATGTCCAACACCGCCATCATCACCGCCCGTGCCACCGCTGCTGCTGCCTTGTTGCCCAAAGTTGTTTCGGTTGCCATTACTGCTCGTTGTCGACAGAGGCGGCGGAGCAACGCCTCCTCGGTTAAACGTCACATCATCACCATCACCAGCGGCACCACCAGTGGAAGCCGGGGCATGAGCCTCGAATGGAGAACTATCAGCGCCATCACCATCATCATCATCATGCGAATCAATCAACTTGGACGGCTGCGACGGCGGTAGTGGCGATGACGACGGCAATGGCGATGGTATCCTTGAACCGCCAGTAATTGGGGTAGTTCTAGCGGTGGATTCTGAAGTGATGCAACCGTTTTCACGAACAACAGCGGGTGCTGCGGCGGTCGTTACGTTGACGTTGATGCTGCTCTCGTTGTCGTTGTCATTTTGACTACAATTCAGTGTCACGGCAGACGCCATTGTCGTCGCAGTGGAGGCAGCCCCCGTCACTGGTGGCCACGATATCAATTGGTTCGGATGGGTGGAGGAGGTAACTCCATTTACAGGTGGTTGACTGTGGGTGCCATGCTCCGTCGATGCTGGTGACTGCTCGAAGTCATCGTCAATGATTGCTTGCCCGGGCGATGATGAATTCTCGCCGCCCGGTGGAGGGATAATCCGCTTATTCGTCTCCTCTACTGATGCTGATGGACTCACCGCTGGGGATGCTGATGAGTCGGGCGTCGAAGACCGGGATGGTGATGACGGCTGTGGCGAGGCGGCTGTGGCTGCATTTCCCTCCTGGGCCGCTTCCCGAACGCCTTGTGTCTCTGCAACGAAAGAAGAAAAGAGATGACTAATGAGACCGTCGCCCAAGGGCTATATTTCAGAGATTTGCACAAAAGCTACGCGCAGGCGTAAGGCAGCTGAAATCACGTGCGGCAGCGCGAACGAATCAAATCGAGAGATGTCAGATATTAATGTGATCGCATTTGGAGCGTTAATGGCCGATTCAGCGGGTGACAGATGTGCGTAATTCATTTGCGAAACTTTTCCGATTCTTCCACGGAATGGACAACATTCAGGGCTAGCCAGATGGTCGGCTGGCGGCTGCGTTGCGGGACTCGGTCCAGGATTTGCGTGAGCGGATGCATTTATCACCGAGATATGCGATGGTGTGAAGAGGAGGCTTTAAGGAGAGTCGAGAGAATAGGGTAAATGGGCGACAGTCGAGGAGTCTTCGTTTGAGTATGAATTCTAAAAACAGAGTGTAGGCACTTAAAGCTGAAGTTTGGCGATGTTTTAGACCTGAGAGGATCGCGTGGTTCTTCAAGTTGCTGAATTGTCGGTCCGAATTAGTGAAAATTAAAAAAGTTGGAGCCAATTATAACCAAACTCTTTGAAATTTTGAAAAATAATGGGACTCCCCACCCGAATTGAAGTTCCATTCAATTGGAAGCTGGGAGAAATGGACTCTTATTAAGGTTGTTCGATTAAGGACCCGACTAAGTCAAATTTAAAAAAAGTTTGGGCCAAGGTGTTTGCTTCTGCCGTTGTCCTGCTGAGCCTCCTTTCGAAGAAAAATTTAAAATCTAGAAGCAAAGCACCCACCTTCAAGTTGATCAAGATCAGACCTGGCTCATTAAAAAGTTGGGACTAGTATATTTGCTTAATGGTGGGTCGGCTTAGACCACATTCAGTGCAAATTTTAATTGTTAGGATCGCTTTCTCCTTGGGGTTGTTCAATTAAACTGCCGACTCAGGGAAAAAATAAAAAAGTTGGGACCAACTGAAAATCCAACTTATTTAAATTTTCAAAACTATGGGATCCCCACCCGAGTATAGGTGCTAATCATTTCGAAATGTATGAAACTGGGAGATATGGATCCTTCTTAAGGTTGCTCAATTAAGGACCCGACTTAGGCAAATTTGAAAAAGTTCGGGGCAATGCATCCCCTTCGACCGTTGTCTTATTGCAACCCATTTCGAACTTATTTCAAAATCTAGACGAAAAGCACTCCCCTTCAAGTCATCAATTGAAGACCTGGCTCATTAAAAAGTTGGGACCAGTACATTTGCTTGATGGTGCGTGAGCTTAGGCCATATTCAGTGCAAATTTGAATTGGAAGGATCGCATTCTCCTTATCCAATTAAGCAACAGATTCAGGAAAAAAAAGAAAAAAAATTGGGACCATTCTCTTTCAAAATTTACGAAGTCAGGAAAGAGAGGGCCCCTCCATAAATCCAAAAGGTTTGGTGGAGTCGTGCAGTTTAAGCCTCGTTTAGCAAAAGCAACACATCCAAAATGTTGTCGCTTTCTGGCACAAAACCAAACCAAAGCACCTCCACCCTACATCATCCAGTCCCACCGACCAACCAAAAGCCATTCATCGGCATAACAATTGCGTTTTGTAATTTCCGCCCCGATAAGCCGCAGCTCAAGTCAAACTCATCATCAAGTGTAAGACGATCTTCATCTTGAGGGCAGAACACACGGATCTTGGCACGATGCAGCTCGCTGATTCTGTTGTGCCGCGAAACGACACCCAGAGAGGTGGGAATACCATAATTTCTGGCGCGTTTTGACCGATGACGCGTCCAAACATTTCAATGCAGCCGCCTTGGGTATCCACACAGTGAGTGAGAGACCATGAAATCCGCTTGCGAGGGCGTGATTTCGATCGTTTGTCAATGTCCTCGCGTGGAGTCGTTATCCCCCCAGAGCATTGGTGGAGTCAAAAAGCCATCAAAAGTCCGCAGACGCAGACTCCATGCCAGAGTGAAAGACGCAAACGTGATTGGGACTGCTCCTGGAGGCTCCGATCATTCGGAGAACGAAGCCGGGCGACGCGACAATATGCAACAATGACACGGCGAGGGCATCAGTCTCGGCCACAAAAGGAGGAACCACTGACAACAGCGATGAGGAAGAAACCAACGACGACGACACACGGAGATGCTTCAGATGCGGTGGCGGACCGGGAACAACACGAGGGAGGACGATGATGAGGATGATGATGAGGAGGATGATGTTGGTGGCGAGCCTGATGGTTCTCGTGAACCAGAAGGCGAACCAAATTTATTCCACAGATTCCACCAATCTACGGGCTGTTACTGCCGCAGTGCAGGGCAAGTGCATGCAATTTATGACCCCGTCGAGACAATACCATATCGGATCTTATACGCTTTTGGACAAAATGAAGTCGCGGCTGATGCCGAAGACAAAGATGGAGGAGGATAATAATGCGAGTGGAGTGGAGCTAGCTCAAGGGTTCTTGTTGTTTGTCCCTCCTCCATCGCTTCCTCCTCAATATCATCATCAGCAGCCACCCAGTCCCGGTGCACTGCTCCCGGCTAGAGGAAGGACATTATTGGTAGTTAGCATCAACCATCGGGAGTGGAGTGGTTATGTATTTTAATAGTCCAAACGAACCGTCGCGGTTCACAGTGGTTGGAGTCTAGGAAAATTTACATTTTTGGCTTGTGGTCGATTGGTTTTCTTTCGATGGCGAGTGATGGGAGAGAGAGAGGGAGGAAGAGGAGATACAGCTGGATGCTTACTTGGTGAAAGGCTGTAATCGGTTCTACTTTTTATATGAACTTTGATGCAGTGAAATGGACGAGCTAGAGAAGTGCACGAATGTAGCTTTGCTGACACGCTGCAGGGTAAGGTACATCAGCTGGAAAACGCTTGAAATTTCAGACCGCAAGATAAACCATCGAGCAAGCTGGCGCCATATACCGCCATTGACTAGAGGGGATACAGGATGAATGCGTAGCACGCCTAGTGCGACCATCATGCCAAGCGCCAGTGAGGAGGAAAAATATTTGCAAGCATTTTTGAATGAAGAAGAAACCGCTGACTGAGACAATGTGGAGAGCAGCTCTGGACACACAATAGAGCACCGTTTCGAATGTCTGTCAACTAAGAGGCAGACAGCAAAGGACGTCACTGGCAATGCGGTCGCAGAACTTTGTCGTGGCTCTTTTCGGAAGAGCCTTTTAAATTTTGGGAACGACCAGATCTTTGTGCCACTATAGAAAATAGTTCATGATGCACAGACGGGAACCTGGTTTAATAAACCTCTTTAGTTAGCAGGAAAACAAATTGGTTGCCTACAGTCTAGGACTTTGGTAGGGAGGTTGGAAGATGGGGCCTCAAGTAGATTAGGCAAGTCTTGATTCTCTGTACAGCCAAGTACGGTAACAAAATGCTTTGTTTGTTTGAAGTTCACTTTAAATTCAAAACAAAACAAAAAACTATGTGTCAGCTTAATCCGAATGGCAATTGATTGAAACTCTAGTAAAGTCCTCGTAGCTGACGTCAGGTTTCTTCATTGACGGATGCGTTTCCCCATCAGACACAGAAAGACGTAAGAAGCAAGAACGTATGTTAACACGGAATAAGTTGATCCCACCGATCAAGTGCAACGTCAACACAGCCGATAACACTCGTGACAAACCATTCCCAGAGAACTATTCCTACACCTCACCGAAATCCGAGACACGACATCCGCCGACTGTAAGCACTAGACGCCGTGTCAGAAGAAGGCGTCGACAGGTCATCGACGATGGTGTCAACAAGAAATTAGGTATAAATACTTGTCAAATAGATTTTAAGCTTTGAGTCTGATTCTTCTCAATAAACTGGACGGTTATCCACCGAAAAAAGTAAATCGTGTTTTATTCGCCCCCGCCGCGCAAAACACCTCAACTTGTCCAACAACTTGAATCCAGGTCAGGGTGCGCCGTCGCCAAGAGGCACTCTTCCAGGCGCTTAAGTGCTTACCACAACTTTACTGATACGAGGGTTGCCTTTTATATTTCGGGATTAGAGAACAAAAACTAATATTAATCATTGAAAATTATTTATTATTTTTCAAAATAATCCCCTATTAAGATCTATACACTTTTGCATGTCGAAGCACTTTTGCCACTCTGATTGAGCTATCTCCAAAACATGCATTCTGAACACATCAATCGCTTGTTCATGTGTTGAAAACCGTTGGCCTCCTATTTTATTTTTTACGTACGGGAATAAAAAGAAGTCTTTCGGTGGCAAGTCAGGACTATACGGCGGATGACTCATCAAATCGATGTTCTGAATGCTCAAAAATGCAGTTGTTTGAGGCGATGCGTGAGAGCTCGAATTGTCGTGGTGAAGAGTGATCCGTCTTCGGCGATTGGTTTTCCTGATTTCTTGGAAGACAACTGGCAAACAAATATTTGTGTACCGCTCAGAATTTACTGTTTTTCGTTGTTCTAGTGGCACGGTTGCGATATGTCTAGTTTTTCCGAAAAAGCAGGCGACCATTTGCTTGGGAGTTCTTCGTGTGCGAGCAACTTTTATTGAACGTGGCTCAATTGAAATACCCATACAGCCGACTGTTGTTAACTTTCGGGCTCATGCGCTTAAATCCACGATTCACCACCTGTTACGATGTCATAGACGTGTTTCGAAGCACAGCGATCGTATTTTTGCAGCATTTCTTTCGACCAATCGACACGAGCATTTTTTTGAGCGACTGTTCAATTGTGTGGGATCCAACGCGAAAAATTTTTTTTTACGGCCAAATGTTCATGCAATTTTGAATATATGCTGGTCCCACCAATGAATAAGGTTGTCTCAATCTCACGATAGGTCACATGACGATCTTGCAATATCAGTTGGGGCAACTAATTTTGGACGACCTTCACGAAACTCGTCTTGGAGTGAACTACGACCTCGTTTGAATTCACCACACCATCGATATACACTGGTCCTTGATGGAGCTTCATCGCCAAAAATTGAATTAAGTTCATCGGTGCACTGCTGTTGAGTTAATCCACGTCGAAAGTTGCAAAAGATAATCGAACGAAAATTTTCACGATTTAATTCTATTTTTTTTTGGCGGGATGAATCTTTTAAGTTACCTTAAAGAACACAAATAGCGCTCGTATGTCAAAACGACAAAAACTTCGAAATGGAAAAGGGAAATGCCGTTGCAATTGTTTTCTGTGAAAAGTATTCGCAGACCATAAGCGATTGAGAGCGCGCTCTAGATGGATAAGTTTTACAACAGGAATGAAATTCAATAATTTTACCAAAATGTAAAACAGATATCTGGTCTATACAAACTTCGGAACACAGGTTGTTGGGTCTGGACAACTAGTAGAAGAGTCGCAATCCACACAATGAATCTGGAAGGATCATATCTGCAGACTCCTTAACGGCAATGACGTCCCAAATTCTACTGCTGAGCAGAATGTTCTACTCGATTCGAAAGATGATAGACAAGAATTCCGTCCGCCAGGCATAGACGAAGTGAAGGATTTCATGCAATGACTGTCCGCAGAACTGTTTAAAGTCCAACTGTAAGACATGGTCGCCCCTTTGACAGCGTCAACTATCGAGGGATCAGCCTCCTCAGTAAAGACCTACAAGATCCTCATTTAAGTATTGTGCGAGCGTCTAAAAACGGGTGTTCACAACCTGATAGGTTCCTATCAGTGTGATTTCAGGCCAGGGAAGTTCACGATAGACCAGATATTTATTTTTCTGCAGATCCTGGACAGGACCCAAGAAACACAAATCGACACTCATCACCTATTCCTGGATTTTTAGGGTGCATATGACAGTGTGCATACAGACGAGCTAAACAGTGCCACGTCTAGTTTTGGCATTCCAAACTCGTCAAATTGTGTAGGATGGCGATGAAGAACTCTCGCTGCTCCGTCAAGGTCGGTAAAGAGCTCAGTGAGACCTTCAAAAAGTTTAGGACAAGGCGACGCACTGTCATGTGATTTCTTTAATAACATCCTCTAGAAGGTCGTGCGTAAATCAAAAGTCAACACCAGAGGCACAGTCTTCCAAAAGTTAGTTAAAGTCAGTTCAGCTGCTAGCTTACCCATTGTTCGTCCAATCACATTAGATTGAACAAACACAGCGAGCCGTCAATGAGGCGTTTGCTGGCATTGAAGCAGTAGTGGCAAAAATGGGTCTGGTGGTTAATGAGAGCAAGCCGAAGCACATTGCGTCGTCAAGGAAGGACACGCAACATCGACGTCTCTCTCGCATCATACTATGCAGCAGAAACTTTGAGGTAGTCAAGGACTTTGTCTACCTTGGCTTCGAGATAAATAAGGACTCACTCTTGCCAATTGCTGTTTCCTTGCACTCAGATGGCAATTGAGTAATAAAGCCCTCTCTCGACGGACTAAGCTCGCTTTATATAAAAGGTTCCCAGTCCTACTTAATGGCGCGGAAACCTGGACGTTACCAAAGGCGGATGAGGAAGCGCTTAGTCTTTTCGAGGCAAAAGTTTTGCGTGCGATTTTTGTCCTGTTTGCGTTGGGATCTGAAGGATAAGATTTACCAACGAGCGTTACGGGCTGTACAGAGATATGCGCCTGGTCAAGCGTCTTCGGATACAACGCTTAAGAGGGTTAGGCCATGTAGAGCGTATGTACACCATTGCTCCGGCCCAAAAATTTTTCGAATCGGAGCTATTGTGACAACGCAACAGAGGACGGGCTACGCTAAGGTGGCACACACAAGTGGAGAAGAACTTCAGCAAACTTGGAGTGCGAAATCCGGGTGCAACTGGCGAGGGATCTTACTTGCTGGGGAAACATGTTGGTTGAGGCACAGGTCCTCTTCGAACTGAAGCGCCGCACGAAGAAGAAGAAGCGATTAAGTGGAAATTGCCTTACGAGTGTTTTCAATTATGGCACCGCTTCAGGCAACACTTATGCGTTATTTTGCAAAAGGAGAAAAAATTAGAGGCGACGTTCAATGATGAATTGCGTTATCTGAGAAGGTCTGACTGTATTCCAACACTTCAAGGCTCAAACCTTTCGCGTCCATATAATCGGTAGACATATGTGAAAATCATACTGATCACAGACAAGCTGAATACGAAATCCAGTTGAATACGGAAAACGTTCTGTGTATCAACACAACACTAAGTGCGGTTTCACTGGTTAAGTCCTAGTCACGTTGATCGAGGAAACTACACATAATATCTCAAGGGATTCAGGTCGTTGTACCGTTTGTGTGAGGTACATCTGACGTGCAACTCGAATCAAAGAAGACATTTCCGCGAATATCGACGGCGACACGACATAAAGCCACCAAACAACAGCCACCAAGTACATGCCCAATCGATTAACCAATAAAAATCAACAACATGCCCAAAACTTCGCCTCCATTGAAAGGCAGCGACGAAGATCTTAATCTTCCTCTTCTCACAGACGTGCGGGCCTTCCAGCAAATCACCCCGAAAACTTATTGGGTGCACTCTGTTCTGTTTGGCTGCATGATCACCAGCCCCCTCGCCGCCGCATAGTTATGATCCAATATGCCGCGTTTATCTCGTACTCCATCTACGGGGCTACCGAGAGTTCATGGCAGAGCCTGACTGCGGCTTTTATCTTGCACGCAGATAAACCAAACAATGAACTGCACTAAACGAGCCTGGGACACACTCTCTCCATTCTAGGGCACAATCACGCGCACACTCACTCACCCACACAACGAGTCGCGACTGCTAATTCGCGGTCAAGTGAAGCAGCGTTCTGTAGGAGCCAACAGGTACACTCACTTCCACTGCAGTCACCTGAGGGCCCGAATGCATGAACGAACGACTTTTTGCCGAGACTGTGCAGACATGTCACGACTTTGATGCCAAATGTGGTGATGGTCCGGCGGAGGGGAGGGGAACTGTCTGCTTATGGATTGCCAGCAATTGGAAAGGGAATGACATTGGGAATGCGGTTGAAATTTCATAAAAATGCGTTCATTCAAACTACACGGTTGAGTGGATTTCGCCTGGCCGGTCCATCAGGCAGGTCCCCCCTCCAAAGCGTGAATCAGCAAAAAGCCATCATCTTCCGACTTTACCGTCGATGTTGTGTGTGAATTATCCCCTGCCCCGCACCAGCCACCAGCACACGGAGAAAAAGGATGAAGATTACCCTCCAAGGTATAATTTGCTTACTCTCCTTCAATCCGGTCGGATCTTCCATCAAAAAAGGTCCTGCACAGGACGGTGAGTGGATAAAAGTCTTCGGCTTCCACTTTGCACCATCTCATCAGCAAATCCTTGCGGACTTTGCTGCTTCCAATGATGCTGATGTGGGTGGCATCTGGCGGCAGAGAGAGAGTGGTGAGTGCCATCACCAACCACTCAAGCTCTCCCAGGTAAGTGTTGTGTCATTCTTTTGAAATTTTCCGCCCACCACGCACATCAAATCCTGTGGCATTAATCTCAATTCACATTTCCAATATATGACCCACACAGGGATTCAGGGATTGAACGCAAAGGCACGCATGCCTTCCACGGAGCTGTGATATTTCACACAAGGATGCATACGAGTCCTGCTTCTCTTTGGGGTGTGGCTAGTACTTTGTCCATCATCATCATCATCCTGTGCACGATGTGTCCCTCGAGTCTGGCGACCGTCGCCACCCACGGGCAACCGGGGAATTAACCCTTTTTGTGCGGCAATCAACCACAACCCCCGCGCGTTGACTGAATGCTGTCGCCGTTAATTTGTGCCCAGGATAAGAGCAAGGAAAAAATCCCTAATAATAGAGAAATTCGGACTCATACCCCCTCGGAGACGCTCGCGCCACCCTCTCGGCCCTCTGGCTGAAGCCGAGCTAGGGGCATTGTTATCCTGCAGCTTCTGGAATCCCTCTCTCTCTCGCTGTCGTCGCGCTGCCTATCTATCCATCCCGACGGTGCTGCTGTAGTCCTTTGCGAAATCTTTTGTTCCTGACATTCACATTTTCTTGTCTTTAATTAAAAAAAAAGAAAAGAAGAGGAGATGTGACCGCACTAATTAGCCTCAAAGGGAGTTTCGTTTCCTTTCCACGCTCCCACTCATCCTTTCAGCCGGTCGTGCTTGTGCTGCTCGAGCTTGTGGGCGCTCTCCTTGTGGGTAGTCGTCTCTTGTTTAGTCCGCGGTAATGTCTTGTCCATGTCTGTCCCATTTGGATGGGGGACAAGCAGCAGCTATTTCTTGGAGGGACGACCACTATGACGATGACAGTGCCGAATGCGGCGCTTTTAAACCACCCCGTCTGCGGACCAGTGCCCATTCTGGTGAATCAGTGAAAATCGGGAAGTGGAAACTTAAAGGAAAGCATCCTCAAAGCACATGTTCCTCCTTAACCCACCGAGAGGAGCATCCCTTCATCCCCTCACCCGTGCCATTGGTGGATGTCAATGCAATTGGCTAATTGATTTTCATTCTTCTAGTCATCAGTGGCCATTATCGTGGCGTGTTGTTGTTTCGTCGTCTACCCGGCATCGCTGCAGATGAGGACTAGGAGGAGGATGAGGCGTGGTGGGATGGATGCGAGAAACTTGTCCTTTGCGGCGACGACCTAGACATATGGTTCGTTCATGGGTATGTGTGTATTATGGAGCAATTTCATTATCGTTTGCCCCTGCGAGTTCCTTGGATTAAGGGAACGAAGAGAAATAATACAGGGTGTACACTGAAAGAAACGAACAGCTGGTTGTGACGAAAAGTATTGAAAACTGTTTCAAAGATTCGATTGAGTCTATTCGACAAAATTTTCGATGTGCAGTTGAAGTAGTCTACTATTAAGGTGGACTCGTACAAACAGGACATGTCCCGAAAAGTTCACATACCTAAATGCCAAAAATTTCGAACAGTCCAAACACGTTTAAAATTCGGAAAGTCTAAAAATATTGTTTTTCAAGACTTTGGCGTCTGCCAGATGAACATTATTTGAAACTAAGGTTTCAACTACTAAGCACATCATTTTGAAAGCTCTCCCTTTATCTAAATTATCGTGAGTACTGCTATTGTTTCCTCGTCCATAAGGATTTTTTTTTAAGAAAGTGTGGCCTTGTCCCTATTAGTATTGGACCCTTGTCGATGAAATGACGATGATACACGATTTTATTTTCAATTTTTCTTCTAATTTCGTGGGCTACGTACATTCGACTATCGACTTTTGTATTTTGTTATGGTGGTACAGTCTTCTTCTTCTTGTTCTTGTTGCGCTACAGTTCGTGGTGGACTTGAGCCTCAACCAACATGCCTCTCAAGCCAGCACGACCTTTCGCTTGCTGCTTCCAATTGCGCACTCCAAGTTGGTTGAGGTCCTTCTCCACTTGTGGGAGTTCAGTGGGTTCAGAAAGTGAAGAAAATTTGTATGGAGAATGGTAGAATAACTATTAGAAAAGTTGCTTCAGATATCGGCATTTCGGTTGGCTGCCATACTTTTTTCAAAAATTTTGGGCAGGAAGCGTGTGGTAACGAATTTCGTTCTGAAATTGCAGAATTTGGTCAAAAAAACGTCGCTTGCAACGCCATGGAATTATTGAATGACGTCAACTACGATCTACATTCGCTTAAAAAAAATTGTTGGCGCTACAGTCCAGAGGAGGACCAGGGCCTAGCTTGCTCATCAACTACTCGTGTCGTGCGCGCTACTGTTCACTCACGAGTAGAAGGGACCTACACTTTTTGCCGACTCCGAACGGCGAAGTTTGAGAAGCTTTCTTAGACAGTTATTACTCTTTGAGCTCGAAAGAGGTGATGCCGTGAAATATTCGAAAAATTGGTGTTGAGCGGGGATTCGAACCTAGACCCTTCGGCGTGTGAGCGTCGCACTCTACCCACTACGCCACGGCGGCCACCTACATTCGCTTAGGAGGGTCATAATTGGTGTCGAATCATGCAATTTTGGCTATGACGCCGTAGCTCATTGGGTAGAGTGCGACGATCACACGCCGAAGGTCCAGATTTAATTCGATTCGAAGATAATTCTGAACTTAATGCTGAGACGATATATAAATTTATCAAATATCTCGCTTTCGCTTTTTTGCTCTTTATTCAATGCTTCATAAAAAGTGTTACAGTGATCGGATTTAGTTCAAATATGCACCGTTTTGTTCGATAATCTGTCTCCATCTACACGGCAACTTCATAAAACCCCCCTAAAAAGCCCGCCTCCTTATTTGCGAAGAACTCGGACAGCCCCTTTCCACAAGCCTCTTTTGAGTTCAACTTCACACCACGAAGTGCGATCGTCACGACAGGAACACGTGGAAATCACTTGGCGATATGTGCGGGCTATATGGTGGATGCGATAAAGGCTCCCATCCGAGCTCCCGTAGCTTCTGACGAGTCATCAAGGAAGTGTGTGGTCTGGAATGGAACCCTACACCCTTCCTCTTGGCCAATTCTGGACGTTTCTGGTCTATCGCCTGCTTCAAGCGGTCCAGTTGTTCGCAGTTGATGGTAGAATTAAGCGTCTGGCTGTATAGAAGCAGCTCATAGTGGATGATTCCATTCCAATCCCACCAAACATTCCTCGCAGTCAATCCCGGCTTGGTCACTGTTTGGGATGATTTCGTTTTCGCTTATCGTATGTGATCCATTTTCAGTCACAATCCGCTCGAAAAATGGGTCAAGTTCTTTCCGTTTCAGCAGCATATCGCAGGCGTTAATTCCGTCCAGAAGTTTTTTTTTGCTTCAAATCATGCGGCACCCAAACATCAAGCTTTTGTTCGTATCCAGCCTTCTGCAGATGGTTTAAAATGGTTTGGTGACTAACTCCCATCTCCTGGGCGATGTTACGAGATGCCACGTGTCGGTCTAACTTGATGATTTCTATGATTCGAGCGGTATTTGTCGTCACAGGTCTTCCGCAGGCTGGCTTTTCCATGGTGTCGTTTTCACCGGCTCTGAATCGTCGAAACTATTCCTCCGCGGTTCGAAGTGATCGAGTACCATTCCCCAAAACACCGTTGTTCTCACGGAAAGTTTCTCTAGCGGATTTGCTTTTAAGGAAGGAAAACTTTAAACTTCGAACAAATCTCTAGCGGATTTGCTTTTAAGGAAGGAAAACTTTAAACTTCGAACTTCGGCGTTAGTGAACTCTATGTTTACACGTCTGTAACTGTTGCACGCAATATCAAAACTAATCATGCATGTCATTCTGTATGTCCAGACCTTTCAAATGATGTGTAGTATTGCCAGATACGAGCTCTATAGCGCTTTGTGAATAGCCGGAAAATTCAAAAGACAAGAAGGCGGTATTTGACAACCTATGTTTATGAGCAACCGGACCTAGTAAAAACAAAAACAGTAACTGGATGGGGTTACAGTCCACAGCGGACCAGGGCCTAGCTTGCACATCGTGTTGTGTGCGCTACTGTTCTTTCACGAGTAGAAGGGACCTACAGTTTTTTGTCAACTCCGAACGGCGAAGTTTGAGAAGCTTTATCCTCTTTGAGTGTTGTCAGCAGCTCGAAAGATATGGTGGAGTGAAAAATTTGAGGTGTTCAGCTGGGAGTCGAACCTGGACCTTTGGCGTGTGAGTGTCGCACTCTACCCACTACGCCACGGCGTCCATATTAAGTCCTAAAGCCCACCTAAAACTGTTTCGATGATTTATTGGTCATTATCAATGTGACTAATCGACTATGCAATATTGTTTCAGGGACTAGGGTTAGACTTTTCGTCTTTCTTGTATATTGAACAAATTAGACCCTTTTTAATTCGTTGATCCCAAAAGAGCCACAAAACCGGAAACGCCTTAAATCGCAAAACACTGAGAATTTAAAGAAATATTTAATCTTCAAAATTTGCGAAAGCCGTGATCTTTATGGTCCCAAATTACGAAATGTATAGAATCCTAAGATGCCAGAAAAGCAGGAAAAACCAAATTCCAAAATTCCAAAAGTTCCAAAAAGTCAAAACCATGCACTCTTCAAAGGACTGAGATTTGGGGTTACGCCGGATCGCTTATTCGTGTGCTTTATTTGGAGTTTGCCAACTCCAAGCGCTTATCAAATTTTATGTTTTCAGTATTTTGGGCATTTCCAGAATTTGGGTCTTTCGTTGTTTTGGCATTTTGGGTATGTAAGCATGTCGAGTTTCTATTTTTATTTTAAGACCTACAGAGCACAACAATCCTTGCATATTTAGCAACCCAGCCGAGGTTCACTTAGTTGTGTTTGATGAACTGTTGCCAATCGCCAAAACAATCGGGGCTGTACGGACTACAAAATTGGCCGATGCGGCCTTAAGTGTAACATGGCTGTCGGGAAGGATCTCTTCATTTGGGAACTCATTTTCATTGGCCCAACACTAGATAGGAGCAACAAAGTTTATACCGTCAATTGCTGTCTAAAGATGATCCAGGTGATGTGACTGGATTTTGATGATCCAAAATCACATCCGTAACACTATTAACATTTAATTATAGAAACACTGAAGGAGAAAAGACCATCTTGTGGCGGGATGGTGGCTGCCGAACCCTGGTTTTGACGGAGCCTGACTGGTAGGGACAGCTTGACCAGAGGCGATATTCTGGTGTCACGGGAGGTTAGGAGTTCTTGAAATCTCGGTTTTAGCCTGACCGAGCGATAGGCCCCTTGTGAGAGTATCGTGGTGGCTGTGGTTTACCACCTAACATCGCGGGTAGAGTCGTGGTTGGTGCACTGTGCTGACTTATCTTATTGTTGCTCATCCTGGACTAAGCAAGGAAATAAGGGGACTATGCCAGCTCAGTATCTGGTGGTATTCTCAACCGGGCTCTGCAACCCAGAGAGCAAAAGAGGCTTTAAGGAGGTCTCGCATCAAACCAAGGTGGGGTGATTGTGCCTCAAGCATGATCCTAATTTCGTACTAGGGCGTCTCAACTTGCGTTATCTACGACTTTTGGGAAAATGGACCCCGTGATATAAGCCGAAAGGCAGGTTATCACGGAAAATCACATCCCACATCTGTCTACAGATGATTTGACTGGATTCTTGAATCACACGATTCAAAATCACGTCCGTCACAAATGGTAGTATATTATTACTACCACTGTACCGTTGGCTTCCAGACTAAGATGTTGGGGAACCTGAATTGCAGTGACAGTTTAGCCAAACGCCAAAGTATGGTTCAACGGAAGGTCAGGAGTCTCTGGAACTTTGGTACCAGTCTGACCGTGGCTCCCTTGTTGGACTATCGTTGTGGCCGTGGTTTACATTCCAGTATCTAAGGCAGACCCGAAGTTGGAGGTGGAGTTTCACAAGTCTGAAACAGATTGTTCAACGGGCTAACTCTAAACAGGTGATAAGCGGACTTTTTCGACTCAGTTTGGAGTTGCATTCTCAACGCGGTGCTAGCACTCAGAGAACAGCAAAAGTTTTAGAAGAGGTCCAATCAAGGTGGTAAGAGTGTCCCTCAAACTCGCTTTTAGCTTGGAACTTGGGCGTTAAAGGCGCCAAGTCTTGCCATATGATAAAATGGAGTTCGTGGCAATAAAGCAGTGGATCAAGTCAATCCAAATCCCTTCGCTTCGCGGTTAGCCTCAAGAGCCATATGACCAATGGAGCCCTCTCTTGAAAATCTATGTTGGAACTGTCAAACACATTGTTCATCCCTGTCGGTCTCTGTAGCGCTGAAACATGGACATAAGCAAAAGCGAATGCCGAAGAACTCTAAGATGTAAGCTCGGCGAGATGAGTTTTAGACCTTTAGCGTTAAAGGCATCTAGAAGAGAAGGTAAAATGTGGCTCTCATTTTAAGGTGTTCGGCATATTGTGCCTAGTTTTAGGATCTATGGGCATAGCCTCGGTACCTCTTTTTCCTCTCTTCCTCTATACCTTCGGCTCGTGCTGTGACTTAATTCTGGTCACTTAAGGGTATAAACAATTCTTTAGCGAGCGCCAATTTATAACAAAAAAAAAAAAAAAAAAAAAAAATAAAAAAATTTTGAATTTTGAATACAAGCCACTGTGACTGCGCTCAGGACGCCCTCAATCAGGATGGAACTCACAAGTGGATAGGGTAACGTGATTTGTGAAATGCAAGTTATCTGGTGAGACATCGAGCTACCTGCCCTCCTCCAGGGTCCACTTCTTCCCCGTACAGTTTCCTTTAAAGAAGAGCAAGCTTCCGTGGCGCATACGCTGCAGGCCCGTGTCAACTTATACTGTCTGTAGAAGCAACCAGGGTCGCGGACCAAATTTAGCTCGTGCAAGGCAGTTGTACTTTCTGTTTTTTCAGGTACTGACATCAATGAAGAGAAGCAAAAAGGCATCGTTTCTGCTCGGAGAGTCTGTGACTCGACGGACCATCTTCACTATGCAACCAACTTTCGGCTCTCGACATCTGTGACTCGACGAACCTTCTTCACTGTCCAACCAACTTTCGGCTCTCGACGTCTGTGACTCGACGAACCTTCTTCACTATCCAACCAACTTTCGGCTCTCGACGTCTGTGACTCGACGGACCTTCTTCACTATCCAACCAACTTTCGGCTCTCGACGTCCGAATCGTGCTATTTTGGGCCGTTTTCAAGATTGTTGTTTCCTTGCCCACTTCCTAGAGGAAACCTCAAGTTCGTCTAAACTGCCTCCTGCCTTCCTCCTTCAGCGGAAGAAACAAATTTCCACACAATCTGAGATTTTTTTCTCCGTGTATTTGGTGAATTTTTCATTCCATCAACGAGATGAACGATACCAATTCAAGACAAAGTCCTGTGTCAACACAAAAGAAAATTGCAAGATGGTTCAATTAAAACATTTTATGAGAGATCTTTCTTCTTTCACTTCAACTTCATTCGTCCCTCTTCCCGCTTTCAGGACTTGGTGGGTATCGACCAACGACAACGACAATGACACGACAACAATGACAAGAACGAATCCATTTCGTACTCTGTTTGCATTTGATTCTAAGACGAACGTGCCAGCAACCACCCGAAAACTGCATCTTAGACTCTGGTCTTCAAAACTCTCGTAAGTCCACCCCGTCGCCGTCATTCCCACCAGCCCAGCAGCCGGGCAGCCACCATCATCTCGATAAAGGACGAATTAAGACGAAGAAAACTTATCACCAAGCGTCACGTGTTGTTCGACTCTGCAGCTGATTGTCCTTCGATCCTTTCTCCTCAAATTGGAAACTTTTGATTGCTTCCAATGATAGGTATGTATGTCTTGCGCCTTGCCCTCTCTCCTCATCCTTCTCAGACATTTTGACTCCTTGTGTCTTATGTCACAGGACGTGGCAGTTGATCCTTGAATGTGTTCCTTCTGCTGCCGCTGCTGCTGGTGCTTGCGATGGCGTGTACGTTCGTACATACACACATTATAATTCAGCGGTGCAGTGTGAAGAACAAAAAAGAAAGCAAGGACGGCACATTGACTCGTTGCGGAACAGCATTTCGTGTCCTTTTGCTCCGTTAATTTCGGTTTTCTTTGACAAAGCATTCCTTTAAGAATAACGAATTCAGACAAGAGCAAAACCATGGCGGCAGCGTCTATATTGAATCAATCCCTGACCAAAAGACAGAACCACTCAATCGTGATGCAATTTCCAATGACGAGGACGAAGTGGTAGCCCAGTGCAGTGCCGGAATGGGTAAACGGAACCCAATCAGTGGAGACGAGACGAGAAGCGTTTCATTAATTACTGGGGTATCCTGGTCATGGGCGCTGGCCGCAAATGATTCCGACTTGGGCTTGTGGTGGTGGAGCACTGTCATGGCTGAGGCCTTGGATGACATCGGCGTTGACACAAAGCCTCAGATGGTGTTGCACGGACTGCAGAGGGGATGTAGGGAATGTAGAAAACCCAGGAGAAAGTATAATTTAAAGGAGCCTGGGATTCGTTCTGGAATTTGAAAGAGGGCTGATAGTGGCCACACTGTGTGTAAGGGAAACGAAAAGAAGTCGGTAGGAGGTGACAATAGTCACCGCTGCTGAAATTTGAAGTTTAAGAAAATTGTGCTCCAAAGCACAATTTTTTTGGCTTGAAAGCATGTCAGCATTTGTACGTTGAAGCCCGTTTCTTTTTCGCATGTTGTTGACTTGCCGGTTTCGACCAAACGAATTTTGGTCAAAAACCGACCGTTAAAGCCTTCTACATGCAATTCAGAGATTTGGGAAGCTCACTTCAGGCTTTATTAAAGGCCACGTGAACTCTTTAATAAATGGAGCGCGCTAGAGTATTAAAACTTTAAGCGCCTTGAATTAAGTCACGTTATAAGACAGGTATGGAGGAGAGAGAAGATATCGGAGCACATTGATTTTGAATGCCCTTGAATTGATAGGAGGGGAAATACTTGGGCAGAAAACTGAAAAGAAATTTTCATAAACGCATCGAACACGTCACAGTATATCTAAAGGAGGGCTTAAGGATACACTGGCGGTCTCTCCTTACAAGGTGTGTACTGCGAGAGAGTATCTGAAGGGGAGAAACTCTTCTTCTTTTCCTTGTGGCGCTACAGTCCGGGGGGGGGGGGCCTGCGCCTCAACCAACACGCCCCTCCAGCCAGCACGATGGTTTGCTAGCTGCCTCCAGTCGCGCTCTACAAGTTGGTTTTCCACTTGACTACGTCACCTTCGCCTAGGTCGTCCTCTGTTGCGTTCTACCAATAGCTTAGATTCGAAGACACTTCGGGCCGGAGCAGTGGTGTCCATACGGTCTACATGGCCTAGCCATCTTAAGCGTTATATCCGAGAACGCTTGACCAGGCGCATGTCGCTGTACAGCCCATAGAGTTCGTCGTTAAATCTTCTCCTCCAGGTGCCATCAACGCAAGCAGGACCAAAAATCGGACGCAAAACTTTTGTCTCGAAAAGACTAAAGGCTTCTTCATCCGCCGTTGGTAATGTCCAGGTTTCCGCGCCATAGAGTAGGACTGGGATGATCACACTGAGATATAAAGCGAGCTTAGATCTTCGAGAGAGGCTTTATTTCTCAATGGCTTCTTGAGTTCGAGGAAACAGCATTGCTCTAAAAAACCTCGAGATTCTGCTGCATTTCTGGCGATCTCTTTTTAAATAAGTCCTGAGTGGACACACTTAAGGGGTACCGAAAGTCTTTCAACGCAAGAGCCAGCGCGCTTAAGTTACAGCAAACAACTTTGTATTTTGAAAGCATTAAATTCAAGTTTCTTCTTTCCACCCCAATCAATCATTCTACAATGTACTTAACATACGTGACGGGCGAAAGAGGCTCTAGTCTTCGGCGTGCTGTTTTCGATCCTGTGTGCGTTGGTGGCATTTGGAGGAGAATATTCAATAACCTGAATGGACTCTATGGCCTAGCAGCCTTACGTGTTGTTACGGCAGCAAGCGACTGGTCAAGCCTCTTAGGAAACAACGCGTAAGACTGCTGGGCCATGGAGATCGGATGTCTTATAGTCCAAACCATTTGGACTACGCAGAGGATGGCCTAGGTGCAGATGGAGCACAGGAGAGGTACCAACTTGGAGTGGGTTGGAGTGATCATGATAGCTGGAGGAACATGTTTATTGAGGCTCAGGCCTACCAGGCCTAGGCCTAAACTGCGCCCAAATAGGAGGAACGTCAGCCGACGAAAATATGATATATTCATATATTAACATGAAAATATGAAAATCGGTGAACCTATGTGGGATTACGAAGATTGCTTTTTAAATTTCGGAATTGGGCAGCCCTAGTGTTGCAATCTGGCAGCAGCCAGTTCTATCGTAATGCGTGACATTTTTGAGGTTATACGTACTCAGAACGTTTTGATATACGAGCGCTATTTGTGTTGTTTACAGTAACTTAAAAGATTCATCTCGCCAAAAAAAATTTAATTAAATCGGAAAATTTTCGTGCGTTTATTTTTTTACAACTATCGACGTGGATTAACTCAACACCAGTGCATCGATGAACTTAATCAATCCAATCAGTCCAATCAGTTGCTGTTCCGGAAACCATTGATGCTGTGCGCCAACTATTATTGCAAGATCGTCATGTGACCTATCGTGAGATTGACAAAACCTCAGGGATCAGTGGAACCAGCATACATTCAATATTGCATGAACATTTGACCGACAAAAGAATTTGTTCGCGTTGGATCCCACACAATTTGTCAATCGCTAAAAAAAACATAGTGTCGATTGGTCGAAAGAAATGCTTCAAAACTACGATCGTGGTGCTTCGAAACACGTCTAAGACATCGTGACAGGCGGTGACTCGTGGATTTAAGCGTATAAGCCCGAAAGTCAGAAGCAGTCGACTGTATGGGTGTTTCAAATTGAGCCAAATCCAACAAAAGTTGCTCGCGCACGAAGCACTTCCAAGCAAATGGTCGCCTGTCTTTTCGGAAAAATTGGACATGTCGCAACCATACCACTAGAACAACGCAGAACAGTCAATTCTGAGTGGTACACAACCATTTGTTTGCCAGTAGTCTTCCAAGAAAACAGGATAACCAACCGCCGAAGACGGATCGCTCTTCACCACGACAATGCGAGCTCTCACACATCGCCTCAAATAACTGCATTTTTGAGCACTTAAAACATCGATTTGATGAGTCATCCGCCGTATAGTCCTGACTTGGCACCGAATGACTTCTTTTTATTCCCGTACGTAAAATATAAAATCACAGGTCCACGTTTTTCGACACCTGAGGAAGTGGCTGATGTGTTCAGAATGCATCTTTTGGAGATACATCAATCAGAGTGGCGAAAGTGCTTCGACAATTGGTTCAAGCGTATGCCAAAGTGTATAGATCTTAATGGGGAATATTTTGAAAAACAAAAAAGCTATAGTTAGGAAAACGCAACTATTACTTTTTAAAAAATAATTTATTTAGAGCTGTGAAAGCTCGTACCTTAACTTACATTCAAAATTCTTATTCGTTTGGTCTGCCTTTTTATACATATAAAATGCTGAATTAACAAAGAGTATTGTAAACAAAATACGATACATAAATTTTGATTAGTTTAATTTGCGCGTGCAATGCATCGACTGCGCGTGCAAGTGAATTGTTTGCGCCTGCCGGGTATCAGATTTCTTCGTGTGGCTTCGGTCATCGTTACTCTATTTTCTATGATTAATATTTGGTTTTGTTCTCTAATCCTGAAATATAAAAGGCAACCCTCGTATGATTTCATTTTGTATGAATGCGGAAGCCCGAATTTTCGGCTTTTCAATTTTCAGCATCAAAGCACATAAAGTGAAACGCATCTTTGTCCGAAATTGTGAGAAATTAAAAAAAAAATTTATATTGTGACGAAATTCACCCACTTAACATGTGCCATCCCCCGCTGTCAATGATGACGGCGAGTCGTCAAGAAAAAAGGGAGTAGAGGACCACGAAGCCGAAAGCAAAGTTGACATTCTTTTTTATAAAGTCGATAAGTCTACTATTTTCTTCTTTTGTGAATTGACATTGCTTCTAATAAAGTGCGTACATTTCCTTAAAGTTAATTATCATTGCTTTAAAAAAGCATAATATTTGAAATAAAACGGACAGACGGGCAGAACAAAATAAATTTATCAATGTATTATTTTAGAACTGAACTTTTTTTTATTGAGAAATGACAATTTTGTGGCAGTTGAATTTGAGGAGAATATTTCCTGTCTTTCATTGATGGAGAGCGCATCTTTGTCAGTGTTTGACCAATCTATGATGTCAGTTACATTAACCAATTATTGAAGGAACCTGACTGTAAGTGCTGGCCGAACCAGAAGCCATGTTCTGGTGCCACGAAGTGTAAGGAGCCCCTAGAATTTCGATTTTATTCTGACCGTAGTTCTTTCTATGTGATTCGAGTGGATGCTGAGCCATCAACGGGCAGAATACAAGTTTCTGTATTGTGCTGTGTGAAGTTGCATTCTTGTCCAGAGAACGGCAAAAGTTTTAGAAAGACGTCGGTTTTTCCCAGGGAGGAGTGAGTAATAATTAATAATAATTGTTGGCGCGACAGTCCACAAGGGGACCAGGGCCTCGCTTGCTCATCAACTACTCGTGTTGTGCGCGCTACTGTTCGACTCCGAAAGGCGAAATTTGAGAAGCTTTCTTAGACAGTTATTACTCTTTGAGTGTTGTCAGCAGCTCGAAAGAGGTGGTGCCGAGAAAAATTCGAAAAATTGGTGTTGAACTGGGAATCGAACCTAGACCCTTCGACGTGTGAGCGTCGCATTGTACCCACAATACCACGGCGGCCAGGTGGAGTGAGTACCCCTCAAAAACGGTCTCACCTTGGTACTGGTCCCCCTGTTCAGTGTCCTAGCCTAGACTTAGCTTCATTATCACCTACTTGTGCTTCCAAGCACGTATCAGAAGGGTCCCAGAAGGGACCTCATGGAAAATCATCTGAGCCCATACTTAGCTTTGGCGTTACTCAGTTTATACGTTGCTGAGCCAATTCTGAGCGGGGTTGAGTTTTTTTTTCCTGACAGTCACATATTTCAGGTTAAAGTGCTTAAGCAGCAGCACTCACAATTCCCTGCAGCTCAGAAAGCAGTTTAACCACACAATCTTAAGGAGCCTAGGTCTGTTCTTTCGTTCTAATCAAAAACTGTTACCACGTGTATATGGCCTCTAGACTTTCTGACATCCTGGAGTTTCCTTTTCCTTCCTCGTCTTGTTCAGGTTCTCCTTGCATGACTCCTTTAAACGCTTCAGCTTTCTTCCCAGTGGCCAGAAATGGCAACTTTGGGGCAAATTTTCTTCGCTAAGGCTGTGATCTTATCACCACTTTAACACTGTCTGTGTCCTGCGTTCAAGCAAATTCTACGAATTCACTTTTTCACACCTTTCCACCCGCCACAAAATGCAAAAAACAGTAACAGGAGTCATTCTTGAGAGGCATCATTCACAAAACACCGTTAGATGTTCGGTACTTTGCATACAACCGCACTTATCTCGAGCTTATCCGTGCACCAGCGGAGTAAAACTTGCCTCCACCACCCACCGTCCGGGCGAACCCCAAGACCAGTATTGCCGTCATCAGCGCAGCATCAGCGGATCCATTGTTTGTTGGGTTCCATACAACATCACCTCATATCAAGGTGAAATAAAATGCTCTCAACTAAATGGACAATTCAGACGAAAGCAGACACATCCTATCCCCATTCCCTGGTGCCTGGCCATCATCATCATCATCATTACCAGAAGCGAGTGAGGAGAGCGTTCTATCTTCTGATGGACAGACAGACGGCGGAGGCGGCGACGACGCATACACTCACACATCACGTCAAATATTGTTGAAACGAAAGGAAAGTCATTTTGGGGGGTTTTAGTATGAAAATGCCGTTATACGGATGGAAACGACCGTCCAGCAGCAGAGAGGTTGAGTCGAAGAGCGTTCGTTCGACCATTATTTTTAACGGTTATTTTCGTCGAGTAATTACAGTTGAAACCGTAAAATAAATGCGAATGTGCGGTGTGGCCAAGCAGAGTGAGGTGTGTGCCCGTTGAGACATCTCGTCCTGGTCTGGTCATCATGTCTGTAGAGGACCATAAAGGGTTGGACGGAGGAAGGTGGCGTCTTGAAGCTGCTTTAAAGCGTCGTCTTAAATTAGAGGCTACGAGCAGCTCCTCTCGTTTGGGGGGATATCTCAAAATTAAATTCGCATTCCGTTGATTACCGTCAAGAGGGACGCAGAGCCTAGGCGGAGGCTCATCTTCAAAGGGCAAAACAGAGGAAAGGATTAGGCGCTGAGAGCTGAAAAGCGTATGTTTGCCAACGGGGACAAGTTCTCGCACGCGTTCCACTGATTCACAAGCGGATTACGATAGCTCTGCAACGGGATAGGGGAGAGTAGAAAATTTCCTTGTAATCTCGTAATTAAAATCATCCCCTTTGGCTAATTAAAAATCTTAAAGTTTTGCACTTCTTTTGTGTTTTCCGCAGCACGCTGATGCCGCCGCCACGCTATTGCCTTTGCAATAGCGCCTCCGCCCTCGCCCCAGCTGCCACGGCCACAGCCACTGCTGCTGTGTCGCTGGAGAGAAACGCGGGAACATTCCTTCGTCCTTTTGAGATGGAGCTGTCTCTGTTCAGAAATCATGTAATCTAGGCATGATTTCATTTCTACACGCACACCAAGTGGTTGCTGAGACACTCGCTTCCGGGGAGGTGGAGCGAAAAGTAGCTGCTGGAGGGAGGGAGCCAAAGTTTTCGCGATGATTTCTTAATTGTTCACAAAACGAAGGAATTGCTTTCTGTTCGGCTCTGTTTTTTTGCCCGTGTGTTCTTTTGCATCTCTTTTCGTGAAGTATTTCGTGGATTCTGGAGAGATGACGAGTGCCGTGTGGGCGGCAAACGGAGGCGAACAAAGATGAGCGAAGTGGTTTCTGAAAGGATGCGGCAGACACTGAAGATAGAAGGCATTCACTTGTTGGCTTTGATGCGAGAAATTAGGCCATACGGGGACTTCAGGGACTCATGTTGGAGTTTTTGGAGGATGTACTAAACAAACGCCGGGTTTATGCAGAGTAACGAAATGCACTAAAATCGATATCCCCCGACGTCAGTTAAAGTTTAAAATTTTGCACCTGACAGGATAACATAGCAATGCAAAAAAGGGAAAATTCCAGTCACGGAATAACTGAGGACTCCAAAGCTGTCTTTGATCTTTTCTTCTTTAGACTCTAGAGCAGATTGTGGAATCATTCAAGAAGTGATAACCTCGCACGCACGCGCTCTCTCAGATTCACGGGATGTGTGTGTCAAAGGCAAGCCCGCCGGAAAGGCACTGCAGAAAGTAACCTACACTTGAGCCTTAATTTTTCGGGGGCAGCACTTTTAACCTTAAAAATCTAAATCCAACCTAAGGATAAATGATGAAGGTAGAAAAAGAGGTTGCCATAACTTGAACAGACCCAAACAACTAAGCTATTGGCCAAACGCTGCACGAAGTGGAGTTGTGCGTTATAGCCGTTGTGCGTTACAGCCGTTTAATACAGAAAAGAGGTACAGTGTAAAGACACTGTGGATTCGTGTAGAAAGGCATAGGATTGGGGAAGACGCAGTCTGTCAATGTTTCCAAGGTCTGCTAAATCAGTACAATATACGAAATGTCACGACGTTCGCTGGGAGAAAGCATAGTCAGTGGTGGTGCACAATTTCCATTGGGAACAAGCATATGAGCAACCCAACTGCGACATGACGGTTGGGATGGCGACTTGTGCCAAGAACAACAGACACTCTGCAGTTCTTAACAAACTTTCATCGCTGAGTGCCGTTGGCAGGGCGTTTGCTTCGTAGAAGGATGAAGTTGGGTAGTTTTAACTAACCGTAGGTCTTGAGTAGCCTCAGCTGAAAACTTAGGTAAACTTAGGTTTGAAATAAATCAGTTAGCTAAGTTCCTTCTAAGCGAACATTCGGTTTTGATTGGTGATAAGAGCATAGACCTTGAACCTCCCTTCTTCCCGTAATTCTCGTCCGCTGTCTCGGGTGTTGCAATTTTTTTTCCATTGCCATCTTTCCTCCTCTTTGCTTATTTTTCCTTCCCTTTCCAGGTAAGGTTCGGCCATGTAACTCCTTTTACATCATCTTCGAGAAGATCGTGCATAACTCACCTGCAAGCACCAGAGACACGATCTTCCAAAATTCGATTCAATTGCTAGATTCAGCTGATTAAATTGACTTGATTGGACGAACACGAGCACACAGCGAGCCGTCAATGAGGCGTTTGATGGCATTGAAGCGAAGGCGCCTAAAATGGGTCTGGCGGTTAATGAGGGCCAAAGAAAGTACATGCTGTCAAAAAGAAAGGACGCACAACATCGATGTCTCGGACAGAACGTCACACTATGCGGCAGAAACTTCGCGGTAGTCAAGGACTTCGTCAATAACATCAGTACCGAAATCAAACGCAGAATCACTCTTGCCAATTGCTGTTTTCTTGGGCTCAAGAAGCAATTCAGTAATAAAGCCCTCTCTCGGAGGACTAAGCTCGTTTTATATAACAGCTTGATCATCCCAGTCCTATGATCACTCTACTCTATGGCGCGGAAACCTGGACATAACCAACGGCGGATGAAGAAGCCCTTAGTCTATTCGAGAGAAAAGTTTTGCCTGTGATTTTTGGTCCTGTTTGCGTTGATGGCATCTGGAGGAGAACATTTCACAACGAACTCTATGGGCTGTACAGCCACAAGCGCCTGGTCAAGCGTCTACGGATACAACGCTTAAGATGGCTAGGCCATGTAGAGCTTATGGACACCACTGCTCCGGCCCGAAAAGTCTTCGAATATGAGCCAATGAGGCAACGTTACAGAAGACGGCCTAAGCTAAGATGGCACACACAAGTGGCGAAGGGCCTCAAGCAACTTGGAGTGCACAACGGGAGAGAGCTGGCGTAAGATCGTGCTGGCTGAAGAGGCATGTTGGTTGAGGCCCAGGCCCAGCCCGAACTGTAGAGCCACTAGAAGAAGAAGAAGGAGAAGAAGAAGACGAAGAAGCAGAAGAAGAAGAAGAAGAGGAAGAAGAAGAAGAAGAGGAAGAAGAAGAAGAAGAGGAAGAAGGAGAAGAAGAGGACGAAGAGAAAGAGGAAGAAGAAGAGGGAGAAGAAAAAGAGGAAGAAGAAGAAAAAGAGGAAGAAGAAGAAGAAGAACAAGAAAAAGAAGAAGAAGAAGAAGAAGAAAAAGAAGAAGAGGAAGAAGAAGAAGAAGAAGAAGAAGAAGAAGAAGAAGAAGAAGAAGAAGAAGAAGAAGAAGAGCTTAGGCACGAATTATTTTGAAGGTAATGAGTTATGTGACCCTGTCCGACTTAGTATGCCGTGCAACCTCTAGAGTATTCCCATTCTTCTCTTTCTCGTCACTTTTTGGCCTACCGGTCTTAAGGAATGAGAGAAACCAAGTTTCATAATGAAGTTGACCAAGCTATAGTACTTTGTGGTTGAAGAATCTAATTCCCAGCCGACGTGGAATTAGATTCTTCAACCACAAAAAAAACTAAATTTCAATAAGGGGTTGAGTGACTAAATAATTCGACGTTTAACGGAACCGAGAATCACATTTAGTCTGCTAGTGATATCATCAATCAAAACCCTGCAAAAAATTACGTCAAGTTCACAAGGGTCGTGAGAGGCAACGCCTAAGTGATTGCAAAGGTTTCTTAAGAGGTATAGAACTTTAAGTCCTCAAGAATTACATCACAGCGGGCCATTTTGTCAATTGTCAAATGAATAAGTTTCAGTTTGGTTGGGCATTTCAAATCGAATAGACAAATGTTTGGGAGAATGGGCCCAGAAAAGATTGTCGTTGATCCCAAGTTTTATAACTAAATTTTATGCTGTATAATAATAACAATATTTGGATGGGCGACAGTACACGGGGGGACCAGAGCCTAGTTTGTTCATCAAATACTCGTGTTGTGATCGCTATTGTTCTCTTACGAGACAAAGGGATCTACGGCTTTTTGCCGACTCCGAACGCCGAAGTTCGAGAAGCTCATTCTTAGACAGTAATACCCCTTTGAGTGTTGCTAGCAGCTCGAAAGAGGTTATGGCGTGAAAAATTTGAGGTGTTTAGCCGGGAATCGAACCTAGACCCTTAGGCGTGTGAGTGTCGTACTCTACCCACTACGCGACGGCGGCCATAAAGCTCACTTTTGACTTAGGTGGTCCGTCAATTAACAATGTAAGTAAGATTAAGATAATTCTGAACTTAATGCTGAGACGATGGATAAGGTTGTCAAATATTTTCCTTTCGCTTTTTTTTGTCTTCATTCAATTCTTCATAGAAAGTGTTACAGTGATCGGATTTAGTTCAAATATGCGCCGTTTTGTTCGATAATCTGTTTCCATCTAGACGGCAACTTCATAATACCCCCCTTGTAGAAGCCTCCCTTCTTATTTGCGAGAACTCGGACAGCCACTTGTCACAAGCCTCTTTTGAGTTCAACTTCACACCACCAATGGCGTTCGCCACGGCTACGAACAGGCGGTAATCACTTGGCGGGGCTATGTCCGGGCTATATGCTGATAAAACTTCTCATCCGAACTCTCGTAGCTTCTGTAGAGTCATCAACAAAGTGTGTGGTTTGGCGTTGTCCTGGTCGAACACTACACCCTTCCTGTTGGCCAATTCTGGACTCATCTTTCCGATCGCCTGCTTCAAGCGGTCCATTTGTTCGGCGTCTGGCCATATGGGAGCAGCTCATAGTGGATGATTCCGTTCCAATCCCACCAAACATACAGCAAAACCTTCCTCGCCGTCAATCCCGGCTAGGCCGATGTTTGGGATGATTCACCAGCCTCCAACCACGACCGTTTTCGCTTGATATTGTCGTATGTGATCCATTTTTCGTCGCCAGTCACCACTGGCTTCAAAAATGGGTCGAGTTCGTTCTGTTTCAGCAGCATATCGCAGGCGTTGATTCCGTCCAGAAGGTTTTTTTTGCGTCAAATCATGCGGCACCCAAACATCAAGCTTTTTTCTGTATTCAGCCTTCCGCAGATGGTTTAAAATGGTTTGGTGACTTGCTTCCATCTCCTGGGCGATGTCACTAGATGCCACATGCCAGTCTAACTCGATAATTTCCATAATTCGATCAGAATTCGTCGTCACAGGTCTTCCGCCGGCTGGCTTAACCATGGTGTCGTTTTCATAGGCTCTGAAACCATTCTTCCGCGGATCGAATTGATAGAGTACCATCCTTCAAAACATCATTAATCTCACGGAACGTTCCTCAAGCGGATTTGTCTTAAACGAAGGAAAACTTTAAAATTGCGCGAATTCCGGCGTTAGCGCACTCTATGCTTTCACGACTATAACTGTTGAACGCAATATCCAAAATTATTATGCATAGCGTCGTTTTGTAGGTTATGTCAAGGGTTATTCAAATTAAATGATGTATTAAATGATGAGCAACCGGACCAAATAAAAACAAAAATAATAAGGTTACAGTCCACAGGGGACCAGGGCCTAGCTTACTCATCAACTACTCGTGTTACTATTCTCTCACGAGTAGGAGGGACCTGCAGTTTTTCACCGACTTCGAATGACAAAGTTTGAAAAGCTCACATATAGACAGTTATACTACTTTAAGTGTAGCCAGCTCGAAAGAGGTGATGCCGTGAAAATTTCGAGGTGTTCAGCCGGGAATCGAACCAAGACCCTTCGGCGTGTGAGTGTTGTACTCAAATCCAATTCAGTTCCCTTGGCGACTGAATTCGATCCACAAGCTGGAGATCCCATGCGCAGCTCGTATCCTTTAATTGAACCAACTCTTTGCACTCTTTGCACTGCCGCATGTATAACTACATGCCGCTCAAGACGGTCTGTTCGTCAAATCACAAGCACACGGAAAAGCAAGGCAAGGACGAACACGGACAAGCAGCACTACAATTGGAAAACGAACAGATGTGGGATTTGGTTTTAAGTGATCACTGCCTTAACGGCTTATATCAGGGGATCCATTTTTCCAAGAGTCATAGATAACGTAAAACTAAATGGCTCAGTTACCCAAGCATCACATTGAGACCATGCTTGAGAGACAATCACTTCACCTTGGTTCCTAAGACCTCGTCTGTTCCTTGGGTCACAGCGCCCGGTTGAGAATGCAACTTCACACTGAGCCGAGATAGTCCTTTAATTGCCTTGCCTAGCCCAGGGTGACCAACATCTACTATAGACAAGTCAGCACAGTACACTAATCTCGACTCTGCCCGCGATTTTGGATGGTAAGCCACAGCCATCACGATACTCCCACAGGGGGGCCTTTCGTTCAGGCTGAAACCGAAGTTCCAGGGGCTTCTGACCTCCCGTGGTACCCGAATATAACTTCCAGTGTAGCTTCGCAGCTGTGTTGCTCTCGGTAGGATTCCTTAGTATCGAGAACCGATGGCCTATAGTCCTACTCTAACCTGCCGTAAGGGCAGCCATTTTAGCTCGTCGTCTGCTGAAAGCTTCCCCAGTAAAACCTCTGATAGTGTCTGTACTCTACCTTTTCTGGAGAACTAGGCTGACGTCGTTAGTCCCATCAGTGCCGGATATGTTCATAGCTCCAAGGTCCTAAATGTCATCATAAAGAGGACATTGGCACAACACGTGCAACCGATTCTTAGAGCTATACCCGCACAAGCAAGCGTGTGAGTCGCTTATGGACCGCTTAGAATGAGTTCAAAGAACCGTGTCAAGTAGCGAGTAGCTCAGATGCATTCTAAAATTAAGACCACCAATGGACTTAACAAGTGACAGATCGCGAAGAAAATTATATGTCACCCTGCCCTTGGAGAACAAACAGTCATCATTTGAAGAGAAGCAGCACTGCGAATGTAGACCTCTTTCCCATCACAGAGGGAAAGGAAGCTCTATGTCATCCTACCATTGGAAAACAACCAGTCATCATTTTAAGGGAAGCAGCACTGCGAATTTAGTCCTCCTTCCCATCGCAGAGGCAAAGAAATTTGAGCACAGGTTGTGAAGGACTTCTTAAGGCCCAGTAAAGAAAATAGTTCCATCTCTCTGTTCCGAAGCTTGCAGGACAGAGTTCAGAATGGGAGCTGCATCTGCCCTTCAAAAAAATATATTCATAATACAAAATGAGTCCTGTTTTCAAAATAGAAAAACTCCAAACGATTACCCCTAAGAAAAAGTTGAGCCGGCTTGTGAATAACTTCAGCAATCATTTCCCGTCTTAATCGCACGAAAAACGAAAAAGAACCACCCTCGCAGCTCTCACATCATAATGAAATCAGCTTCCCTCTTTCTTTGATCTCCACTCGAGCTCTCCGAGAAGGATTCGAACCCATCCCCTATCCCTGCAGAAGTGGAAGAATTTCAAAAACTTATGCTCGCACTCAGCCCCCGCTCCTCTCTCCATCACAGGGCTACATGATATGTCCTTAGGCCTGAACACTTCATCGAGTGACATGCAAAATGCTAACACAAAAGGATGTCGAGGAGGAAAATAGGCAAAAACGAGCATCAAGCAACAGACATCCACGGCAACAGCAGCATAGCGTCGTCTTCTGTGAAAGACGTTGCGTAGGTAAGACGATTTTGTTCCTTTTCGAGGAAGTGGGCCGCTTCGCGTGTCGGCCTCAGTCCTGCGGACTAATTAATTATTAAAAAGAAGCTCTCTCATCAGCGGACTGCGTCTTTTGTTGAGGCGCGACAAGTGAATCCCATTGTAAGCTGAATGACAGGCGAATTTGGGGTCCTTCATTTTAATTAGTTAACGCAGACATTGCAGGGAGCACTGGGCAGGCCGTGGGCAGCACTTTGACGTGCGCCATGTTGCTGCAGCCGGGCACTGTCAACTCGAATGGAGTGCCGTCCATAAATGGACATCTCGAGACGGATTCGCTGCTGCAGTCCCCAATGCGCGGCCAAAAGAGGCGTGCACTTCATCGGCAGGCAGCCTCCGAGTTACCGTCTTTCTGGAGCAGAACTTTCCCAATCAATTGACGGTGGCCATCTTTGGGCTCCACCGCAGCGGAACGGGTAAACAATGCTTCCAGACCAGACCATACCACCCATTGCAAATCTTCACCACATCAACCATCCACCCAGCCAGTCAGCCGGTTAGCCAGTTAGCCAACAAGAATCAGCGCACAGCACACAGCCGGTGTGGCTGCACGGCGAGCAATTGCAGGCAGAAGCGGCAGCGCTGGCTAGAGCTACCTGATTCCCCCGGCGGATGTCGGCCGCGGTAGATGTGGAGGTGCCCAGTTTTGGGCACATCCATCGATGGCATTCGTGGCATTTCCACTCCGTCTGGCCGTCGCTGGGTGCTGTGTGTGCGCAGCGATCTCCGCCGCGGATACACTGCCGTGTGTCGCGGTGCATAATGTGATCGCAGCAACGTACGTGTACGGATGCCTTGATCCCGAAACAATAAACAATGGACACATAAATCAGTGTAATTAGTTTTCTTCTCCCTCTCGCTGGAGGATGCAAAGTGCCTCTGTCGAGGGCTCTCTCTCCCCAGAAATGAATACATCGACGACGGCGGACGGAAGGCATTAGCATTGGCCAAAGTTGGTGCACCACCAGCTCAGATCATCGTCATCCATGTCGTAGATGTTGTCGTAGCGACGTCTTCGGATTTCTGGAAACGGTAGTGAGTTCAGCCCGAGCGGGGTCTTCTCCTAATCTGAACGAGAAAATCTGAAAATCTGCTTCAGGGCATGATGGTGGCGGCTGAGCGGCTGTTGCTTGGGGTGGTGCAGAGTGCGCGAAAGGTGCCGAGAGGTATTTGGTTTGGAATTTCTCGACGTCGTCGTCGCCGGGGCCGTGTCAAAATTTTTGGACTCGACTCTTCTATGGGCTCGCTGCATGTGTTATGTGTGTCGCGGCTGTCAGTTGCTCACTCGAGTGTATGCAAATTATTCTCCGGGAGGTGGGGTTGGGGGGTGTGAAGAAAAAGATGATGACAACTGATGTGGTATGTGGATGCTAAATGAGATGTGCGACTGGTGCTGAGGAAGTTGCAGATGTGATGAATTCATTTGCGGCGCTGGAATTGATGGCATGTGACTGGATGAAGAAGGGAAGATGGGCTCTGTCTGGGATTAGGTGTGGGAAATTTTAGACATTAGAAAGGGTTGTAATTAGCTGCAATTCAAGCTGAAAGTAAACGTATCCGGTGGGCTTTCTATTTGCTATTTATTTGGAATTAATATTTATCCGGGGAAGATGGTTGTGGAAAGAAGATTCTATCCGTAGCCGGTTATGATTAGGAGATTTCCTGTGACACTTGGAGGCAGATTTATTTGCAAGTTAACACTGCCATAAATATGTGTTATAGGAACCATTTTGCAGTTAAGGTTACAGAGATCTAATACGTTGTCATCTTTACATTTGGGGGTATTTAGGGCAGCCTTTAAGTCAGAACGAAGTGAAAGTATGTAGGATACAACTGTCTCGATTACGTAAGTCTCAAAAACGGTGTACTGCTCGTTCTTAATCAAATTAAATCTATCCGGACAATATAATAGAATTTATAGTTATCCGAATATCTGGAAATAAACTAGAATTTATCCGATAAGGTTTAATAACATCCAAACGTTAAGTTTTACCGTTACATCATTCAGTTTGCAAAAAATTACTGGTCGGATACATTTTCCGCCATGAAGAGCGCCTTATCCGCCCATTTTTTTGGTGTTAGTTTGTCATTTCCAGATATTTCCAACTAATACACACGCACGCACATCTACAACACGTTCCAACACAAATTCTTTTCGTATTCGAATTTTTATCCGAAATTTATCCGAAATTTATCTGAATTTTATCCGAAATTTATCCGAATTGAATTCCAGCAATTTTCGGTACACTTCAAATTATCCGCAACTAATATCTTCTGACATTTCTTGACTGAAATCGAATTATCATTTATCCGAAATATGTAAGTGCCTTCCTAATCGACAAGGTTCACCTCAGAGCTACAACCTCAGCATGCATAGTTAAATTTCCAAGCTGATCATTAAATTCATGTCAATTAATTTCCAATGCGACAAGAATGGACTGAACTCCGTTTAGAGTTTCACGAGAACATCTCCATGTTTCCCTGCCATCACCATATCCACTCCCGGCCTCCTCTTGAAATTCTTGTCGTACACAAATCCGCGAACAGCCTTTTGAACTGATCCAGATCAGCTTCCAAGCCGACCAACCGGGAACGTATATCTGCCAGAAGCCATGGCAAAAGTTCACCACTTCACTGCGAATGCCTTCAACCACCAGCACCACCGGGACAAGTTCCACTCACTTAAGGGCATTGTATGCAGATACCGAGAGCGTGTTCCGTCTACTATTCAATACGCGGCAGCCAATAGTTCTCTCTCGTCAAATAGTACACGCGCTGGGCGCGCTAGTGTACGCAGAGTAAACGCTGCGCATCTACTTACCGACAAAACGGACAAGCACCGCACTGTGAAACCGATACGGCGACATCACGTTGTCGTCGTCAGTTAATGCGACATTCGACATGCACCGCATCGCTGCAGTCGCCGCAGCAGCAGCAGCAGCCGCAGCCACAGATACGGATACATACCGGACGAGAAAAGAGATCCGAAAATGGAAATTTGACCGAAAAATTCCAACGCGCTGCTGCGCTGTGGTGACTCTTCTGCGTCTCCCCTGAGCACCGTGCCGCCCGTTGCACGGGATCCTGCCAAACGATGACTACAATGTTCGACTTAGACAGGAGATGGCGCGGAGAGCGAGGCACAGAAAGACAGAATTTCAAATCGCGAACCGCCCATATCCAATATGGAGATCAGATCAGTGGCCGTGAGTTGTGTGACATACAACCTCGAAATGGGTAAGCATCGGTGGCGACGCGGTCTCCAACTAAATCGCGACAAGGCGAGTGATTTACTCGCCGATGCAGGTACTCGGCATCCCTGCGTATTCGCTAAAGGAATTCATGCCGATCAATCCGCCGCCTCGCTGTTTGGTATCTAGTTGCATTCGAATGGCAGCGGCTGCGGCGGCGGCGTAAACTTTAAATTGTACATCGAATTCCTTTTGTATTGGATTGCCAATATTGGTAAGGTGGGATGATGTTTGTTCCTTGCGACCGTCTGTCGGGGGAGGATGTGGCGGTGGGATTTGTTGCAATATGGTGAACCTTGATCGTGGAATCACCGGGAAGAGGCGGTTGCGAGAGACAAGAAAATGTCATTTGCTTCAACATTGCCGGGTGAGAGGCAGTGATATTTAGTAATGCCCAACAAATGTAGAAAAAATACTGCTCCGATGAAAGGGCTGAAAATTTCTGGAACGAGTATTAAGGACTTCAGATTGAATCTTTCTTGAGCCAAACCATCAGTCTGGCAATCAGTCCTGAAAATTAACTAATGGAGGGAAGGACTTTATGGATGTAAACTACGTTTCCTGATGGTTTTGTCCGGTTGTCCACTCGCTTCTCCACTCTCTTCTCCATCCGCCTTTCCACCTTGTTTTCATCCGACTGCCCATTTGGCTATCCATTCGTCTGCTCATCAGTCCTTTAAAAAAATTTGTTCCAAATTCATGTAGTAGGCGACGTTGTACAAATGTGTTGCAGAGAGGACTGGAATGAGTTCCAAAAAGTTCTAGTTGTCTAAACTGTAGGCCTACGTGTTTATCACAATTTCCATCCTCGTCAGTGACTTCTTATACACTTCCTCGAACAAAAGTAATCTACTTGAATGCGCATTTTATTGAGAAATTTGTTTTCAAATATATATGGGGCCATAGACTCCATCCCTGTGTCCACCCAAAATTCGATTTTTGGCAACGAAGTGTAAAGGCTGAATAGCGTAGACATGCTCCCTGTGAAGCACTAGTCACTTTTATCGGCCGCACGCCTTTTCGATCAAAATCTTTTAGCCTGTTGTCCGTCGTTGTCGTTGGTGTCATCTGTCACCAAGCAGTCATCCCATTCTCTTCCAACTCATCTTTGAGAAAAAATTCTCAGCCTTCATACCGGAATGGTCGAACTGGGACTTTGTGCCCTTGTCGCTAGAGACCCAATCTCTACACTGACCGTTGAGTGGGGATTTATTTGACCTGCATAGACCTTAGTCTCTCCATCAGCCTATCTATATGCTGCAGTCTCTTTTAGCAAGAGAATATGACAATCAGGCTCTCGATTAAGACAAATAGGCTACAAGTCTCATTCAAACCCTTCCTCCAAAAGTTGTCTACCTCTCAACAGGAGAGTCAAGTACTTTAATGCGGTGAAATCTAGAAGATTTGAGAAACTGGTGAATTTGCCAGGAGTGGCACCAAAGTGCATGATTTTCCCAACGCGGAATAAATCATCCGATCCATTGAGAGTGTCCACGAAGTTAAGGCTGACTTTCGTTTTCTTTCATTACTTACCTCCGTCGCCAGAAGAGTTTTTTTAGCCAAGACATTTAGGTGTCCAGGCTCTAGCTCCTTCTACAACGACAGGTGTTGTGCGTGCTGTTCAATTATTTGATGACTCAGAACGCGAAAGCTCAGACATTGAGCATACTTTGAGTACTTTCTGTAGCTGCAAATATGTGGTTTGGTGAATATACATATACAAACAAAAAGTGTGTACAAACATAAAGTGTTTAATCAAGGAATCGAACCTGGGACTTAAGGCATATGACCATGGAACCACAGCGGGTACAAGCAGTCTTTGAAAGAGGTCTTCGAAGAAACGTGACTAATTCAGTGCCCAAAAGACAGAAATTTCTTCAAAGACCTTTCTAGTTCCAACATTGACATGACCGGGAGTTGTAACACTGGGTTCAACTGCAGGATATGTCTTAAAGGTGGTTACAAGGTTAATTACGGGTATGAGTCTCCGAATTTGATTACACAATAGAAAGTTGTACGTTTTCTCTTAGGACACCGAAAACCAAGGGAGGTTAAGGTGGCTGATGAATGCACTTAGTCCCATACAGGACCATAGTGCTACCGCACCACGTGGGAAGAACCTTAAACCAATCGGAGCCAATAATAAAGTTAAAACTGTCGGCGGGAGGGGTTTTATTGAGGTCATCTACGCCGTTGAGGAAGTAGCTTCCAAAGTGCTTGTATCTGAGGCGCGAAAGCGCCGGGTATGTGCATAACATAGGAAAGTTTCTGGTTCTTCCTCATCCCTGCAGCTTCTGCAAAAATCGTTTGAGGGAGCCCCTAGCCTGCTTGCATGCTCACCGATTAGACAGTGCCCGGTTGTGGCTCCCATGACCAGGCTTATGTCAGATCTCTTGAGCGATAGTAGCAGTCTGGAGCGTTTGGGTTCAAGAGAGGGCCACACCTCTTTGGAGACAAGACAAAGGTTATGGTTAGACCACCTTTGATTAGTCAGATGGATCGCGTTCAAATGCAGTATTAACTTGCATGTGGCGAGAGGGATACCAAGGTGTTCGTGTTCCTGAAGTAGTGGTTGCGTTGTGGCAAGCCTGGCCAAAACGTCTGCTTGACAGTTGCCCGGAATGTCTCTATGACCTGGCACCCAGCACAGGTTAATGTTGAACTGCTCAGCCATCTCATCAAAGGATGTGCGGCGGTTCATGACCGTCTTGGAGTTTGCTGAGACAGATTCCAGGGCCCCAAGTGCTGCCTGACTCCGTAAGAATAAGGATATCAGCTGAGGATATACTATTCCTCTTCAGCCCAGATAGTGCTTCGCGAATGGCCATTACTTGAGCTTGGAAAACGCTACAGTGATTGGGAAGCCAAAATTTTAGACTAAGGTTCAGATCCTCAGAGTAGACTCCGCAACCAACGCCTTCATTTGTTTTTGATCCATCGGTGTAGATGCACGTAGCCTCAGCAACCCATTGTCGGTTGGCCGACCACACGTTTCGTTTAGGGATCATAGTGCGTAAATTTTGTGTCAAAAAGACCTTCGGCGCCGCGTAGTCAAGGTTTTGGTATACAGAGTTTACTCTTTGAAGGATTCTTGAGTGTCCGTGGGACACGTTCCATTGTGATGAGGATATCAGTCTTATGGCTGTACTAGTCACCGCCTGTTGGGCAAACAGATCTATGCATCTGATGGGGTGGTTCTTAGAGCACCGTGTTATAGTGGGAGACTGTGTCTAGTGCAGGCCACCAAACTGCAACGCCATATAGTAGAATAGGGATATAGTATAGATCCAGGCCATCATATGCGACAAACCAAAAACAGAAGCCCCTGGCAATATAGAAAAATTTCGGGAACTTTTTGGATCCAACGACGCTGTGGCGTAGTGGTTAGAGTGCGACACTCACACGCCGAAGGTCCGGGTTCGCTTCGCAGCTGAACACCTCGAATTTTTCACGGCATTTCCTTTTTCGAGCTGCTGACAACACTCAAAGAGTATGAATTGTCTAAGAAAAAACTCGTCAAACTTCGCCATTCGCAGTCGGCAAAAAATTGTAGGTTCCTTCTACTCGTGAGAGAACAGAAGCGCGCACAACACGAGCAGTTGATGAGCAAGCTAGGCCCTGGTCCCCCTGTGGACTGCCGCGCCAACAATTGTTGTACGTAGAAACGGCGGGATGTTTTGTTTCAGTAGCTAGAGTCAAGTTGTGTTAATCAAATCATTCAATAAGTCCCGGGATATATAGGGAGCGCCACCAACAAAATTTATTAATTTAATATTAATTTGTTGGTTAGTGGCGCCTCCTTTAATTTCCGGGACTTATTGAGTGATGTGTCAAGTACTTCTTTAGTCTTTTAAACTCTTTAGTCATCTGTGATCTCAAGATTGATGCCTTCGCAGAAGTTGGGGTGTGTGCAGTGAAGGGAAATTCAAAATCATGTCCGATCGTCTGTTTTCCCATTTCTGACGTGTACTTGCTCCTCAGCGACTTTTCCAACCAACTAAGTTTAAATCCGACATTTTCTTTTGTTTTCAACACAGCAATGGAGCTCTCACTCTCGAAAACTGGTTCATTGCTCTCCTCGCAGTATCGCATATTTAGTGGTCGCCGTGGAGTAGTGGGTAGAGTGCGACGCTCACACGCCGAAGGTTCGATTTCCGGCTGAACACCTCGAATTTTTCACGACACCACCTCTTTAGAGCTGCTGAAAACACTCAAAGAGCACATATTGTCTAAGAAGAAACTCCTCAAACTTCACCATTCGGAGTCGCCAAGAAAGTGTAGGTTCCTTCCATAGAAGCGCGCATAACACGAGCAGTTGATGAGGAAGCAAGTTCCTGGTCCTCCTGTGGACTGTTGCACCATACAATTATTATTATTAGGAGCCCACATTTAATGCATATAATCAAGCCAACGACACTTGATCTGGGCAAAGGCGGGACATTGACAGAGGAGCCTTCCCCTTCTCTAGAGGCGTCGCATAGTCTACCATCACTAAGCCCAAGCACAGTTACGTGACAGCAAGTCGCCTGCAGTCTTTACTATTTAGACAAGAAAGAAAAGCCGCGTTATTGACGTTTGTGGGCTTGCACTTGGTCAACCTGCATCCTGGAGAGTAATGCCATCGCTGGTTGTTCTATTGGGAGATCCAACTATCTATCATGGATGTATTTATAAGGTTGAGTATGGCCTTAAGCACAGCCTGACTGTCGCTAAAGACACTGGTACTTCGCCCATTTTACCAGTTCTTCACAATATAGTAAGTGGCCATTGGGACCGCGAACGCTTCAGCCTGGAAAATCGACGCGAAATTACTTAAAGAGGCTTGAAGGCCGATGTTGTCGTCTTCCACAAAGGCCCCAGCTTCCGTGAAAATTCAATCCCGTTCTTTCCCTGGTTCAGTTTCAGAGCCAGTTCTGGACACGGTGTAAATTGACTTTGTATAAGCGACGCAGTTGGATCATTAGTGACCTCGCATCACACGGCATGCCCATGAGTGCGAAGTCATCAAAGCTGTGGTGTTGCAGTTGAACCAAAGACCATTCCTTTTTAATGGTGAGATGGCCTTGAGTGTACATCCCATGATGTGAAAGTCAAGGGGAGAAAGATTGAACAGTGCATCCAGAGCAGAGCCAGGCGTGCGGAAAGCCCTGTGCAGCCGAGACAAACTGTTCTTTGAGTCATGCCATCTCTGGTTATGCCGACTGCCGACGGAAGCCCTAACCAAGGCTGCGGGCAGTCCCAAGTTAGGTTCGGGCCTTGTGAATGGTTCTTTTGCCTGCCGACTTACCCTTGCATTGAAATCTATAAAACAGTAATGAAACCTCTTCCGTAGCCTGCAAAGATAACGCCGACACTTTAAAGCACTTCCTGAAGCACTCCTCCACCTTTTCTCGAACTAAGTAACAGAGTTTTGGTGGTGTTCAATCTCACAGAAGGGTCTGACGGTGCCTTGGAAACAACAACGGGCAACATCAAAAGTAGGTTGCAGGGTTTGTTGTTCAGTGAGTCAATTTCGTCGTCTAAAAATTAAAACATTTCGACCACAAAAACAATTTTTTCGGTCAACAAACCAATAATAACTCATAACATACTCCCCAAGTGTTCATCCAAATATGTAAATCTTCCAACCCACCTTCAGCCTTAAGCGCAGCATGCAGGGCCCAAAAACGAAAAAAAAGATAAAGGCCTGCAACGTCATCCCTGTGCAACTCCAAACAAAGTTTTCTTATCTCTCATTCGGCGAAGAGGATCACATGTTGACACAATTTCTAGACGAGCACCCCCTCAACTGCCATTACGCAATCAATGTTTAGAGCAGAGGATCGTATTAATTCTCCCCCTGTGGCACTCCATTTATTTTTCGAAAAATTCTCCTCAAACTGCGCAATCATTCGTGAAAATCCTCAGTCAATATCTGTGTAAATATCCAGTTGAGAGGAAAATCTCAATCATTTCCCGAATCAAAACAAAAAAGTATCTTCAAAATATTCCTCCGCTCCGCTCCGCCCACCCCCTCTCCGGGGTCCGGCCAATAAGTGTGTGTACACTAGACATGCCAAATAAATCCATCAGCGCCGATGAATCAATTCTGATTAATGGCTGATTGAGCATCCACCGAAGGTACATCGAACGTATCGCGTACACCCACTCGGCAACATGTTTCGCCGAGTGTTTGGGGAGCCTCTCCAGACGCCCGCCGTCGTCGCTCCCATCTTCACGCGGTGGATGTTTTCATTTGAAATGCGGAAAATCGTGTATCTTAGAGATAATTAATTAGGCTCAAATACAACAACTTTGCGATCACTCAGACGCTTTGCAAGAGCTACGGCATTCCTGTGACCTGCGACGAGCGACGCCACCGCTCGGGCTGCAGCAGAGACGCGGCAATTGCCGTCAATTCGACTGCAGTGGATACATAATTTGACACTTTGATGTATTTATCACATCTATCACTTCATTTGTATCTGCATGGCGCGCAAAGTGCCTGTGGGAAGAGTGAAAACACTACCAGCGATCGTTCGTTTTCCCTTCAAACACTCTGGTACACGTCCCCACGGATGTGTGCTGTTGCTGCCGCTTCCACCGCCGACGACAACGACAACGCCGCCGCTGCTGATGATGATGAAGATGATGATTTGGCACAAAAACAATCTCCCAGGCCTAGGCTGGAGACGGGCCCCAGAGACAGCAGCGCTGAGCTAGTGAGAAAGTGCAAGGAATTGAAGATAGGGATCGGCCGTTTTCGCGCGGCGGCGGCCAACCACGAGGGGGACCACACCACACTTGTTCACTCAAATGTCGACTATTTGAGTGATGATTGTTTATCTAATAAATTGTTATGCGAGAGTGATATATGAATGACATGAGATTTTCGTGGATAAATAAACCCCCAGTGGCGGCCGGGAGTGAACGAAGAGTTCCGTATTGACCCTCCAACAGCGGCCGGGCAGCCGGGGCAGCCGGCCTGGCAGTTGGTTTGGATTAGGGAGTCTCTTTGCAGGGGAGCTGTCTCGGAGGCTGGCATTCACTTGATGGTTGAAGTTTGATGAAGAGGACTTCTTGGGAGAGAGCAATTGTTGTGGTGATCGATACAAAGTAAAACATTTGGAGATGGTGATGGAAAGAGAGGCAGACACCGTTTCACCTTGATGACTGAAAATTGCCTGTCTGTCCATCTGACATTTTCTAGAGGATCATTCGATGTTTTCTGAAAGAACAGGATGGCCTGTAGACACAAAAACAAAGTGGGCGAATGCGAGTTACATCCACGCATTAATGGTTTCGTTTCTGTAATATCGGATAAAAAAAGCTCAAAAACTTCAACTAAGCTGTGTTTGTCTCCTTTTTTGTTGCACATTGTAGTGATATATGATTTACAGAACGCTTATCAATAATTAGTGAATTTTTCCACAGAGAAATGTTGAATTCGGAGATGAATATCGGTGATCCATGTACTCGTACAGCCGCATACCACAATGTGATACACCAATCGACAGTTTTCGATGCGGTAAATAGGGAAGATGTTGAGATCCGCTCTCGCAGATACCCCTACAGCCATAAATGTCTCAAAATTAGAAAAGCTTGTTGCTACACCGATGCTTGAAAGAATGTAGTGTTTGATAAGAGCTTTCAATACTGGCATTCTGGACTCAATAGATTTCCCTGTAAATAGCAAACCAAGTGAATTTAAGCAGTGACTTCGTTATACGAATATTATAAAACAAATCTGATAATACCTGCCTACAAGCGAGTAAGGCACATTTGAAAGAAGTGACGCTTCTTTCCTCAAGACAGCCGACCTTTAGTTCGGAACGCGATGCTTCGACCTCCTTTATTGGTCTTAACGGTGGCCCTGTTACGCGAGGTAATGTTGTTGATTGCGCTCAACAAGGCGAGCTGCCAACACTATCCTCGTTAGAACACAGGTCAAGTTTACATACAGCCTCCACGCGGCGCACCCTGTATAGCCGTCACATCTGTTGTTTAGTGAACCAATGTATGCAGCGAGCCGCTCTGCCCGAGGGTCTAAATAATGGGCCTGGCCTACCAGTCTGTGGGTTGTGCGTGAAAGTAACTTCCTCACCACGTAAAAAATCGTTAGTTAAGGGATAAGAACATGCCTCGGCTAATGAAGGATCAACTGCTGACGACCCCAGCAAACGTTGAAAGGACAATGATATTCGGTTTTGCACGTGAAATGTGAGATCCCTTAACAGGCCACTTGTAGCCGAACAAATTGCGGGAGCCCTTGACTGCTACAAGGCCGACATTACCGCCATCCAGGATGTGCGATGGGATGGGCCTGTCATAAAAACGATGAAGAACTGCGATATCTACTACAGGGATTGCTATAGAGAGAGAAGGCAGCGCTTATTCGGATGCGGATTTGTTGTTCAAGGCAGACTTAGGCAAAAACTCTTGAGCTACGACCCCGTCAGCGAACGCCTCATGACGATCCGCATCAAGGCTTAATTCGGGAACATCAGCCTAATTTGCGCTCACGCCCCGACAGAGGAGAAGGATGACAACACCAAGGATGACTTCAATGATCTCCTAGAAAGAACATACGATCGATGTCCCAGCTACGACACCAAGATCGTTCTAGGAGATTTCAACGCTCAGCTGGGAAAATAGGACATCTTTGCTGGAGTCATCGGTGAACACAGCCTGCACGACAACACATCCAGAAACGGACTCTGGCTGTTGGCCTTCGCTTCAAGGCGGAACCTATCTGTAGCTAGCACGCGGTTCCCCGACCTGATCATCCTCAAAGGGACCTAGCGATCTCCTGATCAATCAACCGTCAACCAAATTTATCACTTTGCGATCGACGTCAGTATTCTCCTCCAGTATTCTCGATGTTCGAACCTTCCGAATTGCAAACATCGATTCATATCATCACTTTGTTGAAGCCAAGGTAAGAACCCGGATATCGAGAGAGCAACGGAGTCGCAACAGGCCAAAACGGTTTGACGTCGGAAAGCTACAATCGCAGCCGATTGCTGGGAACTTTGCCGACCGAGTCTTCCTGAAACTGGCTCAGAGTTCGACGCTGTCTGCACTAAACATAGAAAAAGACTGGAAAAGTTGTCAAGAAGCCATCAAAGAAGGTGGCACTGATGTGTTGTGTTTCACGTCACAACCCAGAAGGAACTCATGGTTCGACAACGAGTGCAGGCTTCTGCTTGTGGCGCTACAGTCCGGGGTGGACCTGGGTCTTAACCAACATGCCTCTTCAACCAGAACGATCTTTCGCTAGCTGCCTCCAGTTGGGCACTCCAAGTTGGTTGAGGTCCTTCTCCACTTGTGTGCCCCACAGTGTAGTGTAGGTCGTCCTCTGTTGCGTTGTCCCAATGGCACGGATTCAAAGGTTTCCCGGAGCAGTGGAGTCCATACGCTCTACATAGCCTAGCCATCTTAAGCGTTGTATCCGTAGACGTTTGACCAGGCGCATGTGGCTGCACAGCCCATAGAGTTCGTTGTGAAATGTTCTTCTCCAGATGCCATCAACGCAAACAGGACCAAAAATCACAGGCAAAACTTTTCTCTCGAATAGACTAAGGGCTTCTTCATCCGACTTTGTTTATGTCCAGGTTTCCACGCCATAGAGTAGAGTGATCATAGGACTGGGATGATCAAGCTGATATATAAAGCCATTTCTCAATTGCCTCTTGAGCCCAAGGAAACAACAATTGGCAAGAGTGATTCTGCGTTTGATTTCAAGGCTGAAGTTGTTGCCCCTTTTCACCGCGGAGCCGAGGTAGACGAAGTCCTTGTCTACCTCGAACTTTCTACTGCCTAGTGCTACGCTTTGTCCGAGACGTCGATGTTGAGTGTCCTTTCTTGATGACAGCATGTACTTCGTTTGGCCCTCATTTACCGCCAGACTCAATAAAGACGCTTCCGCTTAAATGCCAGCAAACGCCTCATTGACGGCTCGCTGTGTTCGTTCAATCAAGTCAATGTCATCTGCGTAAGCTAGCAATTAAACTGATTTTTGGAAGATCATGTCTCTGGTATTGACTTGGTATTAAGTTACGCACGATCTTCTCATGAATGATGATCTGACGAGTTTGGCAGCAATGCCAGAACTAGACATGGCACTGTAAAACCCGTCCTTATGCACACTGTGATATGTGGCCTCAAAAAAGAGGAACAGGTGGCGAGTGTCTTTTTAGTGATCTGACGTAAAGTAAGATTTTCACTTTCTTTTCTGTTTTTCACTTCCTTGGCCTGACACCACTCGGGTAGGGACCTATCAGGCTGTGAACAACCAGTTTCAGACGCACGGAATACCACTGCAAAGAGGGTCTTGCAGGTCATTTTGGGAAAGTTGATCCCTCGATAGTTGGCGCTGTCAAAGGGGTGCTGAAATCAAATGACACTGAGATTCCATTCATCGGGCATTCTTTCCCCCGACCATATCTTACAAATAAGCTGACGCATGCGCCCAACTGCTCCAGTTCTGCGGGCAGTTCGTCCGCACCAGAAGCTTTGTTCAACTTCATCTTCGATATTGCTATCTAAACTTCTTCTAAGTCGGTGGGGAGCGCCGAATTTCGTGTCTATATTCGTGCAAATTGAACATTAGAACATTTTACTTAACAGCGAAATTTGGGCCGTCATTGCCGTTAAGGAGTCTGCAGAAATGATCCTTCCAAATTCTCAGCACAGACTGCGAGTCTACCACGAGTTGTCCATTTTGATCCCGGCAGGCTTCGGCCCGAACCTTGTATCCTCTGGATAGCTGTTTTACCTTTACATATCCATTTCATCATTGACATATATTATGAATAAGAGCGGACCCAATTTCGATCCCTGTGGGACGCCAAAAATTACATTTTTTCTTTACTGGTGAGTCCTCCACAGTAAACTGTCTATTGGTTTGGTACCTTTCAGTCCATGTGAATAATCTCCCCCTTTCTGAGCTGTGCCAGCCTTTGTGTGTGGCTTAATTTGTCAAAGGCTATTTTTTAAAATCGAGTGAACTATGGTTCTTGTCCAAGCTTAGGTGTATTTTGTTTACGAAATCACCCAGCAAACTATGAATGCTTCTGTCTTTCCGAATTGGTTTCTATTCAAGATTTTGTATTTTTCCCCATGCTTCTATAGCCGTATTGCCTCCTCCATAACTTTCTCTAAAGCTGACAAAATGGAGATAGGTCTGTAATACGTAATTTTGTTGTTCCTACTGTTTTTAAACATTGGTCGAACAATTGATTTTTTGAGTAATTGAGGAATCGATGCTTTGTTTAATTACTTCTTTGACAGTTACGAAGGTTGCCTTTTGTATACCGGGATTGGGCAACCCTAGTGTTGCAATCTGGCAACTGCCAGCTCTATCGTAAAGTTCGACATTTTTAAGGTTATACGCACTCAGAACGTTTTGACATACGAGCGCTATTTGTGTTGTGTACAGTAACTTACAAGATTCATCTCGCCCAAAAAATGGAATTAATAAAATAATAATTTTTGGCGCCACAGTCCACAGGGGGACCAGGGCCTAGCTTGCTCATCAACTACTCGTGTTGTGCGCGCCTCTGTTTTCTCACGAGTAGAAGGGACCTACAGTTTTTTGCCGACTCCGAACGGCGAAGTTTGACACGCTTTCTTAGACAGTTATTACTCTTTGAGTGTTTTCAGCAGCTAGAAAGGGGTGGTGCCGTGAACAATTCGAGGTGTTCAGCAGGGAATCGAACCTAGACCCATCGGCGTGTGAGTGTCGCACTCTATCCACTACATCACGGCGGCTACTAAAAAATTAAATCGTGAAATTTTTCCTGCGATTATTTTTTACAACTTTCGACGTGGATTAACTCAACAACAGTGCATCGATGAACTAAATTACATTCTTGGCGATGAAGCTCCATCAAGGACCAGTATTTATCGATGGTATAGTAAATTCAACCGAGGTCGTAGTTCACTCCAAGAAGAATTTCGCGAAGGTCGTCCAAAATCAGTTGTTGTTCCGGAAACGATTGATGCTGTGCGCCAACTGATATTGTAAGATCGTCCGTGACCGTGCGATTGAGACAACCTTAGGCATTGGTGGTACCAGCATAGATTCAATATTGCATGAACAATTGGCCGTTAAAAGAATTTGTTCGCTTTTGATCCCACACAATTTGTCAATCACTCAAAAAAGGCTCGTGTCTATTGGTCGAAAGAAATACTCCAAAAATACGATCGCAGTTCTTCGAAACACGCCTATGACGTCGTGACAGGTGATGAATGGTGGATTTAAGCGTATGAGCCCGAAAGTTAAAGGCAGTCGACTGTATGGGTGTTTCAAATTGAGCCAAATCCAACAAAAGTTGCTCGCACACGAAGCACTTCCAAGCAAATGGTCGCCTGTCTTTTCGGAAAAACTGGACATGTCGCACACGTACCACTAGAACAACGCAGAACAGTCAATTCTGAGTGGTACACAACCAATTGTTTGCCAGTTGTCTTCCAAGAAATCAGGAAAACCAACCACCGAAGACAGATCACTCTTCACCACGACAATGCGAGCTCTCACACATCGGCTCAAACAACTGCATTTTTGAGCATTCAGAACATCGATTTGATGAATCATCCGCCGTATAGTTCTGACTTGGTACCGAATGACTTCTTTCTATTCCCGTACGTAAAAAATAAATTGAGAGGTCAACGTTTTTCGACACCTGAGGAAGCGGTTGATGCGTTCAGAATGCATGTTTTGGAGATACTCAATCAGAGTGGTAAAAGTGCTTCGGAAATTGGTTCAAACGCATTCAAAAGTGTATAGATCTTAATGAGGAATATTTAGAAAAATAATAAGACTATTTTCGATGATTAATATTTGTTTTTGTTCTCTAATCCCGAAATATAAAGGGCAACCCTCGTATTACTCATTGAGTGTTGTCAGCAGCTCAAGAGAGGGTGCCGTGAAAAATTCGAGGTATTCAGCCGGGAACCGAACCTAGACTTTCGGCGCGTGAGGGTCGCACTCTACCCTCTACGCTACGATGTCTTGTCTAAACTCAAGTTAATAAATTTCGTAATCCAAGGCGCTAGAGTTTTTGCACCTGCCTTCGGATTCATTGGTCTAATTTGAACTATCCCGACCGACTTGTTACACTTTAAGGAACAGAGAATATTTTTCATTTCTTTGACCGTAACGTGCTGCACGTACATAGAAGGGCCAACAGATGTTTTTTTTTATTGCAGCCATACACTGTAGACAACACTTCCAAGGATCAAGTAACAGCAAATTTATTTGCAAGGTCTTTAAAATTATTTCTCGTCTGCGAAGTTATTCCTTACAACTTCATCTAAATGTCTTTGTTTTTTGCCTAATAGCATATTTACAGTCATCCATGTTTCTTTCGGATTGTTTTTGTGTTGATGAATTTTTTGTTTGTGGAACTTTGATATTTCATACAGCCTCCGGCGGCTATTTGGATGTATATTGTCTCAGTTATCTCGCCCGGCTTCAGTCGATGGTTTGAGAGTTTAAATGGTTTAATATAGTTTTTGTCACAAATCCGCTTTCATAGAACATAGTTCTGTAGAATATCTTTCCCTTTCAAAAGGGAACATATAGGTAATAGGCTCAGTTAGGCTCCAGTCAAAGTCAGAGCCAGAGGGACTGGGGAGCAGATGACGTCCTCGACTTAGATGCGGCTGCTGAGAGACCGTGATTGACGAACATAGATGATTTTTGGGCCCAGGCCCACCGCGAACTGAAATGTGATCCTAGAACGAAGACTGAGGCGAAGAAATTGAAGGACAAGAATGGGAAGGTGAAGAACGATATAGGATCACAATAGGACACTAGCTCATTAATCCAAATTCGACAAATTTTTGCTCGTTAAGGATGCTGCAAGTTACGCTCTTGGGAAAATTCGTCAAAATTAAGTTAACTCCAAATCACCAACTCGACCAGCTTTCTACTGAACGAACCTTCCTTAGCAACGGCCTGTTTCAATAACCTGAAGCCTGTCTAATAACGATTTGTCCATCCCCACCCAGCATTTAACGTCAAAATGAAACCTTAACCTTGCTAACAAGCGCACCGAACATGTCCATCCCTATTTGCCTCCGACTAGGAACGATCCGCCTGGCTTGGGTTTGGTACCTTTGAAGGACATTGTCTTTCGGCCAGAAGGGATTGGGGTTGGTCCATAACAAAACCTTCATATGACACTCTGAAATGTCACAATTCTTGCCAATCCACTGTTCCCCCAAGGTTTCGCCTCCATACGGCGGACCAAAGTGCACAAAACCGACCTTCACTGTGAACTCAAAAATCACCAAACCGCCCCATTTCACCCCGAATCGCATGATTCGCTGCCGAATGCCTAATAAATTGCTAAATACACTCGCACAGCGAGTAAATAAATTTCCGCACAATTACCGCGGTAAACAGATTTAAATCGTCCCCCGTCGAGTTCGCCGGTCGTCTGGCGTTGCAATTAATCACTCAGTCAGGCCACATGGACGCATAAATCCATCACCGTGCGCGTTCATCTATCAATCACTTCCCGGGCAATTCGGCAACCACCACCTCCAGCCACTGCCAAGGACGGCCGGCAAGTGTAGCCACCGCCCGTCAGAGTCTTCCGATCTTCCGTCAAGCCGTCAAGTGCTCGAGCACTTGTCATCGATGTTATGCTGCACTGCAGCAACATAGTCCCCCACCCGGCACACTCGGCACCCGCAGACACTCCGGATCTGTGCGGATCCATTCAGGAACTGTTTATTTGAGATCCAATTGTTTACGGACACCCGCCGGGATCTGCAACACATTTACGACTCAATATTCGAGTCGGAAAGTGCCTCCACGCCCGGGAGGATCACCCCATTTGGCCATTCGGGAGTTTTTATGGCCCACAAGTGTCTGCACCCTCTGTGCAGCAGGGTGCATATTGGCCCATCTGTCGATCGGGCCAGGTTCGCTCCCGATCTCCATCAGCGGGCCGATCATTCACTGGGGCATCTCTAAACTTCATGATCATCGATGCCGGATCGATCGACGATGACGGCTGCCTCCTCAGATTTGCCATATGCACTCAGTGCGGATTGCGTTGAAACAATAATTCTCTCCCGCGCTACCGTGCGATCCTCACTCGGTGCGATGATGATGTTTGGATTCCAATTGCAACATGTCTAGCGCTGGCGGCTGATGGATGATTTGTTTATTTTCTCTCACGGAATGGAATCATTTTTTTTGGAGTATCTGTTTTGGAAATAGCGGGACGGAGCGCTCCGGCCAGGAGGAGGCAGAGAATAAATTTCGAAAAATTAACAATAATTTCCGTGAGCCTGGCACGCCAGTGGGAGCTGGGCGGCTGATTACCGTCGATGACGGGCCCCGGATAGAGTGTTTTGCTTTCTGTGCGGCTGACGCTTGAGGCTTCGGCCTGGCTGGTGCTGGCTGATTTGAAGCAGTTGGGAGCTGAAGATATATTTCGGTTTGAGTGCGCGTAAGTGGATTGTTTTGAAAGGTATTGTGTGTGCGCTGGGAATGAGAATTTATGAAGGATAGCTTGAGTTATGAAGTGATTTACAGCCGCCTGACGGGGTGGGAAATCGCTGCCGAGAATGCGTGCGGAATCTGGAAATAGAACTGAAAACAATCAAAAAATTGATGGGGCTGAGAAATTATTGGCAGACTCCAAGGAGTGGTACAGGGGAGGGGGGATCTGATCAATTGTTTGGAAGTGTGAACGTAAAGCGATCAGTAAGTATATGGGAGAAAGTGTTGAGGGGAGGGGGTAGCTTGTGAAGTTTTGGCTTTTTTGTGAGCTGGAAGGAAGTTAAATCGAATTCGGGAACGGTTGTGAAAAGGTATTAGTCGATGGCGGGTAGTTCTTTTTGAAGTGACCTTCGTATACCAAATAATTCCTCAAAATTTTAATCAGACATTCGATTGGTCTTTTTGAAGAGATGAGAAGAAATTTCATTGAAGCATGAAAAACCACATGAGTGACAGTTTTTTCGAACAATTCGATCATGCTGTAGATCGATGGTCTTGTGTTCACAGAATTCACAGAGGGTGCCAAAAGGCTAGTTCTTTGGAAAGATTGTCACGTCTCCCCATTGGGAACTAGAGGCAGTTACAGCGACATATCGGTCAGCGATAGGACAGGTCTATGGTCCAAGGTAGGCTCTATTGTTGATCGTAAGTGGATATGAAGCAGCTTACTGATGGAATTGTAGCAATCAGAATTTATGAAAACTCCTAGAAAATTGCTGAATACAGGAATAGGCGACACCACACAGAAAAAGATTCCTTTTTGCAGATGTTTGCCAGAAACTTGTTTCTATGTTCAGAGATCTTGATTCTCGTCAATCGTGACGCGTTCTCATCAAATTCGTCCTTAACTGATCATGCTCATCGCTAATGAGTCTTTTACTTCACTTAATCTGCCAGCGTCAAACTGATGTGACACTGATCTCCATTCACTTGTTCACGATTGTCGTGTTCGTCCGATCGTGAGTGCTTGTGATCTTGATCTCGCGTTGATCTTTATCTTGACTGTGTGATCACATACTTAAGGTCGTTGAATAGTTGATAGCCTTGTGGGGAGTTGGGGACGAAGTTGACATTGAAGGATTTTGCTTAGGCATTTGGTGATCGCTGAATTATCGATAATAACAACGTTTGAAGAGCGAAGGGAAGGACGAATAGCAGACGAAGGACGAATAGCTCTCCTTTGAAGAACTTTGTCTGCAAAGCAGACCTATGTTGGCCGGATTAAAAGACAAAGTAGCAATACACGCTCTCTGTGTAATGCCACCTGCTTCAAGCAGCTCTTGAAATATTCTTTTGCGAGCTTCCAGTGTTGACGTGTAAGTTCCCACGATCTTCTGAAGACTTGCGAGGAATAAGTTGCATGACCTTAAATCCTCTTCAACTTTGCAGGTCTCGGCCAATTAGCTATTGACCTGGAGGCGGCATTTTCAATTGTCGTTTATACCCCGTCCATATGCAATGCACTTAGTCAGGATCCTGTCTCACAATTGACAAATAGGTGAAGTGTGTCAGTTTGCGTAGGGTCCGTCTTTTCAGAACTTAACACTGAAACTGATAGTGGACCTTTTAAATGATTAAATGAAAACGGCAGGGAGTAGAAGGCTAAGGTCTGGTAAGTCGCAGTCATTGGAGTTTCCTTCTCGTTCAAGAAACACAGGGATTCCACTGCACAGACATTACTTCCCGCAAGTATGTATAAAATATGAAACCATATCAAAGCTTTTCCAGATGGTCCTCGGCTGCAGCCATTTATTTTTTCACTTCTGGTTTCGCAAACATCGAGGACATAAACCTCTTGACCACCATGCTCGTTTGAGGCAAACATTTTGTTTGAATGGGTCCTCGCTGTCTACAAGAATGATTTTTTCCAGATTATCTCCGTTATCAAAGCACCAATCTTCAGTTTTCTTGGGTGAAACTTCTTTTTTTCTCTCCCGAAAACTGGCAGTCATTTGTGGAACAACGCAAACTCCAGTGAAAAGCTTCCGTCAGAATTTCTGGAACTACCCTCAACACCCAAGAGGAAAACAAATTCAAAAATTTTGAAAGAGTGGTCGCTGTAGCGTAGCGTAGTGGGCGACGCTCATACGCCGAAGGGTCTAGGATCGACTCCCAGCTCAACACCAATTTGTTGAATTTTTCACGGCATCACCTCTTTCGAGCTGCTGACAACACTCAAAGAGTGATAACTGTCTAAGAAAGCTTCTCAAATTTCGCCGTTCGGAGTCGGCAGAAAACTGTAGGTTCCTTCTACTCGTGAGAGAACAGTAGCGCCACAACACGAGTAGTTGATGAGCAAGCTAGGCCCTGGTCCCCCTTTGGACTGTAGCGCCAACAATTATTTTTATTAATTTTGAAAAGCTTGTAGTTTCTCATTTCACCTTCCTGGGGCTGTTGCGCAAAGACTTCACCGAGGTCATTACAGTCGTCAGGGGGGAATCGACCAGAGAATGGACTGATTTTGTTGATCGTGCAGAAAGAACGCACTATGTTCGCACTTGCTCAAGCCTCCTCAACCTTCAACGATCATGGAAAATCTCCCCTCCTCCCAATCGGCAACAGGATAAATCGCCGAACATTTGCCCTACAGAGCAGCCAGTCTGGACTCATTCAGGAAGCTTGACGGTACCTATACTGAGTCAAAAGCTGAGATCCTCTGGCTCATGCTAAAGACTCACTTTCCAGGGAACCAGATCACAACTGGGTTTAAACCAGTGCAAATTTTCGGAACTGGGGGTGAGCAGACAAATACCACCCGCAGAGGCTGGGATATATCATCGCTCGTGGGAACAAATGAAGGTATTGAGTACGTCGTTGCGTCTTTTGATGGCTTCAAGTCACCTGGAAACGATGGCATATACACAGCTCTGTGCCAAAGGGGCAAAAACCCACACCTAATGGATATGAAAAGAATTTTCACTACCAGCCATGCGTTGGCAAATATTTTAAGCTCGTGGCGCACAGTAAGGGTACCCATCGTACCAAAAGTTTTTAAAGTGGACTACACTCTCGTCAAAAATTGGCCTTTCTTACCAAGCTGAAGGGTAATTTTTTAAAAGCAATAGGAAAGTTTTTCAAAATAAAAAAACAACACATAAAATTCGGAAAAATGCATGAAATCTTTATTTGATCTGATAGTGTGGTCCATATAATTTAATGTTTGAAGATTATTTCATGCCAATGTTGACCTTGGCTGCGCCTCAAACGGTCCATCCGCTTAGTCCAATTTTGGCATACTCTTTCCAACATTTCGGTCGGTGTCTCACGAATATATGCTTCAATTCTGTCTTCTAATGCGTCAATTGAAGCGGGCTTGTCTGTATAGACATGAGCTTTAATACAGCCTCACAACAAATAGTCTATAGGCGTTAAATCGCACGATCTAAGCGGCCAATTGACTGGTTCCGAACGTGAAGTAAAATGTTCCCCGAACTCGCCTCTCAGTAGTCTTGTTGAAACCACATGTCATGCAAGTCAATCTCTTCAATTTTGGGCCAAAAAAAAAAATAAATATCATCCCACGGTAGCGCTCACCATTCACAGTTACGTTACGATTCGCATCATCCTTGAAGAAGTGCGGTCCAATGATGCCACCAGCCCATAAACCTCACCAAACTTTGACCTTTTCCGGATGCATTGGCTTCATGCTTCTGGCTGATATTCACTCAAAAATCGACAATTCCGCTTATTTACGTACACATTGAGCCAAAAATGAGCTTCGTCCATGTTTGACCATAAAATATAAGAGGAGCGCGATAAACTTCCTTAACAGAGCACGCATTTTGATAATAAAATTTAATATGCTTCCCAGCGGGACAGCGCTGCAAAATCTTGTTGAAAGAATTGAAAGTGCAGTTGACAGAAAAGAGCACCCACAGGGCATAGTCATCGACATAGAGAGTGCTTGCGACTTTTGATTGCATTTGCAACGCGGCCAAATAACACGGCGTAGATGAATCATTGGTGGTCGCCGAAGGGTCTAGGTTCGACTCCCAGCTCAACACCAATTTCTCGAATTTTTCACTGCACCACCTCCTTCGAACTGCTGACAACACTCGAAGAGTAGTAACCGTCTAAGAAAGCATCTCAAATTTTGACGTTCGGAGTCGGCAGAAAACTGTACGTCCCTTCCACTCGTGAGAGGACAGTAGCGCGCACAATTAGTACTAAAAGGTGACACCATTCTACTTTCCAATTAAGCTAAATATTTAGGTGCTACCAGGGATAAAAACTTCTTTGGAAAAAAACACATTGAGACGAAAACTTCCAAGGCGCTGTGAGACTTCTGGCAATCTAAAGGAGTTTTTGGTGGAATTTGAAATCTGGGCCTTTAACCAAAAAGATCGTATGGCGGTACACGACAATGGTAAAACCTCTTCTCTGATATGCATCAGTCGTTTGGTGGAACAGGCTTCCGCGCATCTACATGACTGCTGTTTTCACTAAGCTTCAAAGAACGGTCTGTCTCGGCTGCAAAGGGGCTTTCCCTAGCTGGGCTGGCCTGGCTCTGCTCTTGATGCGCTGATCAATCACCCTGCCCTTGATATTCACTTAATGGGATGCACAATCAAAGCCATCTCCCGGCTAAAAAGGAATGGTCTTTGTTTCAACTTGCACGTAGCTTTGATGACCTCTCACACCACAACTCCTATGACAAGAGTCTCATGTATATGCCGTCTGATGCAAGGTCACCAATGATCCAGCTGCGTCGCTTATACAAAGTCAACTTTCCCCTTGTCCAAGACTGGCTCTGGCCAAAAACTGAACCGAGACGGGAATGTAGTCGGATTTTCACGGACGGCTCCAAGACGACAGAGAGATCTGGAGCTGGGACCTTCGTGACAGACAACATTAGCCCTAAGGTAATTTCGCATCTGTCTTCCAGGCGGAAGCGTCAGCGATCCTTATGACCACCAACTATGTAGTGGAGAATTTGTGGAAGAGGCAAAGTATATGCGTCTGTAGCGACAGTCAAGCTGTGCTTAAGGCCATACTCAACCCTCTAACTACTTCCAAGATAGATAGATAGTTGAATCTCCCAATAGAACAACCAGAGACAGCATAACTCTCTATGATGCAGAATGACCAAGTGCATGCTCCCGAAAGAAAGCAAGAAGTCCGTGGCTTCCAAGATAGTACAGGAATGCAAGGCTTTAATTACTTTGGCCGGCAGACTTGTCTGGCTTACGGAACACGACGGGATCATGCGGAACGAGACTGCCGATGAACTTGTTTGGCTAGAATTAAAAGGAGCACACTGAGGACTGCCCGCGCCCTTTGTTAGCGTTTCCGCTGATGGCTGGGTCCCCAACAGCACAACCAGAGGTGGCATGACTCTCCAGGCTGCAGGATGACCACGTGCATGCTCTCGAACATTAGCAAGGAGTCCACTGCTCTTCTCCTCTGCCTAAATAGGAAAGACCTCTAACAACTTGTCGGCGTACTAACGGGACACTTAAGCTTCACGTCGGCTTGGGCTTAGTGATGGCACCCTGATGGCCTGTGAAGAAGAAGAAGACACTTCGGAGCACATTCTTTATCACTGTCCCGCCTTTGCTCGTATCAGGTGGCGGCTATTTGGCGCTGACGTGGTGAGAGCTGAAAGCCTAAGCTCTTTATCACAGAAGCGCCTTCTGGTTATTCTTCGGAAAACCAAAAAAACTCATTGAATGAAGGTTACTGTCTGGTAGTCCTATGACCCCACAAAACTTACCATACACAAGTGCCGAGTCATCCTCCGACGCATGCACAGGTCCCGCCGCCGCATGCTACACAATAAATAATAATAATAATTGTTGGCGCTACAGTCCAAAAAGGGACCAGGGCCTAGCTTGCTCATCAGCTACTCGTGTTGTGCGCGCTACTGCTCTCCCACTAGTAGAAAAGACCTACAGTTTTTTTCCGACTCCAAACGGCGAATTGGAGAAGCTTTCTTAGATAATTCTTACTCTTTGAGTGTTGTCAGCAGCTCAAAAGAGGTGGTGCCGTGAAATATTCGAAAAATTGGGAGTCGAACGTAGACCCTTCGGCGTGTGAGCGTCGCACTCTATCCCTACGCCACGGCGACCACATTCTGTTTTCTCTTCGGAAAGACACCAAAACACATTGAGTGAAGGTTACTGTCTGGCAGTCCTATGACCAGTGTTCGTGTCTGAGCGTTCCAGTGTATCCCAACCTCCAACAAAAAAAGAAAACAACAGAAAGGACCTGTTAAATTGCTTCAAATGTCGACCATTCATTGACACCTTTGACGTGTTCGGCACTCTTTCGCAGTTTCACTCATAAATACGAGGCGGGAATTAAAATCTGAATCCGCGTCCGTGTGTATTTTACGCGAAACTATTTATCACCGCGTCGCCGTTTCGGATATAAATAACGAGACACAAATTGAATCTCGTCCTGTGACAGCAATAAATTCGATTCGTCCCCCCTCTCACCTCTTGTTCCACGGTATTTTGCCCAAAAATCGCATTCACACAACCGGCAAACACAAAAAAAGCAACTCTCTGGAAAAACAACAAAAGCAGCAAAAAAAGCGCTGCACCGAGCAGGACATCAACAACGGAGAGGCGACGTACTAGCGCAAATGCATATATTTAATAAATTTATTTGCCTTCAGAAATGATTCACGTGCGTTGTAAGAGAGGCTGCGTATCGGGCGAGAGGGCTTCGCAGGAACCTGGCAATCACCTTCCTCCCCATCAACACGAGGCGCGCGGCACGGCACATCCTCCTCATATGGCTGCAGCCGGAGAGGGCATTCCCACACATTGGCGGGCTTGTTGATGATTGACAAACGAATGAAGCGATACCATGGATGCAGCGCATACATCTGGTGCCAGTTTGAGAGTGTGTGTGTTTGTGGGGCGGCCGACAGTTAAAGGGGCGGCGAGGGATATATTTTCACTTGGATCCGTCAATTTTCGCTAATAAATTGCCATAAGTTCGAGATATATGCGACCGGCTTATGATTTAACGCTCGAAAACGCTGATATCAGATTTCGGCATGATGTCGGACTTTATTTATTCCCGTCCGTCGTCCTGTCGCTTTGGAATGTGTGTCCGTCGCTTCGTGTGCGTGTGTGTGTGCAGAATGGGAAGTGGATTGGGACAAGATTCTCAATAAATTTCCCATAAATCAATTGCCTGAAGTTTTGCTCTGTTAAAAGTACACTGACGTCGCCGCCGCCGCCGTAAGGCCGGTCGTAAAGTGTGTCTACAAAATTGGATGACAGCGGTTGCGGATGAGTGTGGTGTTGGACGCTTTTATGGCCCTTAAATCATTTCGAATTGTGTCAGATGATTGTCTCGGAATTTAGCATCAGGTGTGAACGGTCAATTTCGGGCATAACCACTTGGACGGAGTGGGATTGAGAGGCTTTTGGGGTGCAATAGGTGATTAGTTGAAGAGTATAGGCCCCAGATATGCTGCTGACAAAGAAAATGTGTGACTTTTGTGGATTTTTGGGTCAGCAAAATGATCGTAAGTCTCCCTAGATGTTGACTAACACCAGCAAATTAAAACAACAAAGGCCCAGACAGTCGTCCCAACTTCGCGTATATATGGGTGACAGCGATGTAGGCTCATGAAGCCCTTAAAAGCGATACAAATTTTGGAACTTCAGAAGTTTGTTATACTACAGGACTCAATTTTCAATAGAAAGGCCTTAAAATAGGCCAAAAAGTTACAATTTGTGATGGAATTTGAAGTTTTGGACCTGTAAGAATGTGTCCTGATTTCATGTCCAATTTCAGAGCAATAGTAGACATGTAGAAAAAAGTCCTTATATGGGTGGCAAAGTGGCTCAAAAAAGTGAAAAAATGGTTCCGAATTCGTCCACATTTTTGCATTTTTGAATAGAGAACACAGTATGTGTCCTAACTCGTCATGCAAATCTGTAGGTCTCAGCATTGACTGTACGGATGTGTAACTAAATATAAACCAAATCCTTAAAAATCAATGAACTTGCAAGCAGCCTTGGCATTACGTCCTAATTTTTTTTTTTTAACTTTTCGAAAAAAATATTGTTTTCTCACAAATTCACTAGAAATAAAATAGAACGGGTCCTAGTCGTACGTTCAAGCCTTCGAAAACCCGTATGAAATAGTACAGGCCTTAATCATAATGCTGACAAAGAAGCAGTGTGTCTTTTGAGAATATTTGGGCCAGCAAAGCGACCATGATACTCACTGAATGTTGAAAAAAACCAGCAAATTCGAATACCAAGGGCCAAACAGTAGTTCCAACTATGTCTCTATGTGGAAGACAACAATATAGGCCCATCTAGCCCTCAAAACACGACAACAAATTTGAATCTTAATAAGTTTGGAATACTCCAGGCCTTAAGTTTGAAAAGAAAGGCCTCACAATTGGCCAAAACTTGCAATTTGTGATGGAAAATTTGAAGTTTCGGACCTGTACAACGAAGAATGTGCCATGATTTCATGTCCAATTTTAGCGCAATAGTAGAAATGTAGAAATACGCCTTTGTATGGTTGGCAAAGTGGCTTCAAAGTTATCCCCATTTTTGGATTTTTGAACGAACGAAACAGTATTGGTCCTAATCCGTAGGAATATTATGGGTCATAGTTCGTAGAACTAAGACCTTTTGGGCCAAATCTGTCAATTCAATGCTATTCATTATATGGTTGAAAATGTGAACCAAAACGATAGAAGTTAAGGAAATCTTTGGAAAACTAAACAATATAGGCCTTGATTGTGGTTTTGAAACCGATCGAAACAGCTTCGTCAAAATGACCCAACATTCATGAAAACCTCTCTCAGCTTTCGCACAAATCAACCGCAAATGAAATAGAACGGGCCCAAGTCGAGAGCTGAAGTCTTCCAAAACCCATAGAAAACTGTAATGTTTGCGCAGAAGTTTTAAGATCCCTTAAAGAACCACTCAATTTCCTACTCGGATAAATACGAAGATTCCAGCAAAGAGGTCATTACCTCACACCCTGACATATTCCGTTCGCAGCAAGCATAGCCCAACCGCAACCACAACAAGCGAACGGAAAACAACACCGAGGACAATGAAGCTGAAACGACCCGCTCTCCACTCAATTTCTTGATGGTTTGCAAATAGTGCAATAATTTTCCCAGATCCTCAGATCCTGTCATCATCTCCAATCGAATGTGTAATTCGTTTCCACATCTAGCAAGCGGCCTGTTTAAGAGACAATAACGCTACGCTTCGGTCCGCAAAAGTCGTGCGCGCGCACTTCAATACCGCACATAGGCAAAGGTTCATTGTCGATCGGTTGTGCGATGTGCTTCCCGCGACAGTAGTCGCCGTCGTCGTCGTAGAACATGGCCCGCATTATGCACTCTTCAAAAAACCAGGAGGAGCAAAGCAATTCCGATATAACCAACCTATAGAGGCGGCAGCCACCAACCGCCAGCCACTGGACACAACACACAGACGTGCTGCATCCTCTGGGAGAGCGATGCTCTTCCAATCCCGAGCTGCAGCAATAGTAACAGCAGCAGCAGCAACAGCTCCTCAATCGCAACTCGATTGTCGTTGCCGGTTGTCGGTCGGTTGCTTGCATGATTTCCATCGGGTGCTCCTCCTGCAAATGGCCATCAGCGCTCGCTCCTCGGCGATGGCAGTTCCTCGGAGATATATGCCAAAATGAAAGACAATGGAGCGATAAATCAGGGACACAGACCCGCAGCACACCGCGCATTGAAATTCCTGCCAGAGAAGGAATTGTGGAGAGAGAGAGAGAGAGAGAAAGAGAGATCGACCCAAGAGAACTATACCGGCCAGCGTCAGCTGTATGAGGGTAACAATATCTGAAATGGAATTCCTGTCCTCCTGTTCCCGGCTCGGTTTCGGACATCTTTCAGCGCTGGAATTATTTACCTTTCAGATGACAAAATACGGACGCAAATTATGTCCTTCTTTGCATTCGATGGTCGGGAATGTGTGCGCGCGGATTTATGTGGGCTTGAGGAATGAGAATTGATGATGTTCCTCGGGGAGTAACCTTCCGCTGTTGGTCTGTTGTTGTCCTTTTGCGTTCGTTCGTCTTGTTGCCTCTTCGTTGCCCTTGTCATGTGGCGAGAGGCGAGTTGATAAATCTCCGAACCGATTGATTGCAGGCATTTTGTTGGTCTCCCTTCCTTTCGCACTGTGACTACACCACGTTTCCAAAGATCTCGCCCACTTTCATCATCGTCTGCTACCGCGTCGAACGCTGTAATCAGTCTCCGTCCCACGGTGGGGTGCTGTTCCTAAAACACGAACCGATGACATTATAAATAATGAGCGACATGCACGTAAAATTAGAGACGACCGTCCACCCAGACCGTTGTGGCTTGCATCCCACCCTCACCCACTCGGCAGACGAGTTCATATGTACCCTGTCGTCGCTCTGCCTCAAGGTGCAATACAACCAACCCCCAAAGCCACAGATGGACACATGACCGATGCGGCCATCATCATCATCAACCCGGGCCACAGAGCCAGCGAGCAGCTCCAAGAAAGCGGATGCGCCACCAAGACCAGGGCGATGCTGAGAAAAATGTGCCATCATCATTACGGGGCATCTAATTATAACTTAAAGATACGGATGGCTACCAATTATTTACTGCAGACACAACCGGCGCGCTGTGCTCGTATGCGACCGACCGTCCAACCCATCCAAGGGTGGAGTGACGCACGGGCAATGGGCTATAATTCCTATCCAATCTGCGACCCTGAACTGACTGCTTAATTAAACGCTGACCAGAGAGCGAGTGCGGCAGCGGGGGCACCGTGGGGTTGTAGTTAGCAAGAAGTTTTTCTGTCACATCGCTCCCGCCCCCCACCGGCGACCACGACGACAACGACGGCGAAGTGATTGGGTTGAGGTGGGTGTGCAATGCGACGGTCTTTGCCGTTGAACTTTGGGAAGACGTGATTAGGGACGACACATCTTGAATTGAATGACTTGTCGTGTCTTCTTTTTGGGGAGTTGTAGTGACGTTCTACGTGATGAACGAATTGAGTGGACTGATGATGGCGAAGGATGGTGAACGATGGAGTTGATGGTTTCCTGCCGGGGGTGCCAGACTGAGTGAAAGATGAGGAGGCATTCATTGTTTTAATAGTTGGCCTTTAGGGAAAGTTATGTGAGGCGTGGTTGAATGTCGCATGTGGTTACTGGACACGGAGATGGATTGAGACTTGTGGGTTCGTAGACAACAGTTTGAAGACACTGGCCCGCCAGAGGTCACATTGGGATCGAAAAGGCAAAGGGATTTAATTCTTAAAGCCAATGGCCAATTCAATGAGTTGACTTTGATTGAGATGACTAAAACTATGAGTAATCTATGAGTTTGGGTACACTTGGGTAGCAAGAAGCCTGTCAAGCAAATGTAAAATTCTTCATGAGTCGATTCCTGCTCAACCAAACATTGGAAAAGTCACGACTTGTTGCTCATTTATGGGCTATGAGACAGTGGGTTATCAAAGGACGACTGCGTGGCTAATGTTTGTGCGGAAACAAACAGCAGAGCAGATTCTTGGTTTCTGCGAGAGAAATGTTTTTATCTGCTGAGGCTAGCGCGACAATTTGCTATAGACGTGTGCCTCAGTCATAAGCCACTCCCGGTCATGTGCTAGCCGCCGCTTTGCACGTACAGCTGATTGGAGTCCAACCTCAGTGTGGGCTTCGTTCTGAGCACTGACCTTCGGAGTTGGATTCGAAGACTTAACGAGCGAAATAATTGATGTCTGAGGCCAAATCGTTTGACAAGAAAAATGTCAGTGTCACAAACAACTTTAGGGACATTTTTCTTAGGACGACCAAGAATCTCGTGACTCCCTTCGGGTAGTATCCAAGCCTCTGCGCATAAAAGCATTATTGGAGCAACCAAGGGCGCAAAAAGGGATGTCTTGATATTTCTGTATAGGGCTTTATACGCTCAAGAACGGTGTCATTGCTTTTCTTGTCTTCAGAGCATAGACAGATAGAGTCTACTTCCAAGTTTAAAACCGAACAAAACTCCCGGAGTGGACAAACTGACCGCAGAACTATTTAAAGTAGGTGGAGGTGACATGGATAGGCGCATGCACACTCATCTGTAAAATATGGTCGGACGAAAGTGTGCTCGATGAGGGGAATCTAAGCGTCATTTGTCCAGTCCACAAGAAAGGAGACTCCTTTGACTGCCCAATTATCGCAGAATCAACCTTTTCAACATCGTCTACCAGATTCTCGCTGCCGTATTGTGTGAGCGTCTGACACCTCTGGTCCACAACCTGATAGGTTGTATCTGTGTGGTTTCAGACCAGAGAAGTCCACAATAAACCAGATCTTCTTATTACGGCAAATCCTGGAAGAGACTCAAGAAGTGCGATACTCACCACCTATTCGTCGATTTTAAGGGCGCATTGGACAGTGTACATAGGGGCAACCTATATAGCGGCAATGTCTAGTTTTGGCATTCCTACCAAACTCGTCAGATTAGAATGACAATGGAGAACTTCCGCTGCTCCGTCAAGGTCGGTAACGAACTCACCAAGACCTCCAACGTCAAAAAAGGTTTTATGCAAGGCGACGCACTGTCATGCGAATACTTTAACATCATCCTCGAGAAGATCGTACGTAACCCACAAGTCAACACCAGAGACACGTTCTTCCAGAAGTCAGTTCAATTTCCGGCTTACGCTGATGGCTTTGACGTGATTGGACCACAGCGAGCCGTCAATCAGGCGTTTGATGGCATTGAAGCAAAAGCGCCTAAAATAGTTCTGGCGGTTAATGAGGGCATAACAGAGTACAACAAGAAAGGACGCACAACATCGATGTCTCGGACAGAGCATCATAGGTAGTCAAGGTCTTCGTCTACCTCGGCTCCGCGGTAAATAGAGACAATAACACCAGTACCGAAATCAAACGTAGAATCAGTGTATCGCCAATCGCTGTTTCCTTGAGCTCAAGAAGCCATGGAGAAATGAAGCCCTCTCTCGAAGGACTAAGCTCGCTTTGTATCACAGCTTGATGATCCCAGTCCTACTCTATGGCGCGAAAACCTGGACATTTCCAAAGGCGGTTGAAGAAGCCTTTAGCCTTTTTGAGAGAAAAGTTTTGCGTGCGATTTTTGGTCCTGTTTACGTTGATGGAAGAGGATGATGCATCTGGAGGAGAAGAGTTATCGACGAACTCTATGGACTGTACAACGACATGCTTCTGATCAAGCGCTTAAGATGGCGAAGCCATGTAGAGCGTATGGACACCACTGCTCCGGTTTTAAAAGTTTTCGAATCTGAGCCATTGGGACAATGGAACAGAGGACTTCCTAGGTTAAGTTGGCGCCCACAAGTAGAGAAGGACCTCAATCAAAATGGAGTGCGCAAGTGGAAGCAGCTAGCGAAAGATCGTGGTGGCTGGAGAGGCATGTTTGTTGAGGCCCAGTACCACCGTGGACTGTAGTGCCACAAGATAAAGAAGAATTTCCAAGACGTCAGCGCTGGTGGATCAGTTTCGTAGAAAACAAGTCTCATCACAGCCGCTTTCAAAGTTTCAGATAGGCATTTTGATTCTGTTGTCGACGTTGAAATTATCGGCCTAAATCAGCAGTTGTATAGATTCGTGGGAGATATTATTTATTTTTATTATGATTCATGTCTACACACAGGGGGCTCATCAACTTTCTCGGTGAAGTCTGCGTCACCGGCATTATGCAAAGACAGACAAATTTTGCAGGGATATCAAGGCGAGACGAGGCACGGGATTCCTTTTGGCTCTTTGCACCGCCGTCCTTTCGCAAAGATGGGCGAATTCTCGAAGGATGGCAAATCAAGACAAGGCACTGTTTACCTCGTGGCTCTCTAAATTGCCGTCTTTTCGCACAGACGGACGAAACCTGCAGGCACTCCAAGGCTAGGCAAAGTGCTTTATACTTCCTGGCTATTTCTGAAGTAAGGGGCCCTCTCCCCGCCGTTCTTCTGCAAGGACGGACGAGTTCTCCAGAGATGCCAAGGCAAGGCTGTGTATACCTCGATGATGGGTATCGAATTAGCGCTGCTGCAGCGAAGGCAATGCACCATCGACTTGTCCACATCGAGCAGCACTGTTCTGCTTAAGAAAGGCTTTAACTCAAAGCCTTGAGTCTTGAGAAGAAAAAGAAGATGAGTCCTCCGAAGAGACCATTCAAGGAAGAATGCAGCATGAATAACGTACATCAAAGTAACCAACGCGACCCGCCAGCAAATGGCGCATTTCTCCAAACTGATGGTCTTAAAGCCGGGCTCAGAGACTGATTCACTCCCTCCTCAGCAACTCCTTCCAAAAAACCAAAAAGCAAAAAAGGCCACCAATTCTCAATCAGCCCCTGTGACAGATATGACATGTCCCTTCTAATCCTTGACCCTCTCACAGAATTTACAACCCAATTAGACACCCCAGACTCGCAGGGGCATAATGAAAAGTCTTAAGACCTCCGAATTAAATGTAATGGCCGCCCATAGCACAGCACAGTTCTGGCCCCGGGGCACTGGGTTAACCCTTGTTTCTCATAATCAATCCCATCGTTAGCCTCCCTCGACCCGATGTGCCGCAGTGTCAACCACTGTGAATCGCAAGGATATACCATTTCTTTCCCATCATCGTGAGACGCTCTCCGTGCGTGTCTTGGCTTTGGGTTCGCTTCGCATATCATTACGAGCGAGCGGGGCAAAAAGCAGGCCACACAGTCAGTCGGGCGATGGTCGGGCAAGTGTCTGTCAGTTTATTTGTTGTCCCGGACGACACGGGTGACATGGATGTCGCGTGGTTTCTTTTTAATAAAATGCTTTGGGTGTGGGCATGGCATCTCTTCTACGCATTCCTTGTGAGCCTTTGGCATCGTTAGCCAGATACACTCTTCTCCAATCGACCTATAAACATCACACAACAGGGAGTGTGAGGGATGGAGAGAGCGGGAGAAACACAAGTGTAGGACTCTGGGACAGTTGGACGACGGGTTACAAGTGATGCAAAGTAATGTATGGCTGCTATGGCCTGTCACTTAGTGTTTATCGATGTCGCATTGTCTTGGCGGTGTGACAGTTAAGTGGACATTATGCGTAGGAGAGGCTTTGCAGTTATTAAATTCTCCCCGCAAGGACTTTTAATTAAAACCACCACAAGCGGCAGACTTTTCTTGGGAATTTATGGTAAATTGTCGGGCTGGTGGCAGCCCCGTGGAAGGGGTGGAATTCGATTGAAGGGACAGGGACACTTGTCAGGATTGTCTGCGACGGAATAACAAGAGGAAGGAAATTCAAAGTCGAAGGGGCGTGGGTTACTGTTCAGTAAGTGAAAATGAGAGAGTTAGCCTTTGGTGGAAATGGCGGATGCCCAAGCAAAATTGAAAGAGTGTGCTTGTGTCTCGAGGATGACTTCTTTTTATTGGTTTGCAGCAAAGTTGAAGGAAGTTGCTGAAGAAGCCAGACAAGGTGCTATCTTTCAGTCAACACGGAACGCGCTGTTCCAGGTCGCTAAAGTTTGAAGAATTGTAGAACGCAACAACTGGGTGTATGTTACCGTCTGGGACTCATTTCTAAGACTGATACTTTCAACAGACCGTCACCAGGGGTATCAACAGCTACGTAGTGCCGGACTTTGTCTACTTTGGTTAAAAGGTAAATAAGGAGAACAGTATCAGCACCGAAGAATCTCTCCACTGCATTTTTTTGAGGGAGCAACAACATTGAGTAAGAGAACCCCTTCCTTGCGAGACATAGCTGGCTTGGAACAGCACTTGGACCAATTCTGCACAGCGGTATGAGACAGGAACTTGAAACATTTATGAGGAAGTCTTTTCGAGACTGCGTTGCGTTGATGAGTTTTGAGGGGAAGATTGAACAACGCTTTTTTACTGGTTGTGTGGCTGAATCGTCTATACAAAGCCTCTCATGGCCCTGCAGAGTATTAAACCTCCAGCCTGAAAGAAACTTTAAGTACCAGATATTGAGACAGCTTATCGAAGCCTGAAATCGTCCAAGATCGAGAACATAGGTGGAGATGGACCTCAACCAACGTGAGGTGCAACATTTGAGCCGGATACTGGAAGATGGCGCAAACTGCGTAAACGTTCGATCAGTTTAAGAACTTGCATTTTGCTGGGTAGAATGCGACACCCACATGCCTAATCAAGCCTAAGTTCACAGTTTTGTTTTCAGGACCGAGTTTCTCGCTTCACGGAACCACTTCTTATTTGGTCGGTCAGTTAGTGCTATTCTATAGAATTAACCCGAAGCGACATGTCGACAGTGAATCCTGTTTTCTGAACAACGAACGTGGCTAGGCTCCTCGGCTTGGATCAGTTTGAGCTTGACATCGATCTTAGGCTGTATTTTCTTCCAGTTGAGGTCAAACAAAAAGTGACCGAGGCCTATCATTCACTCTGACCACTGGTTGATGTGTGGTCGACAGTTGTTACTTGTCTGTATTCTTTTGAAGATTCCATGAAATTGGGGTGATGTGGTCTCAGCAATATGGCCAGGTTCAATTTTGGCTCAATTTGCATCATACCCTTCTGGGGGGCTTTTTCGAAGGTTGGAAAATACTGGGCTCTAGCGGTGAGACTCGAAAAGTGGTTCATTGTACTACCAGACAGATGTGGGATTTGGTTTCACGTGATCACCTGCCTTTCGCCTTCATCTTCTTCTGGTATTTCTCAACCCACATGCCTCTCCAGCCAGCACGATCTTTCGTTAACGCACTCAAAGTTGGTTGAGGTCCTTCTCCACTTATGTGCGCCATCTTAGCCTAGGTCGGCTTATATCACGGGGTCCATTTTCCCAAGAGCCGACGATAACGCAAGACTAGACGTCGTAGTTACCCAAGTACCAAATTGAGCTTGAGGGATAATCATCCCATTTTTGTTTGATGCGAGACCTTCCTCAAACCTCTGCCGCACTCTAGGTCGTAGCGCCCGGTTGAGAATGCAACTTTACACTGAGCCGGGAAAGTCCACTAACCGCCTTGGCCAGAACAGAGTGAACAACAGCTAGAGAAGTCAGAAGAGTACATTAACCTCGACTCTTCCCGGGATGTTGGGTAATACACCACAATCACCGCGATACACACACAAGTGGACCTACCGCTCGGTCAGGCTGAAACCGAAGTTCCAGGGGCTCCTGTCCTCCAGTGGCACCAGAATATAGCCTCTGGTCAAGCTGTCCCTACCAGTCAGCCACCGTCAAAACCTGGGTTTGGCAGCCGCTATCCCGTCACAAGATGATCTTTTCTCCATCAGTGTTTTTATAACTAAATGTAAACAGTGTTACGAATGTGATTTTGGATCATCAAAATCCAGTCACGTCACCTGGATCATGTTTAGATAGCAATTGGCGATAAAGACGTTGTTGATTCTATCTAGTGTTGGGCCAATGAAAATGAGTTCCCAAATGAAGAGATCCTTCCCGACAGCCATGTTACACTTAAGGCAGCAGCGGCTAATTCTGTAGTCCATACAGCCCCGAGTGTTTTGACGATTGGCAACATTTAATCAAACACAACAAAGTGGACCTCGCCTGGGTTGCTAAATATGCAAGGATTGTTGTCCTCCGTAGGTCTTAAAATCAGAAAAGAAACTCGATATGCTTACATACTCAAAATATCAAAACAACGAAAGACCCAAAATCTGGAAATGCCCAAAATACTGAAAACATAAAATTTGATAAGCGGTTGGAGTTGGCATAATAATTAATAATTGTTGGCAATACAGTCCATAGGGGGACCAGGGCCTAGCTTGCTCATCAACTACTCGTGTTGTGCGCGCTACTGTTCTCTCACGAGCAGAAGGGACCTAAAGTTTTTTGCCGTTATTACCCTTTGGTGTATGTCAACCCACCGTGGAGTTGACATACACCAAATAAATCACCAGAATAAGGCAGTCAGGGTATCTAGCTTCTGGTTAAGCAGGCGCTACCTGTCAGGCTCCTTCAAAACTTTGGTCTGTTAGCTGCCATCCCGCCACAAGATGGTCTTTTCTCCATCAATGTTTCCGTTGACACTGATTTGATTTATAAAAGCTAGTCACATCATCTGGATGTACTTCCAGACAGTAACCTTGACTTAATACAAGGAAAACCGGCAAGCGAATCCATGATTAACATCCTAGGTGACTAGGTCCCGCTAAGCAACCGCCACCCGATGCGAGCAAAGACGGGAGAATGACAGAGGGAGTGCTCTGCAGTGTATTCAACTTCTTTACAGGCGTAACCTAGGGTACCGTCACTTAGCCCCAAAACGCTTAAGAGCTGAGCGAAGGTGAAGTTCCCCGTTTGTACGCAAATAAGTCGTCAGTAGTCAGTAGAGATAGAAGAATAGCCGCGAATTGCTTGCTGACTTTTGGGTGCATGCATTTGGTCAGGCTGCATCCTTGAGAGTCATACCATCTCTGATCAGGGTTTCGGGAGACCCAACACTCGACGAAGCCCTTATCAAAGACGTTTGCAGTGCGTTCGACTCCTGTGAATGGCTCCATTGATCATTGACAAGCTTATCGGCAGTCTCGTTCCACATAATCCCGTGATGCTCTGGGACCCAAACAGTATTGACGAATCTAGTCTGCCGACCAAATTAAGGGAAGACTTCCAATTCGGACCTAACTTGGAAGTGTTTAAAGGTATGAGTGGGGTCATAAGAACAACTTGATTGTCGCCGTCAATGTCATCGGCACATATCAGCAGTTACACAAGTTCGTGGAAGATGGCGCTTCTGGTGCTCCTGCTTCAGGTCCACACACAGGGCGTACATCAGCTGCTTCGATGAAGTCTGTGCCACCGGCCTTATATAAAGATGGACGAGTTCTGCAGGGATATCAAGGCCAAACGAGGCTCGCAGCACTTTCGTCCTTTCACAAAGATGTGCAAATTCTGAAGAGATGGTAAGGCAATACAATACACTTTCTAATTCTGTATGCCTTATGTCTCGCTGCACTTTGGTCCTTTCGCAAAGATGTGCAAAATCTGAATACACTGTTTACCTCTAGGACTCCAAGGCTACACAAGACGGCACATAGCTCATTGAATGGGATGCCAACTCAAGACAAGGCACTCTACACCGCTTAGCGCGGGACCACCGTCCTTCTGTAAAGACGAACGAATTCTGCCAAGAGAAGATGTGGCTCTATATACCGCACAGCTCTCTGCAGCTACGCGGCGGCGCCGTCCTAATGCAAAAACGGACCAAGTTTAAGCAAGGCGCTATAAAGCTTGAATTCTTTCCTATGCAACCTTTAGGTCCATAAGGGGGAACAAAATGCTCCAGGGCATTTTTTAAGTCGAAATAAATGTTTTACATAAGGTCCTGACTGCTTGGATCGAATGAAGAAGAGGACGTAAGAGCGCTGTGCGAAGGTATGGAGGTAGCATCAAAGGTTTATACACATCGAGCAGCGCTGTCCTTCATGAGAAGGTCCTTAACTCGCAAACTTGAGTCCCGAGAAGAATTAATCCCTTTATCCTCCTGTTAAAGAAGGGCGGCTACAGACGCAGATACTTAGTCCATTCCAACTTTTCTGCCGATATATTTCGTGGCCATTAGGATCGCATACTTTTGCAACTGGAAGACCGATGCGAAATTACATAAAGAGATGTGAAGTCTTACGTTGTCGTTTTCCACGAAAGCCACAGCTCCAGATGCCTCCATCGTCTTGGAGTCGTTCTTGAGAGTCCAAGTACACTCCCTTCCCGGTTCAGTTTCTGGCCAGAGCCAGTCCTGGACAGAAGGAAGGTGGATCTAATATAAACGGCGAAACTGAATTTTTGAAGTTCTGCGTGCGATTTTTGGTCCTGTTTGCATTGATAATAACCGGAGGGAAGATACTAGAATAATGACAAACTCCATGGGCTATACAGCAACATGTGCCTGCTCAAGCGTCTTCGGATACAATGCTTAATATGGCTAGGCCATGCAGAGCGCATGGACACCACTACTCTGGCCCAAAAAGCCTTCGAATCAGAGCCATTGGAAGAATGCACCAGAGGACGGTCTGGGCTAAGATGGCGCACAAAAGTGGAGAAGGACCGAGTGCGCAATTGGAGGCAGCTAGCGGAAGATCGTGCTGACTGAAGGGGCATGTTGGTTGAGGTCCAGGTCCATCTCGGTCTTTAGCGCCACAAGAAGAAAAAGAAGGAACTGGATTGTTGCTGTCCCCGCATCAGAGGGTACATCCATGAGGTTAGTGTCATAGGAAATGTGGTTCACGAGGTTGAACCAATAACTATTCCTTTTAGACGGGAGATGGCCTTGATTGTTCATTCCATGATGTGTGGGTCAAGAGAAGAGGCCACTGAAGAGACTCCAGACGCCAACACCACACACACTGTACCCATGATACTATCCAAAGTGTTTAAAAGAATTTTCAAAAAGTACCCCAAAAGAACACAGTGCTGGAAATCTTCTCGACGCAACAATTGTAGAAACTGGCATGTTCCAGTAGTTACGAAAGCTTACAGCTGTCCTCAAATATGCATCCCTGTGTGTCCCTTATGAAACTCAACTTCTGAAAACAGAACATGGGCGATCTCATTTGAAGTCTAGAGAAACGCTCAAACAAACCAAGAAACTCATCAAGCTGTCCAATTGTGACTGTTTAAGTGTACCTTCCTGTAGCAGGGTCGAATCCTTCACATTTGTTACGAAATAAGGATCCGTTCAGAACGTGTTCAAAATATTGTTTCGCAAATAAAGAGATCAATGTGCAAATTGGGGGAGGATATCTTGAATTTTTCCTCAAGAGCTCATCGAGCACATCACTTCAATGGTTCAAACAACCAACAACTGCACCCATCCCTCTGTCCAATTACACTCGAAACTTCCTCCCTAATTTCACTCAATGCCCTCATTGCCAACACTTGTCTCATCATCCAAAACATCGCATCGTGGTGACACTAGTCTAGTTCTGTGGACATTTGCTGCCACCCTTCCCCTCTACACCCACTGACCAACATCATCCGCATCCGTACCGCTCGTCATGCTGCTCATCTAGTGTTTCGTCGTTCTCGGGCAGAGAAAACTTTTCGGAGAAAAACTTTCCAACGCCAGACAACGTGTTGGCCATGCATCACATCGCTGTCATCACATTAATAGCTGCCGACAGATGGCCTCAATTAGTGAAGAAATTAAATAATTTCGTCAGCCAGAGATACCCGCCCCCTCGCCCGGCATCGCCCTTCGTCACAGCGATGGACGGAGGAGCAGCCATCGGACACACGATTCCCATCAAATGGAGTACATCACCATGACTGATGGAGTCATGCTGCTCGGCCTGGTGTGTAGGAAGATCAGAAGCTGCAACACCGATCGGCGGGAGTGTGTGTGTGTCGGCGCGCAGCGCGGAAGACAATAAATCAGCGTTTAATCGACGGAATTAATTAAAATATGCAACGCTACTCGCCGTCAGCTGCCGCCCAGGCCAAAGGGTGGCGGCGGAGGCGGCCGGGGCTTGAGCCTAGAACACATGCGTGCCTCCTTTGCCAAGGGATTTGTATCAATATCGACCTGCAAACATGATTCCAATAAATTAATATTCATGGAGGATATTTATAGCTGCCGCCGACAGCGATCGGTGGAACATTTTATCTCGTGTGTGCAACTGATTCGCGCGTCCGATATCGCTCGCGTACTCACCTAGCGCACACGCACATTGTGGGATGTCGCGTCGTCGTCGGTCGGTTGGCTGATAACGTGCGTGCGCTCCGAAGGCATGTCTAGGCTGGGAGATTGAATTTCTTGGTCATAGTACAGTGGGGCTCAAAGATACCACCAGATTGGGAATCGGTCCCCTTTTCGACATCTTAAAGCGAGTCACTGAGAGTTTAAGACAAGGTACCTGGTGGTGATGAATGCGATGTTGTGATACAGTCATCAAGAAGAGGCTAAGGAAAAAAATTCAGGAACAAGGAAAGTCACTTGAGGGCTACCAATAGCGAAGTATACACCAAGGACAATGAACCGTTTGTGCTTTCGAAAGAGATGATACAACTTGGAATTTCTTGTTTAATTAAAAATCACGATTAGGGCTGTAAAGCTAGGGCTTGGGCAGGACTTCCACAGAATGCGTATTTAAGGTATCGATTCAATAATCAAAACCACTATAAATTTGCATTACAATTCTGTATGTTTTCAGAGGACGAAAAACGTTTGCTACGCTAAAACATCAAACTGTTATTTAAGAAGTCAAGTGTTATTTATTTATTTATTTATTTAAGAAGTTAAGTCAAGTGTTATAAAGAAGTCAACACCAAGAATGATAAGGAATTGAATATATACCAAAGACATTGAACTCTTTTCGATCTCAAAACGGAGGGTATGCTTGGCATTTTTGGTTTCACTTAAAATCTTGATGGGGACTATGAAATTTTAGCTCCCATAGAACTGCCGAGATGTGCGCATTTCAGGTTTCGTTTCAAAAATCAAAACCACTTTAAATTTGGAATAATATTCTTTTTCTTCTTATGGCGCCTCAGTTTCGGGTGGACCTGAGCCTCAACCAACATGCCTCTCCAGCCAGCGCGATCTTTCGCTAGCTGCCTCCAGCTGCGCACTCCAAGTTGGTTGAGATCCTTCTCCACTTGTATGCGCCTCCTTATCCTAGGTTGTCGTCTGTTGCGTTGTCCCAATGGCTCAGATTCAAAGACTTTTCGGGCCAGAGCAATGGTGTCCATACGCTCTACATAAACTAGCCGTCTTAAGCGTTGCATCCGAAGACGCTTGACCAGACGCATGTCGCTGTAAAGTCCATAGTTCATCGTTAAATCTTCTCCTCCAGATGCCATCAACGCAAACAGGACCAAAAATCGCACTCAAAACATTTCTCTCGAAAAGGATTCTTCATCCGTCTTTGGTAACATTGAGGTTTCCGCTTCATAAAATGAACTGAGATGATCAAGCGTCGAGAGACTGCTTCATTACTCATTTGCCTCTTGAGCCCAAAGATACAGCGATTGGCAAGAGTGATTCCCATTCTTGATGACAAACTCTATTCTTTTTGCCCAAGCCAATTCTGCTGTCAAGATCGGAATTCGATAAGCTTAACATAGGCTGATATTCCAAGTCTATGGCCAAAGAGGAGGGTTGAGAGCCGAGGAACGAATATGAAAAGCTGAGGGTACTGTCCCCATCTAAGGAGTGAATGGGACTAGAAGTGACAGCTAGGAGATCATTTATAAAAATGAGGAAGAGTGTCGGAGACAAAACGGAGACCTGTGGAACATAAGCATTAATGTGGTCAGTGTCAGACTTGAACCCATCCAACGTGTATTGAATGGTTTGAAAGTTAGTTTCTTACCTATTTAAGAAAAGATTTCTTGACGCCAAAATCACAAGAGTGCCTGATATCAGACTGTTAAATGCTTGCAACGATCTTGCCTTCTTTTACGTTGTGCAAAGATTGGTTTTAGTTTCCGCTGAGATATGCTTTCAAATCACCAGTGGACCTGTTGTTGCGGAAGCCTTATTGCCTGTCACTCAGAAGCTTCTAGAGGTTTCAAGATATTTCATAAGCTGATGCTATACTTAAAAGAGTCGTCCAGAGTTTAATCATTTAAATAGACCACTTTAAACGCAGTCGTGCGTCGAATCAAAGGTAGTTCAAGTTCACTTTCAAATGTATTTTATTTCATACAACAAATCAAACCCCATGATGAATCGCGCCTTTCTATTGGAGATGTCATACATCGTTTGTGTATTACTGTGAGTCAAAAAAGACAGAATTTGGTATAATTCATGGTTTTGGAATCACTAAACTGCACTTCGCCGAAATCTCGACTCATACATGTACTACCCCAAATACGGTTTGTACCTGGTTGGGCACTTTGTGACTTCCAGTTATTAAAGAAACTTAGAAGACCATATTATGGACTCCATGGACTCCATGAACTTTCTGGCCACTTTTGCCTCCGCGGATTCCGTGGCCTCCATGTACAAGGATGTTTGCCCTGTCCCTTACTCCCTGAGATGAGGTAAACGATTTGACGAGGCGAACAACAAGTGCATAAGACCCCCTGATATATGCGCAAGCAAAGATGGACATTTTTATAGTTGACCATTTAACTCAAAGTCTTTAATTGTTAATAAGTCCATTCCTTGTAAGTCGATGATGTGTTTCCAGACACCAAATATCTCTTTACGATTGCTTAAGCTTTTACCACTTTCAATGATTGCGCTTCAACCTGGGATATAACGTGCAATTCATTGAACAAGAGTTCTTACTTGGCTCGATCGATAATAGGCTGTCTTCATATCAGCGTAGTTTGTTCAAGTCGATATCCGGTTAAAAGAGCCAGGTGTGTTGCACCGTCTCCCGGGAGTGGACTCTATGGTCTATGCTGGAAAATTTATTTCCACCCGCTATGCAAAAGCTACCCACTCCAAATTTGGATCCTCACTCTTTTGGATTAGACGATGTCATTGAAGGGCTCAGTCACACACACACAGTCTGTCGTTACATTTCTACCTCCACTCACTTTCACTCGTTGCCTATCACGATGAGACCCAAAAAACGCGTTTGGGTCATTAAGTGCGACTGAGACGATTAATGTCCTGCAGAGGCTTAAACTTTCCCAAAAGCCGGCGAAGTTACAGAACAGGGTGAGGATCTGCTTTTAAGAGAGCATTGTGTGCCCGTGCATTGCTTTGTCTTTTCAAATGAGCAGAGATTGTGCACAGCATCTCTTCCTTAGACCTCAGGGTAATAATAGCTCGTGTTATGCGCGCTTCTGTTCTCCCACGTGTAGAAGAGATCTTCAGTTTTTTGCCGACCCCGAAGTTTAAGAAGCTTTATTAGACAGTTTTTAATCTTTGAGTGTTGTCAGCAATTCGAAAGAGCTGGTGCCATAAAAAATTCGAGGTGTTCACCCGGGGATCGAACCTAGACCCTTCGGCGTGTGAGTGTCGTAGACAGCCGTTGAAAATGAACTTTTAAGAATTGGCGCCGTCGTGCGACTCTAGACAAACCTTTAAGGAATAACGATGAATTCAAATGTCTCATTTTCGTCCTTACTGACCGTGATCAGCACCGTCACCCTACAGAAACAGTTTATTTTTGTCTGAACAACAAGTGTGGAAAGACATTCGTCTGCAAATCTTCGCTCTGTAAACGCTGCCACACGCCGTCTAGAAATCAGTAAATTGGTGTTGGTTCTCAGTCGGCGCATTTCCTTATCCTTGCTCCATTCGTACACCTCTTACAATGATACAGTGCAACAAAATGTTTATAACTTAAGAACCCTCCATTCTAGAATTGATCCTCAATTGAAATGTAGAATTTGTTCCTTCCAGTCCAACCTTAAACATGCAGCATACTGCCGATCCTGTACATTTGTCAGAACTAGGTCTCCTTTTAAAACAAACATACACGACAGGCCGACGAAAAACTCAAAAACGTACATGCTTGGCGCATAAATCGTCTAGATGCTTACAAAATGAATAAACCGCCAGCTTGCAGCACTCCAACGCTTTTCAGCTTGTTCCAACGCAAAACTTTTAATCCACACTGTGTCTCCATTGATCCTACTTCGACAACATCGTCGATCGTCGATAGTCGATAGTCGTTGCGGTTGCGTGATGGATTCACTTTGTACCCGCTGCACAGCAGTATCTGCTGCAGCATTCCGCTCAAGCTCCGCCTAATGGAGGTAATTATATCAAACTCCGAGGTACCCGTCTACATGAAGGATCATACCGCAGCACAGCGCCGACCAGAGCACTCTGTGGCATCCAATTAGCCCGTTTTCATCAGAAATCCTCCAATTATCCCCACAAACACACACACACACACACACACAGAAGCACACTGAGCTGCGCAGAGGGACTGCGCTCATGCACAGACACACATGGACACCTTGTCATGGGATTCCATGCCAGCTATGGCATGCTCAACAGGAATTTTCGCCTCCTGTTCATACGTCAAAGCGTAACATGGACTCCTTCGGTTATTTATTGATCCCCGCGGACGTGGGGGAGCGATCCCCTCGAGGAGCAGCGCCGATTCCACGCCTTATCAGTCATCAAGCGTCGTTTCAATTGGGGCTGATCTTCACCATTGTGCACCCGCGCGTCTGCGTGTGTGTGCGGATGAGGCTGTCGTTCGGTCGGATCCGTGCACCTGTTATTTATGTATCTAGAATGTTAGGCGTGGAAAAGTGAATTCGCTAACGAGCCACTCACTTGCTATCGCCTTCACGGAATCTTCAGCATCTCCCCTAGCGTGTAGGACGCCTGCAGATCCTTATCGCGCCGGTGTCTGAGATGCAGCTCTGATTGAAATGCGACTCCATTATGTCACAGCGCCAAAAAGGTCATGCCACAGCCATCGCACGCGCTTCACTGACTCCGGCCGATGCTTCCAGGAAGCCCGCGTTCCGACTGAACAGCAGTATTGTACCCACATCAACCATAAATCACTCCATCTTCGACCACAAATCACTCTACGACAAGTTTCCAACCGAAAAACCAGAAAAAACCGAGAATTGTATCGACAAGGGGAAAAATTGTTTCCCCCCTTGGGGGGCGGCGGATGGAGGGGGTTTCGGTTTTCGGTGAAATACCTGAAGGCGAGCAAATCGAATGCCTCAAATTTTAGGGACACTTTGTTTCTCGGTTTTCCCTTCATGGTTTCGCGCTGGGGATGTATCTCAAGTTTTTCTCTGTCTCTGCACACGTTCGCCGGCCGGCACTGCGAAGAGATATGAGAATGCAGCGAAAGTTTGTTGTTCGGCTCATCAACAACAACACAAGTCGGAGAGGAAGAAGAATTGAAGTGTACAACGACGCTGCTGGCGGAGCAGACGCGGCAACAGCAGCAGTCCTGAGAAGTAGCACCAAGATTCATGGACCATGAAATCGCATTTAAAACGAGTGGAAACAGATAAAAGATACAAAACATTCGCGAGCCAAACGATTCGGGTGAATACGTGCCTTTGGAAGTATTGGATTGAAGAGGAGTGGGGATGGGACTACGAAAGGAAGGCGTTCACTTTGCTTGGGATTCGGGAAGTAAAAAACAGTCCTCGTGGACTATTCCACTCGATCGAATGGCATTCAGGGGGTTTTTACTTTCGTCGAGACAAGCAATTGAGGGTCAGTTGAAATGAGTTTTTATTGCGTGGTCGGGAAGATTTGTTTTTGGTATTTGCAAGCGAAGGCGTTCTTAAGTGATTCACTTGGTTCTCCGAAAAATGTCTTTTTTGACGTGTAGAAGGATCAAACGGGAATTATTTGTCCCAAATTTAACGAAACTTGATGCGTGCTAAGGGTCAACTGCTTTGAAAATTGACTCTGCAAAGCTGTTTATACTCACGGGTAAAGGGTTTCGTTTTCTTTTTATTTTGTTCATCTGCGTGGACAGAGTTTCACATTAAGAGGTTGATTAATTTGTCCTTGCTCTGAACAAAGACAACAACTGGAGCACAGAAATCAAGTCCACATGTCTTCCTTTAAATTCTTGTAAGCTACAAATAGAAGACGAAAACTCCTGCCATTTGTCTGTTTGGAGTTAGAAGTTTCCATCAGTTACTTCTTCGAACGGAGGAGACCTCCAGTTTAATGTTTTCAACTTAACTTACCCGCAGCCTTCTCTACCACCTTGCATAAGCTTGTCTGCATGAAACTGCGTCCCCTCATCAAGCCGTCATCGAATACACCTCGCCGCTCCTCACTGCCTGCTCCGCTGAATAGCCAAGCCCTCGCCAAAATCTTCAGTTCACTTACCTTCTGAAAAGATGAAGAAAAGAACAAAACAAACTCCATTATCTCTGAAATCGATAAATCCATTGACACTACAAAAAGCACTTGTGACCGGCCGGCTCTTGTGGCCGCAGCTTCGAGTTCCACTCTTCCACGAAACCCACTCAGAGGGGGCATCACACCGCACCACCGGCTGCTCCACAATGCACACACGGCAGTGTGTGTGCGTCTGCCCATCGAGTGCAGATATCCGGAGAGAAACTTTCCCACCTAGCCGCCGATAACATCGAAACTCGTAATCGATCAACCCATCTGATCGATTTCAGGCAGCGACGGGAACGGGGCAAGGCCTCAAATTCAATCCGAACCACAAGATGACATGCGTATTCCTAATCCCAATCATTCACTGATCATGCTACACACTCGACAACAGCACGATCGATATCAAGAGCCCGAAGAGCCGGCGAGCGGTCGAGCGGGCCCGCAGACGGACGGCAGCGGCAAATCTCCACTCGAGTGTGATATTTTTGAACAGTCATCCCGAGTCAGAAGAAATCATTTCTTCAATCAATCAATCCATCTCTTGAACCGATTTTTGATTTCACTCTGAAAAATCATTGACAGATCAATCGATCACACTCGAGGCCGCGCGAGAGATCCCATCCAGCGGTATATCGGGACTGGCGGGCTGGCTGGTGTTGGTGTTGGCTTTGGCCCCTTTGGCCACAGCTCGAGAGCGCCTAAGTAAATATCAACCGCAGACAAGTGGTCTCTGGAAATGACCATAAGCCAGCGGACTCGGTCGCAGCCCGTGGGGAGGGGGGCGGGGAATCTATGCGAGGCCCCGCTATCGAACGTGTTATGCTTTCGTGTCAATCAATCAAATGTCCACAATAAGTCCAAATGGAATCAATGCCCTGGATCAAGAGTCGGTCGCTCGGCTGGCTGGCCTGGATGCCTGCTCGGACCGATCTTGACATTTTGAAAGTGTCTCTTGATATTGATGCATTGTTGAGGTGGTTGGGGGCACACACAGTACACGGTGTACACGACCACCGTCGCCGCCGCCACTGCGACGACAACGTGGTCGACTGCTTGTGTGTTGACTTTCTGACACTCTTCAAGGCTTGAAGTGGATATTGTTTGGGACGTTTAACAGCTCATTTGTTTACGGTGTGCGTGTGTGTTTGGACTGATCCGATTCCGTTTGTAAGAGAGAGGCCTTTTTCTGAAGTGATAAGAGTTCATTAGATCGGCTTGGGGGTGGGCTTACTGAGTTCTGGGAACGATTCAGCATAAGTCCGTATGAGGCCTTGTGAAGTGTTGCATTTCCGGGCTGCGTCTGTCTAGGAGAAGAGAGGAGTCTCTGTTGCGGTGGGGAAAGGGTCTTATGGCAAATTTTACGGATAAAGAGCAACATCCTCAAGCTGTGTGCTGCCATAGCCAAGATTGACCTCGAACTACTAGTCTAAGATGTGGATGGCAGTTGGGGAGAGTCTGGGCCTAAGTGGATGGTATGCGTCCCTTTTCACACTTGGCCGTGTGCATGTCACTCTAAGCACGCCAGGCTTCTGAAAGTCGGCTGTTTACTGAACTAGCAAAGTGTTCCCATTTTCTGATTCTGATTATTAGCAAGATTGTGACAAGGTCGAACATGCTGCTATTAATTTGAACAGTGCTGTAACATCCACTTGGGAACACTGTGGGACAAAGATTGCAGTCACATAGATTTTTTTCCCAATATATATTTTTTTTGTTTCTGTCTCTTAGTTCATTTAATTCTTCTAGGCAAAAATACTTCAAATAAGTTTAAGTTGAATAAACAGCGATCCTTAAACCTTACTTGTGATCCTTCGTGCGCAGATCAAAACTAAAATAAAACAACAAAACAAAACAAAAAAAAAAAAGAATGACGCAACAGTCATCAGGGGGTCCAGAGCGTACCTTGCTTATCAACTACTCGTGTTTTGCACGCTACTGTCCTCTCGCAAGTAGAAGGGACCTACAGTTTTATCCCGACTCCAAACGAAACGTGAAGCTATTCGAAATCTACTAAAAAATATCTGTTACAAGCTGAAGCGTGTTCCAAGCTAAAGTAATGGCCATTTGCGTAGCACTGTCTTGGCTTAAGAGGGATAGAATATCCTTACTCTTACGGATAGTCAGGCAGCACTTAGGGCCTTGGAATCTGTCTCAGCAAACTCCAAGAGGGTCATGAACTGCCGCACATCCTTAGATGAGATGGTCGAGCTGTTCAACAGTATTATCACAGGCGTGCTGGGTGCCAGGTCACAGAGACATTCCGAGTAACTGTCAAGCAGACGAATTGGCCAGGCTTGCCACAACGCAACCACTACTTCAGGAACACAAACACCTCGGTATCCCTCTCGGCACATGCAAGTCAGAACTGCACTTGAACGCGATCCATCAGACTAATCAATGGTGGTCTAACCATAACCTTTGTCGCGTCTCTAAGGAGGTGTGGCCCTCTCTTGAACCCAAACGCTCCAAACTGCTACTATCGCTCAGAAGATCTGACATAAGCCTGGTCATGGAAGCCATAACCGGGCACTGTCTAATCGGTGAGCATGCTAGCAGGCTAGGGACTCCCTCAAACGATTTTTGCAGAAGCTGCAGGGATGAGGAAGAATCATAAACTCTCCTACACCTGTTATGCACATGTCTCAGATACAAGCGCTTTGGAAGCTACTTCCTCAACGGCGTAGATGACCTCAATAAAACCCCTCCCACCGACATTTTAAACTTTATTATCGGCTCCAGCTGGTTTTAGGTTCTTCCAACATGGTGTGGCAGCACAATGCTCCTGTATGGGACTAAGTGCATTCATCAGCCACCTTAACCTACCTACTTACCTATCTGTTACAAGGACGGAGGTCCACCATTGCGCATGCGACTTTTATGTGCGTGACATGGAGGACGAATAGACCATGGTGCACCCTTGTTTTGGAAGGTTAATTGAAGAATTGATTCGGGTGGAGCCATTTAGATGCACCTTCTCGTTTTAAACTAAGTTGGGGTAGTAAACCCCAAGGATCAGTCAATATCGATCGTGCAATATGCCCTCGAGCTAGATTAAAATTAAATTAACCATCCTGATTAGGTTTGCCTCGTTGTATAAAATTCATTGGGATAGAATTTCTTGCGCTCGTATTGGGAAAAGAGGCCGAAAGACGCTTCCTTCCGAATAAAATAATCCTTTCCATCAGGGAGGCACTCACACTGCAAAACTTCTTCTTCTTCTTCTTGTGGCGCTACAGTCCGGGGTGTACCTGGGCCTCAACCAACATGCCTCTCCAGCCAGCTCCGCCAGCTGTATCCAGTTGCGCACTCCAAGTTGGTGTAGGTCCCTCTCCACTTGTGTGCGCCACTTTAGTCTAGGTCGTCCTCTGTTGCGTTGTCCCAATGGCTCGGACTCAAAGACTTTTCGGGCCGGAGCAGTGCTGTCCATACGCTCTACATGGCCCAGCCATCTTAAGCGTTGTATCCGTAGACGCTTGACCAGGCGCATGTCGCTGTGCAGCCCATAAAGTTCGTCATTAAATCTTCTCCTCCAGATGCCATCAACGCAAACAGGACCAAAAATCGCACGCAAAACTTTTCTCTCGAAAAGACTAAGGGCTTCCTCATCCGCCTTTGCTACCGTCCAAGATTCTGCGCCATATAGTAGGACGGGGATGATCAATCTGTTATATAAAGCGGGCTTAGTCCTTCGAGAGAGGGCTTTATTATTCAGTTGCCTCTTGAGCCCAAAGAAACAGCGATTGGTAAGAGTGATTCTGCGTTTGATTTCGGTACTGATTTTGTTGTCCCTGTTTACCGCGGAGCCGAGGTAGATGAAGTCCTTAACTACCTCGAAGTTTCTGCCACTCTAGAATCAAGTTGCGTGCTGTAACACAACAAACTTCCCGAAGAGAATGTTTTCTTAGCTTTTGTGAGAACTGTAACTGCATGCTTACCTCAGTTCAGATACTGGTCCAACCAAATGCCAAGATAATACGTCAATAAATAAGTCCCGGTAATGTCATATAGAGGGCGCCACTAACAAAAACTTCATATTAGTTTTGGGAGGTGCAAACACTCAAATGATACCCATCAAGTTTTCATGACAATCCGATCATTATATTACAAGTTACAGTGCTTCAAGTGTCGCTACTTTTGCGATTTTTAAAACAATAACAAAAAACAGAATTTCGTATGTTGATTAAACGAGCTTCTTGGTGGAAAAAGCTGCAGTGCAGGCTAGGCAATGGCTTTAAAAGTGTTACAGAGACGCTGCTCCATCGAAAGCAACTATTTGTCGGTGGTACCTTTGACAAATAGTTGCTTTTGATAGAAGAAGGTCTCTGTAACACTTTTATAGCCATTACCGACCTTGCACTGACCTTAAACGTGGCTGTACAGACGCCAACGATGCTGAAAGCTCTGGAAGACCAATAGAGGTGCTTGCACATCAAAAAGTTGAAAAAGTACACAAAACTGGTTTAGAAAAACCTTAAAGATATCAGAAGACAGTGTGTACACTATTTTACATGAACATTTGTCCGTGAAATGGGTGCCGCGTTTGCCCACAACGGACCAAAGACAACAATGTGTCGATGATTCTGAGTTCTGTTTGGAGCTGCTTAGCCAGAATAATCAGAATTTTCTTCGTTTGTATGTCCAATGGATGAAATGTGGATCCACCACAACACTCCAGAGTCAAATCCGCAATCAACGGAGTAGACAGCAGCCGGTGAACCACGCCCAAAGCGTCCAAAACACAAAGTTCGACCGGCAAGGTTATGAAATTTGTATTTTGGGATTAAAAATAATTATTGGCGCTACAGTCCAAAGGGGGACCAGGGCCTAGCTTGCTCATTAACTACTAGTGTTGTGTGCACTACTGTTCTCTCATGAGTGGAAGGGACCTACATTTTTTTGCCGACTCCGAACGGCGAAGTTTGAGAAGCTTTCTCAGACAGTTATTACTCTTTGAGTGTTGTCATCAGCTCGAAAGAGGTAGTGCTGTGAAAAATTCGAAAAATTGGTGTTGAGCTGAGAATCAAACCTAGACCCCTTGGGGTGTGATCGTTGCACCCTACTCTCTACGCCACCGTAACCACCGTATCTTGGGATGCTCATGGAATTTTATTCATCAACTGTCTTGAGAAAGGCTTATGAATCAACAGTGAATACTGCATTGCATTATTGGTGCATTTGAAGGAAGAAATTGCCGAAAATCGGTCCCATATGAAGAAGAACAAATTTCTCTTCCACCAAGATAATGCGCCGTGTCACAAGTCGTTGGCTACCATGGGAACGAATTGGGCTTTCAATTGCTTCCGCACCAACTTTATTCTCCAGATCTGGCCGTTCCAGTGAGTTCGGAGCCCAAAAAGATGCTCACTGAAAAAAATATGGCTCGAATGAGGAGGTGCTTGAGGTTATAGATAAATCAATCTGTAAATAAAATATCGGTGGCCGCCGTGGTGTAGCGGGCAGAGTGCGACGCTCACACGCCGAAGGGTTCGATTCCCGTCTGAACACCTCGACAATTTTTTCACGGCACCACCTCTTTCGAGCTGCTGACAACACTCAAGGAGTAATAACTGTCTGAGAAAGCTTCTCAAACTTTGCCGCTCAGAGCCGGAAAAAAATTGTAGGTCCCTTCCACTTGTGAAAGAACAGTAGCGCACACAACACGAGTAGTTGATGAGCAAGCTAGGCCCTGGTCCCCCTGAGGACTATCGACCCAACACGAGTAGTTGATGAGCAAGCTAGGCCCTGGTCCCCCTGAGGACTGTCGACCCAACACGAGTAGTTGATGAGCAAGCTAGGCCCTGGTCCCCCTTAGGACTGTCGACGCAACAAGAATTATTATTATTAAATAAGGTATCGAAATGTTAGAGCGGCGTTAGACTGATTGTATTGCTCTTGAATTTTGTCTAAAAAATTAGTTTTTTGTTTGCACAGCTCATGGCTGCCACCTTGGATTTACTATAGCAGAGCTGGAAGAACATTCATGACAGAAAGATTTCAGGTTCGGACCGAAGGCAGGATTAGAGTAACATCATTATCAACATCGGTGCGACAGCCGGCGTCCGGTCCTAGCCGCAATTTATTCCAGTCACAGCAATGGCATCTAATCGTGCATCACGAGGAATTAGGCGTTTTATGGCATCTTGTTAGTATAAAATGGTCTTGCAAGCTTAAATCTATCACTAAGCGGGGAATTTTTTTTCACCCATGAGAGCCGTGTCTTGACTATCGTCATCCATAAGAAACCCCACTAAAATGCAGATTCTGACACAACATGCATGACAACCTCAAAACGTGTCTTGGTAGCCCCTCGCTTGTCTCCAGTTTTGTGAGTCATTGCAATACGATCACTTCGTCATATACAATGGGCCCACGGGTTTGAGTTTAAGTACTCCACTCCAAGACTGTGTGAATGGGAAAGGGACTTGTTCCTAGAGTCCCTCTTAATTCCGGCTACCGTAGAAATTTTTCGTTTCTGACTGTGCTACTAGCTCATATTCAGAGGCCTGACACTGAACATAGCTACCAATAACCATCGAACTTAAGCCTCAAGCTTAAGCTCCTGGTCAAGGAACGAGACTTAAAAAATGACGATGAGTGCGGTTTTCAAATGATTTTGGAGGGGAAGTTCCACAGGATCCCTGCAGCTTACACCTACACTCCCTATCCCTTCCAGGAAAGCGAAATATGCTGATGCTCGTTTACTGAATTCCGAATCTCCGCAGGGCCGGTACTTCACCTCAAACTCTTTTAAGCTGCATTCCTTTGCACATCATCCATCGACCGCATTCCCCTCTCCTCCTACAGAAGGATGAAAAATTCGAATGTCACCTTCACTCCATCGAACCTCACTGTTACATCGACGTAATACTATCTTTAGTGGGCCGAAAGGATAACTTCACTCAAACTTTTTTTTCCTCAAGAGAAGTGTTCTCAATGGCAAACTGTTTGCTTCTTCCCACAGATTGTTCTCAAAATACAATAGACGACGACACACAATATTGAGGAAGTTCATTTCAGTGAATCCCGAACGAGTTTTATTGCGATAATCTGACAACCCGTCGCCAGGATATCCCTCCATCAATAAATCGTTGAGCTGCTGCGATCAATTCTCCTAACAAGCAAGACGTTCCTTCAATCCAATCCATCAGATCCTGAACCCGATTTATTGCCAAAAGTGGAAGCATACCTTTCGCCCGGGCATCTACAGACCCCACTCACATGCACAGCCTTAAGCCCTTGATCCGCTGCCGTTGTCGCCGCTGCGGCACCGCACGTAACAACCATCTGCCTCCAGTTGTCAATCGCATCCCGAAGATCATCATCATCGTCGTGGTCGTCGTCGCTGTGCCCATTGAACATGGCCGGCGCCTTGTCGACTAATCCTCGCTGCGCAAACATTTGCAAATTCCATCAGAGAACACACGCACCACAGTCCGCCTTCGGTCTGCGCACAGCACAACTCATGACACACAACTGACAGCTACCACTTCAACTGCCCATTGAAGTCTCAATCAATCCCAAATTGTTCGGACATTGTTCTCTCGGCAGATCCTGCGCGCTCCTTACCTGGGCACAAAGGCCCTCTGATCGCAATCGGGCCGGCTCTCGGTTGCGTTTTGCGCTCCCGGCGCGGCTGCACTGTGTGTTGACACTGCGCTCTGCGCGCAAAAGGGTTGGCCTCCTCGCATCGAGAGCGGACCGGATGATAAGATCAACAACAGATCAGATCATCAAGCGATAAGTACCCACTCCAGGGAGAGCGCTGACGCGGCCGAATGTGTGCGTGGAAAGGGATCACACGAGCAGCTGTGTGTGCGCGTCTCGCCGTGCTCCACAATTGATGTTTTGACAGGCAGGTTCGAGCATCGACAAAGGCGAGCTGATTTGCGCCGCGTTCCCGGGGCCTCTTCAAATATGACAGCATCGGGAGGAGTGTCAATCACGCCGTAATGAGATTGACATTTCTTTTGGGGCGGCCGTGTTGTCTCGGGCGCGGGCTCCGATTGCGGCGGGAAGGGATTGATTGAAGTGCGCTGCGTCGAGTGGATTTTGTGAAACAGGATCAGAGTGCAGATTAATTGTGAAGGGTTCATGTTCCCTGAAGTAGTTTGTGTTGCTGGAGATGGTGATGATGGTGGTGGTGCGGTTCTTTGTTGTGGAATTCCCTCTCGCGCAGCACAGGAATTTTGACGAAAAGTGGACGCGCAGCAGACAAGCGTGCGTCAGACAACGGATGGCTTAAGTGACAGATGGTCTGCTGGAAGAGTACCGGGAAGTGGTGGTCTTGGAGAGCTGACTTGGCTTGAGAATGAAGTCGGTTTTTGAATGTGTTGCAAAATGCCGGCGGAGCTGGAGTCAGTGTTCGGGAGGTGTGAGGATGGAACGCTGCTGATGCGGATGATTGCTGGCCTACTATGAGAGGACTTTTTCAGGGGCAAGTGAATGTTGTAAAGCGGCGTCTGCGGAGTAGAGAGAGTTCTTGGGCCTTGTGTCGTATCAGGAAATTTAAGGTCAACTGACATGGAATAGAAGCGAAGGCAAAGAGAGGGCGCTTGTTGCTTCAACCGGCCTTGAGGCGGAAGGTGCCTTTTTATTCACAACGACTCCAAATTTTGTTTAGCACACAAGGCCACCTCAAAAGACACAGTCATCTGTCCGAGTCCAAGATCGGCTGACATTTCTCATTTCCTTTAGCTGGAGGCATTCCTAACCAGATACCAAAGAGGAGGACAAACAATGAGGAAGATTTAAATACTCGTCATTTGCAGAGACTCTGAATGTTGGCAAAAGTCCAAAGACGAGAATGAGCTTATAGCGAGCGTAGACGTCATTCATTCACTGCAGAGGCAGCCCTGAAATCACAGCAAGAAACTGGTGGACTATGCACGCGAAATGGACCCATTTGCAGAGGAACAAGCGAAGAGAGCTGGTTTCTAAATCTCTTTAGAGTGTCGGTAACAGATAATCAGTTCTGAGGACGTGGTGATGTAGTTAACCTTCGGGAAATTATGAACACACCGAGGGGCGTTTGAGAGTCCATTTTCGGATTCGATTACTTAGGACGGTGTGAAAACCAAAATGAAACAATGTCGGGTTCAGAGGGAACAAACTGAACGACGAGAAATTTCAATTTCAATTTTTCAATTTCAATTCAGTTTTATTATCCATAATACCATAGTTTACAAAGGTTATATGTTTCGGCGAAGCCGAGGGGCTTTTCTGCAGAAGGTTGTGTCTCAATTGTTGACAGTTTTGTTAGCTTAGATTAAGATAATTAATAAATTACTATTTTAACAAATTAAAGACAAATTAATAATTTTAATGAAAAGTAAATTGTGTTTAAAATTCAATTAAAAAATTTAAGATTACAGTAGCAGTTAAACATTTTTATATTTGAGTTATAGTTCAGTTCTTGTATTCAGAAAATAATTTCGTATACATTTTTTCTAGTTTTGGGATTTCGGACATTTCTTAGTTCTTGAGGAAGCGCGTTAAGTATCTCACGCATACTGCATTTTAATTGTCTTCTGCCGTAATTATTGCGAAAATGAGGTTCATTAAGCATATTTTGGGCACGTCTTCTTGTATGAATTCCATCGTCAATTGGGCTTATAAATCGTCTATCGTCGTAGTACTCCAATATAAGAGTCATCTTAAAAATGTGAAGCTGTCATGTTCACTATTTCACGGAGTAGATGTATTAACCCGTTTGAGTGCTGCGTTTTGCAATTTTTGAAGTTTTTTTAAATGCGGTGCTGAAGCGTTGCTCCATGCGAGTATTCCATACCTCAGTTTGGATTCCAGTAATGCATAGTACATTTGTTTTAATACATCGCTTGTGGCATGGTTCTCCTCAGTATGCAAATTCTATATAAGACTGCTGTATATTATGACTCCTAGGTACCTGTAGCTTTCCACTTGTCGCCGTGGGGTAGTGGGTAGAGTGCGACGCTCACACGCCGAAGGGTCTAGGTTCGACTCCCAGTTCAACACCAATTTTTCTAATATTTCACTACACCACCTCTTTCGAGCTGCTGACAACACGCAAAGAGTAATAACTGTCTAAGAAAGCTTCTCAAATTTCGCCGTTCGGAGTCGGCAAAAAACTGTAGGTCCCTTCTACTCGTGAGAGAACAGTAGCGCGCACAACACGAGTACTTGATGAGCAAGCTATGCCCTGGTCCCCCTTTGGACTGTAGCGCCAACAATTATTAATTATTAGGTACCTGTAGCTTTCCACTATCGCTATGGGGTAGCTAGCTGATGACCTGCAGGAATCATTCCTGAAGTAGATTTGTTGTTGGGTTACTGCAAACTGCGGGTTTCTAATATGCATCATTTTGGTCTTTGATGCATTAATAGTTAGACCCTGATCATGACACCATTTAGCTGCATTGTCAAATTTTTCTTGCATTATTGTTGTTGCTGCCTCCAGGGATCTATGGCACACTACAATTGCAATATCGTCAGCATATGCAAAAGGTTTGACTCTCTTAAAGGTGCGAAGAAGCTCATTGGCATATGGGATGAAAAGAATTGGCCCCAATTTCGATCCTTGTGGAACTCCGTAGGGTGCGTCTTCTTTATCAATATAGGTTTCACTGATCTTTATACAGTAAAACCGATTGTGCAGGTAGTCCTTTAGCCAGTCTGCCATCCGTCCTCGTACTCCAATACGTTCAAGAGCTTCAATTAGCTTAGTATGATTAAGCGTATCAAAAGCTTTACTGAAGTCCATAAAAACGATCAGTACGTGATGGATCTTGTCCAGGTTTTCGTTGACATGGTTAGCAAACTCGGCGAGTAGTTTACCTGCGCTCTTCGTGTTTTGAAAGCCATACTGACTTTCGTGTATGAGGGAATGTTTTTCCATGAAGTTTTGCAATCTTTTAACTACAACTTCTTCCAGACACTTTTCTACGACAGGTAGTATCGATATCGGTCTGTAATTATTCAGTTGACTCTTGTTTCCTCCTTTATATACTGGTCTGACAACGGCTGTTTTTAAAGTTTCTGGTACTTTTGCTTGTGTTATACTCAAATTCACTAGTTTGCACAAGATTGGAGCAAAGGTTGTAACATGTTTTTTTATGTCCATTGCCCTGATTCCATCGATACCAGGCGACTTGGTTTCGTCAAGCAGATTAATTGCATTTACTATTTCCGATATATCACTTTCTTGGAACTATCTACTCTCCTGTTTGAGTGTATCGAGGTAATCGCGTCGCAATGGTGTGTGATGCTTACAATTTGCTCTTCAAAATTTTTTGCAAATTCATTGGTAAGATGAAACATTTGACCACTGAAGTTTTTAATAATTGTATCATTTAAACTAGGCTTTTTTCTTCCCAGAATTTCATTAATTAAACTCCATGTCTTGCGTGGGTCTAGTCTAGCTTCATTGAACTTGTTTTTGTAAAAAGCAGATTTTTGTACTATAAAGTAAGTAAAGCCAGCTCATATCTCCTATCCAATCTGTTGTTCTTCCATTTTTTATAAAGTTCATCTCCTTTTTTGCATTACTATTAAGTCTGTAGACACCCAAGGGTTATTTTTTCTTTTGTTTCGTACTGTTTTAATACATGTCGACACATCGTAGATGTTTTTCATTTTTTTTACGAGTTTTCCATATAGAGAATCAGCATCATTTTCAGCATTTGTATCATTTCAGTTAGCTCCGGAAATTAGGTTATCTACTTTAGCCTTAGATATAAACCCCTTACCAGTTCCTTGTTCTTTTTCTTTTGAGTCATTGGAACTTTTAAAATAAAGGGTCGGGTAATGGTCCGTAATGCAGCTTTCAATCACCGCAGAATTGATTTTTGGGTTCGCCGTATTGGATAGGATATGATCAATGATCGTTCTTGTTCCAGTTTTTGGACCTATTCTTGTAAACTCCGTTATGACATTTATCAAACCTAATGAAGCCAGCATTTCCAAGTATTCTTTTACACCATATAGGTCTGGATCTTTCACATTTACGTTTACGTCGCCCATGAATGAGATATGAAAAGGAAGGGAAGAATTATCAGGCATTTACGGGTTCTCGGATTGATTCTACCGTTAGTAGAGCGAATGTAAGATTGGACGCTTCTTCAAATTTTACCAGATGAGCCAAACTGTGCAAGTAGTCCAGAAGCGAAGAACTACAGACTGCACTGGCTTGGGACTTTGGTAGCCAAGGCTTCTCGTGCGTAATCCCTTCTTCTTCTCCTTGTGCACAGCTACAGTCCAGGTCGCAACCAACTTGTCTCCAATCTCGCCAGCTGCATTCAGTTGTGCAGTTCGTTCCCCACGTGTGTGCACCAACTCAATCTATTCTTCTGTTGTGTCTCCTCAACGGCTCTGATTTAAATAGTCTTCGGTTCGAAACAGTGGTGTCTACATGACGCTCTACATGACCTAGCTATCTCAAACTATGTATAGTGCGCTATCCAAGGCTGCAACAGTCTAAATCTTAAGTGCGATGTCGGCTGGCATCATTGAGTGGGAAGGTTAATGCTAATGCTGCCAATTGTACCAAGATGTGAATATAGCCCCAAAGGCCAATGAGTCGACGAAATTCACTTGGTTGCATGGAACGCCTGAATAACAACTTTTAACCTGAGAGCCAAGCCCGTTGATGTGGGATAGAAAGGACAATTGAATTCGGTGCAAGAGTTATGGTCAGGGTGACTTGTGGCAGCATTCCTTTCAAGCAGTAAGCATGTGCTCAAGGGGTGACCTTTGTTGACTATCGTACTTGTAAGTAAGTAAGTTTGCGTTTAGATCTGGACCTGGGAAAGAGATTTTGAATTGGTCTTATCCCGGAGGAGGAGAGTGACACCCCACTCAATGGGCAGCTGATGGGAAGATACTAAAGCAGAGGCAGAGTTGGATATGCCATCGACTCAGACTCAGAACAAGGAACAGTTAGTTGTCAACTTCGTATCTCTCTTTCGTTAAAACATATCGCGAACTGAAATGATGTAATTAGTGTGAAAGGCACTGAGGTTGACTCGACTTAGGCAAATCAATTACTTACTTAGGGTGGCGCTACAGTCTGGGATAGACCTGGGCCTCAACTCACAAGCGTCCCAAGCCAGCTTGATCTTTGGCTAAAAGTCTCCAGTTTCGCTTGTATAGTGGGTTGAAGTTCCTTTTCACTTGGGTGCGCCACCTGAGTCGCGGTTTTTCTCTACAGCTCCGGCCATCGGGGGTGGATTCGGAGACTTTTCGGGCCGGAACATTGGTTTCCATCCGCTCTATATGACCTATCAACGATGGATCTTCACTCTCCTGCCTGATTTGATGTCACTGAACAGCCCGTATAGTTCGTCATTATACCTCCTCCTCCACTCTACGCAGACGGGACCGAAAATTACACGAAGAATTTTCCTCTCGAAGCAAAAATAAAAGAAGCTTCATTCGCTTTTGAAAAAGTCCATGCCTCCGCGCCATATAGCAGTACTGGGACGATTAAGGTCTTATAAAGCGTCTCCTTGATAGTTCGAGAGAGGGCTTTGTTCACCAATTGCTTTCTTAGCCCAAAGAAACAGCGATTGGCAAGAGTTATTCTTCGTTTGATTTCAGCGTTGGTGTCATTGTCCCAATTGACAGCGGTGCCTGCGTAGATAAAGTTTTTGACTACATCAAAGTTATATCTGTCTGTCTGGCTGTGACGTTCTGACCGAGACGTCGGTGTTGGGTGTTCTTTATCGTTGACACCATATACTTGGTCTTACTTTCGTTTCCCGCTTAACTTCGCCGCCTCCGTTGCAATACCCACAAAAGCGCCATTGACATCACGTTGCGTTCCTCCGATAATGTCAATATCGTCGGCATATGCGAGTAGTTGGATGGACTTCAAAAAGATTGTTCCTCTGGTGTTGACGTTAGAGTTCTGAATAATTCTTTAAAGAACGATGTTGAAAAAGTCGCATAACAGCGCGTCGCCTTGTCTGAATCTGTTTTTGATTTTACCGACCTTGATGGAGCAACGCGCATTCTCCATCTTCATCCTACACAAACAGACGAGTTTGGTAGTGGTGCCAAAACTAAACATTTCTATGTATAGCTCTCTCTCTAGATGCTACCATAATAATAATAATAATTGTTGGCGCTACAGTCCACAGGAGGACCAGGGCCTAGCTTGATCATCAACTACTCGTGTTGTGCGCGCTACTGTTCTCTGATGAGTAGAAGGGACCTACAATTTTTTGCCGACTCCGAACGGCGAAGTTTGAGAAGCTTTCTTAGACAGTTATTACTCTTTGAGTGTGGTCAGGAGCTCGAAAGAGGTAGTGCCGTGAAAAATTGGTGTTGAGCTGGGAATCGAAAGTAGACCCTTCGGCGTATGAGTGTCGCACTCTACTCACTACGCCACGGTGACCACAGAGAGATGCTACCATACGTGGCCTTGATGAAAAGTTGGTGGGTATCGATTTGTTGCTCCTGGGTTTTCTCCAAAATCTGCCGCAGTGTGAATGGGGGATTTTTCTGGACTAAAGCCACACTGGTATGGACCACCCTGGATGTTGACGAATGGCTTTAGACGTTCACACAGTATGGCAGATAAGATGTTGTATGCGATACTTAGGAGTTTGATGTCTTTGTAGTTGGCGCAGTTCAAAGGGTCTCCTTTTTATGGATCGTTTGCCCGATCAGAGGTTCCCTTCATCGGATATGTTTTCCTCTGACCATGTTTTCCAGATGGGTTGTTGTTGGCGCGACAGTCCACAAGGGGACCAGGGCCTAACTTGCTCTTCAACTTACTCGTGTTGCGCGCGTGAAAAATTCGAGCCGGGGATCGAACCTAGACACTTCGGCGTGTGAGCGTCGCACTGTACCAACTACGCTACGGCGACCACGAGTTGGTGCATACTCCTTACCAAAACATCGCCTGCGGCTTAGAAAAGCTCCGCGTGTAGGTCGTCAGCTTCCGCAGCCTTGCTGGATTTCAGTTTGGATATGGCAATCCTCACTTCATCCGGTTCGGATGAACAGAATTATTGATCTTCATCGTCCCTTTCATTGGGGTTGAATGGTTCGTTCAGCTTGACAGCGGGATTTGGTTCTTCGTCGCAAAAATGATTTCTCCACATCTTCAGCATCGACTGTAACTATATATATAGCCTTGACTGGTTAACTTTTCCCTTTGCTAAAACTTCCTTTCCTCATTGCTGCAGTAATATTCCTCTATTCTGGCGATCGCGCGCTTCTCATGCCCCTTCTTTTTTCTCCTGAGAAGCCGGTGTTCGCGTCTCCTCTTCTGCTCGTAGAGCTCCCGAGCAGCTCTTGTCCTTATTTGTAGTACCGCTTTGTATGCTACCTCAACCCTCGCTAAAAAAGAAAAAAGCATTTCTTGTCCATATTTTTAGTAAGGTTAAGGTTTAGATCCCAAACCACTGCAGCGGAGCATGCAGTTTCCTCTGTCTCCATGCCTCTTCCCCCACCTTACACCAACCATTAAAATGAGACCATCATTGCAATCGATCTGTGACTTCCATTACAGTTTGCCTCCAATCTCCCAAGTGCTCCTCTGGACACGGGCAGGTTAAGAAACACTTTCCAGCCGTCCACCGTTCACAGACAAAACCGAACCAACAAGTCCCTGCGACGAATTCACCCATCGCCTCTTAAGGTGTCACCTTGATCGAAAAATCCTTTCAGTCCGAATGGCTGCCCACGCAGAACCCATCATGTCTGCCCAGCTTGTTTTGTTTTCGTCTGCGCCACTCTAGCCGCTCCTGTCACGTTCGCCTTTCGAGTGTTTTGTTGTTTTTCCTTGATTCACTCGTTCTGACGAAGATTGACTGACGTTTCAAGGGTCTGACAGTGACAAGTTCATTGTGCCGTCTTCCGCGTGTGCGTGCAACTTCCCCCCCACACACACACAATGTGCGAACCCCATCATATTCATAATAATTGCTGATGACATACATAAAACGACACTGAACGCGAGGCTGACGGGAAGCGGAGGTGAAATCAAAATGAAAATGTCCATAACCTCAAACACACACCCGCACACCAGACTGCCATTGCATTTGACTGTGACTGACATCTCTCTGGGAATCGATTATCCTGTCAACTTTCGCCCCATTACCCTTTTTTTCGCTCTCTCTTTGGTCTGCGTAGCCTTCAATTCACACTTATTTTCACATCTTCCCCTTGTGCCACCGCAAGGACATGTGTGTGAGGGGGCAACCGAGCGTAATTGAATTTGTCCACTGCCAGGATAATGACCAGAAAAAAGAAAATAACTATAAGAGCACCAAAAATAATTTGGCACAAGAGAACAGAGCTCCGCGCCGGAGAGGGGAAGAAATCAGTGTCCTGTGCACATGTCATTCAGTGTCATTCAAGTGGTGTGTGGCTGGGGAGAGGGTGGAGGGGCTGGATTATAATTTAGACACGAAAATGTCGTGCACACTACCTGGCTGGGTGGTGATGGTTTTTTTCACGTGGAGCCCCATTGAAAGGGGGGGTCGAAGGACTCCACTAAAAGGATCCTTGTATTCATGCGAATGATTGACAGGCTGATTGTGAACCCATGAAGGTGGATCCCGGTGGAAGATGGCTCTTGTGTCAATGAGCCGCTGTTGCGGAGAGTGAGATTGTCGCACAGACGGGAATAAGTGGAATTATCCTCGCATGTCCTTTTTCGTCCAAACAACAGCGATGATGGTGGTGGCTTCGTCTTCGTTCCTTTTTGTCGTCACCCTCCCCCTCACCAGCGCCACTCAACTGCTGCTGCTTCGGCTGCTTGGCTGTGATTGTTAAGGAGAGCCGACATCACGTTTTCCTGTTGACAAAACCAGAGATTCTGCCGCTAAACACATGAATTCCAGTCTCGAGCGGTTTGTTGGTTAACCAGGGGGTGTCGGTCCTGGTGCTGGTGGTGGTACATTATTTTCGAAATATTCTGTGTGCTCTCAATTATGCCAAAACAGGACAAAGGAACACAGTCACCGCCGCGCCGTCGCTCTGACATGTCGTCAGCGAGGACGGTTTCGCCGTTGAATGATGTCGTCAACCGAGGGCGGGCACCTTGTGTGTGCCTCGCAAACAAACAAAAACACCTTAAAGGAGCCATCGACTTCGTCTGTCAGTCATTCGTATTCCACGGGAGTATACGTGGCCGCACGCACAATGTGTGCGCGACTGTGTGCGCCCTTCATCAAGAGAAGGACACGGAGGCTGGTGAATGACACAAAACAGGATCCGACAACGCTCATCGTGTCGGTGGGTTGGGTTTTTTCTGTCATGTGTGTGTGTGTGTGTGTGTGTGTCTGGAAGGTCTTTGTGCGACAAGAGCGAACGTCAACTTTTGATGACATTGTCAACTCACTTGTCATATGCACATCAGCGGCAGCGACAGGAGCGAAACGGAATGAGACAGGCTACATGGCATTGTGTGCGGAATGTGTGCTTCGACGTAGGGGAGGATGTGCGTATGACATGAGCATGCACAGGGTTGATGGGATTTGTTTGCTCAAAAGAATCGGGTCAGACTTCATGGATATCCTTCCTCCTTTTGCCGTTCGCTTGTCATTCTCATTCTGCTGTCGTGTGTGGATGTGGCCTTGATGGCAGGGGTGGGTTTGACGGAACCTGTTTGTTTTTGTGGTGGTCGAGCATTTGCAACTTGAAGGACATCACCTGGCGGCTATGAATGTCGGTCGAGCATTTGCAACTTAAAGGACATCACCTGATGGCTATGAATGTCGGTGAAAATTCAAGACGTTGTGACCTTCAAAACATCTCAAAACGAACTGCCAAACTCAATCGATTCGAGCTTTTCTCCACCCCCACCCACCAACGGGTGTTTATCCACCGTCGACATGACATTGAACAAATAGACGACAACATCCCATCAAACGGTTCAATTACTGAAAAAATTCTCCCGGCGAACGACTTCCAATTGACCGGATGCCCTGTCATCGTGTGACGGGTGTATTGTTTAATCCTTGATCCGCAGACGCAGACATAAACACGGCGACCTTTTGGAAATTCTCTCAAATCACCGTTGTTTCACAGCGCGCTGGAGCGAGAGGGACTTTCGTTGTTTTGTTTGTCTTTGGATTATAAATTGAACCCGATGCTTGGGTACGCAACCTTTGACGGAGAATCGATGTTACAAGGACAATGACTGAAATTCTGACGGTTGATTGATTCGCTCAAGGACAGCTTCGAGGAGGCGAGGAAAAATTTCATGTTCGACCATCCACTGACCCTTGCACCACCCCACGAACACACCCCCACCAGTCATTCGTTCAGATTTTCTCCTCAGTCATCATCAAATGAGACGTTACCCTTGAAGAGGCTCACACCTGCACCCCATCCCAGCAAACAGCTCATTAGGGGCAACTCCACATGCGATTGTCCTTGCGGACCTACCCGCCTAATTAGCCACACACGCACATTTCATTCTGTCATCGATGGGCTGCGACGCGTGGTGGACAGCTTGGCGACGTAAATTCCCATCAAGACATGCCAACGACAGTGCTCACATTCCTTCCCAATTAGATTATGGAACACACACGCACGCACGCACCCACCTCCCTCCCAGGCGCAGAGGGCAACACTAATTGCCGGCGAGGCGGCGGTGGCAGCTGATCCTCGTGGGACATCGGTCGCCGATTGTCGATAATAGTGAACGCATCAGGATGCTAATTAGATGCGAATTGTCATTCGGGCGTGCATACCCTTATGATTCTCTCAAGATGGATTAAGATGCAAATACGCCGTGCAGGCTGTCACGGGGATGCGGGTGGGCCGCACACGAGATGAATCTCATTTTCGCAATAAATGTAATTAAATAACAACTTTATGTAGCATCCATTTACCGGCTGTTAAGTGGACACACTGTGCCACCGGGGGAGGGACGCCCAACCCACACGCTTCACTGTGCGTTGCGGCACCCTATTAATTAGTGAAAAATTACGCCTGACAGTTTGGTCGACCGGAACTCTGGTTTGAGCGGTGTGGATCGACATTTTCCCAATTGAGTTAAACTCCAGCACACACAGAACAATGTCCTTGCAGCAAAAACAAAAAAAAAAAAACAATTAATTTGTTTCTGCTTTGTCAGGCCACCCTGTAACCACTCTGAGAGTGGTATTGTTTCACGTGTAGACCGCGCTCGCCAGCCAGGCGGCTATGATGCTGGTCTTTCGTTAGGCGTTGGCCGCACTTTTTGTCTCCTCTCACCTCTCATCCCTCACTCTGTCAGAGTGGATAATTGACAGATTGATCGGCGAATTGGTAATTCAATTAGTCAATCAAAATTTTTCATGCACACCTCGCTGCGACCCGTTTCCGGTTGAAGACCGGTCGCACGTATGTGTGTGTGGGATGGGGTGGAAAATTGTTTACGAAAAAAATAAATAAACCCCTAGAGAGTTATTAAAATTTTTTTCCTTCGTCCCACAGACCGCTTGTGTCCCCGATGAGCTCCGTTAAAGGACTCTGTTTGTTCATTCATTAACTTGTTCGGCATCGCCGCAGCCGGGCTCGTTATTTTTGAGCCGATTGGTGTTTTTTTGGTCAGTGAAACCGATTAAAGCCCTTTATGCTTTGATTGGAAGGATAAAGGGTCAGCAGTTAGCCTCTGATGCGCGAGGGGCCCGGAGGCGTTCATTGATTTCAATGGTAGACAATAAATTCATTAAAGTGATAGATGGCCTGCGTTGGTGGCCGTGAAAGAGGGGTGGACGGGAGTTATGCGACAATTGCGTTGAATATGAGTCAACTACTCAGACGAGTAGGCGGAAGTGAAGGACAGGGCGCTAGGTGCGTGGAAAACATCGAAGCAATGAGGGGAAAAATGACTCTTCAGAGGGGTTTGAACCGATCGGCTTATTCAAAGGACGCGGCATGATGTTCTTTGAGTGATAAGATCAATAAATTGGTTCGAAACACGTCCACAAGGGACCAGTGGATAGATTCTACGAATTCTGTGCGTGACTATAACAAGCAAACAAGTGAAAGAGAACTTCAGTTTATGGATGGCACCGAGCGGCGAAATTTGAGAAGATTATTTAAGTCATAAGCGGATTTCTCTCTGTCGTCTACAACGCGGATGAGGTGAATGATGGGGTAAGTTATGGAATCAAATGTAAGCCCTGTAGGGTGAGTGTCGACACACTTATCCACTACGTTGTGCATAAAGTACAGAAGTGGGATTTGGTTTTACGTGATCGCCTGCCTTTTGCCTTCTATCTTCTTCTTCTTCTTGTGGGCCTCAACCAACATGCTTCTCCAGCCAGCACGATCTTTCGTTAGCGCACTCCAAGTTGGTTGAGGTTCTTCCTTACTTGTGTGCGCCATCTTAGCCTAGGTCGGCTTATATCACGGGGTCCATTTTCCCAAGAGCCGTGAATAACGCAAGACTAGACGCCTTAGATCCCAAATTGAGATCATGCTTGAGGGGCAATCACCCCAGTTTGGTTTCTAAAACCTCGTCTGTTCCCTGAGTCACAGCACCCGGTTGAGAATACATCTCCACACTGATCCATGATAGTCCCCTAATTGCCTTGCCTATCCCAAAGTGACCAACAACTAGACAAGTCAGCACAGTACACTTCCATCGACTCTGTCCGCGATGTTGGGTGGTAAACCACAACCACCACAAGAGGGCCAACTGCACGTTGAAAGAAGTTACATGGGCTTCTTACCTCCCGTGGTACCAGGATATTATTTTAGTCGAGCTTCGCAGCTATGTTGCTCTCGGTAGAATTCGTTAACATCCAGGACCAATGGTATATAGTCCTACTCTAACCTGCAGTAAGGACAGATATTCCTGCTCGTCGTCAAGTCTCCCTAGCTTCCCTAGTAAAACCCCTGATGGTGTCTGTACTCTGTCTTATTTGGAGAATCAGGCTGACGTCTTAAGTACCATCAGTGCTGGATATGTTCATACCTCCAAGGTCCCGAATGTCATCATACAGAGGACATTGGAATAACACATCCTCGTAGACATACCCGCATAAGCAGGGGTGTGAGTCGCTTATAGACCGCTTGAAAAAGAATGAGTTCAAGGAACAGTGTACGCTAAACAAGTAACTCAGATGCATACTCAAATTAAGACTACCAATGTACTTAGCTAATGACACATCGCGAAGGAAGTTGTATGTACCTCTGCCATTTACGCAAATCTCCCATCTATCCTGTCATTTTCGACTGAGCAGCTGATCTAGATGGTTTTTGCATTCTTTATGAGCTTGTCCTTTCAAGCCGCTGGTGTAGATCCCCCCAGCACTTGGTGCTGGGATGCCTCTCTTTAAGGCGAATGTATAAGGTACAGATGTGGGATTTGGTTTTACGTGATTATATCACGGGGTCCATTTTCCCAAGAGTCGTAAGTAACGCTAGGCTAAACGCCTTAGTTACCTAAGTACCAAGCTGAGATCATGCTTGAGGGGCAATCACCCCACCTTGGTTTGATGCGAAGCCTTTCTAAAACCTCTTCCGCTCTTTGGGTCGCAGCGCCCGGTTGAGAATGCAACTCCACACTGAGAAGGGATAGTCCCCTAACCGCCTTGCCTAGTTGTTGGCACAGTACACTATCCTCGACTCTACCCGCGATGTTAGGTGGTAAGCCACAGCCATCACGAAACTCCCACAAGGGGCCTACCGCAATGGTCAGGCTGGAACCGAAGTTCCAGGGGCCTCTGACCTCCCGTGGCACCAGAATATAGCCTCTGGTTAAGCTGTCACTACCAGTCAGGTTCCCTCTAAGCCTGGGTCTGTTAGCCGCCATCCCGCCACAGATGGTCTTTCCTCCATCAGTGTGTCCGTTGTCACTATAAATAATGATACGGATGTGATTTTGAATCATGTGATTCATAAATCCAGTCACATCATCTGGATAGGTTAAGGTACAATATAGCTGTGCCTTCAGACCTATTTCTCCTCTCACTTCGCCAAGGTAGACATCGATCAACCAGCATACGTAAGGCAGACACTAAGTTACTGGAGCCTTCTTTACATCAGTTCTACGTCCTTGGTAATTAGAAGAAATAACAACAAGTTAGATTCGGTGTCGAAAATGGAAAGCAAGCTAATCGAAGTTCTTGAAAGAATTTGCTCACTTCTGTGATACGTGGACTAAGCAACAGGTGGTACGTCACAAGTGACATACGTAATATCGGCTTTGAAGAAATCTTTGTCTAGAGAAAACTAAAAAAACTGACAAAACTCACGAAACTTGCAAAACTGACAAAATTGACAAAACTGACAGAATTCACAGTGCTGACAAAACTGACAAAGCTGACAATACTGACAAAGCTGACAATACTGACAAAACTGATAAAACTGACAAAACCAACAAAATTAAGAATTATTCAGCCATAATTCTTAAGCGGAGAAGAAAGAAGAAAAATATACGAAAAGTAGAACGAGGATAAGGAACGTCAGTAATCACATTTTTATGTTTTTTTTTTGGTTACCTTTCGTGGTCAAGTGTAACCTCAACCAGACTTCTGAAAAGTTGATCTCTGCTTTAAGTTAAAGTTACCAAGGTATCATAAGAGTAGGACATTTTACAAAGTACCTAGTGTCTTCTGTAGGCCGTATGCAAAAATTTTCAAGGTAACGAGATTAGCCAGTTATGGTATGATCAATGGTGTTTCACCATATAGGGATTTTCCCTTTATACCTAATTCTTCGATCAAACAATACTGAACAAGAACTTCGTACCCTTAGTCGGTCGTCGGTCGGAATTCTAACCTTCGATGCGTTGTAGGGAATGTGATTCTTGGTTCGGCATACACCGCAATGTTACAAGAAAGAACAGCATAACCCAAGCATAACTTTGATTGTAGAATAAATTGGTCGAGTTAGTGGTGTAGGCTTTGGCGTCCAGCTTATTCCCTTTCTTCGCACAAATGTCCTTGGGATGTTATCCCTGTGGTCACAGAAGAAAATTGTACTTGATGGTGGGAAGAAGGTGATAAAAATGAAAAACTTAGATTACTACTCGTCAGTAGTTCATATGAGTACAGAGTGGATCATGTCGTGAAAGATAACTTAACCGCAATTGATCCCCGACGGAAACCCATCACTCTGCGGCAGCAAAGATGACGACTCACGCCTGAATATAGTTGGGAGGTATTCAAAACCTTCTTGCCAGCCGAGAGTTAAGCGCTCCAAATGATGCTTTCTTCAAAAGGAAGCTCTGTCCGAAGTCTGCTATACTGAGAACCCTACTGCCTCATATTTTGTGAAAAAAGTTAATGTAAGAACATGAATATTATCATATATGAGGGTTGCCTCGGGATTAGAGAACAAAAACAAATATTAATCATCGAAAATAGCTTTATTGTTCTTCAAAATATTCCCCATTAAGATCTATACACTTTTGCATGCGCTTGAACCAATTGTCGAAGCACTTCTGCCACTCTGATTGAGGTATCTCCAAAACATGCATTCTGAACGCATCAACCGCTTCTTCAGGTGTAGAAAAACGTTAACCTCTCATTTTATTTTTTACGTACGGGAATAAAAAAAAGTCATTCGGTGCCAAGTCAGGACTATACGGCAGATGATTCATCAAATCGATGTTTTGAGTGCTCAAAAATGCAGTTGCTTAAGCCCCTGTGTGAGAGCTCGCATTATCGTGGTGAAGAGTGATCCATCTTCGGCGATTGGTTTTCCTGATTTCTTGAAGACTACTGGCAAACAAATGGTTTTGTACCACTCAAAATTGACTGTTCTGCTTTGTTCTAGTGGGACAGTTGCGACATGTCCAGTTTTCCGAAAAAACAGGCGACCATTTGCTTGGAAGTGCTTCGTGTGCGAGCAACTTTTGTTGGATTTGGCTCAATTTGAAACACCCATACAGTCGACTACTGTTTACTTTCTGGCTCATACGCATAATTCCACGATTCATCACCTATCACGATGTCATAGACGTGTTTCGAAGCACTGCGATCGTATTTTTGGAGCATTTTTTTCGACCAATCGACACGGGCCTTGTTTTGAGCGATTGACAAATTGTGTGGGATCCAACGCGAATAAATTCTTCTGACGGTCAAATGTTCATACAATTCTGAATATGTGCTGGTCCCACCAATGCCTAAGGTTGTCTCAATCTCATGATAGCTCACATAACAATCTTGCAATATCAGTTGGTGCTCAGCATCAGTGGTTTCTGGAACAACAACTGATTTTGGACGACCTTCACGAAATTCGTCTGATAGTGAACAACGACCTCGGTTGAATCCACCATACCATCGATAAACACTGGTCCTTGATGGAGCTTCATCCCCAAAAATTGAATTACGTTCATCGATGCACTGTTGCTGAGTTAATCCACGTCGAAAATAGTAAAAAATAATCGCACGAAAATTTCCACGATTTAATTCCATTTTTTGGGCGAGAGGAATCTTTTAAGTTACCTTAAACAACACAAATAGCACTCGTATGTCAAAACGTTCTGAGTACGGATTACCTCGAAAATGTCAAATTTTACGATAGAGATGGCAGTTGCCAGATTGCAACACTAGGGTTGCCCAACCCCGAAACATAAAAGGCAACCTTCGTAACAGAATTTACAATATTTTTGTTCTTCTTCTGGCACTTCTTCTTTTTCTGTTTTTTCGTCTTCTCTTCCTTCTGCAACATCTACTTCTTTTTCTTCTTCTTATTCTCCTATTTCTTCATCTTCCACCACTTTGTTTGGCGTTGCAGTCAAGGCACATCAGAGGCCTTCGCTAGATACTTGATCAACTGCCTTCACTTGCGAAAGTTGGTTGATGTCGTCCTTCATATTGCTCGCGGACGTATTCTTTTTCAGTTTTCCAATACCTCGGAATCGAAGTATTTCGAACCAGAGCTGCGGCTTACTGAACAGAGTTGAATCTGAAGGCGCTTAACTAAAATTGCAGCTCATAATGGAGTCTTCTTCTCCCGGCGCCTTCAACGTAAATAAGAGCAAAGGTCTGCTGCAGAACTTTTTTTATTTACGCAGACTCAATGAAAAACAATTTCGTGAATGAATGAATCAATGCAATTTGTGCCTCTTTACAAGCAACAAATTTGATTTGAATGGTTTAGCGCGTTCATACGAAATTTTTTACTTACGGCCTGAAACCTTAGAACTTATTTCATCGCAAATGGTCTTCATAGCCAGGAGCTCATATAGCAAGTGAACACTGTACAGTTGCAGTTAAAGCGGAAATGTAAAATTTCAATTAATAATAATAATATTTGCATGGCGCGACAGTCCACAGGCGGACCAGGGCCTAGCTGGCTCATCAACTACCAGTGTTGTGGGTGCTACTGTTCCTTCACAAGTGGAAGGGACCTACAATTTTTGGCCGAGAAGCTTTCTTAGACAGTTATTGCTCTTAGAGTTTTGTCAGCAGCTCGAACGAGGTGGAGTTGTGAAAAATTCGAAAAACTGGTGTTGAGCTGGGAATCGAACATAGACCCTTTGGCGTGTGAGCGTTGCACTCTGCCCACTACACCACGGCGACTCCGTCTAAAGGTCCTTGTATATATCCTCGAAAGCAGATAACGACTAAAAGGGCCGTAAAGACTATTCCTTTGCGCCTAAATGCGTTTTAGGCTTTCTTGGCCGAACAAAAAAATCATCTTTTCGATTAGTCGTCGGCGGCTACCTACTTCCTCTTCTTCTACTTTGTGTGGCCCTATAGTCTGTAGTGGACTAACAGACCTGTTCAGTCATCACGATTTTTCTTCAGCTGCCTCCAGTTGTGTGGGTGGAGGTCCTTCTCCACTTGTGTGCGCCATCTTAGCCTAGGGCGTCACCTGTTTCATTGTCCCAAAAGAGACTTTTTGGGTTCGAACAGAGATGTCTATACCTGCCTAACCTAGCCATCCTCAGCGTTGCATTTGAAGAAGCTTCAGCAGGCGCGTGGCGCTGTACAGCTCACACAATTTGAATCTTCTCTTCTTTAAGATGCCATCAAATATGACTCCAAATCGCTAAGGCCCGTTTATTCTTTTAATTGGTCTGTTCCCGTTTTGACTGTTTTGACTCAAGTTTAGCACGTGGGTTTGGACGACTTCCTACAGAATTGGGGACACGCTACACAACCATGTCACAAGCAATTTATTGGCTCCGAATTCCCTATGCTGTGATTGATTTCATCTGACCACTTGGACTATCAACTTTTTTTGTATAGCTCCTGATACCAATATCATCCAAGAAAATCTTGAGCTATCGCCCGCAATTAGTTAGAAGTCTTGTACAACATGGGTGACAGAATGTATTCCTGCAGAGTACAGCAAGTTGGGCAGATACTGGAACGCTCTAAGAAAATGATGTGTTTCTCATCTGCAGGATAGCATCGGAATAAGAAGCCGCAACATCTAAAATACCTAAAGCGAAGCCTAAAGTTGAGCCCCTCTGTTGGTCCTTAGTACTGTAATTACGACTTTGGTATGCTGGACATAAATTTTGAACGAAACCATAACAGGTAGTTATTTTTATAGAATACGGAAGAAACTGCATCACTGCATTTTGATGCTGAATCCTTTCAATCTACTCAATGCTGCCCCTGCTCAAGCTCTACTTTTTTTAGGTGTGATCTTCTCCTTTCAAAGCCATAAGAAGTACTGGTTGCCTTCCACGACAAGGCTCTGTTCCTTGCTTCAAGTTGTGTTTGCCTTGGGAAATGGGCAAATCTTGCTTGCAGCTCTTTAGCTTCAGTTGACATCCTGGTCGCCTAGAGGATCTATAAGCATCTTGGGCCTAAACAATTCGGCTAACCGACAGATCACCGCTGAATCCCTTCTACAAGCCTTCCCAGGCATCTCACAGGCATCTCTTCACCCTCTTGCCCTATTCCTTCTCCAGTTCATCACCTTAACTCCTTCCCCGTCATGTCCTGTTGTCTGTTCCTGTCCAAAGCGGAATCAGCACGCTGCACGCAGAAAACACTCTCCCACAGGCAATCGCCCTCAGAAAATCGTGACTGATCCATTGGCCAGTCGACCAATTCTGCGTGTCCAGGACAAAAGTTGTGGAATTTCACGAAACGTCAAAGCGACGACAGCAGATGATTTGTCAGCCACTTAGCCAGCTGTACACAGTCCACGGCCATTGTTCGCCGATTCCGCAGGCCGACCACGGCGGTGGTCCACCGCAGCTCGTGAGTGATTTATGACAAAGGAATGGATGAATGCAAGACGCCGTGCACCAGCCTGGCCCACGTTCAGCCTCACATCTTGAATTCCATTTTTATTATTTGCCCACCACTGGCCGCTGCCCCAGCACCAAACAACCCGTCAGCCCGGTATCAAAGTGGCCCATCACCATCAGCAGCGTCATCATCGTCGTGTCGTCGTCATGCACAGCGCATGCATCTGTTACCTCGTATTCGGCCACAAAAGTGTCAAAACTCATCCGCATCACCTCGAGATACAAGTACATTCCGGGCATCCGTCCACAGTGCATAAATCGTCGGCGTGTCCTGCACTCCGGAGTCGGATGTGTCTGTCGAGAGCGGTTTTGTGTTGCTTGGCAGCCCCATCCCACCGACCGAATGGCTGAACGGCCGACCAGCAACGACGACGACGACAACGATGGCGACAACGCGGCCAAATGACATGACGCGCTCGCCAGCTAACTCCTCCAGTTTGATGCTGCAGCAGGACTATTTTCGGGTCTCGCCCATCAAATCGCATTCCAGCTGACAGACCGCAAAATGCATCATCGCAGGCATTGGCCTGTACTATGCCCCGGTGCTGTTGATGGTGCCACTAACAGTGCCGCTGCTGCTGCTGGTGGTGCCGGCGCTGTGGTGGTGGTGACACTCCCGGCGATGTCGTTCAGTGTAACGGACGGGGATTTGGATGCTTTTTTCTCGCAGGCATCTTCGCACAGGGACACTTCGCTGAAGGACCACCACCACAACAACCAAATTAAACGAGACATTAACTATGCAAGACGTTCCCACAGCGTGATGACACTGTGATGACAGCGCAGGGAGAGGCCTTTTAGTGGCGCACGGATGCGTGCAGAAGGACCCGCCACGCCACAGGCTGCAACAAGGATCGCTGCCTGCTGGTGGAATGGTGGGTTGAAGCCCCTCTTTCGCTGTGCGTTGGCCGGTCGATGAATCATGCTGACCACGGGTTATCGTGATGATTGATGGATGCGGCAAGAATGGCGCAATAGATCAATCAGCTGAGTCGTGAACCGGAGCACTTTGGCCGGCAATTACCCGCCAATCATCGGAGCGCAACTCGCAACAAATGATGCCGAAGCACCGCGCGGACATGCCGCCGCCGCAGCCGCAGACCTCCACATCTGCGCTGGCGGAGTTCACGTGTACGCCAGTTGATTCGATCACGATTCGGACACGATTTGTAGTTAATACCGCGCGGTGCAGTGCTGCGGTTCCGGACACCTGTAGATACAACGATCGAGTTGCCCCCACCGGGAGCAGGGAACACGGACTTTCAATTTGGCCCCGACACCACCGGTCGTGGCTCCATTGTTTGTCGCGGTTCCTCCTGTGACCGCCGCAGTGGGATCGACTTTCCATATTCTGTCAAACTTATCGGCGCGCAATTTGAGGAGGCTTTGCTGGGAGACTTTTGACTGAGCGTGCCAGTCGCGCCATTAGCGGCGCTGGCCTGGACTATGATTTATGCTAGTGTCGCGATCATAACTCATTCGGCGAGTGCACGGTTGTGGGAAGCAGGTGGCAGTTGCTTCGGCGGTGGAACTTTCGAAAAATCGACTTTGGCGCGGGTGAACAGGGGGTGCGGCCTAATGGTCTGAGTTTTCATCCTAATGCTGACATCAATTCCGTTACGGGAGCTGTCAATGGATTTTAGAAAGAAATTAATGACTCACAGTTCTGGGCAGATGCCTGCCTCCCCAGAGACACCACCGGCTGGCGTGAAAGGGGAGTGGCTCGCCATCCGATCGACTGGTGTTTGGGGAGTGGTCCCAACATCGGCCGATATTTCGAACGAAATCGAAAGCTCGGTGTACACGCAAATGTCTGTAGCTGCGGGGGACATGTGAACTGCTGCTATGCCACTTGATTTATTTTAAATGTCAGATGGGGCTGTGAATGCCCGGGGAAATTGGCTGGCGGCAAGTGTTGAGAGGAAGGTGGTGGGCAGAAGAATTACTTCTCACTCCACAAGGCATTTTGTAAGTGATCAGCAAATCAGGTGGGACTTCCATTCACTGTCACGATTACAAACGCAGTGCTGCTAGAATCCGATGTGTGGACGCTGGTCTCGCAAGGCTAACGGAAAATTGGGTATGCACTCCGGCTCTTAGGCAGAAGGAACATACGCCGCTAGAGTTTTCGAAAAGAAAGTTTCCCTTTCACACATTCTAAAGGGATGGGAAGCCACGAACTACTCCATTTCCTTTAACATTCCGAGAACTATGGAAGCCTCTGATGGGATCTTCGGCATCGTATTTGATTTTCGAATAAATCTTCCCGCTGAGTAGCAGTCTGGGAGAGGTCGGCTAGCTTTCATTCGCCACGCACATCCTTTTAAGGAATTTTAAAGCTGCATACGTCATAATACATCGTATGGAGCTATTCGATGCGATAACCGAGTTCGGAAACATGAGAATATTTAGCGGCTACTGGCCATGCTAAGAAGTAAGTCAGGGACTTCTCAGCAGCTGGAACATGAATCGGATCTCAGCAAGGAGGTGCGTTGCCATGTGATTTCTCCAATTCCGCGGCGGGCAGCTGTCAACGTGCACTTTATTCTTCAAAGCAATACATCCGTTTTCCGCAAAGAGTTCCATTTCTGGTGCGCCCTAGTTGGAAAAAGCTCACCCCTCCTTGGAACTTTATTTTCGATTACATTGCCATCTGTCCTGTTTAAGCGTGTTCCGTTTTAATGCAAGCAAACTACTTATCATCGACTGTGGTCGTCCAATCAGGAGATTTCTGAAGAGCATGCTTCTATTGATGCCTACCTACGGACCCTGAACTCTTTCGTTTCTCTTTTTTCATTTGAAAAGCGTCGCCTTCTGAAATTAATTGAATCCCGGGAGCTTCATAAAGACTGGCAACACGGCTTTGGCAGTTTGACTTCGATAGGAACTGGCCCATTTAATGGCATATCTTACCAAAAAGAGGAACCAATCTTTGCTCAAAGTAGGAAAAACCAAAGTCTGGCTTCAGGTTCTCCTGTCGAAATTTCGTGCTTTCGGTGTCGATGAATCCCTTTTTCAATGGATTAGAAAGTCTGTTTTAAATCGTTCAACACAAGTTGTGTGGCATGGGTTCACGTCTGATGATCACCATATCAATTCTGGTGTCCCTCAGGGCATAGTTTTGTCTCCGATGCCTTTTCCTAAATGGTCTCCTGTCTGCGAGTTCTTATCCAATTCATTCCTTCGCTGATGACAGTATCCTCAGCTTTTCATATTCGTTCCCCGGCTCTCGACTCTCCTCTTCGGCCATAGACTTGGAACTTAAGTGAATGTTTAGCTCACTAAATTCTCATCTTGACGGTATAGTCGATAGAGTGAAGTTAAATGCTTCCAATCTATCTACTGTCACTGAAGTGCTGTCAAAATATCCAGCCATTATCCATGGATGACTCCTGCATTGTTAAAACCGGGCACCTTTCAATGTCCGTATGTGTATCAACTCAACACTAAGTTGGAATGATCAAACATTCGTAAAGCGATGCAATAGGGCAAAACGAAGTATATGCTGTCATCGAAGAAGGACGCAGAATATCGACGTCTCGGACAGAGCGTCACACTAGGCAGCAGACACTTCGAGGTAGTGAAGGACTTCGTCTATCTCGGCTCCGCGGTGAATAGGGACAACAACATCAGTACCGAAATCAAGCGCAGAATCACTCTTGCCAATCGCTGTTTCTTTGGGCTCAAGAGGCAATTGAGTAATAAGGCCCTCTTCCGAACGACAAAAGTGACTTTGTACAACACCTTGAAAAAAAGCGGTCTTTGGTTCAACTCAAACTGGTGGAGCTTTGAAGAAACCCGCGCACCACAACTCCTATGATACTACTCTCATGGATATGCCGTCTCATGCGAGGTCACCAATGATTCAGCTGCGTCGCTTGAACAAAGTCATCTTTCACCGTGTCCTGAACTGACACTAGCCTTAAACTGAACCGGGGAATGAATGAAGTCGGATTGCCACGGACGGCTCAAAGACGACGGAGGGATCTGGAGCTGGGACCTTCGTGGAAGACGACAACATCAGACTGCACCCCTCATTAGGTAATTTCGGGTCGGTCTTCCAGGTGAAACCGTTCTCAATCCTAATGGCCACTATTTATGTAGTGGAGAATTGGTGGAAGGGGCGAAGTATATGTGTCAGGAGCGACAGTCAAACTGTGTTTAAGGTCTTACTACACTTTCAAGTTAGATCAGGAATGGAAGTCTTCTCTTAGTTTGGTCGGCAGACTGATTTCGCTAACACTTGTCTTTATCACGGGACATCACGGGATCTTGGGAAACGAGATTACCGATGAACTAGCTAGGCATATTCAAAAGGGGTATTCGCTGGGTCCGAACCCTCCTTGGGACTACCTGCATCAGTGGTCAGGACCTGCATCGACGGTTGGGTCTCCCTACAGCACAACCAGAGATGGTGTGACTCTTCAGGATGCAGGATGACCAAGTGCATGCTCCCGAACGTTAGCAAGAAATCCGCGTCTTTTCTGCTATCTCTAGACAGAAACGAGTGCAGACAACTTGCCGGCGTACTAACAGGACACTTCACCTTCGCTAAGCACCTAAGCCGGCTTGGGCTTACAGATGTCACATTTTGTGAAAATGTGAATACATTTTAGAGCATTTGTCTGTCAGTGTCCCGCCTTTGCTCGTATCAGGTAGCGGCTATTTGGCGCTGATGTGGTGCGAACTGGCGCTATATTGGCGCTATATTGGCGTTATATCGCAGAAGTGCCTCCTGGTCCTTCTTTGGAAAGCCCAGAAATTACATTAAATGAAGGTTATTGCCGTGTTTTACAATGGACCAGATTTTAAGTCTGTTTGCAGTATTTGGCAAAAAAATAAAAATAAATGTTGAGTCTGGAGCTCCTAAGACACCCCTCCAAGTCAATAGCGAACGATAAAAATTATTGGGAATACTGTTGCTGTTAAGTCAATAGACTCGACGGAATGTTGCACTTTTATCACTTATTTATCGTTATTTCAACCAGCCATTATCAATCGATGATCAAATGCTTTAATGAGTTAACCAACTGCATTCCTCCCCTTCGCCCGCAATTGTTGCCTACCTAGGAATGCCCTCCCGTTCACCCTTAAGCCCACCTTCGGACGTACACTTAACTTCCGAGACTCATTCTTTAGCTGCACCATATAGAGCTTTCCAGTTCAATGTTTCTCTTCTCCTTACAATCCTTTGGATTGTGGATTTAAGACTAATGTGCACCAGTTTATTCCTTTACTCTCTTTCTCCGCCCGTGCTGTGACTTAATTCCTGTCACTCAAAGGCGCCTATCTGATGAACGAAACCTGACCTGTCATTACACTCGTCATACTGTCACATGCATCGACAAATAGGTGGTGGGTGTTGATTTGCAACGCTTGGGTCCTTTCGAGGAACTTGGTCTATCTGCAGACCCACTGAAAAGGAACCAACCAGGCTGTAAACAGAAAACACAGTCAGGCTCAAAGTAGGGGAAGATCAAGGCAGACTGAAGAACGTTTCGCCGCCTCAGACATTGCATCAAAACCGTTTCAGAAAATATCAAACCACAGTTTGGCAAGCAAGGCAAATTTTCTGAAGTTGGCGGAAAGCATAGGCTGCACGGTAAACTTCGAAACATAGAATCCTCACCCCGCCCATTGGCCCACGGTTCAGTCGACCAGCAAGCAGATTTGTTGCACCGACCGTGGTTCCTGTCAGACGACCTTGCAATATTCTCAACCTCAGAAACAACTGAGGAAGCGAAGGCTCTGCAGGCAAAGGCAGTTGAAGGGGTCTTTCGATAAAGAGAGGGCAAGTAAGCGTCTTTGAGAATATTTCTTGTGGAATGGGTTCCAAATGGTGAAAAACCGTTGTCTTGTGTTAGTTCGGATTAAGTTCCGATTGTGACACTTCTCGAAGACTAGCGTTGCTTGATTTGTCTGTCCTCCAATCTGTCCTCCAATTTGTCTTCCAATCTGTCTTCCAATCTGTCCTCCAATCTGTCCTCCAATCTGTCTTCCAATCTGTCTTCCAATCTGTCCTCCAATCTGTCCTCCAATCTGTCCTTCAATCTGTCCTCCAATCTGTCCTCCAATCGGTCCTCCACCCTTGTCGCAAGCAAGGAGTAATATGTCCCCTCCCTTCAGCCGGTAATGGGATCAAAAAGATCCATGCACAACAAGAACCGCTCTAAGTTGAATTTTTCAGTGTTTCTTATTATAAACCGCCAAACTACTGACTTGAGGAGGACTGCCGCCGTCTGTGTAAGCACCGAATGTTTCCGGAGGCTGATTCCCTGGACGTGATCGGTTTTCAAGCCGAGGACAGGGCAAGAAATTTGTCTAGTTGTGCAAGAATTCATTCAGTCGAAACGTTAGTTTTTTTCACTTGCTTCATTGGAGCAACAATGCTGATGAAGTTCTGACTGGGATCTAGAATGCGGCGAAGGTTAAATGATCCTCAAGGGTAGGGACTGAAAAAAAATCTGCCTCTCCAGCCAATCTGTCTACTGACTTCCCTAACTTTCTTCCAGTTTGCTGCTCTACTCGAGAAGTGAGGTGAATCTGTGCCTTAATCATCATCGCACACCAGCTTGCACGATCTTTTGTCAGGCTTCAGTTTTCATTCGAAGTTTCTTCTCGACTTGAGAGCGCCACTTGAGGAGTGGACGTCCACGTGTCTGTGACTCGGATTTTAAGACCTTCCGCACGGCAGAGGTGTTACTTGTTCTGCTGAGTTTACCCTTTCACATCCCATTCAAAATAGAGGGGCCAAGATTATAACTTTTTCCTCGAATAATTAAAGCCCTTAGGGATCACGACGGTTAACAGGGACAACAACATCAGTACCGAAATTAAACGCAGAATCACTCTTTCCAATCGCTGTTTCTTTGGGCTCAAGAGGCAACTGAATAATAAAGCCCTCTCTCGAAGGACTAAGCTCGCTTTATATAACAGCTTGATCATCCCCGTCCTACTATATGGCGCAGAATCTTGGACGGTAGCAAAGGCGGATGAGGAAGCCCTTAGTCTTTTCGAGAGAAAAGTTTTGCGTGCGATTGTTGGTCCTGTTTGCGTTGATGGCATCTGGAGGAGAAGATTTAATGACGAGCTCTATAGGCTGTACAGCGACATGCGCCTGGTCAAGCGTCTACGGATACAACGCTTAAGATGGCTGGGCCATGTAGAGCGTATGGACACCACTGCTCCGGCCGAAAAGTCTTTGAATCCGAGCCATTGGTGGAGCCGAGCCATAAAGTGGCGCGCACAAGTGGAGAAGGACCTCAACCAACTTGGAGTGCGCAACTGGAGGCAGCTGGCGAAAGATCGTGCTGGCTGGAGAGGCATGTTGGTTGAGGTCCAGGTCCACAACGGACTGTAGCGCCACAAGAAGAAGAAGAAGGGATCACGACAGAATTTCCGAAACAACGAATGGAACGTGGATGGTGATGAATTTGAACATAGAAGAATCTTTCCCTCAAGCACGCTGCGATCTGAAAGTCCATAGACAAGAATGAGTTTCTTCTGGTTTCTCTGATGACGCCTTGGACTCATTGAGATGCTGTTCAATACCTTCTTTAAGTAGCGCACAGGCAACAAGCATCTGATTGTTCGTTCGACGAATCAAGACATAAGCAGCTGGCGTCCGACTGGTGTTGACCTTTCAGCTTCATACCAACTTCTCAAGAATGTTGTTCAAAAATACGCAGAGACGCGCTTTGCTACGTCCAAAATTTTTTCTGAACTTGGTGGTTACTATGAAACCTTCAACGACCTTGACGTTGCAAAAGAGTTCTCCATCGTTTTATCCGATGCCATACATGAGTCCGAATCGACTGTATTCGTTCACTCCAACAGTCATCGTTCACTTGAGTATCGTCCAAGACGCCAGATAGATTCCCAGTACATCGTCCCCCAAATTAAGTGGATAGCCCCACCTTCCTCCGTCCTTTAAAGTGACTTTTTCACAACTCCTTTCCAAGAGCACTTAAAGACCTTCACAAATCTCCTTTAAAGACCACCCCTTCTGGCAACATTCGCCAACCGGGTGACGCATCACTTACAACCGCCCATTCTCAGACAGGCAAATCAGATGGACCTAGATTTTTTCCCCCAGAATTCCGGCCTCAATTGTGAGCAACATTCAGTCTTCAACTGACACAAACAATGAAAATCTATTAGACTGCATGCATTGGTCTCCTTTTGAAGTGCATCTCCATTCAGATTCCAATCACTGGAGCTCACTCAGTGCGCCCCCTCAGCCCGTTCGCTCCCCCGCACTGAGAGAGATTTATTTCACCTTTCAGGTGTCAGAAACAATCGACAGAACATAAATGGCTAATCGAAACAAAATTTTCGGATAAAATCAAAGGAGCCACATGGAAGGATGTAAAACTCCATCCCACTGATCTGCCGACGGTGGGAAAGAGGGTGGAGACGGAGTCTTCATTCATCCAAGTGGAATCGGTTCAAAGGCTTTAAACTGTTGCACGTTTTGACGAGACTAGGATGCTGCAAAGGGACGAGTATTGCGTCTGTGTGTGTGGGAGGCCTGCTCAGTGCTCGTCATGATTGCCATCATCATCGTCACAATCACTCGTATTGCCTTGTGTACTTGAAAACTCCCAAAAACGTGGCCAGGACGAAGCATCAATCGACCCTGTGCACAGGATGCACGGCACGCCCGTTTCTCTGTGCTTCTCCTGCTCATGCTGGTGTCTGTCTTTTTTGCCGGGCTTTCGAAAAATCGGGAGTTGGGCGGGCGCCCGGGATCAGACGCCCTCGTGTGTGGGAGTTGAAGCGGATGTGGAATTATCTGGCAAATCATTCGCATGAAATATTCATCGATTCAAATTTATTGTGTGCCCTGCTACCTGATGCTGCTCCTACACGGGTTGCTGCTGCCACTTTGGTGTCTCATCTGCATCTGAGCCGGACGAGGACGGTGGTGGTTGTGCGGAGGTGGGTGTCTTCGTCTGTCTTGTGTCTTGCGGCTTGTTTCTTTTCCGGCACTGCTCGGCCGAGTGAATCATTTCGCCAGCGCATGATGGATGTCCCGAGAATTGTGTCGCAGCGCAGTCGTAAATATTCCCAGGCATCTCCGCTGCAGCTCCACACATCGTCAATTGCCAATTTCCCAGTGGACAACGGAACTAATTTTCCACAGTACTGTCTTCTGTGCGAGCATTAAGTATCTCACAACTTCGCAGTGCTGCCACGGCTGCCAGTACTGCTGCTGTTGTGTCGCACAACCCACGAGCACTGACTGCATCGTGTGGCCTCCACACACACACACACACAGCCAGATGCAGTTGCGAAAGGAAATCACATTTTATTATGATTGATGGCATCGAGATGCGACTGACATTAGCGCAGAACGAATTGGCACTCGGTTGACAAATGCGGTGCGAAGATGGAAGATGACAGGCTTGTGTCTGGCTGCTGCAGTGTGTGGCAGTTTGACGGTGGGGACGTGAAGCGGGCGCTTCCGATAGTAATCTGTGGCGGATAGATGCCAACATGTGCCATGTGAGGAATCCACGGAGGGTGGGGGGGATTGAGTCCCTAAGTCGATGTGTGAGATGTGCAATTGTGGGGATGGGTGTCGTCTCGGTGAGCCGGATGCCGTTTGACCTTTTGAGCTGGGAAAAGTGTGAAACTGGCGGCTGGCGGGAAAGCAAATCTGCCTTGCACTGAAGGGACCTTAAATTAAGGGGCTTCCGTCGGAAAATTAGAGCAGCGACTCAATGTTTCTCGTTAAAATCTGAAATTTTAGAAAATTGAACTCTGGCATGAGGCTGCGTTGGCTCGATTCAAAGCAGAGCATTCCTTCGCCCCTTGCTGATTGTTTCGGTTTGTAGCTCAACGATTTTTTGCATGATATTGGTTGTGGGACCTTTGATCACTTTCGGGATGTTGGTAAAGCATTGGCCCTAAGGAGCCCAGAGTATGTCAAGCTGCACTGGCTTTTACATGAGTTAGGGAGGGGTAGAAGGGACCTACAGTTTTTTGCCGACTCCGAACGGCGAAGTTTAAAAAGATTTCTTAGACAGCTATTACTCTTTGAGTGTTGTCAGCAGCTCGAAAGAGGTGGTGGCGTGAAAAATTCGGGGTGTTCAGCCGGGAATCGAGCCTAGACCCTTCGGCGTTGGAGCGTCGCACTCTACCCACCACGCTACGGCGGCCGCTTGGTGCTTACTACATTTAAAAAAAATGCACCACACGAAGGTGCGGGTAAAGAGCTTTATTCCGTCCGAAGCATTTCTTAATCTAAACTCCTAGATACGGAAGTTTCATTACCTTCCATGTCGTATGCCGAACTCTTCAAGAGCAAACTCAAACCAAGACGAGCGCCGCTCGCAGGTACAGAGGAACTTCTTCCGATTAGTAGGCGATCTCCATCCAAGACATGGCACAGTCCGCGAGGGAACGTCACTTCTACTGGTGGCTCCATTAAAACCAGCCTTCATCGCCGTTCGTTACAAGTCCCGAAAGTTGACTTTGTGACCAGATTACATAGTTTTTAAAGAAGTCCCTTAGTTTGATGAGAGTCTTGGAGATTTTCGTAAAAAGGATTCTAAGTGTTTGCTTTGTACCACGAGCTAATGCGGAAAGTTTGGGCACCACGACAAAAGTATCAAATGAAGGCCCAGGTCTGGTTTGTAGCGTTCTATGACGAAAGTCTCTCATATTTCGAGTCAAAAATAAAATTTGCGACATCGATGGGTAAACATTTGCAACAGTCATAAAATCTCGCAGATCTACTTGAAGTTGCCTTACATGTAACGGAAACAAGCAACGCCGAAGCACAACTGGTGTGCGGATGGAAAGTGGCAAGCTTAAGTTTAAGTGAGATCCGCAATAAAGGTCTTTAGCTCCAGGCCTTTGCCCCACAGAATGCCCCAAACGGTTTGAAATCTAACAGAAGTAAGAATTTGAAAAAAATTCGGATCAGAATGAGTCAGCAATCCAAACTTGTTTCGAGACGAAACAGATTTTTCAAACAAAACAAATTATTGATTAAAGTGACGAATTGTGACAATGAGAAGACAGATTCTCAGACAGGTCTTCAATCGTCGCGAAACGGGCCCAAAACAGATCCCATCCCCAAAGCAAACTCACAGACAAGAGTGAATGCCCTCGCCGCAATTTCCCTCCCCCCCTCTCAGCCGAAAAAAAGTCCCAAGGGAATGTCCCCAAATGTTTCACTACAGACCAGCACTGTGTCAAAACCAGTTACCATCACCAGTCACACCGTGCCGCTGCCGCCAGTGAATTTGTCCGCTTCTCACGATGACACCTCGACGTGTCGCGATTTCCGCAACAGCCCCACACAAAACACCAGGAACGACATTCCCGACCTCGTCAGGAATTAATCACATTCCGATGTCACAAGCGCTGAGGTGTGCATTTGCCACGCAAAATCGTCCACATCTGCCCAACCCGGCACACAAATGACGCTCCGAGCATTCAAATCGGCGACGGGCGAGCGGACGGACGAAGGAAAATGAATCGAGTGACAGTTCCTTGCGCGTGATGTGTGTGTGTCGTGTCCACCCCAAAAATAAATCCCAGTGATGGACGCAGCAACTTTGGCCCCAGCTCGGCCTCATCTCGTCCTCGTCATCGCCAGTCCTACACTCCTGTCAGCCCGACCAACACACACAGAGCGGATGCAGAGAGAGAGAGAGAGTGCACGCTTTCTTATGCCTTATTCCTTGAGACGTGAAATTGAAATCAATTCCTGTCACCGATGCGATCAACTGACAGCCGTCTCAAGGTGCCCCTCAGCCCCCACCGCCAGGAAGCAGCCCGCTGAACACCCGTGCTGTGCTCAAAGCTCTTTGATGTATTTAATGGATGATTGGTTGCGAATGCAAACATGGAATTGTCTTTAGGACACTGAGAGAGCGCTGTGCACTCACACAGCTGACACCGGTCCATTCTTCATCGGATTCCTGCTTCTCCTGCTGCCGCTGCGGCTGCTGCTGGTGCGGCCGCTTGCTTGACGATGATGACAACAACCACGACGACGACGACGACGATGATGATGATGACGACCGCGACAACGACGTTGGCCGATGATCATTGTGCCGTGCGATGATCGATGGATTGAGGTGGAGCTGGACATGATCCGTGGAGGTAGTAGCTGCGCAGCTGGTTTTCCCCGCAGCCTCAGCCTTCCGCACTTAGACGGCCAAACAGGCGTTTGGCGCGCCAGAGTCGCGGCGCTAGGGGGACACATTTTCACCTGAAGTTGCAATTTGTCTCGGGCGAGTGCTGTTCGTCGTTGCTTTGACATCGACAACTCATCATCGTCAGGCACTCCGAAACTTTCGTCGATGGTTTCCACGGATGGCGACCGACGGTGCCTGGGAAGGAATTCGCCGGATTACTGCGAGATGACAAATTACTGGCACGGAGACAAGTAACAGGACTTAATGATGCCTGCCACTCTGGGAATGGGAGAGAATGTTAATGGACAGCAGCGCACGGCAGCGCAGATCGTGCGGCGGTTGCAGGCGGGAAGGCGGCTGCATTATATTGATTCCGATGAAGGCAGACATTGGATGCAAATAGACATGCAACCCGATCGCCTATGAAAGTTCCCGAACATAGTGCTAGATCTTGACAGGGTTCGGGATGATTTATATGACATTCTGGAGAGTGTGCTAAAATTTTGTACAAAATGGGGTCAGGCTTTTGTTTTGATGGAGAATAGGTTCAGGTTTGAGGGGACTGGAGAAGAGAGTTGTGAGATGTCCTTCAGGGAAGTGAGAGAATAGTTGAAGATGTGTCAAGCTACAAGCAAAAGTGCCCAAGTGGAGAAAATCTTCCACAAAAATGTGTGAATTTCGGCATGGGAAACAAATGCCGAATAATGTCTAAGCTTCGGAATTCCTTTCGGAACTCGAACACTAAAAACACATTCATCAGAGCCGTGCTATATGTAGAGGACTGAATTCAAGTTGAGGAGGCACCGGCTAGCATACAGAAAATATTTGATAGCCAGCTTAAAAAAACGAAGAATGAAACCCTAACGGGGACAAAGGTAAATCCAAGGTTTCGATTTTGAAGAGATGAGGAGGCAGGTTCTCACGAAACGAACAAACTGCGATATAAATGGTCCCTTTTATGTTGCAGGGTTAGAAAAACAAGAGTAGAGCCATTTAACTTGGAAAGTGATCCATTGTGTTACCCGGCAATAACCTGCATTAAGTATTCTTTCTTGATCTTCTTCTGTGATCAAAAGCCCAGGTTTTCCAACTCCAACCAGATCCGCAAAACAGAACTAACCCCACCATCTGATCCCACCAAAGGCGAGAAAAAGACAAACGAAGTGATCTGCAGTGTCTTCACCTTCTCTAAAAGCATCGCAGAACGTTTCATTACTTAACCCACACACACTTTAGTGCCTAGAGAAGGAGAAGTGTCCCGTCGTCTGCAGTCTTTTCTGTCTGGAGATAACAGATATTCTACGGATTTCTTGTCGACGGTTGGAAGCATGCGCTTTTACAGCCTGCAACCCGGAGAGCCATGCCAGTTTTGGTTGTGTTGTGGAAAGACCTAATTGTGGTTAAAAATACTGACTAAGGACGAGGATTGTTCCCAGTTGGGTTCCGTCCCTGCAAGTGACTCGTTTGATTCTTAACTAGCAAGTTCATCAGCAATCTCCCATGAGCCTGTGGGGAGGAGGGATGACATGAATTTCTAAACTAAAATGGGGTACACCTAAAGCATGAGAAGCTTGCCTGTCACTATTATTATTATTATTATTGTTGGCGCGACAGTCCACAGGGGAACCAGGCCCTAACCTGCTCGTCAACTACTTGTGTAGTGCGCGCTACAGTTCTCTCACGAGTAGAAGGGACCTAAAGTTTTTTGCCGACACCGAACGGCAAAGTTTGAGAAGCTTTCTTAGACAGATATTATTCCTTGAGTGTTGTCAGCAGTTCGAAAGAGGTGGTGCCGTGATTCGAAGTGTTCAGCCGGGAATCGAACCTAGGGCTCCCGGCGTGTGAGCGTCGCACTCTACCCACAACGCCACGGTGTCTGTCACTACAGACGCAAGTATTGTTCGTGGCCATTAGGGTCGGCTTAAAAAACCGACGCGAAGCTATCTAGAGAAGCTTAAAGTCTGATGCTGAAATATTGACTTGAGAAAAGCCCTGAAATTAATGGACATATTTGAAAATCTAAGCCAGTACAAATTTAAACAAATTTTTATTACGCAGATAGGACACATCATTCAACCATGTGGCGTCGTCTGTTCAACACGCACCAGTTCACCTTTAACTGAATTACGTTTGGTGAAACAAGTGCCGGCGATTTAAGGAGACATGTTGGCATATTTGCACGTTTTCTGCACAAATCGGTGAAAATTCGTGCTATTCTAAATACCGCTGTAGATCCTCCGGCATCATAAGGAGGTGTGGAAAGCGAAATCAGCATTAGAAAAACCGATGTCAATATTCTTCTTCTTTTTTTTCTTCTTGTGGCGTTACAGTCCGGGGTGGATCTGGGCCTCAACCAACATGCCTCTCCAGAAAGCACGATCCTTCACCAGCTGCCTCCAGTTCTTCTTCTTGTGGCAGTCCGTTGTGGACCTGGGCCTCAACCAACATGCCTCTCCAGAAAGCACGATCTTTCGCCAGCTGCCTCCAGCTGCGCACTCCAAGTTGGTTGAGGTCCTTCTCCACTTGTGTGCGCCACTTTAGTCTAGGTCGTCCTCTGTTGCGTTGTCCCAATGGCTCGGATTCAAAGAATTTTCGGGCCGGAGCAGTGGTGTCCATACGATCTACATGGCCTAGCCATCTTAAGCATTGTATCCGTAGACACTTGACCAGGCGCATGTCGCTGTACAGCCCATAGAGTTCGTCATTAAATCTTCTCCTCCAGATGCCATCAACGCAAACAGGACCAAAAATCGTACGCAAAACTTTTCTCTCGAAAAGGCTAAGGGTTTCCTCATCCGCCTTTGCTAACGTCCAAGATTCTGCGCCATATAGTAGGACGGGGATGATCACGCTGTTATATAAAGCGAGCTTAGTCCTTCGAGAGACGGCTTTATTTCTCAATTGCCTCTTGAGCCCAAATAAACAGCGGTTGGCAAGAGTGATTCTGCGTTGTTGAAAAAGTCACAAAACAGTGCGTCGCCTTGTCTAAAACCTTTTTTGACATTGAAGGTCTCGGTGAGTTCGTTACCGACCTTGACGGAACAGCGAGAGTTCTCCATTGTCATCCTACACAATCTGTTGAGTTTGGTAGGAGTGCCACCACAACTGGTCTCTGTGCACACTGGCCTTAAAACTCGACGAATAGATAGTGAGTGTCGATTTGCACTCACTACTACGGTCTGTGAAGATCTGGTCTATCGTGAACTTCCAGGTTGTGAATAAAATGTTTCAAACTCTCACACAATACGGATCTTGAAGGCGGTGTTAACAGACTGAGCCCTCGATAATTGGCGCAGTCAAAGGGGTCTTCTTTCTTGTGGATATTCTCCTTAACAACGATATTAGTGCCGTCATCGCCGGTCCGGTGGTCTCCGTGGCGTAGTGGGTAGAGTGCGACGCTCACACGCCGAAGGGTCTAGGTTCGACTCCCAGTTCAACACCAATTTTTCTAATATTTCACGGCACCACCTCTTTCGAGCTGCTGACAACACTCAGAAAGTAATAACTGTCTAAGAAAGCTTCTCAAATTTCGCCGTTTGGAGTCGGCAAAAAACTGTAGGTCCCTTCTACTCATAAGAGAACAGTAGCGCGCACAACACGAGTAGTTGATGAGCAAGCTAGGCCCTGGTCCCCCTTTGGACTGTAGCGCCAACAATTATTATTATTATCGCCGGTCCGAACCTTGTATCCTCTGGATAGCTATTTTGTACATCATTCCTGCCATTACACCTTTCCATTCAAACATGCCTTGAAGAGGTCTTAACAAGCTAAAAGGGCTTTAACCCCTGCAGTTTCTCCTATGGATATTGTTGAGGTTTGCAATGGCTTCCACCCCTGCAGTAGTTCCTATCGAGATTGTTGAGGATCATTGTTGATAGCAATATTTCCAGGGCAAGCTAATTTATAAGTTCTCTCTGTAGACGATATCACCAAGATGTCCCTGATTTTGATTCTGACAACCGGTTGATCATAACAACTTAATCTGGTGATAACACCTCAAGGAGGCACAAGGCATGCTTTAGCAACCGTTTCCACAACAATTGCGTTGAGAAACAGTTTAAATGCAGCATGCGAGGGATGCCTTTTATATTTCGGGATTAGAGAACAAAAACAAATATTAATCATCGAAAATAGCTTCATTGTTTTTCAAAATATTCCCCATTAAGATCTATATACTTTTGCATGCGTTCGAATCAAGCACTTTTGCCACTCTGATTGAGGTATCTCCAAAACATGCATTCTGAACGCATCAACAACTTCTTCAGGTGTCAAAAAACGTTGACCTCTCATTCTATTTCTTACGAACGGGAATAAAAAGAAGTCATTCGGTGCCAAGTCAGGACCACACGGCGGATGACTCATCAAATTGATGGTTTGAGTGTTCAAAAATGCAATTGTTTGAGCCGATGTGTGAGAGCTCGCATTGTCGTGGTGAAGAGTGATCCGTCTTCGGCGGTTGGTTTTCCTGATTTCTTGGAAGCCAACTGGCAAACAAATGGTTGTGTACCACTCAGAATTGACTGTTCTGCATTGTTCTAGTGGCACAGTTTCGACATGTCCAGTTTTTCCGAGAAAACAGTCGACCATTTGCTTGGAAGTGCTTCTTGCGCGAGCAATTTTTGTTGGATTTGGCTCAATTTGAAACACCCATTCAGTCGACTCCCCTTTACTATCGGGCTCATACGCATAAATCCACGATTCATCACCTGTCACGATGTCATAGACGTGTTTCGAAGCACCGCGATCGTATTTTCGGAGCATTTCTTTCGACCAATCGACACGAGCCTTTTTTGAGAGATTGACAAATTGTGTGGAATCCAACGCGAACAAATTTTTTTGACTTTCAAATAATTATGCAATATTGAATGTATGCTGGTCCCACTAATGCCTAAGGTTGACTCAATCTCACAATAGGTCACATGACATGATACATTATCTTGTAGTTGGCGCACAGCATCAACCGTTTCCGGAACAACAACTGATTTTGGACGACCTTCACCAAATTCGGCTTGGAGTGAACTACGACCTCGGGTAAATCCACCATACCATCGATAAACACTAGTTCTTGATGGAGTTTCATCGCCAGAAATCGGATTAATTTCATCGATGCACTGTTATTGAGTTAATCCACGTCGAAAGTTGGAAAATAATCGACCGAAAATTTTCACGACTTAATTATATTTTTTTGGCGAGATGAATCTTTTAAGTTACTGTAAACAACACAAATTATGCTCGTATGTCAAAGCGTTCTGAGTATGTATAACTTCAAAAACTAAACTAAACTTTACTATAGAGCATGCAGTTGCTAGATTGCTACACTAGGGTTGCTCAATTCCGAAATATAAAGGCAACCATCGTTCCAGAAATTTAGGTACAACGCCACCCAGCTCATGGAAGATTTCAAATATACCTTCTTTGTATCCTTTTCAACTATTTCTACAAGTAGAGAATTGTACAATTATTGAACAAAGTAGAATTTAACAGCTTCTTCTCTTAATTTTCTAAAATAAATAAATTTTATTTTGGGTACAAATAAATTTTCAAAAGATGGCGCCACCTGCTGATCCTGGAAACGATTACCCTTTTCATTGGAAGGAAGTAAGTCGAACTGCAGCAAATAATGTAGATCCTCCATTATCAGAAAAAGGTATGGAACGTGAAATCAGCATCAGACAAACCGATGTCAATATTCTTTTTCTTCTTTTTCTTCTTATGGCGCTACAGTCCGGGGTGGACTTAGGCCTCAACCAACATGCCTCTAAAGCCAGCAAGCACGATCTTTCGCCAGCTGCCTCCAGTTGCGCACTTTATGTTGGTTGAGGTGCTTCTCCACTTCTGTGCGCAACGGTTGACAACAACTTAATCAAGCACTTTTCAGTCCGAGTATGGAACATACGTCATAAGATTAACAAATAACTACCAAGCGCTGTATAAATCGGAACTACTGGTATATATACGGTGATATACGGCGAATGCCAAAGTTGTACAGATTATCCCAACACAAGTATTTATCGCAAATAACCCCCAAAATACCCATATTGTAAGCTTCCTGTCGAAACTAATCTTTTCTCGCTGTTCACAGGAGGATTTAAAGGAAAAAAATTCTGTCTTAGCGCTACGGTCTACTGTCTTTTCTACAGTCAACAGCTTCAGCTTGTAGACGTATTAGTGCGAATTCTGAAATTTTTTTGTTCAATTGAAAAACGTTAAGATCATCATCATATCCGTCATCCTGGTGAGTGCCTAAGTCAAATGGCCTACCAAATCCTGATGGCGAAATTTACGAAGTGGCCCAAGTTTGAGGATTTCAGCCGAAGGTAAGGGGTATCCTCACATTCAATGAAAGAGCTGCCAGCGCCAATTGGACTGGTTTTGAATTCCAAACGGAAAAACCGATGGAACCTTAGATCGACATTTAAATTTTAAACAGAGTTTCTGCTTCAGTCCTTGGTGCATAATTCTTAGAAAATCTTTTGTTTCTCTTCCTTCTGAAATTTTTGCATCATTTGAATTGAATTTCTTACAAATTTTGAAAGTCACCGATTGCAAACTGGTATAAGCTTCGATTCCGTTCTCTCTCTTACCCGACTTCCTTTCACTTCACTTAACACGAAAGTCGTTGACCAGCAAGCGAACAAATAATCTTCAAAAGAACCCGTGCCCCACCCGCCCACAATTTCTGCAACGCAATAAGTCTCACCGGGCCCAGGCCAAGACAGTCTCTCCTCTTTCATCGTCTTCTGCACTTTGCCTGATTGACACCGAGTAAAGTCAATTAAGAAAGTCAATCAACGTCTTTCATCAAAAAAGACAGACTTCCTTCTCATCGTCCCACCATCCAACGCCACCTTCTAGCCATCATCTGACAAAGTCCAAGGCGATGATTGAAAGGTAAAGCAAAGGTCTCGTCCATCGGAAAGATGAACTCGGAGCGCAAAAAAAAACACACACAAAAAAAGGAATTGTAAGAAACCCAAGAGAAGAACTTTACGGATCGATGAACTCTGCCCAAACCATCATCCCCTGGTCAGCCAGCCAGCAAGCGAGCACGTCCGTCAGTCTCACTTCAGTCCCATCCATCAGAGCGGCGCGGTATGTACACATACAATTGGAAATAATGATGTCTTTCTGCTGACATATTGCCGGGTGGACAGGTTCAGTAAGTTTTTATCCCTCCCCCACCACAGCAGGGCGACGCCATCCACCTCACCCTTCAAAGTCATTTTTACCGCTACAAGACAAGAATTAATTAACATCAACCATGGATCCATCCACACCAATGGCATGGAAGTCGAAGAGAAAGGAAACAAAAAAATGCGATAAAAGGATAAAAAAAGAGAGAAGGGAAAATCCTGCACTTTCCCAGGTCTCGTAGGATAAAAACTTTATCGACTTGAAGGCGTCCGGTCCGGGAAGCGCTGGCTTGTATTTTTTCGTCCTGCCCCAGCAGCCACTGGCAGCGTCGTCGCCAACGTAAGAAGTCCTGTCGACAGTGATTGAAAGTTATTTGACATGTAAATATCAACTCAAGGAGGAGATCAGGATTAAAACTTTGTCCCACCGACCGACCCGTCGTCTCTGTGCAAATTAGGGAAACTTGCCAAGGCGGGGTCGATGCCGACAACCACCAGGCGACGACAGACCCCATCTTCTGGGTACGTCATCAATGCCGGATTATAATTGCAGATATTGACGGGCGCTGGAAGGATTTTCAATCACAGACACACTGGCCCACACCCTGCAGCAGCAGCAGCGCACTCATCAGTCATGGCGCGCGCACTGGACTCTAGTCGACTACGACAACGACGACGAAGGAAAAACTCCCTGGAGACGGAGTGTCCACACTCAGATTTCTTAATGTTGACTAATTAATACGAGTATTCACCCTCACACACGCCCACCACTACCACCACCACCACCACCAGAAGCAGAATTATTATGAATTATGAAAGTTTTCACCACGTCATGGATGCCCGGTCGCTCACTCATCATCTCACCATCAGCCGCCGTCGCCGATAGGGGCACCAGCCACCCGAGAGGGTGGGCGGCGCCGCCGGCCAGTCCAGCAACTCCTGCTGATGAGAGAGGAATACTAATAATAAGTAAATGATTAATAATAATAATAATTCATTCGGGATACATAGCTCGCAGTGAGATGTCCTAATTGGAATTGATTAGATTCCTCCTTGTGCACATGTTATGGTTGGTTTGGCTGGCTGGCTGGCTGGTTGTCTGGTTGCTCCTCACCACCACCCTGTGGTGGACTACGGTACACCCTTTTTGATCGATTGCGATACTGATGGGGCACCAAATACACACAGCGGGGGTTGAAGGAAGAAGAAGACACCGACGACGACGACGAGGATGGCTATGCTGAGTGCCTTGGCGAGATGGTATCACATTTGTCCGCACAGAGAAAAGAAATCTCAGGGGCGGCTGCGATCATCCCTCGACAGGGATTTCTCGTGTCAAAAACTTAAGTCGAATGCATAATTCCTCGAATTCGTGAATGTTTTAATCAGGGGGCGCCGCCGCCGCCGTCTGTGTGAGGGTGGAGGAAGTAATTGATTGGAGGGAGTTGTGAGGGAAAAACATCTTGAGCGCTGCTGATTAAGATGAGATGATATCCTTGGAGGGAGACTTATCATTCGATTGGTGGGCGATTTGGTGGGGGAATCACCTGATTTCTGTGATTATGTATGAGGAGCTTAATTAGCGTGCGCCACGAGAGTGGCCGGCAGTATGGCACATGTGCGGGAGAAAAGATTTTGACTTATGGGACGTAATTAATCGACGGAGCTGGTTGATGACGTGCTGATGGTGGGGGTGGAGGCCGATTTTCTGGAGAGATCCACCAAATTCGTGAAAAAATCAGATGAACGAAGCCGACAGCAACGGAATCGGAAAAGGGCGTCCGTCTGGAACCTGGTTCAACACAAGGGCGTGAAGGGGGTCTTATACATTCACGTGCGAGTGACAAAGACAATGGAATGAAAAGTAGGACGCACTTCTTTTTGAATGCTTGCAGAGTCAGGAGCTTAAGTCAAAAAGGGGAAAGCTTGTAAAAAAAACACAAGTGAGTTTTTGTAACGTGTGTGTTTTTTAGAGGTGCAGAACTTTATGTTGGCAACACTGGCAGATTTGTCAGTTGCTAGGTGACGTGGCCGCCGTGGCGTAATGGGTAGCGTGCGACGCTCTAGGTTAGGTTAGACTCTCTAGGTTTAGGTTAGAGTCCAAGCTCATCACCAATTTTTCGAATTTTTCACGCCACCACCGTTTTCGATCTGCTGACAACACTCAAAGTGTAATGAAGCTTCTCAAATTTCGCCATTCAGAGTCGGCAAAATACTGTAGGCCCCTTCTACTCGTGAGACAACAGTAGCGCGCACAACACAAGTAGTTGATGAGCAGGCTATGCCCTAGCCCCCCTTTGGACTGTAGCGCCAACAATTATTATTAGTATAGCTTGTCCCTCTGCATCCTGTCGTATGCGGCCGTAAAATCGATGAATAGGAGGTAAGCCTTGACTCATACTTCGTGAGGCTTTTCCAAGATCTGGTCTATTGTCTTTCAGATCTGGTCTATTGTGTACTTCTCTGGACTGAACCACTCTGAAAATCACAAGGACTGGGTGACGGAAGGCAGAGATGATTTTGTAGATGGTTGGCGCAGTCGAAGGGATCTCCTTTATTGTGGACGTGACAAGCGACGCAGATATTAGACTCATTGGGCTTCCCTCTGACCACGCGTGCGGATAGTTGGCGCAGTCGAAGGGATCTCCTTTATTGTGGACGTGACAAGCGACGCAGATATTCCATACATTGGGCTACCCTCTGACCACTCGTGCGTGGTGCATGCAACTAAACAAGCAATCTTCAGCTGCATTAACCAGTTCTGTAGACAGTTTCCCCTTTAAACAGCTTTGTTGGACTTCAGTCTCGATATTGCCATCTTGCGTCATCTAAGTAGCGGCTTCGCAACATTCGATTTGTCTTTGATTATCTAGTTTGAGCTGCTGAACATTGGGCCTTAGATCTGAATTTGGCACCTTATCATGGTCTAAGAGTCTTTAGGAAACAGCATATTTTTGCGTGGCTCAAATTAAGGTAGCAAGTTAACAGCCATCGTTTCCACGCAATCAAATAGGATGTATTTCCTTCAGCCGAACTCACGCATTCATCTTCAAAGCGATACGCCAACTACTGGAGTTGTTCTGAATTCGTGGAGTGTCCGTTGGTACTGCTTAGCCAGAAGGCCCCTAAATGAAGACTAAAGAAGGCGAAGTTTGTCAGCGGAATTTCGGAGACCAGTAATCTTCTTAGATAAGAGCCGCTTGGAAGTGTCGTGAATAGGTCAGAGGAACAAAAAATTCGACCTTCGCCACACTGAGCCAGCCAGTCAGCATGAGCCGAAAGTTATGCTTAGTGCATTATTATCAGATTCCAGAGATATCGTCTTCCATTAGTCCACTCGACTGTTTATTTACGCAGATGACAACGGCGTAATGGAAGAATCACAGCGAGCTGTCAATGAAGCGCTCGATGGCATTGTAGTGGAAGCGGCTAAAATGAGTCTAGCGGCGAGTAAGTGTACATTCTGGGATCATGAAGTAGCAGACTGCAGAGACGTCTCTCTCTCTCAGAATGAGCCGCAGGAACTCTGAAGTAGTCAAAAACGTCAACTATTTGGATTCTTAGGATTTTAAGTAAATAGAAAAAAGGTCCATAGCATGTACGCCACAGCTTATGTGCGAGGAGTCTTCGATTTAGAACCATTGCGATCTCGCAACAGAAGCCGCCATCAAGTTAAATGCCACATTGCAGGGGAAACTGTCTTTCCTTTATCAGCTTTTTTTGTCACTGTTGTTTTCCAATGAAACTAGGTTACTTCATTATTATTATCGGCAGGGATTGCTGCCTTCATCAGGGGTTCTTTTTTATTGAAACAATAAAACAAAATATTTCCATAATGGATGTTGTTTAAAATTATCACAAAAAACAAAATTCACAATTAAACATAATATTGAGCACTACTGTGTGTGAAGATCAGTCTAGAATGATATTAATTGTTGGCGCTACAGTCCAAAGGGCGACCAGAGCCTAGCTTGCTCATCAACTACCCGTGTTGTGCGCGCTACTGTTCTCTCACGAGTAGAAGGGACCTACAGTTTTTTGCCGACTCCGAACGGCGAAATTTGAGAAGCTTTCTTAGACAGTTATTACTCTTTGAGTGTTGTCAGCAGCTCGAAAGAGGTGGTGTCGTGAAATATTGGAAAAATTGGTGTTGAACTGAGAGTCGAACCTAGACCCTTCGGCGAGTGAGCGTCGCACTCTACCCACTACGCCACGGCGACCACAGTCTAGAATGATGTGAAATTTAAATTTTGATTTAAATACAATCTGGCTACGCCGTTACTAGCGCTGAATATACGGCAGATATGTTCTGTATGTCTTGTTTCCTATTCATATTGTTGTTGGTCTTGATTATGTGTAGGGTTTCCAGAGTGTACCTTTTGCTTGTATGTTTTTCCGTTTGCAGGATTTTGACGTCATCAAGGTCGGGTAGATGATTTGTCCGGACGCAGTGATTAGTTAATGCTGTTTTCACTGAGTTCTTGTTGTTGATGTCTGATTTATGACCAGCTAGTCTTTGACGAAGAAACTATTTGGTGGTACCTATGTAACATAAATTGCAAGATTCGTTGTCTTTGCCCTTACAGTTGATCTTGTAGACAACGTCAGCTTTGCTTCCTTTGTCTGTATCTGGTTTGAGTCTGGTGTAATCGAAGACTTCAACGCTATATATTGTCACAGCGACCAGCAATCACGCTCTTAAAATTTATCGCCAATGTTGGGATGTACACCATGCTTTTATAGATATAACCTACTGTGGTGATTGTCTATGTTTCGGAGTGTAAGTTGTGTTTGTATTGTGTTACTAAGTTCCTACTAACTTGCGTCGGATAACCATTGTCCATAAGGATGTCTGTGACAATTCGTTCGTTTTTTTTATGGAACTTACTGTCACTTAGCTTGAACACTTTTTTAACCAAGCTGGAAGCTGTGTTGATTATAATGTGCTTGGCTTGGTTGGAACGATAGTTGACTAGTCTCCCTGAAGCTGTGTCTTTTTTATACCAGTCGAAACAAAGATGGTCCTGTTCCCGATGAACTTTAACGTCACGAAACGCTAATGCGTTCAGCTTCTCATATTCCACTGTGAACTTTACTTTACCATTAAAATTGTTGAGAGCAAGAGTTACGAGAGTTACGATCGATCACAGCAAATATGTTACTTTCGGCTTTTGCGCCTTTTCAAAACAGACATCTAAAAGGTAGTCCAATACCAAATCGGCGATAGTAGGCGAGAGTGGGTAAGCCATCGGCATGCCATGAACCTGCTTAAAAATGTTTTCTTTGTATTGCAGAAAATTGCTCTCTTTTAAGCAAAACTCTAATATGTACAGGAATTTCCTCTGGTGGAGCTTTGTGTTAAGGCTAATGAGATCCCATCGTTTCTTTAAGATATTAATAGCAAGATGTGAAGGACTGTCTGTAAAAAGCGACACAGCGTCATATGAAACCAGCATATTTTTTTTTCGGAAGTCCATATATGCAGGGTATTTGGGCTGTGTATGTAGTCATTTCAGTCTTCTGTCTGTCATCAATTATCTTGTTGCTTTTGACTTTTTCGTTGTTTTTCGTCTGAAGCGTTGCTGTGGGATGTTTTAGACAAGGCGACGCACTGTCATGTGACTTCTTCAACATCATCCTCGAGAAGATCGTGCGTAACTCACAAGTCAACACCAGAGGCACGATCTTCCAGAAGTCAGTTCAATTGCTGGCCTACGCTGATGACATTGACGTGATTGGACGAACACAGCGAACCGTCAATGAGGCGTTTGCTGGCATTGAAGCGGAAGCGGCTAAAATGGGTATGGCGGTTAATGAGGGCATTGATGGACACACAACATCGACGTCCCGGATAGAGCGTCACACTAAGCAGCAGAAACTTCGAGGTAGCCAAGGACTTCGTTTACCTCAGCCTCGAGGCAAACAGGGACAACAACACCAGTACCGAAATGAAACGCAGAATCATTCTTGCCAATCGCTGTTTCTTTGGGCTCAAGAGGCAATTGAGTAATAAGGCCCCCTCTCGAAAGACGAAGCTCGCTTTATATAACAGCCTGATCATCCCCGTCCTACTTTATGGCGCGGAATCTTGGACGTTAGCAAAGGCGGATGAGGAAGTCCTTAGTCTTTTCGAGAGAAAAGTTGTGCGTGCAATTTTTGGTCTTGTTTGCTTTGATGTCATCTGGAGGAGAAGATTTAATGACGAACTCTATGGGCTGTACAGCGACATGCGCCTGGTCAAGCGTCTACGGATACAACGCTTAAGATGGCTGGGCCATGTAGAGCGTATGGACACCACCGCTCCGTCCCGAAAAGTCTTTGAATTCGTGCCATGTGGACAGTGCAACAGAGGACGACCTAGACTAAAGTGGCGCACACAAGTGGAGAAGGACCTCAACCAACTTTGAGTGCGCAACTGGAGACAGCTGGCGAAAGATCGTGCTGGCTGGAGAGGCATATTGGTTGAGGCCCAGGTCCACCCCGGACTGTAGCGCCACAAGAAGAAGAAGAAGCTGCTGTGGGATTTACTCTGTTCATCCTGTAAGTGGAGCTGTCAGCTTAAAGTTCATGCATTTTGATGTTTAAATTTCACATCATTCTAGACTGATATTCACATACAGAAGAGCTCAATATTTTGTTTAATTGTGAATTTTGTTTTTTGTGATAATTTTAGACAACATCCACATTCACTTGTAACAACACCACAATTAATGTAAGTTTATTGTTCATTTGTAAAATTGCATTGTTACTATGTATGTATGTAAAATATTTTGTTTTATTATTTCAATGAAAAAGAACCCCTGATGAAGGCAGCAATCCCTGTCGAAACGTTGGGATAATAACAATGAAAAAACCTGGTTTCATTGAAAAACAACAGTGACCAAAAAAGCCGACGAAGCAAAGACAGTTTCCCCTGCATAATAATAATTGATTTGGTCAATTTTAACAAACAACTTTAGTTAAATGCCACAGTTGATATCACTCAGCTTGCTATATGCAGCTAGTTAAAGGTCATGTTGACTGCAGAGGATGACTTGAAGAGACCTAGGTCCACGCCGGACTATAGCGCCAACAAAAGAAGAACGAGTAGAATTAGTTTTATGTCTGAAGACATTGACACACCCACCATTCAACGCTTACTTCTAGGAACATCTTGCCCAGACATTGACACACCCACCATTCAACGCTTACTTCTAGGAACATCTTGCCCCATATTGCAAATAAAAATTTAAAGTAGAACCCATTACCGGAACATGGAGATTATTCCCTTGCTTGAAACTTGTTCCATTACACGTACTCGAACTAAGCACAGGTGGCCGACCTACATAAGCTTTCCATTTCCTCAAGAAAGAAAGCTCCCTTTAGTGAAGACATTGAGCCAATTTTGACGAAGCAGCTCTAGAATATATATTTACAGAAACCCAGACGATTATCAGACAATTGAAAACCATCGGAAACGCAATTGTTGGTTTCTCAAAACTTTGGGAACAATTGTACCAAACGACCTTGATTTTGTACTCTTTTCCTAATTTGATCCTTCTGCCTCAAGCGATGAGCTTTCAAAATGCGACTCATGTTGTGAACAAAAGAAAACATCCACCGACCTCTAAATCATTTCAAAACCTCCCGACTGTTCTGAAGTGACCCTGAACTGCGCTCTTTCATCCTCCCTCAAACACAATTTTCACCTCACCGAACTTCACACAGTTCGCACAGCACAAAACGTCCCACCATAACTCAGCGCATATCCATCACGCGCTTAATCGGCCGATCATAGGAATCATCTCCATCGCCGCTGGCCAAAACGCTCCGTTGTCCGTCGACGTTGTCGTTGTCGTGGCCCATCGTTCATGCTGTCTCCCTTTTGAAGCGCACTCCTTTGCACCGCCAAGGACTCCGCTTTCGCCCCCTCGGTCATCTAGCTGGTGTCCGCTTGATTGATGCCAGCCACATAATCAGTCAAACGCGTTCACGACCCACGGCACCTTCCACTCTCAATTTGGCCACGATAATTCAACTTTTATGAGACGTAATTCTGTCAGATTGATTGCTCAATCAGCAGCGCTAAGATCACGGCTCCGGATAGCACGACCCCTGTGGTGGCGCACCATCGTACAGCCATCACACGGTGATTTTGCGGCGGCCGACGTGATTTCCAACAAGAGGGCCTGTGATGCTGACGATTACGACAACTCTGGCAGAGCTCGATGGCAGTGCAGAGATGCGGAGACGGTGGCGGTTGTTGGTTGTTGTTTGTTGGCGGTGCAGTGCCATTGCAGTCTCCCTCTAATGTGGCTCGGGTATGCTGTGCGATAATCCACCCACATGCGACGACGGTGGGGTGTCCTTAGGAACCGTTCCCGACGTCGTCGACGTCGTGCCATTGTTGCAACTCACTGCAGCAATCGCACACAGGTTCGTAAGTCTTGGGCCCATTATCTCGAGGAGATCGTAAATTCATTTACGTTTGCGTTTGCGTTGCCCACGACCACACCGGCATGCTGCGTCTGAGTGCCGCTGTCGAGTGCCGTCTCCCCAGCCACCGAGAGTATCCGTGTCGGTGTCGGTGACGTTGTTGGTCTAGGCCCAACGATGACTCAATAAATCATCCAATTGTTCAACACTTAACTATCTAAACTAAGTAATAATTGCACCTGTGAGAGGATGTGATTGCGACAAGCAGCAGACGGGAGGAGTGCTCTACAGAGACGGTCGGAGCGGCCTCAGCTGCTCCTCGCCTAGGCTACGACGCAGCAATTGCCAATTGTGTGACAACATTATTAGCAGGACGATTATTACTGTTTATTATTGCCGCTATTATTACTCATAATTTGCATTGTTATCCTGGCCGGTGGGTGTGTGGGTCATAGGCGGAAGGATTAACATAATTTGTGTTGATGTTCCGAGAATGCCGGCAGCCACTGCAGTCGGGCCGCACCGAGTGTCCTGCAAGGAAGTGTACGAGACGGCACAATGGGCGCACATTTGTCCCGAAGTGACCAGTGGTACAGGGCGGACTGTAGGCCGATTTAAGTGTCTTACACTGGTGCACGTGCTTGGCTTTGGTCGTGCTGGTTAAGTGCGTCCACAATGTGTGGCATGTGGACGGTGACACTCTCCTTCACTCCCTAAGACCCAGGGGCAGGGGTATGATCCTTCAAGTGAATTCATTTTTAATGATTATTTATGGAGTCCTCTCAGGAGTTGGTTTAAAGGGTTCTCACTTCGGTGCTCTGGAATTAATCTTGAAGGCGATTGTGATGCCTGGCAGATGGTCTGCTGATGGAGTTGAATGGAAATTCCCAGGACTCTCAGCAATGAGGAGAAGTAATCTGAGACCTCAGGAGGAAGCAATTAAAGAGACAGTGGAGAGATTTTGTGGCAAAGTCTGACACATGTCCAGTTAAGAGGTGGTAATCTGGTCCTAAGTGCTCGTCAAAGTTATTCCTAGACAGTCATCACCAATGGCATGCAACAATTACTACGTTCACCACCAATGTTCACCAACAATGTTCAACAACGATGTTTACCAACGATGTCCAACAAAGATGTTCAACAACGATGATGTTCAACCTCGGTGTTCAACAACGATGTTCAACAATGATGTTCAACAACGATGTTCAACAACGATGTTCAACAACGATGTTCAACAACGATCTTCAACAACGATGTTCAACAACGATGTTCAACAACGATGTTCAACAACGATGTCCAACAAAGATGTTCAACAACGATGATGTTCAACAACGGTTTTCAACAACGATGTTCAACAACGATGTTCAACAACGATGTTCAACAACGATGTTCAACATCGATGTTCAACAACGATGTTCAACAACGATGTTCAACAACGATATTCAACAATGTTGTTCAACAACTTTATTCAGCAACTTTATTCAACAACGTTGTTCAACAACGATGGTGAACAACTATGTTCAACAACGATGTTCAACAACGATGTTCAACAACGATGTTCAACAATGATGTTCAACAACGATGTTCAACAACGATGTTCAACAACGATGTTCAACAACGATGTTCAACAACGATGTTCAACAACGATGTTCAACAACGATGCTCAACAACGATGTTCAACAACGATGTTCAACAACGATGTTCAACAACGATGTTCAACAACGATGTTTAACAACGATGTTCAACAACGATGTTCCACAACGATGTTCGACAACTATGTTCAACAACGCTGTTAAACAACGATGTTAAACAACAATGTTCAACAACGACGTTCAACAACGATGTTAAACAACGAAGTTCAACAACGATGTTTAACAACGATGTTCAACAACGATGTTCAACAACGAAGTTCAACAACGATGTTCAACAACGATGTTCACTTACGGTGTCCAATTACGATGTTTAGCAACCATAATCACCAACGATGTTCAACAACGATGTACAACAACGATGTTCAACAACGATTTTCAACAACGATGTTCAACAACGATGTTCAACAACGATGTTCAACAACGATGTTCAACAACGCTGTTCAACAACGATGTTCACTTACGGTGTCCAATTACGATGTTTAGCAACCATAATCACCAACGATGCTTAACAACGATGTTCAACAACGATGTTCAACAACGATGTTCAACAACGATGTTCAACAACGATGTTCAACAACGATATTCAACAACGATGTTCAACAACGATGTTCAACAACGATGTTCAACAACGATTTTCAACAACGATGTTCAACAACGATGTTCAACAACGATGCTCAACAACGATGTTCAACAACGATGTTCAACAACGATGTTCAACAACGATGTTCAACAACGATGTTCAACATGGACATACAACAACGATGTTCAACAATGAGTTTCAACAATTATTCAACTACGATGTTCTACAACAGTAACCAACAACGGATTTCAAAAACAATGTTCAAGAGCGATGTTAAACAACACTGTTCAACACCGATATTGAAAAAGGCGGCATTAAAAATTTCAAGAAATACATACGAACTCAATTTTAACAAGAGAGGTATCGTTTCTTTCTCCCCCACCCGCATCATTCATGTCATGTGGAATCTCAGAATGAATGGCACACCAAAAGTACACCACGGAATATTTAAATAATTAAATGATTTCCCTCACCCACCGGAACTCTCCCCGCTAGGCACCACCCCATCAATGAGTCCATCACCGTCATCATCCGCCATCCCAGTCACGTCCCAAACAGAGCCAGTCTATCAAAGGCCATATTTCTGACACACGTCAGTCAAGACCAAAGCAACACAAGGCAAGGAAAAGAAAAACTGAAAAAACAGACCTCCCCCACCGGTCTCTCCTCCCGCCAGCAACATGTTCCAGCACAGACAGGATTCTATTAATATCCGTTCGCGTAATTACCACTCATTCGCAACCGGAGAGACATCAGCGCCCAGGACAGTAATATTTTCGCCTTTCACCCTGCACCCCGGCCCACCGACCGACCACCCTTGTCGATTTGACATGAATGACAACTTGACTTAATCATTTATTCCCTTCGTCTTCGTCGTCATCGTCGTCGTCGTTGTCGACGTCCTTCTGCTTCTTCAGAATTCCGCTCATGTAGAAAATGTTTGCCCCCGGTTTTGCTCCAATTCCATGATCCTGTCAATCATTCAGGACGGTGCCAGCGGTGGCGAGAGCGGCAGCAACGAAAACACATACACACACACAAGTGCGCAGCTCACCCACGTAACGTAACACACTTTAGCCTTCGGAATGCCGAGTGCCGTCTCTGAGTAATCCTGCACCACGAGGGATTAGCATTACGCGCCGGGAGCGGACGTTTCTTTTTTCTCTGATTTGATTCTACTCAACCGTGCGGCGTGCAGATGACGACGGTGGCAGAGGGAAATTTGGCCAGGACATCGAAGACGTCGCAAGGAATCACTGAACGTCCCGTTTACCAAGCGAAATATGTCATCACAAATCAAACCAAAGTTGTGGGCACGCACTGTACAGGGGCACAGCAGCGACTGAACCAGATCGGGCCGATTGGTTAAGCATTTCATCATTTGACGCCGACATTCTATCAAGTGGAAAAAGGATCCCTGAGACCAGTAGCCGGTAGCGGTGTCGTTTGACGCCTCCGCTGTGCGGCGAACGGAGATGATGTTTTTGCGCAAGGCCCGGACCAATTAGTTGACGCGACGAATATGACTTTGGGCTCTTCGTGCGGGCCCTGCCCAGTTCAGCGTGAACGGGAAGATGGAATGTTGCGCACACCTATCAAGCCCAACTCACGAGGGATGACTTCATAACATTTGACAAACGGATATCGAGTTACGGCTGCCGGTTGCTTGAGCGATCCGCCGGACAGAGATTGGTTTAGCGAGCGACACACCGATTGCGTTTTCGGCATACCTGTCGGTTGGCTGCTCCGCGAGACGGTCCTGAGGGGCATGTGTCTCCGGTGTCTAATCGTTGGCGACAAGAGGAGCTTTCCGGATCGGTTTTCAAACGCTGAAGAAAACGCAGAACTCTGCGAGTGTCACTTTGGATTGAAGCGAATCTGACAGGAGCAGCCGGGAGCAGACATACTTTCAAAGAAGAAGTTTTACTGCGACTCAGCCAGCAGCCGGGTGGAGGGAAGCACTGCCAAGGGGGAGACTCAAATAGAGTCGAGGACTGTGCTTCAGTGAATGACTTGAAGCTGATTTTTGAGAGGTCGTCGGTGGTGCTTGTAAGCAGTCCTTAGGGAGGAAAGCCATTTTTTCTGGTTGAAGCTGATCAGAAAATTAATTGGCATTCAGAGCAGAATGACTGTTGCACGAGGAAAAATTTGCAGCAATTAATTTACTTAGACGGGCTACTGGAATTCCTACACAAAACTGAACGGTTATCACCCTGCTATGCGGAATTTCTTCTTTTTCTTTGGCTTCGAGTTGGCCATCTCGGTCATGTATACGTCATAATTCTGAGCTCTGGAAATAGGAATAGTTGCCAATAACAATATGTCAAGGAATGGGCAAAGCAACAAGTACGAGAATTCTTCCCTGAACGCAGTGTTCGTAAGCAGAGGTCCAAAGATCTGTCAGCATGTTTTCGTTGGGTCTGTGAAGAGCCTTAGAGTCTGAGAAGGACCTGGGCCTCAGGCGACATGCACTTTACTTCCTCGCCTGATGCCCTCAATATTGCACTTCAAGTTGGTTGAGGCGTTAGCCACTTGCGTACGCCATTCTTGATGAGGGCGTCTTCTTGTGCTTTATACAGAGGGCCCTTGAGAATGGAAGTGTGTTTGTCATGAGCTCCTTATGGCGTAGAAATATGAAGCAGTGCCTGCACTGCACCTTGACTATGTCCAAGACGCGGAATATTTTCTTTCAAAGTTCACAGTGATTGTTGAAATTCTGAGAGCTATTGCTCTTATTTAAGAGCAAAAACGGAGCAGATTCCTTAATTTCTAGAAATTTTTTTGATCCAGAATTTAGCACTCTGCCGGAGACATCTTCAGTGGCAGCATACACTTAGTTTCCTTTCCTATTCCACCACCACCAGACTAATTTCCGACGCCTTTCCTGTATTCGTTCCAACACGTCAATGTCATCGCCGGAAGCCAAAAGGTTTCCGATTTCGAAAGTCGGCTGTTGACCAATTTAAGTTCGCTGTGTAGGGCCGTACCGGAACTGCCAGTGGCGATGGAGAATTTGGAAAAAGGTGCTGGAGTATTATGCAATATGTGCCTCTTGTATTAGAAGCTTTTTTTTAAACCTGTTACTGCTTCTGAAAGGCATATATGCTATACTGAATAGGCATAATTAAGTCCCTTATAAACGCACATGTGGCCGCCGTGGCGTAGTGGATAGAGTGCGACGCTCACACGCCAAAGGGTCTAGGTTCAATTCCCGGCTGAACACCTCGAATTATCCACGGCACCACCCCGAACCGCGACAACACTGCTCCTGACAACACTCAAAGAGTAAACTCTGTCTAAGAAAGCGTCTCAAATTTGGCCCTTCGAAGTCGGCAAAAAACTGCAGGCCCCTTCTACCCGTGAGCGAACAGTAGCGCGCACGACACGAGCACTTGATGGGCAAGCTAGGCCCTGGTCCCCCTTTGGACTGTAGCGCCAACAGTTCTTATTATAGCTCAATAGAATGGCTTTATCGGTTAGTACGACAAATTTTCCTTATGGTACACTTTTGAAATATAAGTAAGATTTGAATTTTCGCTTTGCAAACGCCTCCCCAACAGCTTTTACCATATTGCAGCTTCGAATGTGCAATACTGTTCGCAAGGTTTTACTTCCGCAAGGCTCTTAATTATATAAAAAATACATAAATAAAAAATAAGTAAATAAATACATGAATAAATAAATAAAATTACACAAAAGCATAATACGTAACAAATAAATAAATATATACTAAGATAGCGGTTATATGTTTGATTTCGGTACTGATGTTGTTGTCCCTGTTTACCGCGGAGCCGAGGTAGGCGAAGTCCTTAACTACCTCGAAGATTCTGCTGCCTAGTGTGACGCTCCGTCCGAGACGTCAGTGATGTGTGTCCTTCCTTGATGCCAGCATGTACTTCGTTTTGCCCTCATTTACCGCAAGACCCATTTTAGCCGCTTCCGCTTCAATGCCAGCAAACTGTTCGCTGTGTTCGCTGTGTTCGTCCAATCACGTCAAAGTCATCAGCGTAAGCTAACAATTGAACTGACTTCTGGAAGATCGTGCCTCTAGTGTTGACTTGTGAGTTACGCACGATCTTCTCGAGGATGATGTTAAAGAAGTCACATGACAGTGCGTCGCCTTGTCCAAAACCTTTTTTGTCATTGAAGGTGTCGGTGAGTTCTTTACCGACCTTGACGGAGCAGCGACAGTTCTCCATCGCCATCCTACACAATCTGACGAGTTTGGTAGGAATGCCAAAACTAGACATGACACTGTATAGCTCGTCGCTATGCACACTGTCATATGCAGCCTTGAAATCGACGGATAGGTGGTCAGTGTCAATTTGCATTTCTGGGGTCTTTTCCAGGATCTGCCGTAATGTGAAGATCTGGTCTATTGTGGACTTCCCTAGTCTGAAACCACACTGATAGGGACATATTAGGTCATGGACAAATGGTTTCAGACGCTCACACAATATGGCAGAGAGGATCTTGTATGCGATATTCAGGAAACTAATCCCTCTGTAGTGTTAACAGCTTGATCAGCCCCGTCCTACTATATGGCGCAGAATCTTGGACGTTAGCAGAGGCGGATGAGGAAGCCCTTAGTCTTTTTGAGAGAAAAGTTTTGCGTGCGATTTTTGGTCCTGTTTGCGTTGATGGCATCTGGAGGAGAAGATTTAATGACGAACTCTATGGGCTGTACAGCGACATGCGCCTGGTCAAGCGTCTACGGATACAACGGTTAAGATGGCTAGGCCATGTAGAGCGTATGGACACCACTGCTCCGGCCCGAAAAGTCTTTGAATCCGTGCCATTGGGACAACGTAACAGAGCACGAGCTAGACTGAAGTGGCGCACACAAGTGGAGAAGGGCCTCAACCAACTTGGAGTGCGCAACTGGAGACAGCTGGAGAAAGATCGTGCTGGCTGGAGAGGCATGTTGGTTGAGGCCCAGATCCACCCCGGACTGTAGCGCCACAAGAAGAAGAAGAAGAAGCGGTTATATGTATACGCATGTATATAGCTAAATGTATATGCATAAAAAATAATAACATTTGAGTTTTATATAAAGAGGACAGTTCATCCAATGGAGGTACAAATGAAAAAAAAAAAAAGTTTGCTGAGTCTAGTTCAAACCACATTTAATTGAATAGTACTCAGTTCATTTATTAAGAAATTTTTAGGGCGCTCACTTTGATTTCAAATGTTTCAGTGCACTTGCGTATCCCATCAAAGACCATATGGAACTCAGCTTTTTGTGGAGGTCATGAGTTGAGTGATATAAGGGGAGATTGAGCGTCATTATCTATAACTTATTTTGCTGAATTTGTAGTCTTTTTATATATATTAATTTCTTTTTATAATTGAGGCGTGCAAAAGTTGTTGCGAATACCCTTAAGTGAACGGATCAAGATCAAAAGTTAAAAAAACTAGCATAGTCACGTCATTACCCGTTCGTGAGGCAGTGGTTGAATTCATAGGCTCGGACGTTGTGCCCAAGATGCGAATATTAGAATGCACCGCTTATCAACGCGTAAGGATTTTTCATTGATCGTGATCTTCGCCCCTCAGAGTCGGTGTACAGCCCGAGAGTTGTCTTTTTTTTATAATTGGCACTAATATAATATAAAAATTGCTTATATCTTTGAGTGACTGGAATGAAAGTCACTGCATGGGCCGAAGGTATAGGGGAAGAGAAGGAGAGGAGGTACCGGTAATAATAATAATAATTGTTGGCGCGACAGTCCAAAGGGGGACCAGGCCCTAGCTTGCTTATCAACTACTCGTGTTGTGCGCGCTACTGTTCTCTCACGAGTAGAAGGGACCTACAGTTTTTTGCCGGTTCCCAACGGCGAAGTTTGAGAAGTCTTCTTAGGCAGTTATTACTCTTTGAGTGTTGTCAGCAGCTCGAAAGAGGTGGTGCCGTGAAATATTAGAAAAATTGGTGTTGAACTGGGAGCCGAATCTAGACTCTTCGGCGTGTGAACGTCGCACTCTACCCACTACGCCACGGCGACCACATAAGGAGGTACCGAAGTACATTGGTTTTAAATGCCTGTGGATTGTAATGAGGAGGAAAAGTCGAGCTGGGAAGAGCATTCCAGATTCATGTAGTGCGGCTAAAGACCATATGGAGTCTCTGACGAGAACGTGTCTCTGAATTTGACTGTACGTCCGAAAGAGGGCTTGAGGGTGAATTGGTGGACATTCCTAGTGAGGTGTGTATTGCGGGTGAATTCTTGAAAGAAAGGAATGCAACTGCCTAATTCATCTGATCATTTCTTGTTAAAATAGCGATAAAAGAGTGACAACGACGCGACATTACGTCGGTGTTCTAACGAGTCAATCAACTTCGCAATATTACTGTCACCTATAAGTTTTATCGCTCGCTTTTGAATTCTATCCTGCAGGTGCAGGGAGGTCTTAGAAGCACCTGACCAGATAGGAGCGTTATACTCAAGTTTTGGGCGTATGTAGGCCTTGTATATTGTCGCCAGATCAGAGGGGGTGAAGTACTTCTTGCATCGTTTAAGGAAGCCTAGACATTTCGCAGCATTTTTGGCGACCTCAAATATGTGATCGTTCCAACTTATTGTTGGGTTGATACACATACCGAGGATGGAAAGTCTTTCGGTTTCAACAACGCAAGTATCGTTCATGGATAACGGCTAATTGTTTTGTGATCGCTTTAACGACAGTAGACAGCACTGTGTTTCCACAGCATTAAATTCCACTCTATTCTTATTTCCCCAATCGATCATGCTGTCGAGATCGGAATTTAATGTGCTTAACTAATACTCTGCCGTTCCGAGTCTAAGGCCGAAGTGGAGGGACGTGAGTCAAGGAACGAATATAAAAAGCTGAGGGTACTGTCATCAGCGAAGGAGTGAATAGGATTAGAAGTAGCACACAAGAGATCATTTATAAAAATGAGGAAGAGTGTCGGAGACAAAACTGAGCCCTGGGGAACACCAGCATTAATATGGTGGATATCAGACTTGAATCCATCCAAAACGACTTGTATTGAACGATTCGAAAGGTAATTTCTAATCCATTGGAGAAGAGACTCATCGATCCCAAAAGCACGCATTTTCGACAAAAGAGCCTGATGCCAGACTCTGTCAAATGCCTTTGAAATATCAAGCGCAACAATCTTGCTTTCTCCTACGTTGTCCAAAGATTGGTTCCACTTTTCAGTGAAATATGCCATCAGATCACCAGTGGAGCGGTTGCTTCGGAAGCCGTACTGCCGGTCATTAAGAATCTTCCGGGACTCGAGATATTTCAGATAAGCTGACGGTTTATCAGCATTTCCATGACCTTGGAGAGAAGTGACGTTAGTGCTTTGGGTCGGTAGGAGGTGGGTGACGAGCATTCGCCCTTTCTAGTGACGGGCTGGACAAATGCAGTTTTCCACTCACTCGGAAAGAGCCCTGAAGAGTAGGACAGATGAAGAAGCTTACGGAGTGGTTTTTCCAGCGTAGCAGAACGCCTCTTCAGAAGAACAGGGGTAAACTATCCGGGCCAGCGGATTTGTGTATGTTTAGATCTTGTGTTTCGCTCAGCGCCAAGACAGCTGGTTTATGACGAGAGATTTGGACGTAAACGGCAAAGAGATTAGTTCTCAGTCCGCCAATGTTGCTCATTTCCATTTTTTCATTTTTGGCATATTTTATTAAATATCTAATCTAATCTTATTTTAATTCTAGAAAAATACGTAGTTCTTAAATCTAACTTACTGACCATTAGCAGGTGCTCTAAGCTTTTCCTGATGTAATTTAAAAATTGCCTTTGGGCAAACAAACTATTGTTACTAAAATGTTGCTGACGTCAACACGAAATTGCCCCCTCACGTCAGTCTTAGATATCTGAAAACCAACTCCGACTATGCAGTTGGTGAAAGTGAGCAGAGTTCAGAAGTATAAATTCTGCGTTTAGCTTCGCAAAACAAATCAATATAGGTGTTATGCCCGTACATTGACTTGAATTGGTCCACTAACAAAAATTCACACTTCCGAATCCGCTATGTCAGAAGTTAGGCAGACTCGGACATCGCCCCAGCCCGTCTGGTAGATCAAACAGGAGTTGCGACCGAGAATGCTCAACAGCGTTTTGTGTAAGAGTGGGAGAGGGGGGAGCGGACCGCCCGCGCTCTACCGAAACAGTTCACTGCACTTTTTTTTAAGAATTTTATTTTATTTTATTTCTTTTTCACTCGCGGAGGTGTTTGGCGGACCGCGTTAACTGTTGTTAGTTAGTGTTTTTCAACTTCGACGCGAGGAATTTTTTTTTGTTTTTTGTTAAGTGCTTGCAGCGACGACACGTCTGCATGCTTCGGAGGATGACACGGCACTCGTGGAACAAGACAAACGTTTAGTGAAACACAGAATAATTCAAAGTGGCAAAGTTAAGGATAGTGTCAGGAAACTCAGATTTATTCTACGAAAGAGGATGTTGTTCATCAATCGAGAGGATCACTGAACAAAATCAAGCCTCATTCAATAATTCCAAGGAACTTCGAGCGAAACATGAACAAAGATTGTTAAAATACACCTAGCATTCATAGGGGGAAAAGAAGGTGATTGTCTAATGTCTCAGTAGCGAAAACAAAGATCGTGTACATTCAAAAGTTTCCATCAAAAACAGAGGATAATTAAATACAGAAGAGCGTCAAGTAGAGGATCATCTAATGCAGAAAATCATCAAATGCATAAGGATCGTCAAATATCTACCTTCCCATTGCCTCACGATCGTTAAGTAGACAGGATCATCAAATACAGAGCATCGTCAAATAAAAAGGATCCCCTTATACAGAGAATCGTCAAGTGCAGAGGATCGTCAAATGCAGACGATTTTGAAATACAGAGGATCGTCAAATACAGAGTATCATTAAGTACAGAGGATCCTCTAATACAGAGAATCGCCAAATTCGAGGATTTCCAAATACAGATGATCTTCAAGGTATGGGGATCATGAACTACAGAGAATCGTCAAATAGAGAAGATTGGCCGAGGGACGTGAGCCAAGGAACGAATATGAATAGCTCAGGGTACTGTCATCAGCGAAGGAATGAATAGGATTAGAAGCAGCAGACAAGAGATCATTTATAAATATGAATTGTGAAATGACGAATATAATAGTTTTTCTTTGGTCAATATTAAGAACATCTTGAAGTTATATTATAATCCTAAAACCGCACTTTATCTGAATGAAACTCATTTTAAGAAGTGGTATCAACCGCTATTTTATTTCAATACTACACCCACTATTATTCTTATTGTAATGCTTACGTGTTTTGATACATTTTGCTAGATGATCTACAAGCATTGTATCACTATACGAATTATAGATTGTAAAAGTAAGGCTTTGGAGAACACAAAGACCACTTTGCTGTCAGCATTGACATCCTGCTGGATTTTCAGGATTCTGCTCATGTAAACGGACAGTTTTTAACCCTGATTTTGCTAAATTTCCATGATGCTGTCATTCATTCAGGACGGTGGCAGGACGGAGCTGGGATGGATAAGCATTAAGCACCGGGAACACCACTTTCCAAAACATGATGACCCCCAGCCGATGGGACAATTTTTAGCTGCAGTAATCCGCTTTCTCAGTTCCTGGTGTTTTCAAGTGGATTTCATTGAGGATCATAACACGACACAGAAACTACTTAAGATTGTAGCTACCAGGAGCGGGCTAGAGTAATCATATGCAGCACCCATCAAGTGGACAGCGTTTCTAGTTTGAGGTGATATTTTCAAACATTTCAATTTCTTCTTCTTCATTGACAAGCACACCAAGCCGTGATGGACCAGTGAGCTCAAAGACTTGCATCTCCCACCAGCTGCCTCTAGTCCACACCTCAAGTTGATTTAGGTCCTTTTGGTCGTTACCCATTTGTGTGTATCATCCTACCCTATTACCTACCCTTACTGATTCACTTATTCTGCACCGCCTTCAGGTTTTCAATAGTCGCACAATACTAGGCACTGTCCTGAGTGACTGCCAATGTGTCTTGGAAATACATGCCCGTGAATCTTTGCCTCGTAAGCCCTTAATGCACCTGAGCATGGCACCTACTATAGCGATCTCCGCCTACACTGGAACTCGTTAAACCAATTTTTGGAAGTTACCGCCGATGGAGAGCCCCCCACACACCGAAAATTCTGTGGCATCAATTTGCAACTAGAACTGGATTTACTTGAGCAATGTTGCTTCCTCTTCCAATTCCCACAGACACTTCCGCAAGTGATTTAAACAAACTCTGAGTCCGATGATTGAAGTCGTTCGAAAGGGTGCAGTACAAAGCACACTCGTCTGACAGCAAGGCTAGGGAACTGAGCTTGTGAAAGTAAGTGCTCGGAGTGCATACACGCTTCTTTCACTAAAAAGGGTCCAACAGCTCAGAAGAATTTAAGTCGTGAAGATAAAAATACCTCGACATTCCAAGCTGAGCAATAGAATTGTTAGTAAAACTCAAACTTCCTTTGCTACGGCAAAAACCTAACTTTTTGCCCAAGAAGCAAGGGCATGGGCCTTTCGGAAGACCTACTTGCTTGGTGTAAACTTCTATAATCACAGCCCTGCAGAATGTCATAGAGGCATTGATGCTTCCTGTGCGCGGAATGTTCTGAAATCGATTTTTGTCATACTTGCATTGGGGGGCTCAGAGAAGAAAGTTCAGAAAAGACCGCTATAGAATAGAATAGAATCCCTCGACATCCATAGACAATCATCCCCCCAAAGGTCTTTTCAAGAATGTCCCAACTCAAACAACATCCTGGACAAAGACGATTCCAATGATGACTACTCACCTACCATTCCCTTGTCTCGTCCAATAGTCTCCGCCAGCTCCCCTTTCCACTCGCACGCCTCCTTTCAAAGCACTTCCGTTGAATAAACGTCTGATAATCATATGGCAAATTGGGCCTATTACCATGCCCACCAGCCAGCCTACCATATAGCCACTGATCACCGACGAAGACGAATAGCCCAGTCGTCTCGTCTATGGAATGATTGATGACTGAGATCACACGGCTAACGAAACCGACAGCAGTCCGACCGCCTCCTTCAAGGACCCTGAATAACCTAATAACACCATCAACAGACCACCCCCATCCCCCAACCCCTCACACAGTCCTCTGAACAAACAAATTGAAAGGGAAGACGCCGATGAATGAACACACACAACAGAGAAGAGGCAAAAAACAACTGTGCGCTCTGCTCCACGAGACTGCTCGCCCCGAGACGAGAAGAAAAATGAACCGAAAACCCACCCAACCGCCCGGCCACCCGCACCGGCAGCTTGATAAAAAATTACAAACCACTTTTTTCACGATTTCACAACGCCCGGATTGTGGAGAGTTCACCGTTTACAAATGATAACAACTTGTTGATTGTAGGATTTGCCACCCCTCCCCACACTCACCGCCTTCCTCACCCCAAACCGGCTACGACCCCTGGTTTACATGGTCTCTAACACAGGAAGCGAGCGAGAGAGAGTGCCGCACAGAGACGAGCAAAAAAGCGGAATGCTCCTGAATCCTGGAAAAGCCCTCTTTCCGTGTTTTTTTTTTCCTCGTCCCCATTCGTTGGTGTTGCTGCCTCCGCTCCCCTGTTTCCTTTGGTTTTTTTCTCTCAAGGGTTTTTTTTGCGGGGAGTAACACTTGTGCTGGTGCACGGGAATAGATGTAAACATGAGCGAGCTAGGCGGCAGGCGGCAGCGGCGGCGTTGCAGGAGGAGGAGGACACTGTCGGCGACGTCGACGACGACAATAAAGCATCCAGATCGAACTAGTTGGAGCAGGCGGGCGTTGGTAGGGGCAGAGAGCTGGGAAACCAGTAAACGCTCATCGTGTCTGAATTAAATATGCCGCTGTGCTGCTGCTCCGAACGGGCGGCGTGGGGTGGCTGCCGTTGGGGTAGGAAAGGAGTTGCGAGTTGGCTAGGTTGAGGCGTAGCGCATTCGAAGGTCACACATTTTGACGCTGGCCACCCGCGAGAGGGGCTGAGGGAGTGTAGGAAGTGGTAACGAGGTTAATAGGTTTTTATTTGGCGGAGCAGACACCCAGAGAACGAGGGAAACTGAGCCACTTCCATGGACTCCGCGAATGTGTGTCGATTCGAGTTTTTTTTTCCGTCCTTTGGGTGCGGCAGGTAAGTGCACTTTTTGCCGGCGCGTTAGTTGATTCAGATTTAGATTAAGGACGCAATAGGGAACTAAATGCCAGAGCGGGCCTAGGTTGAGAGTTTAGTGGAGCTCATGGATAAATCGTTGTTTCAATTTCAGTGATACGTTGCCACGTAGGTGGGGGTTGGTTTTGTGCTTGGTTTTGCGGTGCATTCGACTGGGTGCTGGCAGGGAGGAGTTCCTGTGGATCCAGCAGCACTTGGACGGGCTGCTGCTCGATGGCGGCTAATTGAATTCGAGATGGCTGCAATTTTTCAGTTCTGTTAGTGTTGGGTAACGTGGTTGTTTTGAGAGTGACACTTTTTTTGCATTGTTTGGGATCACATGTGGATCGTTTTACTGTTGGAACGTTACGGGAACACGTGTGAAATAGATTCAGACACACCGCTGAATGAAGAAATGCTCTTTTGGTTGCCTAAAAAAGGATGCCTGTTCGAAGCAGAAGTGAACTTTGTCTTAGCTGTCGGTGACACTCCTGCCAACACAAAATGAAGCAGTTGTTCCTTTTGAAGTCTTCAAATATTCCTTTAAATTCTAAGGCAAACAGAAAGCAAGTTGGGCCATCCTTGCTGAACTTGCCGTCAGCCTTTAATAAGGAGTGTTTAACTTTCACAATGACTGCCTCTTTAGCTTGAATTCTTCAACTTCATTTTTAAGATGATCGTGCATAGGAGAGGCACGAGCTTCGAATAATTCGCTTAATTGCAAGCACAGTTGGAGGACATTGAAGTGATCGGTCGAACACGAAGGACTGTCTCTGAAAAGTTTGTTCTTACAAAAGCGAAGGTGGCCCAAATGGTATAGCGTCAAGCGAGCGGAAAACAAAGGTAATGATTTTACTGGAAAAGTACGACAACGACGGCTTTGAGAAAACAGCAATATAGGCAGGTATAACTTCGGGGTAGTAAGAGACTTCGCCTACCTTGGCGGCCAAGTTAAAATTACGAAAACTGTCAGTACAGAGACTTGACACAGAATAACTCTTGGCGATTCCCGTTTTCTGGGCCAAGCTATCCCTTTTTTAAGCTTGATCAGTCTGAAGAGTCTGAAGAGATTTTTGGTCCTGTTTGCGTTGATGGCATCTGGAGGAGAAGATTTAATGACGAACTCTATAGGCTGTACAGCGACATGCGCCTGGTCAAGTGTCTACGGATACAACGCTTAAGATGGCTAGACCATGTAGATCGTATGGACACCACTGCTCCGGCCCGAAAATTCTTTGAATCCGTGCCATTGGGACAACGCAACAGAGGACGACCTAGACTAAAGTGGCGCACACAAGTGGAGAAGGACCTCAACCAACTTGGAGTGCGCAACTGGAGACAGCTGGCGAAAGATCGTGCTGGCTGGAGAGGCATGTTGGTTGAGGCCCAGGTCCACCCCGGACTGTAGCGCCACAAGAAGAAGAAGAAGAAGTCTGAAGAGCAAATGAAGCAATTCTGGATCTTTTTGAAAGAAAATTTGTACCTTCAATTTTTGATTTGGTTTACGGGTTTTTGGAAAAGTAGGTTCAATAACGAACTGTACATGCTGTGCAGCGCTATGAGTCTAGATAGGTGTTTGCGGCGCCAACGCCGCTGGGGCATGTAGAGCGCATGGACAGTATTGCATCAGCCCGAAAAGTGTTCAACTCTGAACAAGTGGGTTCACACTCCCTGATCAGATGGCGCACACAAGTGAAGGCGGACCAGAACCATTGAGTGTGGAATTGGATACCGCTTGCTACAGACCTTTTCAGCTGAAGAGCCTTATTGGTCGAGGTTCAGGACAACAGTAGACTGTATCGCCAAATGAAAAAGAACAAGAGGGCTGTTTGGTTTGCTTACCGTGTTCAATCAGTTTGCGTGGGCCAGGTGCCTTGGTGCTCAACTCTGGGATGAGTTTGAATTTTACCTGTAGTCTTCAAGAAAGAGAGTGATCAGAGAGTTAAAGGGGGGAGGGGGGTATGGTATAAGCCTCACGGAGACAACTTAACGTCAAGAAGAACAGTTTAACGCAGCTTCTTTACCTTCTTATTAACAGTGACTAGGGCAAACCAAAAAGCGAAGAAAAATAGGATGAAGAGGAAGTAGAAGAAGGAGCAGGAGGAGAAGAAGAAGAAAAGGAGGAGAAGAGGAAAAAGAAGAAGAAGATGGCGAAGTAGAAGGAATTTCCATGAATCCGCAATCCTAGTCAAAGGATTAAGTTTTATCCTGTTTTGTTCATTATCATACACCCCTTGAAGACCTTATGAAAGAGGACGTAAACATTATCCCTTAATGCCAAATATGAGCAAAAATGTTGCTTCATGCTTCCATAAAACTGCAGGACAATGCGTGAAATGTCACATCAAAGCATTCTGGCAGAGTAAGAGTTGGATCAAATTATTCTGCATCGAAGAGAGTAGGTTACGACATACGAAGGCCCTTCAAAATATTCTAGGCATCGGGGTGAAGCAGTGGTTATATCTTTAAATTGATTTATTTATCAAGTAATAATATTATTTTAGTACATTCATGTAAAATTTCATTTCAATGTGATGATTAATTCGCGTTTTATCTCTAGTTAAACAGGATCATAATGGCAACTGTGGTTATGATCGTTAAATTGAGCATCGCGCTGTAATTAAATTTCTCACTAAGCGAGGAAAAAGTAAAAAAACTATTCATGAAGAGATGGTGGCTGTTTACCAGGGTTCCACACCTTCACCATCGACTGTGCAAAAGTGGACAAGTGAGTTCAAGAGAGGCAGAGAGAGCATTGAATACGACCCCCGCTCCAGCACCCCGTCTACTACTTGTACGGGAGAAAGCATCAAAGAAGTTGAAAAACTCGTTATTGAGAATACCAGAATAAAGGTCAAAATGATGACAGAGATCACGAAGCTTTCAACTTGTGCTATTCACACCATTCTTCATGACCATCTTACCCTTTCAAAGGTCAGTGCAAGGTGGGTACCACGAATGCTCACAGCGTCTCAGAAAAAAAGTGAAAATCGCATGCTGTAGGGACCTCTGGAGATGTGTAGTGAGAACGCGGACGGTGTTTTGGATCGAATTGTTACCGGGGACGAAACATGGGTTCACCACTATGACCCTGAGACCAAACAGGAGTCCATACAGTGGCATATGGTAAAAAAGGAACAAACCACCGAAGAAGTTCAAAGTCACCCCGTATGCCGGGAACCTCATGGCTTCAGGTTCTTGGGACTCAAAAGGAACCGTGCTCATTGAGTACAAAAACAAAAGGCGAAACCATCAACGCCACATACTACGCTTCCACTTTGCATACTTTGCGGGAGGAAATGAAAAACAAAAAGACGGGGTAAACTCGCAGCGGGTGTGTTGCTTCTTCATGACAACGCTCCTATTCACACGGTGCGAGTTTCCAAGGCTGCTGCGCGAGATTGTGGTTTCGAAGAAATCCAACACCCACCCTATAGTCCAGACCTTGCCCCTAGTTATTATAAAAAGTCTTCGTGGAAAAAGATTTTCGTATGATGAAGAACTCAAGTCGGCAATAAATTGGTATTTTGCAGAGAAAGAGTAAAAAATTTATTTTTTTGAGGGTTTAAAAAAGCTTATCTCAAACTGTAACAAATGTTAGGGGAGATTATATTGAAAAATGAAAACAATTTAAATTGAATTCGCATTTTCCTTCATATCGATACCGAGAATATATTGAACGCCCCTCGTATATCACACAAAAGCGCATTCTTCTTTTCCGAGTATTACTTTAAATTTTTTTTTCAAACTTTTTAAATAGCTTGCATTGATCTAAATGGGTTATTGTATAAATTTTATGTTAAGTTATATAATTTCGACTTTTTTATTACAGGACCGATACGTAGGTAGGTTAAGGTGGCTGATGAATGCTTGTTCAGCCTTGCTAACAATATCGCTATCGCCATTGGCAAAGCACATAGAGGACGTGTAGGCTGCTACCAATACAGCGATCTCAAATATAAAAGAGTGGCTCGATAATGCCGCCTTGGAACTTCCGGCACACAAAACGGAGGCGAGTATTACGAGGAGTACTAGTGAGTACGAGGAGTACTAGTGAGTACGAGGAGTACTAGTGAATACGAGGAGTACTAGTCACCAGTTAAGGTGAAATATGCCAATTTTATATTTGGGAATCAGACATTTAAGTGAAAGGAATGCATGGAAGGAATGAAATACATGGACAACAGGCTCTCCTCAAGGGGACACATAAAAAATGCCAGTAGGTAGGTAGGTTAAAGTGGCTGATGAATGCACTTAGTCCCATACAGGACCATTGTGCTACCACACCATGTGGGAAGAACCTAAAACCAGCTGGAGCCGATAAGGAAGTTTAAAATGTCGGCGGGAGGGGTTTTATTGAGGTCATGTAGGCCGTTGAGGAAATAGCTTCCAAAGTGTTTGTGTCTGAGTCGCGAGAGCGCCGGGCGTGTGCATAACAGGTGTAGGAGAGTTTCTGATTCTTCCTCATCCCTGCAGCTTCTGCAAAAATCGTTTGAAGGAGCCCCTAGCCTGCTAGCATGCTCACCGATTAGACAGTGCCCGGTTATGGCTCCCATGACCAGGCTCATGTCAGATTTTTTGAACGATAGTAGCAGTCTGGAGCATTTGGGTTCAAGAGAGGGCCACATCTCCTTGGAGAAGCGACAAAGGGTATGTTCAGACCACCTTTGATTAGTCTGGTGGATCGCGTTCAAGTGCAGTTCTAATTTGCATGTGGCGAGAGGGATACCGAGTTGTTCGTGTTCCCGAAGTAGTGGTTGCGTTGTGGCAAGCCTGACCAATTCGTCTGCTTGACAGTTGCCCGGAATGTCTCAGTGACCTGGCACCCAGCACAGGCATAAGTTGAACTGCTCAGCCAGGACCGATACCTAATATGCTTGCCTACAGGCAAGAGTTGCATAATTCCTGGATCTCACTGGAACTTCCATCGGCAGTAGTTCCATCGTTCCACATGTCCACACAAAACATGTTCCAAAGTTCCAATATTTCCGGCATGTTTCGAAGTTCACACATGACAGAGAAGTTTTGAATGTATGAAATGAAAAATCACTAATACTCAAGTAATATTTTTCAGACTAAGATACCGTCCACAAATTTCTCTGTCCCCTATGTATGATGTACGCGATCCAGCTGCTTTCAAACACTGTACATTGCTATGTGAAAAGAAGAAAAAAGGAGAAATGTCTCGCTATACAGTTCCAGAGACGAATACATGTTTTAAATTTGAACACGATTCTTAATCTCTCAGGGTATAGTTTCAAGCACGTGTGTCCAGGTTTATATCTACTCAGACAGTGATTTTTATGTTAATATGTTCCAAACTTTACATTTGTTGACAAGTTGGAAATTTTTGTCTTTTTCGGGTGGATAGTTCAACACCATATATTGACAAATGTGCCTGGAACGGAAGTACTTAGTTTTGCGTACGCCGTTATGAACTAGTTCCCGATATGAACTAGTTCCTAGGACGAGTTCCTAACTATAAAGATAACGCATTCAGACTGGGAAATCAGTGGTTTTGCGCAACTGTAAAACAGAATGAATCTTGCTCTAACCTGCAGTGCTGGTGTAAATTTCAAGACGATGAACAAACGGATTCATCCAAAGTTGAACCTCAGCAAATGTAAGTGGAGATCCCTCAATGTGGAGTTCCTTATTTAAGAAGACACTTTTTACAAGCCAATAGAATGATGGACAGTTACACAAAGTGGTCTCCAGACAGTGATATCAGGCTTTGTTCAGTCGCAGTTTCATTAGGCCTTTGAGATAGTTAGTTTTCTTTAGTTTGCCTTCTCATGGAGAGGGATGACCTTTAAGGAGTAAGTTCTGATTAAAATTTTGAATAACTTTGTAGCTCGCCGCAAGATCCTCTGCCTTAGGCAAAGCCGTCATCCCCAAAAGAGAGATCCAGGGCCAGGTTATAAGCTTGCTCTTGTGAACTCTTCTGTTGGCCTAATAGCCTAGTTTTAAGGAATTCAACCAGGTTTCGTTAAATGTCTTTTGGCATGAAAGTGAAAAAACAACATTTAACGACTTTTGAAAGTGTTTGTTTCTTGCCTCCTGCCTTACGCACTTTCGAAAAGGTTATGTCATCGCTTGCAACATCGTAAATGTTGATTTCGTTTGCGCAACGACCCTCCTAAGACCCATCCTCATCTACACAGTCTTGATCCGCCCATATGCCAGGCTAGATAGCCAGGATTCAAAGGGATTCACCCCTGGGCCAGTCAATTCGATCAAGTATTCTCGGGCCACATTAACACGTGCATGCCAAATATCTCCCTTCCCTTTTTGCTCTTCATTCAATGCTTCATAAAAACTGTTACAGTAGTCGGATTTAATTCAAATATGCATCATTTTGTTCGATATTCTGTTTCCATCTAGACGGCAACTTCTTAATACCCCCTCGTAGAAGCCCCCCTCCCTATTTGCGAAGAATTCGGACTGCCACTTTATACAAGCCTCTTTTGAGTTCAACTTGATATCACTAAGGGCGTTCGCCATGGACAGGAACAGGTGGTATTCACGTGACGCTTTGCCCGGGCTATATGGTGAATGCGATAAAACCTTCCATCCGAGCTCTCGTAGCTTCTGACGAGTCATCAACGAAGTGTGTGGTCTGGCGTTGTTCTGGTGCAACACTACACCATTTCTCTTGGCCAATTCTTCTTCTTCTTCTTCTTCTGCGTCTTCTTCTTCTTCTGCTTCTTCTTCTTTTTCACCTTCTTCTTCTTCTTCTTCTTCTTCTTCTTTTTCTTCTTCTTCTTCTTTTTCTTCTTCTTCTTCTGCTTCTTCTTCTTCTTCTTCTTCTTCTTCTTCTTCTTCTTCTTCTTCTTCTTTTTCTTCTTCTTCTTCTTCTTCGTCTTCTTCTTCTTCTTCTTTTGGTCGATCGCCTACTTCAAGCGGTCCAGTTGTTCGCAGTGGGTGGTAGAATTGAGCGTCTGGTCATATGGGAGCAGCTCATAGTGAATGATTTCCTTCCAATCCCACCAAACATACAGCAAAACCTTCCTGGCCGTCAACACCGGCTTGGCCACTGTTTGGGACTTTTCATTGGCCTTCAACCATGACTGGATATTGTAGCATGTGATCCATTTTTTGTCGCCAGTTACCAAGCGCTTCAAAAATGGTTCGAGCTCGTTCCGTTTCAGCAGCATATCGCAGGCGTTGATTCGGTCCAGAAGGTTTTTTTTGTGTCAAATCATGCGGCTCCCAAACATCAAGCTTTTGTTCGTATCCAGCCTTTTGAAGACGGCTTAAAATGGTTTGGTAACTGGGCGATGTCACGAGATGCCACATGCCGGTCTAACTCAATGATTTCCATGATTCGATCGGTATTCGTCGTCACAGGTCTTCCGCCGGCTGGCTTATCCATTGTGTCGTTTTCACATGGCTCTGAATCGTCAAAGTCATTTCTCCGTGTTTTGAAGTGATTGATTACCATCCCCCAAAACACCATTAATCTCACGGAACGTTTCTCCAGCGGATTTGCTTTTAACGAAGGAATACTTTAAAATAGCGCGAACTCCATGCTTACACGTCTATAATTGCTGAAAGCAATATCCAAACATGCAAAGCGTCGTGCTATAAGTTATGTCCAGACCTTTCAAGTGATTTGGAGTATTGCCAGATAAGACCTCTAAAGCGCTTTGTACATAGCCAGAAAATTGAAACTACAAAAAGGTGAAAAGGAGACATTTGACAACCTTATATTCGTAATATTTAAGTACTCTGCATATTTGGAAACGCTTGTTTGGGAGTAAAACAAACATCCAGAAAATACTTGAAAATCCAGCAAAGGTGTTTAAGGTGGAGACAAGTTGTCCACATCTAAGCTGACCAAAAATCAGTTACAACAAACTCGTCATCACAGAGCTGATGCAAGACTCGAGCATTGCTCTCTATTGTCAAACATTTGGTTTTACATTGTTTTCCGTAACAATGGTCCTTAAAGTTCCGCCGCAGAAAGAGAGCCATGGGTCTTGGAGTTCCCGGTAATTTATTTCAGTTGCAAGGACGACAAGATATTGAACAGCCGACGGTAATAGAAGTTCAAAATCACTGAAACTTCTTGTCCTGTCATAAGCGTCATATAGCTTGTCGTCCGAAGGTAATCCGAAGATTTCCCCTTCTCATGCCCTTGACTTTTAGCACGTTCGCACAATCTTTCATCGGTATCCTGTCAAGTGATCTCAAGTTAACCCTACAACAAGTGGTTAGTCAGACCCCTTAGCTGCATTTGAATAAAAACATTCGCTCTTCTTTCAATCAGAGAAAGCTTTATAACATTGCCAAGACAACATGTACGAAAACAAGCTGACTGACAAGTATAAATCCGTTTAAAACGCCCTATTAAGGAGTACATTCCAGAATTGCTCATTCAAGCTGACAGCTGCAAAGTTCAAGAAGATCCCAAGAGAAGACTCACAAAGTTTTCGATCTCCCTACTTTACTTTTAAGGACAATGGGCAACTTGGAAAAAATATTGATTCCCAAAACAGAATTCACAGACCACCAAGGGAACAGTGTAGCACAATAGGGGCTTTGTTACCTCTTCAATGGTCCTCCTGCGCGCGATTCTTGCAAGACCTCCACTTTGGAATCACCTCCATAGAGCCCACTCGTTAGCACTGACGTTGACAGACAGTGAGTTCTCCTCCCGGAAATCCAAGATCGCATTCCGATGTCTCAAATCGTCCACAGTCCCATTCTCTCTGACACACACAGCACCCACGACGGCACACAGTCAATGTCCTGCTCACGATTCGCCGATTCAGCGGTTTAAGCACCGCCACCAAATCATCCAAATGAGCTACGATGTCAAAAGTCGCACACAAGTGTCAGCCACAAGAATGGCACTCTAATAGCCGCCGATCCGGCGATGCAACGATCCGACGAAGAGGTCCTCTCTCCTGCCGACATAAAATGCACCCTCAACCGCCAGTAAATTATTTGTCCACCCACATCTTAATCGCAGCCTCACAGTGTCTCATATCGCTCCTCATCCATCCGCTCCGCCAAGCGAGCGGAGCCTGCGCGCGCGTTAAATTGCGCGAGCCCGAGCTGCCAACTGCCAACCGACAATTGGCAACCGGTAACTGGGAACGGAGATCTGGCGGACGGTTTATGGAGCGGTCGCGCAAAGTGCCTCGGATATTTATATCGCGTCGCGCAGCGCACGGAGCAGTGCAGGGCACTAAATGACGGTTATTTATCGCGCGAATGCGCATACAACCCGTCTGCGGCGCAGTGACTGTCTCTCCGGCCACCATCCATCGGCGCACCGCTGCACTGACCGATGCGTGACTCTTGTGGCAGACAATAAAAACGCTTTAAATCATCTGACAGCGCAAATTAGCAGCGCTAAGCGCGACACAGTACGGTTTTCGGATGATGGCTTGAGCCGGGCGAGCGAAAGAGAGCGCGCGCTCTGTGGCGTTCTTTTGGACGGCCGGGCGCGATTATTTATGATTGGCCATTGGAGCCTGAGAAGCTGTCTATTAATTTTCAGCCACACCGCCACCGCCTTGCCGCTGCTCCAGCAGGGCACCGAAGAGCGGGCAGACTGTGGCCGATTTTGTGGCGCATTCCATGGCGACGACGATTGCAAGGGAATTGTTGTGCAATACTCGTGGCGATTTGACAGCATCAATTCGTCTTGTTTCGCAGTTGATTACGAACTGCCAACGACGAGGGGGGCGGCGCAGTGCGCCACGGCATGGACTGACGACGGAGCGAATAGGAAGAAGTCGTGTCGCGATCTAAATTGGAATTAATACGAAAGATCGAGAGTAGATCAGTCGGTCTGGGAACTCAATTAAGAAGGCGGCGCAGTTGAAAGTAAGTGGATTTGGCGGGCATTTGGTACACCTGGTGTGTCGTGTGAATAGGGTCAACGACGGTGATTATGGCGGAATGGGACAGGGTTGGTTTAGGTGAATGCAGTCCTCTGAGTGGTCCGAGAGTCTTGAGATTTAAGGAAGGGAACTTTTCAAGAAAGGGCTGTTCAAAGACATTCTGTGTTGGGTGAAAGATGATACCTTGTACAGACTTTCTTCGTTGAATTAATTTGAGCTGAGCTCTGTGCCAGTCTGTTCTCGACTACTTCTAGTACTCAACTGTTTCCCCTCCTCAACAAAGTTCGAGTTGGTTCAGACGACAAAAGAATTTGAAAACATTAAGAAAAGAACCGCTGTACAAACTGGAAACGATGTCTTTGCTGCTCCTTAACCTCGAAAATTGGATGGAAAAGATGTACATTGTGGTCAGCTTGGTACAAGCCTCTTAGATTGAAACCATCATTTCTAAGAGGAGGCTAGAAGCACAGACACGCCGCTGTACAAATGAAACTTACCACCTTAGTTGTGCTTATGTCATTATTCTTCAGCTTTATTAGGGCTTCTTATCCGAAGCAGCTTCAGTGAGTCACCATTCTCCATCGAATATATTCCACTTTTCTGGTTTGAGACGGTGTTACAATACGCCTCTGACAACACCTATCTCCACGGACATAGCCTCATACCAATTGCCTTCAATTTCGCGTTTCCAATCTCAGACGAGGCCATCTCCCCTTTCCTTGCTCCAATAAGTTGAATTCAATGACCCTTAGCGCTGGAGCTATGTTGCGAATACGCTTTGCATAGTTGTAACCGTAGACCTGCCAGCTTACGAAGACCTCTCCAGCAGTGTCAAACCTCAAACCTGTTTATCACAGTCTGGCGACTGTTCAAGATGTTGTTCGAAACTGGTTTGGTCACTTTTTAGGAACACAGCAATTTCAGAAGAATATTCCATCAACAAATATTTGCCGTCGCCGATCTACTGAAAAGCTGAGATTTATGCTGTCCACTCGTCGGCAGGACCTTCACTCGATAGGCAGAATGTTAAACATATCGCTAAAATCACGGTAAATCAAAATCTAACTAACACATCACTAAATAAGTCCCCGATTGTCATAAAGGGGGCGCCACTAACAAAAAATCCATACAAAGTACAAACATTCAAATGATACCTGCCAAGTTCTCATGACAGTCTGATTGTTAGGTTGCAAGTTACAGTGCTTCAAGTGGCGCTACTGTTACGATTTTTGAAATAATGAAAAAAACAAAGATTTCGTGTGTTGCTTAATCGCTGCTCTTTGATGGGTAAATACAGTGCAAGCCTACCAATATCTAGAAAAAGGTTACATGGACTCAGCTCCATCAAAAACAATTATTAATCGGTGGTATGCTGACTTTACCAGGTCCACCAGTGTGAAGTGAGCGTCAAGATACAAATGTCTCGATACGGAACATTTGTTGTGAACGAGCCTTTATTTTTTCTTTTTGTTTGTTTGCTATGACATCTGTTTTTTTTTTTTTTTATAATTGACGCGTGCAAAAGGGGTTGCGAGTACCCTTAAGTGACCGGATCAAGTCACAGCACGGGCCGAAGGTATAGAGGAAGAGAGGGAGAGGAGGTACCGATGCACATTGGTTTTAAATGCCTGTGGATTGTAATGAGGAGGAAAAATCGAGCTGGGAAGAGCATTCCAGATTCGTGTAGTGCGGCTAAAGAACGAGTCTCTGAATTTGACTGTACGTCCGAAAGAGGGCTTGAGGGTGAATTGGTGGGCATTCCCAGCGAGGCGTGTATTGCGGGTGAATTCTTGAAGGGAAGGAATGCAACTGGCTAATCTATCTGAGCATTTCTTGTTAAAATAGCGATAAAAGAGTGACAACGACCCGACATTACGTCGGTGTTCTAACGAGTCAATCGACTTCGCAATATTACTGTCACCTATAAGTTTTATCGCTCGCTTTTGAATTCTATCCTGTAGGTGCAGGGAGGTCTTAGAAGCACCTGACCAGATAGGAGCGTTATATTCAAGTTTTGGGCGTATGTAGGCCTTGTATATTGTAGCCAGATCACAGGGGGTAGCAAGTACTTCTTGCATCGTTTAAGGAAACCTAGACATTTCGCAGCATTTTTGGCGACCTCAAATATGTGATCGTTCCAACTAATTGTTGGGTTGATACACATACCGAGGATGGAAAGTCTTTCGGTTTCAACAACGCAAGTGCCGTTCATGGATAAATGGAATGGATAAATGTGGAAAAATATTAAGTATACATCAAGTCATTGAACAGACAATATGATATTTTTTCATCGTGTTAAAAATGTCGAATTTTGTACTAAAAAGTGTTGATTTGCGGAAAGTATTAATTTTTTTTTTCATTTGAAGAAAAGTGCTGCAGATTCGCATCGAATGCTTGTCGAGGCATATGGTGATCATGCTCTGTCAGAAGCAACATGCAAAAGATGGTTTCAACGGTTCAGGAATAATGATTTTGATGTGAGAAATGAAGAACGTGGAATACCACCAAAAAAGTTAGAAGACGCCGAATTTCAAGCGATATTGGATGGAGATGACACTTTGAGTCAAAAGCAAATGGCAGCAATGTTGAATTTTGCACAACAAACAATTTCTGACAATTTCAAAGCTACGGGAAAAATCCGAAAGTGTGGAAAATGGGTGCCACATGAATTGAATGAAAGACAGACGGAAAACAGAAAAAACACTTGTGAAATTTTGCTTCAAAGACACGAAAGAAAATTGGTTTTGCATCGGATTGTTACTGGCGATGAAAAATGGATTTATTTTTAGAATCCTAAACGGAAAAAATCATCGGTTAATCTGGGACAACCTTCAACATCGACTGCAAAACCAGATCGATTCGGCAAGAAGACAATGCTGTGTGTTTGGTGGGACCAGAAAGATGCTGTACCACGAGCACGATTCGAGTAACCAACGAATCGGCAGTTTGTCAAAGTTCTAGGTGGTCAATGCCACTGTGAATTTATGTCTCTGCTTCGCAAACCAAGTGCTTGGATTTAAGTTCCTTGAAGAATGCGAAATCATACAGCGTTTTTTTTTAAGCGAATTTTTAAACTCCCGCCAACAACTCCTTCATACGCTATCTATGTGGAATCTGGTTTGCCGCAAATCTTTCTTAAAAATTTGAAAGTGAAAGCAGACTATTTAATTAAAGTAATGCATGCATGTGGCCGCCGTGGCGTAGTGGGTAGAGTGCGACGCTCACACGTCGAAGGGTGTAGGTTCGATTCCCAGCTCAACACCACTTTTTCGAATTTTTACGGCACCACCTCTTTCGAGCTGCCGACAACACTCAAAGAGCAAGAATTGTCTAAGAAAGCTTCTCAATTTCGCCGTTCGGAGTCGGCAAAAAACTGTAGGTCCCTTCTACTCGTAAGAGAACAGTAGCGCGCACAACACGAGCAGTTGGTGAGCAAGCTAGGCTTTGGTCCCCCTGTGGACTGTAGCGCCAACAATTATACTATTATAATGCATAGGTTGAATAACAATCTTCCAAAGAAGCTTTTCAAGATGGGGCTTCGATATAATTTATCTCCTTTTAAAGAATGGCATGACATCGCAACCTCACTTGACATTGCATTTAGGCTCAATGAGGAAAATATACGAAAGCAGTAGGAAATATGATGACAGGATGTATCTAGATTGACTAAATCGAGCTCGTTCCTCTTCGTAGAGACATATGTTCAAACATCTCAACCATACACTGGGCCCAGCAGCTACGTTAAAACAGAACTCTCAAATAGACAACTATTTATTTATTTATTTATTATTCACAAATGGATTTACAATCTGCTTATTACATTATTTTGTTTCTTACCAACAAAAAGAAAAAACAAAGCAAGAAAAATGATTGCATGTAGATTCGGATTCCATAAATTTATGAATTTAGTTGGATAGATTGTGACAAATGTTTTTGATAATATTTTCAAAAGAGTCTCTGCTGATTGAAATGTCAACTTGAGACGAAACAGAATTAAATAAATAAATAAAATAAATTAAATAACATTAAAGACCGACTAATTCGATTATTTTGACCATAATTCGTACATTGAATAGGATGACAGAAAACTTCATGTCAATGTCTTAAACTTCCCTCTGGGATATGCAAGGAAATTAAGGCAAGTAGCTCTTCAGACTTTATATTGCAACTTAAAATGTCTTTGATAAGTAAAACACATTGAACTTGTCTTCTACTTTCCAGACTTTTTAAGCCCAAAAGAGCACATCTTGCTGTATATTCGGGTAAACCGTCAGACAACCTCAGATTTTTTAGAGCAAAACGAGTGAATCTTTTTTGAATTCTTTCAATTCCAAACACGCTGTTCTCATTATATGGTGTCCAAATTACACATGGAGTACCAGTGATGAGAAAATTGATGACAGTCCACAGGGCAACCAGGGCTTAGCGTGCTCATCAACTAATCGTGTTGGGCGCACTACTGTTCTCTCACGAGTAGAAGGGACCTACAGTTTTTTGCCGACTCCGAACGAGATTTAAGAAGCTTTCTTAGACAGTTATTACTCTTTGAGTGTTGTCAGCAGCTCGAAAGAGGTGCTGCCGTGAAAAATTCGAAAAATTGATGTTGAGCTGGGAGTCGAACCTAGACCCTTCGGCGTGTGAGCGTCGCACTCTACCCACTATGCCATGGCGACCACACTTAAGGGTATAGGGATCCTTAAAGACACTTGATGTTCTCTTAAAGAAACCTAACATAGAACTTTCTTTACATATAATAAAGTTATAGCGTGCCGAAAAAGTAAATCTTCTATTAAAGTAGATACCGAGATCCTTCATTTCTTTCACTTGTACTAGTAATTCGTTTCCATATAGTTAAAAGTCACCGGCGACAACTTTCTATATACGCTAAATGTCGTGCACTTCGCTATATTCAGATCAAGGTGATCATATTTACACCCTTTACCAAATAAGTCAAGATCAATTTGTATTTTTAAACAATCAGAGACGCATGAAATTTGACGAAATAATTTAATATCGTCTGCATACATTAGAATTTCCGCAAATTTCAGAAATTTTGGAATATCATTCACGAACAGAACAAACAAAAGCGGGCCTAAATGACTCCCCTGAGGAAGACCAGATATTGCGTCTATATAATTGGATCTGAAACCATTTATTTGATCGACTTACTTCCGATTTGATAAATATTGACTCAGCCATGATATAAAGCTGGGGTTAAAACCTAGTTTTTGGAGTTATTGTAATAATAGTCCATGATGAACTCTGTCAAACGCTTCTACGAAGTCAGTGTATGTAACATCAACTTGCATTCGCTTCTCCATGGAGTTCAAACAGAAATGCGAAAATATACACAAATTTGTTGTGGTTGAACGACCGCTTGTAAAACCATGTTGTTTAACAATCGTTGAAAATCAAAACTAATTCTATGCTATTGGCTAGTAATTATATCATGCACTTATTCATGCACTTTTTTAATAATTATAAATTCAAACATTGTTCGTTTACACTAGTTTTCATTTCCATGCTATCCTTTATTTGTATCGTGTATGCTTTGCATTTAATTCAATTTCCATTTCGTTCAATTTTCATATGTACTATGTAAATACAAAATATCCGCAATGCGGCTTGACGCGAACCTTCTTGGAAGCGGAAGATCAACCGATCGCTCTCTTGCTGAGCGACCACCGAGAAAACAACATCTTCTTCTTCTTCTTGTGGCGCTACAGTCCGGGGTGGACCTGGGCCACAACCAACACGCCTCTCCAGCCAGCACGATCTTTCGCCAGCTGCCTCCAGTTGCGCACTCCAAGTTGGTTGAGGTCCTTCTCCACTTGTGTGCGCCACTTTAGTCTAGGTCGTCCTCTGTTGCGTTGTCCCAATGGCTCGGATTCAAAGACTTTTCGGGCTCTACGCTCTACATGGCCTAGCCATCTTAAGCGTTGTATCCGTAGACGCTTAACCAGGCGCATGTCGCTGTACAGCCTATAGAGTTCGTCATTAAATCTTCTCCTCCAGATGCCATCAACGCAAACAGGACCAAAAATCGCACGCAAAACTTTTCTCTCGAAAAGACTAAGGGCTTCCTCATCCGCCTTTGCTACCGACCAAGATTCTGCGCCATATAGTAGGACGGGGATGATCAAGCTGTTGTATAAAGCGAGCTTAGTCCTTCGAGAGAGGGCTTTATTACTCAATTGCCTCTTGAGCCCAAAGAAACAGCGATTGGCAAGAGTGATTCTGCGTTTGATTTCGGTGCTGATGTTGTTGTCCCTGAAACAACATCGCCCACAAAATAAATGAGTAATTTATAACGTTTTTTTTTGTTTTTTTTTGTTTTTTTGCTTGTGTTATTTTGCATCATGGCTGTCCACCACATGTTGTTTCGATGTAATGGAGTTTAAAATAGCAAAGAATAGTTTTTGAGTAGCTAGTTTTTGAAAAGTTTCTGTATTACAGACAGCTTCAATATCGGTCTGTAATTTTTAATAAGCTGTTTATACCCGCTTTTAAGAATTGGAGTTATAAAGCAGATTTTCCACTCATCTAAGGACACCCCAGTTGATAAGGATTTGTTAAATAAAGTTTTTAACGGAGAGCAAAGTGATGATGAACAATTCTTTGACAATAATGGGGGAATTCTGTCCAAACTAGCATTTTTGGTTGAATCCAAGCCGATTAAACCATTATAGATGTCCTTATCTGAGAGTGATGTTAAGTTCAAATCAGTAACATTATCTGGATATAACAAATGAATATCTGATATAAAGTCTGCATTATAGTTAGATTGAAAAAAGTTTGCAAACAGATCACAAGAAGATTGTGTATCAAAATACTTCACACCTTCGAGTTCCATTGCCGATGGATACAGTAAACTTTTTCGTTTAGAATTCAAAAAGACCCAAAAGGATTTACTATGTTTTTTTTTAAATTACTTTCAACCGTATTAATATATTGATGGTATACAATTTTTTTTAAAAAATCTAGCTCTCTACGGAGCTGGAGAAAACGATTTTGGTCCTCTATCCTCCCCGAATTTATTGAATGTTTAAACGCTTTCTTTTTAACATTTTCTAGATTTTCTAGGTTTGTTAAACCACGGACGACTAAAGAAAGATGTTTTTCTAACCACAGGAACAAACAATCAATGCCACGAAATATGATCTGTTTAAAACCATAATACATGGGATTTTTTTTTTATAATTGACGCGTGCAAAAGGGGTTGCGAGTACCCTTAAGTGACCGGATCAAGTCACAGCACGGGCCGAAGGTATAGAGGAAGAGAGGGAGAGGAGGTACCGATGCACATTGGTCTTAAATGCCTGTGGATTGTAATGAGGAGGAAAAATCGAGCTGGGAAGAGCATTCCAGATTCGTGTAGTGCGGCTAAAGAACGAGTCTCTGAATTTGACTGTACGTCCGAAAGAGGGCTTGAGGGTGAATTGGTGGACATTCCTAGTGAGGCGTGTATTGCGGGTGAAGGGAAGGAATGCAACTGGCTAATTCATCTGAGCATTTCTTGTTAAAATAGCGATAAAAGAGTGACAACGACGCGACATTACGTCGGTGTTCTAACGAGTCAATCGACTTCGCAATATTATTGTTACCTATAAGTTTTATCTCCCGCTTTTGAATTTTATCTAGCAAGTGCAGGGAGGTCTTAGAAGCACCTGACCAGATAGGAGCGTTATACTCAAGTTTTGGGCGTATGTAGGCCTTTTCTATTGTAGCCAGATCAGAGGGGGTGAAGTACCTCTTGCATCGTTTAAGGAAGCCTAGACATTTCGCAGCATTTTTGGCGACCTCAAATATGTGATCGCTCCAACTAATTGTTGGGTTGATACACATACCGAGGATGGAAAGTCTTTCGGTTTCAACAACGCCAATGCCGTTCATGGATAATGGCTGATTATTTTGTGATCGCTTTAACGACAGTAGACAGCACTGTGTTTCCACAGCATTAAATTCCACTCTATTCTTATTTCCCCAATCGCTCATGCTGTCGAGATCGGAATTTAATGTGCTTCACTAATACTCTGCCGTTCCGAGTCTTTGGCCGAAGTGGAGGGACGTGAGCCAAGGAACGAATATGAAAAGCTGAGGGTACTTTCATCAGCGAAGGAGTGAATAGGATTAGAAGTAGCAGACAAGAGATCATTTATAAAAATGAGGAAGAGTGTCGGAGACAAAACAGAGCCCTGGGGAACACCAGCATTAATATGGTGAATATCAGACTTGAATCCATCCAAAACGACTTGTATTGAACGATTCGAAAGGTAATTTCTAATCCATTGGAGAAGAGACTCATCGATCCCAAAAGCACGCATTTTCGACAAAAGAGCCTGATGCCAGACCCTGTCAAATGCCTTTGAAATATCAAGCGCAACAATCTTGCTTTCTCCTACGTTGTGCAAAGATTGGTTCCACTTTTCAGTGAGATATGCCATCAGATCACCAGTGGAGCGGTTGCTTCGGAAGCCGTACTGCCGGTCATTAAGAATCTTCCGGGACTCGAGGTATTTCAGATAAGCTGACGGTTTATCAGCATTTCCATGACCTTGGAGAGAAGTGACGTTAGTGCTTTGGGTCGGTAGGAGGTGGGTGACGAACATTCGCCCTTTCTAGGGACGGGCTGGACAAATGCAGTATTCCACTTACTCGGAAAGAGCCCTGAAGAGTAGGACAGATGGAAAAGCTTACGCAGTGGTTTTGCCAGCGTAGAAGAACATCTCTTCAGAAGAACAGGGGGTATACCATCCGAGCCAGCTGATTTGTGTATATTTAGATTTTTAAGTACTCTTGCTACTGTACGAGTGCGAAAATGGATTTGCCCCATGGAGAAATTTAAGCTCTCAAGTACAGGCGGGGACAAAGTGCTATCTTGCAGCGTTGAGCTAATTGCAAAGTGTGCAGCAAGCAGATTAGCCTTGTCCAAAGAGCTGACAGCTGGAATGTCATTGCAAATGAGCGTTGCGATCGAAGGCGCAACGAAAGTTATACGAAAGTTATATGAAAGATAAAGTGATTGATGATGATGTGTATATTCCCAGTCAATTGAACTGTAAAAATTATTCAATCCTATGAAGTCAGCTTATAGTTCAGTCAGCTTACTTCAGTCAATCCTATGAAGTTTAATTTGAAGTTATATTCATTTAAATGAGCAGAGTTGAATTCTACCCCAACGAGGTTTTGTACAACGAGGCAAATCTAATAGGGATAGACAATTTTATTATCAAGTTGATACGGGGTCACATTGCTCGAGCAATGACTTCAACCAACAGTCTGATCTTTGAGGCTTACTGCCCAAATGAAATGTTCTATGAGAGGGTACGCCCTAACGGCTTTATTCCGCCCGAAGCTTTCCTCTATCTATTTGGGCGCAAAAGGCCTGATTCAAGATGAGGATGGCTGCCCCATCATCTTGCATGTCGCACGCCGAACAGTAGAAAGGCAACTTCAATACGAGCCGGCCGTTGCTCGCAGCCATGAGGATATCCTTCGGTTTATTCGAGCGATTTCTGCCCGCGACAGAGCATTAACAGACAAAGAACGGCATTTCTACTGGTGGTTGCACCAGAATCAGCTTTCGATGCCACTAGATTCTTAAAAACATTAACGGGGTAGTTGTATCTTCGGCCAACTCACATAGGCTATGGTAGTTTTAATTTAATAACAACGAAATTTACTAAAAAAAAATAACAAAAAACAAACATAAAAAATAAAAACAAATAAAAATAAAAAAAATAAAAAATAAAAACAGATGCACCACGGCGTATTAAATATATATGTTAAGCATATTTATAAAATACACGTCCTGGTGGATGCGTACGTATTCTTACGGACATACTTAAGTAGATGTAAGCTTAGTTGTTAGAGAGTTACGTTTAAGGTTTTTATTTTAAATTTTACTTTTTGTTTTTAGCTAGTATGTAGTCTAAGTCTTAAGTTAGGATAAGTTGAAAAATTGTTATCCCAAGTTTTTCTTTTTTCTGGGGTAAGTATTAGAATAAACAATGAATTGAAAACAACAAAAAATTTAATAAAGAAGCCGAAAGGTTAAAAAAATTAATTACTCCTAAGTTAGCTTAGAGCACTTGTTAAGAGTCAGTGAGCTAGAATTAAGATCATTTGATTAGATTAATAAGCTAGTTTAAGTATTTTTGTCTAGAATATAAGAAAAAGAAGTAAGAAAAACCAATAAAAATGCATCGAAAACAAACAACAAACAGCAGAGTTGAATTCACAGGTTTCAAAAATTACACATACTGCTGTATGATGTATTTGATTGCTTACTAAAGAAAAATCTGAAATATACTGATAATGTTTCACATCATTATTACAAATTATAAGATCTAATATCCTACCTAATACATTTCTGGAATTATTTATTTGCAACATTTCTAGAGCTAGAACTGAACCGCTGAGACTTAACTACGTACCGTATCGACAAGATGCCAATGCCACATGCACCCTTTCCAATTGCAATGATGTCGAAAATATTTACCACTTTATTGCAATTTTATTACTAGAACTGCGTCTGCTTTATTTCTCAAAAGTTTCTCTTAATCTTGAAGAAACGAAGAATATACTCAATGGCACGGAGGGTTGCAACCTACTTTATAGTTTCTGTATTCATGCTTCGAATTACCGTAATAGTTTCGTTTAGCAGTAAGCTTTTTCTCTTTTCTATAGCTTTATGCATACAGTTTTATTTCTTATTTTTCAGTAATAACAATAATATTAATTAAAAAAAAATTTAAGAACTTAAGAGGCGAACAATTCCAACAATGTACGTAAACTTATTAAAGATTTTGGAGAAACCGCAGATGGTCCCGGCCATGGCGCGAGTAAAGCTTGCGTTTGTCAATATAGAAAACTTCCAAGTTTCCCATACGCCCTTAATGACCAACCACATGCCGCCGAACACCGTAAGGTTTTTCGTTAATATTTTTTCTCCAAATCCAATCGACAAAAACAGGACCAAAAATCCCATGAAAAACTTTTCTGGAGAAAAGACTAAAGGGCTTCCTCATCCGCTTTTAGTAAGGTCAAAGTTTCTTCCCCAAAATAGAGGACTGGGATAATCAAGCTGTTATATAAACCCTGCGTAGTCTTTCAAGTGAGAGCTCAATTCCTTAATTGCCTTTGGAGCTCCACGAAACACAGATTGCCAGAAGCGACTCGGTAATTTCGGTACTAATGTTGTTGAAGCTATTAACTTTATATTTATTTAATAATAATAATTGCTGGCGCGACAGTCCACAGGCGGACCAGGGCCTAGCTTGCTCATCAACTACTCGTGGTACGCGCGCTAATGTTCTCTCACGAGGAGAAGGGACCTACAGTTTTCTTTTTTTTTCTTTGCCGACTCCGAACGGCGAGATTTGAGAAGCTTTCTTAGACAGTTATTACTCTTTGAGTGTTGTCAGCAGCTCGAAAGAGGTGGTGACATGAAAAATTCTGAAAACTCGTGTAGAGCTGTCAATCGAACCTACACCTTTGGCGTGTGAGCGTCGCACTCTACTCACTACGTCTCTGCGGCCACGGTTCTTGTAACATTGTACATTGTAAAAAGTCCAAGAGAAAGGTTCAAAAAAATCTGTGTCTCACAAAAGTTTGGTGCCGTGTCGCAGTTCGAAATTTTCAGATGGGACTTGAGACACCGAAGCTGCTATAAATTATTTTTACTTTATCTTGAGTTCCCTGTATGCCGTAGGAAGGTTGGAAGGGGTTGTTAACACAGCAAGTTCAAGGTCACAGAAAAATACTACAATTGACAACCATTCTTAGCGATTCCTGTCATCTCCCTTCCACCAATCGATTGCGTCCAACTTCTCGGCTGAAGCATCTCAAAGTACTTCAAAAAGGTCCCTGCTCCCCATCGCCTTACCGGACTCTGCTTTCTTTCAAGTTCCTTCGTCAAACTGAAGTCTGCCCAAGCCAGAACGCCATCATCAGTATGCTGACCCCAATAAATTTCTATCCACCCTTAGACACCGTCCCGTGAACTGCTGGAACTTGCTTCAAAGGATTTCCTTTCGCCCCGTCTACCACAGTCGCTGGAATTCCTTTCACGAAACCCTTTCTATCTGTGTTCGATGGATAAATGGTCAAAATCCACACCTGCTCCATTGCTTCGAACTTTCATTCAAAACATTACCCAGACGACGAATTGAGATGAATCTCTTACGCTCCCTCTCTCTCCTTGACACACACATAGCCAGCACACACATACAGAGAAAAACAACGGAGACGAAGAGTGATTGCAACTTTTCAATTTTCGTGAAGCCAGTGAAGCGCCCTATGGGAGTGCGCCCACCTCCGCTGCGCCTTCCGTTTGGTTATCGCCTTTATCCTTTGAAACCAAAAATTACAGGAATTTGTCATTATAAATTATAGCGCCATCGTCATTGTCGTCGTCTCTTGTATGCAGCCTTCATTGTCCTGGTCCCTGACCAACGCCACTAGCCATCGATTTCTTCGTCAAGACTCACAAGTCTTCTGCTGCCAGGACAGGCCACCACACACACTCCACACACACACACACACACCCAAACACGCAGAGGCTAAACCTCTGACGAACAGACAGACACTTCAGTATAAATAATAATTGAGTCGAACTTTTTGACAGGCTGGACCCAAGGAACAACCATCGCACCACCCCCCAGGCCGCCAACAGACTGCCCGCCTCGACTGCCTTTGAGAAGGACACAAGAAGAAAATCAAAAAAAAAAAAAAAAAATAAACCAAACCAAAAGTTTTCCATCTGCAAAATTTCACCGGAAGTCCCTTTTTGGGCAGCTGACAGTGGTGCTGCGGGTGGCGGAGGCGGCTGAGGTGGTTGTGTGTGACTTGATGTGCCGAAACGTCAAGCCAAAACGTCTTTTGTCGTCCTTATTATCAGAAGAGTGCCCCGCCAAAGGGAAAGGATGTCAGTTAGACGCTTTGTTGTGTGGGCTTCGGCACATCATACATTTGTAGGTGTGTGTGCAGTTGGGTGGAGCGGGCTGCTCCAGTGTATCCTTGTTGATGTCATCTGTCGAAAATTTTACTGCTCCTTCGAATTCTTATATGAACTGCAGGTCCATGTCATTGTCATCTCGCCTGCGCTCCTCAATTCTTCCTCAACTTCAACTCAGTCCCTCCCAGCCTTGGTGATGTCCTTGTCAGGAGTAAACTGTGAGTGATGCACAGAATTTCCAAAAAAAAGGAAAACACGTCTTAGACACACACACACACACTCACACAGAGCAGCCTCCATGGGCCAGGACAAGAAGTGAAATAACAAAAGAGTCCGGTGGCGAAGGATGAAAAGAAAAAAATCGAACTCCAAGCAACTCGAAGGACATGGCGATTTTCGTATTGTTCGTTCGGGTCTTAGCAGCTTAAGATTAGAAATTCACAACTTCCTTGGTGCGGGAGACTCCAATGCACACAACGACGACGACGAAGTGCCATAAAAGTTTATCTCCGTCTTCGTCGCCTTATCCGTGGTCCTTGGTTTGTTCTTATGTGTGTGTAAGAGAGCCTGAGGGAGGAGGCAGTGAGTGTCGAACAGACGAACTTGTCTGTCTATCCGTTGTTTCGTTGAATGAATGAATGACACCGAGAGCAACATGGAATGCTCAATGAATGGGAAGTGCACACAAACACATACACCCGCCGTGGACGATGAAGAACGAAAGAGCTGTCAGTGGAAATGATGTGAAGACTGAGCCAGGCGATGCAGAAACAGCAGCAGTGAGGTGGGGAGTGTGAGAGAGGGACCTAAGCGTTATCTTGGCTCCGAAAAGTTGATGACGCTGCACTTTGGGGGTTGTTCTTTATGCGCTTCCGTCCCTGCGACGACGGTGGATTGGAAATCCCTGAGTAAAGTTGAACACTGTTGGAAAAGCCATCAATCTCGGGGTTGTCGTTGTCTCGTGTGTCCTTAGAGGGCTGATGAGGCGGCGGCGACGGCAGTGTCCAACCGCAAGTCTTGGGGAACGTGGGGGTTTTCATTTCTTGCTCTCTCTTCTGGGGTTCAGTTTGGATCTGAAAATCCTTGGCAAACCGGAAAGGACGAGAGGCAAATAGGAAAGGACGAGAGAATATTCTTCGGGCGTCGTCGATGAAGACGTGCAGCGATGGACAGCTTGATGGGTACCTTGCTGCAATTTCGGAATGCGGCTACGTGACATTTCGGTGGATTTCACGTTTTATGGCATTCTAATGTTTGTTACAGGGACGGGGATCGAGGGAGTGAGGGGCCGAGTATTTATTGCCTGCGAACTGCGGGACTTTGAAATTTGGGGCGCATGGTGTTCCTCGAGGTTTCAAGGCCGAGTAAAAGTGAAAAACTGCCGGAATGAGATGGTAACAGGCACAAGGCAGGCAGACGGAAGAAACTAAGCTCTGACCGAAGGAAGACTGAAGGTGGAATGACGGCAGACTGAAGGTAGACTTAAGGCAGACTGAGGGTATATTGAAGGCAGAGCGAAGGCAGGCTGAAGGCAGACTGAAGGCAGACTGAAGGTAGACTTAAGGCAGACTGAGGGTAGATTGAAGGCAAAGCGAAGGCAGACTGAACGCAGACTGACGGCAGACTGAAGGCAAACGGAAGGAAGACGGAAAGAACACTGAAGGCAGAAGGACGGTAGACAGAAGGCAGACTGAAGGTAGACTGACGGCAGAGCGAAGGCGGACTGAAGGCAGACTGAAGGTAGACTTAAGGCAGACTGAGGGTTGATTGAAGGCAAAGCGAAGGCAGACTGAACGCAGACTGAAGGCAGACGGAAGGAAGACTGAAGGCAGACCAAAGGTAGACGGAAAGAACACTGAAGGCAGACGGACGGCAGACAGAAGGCAGACTGAAGGTAGACTGACGGCAGAGCGAAGGCGGACTGAAGGCAGACGGAAGGAAGACTGAAAGCAGGCTGAAGGCAGGCTGAAGGCAGGCTGAAGGTAGACTGAAGGCAGACTGAAGGTAGACTTAAGGCAGACTGAGGGTAGATTGAAGGCAAAGCGAAGGCAGACTAAACGCAGACTGAAGGCAGACGGAAGGAAGACTGAAGGCAGACCAAAGGTAGACGGAAAGAACACTGAAGGCAGACGGACGGCAGACAGAAGGCAGGCTGAAGGCAGACTGAAGGCAGCCTGGAGGCAGACTGAAGGCAGACGGAAAGAAGACTGACGGCAGACTGAAGTTAGACTGAAGGAAAACTTAAGGCAAACTGAGGGTAGATTGAAGGCGGAGCGAAGGCAGGCAGAGGGCAGACTGAAGGCAGATTGAAGACACACGGAAGGCAGACTGAAGGTAGACTTAAGGCAGACTGAGTGTATATTGAAGGCAGAGAGAAGGCAGGCTGAAGGCAGACTGAAGGCAGACTGAAGGCAGACTTAAGGCAGACTGAGGGTAGATTGAAGGCGGAGCGAAGGCAGGCTGAAGGCAGACTGAAGGCAGACTGAAGGCAGACTGAAGGTAGACTTAAGGCAGACTGAGGGTTGATTGAAGGCAGAGCGAATGCAGACTGGAGGTAGACTGAAGGAAGACTTAAGACAGACTGAAGGCAGACTGAAGGCAGACTGAAGGCAGACTGAAGGCAGACTGAAGGCAGACTGAAGGCAGCCTGAAGGCAGACTGAAGGCAGACGGAAGGAAGACTGAAAGCAGACTGAAGGCAGGTTGAAGGCAGGTTGAAGGCAGGCTGAAGGCAGGCTGAAGGCTGGCTGAAGGCAGGCTGAAGGCAGGCTGAAGGTAGGCTGAAGGCAGACTGACGGCAGAGCGAAGGCAGATTGAAGGCAGACTGAAGGTAGCCTTAAGGCAGACTGAGGGTATATGGAAGGCAGAGCGAAGGCAGGCTGAAGGCAAACTGACGGCAGACTGAACGCAGACTGACGGCAGACTGAAGGCAGACGGAAGGAAGACTGAAGGCAGACCAAAGGTAGATTTAAGGCAGACTGAAAGCAGGCTGAAGGCAAACTGAAGGCAGACGGAAAGAACACTGAAGGCAGACGGACGGCAGACAGAAGGCAGACTGAAGGTAGACAGAAGAGAAAATAGACACTGAGAGAAATGAAATCTCCTGGCGACAGTCTGTAAACGAATGATCCCGGAGCAACTGAAAACTATTCATAAGCTGCCTCCCTCGATCCACCAATCTTGTAAACCTTTCTATTGTAGTATATATAGTTCGCAAGTCCCACAGACCCACTCCACGCTTTGTCAACCAAGGAGTGTAAACAGCTGCAAGCGCTCTGTTGGCACTTCTAGTCACCACACCTGTCGCTTAGCCTCCGCCCAACCACGCTGCCACTGGCTCACAACAAACATTGCACTGCCTGTCATTTGGCTAATTGGTGCCCCCAAGCGTTGCTGCACACAACCTCCGCACTTCTAGCCACCACACGCATTCTTAGCGCAAGACAATTAACATAAGCCGCCACTGTCTAGTTACGCTGCACAACGATGCCACCCCCTCGCTCTCGCTCTCACGCGGCGGCTACAGACTTGTCGCCGCCTTATTTATGAAAACCAAATTGTAAATTATTAACTTGTAGCGCACGAGATATGGCCGACGATTAAACTGGTAGGCAGCCATAAAATCTGGAAAAATACTACCGGCCATGCGGCCGAAAGTGCACCGTAGCTCCACCGGAGTGTGCGTGTGTATGTGTCGCTGCTGAAGACACTCTCCCGAACCTGGATTCGCACCGAGCAGCACCGAGAGAGTACCCTGGTCCATGGGAGCGCAATGAAATATGATCCTGCACACTGTACGTAATGGACCAATCCGGCGAATAGATATCGACGAGGCGAGAGCAAGCCCATAGCTTGGACATAGGCAACGCATGTTTCCGAATGCGGTTTCGATTCGATTGAGTGTTCGATTAGCGGGAAGTTATGATCGTTCATTTGGTGAAGCACACGCATCATGATCACGCATAGTCGTTTGCCGGCGACGAGGTGATAAGTTGCGCAGGAGATAGCCGGTTGAGGGGAGGGGGTTGGCTGTGGGGGCCCGGGAGGCTGTAAGAGATGTGACAAGTTGCAGTGTCTCGGGGAATGGTAAATGAGTTTGAAGCTCATGATGCATTGGGTTGCGGTTTCATGGGAATGGTTCAAGGCTTGCTGGCGATGGGATGGGTAATGGGGTGGGTGCAGGAGATTTCTGGACTTCAGGGAATTGGGACGGGGAATCTGATTAGATTGAGATGAAGTCAGGCTCAGACTCTCAGATTTGAAATTGGACCAGGCGACACTCTGCAGTGCCTGTTCTTCGGAGGAATGCAAGCCTCAAACGGCGTTCGTCCCACAGAAAGACAACTCAATGTCTTCCTGGACGAGAATCAAGATGCAAGATCAATCAATGGACACCGTGTGTATTTAGGAATGAAGAATGCCATTGATTCGTTTGACATTAATCAAAGTCACAGAAAGCGTGCACTGCTTTCAAGAAGGACCTTTTTAAAATATCTGCAAGCGACGTTTGGTCTAACTTTAGGCTTGATCGCGTACGTGGATGCCAGAAGTCCGCAAAAATTAGGCAACCGAGTCAAGTTTCGGAAATATATTGGCAAGGCGTGAGAGAGGAGGCACGGTCTTCAAATAAGTAAACTGCTCAAGGACAAGTTAGGTCTGACGAAAAGATTGAAAGGTTTATCATAATGAGCTTCAGGTCAGTGTGTGGATAATGTAGGAAGAAAGTTACAGGCTCCAACAGTCTAATTATTATTATATTTTAGCTTCTCTATGATATTCCAGCATTTAAAGTCTTTGCGGCATTCCTTTAACAGTAAGTAAGGCACAGAAACTTGACAGAGACCGCTGAATGGAAGCGCGACGACGGGGAAGCGAGAACTCAAAATTGGAAAATTTAGCACAGCAGAAGAAGCGCGAACTGAAGACTCTGTATCTAGTTTTGTTTAAAACATGCCTATTGGCCGAAGACATTCCGAACCCTCACTGTGATATGTGGTGAATTTACCTTGAACTAAAGAAAAATTTTCTCCGATTCACCGACAAGTTGAGACAAAGAGCGTGCTGCATGCCCGAAAACGCCAGCAATAGTCAATGCATTGCTGAAATGATGAAGAACACTCCTACCCCTGTAACAAGAATGTTACTAATGAGATGAGTCATGAGATGGGCAGCTGCAAACTTTGTTTTATTAGCCAATAGACTTGGCAGTGACACTCGCAAGGAGCTTAGATAAAGAGCTTTTACTAACAAAGTGAAATTTTGGTAATTATGAAAAATTCGTGAAAGTTCCGCGTAAGAACATAAAAGAATGAAGAAGACAATTGGCGATCCTTGCAGATGAAAGCAGATTTAATCTGTTTCGGTCAGACGGAAGAGTTATGGTTTGGAGGAAGCCATATGAGGGGATCTTTCTCTTCTCCTTATGGCGCTACAGTCCAGGGTGGATCTAGGCCTCAACCAACATGCCTCTCCAGCCAGGACGATCCTTCGCCAGCTGCCTTCAGTTGCGCACTCCAAGTTGGTTGAGGTCCTTCTCCACTTGTGGGCGCCACCTTAGCCTAGGCCGTCCTCTGTTGCGTTGTCCCAATGATTCGAATTCGAAGACTTTTCGAGCCGAAGCAGTGGTAGCAGATGGAGCAGATGAGGAGATCAGGAGCTGCAATATTAAGCCAACCGTGAAGCATGGCGGAGGGCACTTCAGATCGGTGTGTGTAATGGTATTGAGCCGTATTTCGTTCAAAGGTGTGGAAATTTAGTTTTCATTGATGGAACCATGAACACGAAGTACTACCTAAACCTACTGAATCATAATCTTAGACAGAGTGCTGATAACATGGATATTTTGGATACATGTAAATATTACAAGAATAGTTATGTAAACCACAAAACCCATATTGTGCGCCAATGACTCCTGTATACAGCCCGAAAGTTATAGACACGCAGCCTCAATCGCCGGAACTGAATCCCATCCAGAATTTATGGTATGAACTCGATCGACTGGTTTGCGAAAGCCCAGTCCCATCGATAATAATTGTTGGCGCGACAGTCCACAGGGGGACCAGGGCCTAGCTTGCTCATCAACTACTCGTGTTGTGCGCTCTATTGTTCTCTAACGTGCAGAAGGAACCTACTTTTGCCGATTGCGAACAGCGAAATTTGAGAAGTTTTCTCTTAGACAGTGTAACATTTTGAATGTTATCAGCAGCTCGAAAGAAGTGGTGCCATGAAAAGTTGGAAGTGTTCAGCCGGGAATCGAATCTCACTTTCTGCGTGTGAGCGTCGTACTCTATCCACGGCGGCCATACAGGCACTCACTGCATATATCCCTTCCGCCGTTTTGTCTTTTGAATTTTCTGGCTATGTACAAAACGCTACGGAGATCGTATCTGGCAATACTATACATTGAAAGGTCTTGACATAAATTACAAAACGAGGCTTTGCATTATTAGTTTTTATATTGCGTTCAACAGCTCTACCCGTGTAAACATGGAGTTCACTAAATGCCGAAATTCGCGCTATTTTAAAATTTTCTTTCGTTAAAAGCAATTTCGCTGGAGAAACGTTCCGTGAGGTTAATGGTGTTTCTGGCGATGGTACTCCATCACTTTGATCCGCAGAGGAATGATTTCGACGATCCAGTGCCGGTGAAAACGACACAATGGATAAGCCAGTCGACGGAAGACCTGTGACGACGAATACCGATCGAATCATGGAAATCATTGAGTTAGACTGGCAAGTGGCATCTCGTGACATCGCTCAGGAGATGGGAGTTAGTCACCAAACCATTTGAAACCATCTGCAGAAGGCTGGATCCGAACAAAAGCTTGATGTTTGGGTGCCGCATGATTTGACGCAAAAATCCAAGCTTCTGGACCGAATCAACGCCTGCGTAATGCTGCTGAAACAGAACGAACTCAACCCATTTTTGAAGCGGATGGTGACTGGCGACGAAAAATGGATCACATATGACAATATAAAGCGAAGAACTGTCATGGTTGAAGGCCAGTGAATCGTCCCACACAGTGGCCAAGCCGGTGTTGACGGCCAGGAAGGTTTTGCCGTGTTTTTGGTGGGATTGGAAGGGAATCATTCACTATGAGCTGCTCCCATATGACCAGACGCTTAATTCTACCACCTACTGCGAACAACTGGACCGCTTGAAGTAGGCGATCGACCAGAAGAAGAAGAAGAAGAAGACGAAGAAGAAGAAGAAGAAGAAGACGAAGAAGAAGAAGAAGAAGAAAAAGAAGAAGAAGAAAAAGAAGAAGAAGAAGAAGAAGGTGAAAAAGAAGAAAAAGAAAAAGAAGAAGAAGAAGAAGAAGAAGAAGGAGAAGAAGAAGAAGAAGAAGAAGAAAAATTGACCAACAGGAAGGGTGTAGTTTTCCACCAGGACAACGCCAGACCCCACACTTCGTTGATGACTCGTCAGAAGCTACGGGAGCTCGGATGGGAGGTTTTATCGCATCCACCATATAGCCCGGCCATAGCGTCAAGTGATTACCGCCTGTTCCTGTCCATGGCGAACGCCCTAAGTGATATGAAGTTGAACTCATAGGAGGCTTGTGAAAAGTGGCTGTCCACGCTCTTCGCAAATAAGGAGGGGGGCTCCAACGATGGGAGGTATTATGAAGTTTCCGTCTAGATGGAAACAGATTATCGAACAAAACGGTGCATATTTGAACTAAATCCAATCACTGTAACACTTTTTATGAAGCATTGAGTGACGAGCAGAAAAGCGGAAGGGTACTTGACAACCTCAGTAAGAATATACTTTTTACTAGTCCCTAAACCACAAAGTCGTCTTTGTTTTCTTTATTTCTAAATTCACAGAAGTGCTTTGTTTTTTCTTTAAACCAGGAAAACAGCTTAAATGTATGACTATTGTATGAGAACTATAAACTGTAATTTGAAATAAATAAACAAAACAAATGACAGCGTGACAAGTAAAGTGGTCTGTAGGGGTAAGACGGGCTTACAGGCTTATTCGATTTAATCATGACTTTTTAACACAGTGTTGATTGGCCTGCAATTCAAAACATTAATGCAAAGGAATAAAAACTGACAAGGTTTTCTCGATCTTCTTTAATTGAAACCCATTTCTTGCTCTGGAAACTGGAAATGCCTATTAGAGAACGATCTTGCACCTAACCTTGAAAGACCGACTATGGGATTCCCCTAGAAGTGTTCGAGAAAACCTCAAAAAGGTGTATTGGGTAAGATTTAAAAATTTGAGTTTTTGAGGTGTCTTGAGGATTGAAAAACCGTTCAAATTCATGTTACAGTAAACAGTATACACTCAAAAATGCCAAAGGAATACATATTATCGCAAGAGTGGTACCGCTGTTGTCTATAGTTTCTTCTCCTTCTGTGTGCATAGCCACTATTCGAAGTGGAACATGGCCCATAAATTAATTGCCTCCTCACAAACATTTTTCGGACGCATTTTGAATCGTTTGAGGGCATCGTCTCCCACAAACGCAATCCCAATGGAAGGCTTCCAGTCAGAAGTACTCACTTCCTGCCCTGAAACAAAACATATATCCTCAGCGTGAGTATATCTTGCCCTCAACACCGTGGTTCCTCAAAAATGATACCAACTTCGGTCCTTCCCAATAAAATACAAAATTCTCCATGTTGCTGTAACTTATCTTGGGTTTCGATTTATATTCCGAGCCGAGATTATACCACAGTTTTTCTCTATTAGTCGAATTTTGTCGAAAGTTGTTGTGTTCCATCGATCTTCTGGTTCACACAGAAAACAACGTGGCATCTTCATTCTCGAATAAAAGAAGATTTAAGGCTTCAAGCTTGTGATAGCATAGGAAATCGTGCTAATTCCACATTGTGTTCCATTATGACCTCTTCGGCATTGAATCCGAAGAGTATTTTCGTTAATCTCCTAACAAACAATCAAGAATTGGCGAGGCATACATACATGTGTATGTATACACAAATGACGGTTAAAAAGGAGAAATGAAAAAACTTCTTTAAAAGTTTTCCGAATTTCGTCCGGCAAACAAACAGTTGCATGGCCGCCGTGGGGTAGCGGGTAGAGTGCAACGCTCACACGCCGAAGGTCCAGGTTCGGTTCCCGGATGAACACCTCGAATTTTTAACGGCGCCACCTCTTTCGAGCTGCTGACAACACTCAAAGGGTAATAATTGTCCAAAAATAAGATTCTGTAAACTTAGCCGTTCGAAGTCAGCAAAACAGTGTAAGCTCCAACTGTTATTTACCCCGACTAGAACAGTAGCGCGCAGATGACGAATATTTGATGAGCAAGTAAGGCCCTGGTCGCCCTGTGGACTGTCGCCCCATCCATTTATTAGGTATACCGGTATGAAATGACATATTTTTTTTGAAAATAAAACACTAATAGGAAAGTAAACACATTTTATTCAAAGTATTGGCCATTGTTTTCTATACATTTTGACCACCTTTCTGGCAATTTGTGAATACCTTCTTCTTCTTCTTGTGGCGCTACAGTCCGGGGTGGACCTGGGCCGCAACCAACATGCCTCTCCAGTGAGCACGATCTTTCGTCAGCTGTCTCAAGTTGCGCACTCCAAGTTGGTTGAGGTCCTTCTCCACTTGTGTGCGCCACTTTAGTCTAGGTCGTCCTCTGTTGCGTTGTCCCAATGGCACGGATTCAAAGACTTTTCGGGCCCAAGCAGTGGTGTCAATACCCTCTACATGGCCTAGCCATCTTAAGCGTTTGTGAATACCACGCCATTAAAATTGTTCGCCTCTGAAAGCAAACCAATCAGACACTCAATTTTCGACCTCCTCGCAGGAATCAAAGTGCTGCTCAGCCAATGATTGTCCCATCGATGAAAACAAATGGCAGTCGGAAGATGCCAAGTCTGGTGAATACGGCGGGTGGGATAGCTGCTCCCAGCCAAGTGTTTTGATTGTATCCTGAACCGGTTTTTCTTTGTGTGCAGGTGCATTGTCATGGAGCAAAATTACCTTGCCGTGTCTTCTGTAAATATTTTTCACAGATGTCATAGCAAACAAACAAAAACAAAAATAAGGGCTCGTTCACAACAAATATTCCCTATCGAGACATCTGGATCTTGACGCTCACTTCATACGGGTATACCTGGTATTATTATTTTAACAAACAGTTGCTTACTTAAATGTCACACCGGCAGGCCTTGTTGGCTCAAAGCCTAAGCTCATATAGCCTTCTATCCTTGATGGTTCCAAGTACGTCCAATCACGCCCGCGTTCACCTGGTTTCTGTACCAAACTTTCGATTTTCCTCTTCTTCTCGAAGGTATCGAGCTGGCAACCTAGGTTAGGTCGAAACCTGGGCTAGTGTTCCCTTCCATCATCGACTCTGTCAAAAACCCTCGCCAATGCCCACAGTCACTTATTTTTTATTCCGGACGTTCGCCTTTTCCCTTCTCCTCGAATCTGGGGGCTGGGATTCAAAACCTTTCTTGGTTTGAGCTTTGTTGTACACTCGCTCGATGTGGCCGAGCCAGTCCGGTGGACAGTGTTTTGCCTTTTCTCCGCACGCTAAGTTCGCAGTTGTGTTTTCTCCTCTATTCGTTCGCCTCACAGACATGTCTCTCTGATTCAGCTCAGATTTTTCACATGTCCCCCACCTCTCACTTTCTTTTATTAAGACAGCAGTTGAAGAAGGTAACAGGGTTAGCTTGATCGCGTTTTATACCTACCTGCTTACACAATCAGGAAAAGCGTTGGTTGCCACGGCAGATCTCCGCTAAGATGTCGGTTGCAGAGTTCATGCCCGCCGCGAGGAGGGAAAAGTCCTCAACTACTTCTAAGTTACATCTGCCAACAGTGACAATATGTCTAAGATGGTGTATGACGGCTGCATCTTTGATGGATCATTGACTTTAAGGCTAGCTCACTCCACTAGTTCTTCGATTGCCTCGAAGCCTTCTATCATGGCGACACTCGGTGGTGTCGAAATAATCTTCTTAGCCCAACAGTTGAATTAAGGAGACGAAGATAAAATCCTCACCAGGCATACTTTCCATAACAAGATTGAAGAAATTACACGACGGAGCATCTCCTTGCCAAAAGTCTGATGAAGTGACCAAAAATTTGCGTTGCCTCCTACCCCACCACTCGCGACAAAAGCGTTTATCACCCCAACGAGATCAGAGAATGCAGCGAACGTGCAGAAGTTCACGCGCTCTCTAACCAATGCCCATATGAATCGCTTCATATACACACATCTCCTTCAACCAACACGCCTCCCCTTCCCTCCTGCGCTCACTCTTTCACAGAAGCAAACCATCACCTCATCACTAATTTCTGGAATGAAGGCAGATTTGAAAACAAATAATCCACATCACTCCATCACCGTGATAATTATTAAACACCACCACCCCATGAGCCTCCACATTACACAGCGTCCGCTCCACTTATCCCGAACTCTTCAAATAAACTTTCGCTACTCAATCATCTCGCCGTATTACGGCCCCTCCGTCCGCCGGCCCGCTTCGACACCAGCTCTGCTGGCATTGCTCGCCAAGCCACCTCCTCCAGCTATTGCTTCAGCATGACGCAAAACAGTGAACCCATTAAAATCACCTTTTGATAGATTTATTACCCATCTACGATTCGTATACACTTACCAGACACACATCCCAGCCACCAGCGGCGGCAGTGGCAGCCTGCTCGCTCGCAGCGTGGCCCCGTCTGCGCGCGGGAGGAGGAGCGCAATTCGAAAAGGAGCCCAGCAACACCAACTATGATCTGACAATAGCTCACTGTTTTGACTCGCCACCATCGCCGATGGGGGGGAGAGTGGTGCACGGAAAAATATCTCAACTTTGTCTTGGGCTCGGATTCGACGGATCCATCGGATCCGTGTTTTTTCGGCTTGTCTCACCACCCGTCTATCTGTCCTCGTTTAATTAAATTTCACTCCGTGGCGAAACATGCGAACATGTTTAACCCATAAACGCACTATCGTCACGTCACCCTCCCCCCGGGTGCACCCCACTCCGGCCGGCACGCTGTATCAATATCGAAAGAATCCCGAAAGTGTCAAATGCGAGTGTGATTTATGCAGTCAGCTGAATGATTTGTAGACATTCCGTCTTCAGCGTCTCTCCGACCGCTGCTGGCACAGATACGCCCCGAAGGCCTTGTGGGGCCTCTCCGCATAGAGAACTTTGCCGACGGTCTTCATCTCATAATTTGTTGAATCAGACGGGACACGAAACGGACAGATGGATGGAAAAGATGATTTGTTGCGCCTCAACTATAAATAGTGCGGGCCTGCATGTGCGCCTTGGGTCTGAGCGAAAAGGTCATAGAGCCGTCGTCGATGTCGCTTCGGTTTCTTCAATCCAACTTGGCATTCGGAAACTATTTTTACGCGGATACAGCGCACTGATTGAACGCATCCGCACTGATTAACACTCTCGCAATCTGGCTGCCGGTGGTGCGGTGTGTGCGTTGTTCTGTTGGTGCGATGGGCTGATCTGTCAATTTGGGTTCTGTCGATTTCCCCTTTTTGTGGATTTTTGCGAACATTTTCGGAGTTTATTGACGATGACGATGTGGCCGCGTCGCGTCGTTTGCTGAGAGATGGGGATGACGATGACGACGATGGCTTAATTCGTGAGATGTTTGAGTGATTTGTTGTTTACGCAGTGCGAACGACATGACAGCCTGACTGGATGACTGGCTGGCTGGTTTGCTGGCGTGGTGGCTGACAAGAGGATGTGTCAGTGAAAATGGCATTTGCATGCGTCAGTTGCATTTGATTTGGATTAAGTCATCCGAGTGGTAGAGAAGGTGAGCGGGTGTGAGAGTGATGGGGAGATGAATGTGTCGGTTGATCGAAATTGGATGTCTTCCAGATGACAATGAGGAACTTGTCGGTGATGAGAAGTACCACACGCGGTTGCCAAAGGTCCTGGGGGAGATGAGATGAATAATGGCGCTGGCATTTGTGACCCACATGCACGAGGGATGCGTTCATCTGGCGGTCGTTTTTGGCAAAAGAACTTGAAAGTGGCCTTGAAGGCACTCGTTTTTGTTGGGTGTTGGGAAACACTGCATTGGGGCGTTCTGATTCAAAAGCTGGTCTATCGTTCTTACATTTGCTGTCATTTCTTAATCTTCCGGGGCCTAGCCTATTGTTTCAGCTGCAACCACATCATTTCCGAACATCCGCTACCTAGTCCGAGCAAAAACAGGATATTGACAGAGGAACTGCTGTGTAGTGTCATCATCTTCTCTAAGCTGTTGCTAAAGCAAGTACGCTTAAGTGCTAAGCGAAAGTTAAGTGTCTTCTTTGCATGCCAACAGCAGTCTTTCCTATTTGTGGATAGAAGAAAAGTCGTAAATTATTTGCTAACGTTTGGGAACATACACTTGGTCAGCCTGTAACCTGGAGAGTCATGCCATTCCTCGTTGTGCAGTCGAGAGACCCTACAGTCGACGGAGGCCCTAACCAAGAACGCGGGCAGTCCCTACGTGGGTAGTGGCCCTGTGAATGCCTCTTTTGATCCGAGTAAGTTCAACGCGGGCAGTCCCTGCGTAGGTACGGGCCCTGTGAATGCCTCTTTTGATCCGAGTAAGTTCAACGCGGGCAGTCCCTGCGTAGGTACGGGCCCTGTGAATGCCTCTTTTGATCCGAGTATGTTCAACGCGGGCAGTCCCTGCGTAGGTACGGGCCCTGTGAATGCCTCTTTTGATCCGAGTAAGTTCAACGCGGGCAGTCCCAGCGTGGGTACGGGCCCTGTAAGTCCGAGTAAGTGCAACTTCGTTTCCCATGACCCCGTGCTGTCCCGGTCTTAGTGAATTTAGTCTACCCACCAAACTAAGGGAAAACTTGCCTTCCTATACTATCTTGGAAATGATAAAAGGGTTGAGTAAGGCCTTAAGCACATTTTGAGGCAATACTTCCACCGTCCACATCTTCTTGGCCATTCGGATCGCATACGTTTGCGCCTGGAAGACCGATGAGAAATTGCATAAAGCGGTGTGAAGTCTAATGTTGTCGTTTCCCATGAATGCCCCATCTCCAGGTCCCCCAACCGTCTGGGAGTCATCCGTGAAAATCTGAGAACATTCCCTTCCCGGCTCAATTTCTGGCTAGACCCAGTTCAGGGCATGGGAAAGTCGAGTCAAGAGGATTGTTGGTGTCCCCGCATCATACGGCATCCATAAAACTAGTGTCATAGAAAATACTGTGCCCGAGCTCAGCAAAGTTCCAGTGCAGGATTAACTAAAGACCATTCCCTTGATTATGTATCCTATTAGTTGACATCAAGGGGAGGGAGGTTTAGCATTGCGACTTGAAACAACTCTAGGACGAACAGGCCTCGGTTTTCTTAGTTTTGTTCCAGGCGATTTTTCGAATGACTCTGCATTATGTCGAACTGTGTCGCCGTCTTGCTGAAGCTCCTATTGTCGCTTTCTTTCATCAGCCGTCATCTATATTAGTTTGTCCATTATTCATTGTTTTTTTTTTTTTTTGAAACTTGTTCAAATTTGTTGCAAACGGGATTTTAATAAAAAATTACACAACACTTTCAATTTGAAAAATATTCTGATTAAAAATTCTCAAATGTGGTATCATTGAAACACCAGTTAGATATCCCCAAGACTGATTTTTAAAATGTTGCAACGATTCTTTCGGAAACCTGAGCAGTTACAGTTATTTTGACTTCGGATTTGAATTCAGCACACCCAAATCCTTTAGAAAAATATATTTTGGTTAACTCAACTAAAGGGCTTATAATTGTCTCCGTCAAACGGTCATTTCTGCCCCACTGTGCGCCGTCCTGGAGAGACCATCCAAAGACACCATGTTAAGGAAACAGTGAAGCATGGTGGGGGAAATATCATGGTATGGGGCTGTTTCCCGTGGTGGCACCTTGGATTACTGCACAAAAAGACTATTTCCTACTTCCATCCATCTTCCTGATTTTTTTAAATTTGAGTCCTTATCCTGAGGAAGAAATTCACATTTCAAAAAGATGGCGACCCAAAGCACACGGCCAAAATTGTGAAGAAATGGCTTTCTGAGCAAAATTTTCAAGTGGCCAGCGCAAAGTCCCGACCTCAATCCGATTAAGAATATGTGGTCAACCGTGAAAAGACGGTTGGGTCAGTATCCAGCAAACCCAATTTGGAAGAGCTTTGGCAGCGAGTATTGCGGGAATGGCAGAATATTCCAAAAGAAATCATAGAGAAATTAGCGGAAAGTATGCCGAAACGTATCGAAAGTGTTTTACGAAATAAGGGCCTATGGACAAAATACTAAAAAAGCTCAATCGTAAAAAAGTGCAAAATTGAGTACATTAGAACGGTTTTTGTTTTTATGGTTTTTTTTTTAGAATGTGTTGTTTTTTGTGTTGAAATAAAAGTTGTTTTGTTTAAAACTGGATAAGAAATACAATTTTTCTTTCATTTTCAATTTGAATTTTGATTTTTTATTGTTATGCCATTGTAAGTGCAAAGAGTACAAACATGTATTAATTTTTCCACCTCACTGTAGATAGGAGATGTGATAGATATATAGAGATAGATAATTGCAGTCCCTACAGACGATAAAGGGGAGGCACAGACCACAGACTGCTTAAGGGTGTCTCATTTTTTTCACCAGAAAGCAGTGAAGCATCTCCATGTGTTAAAGTTAGCTAAGAAGATGGTTTTTCATCGGCAAAACAGAATTTTCAGAGATTTTTGCAAGTGTTCCGGTTAGTTTTCCCAAAACCAGGTCCGTAAAAGAATGATTCCACCAACCTTGGTTAATTTAGTCGATCGTGTCCATATTTTCTTGAAATAAATTTTTTTTCTTGAAGAAATGTCTCGTCGTCACCTAGCAAGTCCGTTCGCTCTCCAAAAATCTGAAATTTTTCAACAGGTCGACCATATCACTTGACTAGGCATGCAACTCAGATTTTCTTTACAGCATAACCCGAAGGTTTTGCAAATTTTAAATTTTTTTTTAAAAATGTACAGACACTCTCCGTTATAAAGGACAGGGAACTAAGGGAACAAATTTTGCCCCTCACCCGGTGAGCGACAAGCCTTAGAATGCTTAATGGTTACGAAAATAGATAAAAGACTGAATCAGAAGTTTTCCATAAAACAACATCGAGAACAAAACAAACATCATATCGCACACCATGGCAAAAATGTCGCATCAACAGAGGATTTGCATTTACGGCACTTTCTTATAACTCTACCACGCGAGGCTGTACACGCTAAGAAGGCAGACTTTAATTCTTTCAAGGAAAAAAGAATAAATAAACGTCAAAAGTGTTTTTATTTGTAATAGAACTTCAAACGCTTAAGATGGCTAGGACATGTAGACCACTGCTCCGGCCCGAAAAGTCTTTGAATCCGAGCCATTGGGACAACGCAACAGAGGACGACCTAGACTAAACTGGCGCATGCAAGTGGAAAAGGACCTCAACCAACTTGGAGTGCGCAACTGGAGACAGCTGGCGAAAGATCCTGCTCGTTGGAGAGGCATGTTGGTTGAGGCCCAGGTCCACCCCGGACTGTAGCGCCACAAGAAGAAGAAGAAGAAGAAGAAGAACTTCAAAAAGGGCATACAACACCGACGTCTGGGAGAGAGTGTTGCATTGGCAGCAGAAAATTTGAGGTATCTGAAGACATTGTGACCGCCGTGGCGTAGTGGGAAGAGCGCGACGCTCACGCGGAAGGGTCTAGGTTCGATTCAGGGCTGAATACCTCGAATTTTTCACGGCACCGCCTCTTGAGCTGCTGACCACACTCGATGAGTAATACGAGGTTTGCCCTTAATATTTCGGGATTAGAGAATAAAACAAGTATTAATCATCACAATTGTTTTTCAAAATATTCTCCACTAAGATTTATACACTTTTGCAGGCATTTGAACCAATTGAGCACTTTTGCCAGTTTGATTGAGGTATCTCCAAAACATGCATTCTGAACGCATCAACCGCTTCTTCAGGTGTCCAAAAACTTTGACCAAGGAAAAGCTTGATGTTTGGGTGCCGCATGATTTGACGCAAAACAACCTTCTGGACCGAACTAACGCCTGCGATATGCTGCTGAAACGGAACGAACTCGACTCATTTTTGAAGCGGATGGTGACTGGCGACGAAAAATGGATCATATACGACAATATCAAGCGAAAACGGCCGTGGTTAAAGGCCGGTGAATCGTCTCAAACAGTGACCAATCCGGGATTGACGGCCATTAAGGTTGTTGTGTGTTTGGTGTGATTGGAAGGGAATCATCCACTATGAGCTGCTCCCATATGGCCAGACGCTTTATTATATCTCGAGCAACTGGACCGCTTGAAGCAGGCAATCGGCCAAAAGCGTCCAGAATTGGCCAACAGAAAGGGTGTAGTGTTCGACTAGGACAACGCCAAACCACACACTTCGCTGTTGACTCGTCGAAAGCTACGAGAGTTCGGATGAGAAGTTTTATCACCATATAGCCCGGACATAGCCCCGCCAAGTGATTACCGCCTGTTAGAGGCCATGGCGAACGCCCTTGGTGGTGTGAAGTTGAACTCAAAAGAGGCTTGTAAAAAGTGGCTGTTCGAGTTTTTAGCAAATAAGGCGGTGGGCTTCTACGATTGGAGGTATTATGAAGTTGCCGTCTAGATGGAAACATATTATCGAACAAAACGGCGCATAGTTGAACTAAATCCGATCACTGGAACACTTTTTAAGAGGCATTGTTGAAGAGCAGAAAATCGGAAGGAAAATATTTGACAAACTTATACATCGTCTCAGCACAAAGTTCAGAATTATCTTAATCCTACATACATTGCTAATTGACGGCCCACCTGAATGAAAAGTGAGCTTTATGGTCGCCGTCGCGTAGTAGGCAGAGTACGACATTCACGCGTCGAAGGGTCTAGGTTCGATTCCCGAATGAACACCTCAAATTTTTCACGGCACCATATTTAGCTGGTGACAACACTCAAAGAGTAGTAACTGTCTAAGAAAGCTTCTCAAACTTCGCCGTTCGGAGTCGCCAAAAAACTGTAGGTTCCTTCTACTCGTGAGAGAACAGTAGCGCGCACAACACGAGTAGTCGATGAGCAAGCTAGGCCCTGGTCCCCCTGTGGACTGTCGCGCCAACAATTATTTTTATTAAAGACTTCGTAAATAGCTCCAACTACATTAGTACCGAAATGGGAATCTGGGAATCTGTGTTTCGTGGAGCTCAAAAGGCAATTATTATCCCAATCCTCCATTTTGGCAAAGAAACTTGGACCCTACTAAGAAAGCCCTTAGTCTTTTCTGCAGAAAAGCTTTTCATGGGATTTTTGGTCCTGTTTTCGTAGATGGGATTTGGAAAAAAAATCTTAACGGAAAACCTTATGGTGTACGGCGGCATGTGGTTGGTCATTAAGGGCGTATGGGAAACTTGGACGTTTTCTATATTGACAAACGCAACCTTCACTCGCACCATAGCCGACACCATTGGCGGTTTCTCCAAAATCTTCGATAAGTTTACGTATATTGTTGGAATTGGGCGCCTCTTAAGTTATTAAATTTTTTCCGAAACCATGTTCTAGGATTTTTCGCGTACACGTTCTTAAATTTCAACAACTATGAAAATAATTCTTTTCCTGTACAACCTAAGATTTTGTGACTTATAACTTTTAGGAGCAGACCCAATATTTTTTTTTCATGAATTCGTTCTCTTTGTAATGGGAGACGTGTTCCAAATGTAGGAAAGCAAAGCCAAAACTGTGTTCACCATGACGTAGTGGATAGAGGGAGCTACTCCTGCGCCGGGTCCATAGTTCGATTCTCGAACTTAACTTCAAGGTTATTTCAAAGGAATATTACATTCGTTGGCATACACTTCAATTTGATCTTTTAACTTTACTTAACACAAAAAAATGCCAGAATCAATTTTGTATACTATTCCGTTCATTCATGTTATTTAAACATTTCTTGTCGTCCACTTTTGAGGCTTCAAAGTGTATATAATTTGACCAAAAAGTACTCGCATTTTAAAATTATTTCATTTTCAGAAACGAAACCTTAAAAAAGTGAAGAATAAGAGTGTCATTTCAAAAACTTTGAAGCTACACTTTAGAAGAATTAGTTAATGATATACTGCCCTCTCGCTGCTCCTCCTATTAATGAACTTCCGGATCTTCTTGCGCATACATACATCCGCAAGATTCTTAAAAGGGAAGATGATTTACCATTTCCTTGCCGTTGGACTGCCTGTTGGACCTATAAGTAGCAGGTTGAAAATTTAACCATTATTTGAGCTCTCTTCTTTTATGGCAAGATCCAGTGATCTGTTAAAGCAGTCCTTTTCCAGAACAATGAGCACTTTATCTTTTCTTTTTCAGTTGAACAACGGATGGCCATGAGTTGTAAAGCCATGAGCTGTAAAGCCATTCCCATTGAATGACCCTTGGTCTAGCGAAGGTTGCTCTTGCAGGGCTTTCGACGGGACCCATAATTAATTACTTTGAAATATGCCACCCAAGGTTTGCCCGAGTTTAAGTGCATTCCCCTCAGGCAGTGATGGGGAGTTTGGCCTTTGAAATGACGGAAACGATATACATTATGAGCTTTTTCAATTTTTTGAAACCAGAACGTAAACGGCGTGTCATCCCCATGTCCCATCTCCCCCTCCTGCCTTCAAGCCTCCGTAACGCACCCGGGTGCTGATTGCCCTCGTTACAAATCGTCTGCAACAAGTTAAAGAAGAGCACAACTCCTCAAGACCACGTCCAATTTAAGAATCACATCTCACCCCATTCGGCGTGTCATCAGAGCCGTCACCATCATCGTCCCGATCATCGCGCCATCACATGAAATATGCCACATCCAAGATGCATTTCATGCATGATAGTCCCTCTCAGTGGCACATCATCTCTACCCTGTCGTCGTCGTCGTCGTCGTTGTTGCTTTTGTGTGCCCGTGTATGTGTGCGACATTAGAACCGGCAACAGGAACACACGGTTTCGTCAAAAAATAACGAGAACGGGAAAAGAAGGAGAAGCGACAAACGTGCTACAGTGCATGATACGCGCATCATCATCATCATCGCCATCATCCCCATCACTGTCACCGTTATGTATCGCAAACTCATTCTCGGCCAGGGAGCGTACACTGTCTCCGACTGCATCATCTCCTCCAGCCTCAGTGTCTTAACCACTAGCACGCCACTGAAGCCGCGCCGCGCCGCCCGCCCCCCCAACTCACAGGCAGCCTGTCCATGCATGCATGAAGCATATCAACATCATCATCTTCTCATCTCAAGTCATATCATTTCATATCACTCAAGAATTTCAGGACATTAAAGCTTCCCGCATATTCGTCGTCGACGGCAGTGGCAATGTCGTAGAGGTTCTCCCCGAGCCAGGCATCTCGCCGTCGCCTAAGACGGGCGGCGCATTGGAAGTGATTGTGTGCGAGGCAGAGGAGCATGAGGATGTGTATCATAACCCAGAAATCAACATCGTTGAAGGATGATGATGATACTGATGCTGCTGCTTCTGTTGTTATGGCTGAGAATGATGATGACGACGAACAGGACGAGATCGGTGCTGACGTTGATGCTGCTCCTCCAAATAAGATTCAAGCCGTTCCTCCCCTCGCTTCAACCTCGCTCTCCTGAGCTCCTCGGGCACGTCCTCTCCTTCGATGACAACTCCAACGACGGCTGCGACGACGACTGCGACGAGGATGATGATGATGATGATGCACGGATGAGATGCTTGTGGGTGCACAACAACTATGTATTTATGTGATTATCCTCGCCTCCCGCCCACCGACCCTCCCCCAGCCCAAGTGTGGAATAAACATCATCTTTGCTCCCTAAGAAAGTTCGTCCTAGGGAATTTCGGTTGCAATGTCACACCAGCCACCCGCCTCACCGTGCCCGCACACAGCGCGTCCTGACGATGATATTGGGATTCACCCGGAGAGTGAACTTTAAGTTGACACGAAACTATTTCGGGGTGGCCGACACTTCGCCCATTGTGGCGAGGCGAAGAACCTTTTCTGGTGGCTCGGATAGACAGATGGACTTCGGGATGAAACGAGATAAAGCTTCTGTGGGACGACAGCTCACACACACACAGAGGGAGACATACAACCCCTCCGCCAAGGGGAACACTAAGAGCAGCGGCGATGGCCAGCAGATTTGTCAACATTTTAGACACGATTAATGTCAGAAGAAGTTCACCAAAGTTGTGATGTGACAGCGAGCTGCGCTTCACCCTCACCCCTTCCCACGTCCTTGTGTTCGGCCATCTCGTAGCCCTTGGAACGGCCGTGTCGACATTTGAGGCGTGTAAGTTGTGCGCGATTATGTTTGACACTCAGGATGAATGTGCCGCAGCCCGTGTGGAACGTATCCAATTTCTCACGAGTGCGCCATGCCGCCGCTCGTTAGGTAAACTCCCTGCCCGCCTTCCGTATCGCCTGCACAATCTCCTTTGCCGCGTCCTGATTGACCCATTCATCTACATTAACTCTGCAAACAATGACAGCGCAGCAACACTTTAACAAGCACAGTGCCGCAGCGCGCCGAGTGGCACCGCTGCCGCGACCTCCTACACGCACTTTCCATAGAGCACGGATGCAGCAAGCGTCAAGCAGCACCGAGCACGCAACACGCACTTTGGCGACAGAGACTCGAGCATACCATGGCTTCCAGGAGGCAGTGGATGGATGGCGTGGCCTAGCAGGGCGGCGGCAGCCTCTTAAGTCACCAGCCACCAGCAACCATCTGCGAGGAATTATTGGAAAATTGCCTGTCCTCGCAGACGACCGACGGTGCACGGTAATCCTCTCTCCGGCACGACGACCACTTGCTGCGTGAGTGTGTATGTGTGTGATTTTCACTCGATATCGGGCGCTTCTAGCTAACGAGGCTCAGATCGCAGCACCGACAAGACACGATCCGATTCGATCCGCTGACAGGGAACTGCCAAGTGGCCGGTGGGGGCATAGGTGGTGCTGGTAGCGGTGGCGGCTGCACTATGGTTTCCCAGTGTGTTCCTGCATGCATGCGGTGATTTTTCACGTCGACAGGGAAAATGACGTACGCTTAACGCATTACACGGGGAGTGGCAGAGGTGGCGGGGAGACGAGGAAGAGGCGGGTGTAGGAGGGCGAGACGCAATGGAAAGCAGCACGGAGTTAGGTGATGCAAAGGAGGGCGATGCGGAGATGTGGAACGCAGTGGATGTGCATAGTGATCGAGGAACAGCAACGCCAAACAACGCCGATGACGACGGCGACGGAGAGGCAATATTTGCATAGAAACTGTGGGACGACGACGCATGCCGATAGGGCTGGCGACTGCGGCGAAGGCTCCTACCAGGAGATCGCTTCTTAGGAAGCCATGTTTGTGCGGGTTCCGTGCACCGCCGCCTTGGATCAACACGCGCAACCGGCCGCCCATATGGTGATTTGCCGCAGCCGCCACCGTGGAGGTGTTTATTGGAACAATGGGTAGGCGTCTCAATTTATTCTCATTAAACGGGGCGTTCAGCTACTATCGATCGTCGGTGCCGGTGGACAGTCAGGATGATTTGTTTGCCGGTCACTCGAGGTGCTCGGTGAATCATCGCCAAGCTACTGTAAATACTTCACGCTTCAATGTGATCCAGATGACGACGGCGTCAGGATCATCGCCAGTCAACCGTGTGCGTTGCTCTTCCGCCTCTCGCTGCGGACAAAGGATTCGCCAGAGCGCAGCTTCCGCGTTGGATAAGACGTGAAACTCGCTCAGATGCACGATCGCGTCGCATAATGACATTTTCATGTTCATTCGCGCTTTCTTCTCCCTCCGTGCCCTGCCGGCTGTCAGTGTCTGGAATTGATTTGTTCCTGCTTCGGCCATCAGACGTCGGTTCGATGTCGCCGCGGTTGACACTTTTCGCCTGATTGCAACGACCTCCAGTGAAGAGGCGGTGCGGCACGACGTAGATATGCGTTCTGTTGTTTTACAAGATCGACCACTCCGCACATTGTTGCCGCTCGCACTCCTACTCTGATCCACTTGTGTTCGATCTCCGTCTCCCCAGCGGCGGTGTGATGACATTTGCGCGCGACGCTGACAAGGACAAATTTATTGCGAGTCGTTGCGGAATTGACGTCTCGATGGTAATGTCAGGCGAAGTGGCTCGGCTTGGTGTGGACGCGACAACGACCACGAAGACGATGGCGACGAGCGCACATTTGGGAAATGTCTCGTGTGCATGCGATGAAGTGTCTCCCGGTCTGTGGGCTAGGGGTGGAGCGGCGCTGGAGATAAATGTGCTGACCCGAAGCTTGATGAAATGGATTTATTGATACAGCGGCGACACCGATGGAATTTTTCAATTAACCGTGGCCACCACTGCCTCGGCAGAGATTTCGGCGATGATTGAAGAGTGCCTCGGCAAGGCCGTCTTGGTGCGCGCCGCACTTCGCCTCATTCCTTCATCCACACCCCATTAACTACCCACTAGGCTCCGCCGCTGTGGCTCCCTGCGACCGGGCACGGAGCAGCCACGGCTTAATGGGAAGAGATTAAAGGAAATCACGTTCCGTGCAATTCGGATGCGATTTACCAGAAGTGGCTGCGCACCCCCCAGAGGACGCCTGTTGCACAACGCGGCGCTCACTCGAGATGGGAGGAGGCCTTTGCCCGGCCCGGTGGTGGCTGCCACTGACCGCAGGCCTCTTAGCCGCGCGAGCTCGCGGAGCCCGTAGAGACTCAAAATTAAATTATCGAAGATAATTGAGCGATCAATAATCTGGGCGCGGAATATGGATATGTCGGCAGTGGTTTTTTGCCCGGTCGGCGTTGTTGTTGGGCCGCTGGCCGGGGCTGGGTGTGTATCGAGAGTCCTAGTGCTGCACCATTTGTTGGTTGTTATTGATGTTGCAAATTGATTTGATTGAGTGGCATGTTTGCACAATTAATTGCATAATCTCTCAAACGCTGACTGCCGCTGCTTAAGGCGACGTATGCCCGACTGAAAGTTGAAGCGGGGACAAAGGGGTGATGCACATGAATGCGTAATCAAAACAAAATGATTTCCGTAATTACTTGGCGAGGATTTAAGGTGTGTCGGGGATGCGAGTGTGTGGGAGAAGGCAAAGGATTGAGTAAAAGGTTTGTCAATCTTACAGATAAAAATATTTCCGCAGACTTAATTTTCTTCCAAAGGACTAATGTCAGCAAGTGGTGGGGGGATTCAATCAATTCCTGAATGCAGTTTTAAAGGCGGTTTCTTTCTTCGGTTTGGTGAAGGAAGGCTCGTTTCAGTGTTTGCTACTTCAGACAGTAGTCCGCGCTTGGAATTTGGGAAAAAAACGTGTGAGCCATGGACCGACCGCAATGGAATTTGGAATAAAGGATACATGCCGAGAATGATCGAAAAATCAAATTAAATTGAAAAGCTACCCAATAAAAGTTACATAACACCACTGTTTTAGTTGAACTCCTTACCCCTTACCACTGGTTTGGGGAAGTCAAGTTAACAGTCAGATTGGTTGTTATGAATTAAAATTTTATTGAAACAAAATTATTTTTAAGTATTACAATAGAAATTTTACACCACACAAATTATCTTCTGAGCGAGTCACCTGTGTGGCGAAAATTTTAAACCACACAAATTTTCTTCTGGGCGAGTCACCTGTGTTGCGGAGTTATACTTCTTTGTTGTGCTTTGCAGTCACAACATGCTGGGGCCGTCTTCAGTTGAAGTAACACAAAAGTCAGATTTGTAGGAGGAGTATTGAAGTTCGGGTGATGGGCGATTGGAATTGGAGATATTGCTCGGTCGATAAACAGAAAAGAAGAAAAGAACATATTTTGTCTCCTATTTACAATGAAGCTGTATTCCCGGTCTATAACCTGCTCAGAGGGACTGAGCAAAGCTTTCGCAAGTACATGTAAGCCGTTTACTTGGTGTTCGAAAACAACTCCAGAACAGGGTGGTTCGCTCTATTTATTGCATTCCTCCCCTTCAAGAATTCACCCGCAATACACGCCTCGCTAGGAATGCCCATCAATTCACCCTCAAGCCCTCTTTCGGACGTACAGTCAAATTCAGAGACTCGTTCTTTAGCCGCACTACACGAATCTGGAATGCTCTTCCCAGCTCGATTTTTCCTCCTCATTACAATCCACAGGCATTTAAAACCAATGTGCATCGGTACCTCCTCTCCCTCTCTTCCTCTATACCTTCGGCCCGTGCTGTGACTTGATCCGGTCAACTTAAGGGTACTCGCAACCCCTTTTGCACGCGTCAATTATAAAAAAAAAAAAAAATTTATTTATTATTTTTTCTGCTACAAATTCATCTAATTTTCTGACTGAGATGGATTCACAGTCCTCTATTTGTGTCCTCTTGCATGGTTTAGGTTCAGCTGGCTTGATGGTTATTTGCTTCCTCGTAGCTGGCTTGATGGTGATAGTCCGTCCTCTAATCTTCATCACTATGAGGAAGACAAGTACCATTAATTGTAATGTCGTAATAGACTCGACCGTCGTGTAGTGTTGAATTTTGTGCTTTCTGAACTCCAGAAGCTCCTTTTCCTGACTTCGTTGTGTCTCGAGAGCGTGTTCTATCTTACCAATATCCTTGAATATATCTGCCTGTAGAACTGGCGCTTCATCTCTAGCGTTTGTGAAATTCGTCAACTGCTGCGATATGTTATTTGTTGGCAAAAACGAATATTCCAATGGGCTTGATAGTGTACGTTTTCCAACGATGATCATGTGGTACCTTGCTGACGAATGATGCAGTTTTCTTGTAAGTTTCTAATCCCACTGCCGTGCAATGATATCTGACTTATTTCTTGCCCGCACATAACGTCTATACTCCTCTGACTGGGCATGTTGAAAATTTACGTGTTGGGATGGTGCATCTCGATCCACTAGGCTCTGGCAGGACTTGTGTGTGTTGTGCATGAGGGCGACAGCAAATTTTTGTGTTGAAGAATGCTCCTCTCACATTCACTAACAGACTGACCCTCTTACTGGGCATGTTGAAAATTTACGTGTTGGGATGGTGTATCTCGATCCAATAGGCTCTGGCAGGACTTGTGTGTGTTGTGCATGAGGGCGACAGCAAATTTTTGTGTTGAAGAATGCTCCTCTCACATTCACTAACAGACTGACCCTCTTACTGGGCATGTTGAAAATTTACGTGTTGGGATGGTGTATCTCGATCCAATAGGCTCTGGCAGGACTTGTGTGTGTTGTGCATGAGGGCGACAGCAAATTTTTGTGTTGAAGAATGCTCCTCTCACATTCACTAACAGACTGACCCTCTGACTGGACATGTTGAAAATTTACGTGTTGGGATGTTGCATCTCGATCCACTAGGCTCTGCCAGGACTTGTGTGTGTTGTGCATGAGGGCGACAGCAAATTTTTGTGTTGAAGAATGCTCCTCTCGCATGCACTAACAGAAGAGCCGGGTATGTTAATTGGATGTAGAAGATTACACCGATATTTTCCAGCTGATCTTTGCTAACAGGAACCAAGTTCTTGCTTAGTCATTGGGTAGTATCGGTCGCCTTGAAGGCTGACTAGCAGATAGTGCGACGAAGGCACTAGGTATGTGAAGTTTCCGTTATGCCAGGTTGGCACTGGTTTCACATTGAAGACCATGAACTCCTCATTAAACAATAATGGAATGCTAATTTCGATGATTACGTTCCTATTTGTCACTCTTCCTTTTGGATGTAGGCCCTTGTACAGTTGAAGGATCGATTCAAGATGTCGTTCTCCCGGTACCATAAGCGTTCGAGGTATATTCCCATGTATACGAATTAGTTCGTTCTTCAACTGTTTTACGCTGAGGATGAAAGGATGCATTCTCCCTTGATGTGTTGATAGAACAACATTCAATAAGATGCTTTGAGTGTTTCGGTAGTTAATCATCATTAACATTGCATTCATGGCCGTGGAGTCAAACAATGTGTTGTACATATCGGCCAAGTTGTTTATTGTAGCTGCGAGACAGGTAAGTTGCTTCTGGTTAGAATCGTGGTCCTGTTTGAAGATGTTGTTGGTTGAGTCTATTATAGAGGTGTGCTTTTTCATTAGTTGCAGTATGAGCTTCTCGTTAATTTGCATATCTTCAATTGTTTGGTCGTAGTTTTGAGCAAATCGTTGATCAAGTACTCTAAACAGCTCGTTTGTGACAGTGGCCATGAAGTCAAACGGCGATCGCTTATTCCTTCCTATAACGTTGTTCGAGTGCAGAAGTACATTATTGTTCAGTTCTAGTTGATGCAACTGTATATCGAATTGGGCTAAGGTATTAATAAGTTCCGGGACTTAAGGGGCGCCACTTACGAAAAATCTATATTATTTTCAGCATGTACAAACATTCAAATGATAACTGCCTTTTCATGACAATATAAAATTTCGATACCTTTTTCATAGAACGATTTATCTTCGACCTCAAGACAGGCTTCAGATTGAGCGATCACCTCCTCATTCGAGCTAAATTTTTTCCGGCGAACATCTTTTTGTGGTCTGAGAAGATTTAGAGGTGGACAACGCGGTGGGTGCGGAAGCAATTCAAAGCCCATGGTAGCCAACGACTTGTGACACGGTGCATTGTCTTGGTGGAAGAGAATTTTTTTCTTCTTCATTTGTGACTGTTTTCTTGCAATTTCTTCCTTCAAATGCATCAATAAAGCCATGTAGTATTCGCTGTTGATCCTTTTGCCTTTCAGAAGATAGTCGACGAAGAAAATTTCGTGCGCATCCCAAAATACGGATGCCATAACCTTGCCAGCTGACCCTTGTGTTTTGAGGCGCTTTGAACGTGGTTCACCGGCTCCTGTTCACTCCGTTTACTGCCGATTTGACTCTGGAGCATAGTGGTGTATCCATGTTTCATCCATTGTAACATACCCGTACAAAACGTCCTGTGAATTGTGGCGAAACAGTTCTACACAGCTCTCAGAATCATCGATACGCTGTTGTTTTTGGTCCGTTGTGAGCAAACGCGGCACCCATAACATGGACAAACGTTCATGTAAAATAGTGTACACACTGCCTTCTCTTAAACTTTTTGAGGTTCAAGCACCTCTATTGGTCTCCCAGAGCATTCAACATCGTTGGCGTCTGTACGGCCACGTTTAAGGGCAGTGCAAGGTCAGTAATGGATATAAAAGTGTTACAGGGACCTTGCTCCATCAAAAGCAACTATATGTCAAAGGTACCACCGACAATGCCCCAAGCTTAGAACAGGTTGGTAAGCCTACCAAGAGCCGACAACATGATCTCTTACATGATGAGATCTGTAGAGCACTGGAACGAGGTATTCTCAGTCACTGTGAAAGTTCATTCAAAGCTTAGACAGACTGAAGCAGAAAGGGCTTTCCTCCAGAACAGAGTGCGAGTCGCTTACCATCCCCGCGAAGTAATACCTAACCGCAGTACCGAGGGACGAGTAGTTGAAGTGTGCAAGGTGTGGACTAGTACGTAGGCGATTTCCCGTAACCGATTATCGCACGTTGCGAATAGTGCATGCTGGTAGCTCAAACTATTGGTATCTTCGGAAGACTACCACATCCTAAGGCTCATTCCAAAAAAAGACACTTAGGCATCCTTCATGACTCTTAGCCGTTACCTCGTCAAGTCTAGCCGCGCGTTGGAATACCTGCAAGAGTATAGGAGCTAAGCAGGAACCACAGAAGAACTTTGTCCTAGATGTCAAGTTATTTCATGATAGGTGGTAACGAATCGTCCGAATCCCTGGCAAGAAGATGAGCACCAGAAGCTGTCGTTGATCTTTAACTATTGGGCAGAAAACTGGAGCCATGCTGAAGTCGCTACACGTCACCGCAGACTAAGGGAGTAACATGAAGGTCTCCACTGATTCAATGGAGAGGCGGTAGAACACTCAATGCACATTCTGGGCACCTGCATGGCACTTGCCTTCAAACGACAAAAATGAAGATGGAGATTCAACCAACTTCTCGCCCCATGGCTATTAGCTCCACTCCAAGTTTACCATTCTCCCCAAACTTAAAATCCGACACTTCCATCAAAAACATGCGTGTCACTGCCTCTGCCATCAAACATGACATCTCATCCAACCCCACCGCCCGGATGCCTGGTCTAGATATTCACTCAAGCGGATCATGTGTCTGCCCCGCTGGCTGCCGCACTCAAGCACACTCACTAATTCCCAGTCCATATGGCACGTCGACCATTCTCTGCCCGATTACCCGATTGTTAGTCTCAGAATTGATGCCACAGTGATTTGTCCACTCGCATCCACACCCCCCATGTCGCCCTTCACCGTTCATTTCTTGTCAATCAAATCAAAACCAAATCTACTGTCCATTCCGATTCGGATCCACTTTCCTCCTGCTCTCCTTTTTTGTCAAAATCATTTCCTGTCCCATCATTAGTCCTTTCCTGAATCCCTCTGCACGAAAATGCGGGCTTGCCTGTGAGCCAGTTGGGGTCTGTGTGTGTGTGTTTGTGTGCGGAGATGTGGAGGCCACCCTTAAGTCGGTTTCCACTGCAGACTGATGTCGTGTGGCGGTGTGTGCAGGCGACCGTCACCTTTTCACCACCTCGTCTATTATCCCTTTTCTCCTGGATCAACACGAAGATACAAAAACAACAATCAACATCGCCAAAGGACTCATCAATTATTCGCAACCGAAGCGGGGAACGAGTGCGCCTAGACAGAGCTGCAAGGGTGACGGATTGACCAACGGACAGACGGAGGAGATATAAATTTCATTTGATCCTTCGTCAGCAGGTTTCTCAGGATTGGCAGCAAAAAAGTTGAACTTTTTTCGTGCAGTCGAGAGGAACCGTATTTAGATGAATTCCTCGCCGCCAATGACCGAGTGCTGCGGTTGCACGGACCCGGGACAGACTCCCGGGAGAGTCCTTCGCCCGGGGATGGCTGGGTGGGGGCTGGATAATGAGGATGCCTGATGACACATTCCACTTGAAACAAACTCCAGCACACCCGGGCGGTGATGTATCCCCGCTGAGTTGCATTAAATTCATCGTCATCTGTCCATCGGCGTCGTCCTCATCATCGTCGTCACTGTCCTGTCATTGTCGTTGGCCTCCATCAAGTGGGAACTTCGTTGTCGTCGTCGTTCTCGTCCCCTCTAGCCCACCACTGCCGCGTCGTTGTTGTCACAGTGGACATCAACAATGATGTCCGGGTTGGGACTTAATTAAATTTTCTCATCGATTTTCTCTTTTTTTCGGTTTATGTCATCCCTCCGCCGTCTCCGGGGCGAGGACGTGTGTGCGGTGTTGGTGGTGCTGGTGGCCCTTCTTTATTGTTCTCGTCATCATCATCAAAGTCTTCCCTCATCGCCGACGTCGCAGTCGCTGTCATTGTCGTGGCTGTAGTCGTTGTAGTTGTCCTAGGCGTCTTCTCCAGTTCCAGTTCGCATGAATTGACATCGGGTCAGGCTGCTCAAAACCCCTTTTTGGTCTTTTTTCTTGTTGTCTTCCACTTCTGACTCTTTCGCCACTCCGCCCAGGCTGGACTTTGGCACAAGTTTGCCTTGTGAGCTCCGTCGACGTCATCGTCGTCGTCGTAATGACTTTGCAGCAATTGTCTGGGTGACAATTATTCCTTCGTCCTTCGTCCGAATCACTCGTGAATTGAATGCAACTCTCTGCCTCTCATAATGATGACCAGATGTGGATGAAGGATAAAGAAAGTACCTCATTCTGCGCGGCGCGCCTTTGTTGCCTCGCCAGGGTCCCTTGTCATCCTTCCGTTCAATCGAAACTGTCAAACAGCAAATTTCATCCTTCAATCAAATCACGAGCACACAATCCTTTCGGTGATCCTTCAATTTTTCATATTTTTCAATTTTATATCAATAGATGGTTGCTTTCGCTCTCCTTCTCACTCTCTCGCAGTCTCTATCGCTCTCTGGCGATGAAGAGAAAGGATGAAAATGTCCCTGCAAGACATGAAAAATATTTTCAATCATTTGACGAGGAACAGAAGTTGCAGAAGCAGCTGAAGTGTCCCCATCCTTCAAAGGATTGGCTTTCTCCTCAACACAAACTCACTTCTTTCACACACACACACACACACACATGCACACATGCTTGGACGGGCCACAAGGCAATCTATACATTTGTGTCCTTTTGCGCCATTGTCAATCGGTAATCATACTCCTGAGTGCGCCCCACACCTCCCCTTCGACCGAGGTGGACATTACACACAAACTCAGATCAACATTGGCAGCAGCAGGACCCCGGAGTCTCTTTCTCTCTCTCTCTCTGGGTCTTGTTGTCGTTGCTCTCACATCCTTTCCGGTCACATCATGGAGAAATGAATTTTCTTTTTCCCTTCTGGTTGATTGAAGGATCTAAAGGAGCACACAGAATGGAGAAAACGATGAAGGAAAGTGATGTGGCATCGGCGATGGGTTGTGTCGGTGGTCGGTGGTCGATGGGCGATGGTCGATGCTGGATGGTCGGTGGCATGGCGTATCCCTTAGGTAACGTAAGGATTCTTCTCTTGACTATGACAAGTTACGTCAGCTGTCAACTCGTTCACTTCGAGTCTTGCTTTATTTTTCCTTCCTCTTCCTCGTCTTTCCCTTCACATCGGTCATGTAGCCTTTGTCCAAGGACTGCATTTGATTTTGTAGATCTTTCCCTCTCTCTCACTCTCGGTTCGTGGGGCTAATTGGAATATTTTTTGCTTTTTTTTCCTCTCTGGCTGCTGCTGGTTGTGAAAGGGGTTCAGGACCCGCTTGGGTATGTTCATCATGAAATTCCCAGTCGGTCAATTTCGCAAGGATACGATGGACTTTGATGTATTGCATTGAAGGGGTTTACGTTTCGTCTTCAAATTTTTTCCTCTTTCACTCCGTTTTTGTTTTCCTTTTGGTTGCTAGGTCCTTCTTCGTCTTGGGATCTCTGCGGACACATCTTTGGACAGGGCGAGGATGGTGGATGGGTTGCAGTGGATTTGGCAGGAGCTGTGGACTTAATCGGGAAGCTCTTGTGGGCTTTGAATACGTGAGGGATTGCTGACAGTCCTTGGCAGTTTGATGTGAGTGAGGAGGTTGATTTGATGACCCAGCGGTGACATCCTGATTTTTGAAATGTTCGCAAGGAAATTTGTCGGTGATTCATGGGCGCTGGTGCGATATGGAATTTTCTTGGGAATTTTATGATTTCATGCTTGGATGACTTGGAGGTGTATAGGATTCGTTGAGGTACCGACTTCTGTGTTGGTTAAATCCATTGCGAATGTGGAGAATGTGGACAGACTTCTGTTTCGGTGCGGTGACACCAAATCATCGGATAAGGACATCAGAACTGAATTGACATTACTCTGTGCTGAACAACTTAAGAAGGGAGCCTCTGGAAAGGAAGTTTAACGTACGATTTACCAGGTATACCAGTATGAGCGTCAATTGCTCTGATTCGAAAACTTTTCGGGCGGCAGCAGTGGTGTCTACCAGGTATACCGGTATAAAGTGAGCGTCAAGATACAAAGGTCTCGATAGGGAACATTTGTTGTGAACGAGCCCTTGTTTTTTTGTTTGTTTGCTTTGACATCTGTGAAAAGTATTTAGTATACATCAAGTCATTGAACAGACAACATCATATTTTTTCATGTTAAAAATGTCGAATTTTGTACCAGAGAGTGATGATTGGCGGAAAGCATTAGTTTCTTGTTTTCATTTGAAGAAAAGTGCTGCAGAGTCGCATCGAATGCTTGTCGAGGCATATGGTGATCATGCCCTATCAGAAGAAACATGCAAAAGATGGTTTCAACAGTTCAGAAATAATGATTTTGATGTGAGAAATAAAGAGCGTGGAAGACCACCAAAAAAGTTTGAAGACGCCGAATTGCAAACGATATTGGATAGAGATGACACTTTGAGTCGAAAGCAAATGGCAGCAATGTTAAAAGTTGCACAACAAACAATTTCTGACCGCTTAAAAGCTATGAAAGATCCAAAAGTGTGGAAAATGGGTGCCACATGAATTGAATGAAAGACAGATGGAAAATCAAAAAAAAAAAAAATAAAACACTTGTGAAATTTTGCTTCAAGGACACGAAAGAAAATCGGTTTTGCATCGGATTGTTACTGGCGATGAAAAATGGATTTAGTTTATTTAACGGAAAAAATCATGGGTTAATCTGGGACAACCATCAACATCGACAAAACCAGATCTATTCGGCAAGAAGACAATGCTGTGAGTTTGGTGGGACCAGAAAGGTGTGCTGTACCACGAGCTCCTAAAACCTGGTGAATCCGTTAATCCTGATCGCTACCGACAACAAATGATCAATTTGAACCATTCAATGCATGATCGAGAAACGCCCGGATGGGCCAGAAGACACTGCAAGGTAATTTTGCTCCATGACAATGCACCTGCACACAAAGCAAAACCGGTTCAGGATACAATCAAAACATTTGGCTGGGAGCAGCTACCCCAACCGCCGTATTCACCAGACTTGGCTCCTTCCGACTACCATTTTTTTTTTCATCGATTGGACACGCATTGGCCGAGCAGCACTTTGATTCCTACGAGGAGGTCGAAAACTGGGTGTCTGATTGGTTTGTTTTAAAAGACGAAAAACTTTATTGGCGTGGTATTCACAAATTTCCAAAAAGGTGGCCAAAATGTGTAGAAAACAATGACCAATACTTTGAATAAAATGTTTTGACTTTCCCATTAATAATTAGTGTTTTATTTAAACAAACAAAAAAACGCTCATTTCATACCGGTATACAGGGTAAAGGATTGAATACAAAGTTTTGCATTTTGTCGTTGAACTGGGCTCTTCTCGTTAACTTCATGCTTTAAAAAAATGTCATCACTCTCAGCGATCAGAATTTAGGCAAAGTTTGGTCGAATTGAGCCGCCGTGGCATAGTGGGTAAATTCGATTTCCGGCTGAACACCTCGAATTTTTCACGGCACCACCTCTTTCGAGCTGCTGACACCACTCAAAGACTAAAAATTGCCTAAGACAGCTCCTCAACTTCCGCCGTTCGGAGTCGGCAAAAAACTGTAGGTCCCTTCTACTCGTGGGAGAACAGTAGCGCGCACAACACGAGTAGTTGATGAGCAAGCTAGGCCCTGGTCTCGCTGTGGACTGTCGCGCCAACAATTGTTATTATTTTTGCTCAAATTGAGTGTAAGGAAAAGACGCATGTGGTGCATATGGATCTCAATTGATAACAGAAGCTGGAGAAACTATGCACATCCTTGTGGACGCTTTGGCTGAAAGAAATGTTGAGGACGAACAGATAGAGAGGTCCATCAAGGTTTTATGTGAATTTTTGAAGCTGACAAAAGCGCTTCAGCATTTGCTATTAAAATTGGGATAAAACTGAGGCGGGGCATTTTTTTCCACAAGTGATCTGACTGAGTTTCGATCTCTTATGGAACTTCTGGAGGTCTTGGGACCTCCAGATCGGACATGAGGCTGCAATGGGTGATACAAACATTTCCGCACCAAATTGTGTTCAACATTTTTCGAGAAATTTGGTGTTGCTTATGTCAAGTATTCTTAGCAAAACTTGATTGAAGGATTTTTAAAAACAAAACGAGGGTAACAGGGCGTGATTACGTGATCACCTGCCTTTACGACTTATACCACGGAGTCCGTTCTTCCAAGGGTCGTAAGTAACGCAAGACTAAACGCATTAGTTACCCAAGTACCAAGCTGAGATCATGTTTGAGGAGCAAACACCCCACCTTGGTTTGTTGCGAAGCCTTTCTAAAACCTCTTACGCTCTCTGGGTCGCAGCGCCCGGTTGTGAGTGACACTCCACACTGCGAAGGGATAGTTCCCTAACCGTCTTGCCTAGTTGTATGTGAACAATCAAATAGACAAGTCAGCACAGTACACTATCCTCGACTCTACTCGCGTATTAGGTGGTAAACCACAGCCACCACGATACCCCCACAAGGGGGCCTACCGCACGGTCAGGCTGAAACCAAAGTTCCAGGAGCTCCTGACCTACCGTGGGACCAGAATATAGCCTCTGGTCAAGCTGTTACTACCAGTTAAAGTCCCTCAAAGCCTGGGTCTGTTAGCCGCCATCCCGCCACAGATGGTCTTTCCTCCATCAGTGTTTCCGTCGTCACTATGAATAGTGATACGGATGTGATTTTGAATCATGTGATTCATAAATCCAGTCACATCATCTGGAGGGAGATGGAAGAGCATTAGGAGAGTGTTTGTTTATGACACTCAATCGACCCACAATTAAACATCGCCTTAAATTACAAAATGTTATTGAGCCTAGCCGCCGTGGCGTAGTGTGGATTGAGTGCGACGCTCACACGCCGAAAGTCTACGTTCGGTTGCCGGCTGAACATCTCAAATTTTTCTCGTCTAGGAAAAAAGCTTCTCAAGACTTCACCTTTCTGAGACGGCAAAAAAATGTAGGTACTCGGTAGAGAACAGCAGCGCCCACAATACGAGTAGTTGATGAGCAAGTTAGGTCCTTGTCCTTCTGTGGACTGAGCGAGCAAAGTCCTTGTCCTTCTGTGGACTGTCGCGCCATATAATAATAATAGTTATTATTATTGAGGGTGCAAATTAGTTCGATCCGTTTTCGAAAGATGGAGCCACCTGCAAGTTGTAGTTGATCTTGGAAGCTATTACCTACTTCACTGGAAAGGTGTGACGTTTGTCAGCCATTACTAGTGTGTATCAGCGTCTGCTTTATGTAATGCAGGGTGCAAATTAGTTCGATCCGTTTTCGAAAGATGGAGCCACCTGCAAGTTGCAGTTGATTTTGGAAGTGATTACCTGCTTCACTGGAAAGGTGTGACATTTGTCAGCAATTACTAGTGTGTATCAGCGTCTGCTTTATAGAATGTTCAGACTTGTCTATAATACACAGCATTTCCGGAAAGTTTTGATTTTCTTTTTTCATTCGAGGAAAAGTGTAGCCAAAGCCCATCGAATGCTTGTAGAAGTTTATGGTGAATCTGCTTGGAGAGTGGTTTCTACGCTTCAAAACTATTGACTTTAGCGTCGAAGACAAGAAGTGTCTTGGCTAGTCCAAAATATTTTAAGATGATGCATTAAGGACCAAAATCTGTGTCAAACGCAAAGTGACAACCAAGGTGTTCAGGAAATTGGTTGCCGTATTGGATGTCGAAAGGAGACTTTTCATATCCAAACGGGTTCCAGAAACTCATGCATGGAAAGGATCTTTGCACCGGTTCATGACTAGAGACGTAAGGTGAATATACTGCGATAAACCCAAGAAGAAAACATATTGCGCAAAGTTTGCTAAGCCCGATCCATTGTCATCTACATCTGCCCCCAGGAAAAACACCCTCGATTCCAAAGTCATCCTCTGCATATAGTGATGCACTGTATGGTGCTTAAACCAGGTAAAGCCATTAATGGGAAACCTATCGACTAGTACTGATGCGCTTGAGCAGTGCATTGCGTAAAAAATGGGCAGAAACGACCGAAAGGCTTGACAAGAGGATTTTGCATCATCATAAGGCTCGAACCCACTTGTCTGTAGCGGTCAAAAACTATATGAAATGGGAGGTCTTACCGCACTCGACGTATTGTCCAGACGGTGCCCCTTTTGATGACTGGCTCTTCCATGGATGCGAAATGATTTCGAGGGCAACCGGTTCGGTTCTTTTGAGAAATCGCCCCAAGGATTGTATTTCTGCCAGAGAGGAAGCATTTCTTAGCGGTGACACTCAAAAATTACGAGAGAGATTGAAAGAACTAATCGGTTGTGGAGGACAATGCAGAGCAATGTATCAGCAGAATTTCGAGGGGAATAAAATATCTACCTTCAGCTGTGCACTTTGTACTACCTTGGTGTGCAAGACAAAGTCGACATTATTGGTTCGTAGTCTCTCTAGTCTCAAGCACCCATTCCCAGTACATTGTAACTCCTTCCAATCCGTTTTATCCTCTCGGAACACACCATACCAACGAATCGCAGTCACCCTTCGAGTCTAAGGAAAGATTTTCACGTAACAAATGCCGACAGCTTGACCACAACCGTCCACTCGCTCGAATTAGAATCACTCTCGTTTCCCCCACAAATCCACTCGAATCCAAACAAAAGCAGAAAGCTTACCCTGCATCAGATCCCGCAACTCCCTCGCAGGGATCCATCTCCTCAAGACATCCTCGATATCATTAGGAAAACCCTTCGGCACCACATGACAGAGTACATTTTTAAGGGCCACCACCAGCAAACGGCTGCCCGTTAATCCCCCTCTGGGCAGAGTTCATAGGGGGGTGGCGAGCATGCAAAGCACAGCCACACCGTGGTAATTAATTTTTCAAAGTTGTCACTCCACCAAAGCCAAGCGCCCCCAGCACACGTATACGTGTGGCGAACTTTCCATTCAATTTGAAGCCCAATCGATTCATTTGTCCATCACGTGTCGCATTCAATCGAACTCCTGTCCGACAGCGACATAATGAAGTCAGGAGCGGAAGAGGCACACAAACCGAACCGAGAGCAGGAAGCGAACAAAAAAGAAACGTATTTCGAAGGACAAACCGAAATCACATGCATACAACTAAAATGCATGTCCCTTCTTCCCTCCGCTTGATGTCCAAAGGACAACCGACACTGAGCTCAAAGGACATCCCCACCACACACAGTGCAGCAGTGTGCAGTGTGAAGGATTTCAAGACTCCCACACGGACGGAGCGGGGGCGCAGTAAAACAAAAGCGGAGACAAATTTAAAGTTTTCCTTCTTCGGAGGGTGGGCGCCACTTCACGACAAATGGGGAATGGGGTCTGCACTCCTGTGTGATAAGCATAAACTTTTGCACCCCACTCAAGCCCATCACTCGACGTCATTCGTGTTCGAGAAAGTTCACAGTCGTCCTCGTCGCCACCGCCATCGCCGTTGTACTTCTAGTCATCGTCATCGTCGTCGTCGTCGTCGTCGTCGTCCTTTCCTTCGTTCAGTTGTTCGTCTGGGGCAAAACATTCTGCAACTCATTTACTCCTATCTGTCCATCATCCTGTCTGTCAATTTGTCTGTCTTGCTATAGAGAGTATCTGTCCATCACTTGTTTCAGAGCTCCTCTGTTTCTGGGGCTACAACAAGTGCACAGGCATCCCCGCTTGGCAACTCTTGGCATTTCAAATGAATCAGCGGACGCGCGGGAATGAGACGAAACCAGAGATAGAGCGAACAAGAAAAACACACAGAGGCCCTCTCCGATCGAAGACCAAAGACCGAAAGGAGACAAGGGCTGATGGGTGAAGTGCTGGACTGACAGGAAGAAAGTTAACTGCATACGCTTCCAATTCGTCGTTCTGTATGACAAGTCGGGAGAAGTAGTTAACACGTCGTGTCCTTTCATGCTTCTGTGTGCGGTAGCGCTCCCTCGCTCTACAGTTTCGGTCCCTTCGAGTTGAAAGTTTTCCTTTTGTTCTCGATTTTTCGGAATCCCCAGCAAAAACTGCACTCCAAGGAGCTCTTCAAGGGCGACGACAACGAGGCCATAGTGAGAGGATGGGAGGTTGAAACTTTTTTAATGACAAAAGAGAACTTTTGACGAAACGAAAGAGGTGCGCAATTCAAATGACACACAGGGCGGGGGTGGTAATTAGAAGGACAGACGTCGAAGGGGTTGACGAAGGGTGGTGCGCTGGGCATGCCGATGGACTTAAGAAGTTATGGACGCATTCGTCTTATCTCGAGCCGGGGGAGCCATTCTTGTAATCAAATGCGCTGACAATGGAGTGGGTGATGAAACAACAACTCTCTAGGGTACGATGTGCTTGTGAAGTCACGTTCAGAATGGAAGGCGAACTCCCCGCCTGATAGCAATCCCGAAGTGTCAGGCTGGGAGTTGAAGGAAAAGTCAGGACTGCATGGAGATCTGAGGACAATGCGAGTCAAGTGCTATTGGGGACTGTAAAGTCCATCAAATCTTACTGATGCACTCAGGGTGCGAACATTCTTTGTTATGAAGTGGAAAACTGATCCAGATAATTGTCTAAGCTACGGGTCCAGCAATAGAGAGCCACTGTAGGTCTGCCTCTCCGCACATAAGTCAACATTCATCATTCTCTGTGATATCAGTTCTTGATTCCCCGACTGCCACCAGCAACGCAAGGACACCTCTTGTCCCCCACTGGACATACCCCAAGAAACCAGCCTTAATCCACTCTCCATCCATGAACATCACCTTAACACACCGACAGCAAAGCGCCTGCAAACTGCAAAAATCTCCTCAAATGAGCTCCGTCATCTGTCGCGCAACGCTCCGCGCAGAGGCAATGATCCCCATAAACATGAAGTTGTCACATTCCAACAAATCACATAAACAAGCGCTTGACATGTTCAACACGCTGACATCGGTGCTAGGAAAATGCATCTCGGATCTTGGCGCGGCAGAAGGCAGCGAGCATCATCATCACCATCATCGTCGTCGTCGTCGTCAGAAACGCGATCTTCTTAATCAGCGACAGGGCAAATTATGATGATTATGAGCCGCCGGTCCTTGCTGTTGGCCCTGTTTTCTCGTCACAGCAACGTGTCAAGACATCTCTCGCGCTGTGTCGACCCGAATACAGAACACGTCCAATGCAACAACAAGTGTTGGACGGGCTGACTCTCTGTGCCCGCATCCTCATACGACCAATTAGACATCGCCACCTGTCAGCAGTTCGTCATTCGTGGTAAAGACTGAGCGACGGAGACGAACTCAAGACCAACGAGGGACCGTGTGAGGACCGCGAGGACCGTGAGCACTGTGGAATCTTCATTAAGGGATCGCGCGCACGGGCCCGAAAATAGACACGGACAGACCACTGTGGATGTCGAAAGACATTCATCACCCGCCCAGTCCGAAATAGAAACTACTGCGCGAGCGGTGCAACGCTGAATGAATGATGTCCTCGTGCGTCTTCCGGCGCGCACGCTCTCAACCCGTCTTTGTTACAGTTGGGTTGGTCTACGGTTCAGTGCAGTTTGGTTTGGGCGCGCAATTCACAGGATATGACAGCCAGCAGACAGTTGACAGATGACTGAGTTGTCTGAGTGATGGACCCAGTGGTTGTGCAGCTATTGCTGCGTCAGTTGATGCACGCTTTGGCAACGAACTTGCTCAAGCGTTAGATGAGTAGCACGTTGCTGCACGATGTGTACAGATTTGTCAAGTCAAGGATTGATGGGCACAAGAGGAGTGAATGTTGTGCAACACTGTCATGTGTGAAAAGTGGAGAGGGATATTTGAATTTGAGGAAAGGAAAATCTGGTAAGTGGCGGGTCGTTAATAACATTGTGTGATTTATCCATGTGCTAGCTGTCGTTCGGATAACATTGTAAGGCGAAAAATAATTCACTGGATAAAACGGTGAGCTTTGTCATTTTAGAGTCAAGGAATTAAATTAAATACTACTGCAATTTGCTGGTGGCAAAAAGACATAATTATCCTATGTTAATTTTGTGTCCACAGCTCTTCGGATAAGCAAAATGCTAAGTCGATAGTTTGGGATAAATTGTTAAAATCCAAGCTGAAATGTATCCAAATTTACGGGTTTATGTCTCTAAAAAAAGTTGCCGGATTGTCGGAGCTGTGGAGGAAATCAAAGCTCTCAGATGGTTAAAGTGTAGTAAAAAAAATTATCCTCGATAAAATCTCATTAAATATTAATTTAAAATAAAAAGATTACGAGCAAAGTTCACATGTTCGCTTCGGGTAACAAAGTTGTAGGAAGTATAATTTCAAGCCTTGTTCGAATTTTTGGGCAAAAAAAGGCTTTGGATAATACAAAAGTCGAATCGGATAAAGCTGCAGTCTCTAGAAACACGTATCAATAATTACTGGAAATATATTAAAGCCAAGAAAAATGAGAGATGTAAAGTGTTTTTCACTGAAAAGGTTTTAAAATTTCATAAATAGATCTGATAAGTAATCAGCCAAGAAAAAATGGCGATGGATAATGCCAAAACAGCCCAAGGGATGTTGCCGGATAAGTGATCGACGTCCTTCATAACAACACGGGACACAACAAAATTTCATAAACAAAACAAAATTTCGTAAATAGATCTAGTAAGTAATAAGCCAAGAAAAAAAAGGCGATGGATAATGCCAAAACAGAAAAACAGATGTCGCCGGATAAGTGCTCGACGTCTTTCACTACAACATAGAACACAAATGTTAAAGAATAAATTGCGGATAAACTCTAGAACCACTAAAATTCAATCCCAGAGACTACGGATAATAGAATGAGAACTGCGGATAAAGATAAGGAGATGTTAAAGGGGTTAAAAGGGTTACTCGGTACTATCCGAGTAGCTCAGATCAGAGAAAGGAATCAAGTGAAGTTGATGGACCTGCCTGGATAACTACAGAACCACTTTTAAGATATCTTTTATTGATGTTTTGCGGAAAACATTTGGTCGCAATTCAGATCTCCTCTAATGTAGCAACTTAATTGCCAGGGATATTGATTCTTAATATTCCGGATAAAAATGTGTCCCTTTCTCCCAACTTGAGGCTTCGCTGGAAAACCAATAATGCAACAAAACCGCACAGACAGCCACGCTGGAAGTTTCAATTCAAGGTCACTGCAAAGTTCTCGCATCACACCGAAGCTCACACAATGATGTCATCCGCTGAACTCTGTTTCTGTCGCCTCTTCAATGTTGACCCCTTCTCATTCCGTTGAAATTACTTTTAAAGAACTTCCATCGTCACAAACTTTCCCAAAATATCCTCGACTTCGCTCAACCGCAACTGATAGCCACCCAGTACGACAGCACGCCCACCAGCCCGCTCTACCCACCCGTTCGACCACATTATGACTCCACATGAGTTCACATCCAATGTCTTTCTTCGATTCTGGCAACGTGTCAGTTGTCCACCGCCCATCGATAGAAAAATTCAATAACATGCTCGTATCTTAACCCCTTCCCCACTCCCACTATGCATTCAACGAGCTGAATACATGACATTCCTCCCGTCCATCTTCCGATTGTATGACCTCCATTTCGGGGGCCTCCCTCCACCCCCCACACACGCACACTCAGCCGCACATACTGTGCAACGCAAACATTCATCCATCGATCCGGTTTTTAACCGGTTCGCCTGTCCGCCTGTCCGTCTGCCCGACGTCCATCGTAATCACAAATGGAGTTCTCAAAAGAAAAGTTCACTTCCTTATGTGAAATATTCGCCTTCCAGCCATCACCAGCATCAGCATCCCACTACGCCACCGCCATCCTCCTCCGGTCGGGTGCAGCAATCGAAAACTTACAGCATCCAGAGTTTCGGTGTATTGCCTTATGGAAGCAGAGGAGGAGCAAAGAGCGAAGAAGTGAAGAAAAGTTGATGTCACATCCAATTTCAATCGATCTCGGGTAAAGCTTGAAAACGTCCACCATTGGGGACAGTCTACTGACAGCATTTCAGTTGGCGTCACACACACCGATAACGCTGCAACCCACCACCACCTACCGCCGCATTTCGACCGTCCAGGATACACAAAGCAAAGACGAAGATGAAGACGATGTCGACAACGACGTCGACGACGACAATCACGATGCAAAGACGACAGCCAGAGAGCGAGTGAGCGAGAGTGCACGATGAAAGGAGTTCGATGGTTTATAACCTTGCATAACCGACCACCTAGCCGCCGCCACCCGAAATCCATTCAAGACAACGACGGCAACGACAAGGACGAGAATGTCAGCGGCCAAGACGAAGACGAAGCCATCATCAATATAAACCACCAGACCGACCAGTGAGGAAAGTCCCAAGGAAAAGGTGGAAACTGGATGAACTTTTAATCCTCCATGCGAAATGTAAAAATATCCGAAGGAAGAAGGAGGCGCGGCGGTGGTGTTGATTTTCAACGATCCAGTGCAAGTGAAGGAACGACAAAAGAGACGAGAAGATGACACGTCCAGATGATGATGGTGGCTACGGGTCAGTGGGGGTGGAATCACAAGCCTTTTTCAAAGTTGCAATGAAGATGACTGAGATTCAGGCACAGGTACGTCGGATAAAGAACTCAAAGCGAAATTTATGCTGCGCGGGGAATTCTTTGATGAAATGGAGAAGAAATCACGTTATACTTGTCGACTGCAGTACATGGATCTACAAAGGATAAAAACTTCGGAAAATTTCATGCTGTCATACCATACTGGCTTTGGATAATTTGATGACATTGTTCCGAACAACATAGTTCTTAAACCTGGACACATTAAGCTATAAGAGAGACTCTCAAGTGGAAGAGAGGAAAGAGATTCGTCGGATAATAAATTCCTTCCGATAAAATATTCTGGATAGTAAGACAAAATGTTGTCTCTTCGAGGGGTTTGATTAACACCAGTAATTCGATCTATCCGAGCATAGTTTTTGCCACGGATAACTTCGGATAGTTTTATGAGTTCATTAAAATATTTTCGGATAGAAATACAGAATATATTTTTTTCGAGCATTTAAATTTAAATAAATAATTCGACCTTTCCCAGCACGCTTTATTTCACGAATAACGGCGGATAGTTATTTGAAGTAATTAAATTTTCTTTAAGTTGACTGATAGAAATACAAAATGTATTCATTTCAAAATCAGTAATTCGATTTATCCGAACACATTTTTTGCCGAAAATAACGTCGGATAATTTTTTGTAGCTATTTAAAATTGTTCAAACATTTTCGGATAGAGGTCAAAACTGTTTTTTTTACAGTGGTTTGATTTGAATGGAATAATATGCCTTATCCGAACACGATCTACTTCATGGATAGTTTTGTGAAATTATTCAACATTTTTTAAAAGTTTTTGGACAGTAATACCAATTGTATTTTCTTCGATCAGATTCGAAATAAATAATTCGACTTATCCGAGCACATTTTGGGTCGCGGATAATGTCGGATAATTTTTTGAGATTATGTAAAATTGTAAAAAGAGCTTTCGGATAAGAACACAAACTCTATTCTTTTCAAGCGGTTTTGTTTACGGAAATAGCACGGTCCATCCGAGCACGCGCAATTACATGGATAACGTCTTATAAATTTTTAGAAATTATTAACTTTTTTTTCAAAGCTATCGGATAATTAGAATAAATGTATTCTTTTCAAGCGGTTTATTTTAAATGAATTATTCGATTTATCCGAGCTCGCTCTATTTCACGGATAACGTCGGATAGTTATTTGAAATTCTTCAAATATTTTTAAAAATATTTGGATTGTAACACCTATTGTATTCTTTTCGATAGGTTAATTTGTAATCAATAATTCGAGCTATCTGAGCAAAGTCTATTTCACGGATAACGTTCAATAGTTTTTTGGTATTTCAACATTTTTCGGATAGAAATACAAAATTAATTTTTTTCAAATGGTTCAATTTAAAAAAATATTTCGATTTATCCGAACACACTTAATAACACGGATAACGACGGATAATTTCTGAAATGATTCAAATACTCGTAATGAAAGGGACCACACAACACGAGGTTGAGACCCTGTCTGATAACACCATTGACTGCCTGACGAAGAACAATGTATCTAACACGAATTTGTTCCCAGAATCCAAAACTCCGATTCAATAAAGCATTGGGACAGAACGTAATGCCATGCTGGGTGGATGCAAAGTACCGTCATACAATTTGTAACCTCAAAACACAAGCATTTCTAATTCGATGACTGTCGTTTGATACGCCACCGCACTTCCAAGTGAAAAGAAAAACATACCAATCCAAGGAAACTACTCAATTTAAGGACTCCGTCAACTCTTCAGGATCAGCTGCCAGTCACTTAGCAACTGCAGACGGTGCTGTGTGTAAGTGAAAGACATTTTCGTCTTCTTAATCCCGCTCACACCCTCATTCGTCTTAAAAATGCATACCCTCCCGGATTTCACCCCATTCGACATCCACGCCAGACTTGACCCCTCCCCCCACTCACGGTTCGTCGTATGCCGTGTGCACAAGACGAGGAAAGAGGCGACGTCTTTGAATGCAAAAGTTGTGTTCCTTGCCCATCAAATCCAGCAGCTAGAACTTTGACTGAAACTTCGATAGCGGCTGAGGATGAGAATTGTCCCATGGATTGAGGTCCCACTGCCCATTAGAAGACTCTACGACGACGGACGCAGATGATGACGATGTCGAAGACGACGGCGAGAAAGACGACAAGAATGTCAACGACAAGCGGATGGTTGCCCTCCGCCTTGATAGTGCTGCTCCGTCTAATGACGATGATGAAGTTGTTGGCGATACATAGCCATTCATCTCCGCCCGCCGACCGACCTTCTCGCAAATACAATTTTCCAGAAATGTCATTCATCTCTCGCTTCCCATCCTCGGCGCGCAGCTCGTTGTTTTTGCGCGAATGAATGACTTGAAGATGTGCCCGTGATGGCCATCGGGGTGCCGGCGACACAGCGTTGATGGCGATGGGGTGTGCATCGATTGACGCGCCAAACTCATTCAAGCTACCCCCTTTCCCCGCTTCCGTCTTGACTCACACACGAACATTGACGCGTTCACTGAGTTCTTTAATTTTTATTCCGAAGCTTCCTCATTCCGTTCCGTTCGTTCGTTCGTTCGTTCGCTCTCGCATTTGACACTTTTCCAATCATTTTCCCTCGAACTTCCCGCTCCCACCCGACGGAGAGTTTTGAACTTTTTTCCCGACCGCAGTTTTTGTATTCCTCATGAGTGGGTCGACCCCAGGCGGGCGTGCTGTGCCTGTGTTTGGAGGTCAGAAGCTGTGCGCTGTGCAGCGTTGATGACAACGTCGAAGAATATAAAATCAAACGAAACGTTGCAACGGAGCACGAGACAAAGGCGTTCTCTTCGTCAGGCAAACCCCAATCGACGAGGAAGGGTGGCAGATTTCAGAAATTGATGACAAAAGCTGTGGATGGGGTTGGGAGCTGCAACGACGACGAAGACATCTTGATTTCATTTCCGCCGCGCGTTTTTGTCTTTTCTCGCCTCCAATCATTCCTCGAAACCGTGTGTCCTGGGCCACAATGATGCCGCCGTCGTCTTGGCGGCTGCATTCATCCCCGGGAGGAGCCGCCGCGGGAAAAGAATAAACTGACTAGAGGTGTGATGTAGGCTGAGAGCCGGGACAGATGGAAGCAGAAACTTTGCAGCTCAGCCATCAATGTTTCATGTAACAGACAGAATGGCAGTTGGGTGGCGGAAGTTTAATTTTTTTTAGAAGTTCAACGAGTTGAGGATGGGGAAGAGAAACATGCTGCCAACTTTAAAACGAATCCAAAGACGACAAATTTGGAAAAGAAGAGAACTTCAGCTGCCATGAGGAGCCCCGTCGTGGTGGTCCTCCTCATCCCTAGGTCCATGACAGCAAGCACCAGTGACCATCATCGTTGTCCGCGTCTATTATAAGCTGTTGCGTTTCGCAACTCCACATTTTCAGTCAGTGTCCACAAAAGGAGGGAGAGAGCTCAGTGATGGGGAAACCCAACTCACGTAACTATGCATATCCACTGGATGACGACACCAACAACGACGACGCAGACGACGCCATTATTGTTAAGTTGTCGCCTCCCTGCATTGCATCCTGCTATCTTGGGGTTTTAATTAAACAATTTAACCGCTAAGAGGCGATGTTCGCGTTACATATCGCTGCTGTAGGCAGGCGGTATCGCATCTCATGCGCTCCACTGCCATCACCACCAACAACATCGGGAGCAATGCGACGACCGACGACGACTTTGAGAAAAGGGATATCATCACTTTTTTGCCAGAGAGCGGCAGCAGCGCAGCGCCAAGAGTTTGTCGCTGAAGTGGTTGTCGGTGTCGTTACCGTCGTCAGATCATTGTTGGCTGGTTGAGTGCTTGCGAAAATGATTCTAAGTGGAACTGGAGGAGATACCTTTCCGCAAGTGGAGCTACATGTGATTGTTTGACTTCAACGTGTGACGGGAAATTGTTGGAGGTGGACTCTTGAGTGCCATTGAGTATGTGTGAGGTGGTGGCTGAGGCTGAGGACACATCACAGATGGGTCAGAAAGTGCAGAGGGCACTTAACTCGCTTCGCCCTGATGTCGATTTCTAGCATATTGATGCTTTAAATGCCATGCAGGTTGTGATTAGTGAAAACGAGGAGGTCTGTCAAACTAGGAAGTGCCACACACTTCAAGGCAGCTGCAAGAGCTGATGCAGACACCAGACGAGCAGAGGAAGGTCTTTTTCCTTGAATGGAGCCACTGACAGGGGTGCAGCTGGTCATCGACGAACTCCTTTCTGTGGCTTGTTTCTCGCTAGCTGATGATTCTCCAGACGATATGTCCCCGTCTAAATCACAGCAAAACTAGCCATCGTTACTCCAAAGACTCTTTCAGTGCGAAAGAAGGCTGCGCGGTCTTGATTCAAGTAACACAAATAATTTACGACATTCAACGCTACTCATACTTCGGCTGCCATAAAGAGGAATCAATGGTCACGGCTCTGGGCGAAAGCCTTTCTCTTCACTAAATTTCGGAACTTAAGATCTGCTGTGCAATCCTGTTCGGCGGACTGTATGACACAGCGACCTTAATTCCACTTTTTCTATCAAATTGATTGAAATTAGTTTAAAAGACGCACCGCTTCCTTAGTAAAAGCGCATAAGTTCTTCATAGTGGATTTTTGATTTTTTACTAATGTGGGTAACTGCTTTCACAGGCAACACTTTTGTAACCTAAGGGGTGCTGGATCGACACACAGATCAGATTCCTGATTGAAGTCTTAGGTTTCAGTGGTGTTTGGTTATCCGTAAGAGTTTCATATCGCTACGACTTGACCGCACCACACTAATAAGAGGGTTGCCTTTTATATTTATTTGAGAACAAAACCAAATATTATTCATCAAAAATAGCTTTATGGTTTTTCAAAATACTCCCCATTGAGAACTGTACACTTTTGCATGCGTTTGAACCAATTGTCGAAGCACTTTTGCCACTCTGATTGAGGTATCTCCAAAACATGCATTCTGAACGCATCAACCGCTTCTTCAGGTGTCGAAAAACGTTGACCTCTCATTTTATTTTTTACGTACGGGAATAAAAAGAAGGCATTCGGTGCCAAGTCAGGACTGTACGGAAGATGACTCATCAAATCGATGTTCTGAGTGCTCAAAAATGCAGTTCTTTGAGCCAATGTGTGAGAGCTCGCATTGTCGTGGTGAAGAGTGATCCGTCTTCGGCGGTTGGTTTTCCTCATTTCTGGGAAGACAACTGCCAAACAAATGGTTGTGTACCACTCAGAATTGACTGATCTGCGTTGTTTGCGTTGTTCTAGTGGGACGGTTGCGACATGTCCAGTTTTTTCGAGAAAACAGGCGACCATTTACTTGGAAGTGCTTCGTGCGCGAGCAACTTTTGTTGGATTTGGCTCAATTTGAAACACCCATACAGTCGACTGCTGTTTACTTTCGGGCTTATACGCGTAAATCCAAGATTCACCGCCTGTCACCATGTCATAGACGTGTTTCGAAGCATCGCGATCGTAGTTTTGGAGCAGTTTTTCGATCAATCGATACGAGCCTTTTTTGAGCGATTGACACATTTTGTGTGATCCAACGCAAACAAATTTTTTTGACGGTCAAATGTTCATGCAATATTCAACGTATGCTGGTCCCACTGATGCCTGAGGTTGTGTCAATCTCGCGATAGGTCACATGACGATCTTGCAATATCAGTTGGCGCACAGCATCAAAGGTTTCCGAAACAACAACTGATTTTGGACGACCTTCACGAAATTCGTCTTGGAGTGAACTACGATCTCAGTTGAATTCACCCTACCATCGATAAACACTGGTCCTGGATGGAGCTTCATGGCTAAAAATTGAATTAAGTTCATCGATGCACTACTGTTGAGTTAATCCACGTCGAAAGTTGTAAAAAATAAACGCACGAAAATTTTCCGATTTAATTCCATTTTTTTGGCGAGATGAATCTTTTAAGTTACTGTAAACAACACAAATAGCGCTCGTATGTCAAAGCGTTCTGAGTACGTATAATCTCAAAAATGTCAAACTTTACGATAGAGCGGGCAGTTGCCAGATTGTAACACTAGGGTTGCCTTATTCCGAAACATAAAAGGCAACCTTCGTATTATGAAGCAGGGTAAAATTGTTATCGCCCTAAGTGGACATTTAGCTGGACGCAAGGCAATTATTGTCAAAATCTGCGACGACAGCAACGTCGAGAAACAATTTGGGCATGCTTTGATGACCGGTATTGGTGAATTTCCAAGGAAGGTAACCAAGAACGTGGCCAAGACCATATTGAAGAACAAGTCAAAGATCAAGCTCTTCCTTAAAATCCTTAACTACAACAATCTGATGCCCACTCGTTGCCTAGTGCACGATATCAGCTTCGATAGACTGCTAACAAAGGAAGCAGCGAGGGACTTGAAAGATCCAGTCAAGGCCAAACTACACCGCTTGTAAAATCCGAGTTAAGTTTGAATCCACATACAAGGAGGGCGACAACAAGTGGTTCTTCCTGAAGGTGCGACTCTAATTCAATCGCTGCAGTGCGATGTGAAAAGAACGACTTCCTTTTGAATTGTGTGAAGTATGATTAATATAAAACCAAAATAAAAAAAAGACAGTCTTTTTAAAATATCCTCACCCAGATGTTAAAGTTTGGATTGGATGAGATATCAGGAAAAATTCAACAATTTCCACCAAAACTGAATTACATCGGTTTGTTTCGGATATGCCCTCACATGCCACATATTTCAGAATCCTGTATTCCACGTAAGAGTAGAGAAGCTTTATTCGATCTGCCTAAGTGCAAAGTCGGTCTCGACTTGGTACTTATTGATCCTCTCCTCAATTATATCTTCAATCAAACTCATTACGTGGGACCCAAGTTACGGCCCAGAAACTTGTAGTTCGGCCCACAGTTCGTTGGGCTTCAAGCACATACCCCACGTGCAACTGAACATCTCTGACCCCTTGCTGCAACAAAGTAGCCATCATCGGACTTCAGCGCTGTTTATAGAGTCCACAGGTTCCCGCTCTTCATTTGCTTACCTGCAAGGAAGAAAAAAAAGAAATCGATTAGTAATCGGTCGGACGTCATCCGGATCAAGCACCCTGCTAGAGTTTCAATCTTCCGCGAGTGCATGCAACATCTCACAAGTGAACATGAGCATCGGTGGATCTGCTGGCTCAAAACAATTTTCCCTTCAACTGATACGTACGTCCACATCATGCAAGAACCTCGTAAATATCCGCAACAAGCAGTTAAGCCCAAACACAGCGTTCACCGTGCTGCCGTGGCTGGATTGCAGTGTGCAGACGCGACAGGACCACCCTTCCCTCGGTCAAACTGGGCCAACTGCTTTGCGCCACCCGAGCCACGTCTAATTCTAATCTCAATCGCCTCCACTGCGATGCGCTTCTCTCCCGCTAGCGTTCGCCTTAGCGTTCGCGTTCACATGCAGTTTTTTGAGTGCCGCAACATTTTGACATGCTGCCTCTGGGCAGAGTCTCCTGCGCGGAGATACGCGACTGCGGCTACTCGCTGACCGCGGCATCGCCGTCTCGCCGCTGCGCACTCACCACACGGCAGTTACCTGTTCGCGTTAATTAACGATCCCTCAACTGATCGAATAAATTAACCGCGATGTCATGCCGGCATACCGTGATTGAGCGACGAGACGACACGGACCGGGGACCGCCGAGGACTGTCGTGGAGCGTGAGATAGGCACGCGGAGTCGCGGAGAATGCAGGCGAGCGCGATTAAAAATAGGACAAGTGACCCCGGGGGCTACAGCCCCCACCCAGCCCCCAGTACCCAGGTCGGTGTTGGTCATAAATTTTGCGTGCACTATTGGCATTCGACTGATTGGATAAGATTTGCGATTCCTCAGCCGGCGGGGCCGCCATCAGCGCGACTCGTCCCAAAAGGCGGACGGGCCAGCGGCGGCTGCGCAGCGCGCACGTAAGCCGAGACCCACAGCGACACTAGCGGACGACAAAGAAATGTGTTATCGCGGGGAATTTCGACATGCAACATCGCGTTGCCTCGTAGCTTCTTGCAGAGCCTCCTCCTTTCGCGGTGGGCATCCAAAATACCGAACGGCCGAGCGCGCCTTTGTATGTGTGCCTGGCTGTGTTGCAAGCTCGTTTCGCCTCTCGGATCCAATTCAAATTTACGAGAGTGATCATGTGAGCTCGAAGAAGTGAAATGGGCGCCCCTACATTTGACACATTCTCGCCGGTGATGGTGTGGCTGGCCGTCTCTCTGTGCTCGGAGTGGGAGACGAGAACGAGGACGAGAGCAAGCCACCAAGGCAGCCGTCAAGATGCTTCAATGTGCTTTCGAAAGCATTATCATCGTCACATGTCGCTCACTAATTGATTTTTCTTGTCGCCCGAATGTTGGATTTGTTCCTTTTGCAGTTGGATAAGCGCGCAGAGTCTGCGAGTCTGCGATGGGGCCATGGTGATGTCAAGCCGTATATCCCTGGGACACACATTACTGAAATGTATACGAGGTGAGAGAGTGAATTCATTGTGAGACGAGGCTGTGATGTGTGCCTGGCGACGAGATGCGACGCGATGTGTCTGCGGTGTTGTGTCGTGTTTTTTTTTTTTTTTGCTTGTTTCTTCCTGCATGACACTGTGGAGCTGTTTTGCGTTGCCACAGATGGGTCATCTCACAGAATAGTGAAGGCGCAGGGGAAGGAGATGCGGTTGGAGGAGGAGGGGAAAAGGAGGTCACGTGGAATGAACACTGCGAGCGGTGTTCGAATGTAGGAAGTTGAGTGAGTGACTTAGTGGTTGCTGACTTCTTGTCTGCGTCTGTCACTAGGCGCTGTGAGGAGTAGTCCAAGGGAGTTCTTGTGACCGGGCATGTGAACGTGATGAATTCCAGAATAGATTTATTTTTTCACAACGGTCAGCGGAACTTGGAAGATTAGGTGAGCTACTGGGTAGACCACTAGTTTCATCGATTTTCTGGTAGAAGAGCAAACGAGATCTAGCCAAATGAAGAATGGGACAAAGGACTGGATTTCCTAAGACTAATAGGCGAGAATGAATTGCTTAAACGCATTGAGGTTTCCATTTCAAGCTTCAGATGTTGCTGGATATGGGAAGCATCTTAAAAGAAGACAACCAAAAGAACAACGAAGACTGCAGTTACAAAGTTAGAACGCTCAGAAAGCTATATCGTGCGGCTTCATGGCCACAATTTATTGGAAGTATAATTCATCACTGAAAGTATTTTATTTCGAAAGCGACCTCTTTTTCCTATCTCTCTGACAACTTTTGAATAATAATAATAATTGTTGGCGCTACAGTCCAAAGGGGGACCAGGGCCTAGCTTGCTCACCAACTACTCGTGTTGTGCGCGCTACTGTTCTCTCACGAGTACAAGGGCCCTACAGTTTTTGCCGACGCCGAATGGCGAGATTTGAGAAGCTTTCTTAGACTCTTTGAGTGTTGTCAGCAGTTCGAAAGAGGCAAATTCGAAAAATTGGTGTTGAGCTGGGAGTCGTACCTAGACCCTTTGACGTATGAGCGTCGCACTCTACCCGCAAAGCCACGGCGACCACTGACAACTTCTGAATGCCATCCCCAAAACAATGAGTCTGCTGTTGCTTCCATCCAATCATTGACCTAATTTTTGCTTTCTTCAAAAGACCTGAACCGGCGATCCCCAAAATCATTTTACATCGATGAATCCTGTAGTCAGAAGGGACAAGGTCTAGAGGGTACAGCGGGTAAGGTAAAACCTTAAACTTTAGCGTTTTCGGATATTTTTTTGACGTCTGCAGCCAAGCTGAAAAATCACCTTGTCATGCTTTTTGGTCAATTTTGGCCGATTTTCTCGCAGTGCACGTTTCATTGTGGAACCCAGTAGTTTTTCAGTGACCGGCAATCTGGCTTCCACAGCTGGTGACTTGATTGCATATCTCACCGAAAAACGACACCAATCTTTGTTCAATGTAGGGGGAAGCAAGATCGCTTATGTGCTTGATATTTTAATAGCATTTGAAGTCAAGTCACAATCGACCAGATCTTCACACTGCGGCAGATCCTGGAGAAGTCCCAAGAAGTACAAATCGACACTCACCATCCATTCGTCGATTTCTAGGCCGCGTATGACAGCGTGCATAGAGACGAGCTATACAAGTGTCATGTCTAGTTGTGGCATCCCAACAAAATTCGTCAGATTGCGCAGGATTGCGATGGAGAGCGAATTCACGGAGACCTTCGATGTCATGTGACTTCCTAAACATCATTCTTTAGGTAATCGCGTGTAACTCACAGTCTTTCACAAGTCCTTTCAACTGCTAGTTTATGCGGATGACATTGAAGTGATCGGGCGAACTCAGCGAGCCGTCAATGAGGCGTTTGCTGGCATCGAATCGGAAGCGGCTAAAGTGGGACTGGTGGTAAATGAGGGCAAAACGAATTATGTGCTGTCATCGAAGAAGGACACAGAACATCGACGTCTCGGACAGAGCGTCACTATGGGCAGCAGTCACTATGGCAGAGGTAGTCAAGGACTTCGTCTATCTCGGCTCCGCGTTGAATAAGGACAACAACATCAGTACCGAAATCAAGCGAAGAATCACTCTTGCCAATCGCTGTTTCTTTGGCCTTAAGAGGCAATTGAGTAATAAAGCCCTCTCCCGAACGACCAGCTTTTTCCTTATCTTCGAACTTTCTAAGGCTGGCCAGAAAGCTAATATCATAATGTTCGAAGCGCCGAAAGTACACACTGCCTACTTTACCAGTACGAAGGCTGCCATTTATGTTTCGGGATTGGGCAACCCTAGTGTTGCAATCTGGCAACTGCCAGCTCTATCGTAAAGTTTGAAACTTTTGGGGTCGTACGTACTCAGAACGCTTTGACATTTGAGCGATATTTGTGTTGTTTAAGGTAACTTAAGAGATTCATCTCGCCCAAAAATTGGAAGTAAATCGTGAAATATTTCGTGCGATTATTTTTTACAACCTTCGATGTGGATTAACTCAACAGCAGTGCATCGATGAACTTAATTCAATTTTTGGAGTTCGAAGCTCCTTCAAGGACCAATGTTTTCGATGGTATGGTGAATTCAACCGAGGACGTAGTTCACTCCAAGTCGAATTTTGTGAAGGTCCTCCAAAATCAGTTGTTGTTCCGGAAACCATTGAAGCTGTGCGTCAACTGATATTGCAAGATCGTCATGTGACCTATCGTGAGATTGACAACAACATCAGGCATTAGCGGGACTAGCATACATTCAATATTGCATGAACATTTGACCGTCAAAAAAATTTCTTCGCATTGGATCAAACATAATTTGTCACTCGCTCAAAACAAGGCTCGTATCGATTGATCGAAAAATTGCTAGAAAACTACGATCGCGGTGCTTCGAAACACGTCTATGACATGGTGACAGGCGGTGAATCTTGGATTTACGCGTATAAGCCCGAAAGTAAACAGCAGTCGACTGTATGGTTTTTCAAATTGAGTCAAATCCAACAAAAGTTGCTCGCGCGCGAAGCACTTCCAAGCAAATGGTCCTGTTTTCTCGAAAAAACTGGGCATGTCGCAACGGCACCACCAGAACAACGCAGATCAGTCAATTCTGAGTGATACACAACCAGTTGCTTGCCAGTTGTTTGCCAGTTGTTTGCCAGTTTTCTTCCAAGAAATCAGAAAAACCAACCGCCGAAGACGGATCACTCTTCACCACGACAATGCGAGCTCTCACACATCGGCTCAAACAACTGCATTTTTGAGCACTCAGAACATCGTTTGGACGAGTCATCCGCCGTATAGTCCTGGCTTGGCACCGAGTGACTTCTTTTTATTCCCGTACGTAAAAAATAAAATGACAGGTCAACGTTTTTCGACACCTGAAGAAGCGGTTGATGCGTTCAGAATGCATGTTTTGGAGATACCTCAATCAGAGTGGCAAAAGTGCTTCGACAATTGGTTTAAACGCTTGTAAAAGTGTATAGATCTTAATGGGAGATATTTTGAAAAAAAGTAAAGCTATTTTCGATGATTAATATTTGTGTTTGCTCGCTAATCCCGAAATATAAAAGGCAGCCCTCCTATCATCAGCAGACTCACTGACAACTTCTGCAAGCATGCGATTGGCGTAAGCTTTCACTTTCGTCTCATTTAAAAAAAAAAATCAAAACTTTCCGCCGTTTATTGGGCACTCATTTTGACATTTTCGAAGAGGCAGCAAATAACATTGTTGTCTCAAACAGATGCCGATACAAATGTATAACTGATGACGAATGACACACATTTCCAATGGAGTGAATGACCGCGCCCAAGATCAGTTGCAACTTGTAGTTGGCGCCATCTTTTGAAAGCAGGTTGAATTTGTAATTTGTACCCAGAATTGGTAATGTTACTCCTCAAACAAACATCGACTTTTGTATGGAACGGCAGACAAATATGTAACGACTCAAAATCATGAATTATTCTTGACTAACGTGGCCGGCGTGGCGAAGTGGATAGAGTCCCACATTCACACGCGGAATGTCCAGGTTCGATTCCAGGCTTAACACCTCGAATTTTCACACTCGAAGAGTAACAAATGCCTAAGGAAAAGCTTTTCAAACTTCCGGTTGGAGTCGGAAAAAAGCTGTAGGTCCTTCTACTCGTGAGAAAACAGAAGCGAATACAACACGAGTAGGTGATGAGCAAGCTTGGATCTTGTTCCCTTATGCACTGTGCTGCCATGCCATAAACGTGACTATATTTCAGAATTGGTGCTGTTGGGTAACTAGTGGGCCCGTCTTTATAAAACAAATACACAACAGTCTTAGCGCACATCTTTTCTTGACGACTTTATCCCTCCGAACTGCAGCCTACCATCCATTCAATGTCCCAATGACACTTTTGGACCCTAAAACACACCGAAAAGCCAGATTGTCTGCTTATATCCCCTTTGAACAGTCTTGAGTGCTTTTGGTTCAAAAACTGGCTATTTAGCTCCTTTTGTCACCAAGTGAGGAAAGCAACTCATCACCGAGGAAAATGTTGCTCGCGAAATCGTTGTTTATTGGCAGTTTTTCCGATACCCAGGAAGGATTTCTTTAAAATGGTAAACAGTCAGCAAATTTTTTTGAAAGTAAAGTTGCAAGCCAAAGTGCGTAAGAATACGAAGGCTTTTCAATTGTTTGGAACGCCTTGAAATCAACAACTTAGCGTAGTACATGCACTTACAGAAGCAAATTTGTCGACAGACAATGCTTGCGATGTTCAAGAAGTCTTTCGACTTCCAGGCTTTTCGCAACGTGCGGCTTTGTTAAGACCTTCTATCAATTAATCTCCACTCCATACTAACTTCTGTGCGATTGTTCCTTCTTCAAACAGAATCCTGCTGAACCTCTTCACCAAAACAACCTATTCTCCAAAAACAAGCGCAAACTTCATTACGTAAAGAGGAATTCACCGAGTTTCGCATCCAACTCCAGAAAGACTCGATTGCATGAAATTGAATGAAGAAAAGCATTCACTCATTCACTCAAGCAGAAAAGGCCCAGGTCCATAACCAATCACCTGCGGCACTCCATTTCAATTTTCCGCAAGTCCCTCACGCAAAGCCAACTCTACCCGCCCCCTTCAGCCATCCCACACCACTCATAACTCAATCCCAAACATCGCCAACTCACCGCCCACCCACTGCATCGGCGTGCGCAATCAATCAGAACGGGGAAGCGTTGTCTGTTTTTCGTTTTTATTGAAATATGCAACCGGTTGTGCGGGGAAGACACTTCACGTGGACACGTCGTCGTCGTCGTTGTGCAACGAGTTTATCTTCGGAGTCTTGTATCCATTGGCACTATCAACGTGTCTCCAATCAACTTCATTATCGTGGCACGCCATGGCTGTGCATGGTGGAGGGGTTGTCAGAGTTTTTAGCCAGCACACAAACACATCCGTCAGTTGTTTGCGCCCGAGATGGTCGTCGTTATTACCTTCGGAATAGTTGACGTAAATTATCGATAACCATCGATAGTTTATGTCACCCCATTGACTTTGATATATGACGAGTCCCCTCACAAATCATAAATAATCGTAAGTCCGATAATAAATTTAAAGTCACCCTCCGCCCCACTTCGGCCCCGGGCGTGACGCCGACAGTCGGAGCTGGATTGATGGAAGAAGGATGAGGACTTAGACGAATTCTGACGAATGATGAACTGCAGTAGTTGCACAGAGTGTATCTATCACCACCAGCACTGGCAGCCGCAGCACCACCCAACGAACGGCAAACTGGGGGGAGCCCGTCCCAGTAGCAGCAGTGGCAGTCATCACAACATCACAGCATCACCTACAGCATCAACAGCACAACACGAAACGTCAGGGTGAACTGCATATGGCTGAGATTACAATGATGAATGCCGCCATGCTACAGGTGACACATGAGAAATGTTGTTATCGCTGCCGGGGCTGTTGGACGTGGGATTTGTCGGTGGGTGGGCAGGCGCGGAGGCTGTTGTGTGAGGCATGTACTCCTTTTCGCTTTCCCACGTATCATGCAACGGCGGCGGTGGCGGTGGTGGCCGCGGCAAAGAGTTTCTCACTCATTATCTTGGCCAGAGATGGATGGGCTGCAGCTGACAGTTGCACTTTTCAACAAGTCAAGGTGTATCGCAAACGGAACGTCAAGGCGACAATGTTGCGAGTCTGTTAGATGGCTTTATCCGCTTTGCAGTGATTGATTTATTAAGTCAGTTGGGTTGGTGGCCAGTGCTTGTGCGTGTTTCAATCAAATTCCTCGAGGAGGTGATGGAGTGCGGGATTTGTGGATTATTTGCGTGTCGTGTGGCAACAAGAACAAGAAGTTGTTCTTTGCAAGAAGGCAGTCTTTCTGCATTTGTCTGTAAATTTAATCTACATGATGTTGATTCCTTATCAAAGCGAGGGTTGTTTTGACCGCTTTGAAGGAACTTTTAGCATTTGTAAGTTATGGCCGCAATGCATACAAGGTACTTGGACATTCACCGTTAAGTTTAAGTGTTTGAATCTGAAAATCATATCAATATGCCGGAGGACAGTTGGACGGCCTCACACACAGAAGTCACTAACATCCCCAGTTTTGAAAAAAGAAAAAAAAGGTCTGGCCAACGATGTAATACCTGCGGTATCCCATTTGATTTTTTTAATCCCATCTTTTGAAATTGTTGTCACACGGAAGCTTTGGACCAAAAAGGCGTATTCGAATACTGTTCTTTTTGTCAATGGTTAAAGCCTTTTGGTCCGGTGCTCTTGACTATGTTGGGACCTTCCTCAGCGGCTGTGTCCAACTCGGGCATTTTCTACAAGCCTGGAAAAAGGTCCTTGTGATAGTTTTCTTGACATCTCCTGACAGGATAAAGAACAACCGGCGATCTTACACAGGGATAAATCTGTGTCTGTGTCCTACTCGGGCATTTTCCAGAAGCGATCTTTTGAAGTCTCCTGACAGGATAAAGAACAATCCGCGATCTTACAGAGGGATAAGTCTGCTATCTTCTCTTGGTAAGGTTCTCGAAAAGGTAATGGTTGAGAGATTGGCAGCCAAAACGGGTGAGAACATCTTTACCTAGCTTGGCTTCAGGCAGCGCACTAGCGTCGAGAATGCGTGGGTTCACATAAAGAGGTGCGTCATGGAGGCACAAGCCAAGTACGTACTTGGTATCTTTATTGACTTCAAGGGCGCATTTTATTACCTGAGTTGGAGAAGCATCATCGACCACCTCAGAAATGTTGACTGCGATGAAATTGCTCTCTGGTAGAGTAACGTCTTTTGCAGGAGAGCGAGCATCGCAGGAGCATCAGGACTTAACGTCCGCACTGATGTATTTGGTGGATGCCCACAAGGGTTCATTTGTGGACCATTTATAAAGAATCTAATGATGGATCCCCTTCTAGTCAGAAAAGGTAGGACCTTCAGGCACTGTGAAATTGCCGCTGACCTGTTCATTTTGATCGAAGCGACTAGCCGTTGATGCGCTGGGCTTTGTTCACCGGTGGAGCACTAGTGTTGGCTTGGAAGTAGCATTGGATAAGACCTGCATGGTGATGCTCAATTATTATTACTAGGCCATTGGTTGCAGATGTTAAGGAATTCTACCGAGAGCAACACAGTTGAAAAGCTCGACTGGAAGCTTTATTCTGGTACAGCGGGAGTTCAGGAGCCTCTGAAACTTAGTGTCAGCCTGACCGTGCGGTTGGCCCCCGTGTGGGAGTATCGTGGTGACTGTGGTTTATACCCAAATCGCGGGGAGAATTGGAAATATTCAGACGCACTATATGATCTGATCTGCCCAAGTTGCCTGGTTCGGATGAGGTGAGATGGTTATGAAGAAGAAGAGGTGTTAGAAACGTCTCGCTCCTTAAAAGAAGGAGTGATTGTCCCTTAAGACAAGATCTCAGAATGGTAATTGGGACATCCCAAGTCGTTAACCAGCGTTTTCCTAACTATGGGTGTGTAGACCCCGTGGTATTAAGCCTTTACGGCAGGTGATCACGTAAGTCCAAATACACACACATGCTCTATTTTTCTTGTCAACATACTCCCAAATCTCACATGTAACACAGCAGACACCTTAAAAGTCATAAGTGACAACCAAGAACTGCAGGCAACCAAGAGCTGCAGGCAACCAAGAACTGCAGACAACAGTTTTCGAAAAGCTTCAATCCCTATGAATGGTTACCCATAACAACGATCAGTGCCTTTACTGAAACGACAACAGACCTGACTTTCATTGGCAACTGTCCAGAAACGACTTCAGCCCAGGCATGACTTATGATCGAACCAAACTGAAATTCCACTCATCCACTTCATGGATCCCTCGACTTGTTCATTGCCAGCAAATCGACGCCCCATGTGAGTTGTAAATTGAATTCATTCTTAGAACACTCCACATTCGACTTACTAAGCAAATTTATCAGTCGCTCCCCCCACACGCTCACCCCCTGGATCCCATCGAAAAGTTCAGTTCAACTGTGCTATCCCATCCATCCATCCAGTGTTCGCCATTCGCTATGCCACACCATCCCTCGGCCCGGACTTCTGAATGCATCATAAAATTTTAGAGTTTCTCGAAACGGAACATCATCACCATACCATTCGTTTTGGTCGGTCGTCGTCGTCGTCGCCGCCGTCGTCTTCTCCATCTTCTTCCATCTCCCTTTCGCGAGCCAAAAAGTAGATTTTCATTTTGGCTTCAACACCGCGCGTCGTCCCTTCACATGTTCCCCGCCCCGTCAGTAGAGTGCGGCAATCCCTCAATTGCCGACTGCTAAACTGACTTCAGCCATTCTCGGATGCTCTGTGTCCAATCCTGGTGCCCCATTTTTTCGTTCTCCTCCTTGATGCCGGCATTCCCCTGGAAGGATATAAAATTTTATTTGACGACGCTATTTTGTATCGATTTCCCACAATTCTGGACGATGGATGAAAATTCCTTCGAACATTAAGTCTGACTTATGACCAGGGCTGGGACGTGGCGGGCGGCAGCGGGAGGGCGGCCGAGATCCTTGTGAGCTCCCAAAACTCACACAGAAAAATAATAATAATAATAATAAAATAAAATTGTGTTTACGTATCGTCCTCCTCGTACTCGACGTCGTCGTCGTCGTCGTCGTGGTCGTCCTGTGTGGGGTGGCGCAGTGTGGTAGTGGCGGGTGCTGTGGGTCACGGATGATTGCGGGGGTGGATGGCTGCCCCCTGAAGACGGAAAGAAATTGCAGCATAGCATTCGAATGTCCTCGTTATGTGGAGGTCATAAACCACCGTCGCGCCGGTTGGTTGGTGTATTTTGTTGTTTGCAAAACGAGAGCTCTGTTCGGGTTGTGGTAGTGGAGTGAGTGTCCCTTCGATCTTCTGAGATCTTCGAATGCCATTGAGCGGGGTGCAGTTCTCGGAAGAAAAGAATGGCAATGAGATCGAGAAGTGAGGTGTTTTGTCCTCGAAGTGCATTCCAAGGAAGCGCACTCGTAAGGGGCTGATTAAGTTATTTGATTGTTTTTCCTTTCAGTGGTTCACCAAATGAAGTCCATGCCATGTGTCAGTTTAAGCAGCTGGGAGAGTTCATGTTAGTTGCAAGTGACTTTGATTTGCAAGGACTTGCTTTTAGTGTTACGGCGGTTTTATGGAAAGCTTCGATTCGGGTGGCCGTTGCGCAGAGGGAACCCTCAATTAGGTCACCTTTTGGGCACATTGTAATACCGCGTGAGCACATCTCTTATTTTTATTTAAGACCAAGGACCGCTGACGCTTTGAATCTATGTCCTACGCTGGTGTCGCTGCGTTCACCTTTTCTGTAAAAAATGTATTTTCACCAAATGTGTCTTTCTTGTTCCCGTAGCAGATTGACCATCCCAAAGAAGGTGGGAGTTGCACTTTACATCTCCGTCGCCACTGCAGTCAGAGCAGTGAGGGATGTGTTCCAATAGCGGAGAGGCCTTCCAAGACCCATTTTATTCTGCGTAGACCCATTTTATGTAGTCGGACAAGAAGGAAGGAGAGGAGGTACGAAAGGAACTCTGCTCAAATTTCGTTCTTTCACAAAAGGGGCTTTCTGAACATATTTTGAGTTCTACGTCTGTAAGGTGTCTTCGGCCGAATGGCTGTATGATGCGTTGGGGGAATATTCAAGCAGTTGCCAGGCACAGGGTCAAACTGGAGACAGAATTTAAGTGTCTAGTGGCATTGAACACTGTAGGCAGTTATTTTTCAGAACTGCGTCTAGCATCCACTGTCTTCATATTGCAGCTGTATGGTGGCTCAACCACAACCTTTATTTGCCACCCACAGAAGGACTGTCATGACTTATCCGATAAACACACCCTTCCTGAAAGTTATGATAACCCACGATATGTACATCGAGCTTAACGCAGAGATTGCATCGCCTTATGTCTCCCTACTAACAGACTCAAGTGGGAATAAGTATGCTTCACTCACACACAAAAGGCTTCGTTCCTCACTCTCTTGCAAGCGATTCAAACTCGAGAAGAGTTGATATAAGCCCTTAGTCACACCGCCTGAGTAAGGGAAGAAAACATGTTGGACAGTGCAGTCCCATCGATGACAGCTGTTGAAACTCATGCCAAAACCAAATTCTGCCTTGAAGACGTGAGGAACCGGAAATTTTGTTGATGTTAAAAAAAGAAGGACCATGAGATGCGCTCTGTCGATGAAAGGGAAAGGGGTTGTGGCAGGAATAAGAAAGTTCAATCGCAAGGTAAAACAGCTATCTGGAGGATACAAAGTTGGGACCGAAAAAATGGACAATTTCTGGCAGAGTCAAAATCTGTGCTAAGAATCTGGAAGGTTTATTTTTTCAGTCTTCCCTACGGCGAAGCCCCAAATTTCGCTGTTACGCGGAATGTTCTACTCAATTTGGACGATAATAGACAGGAATTCCGTCCCTCGGAAGGTTCGGACATCGAGAATACTGGAGGAGTGTCTGACGTCGATCGCAACATGATCAATCTGGTTGACGGTTGATTGATCAGGAGATCGGCAGGACCCTTTGTGAATGTCCAGTTGTGGGAACCGCGTGCTAGCCACAGTGAGGTTCCGCCACGAGGCGAAGTCCAATAGCCTGAGTCAGTTTCCGGATGTGTTGTCGTGCAGGCTGTGTTTACCGATGACTCCAGCAAAGATGTCCTCCTTTCCCAGCTGAGCGTTTAAATCTCCTAGAACGATCTTGGTGTCGTTGTGTAATGTATTTTCAATAAAAACATCCACTTTGTTTGGAGTTCGATCGCCGACTCCACTGTTTTCCGTAATACATTTCGACAACCAAGGCTTGCCAAAATCCAAGGTAAGCATAATAGATGAATGCGTGCACACTGCCAAACTCCTGAGAATTACTGATAACAATAGTTCCCAAGCGTTCATACTGTTCGACTTGGATTACGTCTGGGAATTGTGGCCGGACGTAATATGACGCATATCAAGTTTGCTACAGTAGCTGGGGCATCGATCGTATGTTCTTTCTAGGAGATCATAGAAGTCATCCTTGATGTTGTCATCCTTCTCCTCTGTCGGGGCGTGAGCGCAAATTAGGCTGATGTTCCCGAATTTAGCCCTTATGTGGATTGGCATGAGTCGTTCGCTGAGGGGATCGTAGCTCAAGACTTTTTGCCTAAGTCTGCCTCGAACAACAAATCCGCATCCGAATAAGCGCTGCCTTCTCTCTCTATAGCAATTGCTGTATTGTATATCGCAGTTCTTCATCGCTTTTCTGCCAGGCCCATCCCATCCCACATCCTGGATGGCGGTTATGTCTGCCTTATAGCAGTCAAGGGCCTCCGCAAAGTGTTGGGCTGCAAGTGGCCTGTTAAGGGACCTCACATTCCACGTGCAAAACCGAAAATCATTGTCCTTTCAACGTTTGCTGGGGTCGTCAGCAGTTGACCCTTCATTATCCGAGGCATGTTCTTGTCTCTGAACTAACGATGTTTTACGTGGTGAGGAAGTTACCCTCACACACAACCCACAGACTGGTAGGCCAGGCCCATTATTTAAACCCTCGGGTAGAGGGGCTCGCTGCATACATTGGTTCACCATACAACGGGTGTTGTGACAGCTATCCAGAGGGCACCGGGTGGAGGCTGTATGTCAACTTGACCTGTGCACTAACGAGGATAGCCTTGGCAGCTTGCCATGTTGAGCGCAACCAACGACGTTACCTCGCGTGCACAGGCCCATGCCCCCTCAACCAACTTGGAGTGCGCAACTGGAGGCAACTTGCAAAAGATCTTGCTGGCTGGAGAGGCATGTTGGTTGAGGCCCAGGTTCACCCCGGTCTGTAGCGCCACAAGAAGAAGAAGGAAACTGAAGTCAGAAAAAGCTGCTGCAGCGGTCGGACTGCCCTCAGAACTATTTAAGGCAGCTGAAAATGATTTTGATCGGCGCACGCACCAGCTCCTCTGAATGATCTGGTCGGAGGAAAGCATGCCCAATGATTGAAATCTTAGCGTCGTTTGCCGGTCCACACGAATGGAGACCCTTTGACTGCGCAAACTATCGAGGGATCAGCTTTGTTAACATCTCCTACAAGATCCTCTCTGCCGTATTGTGTGAGCGTCTGAAACCTTTTGCCCATAACCTGAAACCCTACCAGTGTGCCTAAAGGCCAGAAAAGTCCACAATAGGCCACGTCTTCACTTTGCGGCAGAGCGTGTAAAAGACTCAGAAAGAACAAATCGACACTGACTACCTATTCGCCAAATTTAAGGCCGCATATAACAGTGTGCATAGAGACGAGCTATACTGTGCCATGTCTAGTTTTGGCATTCCTACCAAACTTAACAAATTGTGTTGGAAGACGATGGAGAACTCTCTCTGCTTCGTCAGCGAACTCACCGAGACCTTCAATGTCAAAACACGTTTTAGACAAGGCGACGCACTGTCATGTGACTTCTTCAACATCATCCGCGAGAAGATCCAGAGGCATGATCTGCCAAATGCCAGTTCAATTGCTAGCTTACGCTGATGACATTGACGTGATAAAACGAACACAGCGAGCCGTCAGTAAGGCGTTTGCTGGCATTGAAGCGGAAGCGTATAAAATGGGTCTGGTGGCAAAACGGATTATATGCTGTCATCAAGAAAGGACACACAACATCGCCAACAGAACGTCACACTAGGCGGCAGAGACTTCGAGGCAGTCAAGGATTTCGCCTTCCCCGGCTCCACGGTAAATAGAGACAATAACATCAGTTCCGAAATTGAATGTAGAATCACGCTTGTCAATGGCTGTTTCTTTGGGCTCAAGAAGCAATTGAGTAATAAAACCCTCTCCCGAAGAACTAAGCTCGCTTTTTATAACAGCTTGATCATCCCAGTCCTACTGTTTCGCGCAGAAATCTGAACGTTAGCAAAATTGGATCAGTAAGCCCTTAGTCTTTTCGAGAGAAAAGTTTTGCGTGCGATTTTTGGTCCTGTTTGCGTTGATGGCATCTGGAGGAGAAGATTTAATGACGAACTCTATAGGCTGTACAGCGACATGCGCCTGGTTAAGCGTCTACGGATACAACGCTTAAGATGGCTAGGCGTATGGACACCACTACTCCAGCCCGACAAATCTTTGAATCCGTGCCATTGGGACAACGTAACGGAGACGGCCTAGACTAAGGTGGCGCACACAAGTGGAGAAGGGCCTCAACCAACTTGGAGTGCTTAACTGGGAGGCAGCTGGGGAAAGATCGTGCTGGCTGGATAGGCACGTTGGTTGATGCCTAGGTCCACTCCGGACTGTAGCGCCGTAGAAAGGAGAAGAAGTAAACGTTTTGGCGACACTGGTTGATGTTGATTGGATTGTATTAAGGGCATCGATCCTGAACACTTAAGCTATGACTCCTATCGTTCCATGGCGACGGCCCAAAATTGGTTTTTAGAGCAAGCACCAAGGGGGCTATCAGAGCACATACAGAGGCTGCATTACGTTGACAAGACAGATATCACCTCAAAAGACCGCCTAAGTGAAAGCTTTCTGAGCTTCTAGATAGGGGAATACTGTATCGGGGTAGACGTTGCTGTTGCTTCTTCCTCCTTGTATAGTACTACCGTCTTGAGTGCACATCAAGATGCATGACCTGAGAGTAATGAGTGTCAGGTCAGGCATCTTGATGTGGAGTCAGGACCTGAGTCTTCGTCAAGATGCCTCTCCAGCTAGCTTGACTCTTCTCTAGGTGGTTGAGAACCTTCTTTACTTGTGGGCACTATCTCTATCTTAACCCTCCTCTGTTTTTGATTGAAAGACTTTCTGAACCAGAAAACATGACCTGGTAGTGGCTGCTTGCTTCGGGAAGAAAGCAGAACCGTCCAACCTCTTCAAATCAGTACTTACAGCTGTTTTCAAGCAATGGAAAGGAGTTGCTTCATTGTTTCTGGACCAAATATGAACCAACTTCTTCAAATCAGTACTTACAGCTGTTTTCAAGCAATGGAAGGGAGTTGCTTCATTGTTTCTAGACCAAATATGAACCAGCTTGCATGCAGCAGCGGCCAAGATACTGCAAAAATGGTTGACGTCAACGTACTTCGTTGATGATAATCTCAATTTTCTGCGACTCCTAAGATATTACCTTCGCAAAATGGAAAGAGAAGCACCAACATTGGGTTTCATTGTGTCTCTTCGAAGTAAAATTGTAGCAAGGAAAACACTTTTTGGAGAAGAAAAATCAAGCCTACCATGACCACATCGCAGCCACGACTCAATTGGTCAAAGTGATCCACGAACTTCTTCTCTATCCACTAGATTCTCTTCATTTGTCACTGTGCGTCTCAATTTTCGGTTGTAACTTTTAGCCGAGAGAGACCATTCATTATCGCACTGACAGCTTCATTTTCAGACCAAAAATCAAATTGAGGAGGCAGGTCAAAGCAGTTGTAAAGCAGCCGAATCAAGTCTATGTTGCCACATTTGTAAAGTTCAGAAATAAGTGTTTCCTGAAGAAGCTGGTCTTCTCCATCGTGGAACAGATTTAAACGGCAATAGTCTTCCCAGTGACTTATCTTCATTGCCCAGATCAGAATATAAGAACGATTTCCAACTCAACCTCAAACAGGTCTTCTTCATTTCAAAGAGAAACCTGAAGAGAGCGGGTACCCCCCTTCAGCCTCTGTCAAAGTCCACGTCAAACTCTTCCCGGATCATCAAACCATAGATCCGACCCTCCAGTAACCCTCATATCATTCGACTCATTAGAGTTCCCTCCACCTCCCCACAGCCCCACCACAGCCTGCACATGTATCCTTCACTTCATTCATCGCCATGCACTCTCCGGCAATAAAATCTGCATAAATTCTCAGTCAAACAAGATTCTGGCCCAAGATAAGTGGACTTCCATGTGCCTTACGATGATCTCCAACCTCGTCGTTGTTTGCCACCACCTTTCTTCTTCCGTCGCACTTCGCATCACGGAGTGCCGAAGGACTGAGAGGACGACTTGTTCTTCTTCTTCGTCGTCGTCGTCGGTCGTCTACTGTTGCTGTTGTGCTTCAGCTTCTGCCAAGGAGAGGATAAAGGACTTAATGGACACTAAGAATTTTCATCTTCTGTGTGACGAACTACCAACCCCTCGTGCCTGATATGGCATACACACACGCACAGGCTAGTTGTGGGGTTCTTCCGGAAAGGACATCTCCAGCATTTTATCCCACATTCACTCTTCACACTCACACACGCCCCCCTCTCCAGCTAGTTCTGTGTCAGTTCTTTGACTTTGAATTGTATCTGGTATTCAGTATCCTTTGACATTGCTCGGCTGTCTTGTGAGCATCTGCACACGAACATATGACGTGTGTGAGTGTGTGTGCGTGATCCCTGAGAAGGGAGGGGAACTGATTTAGATTTATCGTTGTTCGAAACGAAAGTCTCCTGCTATAAGGAAAATTAAACTGTGGACACATGAAGTGTGTCCTTTTGAGTTGAGTTGCTACACACATGCCCCCCTCCACATTTGAATGACCCCGAAAATCAACGTATGCCTCATGTTCAACGTCCGTACATGCTTTTGTTATTTGTTATCCTTCCTGCGAGAGTGAATGAAGTACGACATTTTTGGCTAAAGGACTACACACTCCCCTCTCTCGACCGAGGGATACTCACACGGCCCCACTCGACACACACACAGGATGAGCATCTTTAAAACAAAAAAATTCCTTCTGTGGAGTTCTTTTTTTGAGCTCAGGCCTCACCCAGAGAGGGCATGAGAGGTCCTTCATGTGTCGTCTTTGTGTCGTCCAGGAGGCGAGAGAGGAGAGCAATCGCATTTGAATTTTATTGCTTCGGCTGTCAATGGGCATCTTTAACTTTTCCAATTGTAGGACATGCACACATACCCGGCGGTTCAGGGCTATGCTAATTTCAAGTTTGTTCGTCCATCTCTGCCGCTGCCGCCTCTGCACCGCACCCTCTCTGCGGCGGGATGTCGATTTGACATTCTCTCTCGTGAAGGATTTTCCCTTATTTTCGATCGGAAGCCGATTATGCTGCTGGTCGTCGTCGTCGGCGGCGTGTGTGTGTGGGACGTGACAGATAATTTGATAGTTCCTTGTTAATATCCCTCGATGTTGTGCTTTGTTTTCAGTGATTTATTTGACAGCGCATGCAAATGTGATTTTTAATTCCTTTGCGAAGGACCTTCATTGATTTTTGCTCCCCCACTGGCCGCGGCGAGCGCCGGCGTTTGTCAATCTCTCGACACGCGGTGGCCCTCGAATGGTTTCGTGACACAGCAACATTTGTCTGGCGGCTACTGCAGGGCGAAGCAGCACCGCTGCGGAATGAAGGTAATAAATTCTGATATCTTGGCATTCTTTCATAATTCGCCACCGTCAATTTCCTTTGTGGTGATTGACGGGGCGGGGGAACGTTTTGGCAGTGCTGACACCAAGGGGTGATGTGAATGGTCAAGGTTGGCCTGTTGGTTGGTTCGGACCGCTCACAAAGGGTGAAAGGCAAGAAACACTTTTCCATCCACTCAATCGGCATCGATTTCTTATGTCAATTTAATCCACACAACACTCGGCACAGGACACGTAGACCTTCAGGCGCACCATCAGAACGTGTGCTTCCCCTTGCTCTAGCACGCGCAAAATTATTCGCGTGGTAAGCACTCGCGGCGCGTAGCTAATAAGCAATAAGCCACTCGGGCACGTCCCGGTCATAGAATAGAACAACCGATGGGAGTTACCGCCAACCGCCAACAACCAACCACCACCCACCACATCACCACCCCCCGCGCAAAATTATAATTTAAAATCCTGCATCCAATCTCCCGGTGCCTCTGCCGGAATCGGAATAATCATACATTTCGCATTTACATCACATCCTTGATGAGCGCGCGAAGCGGGCAACAAACAGTTTGCCTCTATTGTCTGCGGAGGGTGCCGTTGTTGCGCTCGCCAGCCAGCTAGCACATCTTCGCGGGACTACACGGGTACATCGATGATAATAAACATGCCGATGCCGTGACACATCCAACCACCAGCGGTAGCACCAGCAACACTGGCAGCAGCAACAGCGGTGGCGGCGTTCACTTTCGCGTTTGCGTTTGCGTTCTCCGAATCCTTCCATCTGAGCAAATGCACACAATCAGCACGCTGGGGGGACTAAGTCGATATTTTTCTCGCCCAAAATGAAAAGAGGTCCCCGTCCCCCCTGCCCGGGAGGGAAAAGAAATTCCTTTTTATGACGGACCGATGGCACAACCGAAATCACAATCGTAAACAATGAGGAATTATGACGAAAGCTTTTGCCAAAGGATCCACTCACACATCTGTTCCGCCAGCACTCACGTAGCATGCCACTAACTCATGCACTGCTGGCTGGCGAATGCGGTGGGATGGGCGAATGGGGTGGGTGTGTGGAGGATTCCTATCCACCCCACAGTGATTTGCAACAGCATCACTAGTTCGAGTGTTGTTGATACCTTCTGCCTCCGTTGGTTGCCGCCACCTCGCCACCCCGTCACCACTCTCGTCGACGTCGTCTTCATCATCAGCCACGTCTTTGTCCTTGTCGATTCGTTTCTTTTCTTCCCTGGCAAAGGATACTCTGACAGACGAAGAAGAAGAAGGACTCTCGAGTTGAAGTTAATGCGTGCACGTGCTAATGGCTAGCAGCCTGTCAGAATGACGCAGCGATGAGCCTCTCCTCTGCCTCACAAGGACAAATGCAATGGAAATCATTTCGTTTTATGGATGCGTTATGGGGCGGACGAGAAATGGCAGCATTTACCGATGAGGGCGCTGCCTCTTCAGCCGCCACCCCGGCCCCGTGCTTTGGCCGACTTAGTGAGGAGGAATTATGTGCGATACGATTTCGTCATTTGGACTTTTCTATTTCGGCTAACGAGTACGTGATTTGGATCCGCTGATGGGTTGCCACGATTCCTTCTACCATTCCCAGAGAGTCGCTTCATGGGTGAGAGAAGGGTAAGTCACCAGCAACATCTGCGCTGGGGATTTCCTTGGAAATTGGTTTCTCGTCATCGAATCCTTCCCATCCTGCTCACGCCATCATCCCTCTCATCAACATCAATTATGATTCCGCGAATCTCTGCCCTCGCAAGTCGTCACGTCATCATCCATCAAGCGACGAGGACGACCGACCGGAGCTGGGCATTTTTATAAACACCAAAATGAACTGTTGACGTCGCAGGACATGCCATGCATATGTCGGCTGATGCCTCACTGCTGTCTCATGATCAGTTCCAATAAATTATTTAGCCAACTGAAGGAGGAGGACGACGGCAATTCCACACGACTCCACCGTCCGCATGACGGAGGATGCGGCAGGAGAGAATGTGAATGGAGTGGACAACGATGACGGCGACGACGACGACGACGAGACAAAGTGTGCACTAAATTCTCGTGTCCTCAGATTAATTTGAAGCGGAGTGTTGTATGGCATCATCATTGTCATCGTGTCCAGCGGCCACCGGAATGAATGTGTGACACCGAAAATAGTGGACACAAAACGGACGTAAGCACAGGACCAGGACACAGGCAAAAAAGTGAAAACAAAGAATGCAAATGTCACAATCAGAGTGGACAGGGGACGAGAAGAATTGCCGGCGCTGGAGATGGAGATGGAACCGGAGCCGGAGTCGGAGTCGGAGCTGGAGCTTCAGCCAGAGCCAGAATGAAATTGATGGGAATTCGAGGGAACGCGTCTATTTTTTCCTTTTCGGGGAACTGAGCCCGAGGATGACGGTCCGTGTCGGTCTGCTGACGAGAATGGAATTTATTTGATGTTTACACGCCCTAACCTGTTGGTTGTCTCTTGGCGATTGTGGGGGACTTGACGAGTGACACAAACGATGCCGAAGATGTCCTCGCAGATGTACCCATAACATTGTCAATTTTCGAGGACAATCAAGTGGACAAGTGGACATGCTTGTCTTCGAGGGCATTTGAGGTTTCTTCTGGTGGTGAGTGGAAGATTTGTGTTGCATGTCGATGACGGACGTTTTGCAGAGATTGACTTTTGACTGAATGCTTTCTTCTTGGTGCCTTAAATTTGATTGCGGACTCTGTCCACAGGCTGCTGGGCTTATCTTCTGAATTGTTGGGTAGCTGAGAAGTTGTGAGGACCTATATATGCTCTATGCAGCATTGTGAACATTATAATCAGTTAAGCGCCAACTCATGCTCTAGTTGTGATCTTGTGTGCTATTGGACATGAAGTTATGATTTTGTCCCCGGGCAAGAATTTTTTGTATTTTTCTTAAGGGACCTTATCCCCTCGATTTTGTTCCAACTTGCTTTGGCAACAGCACGGTTTTCCATAAAAATTTGTTCAAAGCGGTCAAAATGAATTTTGTAGGTGAGAAGTTGATACTGCACGAGTTGTGTGATATAGTGGGTCATTCTCTGTGATTCAGACTTTGTACACAATTTATGTTTTAATAAAAACAGGAGGCTTGTATAATCATGGAATCATGAAATCCGTACTAAATATTTAAATATTAGTTTACAGAAAAATGTTTTAGTCTTAAATTTAATTTAAAAACCAATATACAGTCGGCATCAAAAGTGAGTGTACAGCCATGGGGAAAAAGTTAATCCTCAAAACAAAACCCACCAGCAGGAGCTACGGTAGCGCACATGAAATTAAAGGCTTTAACTCATACTCCAATAAACAATAAATAATAATAATTGTTGGCGCTACAGTCCAAAGGGGGACCAGGGCCAAGCTTGCTCATCAACTACTCGTGTTGTGCGCGCTACTGTTCTCTCACGAGCAGAAGGGACCTACAGTTTTTTGCCGGTTCCCAACGGCGAAGTTTGAGAAGCCTTCTTAGGCAGTTATTACTCTTTGAGTGTTGTCAGCAGCTCGAAAGAGGTGGTGCCGTGAGAAATTCGAAAAATTGGTGTTGAGCTGGGAGTCGAACCTAGACCCTTCTGCGTGGGAGCGTCGCACACTACCCACTCCGCCACGGCTACCACAATAAACACTAAATACCATTTAAAAATAACAAAAAAAAAAAAAACGGATCGTTTCAAATGAAAATGTAACGGCATAAGTATGGCATGATAGGAACTGACAATTTGTAATTGTTTTAGAAAAAAGCGAGAAAGCGTTACTGTGGTAGGCATGCGTCCTTAAAGTGGGTTCTTTGCGCCAAAATGGAAAAAGCTTACATTAAAATACCAGGTATACCGGTATGAAGTGAGCGTCAAGATACAAATGTCTCGATAGGGAACATTTGTTGTGAACGAGCCCTTGTTTTTTTGTTTGTTTGCTATGACATCTGTGAAAAATATTTAGTATACATCAAGTCATTGACAGACAACATCATATTTTTTCATCGTGTTAAAAATGTCGAATTTTGTACCAGAAAGTGATGATTGGCGGAAAGCATTAATTTTTTGTTTTCATTTGAAGAAAAGTGCTGCAGAGTCGCATCGAATGCTTGTCGAGGCAAATGGTGATCCAACTCTATCAGAAGCAACAAGCAAAAGATGTTTCAACGGTTCACAAATAATGATTTTTATGTGAGAAATAAAGAACGTGGAAGACCACCAAATAAGTTTGAAGACGCCGAATTGCAAACGATATTGAATGGAGATGACACTTTGCGTCAAAAGCAAATGACAGCAATGTTAAATGTTGCACAACAAACAATTTCTGACCGTTTAAAAGCTATGGGAAGGATCCAAAAGGGTGGAAAATGGGTGCCACATGAATTAAAGGAAATACAGATGGAAAACCAAAAAAAAAATAAAACACTTGTGAAATTTTGTTTCAAGGACACGAAAGAAAATCGGTTTTGCATCGGATTGTTACTGGCAATGAAAAATGGATTTATTTTAAGAATCCTAAACGGAAAAAATCGTGGGTTAATCTGGGACAACCATCAACATCGACTGCAAAACCAGATCGATTCGGCAAGAAGACAATGCTGTGTGTTTGGTGGGACCAGAAAGGTGTGCTGTACCACGAGCCTCTAAAACCTGATGAAACCGTTAATGCTGATCGCTACAACAAATGATCAGATGTGGGATTTGGTTTTACGTGATCACCTTCCTTAACGGCTTTTATCACGGGGAACCTTTTTCCCAAGAGTCGTAAGTAACGCAAGACTAAACGCCTTAGTTACCCAAGTACCAAATTGGGATCATGCTTGAGGGGCAATCACCCCACCTTGGTTTGATGCGAAGCCTTCCTAAGACCTCTTCCGCTCTTTGGGTCGCAGCGCCCGTTTGAGAATGCAACTCCACACTGAGAAGGGATAGTCCCCTAACCGACTTGCCTAGTTTTGCTTAAACAATGGGCTAGACAAGTCAGCACAGTACACTATCCTCGACTCTACCCGCGATGTTAGGTGGTAAACCACAGCCACCACGAAACTCCCACAAGGGGGCCTACCGCAATGGTCAGGCTGGAACCGAAGTTCCAGGGGCCTTTGACCTCCCGTGGCACCAGAATATAGCCTCTGGTTAAGCTGTCACTACCAGTCAGGTTCCCTCTAAGCCTGGGTCTGTTAGCCGCCATCCCGCCACAGATGGTCTTTCCTCCATCAGTGTTTCCGTTGTCACTATAAATAGTGATACGGATGTGATTCTGAATCATGTGATTCATAAATCCAGTCACATCATCTGGAACAAATGATCAATTTGAACCATTCAATGCATGATCGAGAAACGCCCGGATGGGCCAGAAGACACTGCAAGGTAATTTTGCTCCATGACAATGCACCTGCACACAAAGCAAAACCGGTTCAGGATACAATCAAAAAACTTGGCTGGGAGCAGCTACATACCCCGCCGTATTCACCAGACTTGGTTCCTTCCGACTACCATTTGCTTTCATCGATGGGACACGCATTGGCTGAGCAGCACTTTGATTTTGACGAGGAGGTCTTTAGGAGGAGGTTTGCTTTAAAAGACGAACAATTTTATTGACGTGGTATTCACAAATTGCCGGAAAGTTGGTCAAAATGTGTAGAAAATTATGACCAATACTTTGAATAAAATGTTTTTACTTTCCCATTTATAAGTAGTGTTTTATTTTCAAAAAAAAAAAACATATCATTTCATACCGGTATACCTGGTAGATGTTCGATGGAACGTGGATCTTGTGAGTGACCAGAATAATCCAACTGCCCTGGTATATCGTAAAGGAGTCTTTCTCTAAGCAGACACGATGTGTGTTCAGGATAATTGTCGAGTTGGAAGATCCACGTTTTTGGAGGACCTAATTTCTGTACACTTGTTGTCGAATTCTCCCGTAAAATATTTAGGCATCCTCTTTTATTCATGCTAGAATCAATGAAAGCCGAACTTCCAACGCCAGAAGCAGCCATATAACCCCACACCTCAACCGCTCAAAAATGCAGTTGTTTGAGCCGGGAAGAGATGTGAAGAGTGACCGGACTTTGGCGGTTGGTTTTCATGATTTCTTGAGAGACAACTGGCACACAAATGTTTGTGTACCATTCAGAATTTACTCAATTGAGAGAATTGAGAATGAATTGAATTGTTCTAGTGGGACAGTTGCAACACGTCCAGTTTTTCGAAAAAAACAGGCGACCATTTGCTTGGAAGTGCTACGTGCGCGAGCATTTTTTGTTGGATTTGGCTCAATTTGAAACACCTATACAGTCGACTGCTGTTTACTTTCGCTCTCATACGTGTAAGTCTAGGATTTATCGCCTATCACGATGTCATAGACGTGTTTCGAAGCACCGCGATAGTAGTTTTGGAGCATTTTTTCGATCAATCGATACGAGCCTTTTTTGAGCGATTGGCAAATTGTGTGGGATCCAACGCGGACAAATTTTTTTGACGGTCAAATGTTCATGTAATATTGAACATATGTTGGTCCCACTAATGCCTGAGGTTGTGTCAATCTCACGATAGGTCACATGACGATCTTGTAACATCAGTTGGCGCACAGCATCAATGGTTTCCGGAACAACAACTGATTTTGGACCACCTTCACGCAATTGGTCCTTGAAGGAGCTTCAACTCCAAAAATTGAATTAAGTTCATCGATGCACTGCTGTTGAGTTAATCCACGACGAATGTTGTAAAAAATAGTCGCTCGAAAATTTTCACGATTTAATTCCAGTTTTTGGGCAAGTTGGATCGTTTAAGTTATCTTAAACAACACAAATAGCGCTCGTATGTCAAAGCGTTCTGACTACGTATAACCTTAAAAATGTCAAACTTTACGATAGAGCTGGCAGTTGCCAGATTGTAACACTAGGGTTGCCCAAACCGGAAATATAAAAGGCAATCTACGTACTTAGTGTTGCCAGCAGCTTGAAAGAGGTTGTACCGTCTCGAATGCGTGGTGCTATGTCGGAGAATCCAACTAGGAATCTTTCGCATGTGAGTGTCGCACTTTATCCACTACGCTTTGACGGCCGTATGATGAGAAACCTTTAGAATTATCATGTAACCCACAAACCTAGAATGCATATCAGATGAGAGGCAATGACTTTGTCCAGCGAAGATTAAAGGAAACCAGCATCTCACAGACAAATTCTTTTGGTTCCTTTTTATAATGTGACTTGTTCTTTTTCTTCCTCATTTTGTTCTTCTTCGTCTTCTTCTTGTTCTTCTTTTTCTTCTCTTCTTCCTCTATTTCTTGTTTGTCTTCTTTAATTTTTTCTTCTTTCTCGTTTTCCTCATCGTCTTTGCGTGACATTGTTAGTCGGAGACGACATGAGCTCCATCCACTTTGTCCTTCCATCTAGAAGAGCCTTTTACCAGCTGACTACTACTTAGCAGCACAAGTTAGGTAAGGGTCTTCCCCATTTATGAGGGAAACGCCGGGCGAAGTAGTTTTGCCTTTCCAATCGCTTCGACTTGCGAACAAAAATTTATGAAAGTCATGGAAAATCACGGAAAGGGACTGGAAACTTTAGTGACGAACATTTTGGATCTCTAAGATTGCACAGCACGCTGCCTATAAAGGTTGCTGAAGAAATCAATGACACCATCAAAGTTGAAGATAGACTCTAGAGAGGTGAAAAACAGAAGCGATTAACATGGGCTGGCGTTAAATGAAATCATCATCAATATCGAACCAGGCATAGATTTCCAAACGGCTAGAGACTAGAGCCCCCACGCAAAAACTACGCTTGCTCTGTAGGTTACTGTCTGGCCGTACAATGGACCAGTCTTCGATTCTGAGCCCTCAAATTTTGCTCTGTGCAATTGTTAGTTTGTAGTACAATCGAATGAGGAGGTCATTGGTCTCTTTCATAGAAATCAGAGCCATACATATGGGAAACGCTGATCGAAACCGAAACGAAATCCGAACCATAGAGAACAACAAAGCGCGGAATATCTTCTTCATAACAATAATAATAATCGTAAGTTGCGACAGCCCACAGGGGGACCGGACCTAGCTTGCTCACTACTCGTCTTGTGCGCGCTACTGTTCTCTCACGAGTAAAAGGGACCTACTGATTTTTGCCGACTCCGAACGGCGAGGTTTGCAAAGTTTGTTCCTGGACAGTGATTAGTCTTTGAATGGTGGCAGCAGCTCGAAAGAGGTGGTGCCGTGAAATAATCGAGGTGTTAAGGCGGGAATCGAACCTAGACCTGCTGCTTCACCAATAATGCCATCTCGTATTCGCTGTTGATCCTTTTGCCTTTCTCATGATGATGAATCCGTGCGCATTCCAAAATACGGATGTCATAACTTCGCCAGCCGAGAATCGAACCTTCTGAGTGTAAGTGTCGCACTTTACCCACTACGCCACGGCGGCCACAATATCCTCCTCTTAGGAGGACCAAAATCGGTAAAGGTGGGAGTCAGTCAACTCAATCAAAGACGCAACAGCTGGGGAGCCAGGTTGTTGAGGTTCCGGTGCACCCCGGACTATAGTTATCGAAAGAAAGTTACCAGTAATGGAAGGACAACCTACAAATGAGCCTTAGTTGAGGTCCAGTGAACTTGCAGCTAGACATATGGCTTCCAAAGGTTGTTGCAGAATATTTAATAATTCCGTCAGAAAACGTAATTGTCATTCCACGTCATTGAATATCAAAGTTCAATCAATGTTGACTAGTTTCAGAGTAAAATCAATAAATATCATCAACCATCAAGTGGAGGTGTAATTCCACCACCCACGCACACGTCCCCCGAATCAAAGCAAAGCACTGCAAAATGAATCACCTTCGCACAACAAACCCCGAACGTCCTCGTGTTATTCCCCAGAAGTAAACAGTCAAGAAATTTGCCAACTGTCCCTTGTCAGTCACCGCCAGCCATACGACAAACAACAGCTGACACACCCCGGCCCTCAAAGTCTACCCACTCCGTCCAGAGCCGGCGAGCAACCCTTTCCCCAATGCAAAACCGACCATCAGTCAACTTCAATCTAATTTACGACACCTTTCCATCAAGAACGTGTCCTCAATGAATCTCGTCGCATAAGCATGTGTGTGCGCGGCGGGAAATTGTCGTCCCGTCAGTTGTCGTTGAAATAAATTTCTATGACAATGCGGATGTGTATGATATATTGCACTACACTCACCGTGACATGATGTCGGTCGGTAAATACAGGTGGAACCCAACCGCCCGCCCCATCATCGCCATCGCCACCGTCACCGTCATCGTCATCGTCATCATCATCAGGAGCAGCACCAGCAGCAGCAGCAGTTCACTCGAATGCAAGTGCATTGCAGTGCAGTCCTTCTGCAACTCGGCTTAAGGGCGATGGCCAAAGTGGAACGCAATAACAATAATTTGTAACAAACAACCCTTCTGCACCCAAAAACCCTGCCTCCCCTTCCACCCGTGTGCCGGGAGACAAAACATGAAAATAAAATATATAATAACGAAAATATCCATAAATCCATCGGGCGGTATCTTTTATTCAACTACCGTTCGTCGGATGTGACCGAGGGGGGGGAGCATGAGACGCGCAACCCTCCGCAGGCCAGACCGAACGGCAATGGGGAGTAAAAAATTGTTTGGCCATAAATTAAGTTCTCATAACGTTATAAAATTTTACACTGACATTTCGCCATCAAACGTTGCATTCTGCAATGAGTCACTCGGCCCCCAGCCCGTGACCCCCCCTCCGAGCACTCACTCAAACTGACTGAGCTCTTGCCAATTGCACTTGTAAGTTGGCTTCCGATTTATGTGTACCTATGCGACAGTTACTCGCATGCTTCAGCCCTCTTTATCGGTGCAGTAAATTCAATTTAAGGGAGAAACTATTTGACGTCCTTGCTTTGTGCATTTCGAAAATAAGAAGAACACATTAAATGGCAGCTTTGATGGTGGCGGCGGCTATGGTCGTGGTGACGGCGGCGGTGATGAAGTTGGCTGCAGTGGAAGTCGTGTCAGGAATGCGAAGGTTGCTGACGGGGGTTGGCTGGGGATGACAAAAGTGATTTTTTCTTTTGGAGTTAGTCTATGGATTGTGAGGACTCCGGTGATGAGGTGATGTGGCTTCTCACGTGGAGATGCAGGAAGCAACGTTTTGTTTCTTTTCTTCCTAGGCATCAAGTTGCAGTCCAAAGGTTGGCACTTGTGACTAGAAACAAATTTAAGCGCGTTCATGGGACTATTCAGCTTGGCGTTTGGAAGTTGTCTTGAAGATACCACCGTTCACAGCTCAGTCGTGATGGAAGTCTATTCGGCCAAGTTCGTTTAAAGTAAATTTTTGAGGGTAACTGAGGTAACTGTTGAGAACCTTGACTCGTTTCGGTTCAATTTTGACGAGGACCCCAGTGCTGATGAGTGTAAATTGGAGTCTCGTTTAAGACCACTTTCGACGGAAGTTCGGCTGCCTGTTTTGTCCAACTCTTCAAGGTTTAAACTTCGCCTTTCGTGAGCCACTGATTCCAGATGAACTCCATTTCAGTCTGAGACTAAAGCAAATCAACTTTCGACGTAAGCTCTAACCTTATTTAAGTTTACTTCAAAATGAAGCTTGGGCCAGTTTCGAAGGACACCTTAGCTGTTCAGCAGGAGATTTAGGACGTTGATGAAAGTTCTCTTTGACATCATCATCGACAACAGCTTACATAACATACATGGTTAGAGTGCGCTTTGAGATCGGGCTTCGGATTATTTGAATGGCTGCCTTGGCCCTTTTGGATCACACCTTGAAAAGATTTTAAAGGGTTGTCCATTCTTAAACGAAGCTTGTCAATCCTTAAACGAAGCTTGAGTTTGGTTTGTTTTAAACATGGTCTCTTCTTAGGTATGGTCTTCAGCGTTGAGTTTAACTTCTTTACAGTCGACTTTAAATGGAAGTCCCGATTACGTCTGTTTTTCAGTAGAGGAAGAGCCCTTCTAAAGGTCTAGATTTGACGACAGACTGAACCTCGTTCAAGTCACCTGTGTTAACATCCGAATCGAGCTTGGTTTTTGTTCAAATCCCGTTGAGTCCGAGAATTAAGAACTGGAGCCTGATTTAAAGTCTAGACTCCATAAAACGGAATTCTGGTTCCTGTTAAGTTACGTTAAGTTGTTAAGTTAAGTTGTTCGCTGAGAATCTAAGCCTCGATTAACTTGATCTAGATTTCGACTAAGATGTTCATTCAATTGCGGGTTCATCCCGGTTTAAGGCAATATTCAATCGAAGTCCATTTCATCCTGAGCTCTATGTGAAGTCCGTGGCCGCCGTGGCGTAGTGGGTAGAGTGCGACGCTCACACGCCGAAGAGTCTAGGTTCGATCCCCAGCTCAACACCAATTTTTCGAATATTTCACGGCACCACCTCTTTCGAGCTGCTGACAACACTCAAAGAGTAATAACTGTCTAAGAAAGCTTCTGAAATTTCGCCGTTCGGAGTCGGCAAAAAACTGTAGGTCCCTTCTACTCGTAAGGGAACAGTAGCGCGCACAACACGAGTAGTTGATGAGCAAGCTAGGCCCTGGTCCTCCTGTGGACTGTAGCGCCAACAATTATTATTAAATTATTATTCTATGTGAAGTCTTCCCCAGTAGAAGCCGAAGCCGGGCTGAACTCAACTTTCTTTTGGATTTAGCTGACATGGAGTAGGAATTTTGAAGGATTCTATGTTTCTCGTTTATGTCGGTTTTAAGTCTCGTTTGCTGATTATCGAAAACAGACCCTTTTTTGATTTTAAACCTGTCTTTGGTTCAAATTCAAGACTTGTAACGATAGGCTAGGTTCCCCCTTTTATCGTAACCACACAGAGTCATACTTTTGATGAAGCTTAAGCCTAGCCATTTTAAACTGAAGCTTCAGGCTCATATAAGCCGACTTTCAAAATCTGTCCACTTGCGACGTGAGCCTCGCTTTAAGCATGTTTTTGCAGAAAGATAGACATGTGTGAGGTTATTGAAATGAGTACGCATCTTCCGTCTGTCCATTATCTTCACCTCGCCAATCCCCATTGAATTCCAGAGCAGACTGCTGCCAAGCAGCTCCACCCGGCCCCAACTGAAACACTTAATTCATTAGCAGCGTCGTATATGTAGACTAAAGCAAAAGATGGAATGGAAAGTAAGAAGGAATTGTGACAGAGCGTTGAGATGGCCAGGAAAACAAAGAAGCTTAAAATTAAAATTCCTACTGTATGTCGGATATAAATGTTCGATAAATAGGCTTTATTGTTTTTATACTTCTTCTCTACAGCTCGCTGTGCGATGTGCAGTCGCCCACTGTATCACCCGAATCTACAACGTTCTTAGCCTAGTTTGGTTGTTATTCCTGCTTGGCTTCTTTCCTAGTCTTAAGCTCTTCCTTTTATGTTTCCTCCACTTCCTCGACTAGTTTCTCCTCCTGGATTGCGTCAGGGGTTGGGTGGGTTTACCTCGGGTTTTCAGATTTTGATCTTGTTAACGAGGTATTTGACTTTATCGTTGCAGTCATCAACTGTGAGACGCAGCACCTCGTGCCTTTTCAGTTTCTTTTGAGCAGCAACTTCCGTCTTTTACAACATTGTAGTTTCTTCTATGATTTTGGACAGAGTTTGAACTTCCGCTTTGTCAAAAAGATTTTTCTCGAGGATTGAGGGCAACCCTGCCCAAACACGTTCCCGATAAGAGCCACGTCCCTTTTCAGTCCAATTATGGTGAGGCCACGATTGCTGGGAGGCTCGTTTACGACCGCTTTCGATTGAAGTTCGCCCGGCTGACTTGTCCAACTGGTCAAAAGTTTTAACTCCGTTTATTTGGAGCCACTGATAGTAGTTGAACTCCACTTCAGTCTGGGACCCACTGATGGGTGCGTTAATTTTGTTCGACTTCACTCGAAATAAAAACGAAGCCAGTTTCGAAGGATGCCTCAGCTGTTCAGTAGGAGATCTGAGACGTAAGTCCACTATGGATTAGAGTCCTCTTTATCAGCTCCTTCGGCAACAGCTTAACATTGAGATCGGCCCTCGACTTATTTTAACAGCCTTGACCCTATTGAATCACACATTGTATGGACCTTAAGGGCTTGTCAATTTTTAATCGAAGCTTGATCTCGGTTAGGGGTTATTTTACATAAGATCATTTGCTTACTTGCTTCCAGTCAGCTTTGAAAGGGTTTTCCGATAGTGTTTGTTTCTTAATAGAGGAAGAGCCCTCCTTATAGTCTAAATTTGACGCAAGTATGAAACTCGTTCAAGCCAACTTTTGATGGAAATCTTTACTTACACTCAATTCCAGCTTGAATTCTTGTTCGGAGTCCGGTTGAGTCCAAAAATTAAGAACTTGAGCCTGGTTTAATGAACGTTAATCCCAGTTTAAGGCAATTAAATTAGTTAAGGTTATTAAGCTAGTTACTCCCAAGCTCTATCCTTACAATAGGATTACGCTGACCTAGAGTGCGATACTCACACGCCGAACGTCTAAGTTGAATTCCCGAAATTTTCACGGCAACACCTCTTTCGAGCTGCTGACAACACTCAAAAAGTAATAACTGTCTAAGAAAAAGCGTCTCAAACTTGGCCGTTTCAAGTCGGCAAAAAACGATAGGTCCCTTCTATTCGTGAGAGAACTTAGCGCGCACAGCACGAGTAGTTGATGAGCAAGCTAGGCCCTGGTCCCCTGTGGACCCTCGCACCATCTAATTATTATTATTATTAAGCTGACATCGAGCCTTGGTTTCGAATTCGAAATGTTCAAGGATTCTTTGTTGCTCGTTTAAGTCGGATTTAAATATTGTTTGCCTTTTATCGGATACATACCCTACTGTGATCTTAATTCTGTTTTTGGTTAAAATCCAAGAATTGACTAGTGTGTCCTTTTCACCGTTCCCGCCTTGAGGCATACTTTTGATAAAGCTTAAGCTTCATCAAGAGCCTAAGGCATATTTCAGCCGACTTCCAAAATGTATCCACCTGCGATGTGAGCCTCTCTTTAAGCAATTTTCGCGCGTAAGCTTCAAACCTTCTAAAGTAAATTCAAGATAAACAAATACTCGGTTATTCGAGTTAGTACTCAGCTTCCGTCTGTCCACTGCCTTCACGTCGCTAATCCCCAATGAATTTCAGAACAGACTGTTGCCAAGTAACTCCAGCCGACCCAACTGTAACACTCAATTAATTAAGAGCCCTCCTCCACCCCACACACGCATGAATCTACATAAATCTTAAATATTTCAAAACTCTCTCTCCTCCACGCGCCAACAGTCCACGGCATACGCACACTGATCCTTTCTCGTTCTGTCAAAATCCTCTTATCCGATTCACTGAGCATGTCCTCGCCGTGGAATCGAAATAACTCAAAACACTCTCACTCACAGTCAGGCACTCGTCACATTGTCATGTCGACATCACAAACCTAGCGTCACCGGCATTGCTCGCCGAGTGCCGGTCGATCCCTCCTCACCCGTGTGTCGGCAAATTATTGCGATTCCGAAACCGATTTACGCTTGCCGGTGATGGGATTATCCCTCCTCCTTCTGTGCTGTGCCTATGCGTACACAGGCAATGTTTTCGACATTCCAACAAAAATGCCGCAGGACACGACCACGTTCGCCACCGCCGCCACCGCTCCTCCACCCGGAGTCTAAGCCTCCTCCTGACAGCAGTCATGCACACATGGGTGCGCGCCTTTTTGTCAACATTAACCCTTCGTAACCAATCAACTCCACTCCCGTCCGTCCGGCCGCTCTCTCGTCACCGTGCAATTCTATATACTGCGTGACAGATAAAAGTCCTGTCGTAGCATCCACCCCTGCCCCGAGTGACTCTGTGTGTCATCTTAATCCCCTGTCGTCTGCCAGTGACACTGACATCACTTTGATGGGCAACCAACACACACAACACAATCGAGATCCAAAAGAAGTCTGCTTTGGATTTGCACCGTCTTGTCGCTGTCATCTCGAGCGTCATTGTCATCGTAATCATTGTTGTCGTAGGCATCATCTGCAGAAATCGGCGCCGAGGGATGTGCTTGTGACGAGCCTGACGACTGACATGAGTGCGGTTCGTGTGCGCTTTCGAATGCCGGGTGGTGGTGTTGGTGGTTATCCTTGGATGAGTACTGACGACCAATTAGGGGTGTGAGGATGTGTCAGCACCTTGCCCACATCGACCCGGCGCTGCCATCAAAGGAATTCCACCCAAAAACGCCATCCCCACAGTCCGTCCATAAATTTCGGTTTGAGCTTGACAAGCGTCTCCTCAGATGGGCAAGTCCAACTGCGCCCTGCTTCCAATTCCGTCGGCTTTCGCCGCGACGACACTAATTTATTCCGGTGTCCCCCAGGCGGGCACATCTCATAACTCAGGTTCAGTACTTCACCCCAGCCGAATCCACGGATTTCGCAGCAACTCCGTTGTCGTGAAGCAGCTGGATCCAGAGGAATCCCACACGCCAACGAACGGCGGAATGTCAAATGCAAATCGGCCAGAACTCGCCGGAAACATAATACTTTCCCGTCAGAAGACTATTATTGCCGTGATCGTCGTCATCTCGCATCCATCAGCACCCCATTAAGATTTGACACAACAAAGCCGCTGGCCCCGCGGCTGGGCTGAGCCGGACCGCCGCGCCGCCACCCTCCGCGCGGAGCGCCTCCGGCGTAATTGATTAATTAATTCACTCGTTGAATCATTAAATTTCATTTCCGTTGCGACCTCTGTGGGGACACAAGACGACAGGGCCAGAGAGCCGCCGGCAGCGGTGTTTCGGCGAAATTCCCCAAATTCGACAGCGAGCGACGTGAATCTGTGAATTAGTTGATTGGACGCCCCACACACACACACAGAGGCGGACATCAAACGGTCACGGACGGGCGGTGAAGGTGACTTGTCCCATTGGAGTTCATTAGTCAGTGGAGCTGCGAAATTTGATTTATGGACGTCTCTGCCGGGCGCTGAAGCGCTGTCAGCTCAGGGCGTGGAGCCGGGGAAAAAATTATTCGCTAATTGTCATCAAATTTATTTCATTCACTTCACACAGTCGGGTCCGACAACGACGACAGCGGCCGGGCCACTTGAAGACGGGTGTGGCAGCGGTGGCAGTGGGCTGAGTCAGGGGTTGGCGCGCTAATGATGGTCATTTTGTAAGAACAAGGAAACGCGTTGGGCGGCGTTGAGGGATTGGATGCAGCGAAAAGGGACAGCTGACAGATGCCCGGACGCGTTGACAGATTAGGGAATGTTCGCGGAAGAAACTCAAGATGGATGCAGATGGAATTCAGCGGGCCAGTGGACCTCGGAGAGCTTGAATTAAGTTAAATTCCCTGTCCAAGAGGTCAGATGGCATTGATATGGGCCCGGGTCGGAGTCAATGCTTTAAACATTTCTGTGAACAAGCTGCTGGATAGGATTTGACTTTCCAAATCTGAGGACGGCTTACTTTAAGCGAAGATGGGGTAACTCAAAAGTTTTGCAACTGAAGCTTATAAGTCGTGGTTACAAATGCAGCTTGAACCTTTTGTTAGCAAGAAACTGTTAGTCCAAGCAGGACTGCTTGTTAAGATTAGGTTTAATCAGTTGGTAGGTGGGTAGGTGCGCGCTCAAACGTCCCTCACTCTAGTCACGGGGGTGAATAACCCGATGGGCTCTGTAAGTCGATCTCATCAATGTCCACCTCTTGCCGTACATCTGTGTTAGGGAGAGTGCGATGCCCTCTTTCGGCGGAGTTCTAAATCGGGGAATAACGCCTCTGTTAGGAAAGATTGACAAACTTTGGAAGAACGCCTCTGTAAGAGAATAACGCCTCTGTTAGAGATGGTTGACAAAGTTTAGAAAAACTTCACCACTGGCCTATCGAGGTGTTTACACCTAATTTTCAAGACAAAGTAGTTAAATTAAGTTTACTTGGCTAAAGTAGAAGTCAATGCCCAGGCTGCAAGCCAGGTTTATAGGTCAAACTCGATATCATACCCAAGTCAAGATTAAGCGCTTGCGAAATTCCACCAATTCCATTCCCTGGGGGCAAACTGTATAAAGAAAGACTTGCTCCAAGTCAAGTTTGCTTCTATGGTAGTATACAAACTAAGTTCCAAGTCAGAGTTTGAGGAATAGAAGTCAAGCCAAACCAATGAAATAAGTTCGAAGCAGGGTTAAAGAATCTACATCCAATGGCAAGGCTAAGGTTGCAAGCTATAAGGAACCGTAGGAAGAACAGGGTATCACACCACAACAGGCTCGGCATAAAAGCCTCAGTTTTGTTGTTTTCTAAGGTTCAAAATAGAATTTTGGATCGACATAACAAATCTGAGTTGTGACTTGTGTTACAAGCCAAACTCTAGTTCTTCTTCTTCTTCTTCTTCTTCTTCTTCTTCTTCTTCTTCTTCTTCTTCTTCTTCTTTTTCTTCTTCTTCTTCTTCTTCTTCTTCTTCTTCTTCTGCTTATTCTTCTTCTTCTTCTTCTTCTTCTTCTGCTTATTCTTCTTCTTCTTCTTCTTCTTCTTATGGTGCTACAGTCCGGGGTGGATTTGGGCCTCAACCAACATGCCTCAACGAACATGTGTCAACCCAGATGCCTCCAATTGGGCACTCCAAGTTAGTTGAGCTCTTTCTTCACTTATATGCGCCACCTTAGCCCGGGCCGTCCTCTGTTGCATTGTCCGAATGGCTCAGATTCGAAGACTTTTATGGCAGTGATGTCCTTCCTCCTCTTCTAGTTGTGGCGCTACAGTCCGGGCTGGACCTGGGCCTTAACCAACATGCCTGTCCAGCCAGCATGATCTTTCGCTACCTGCCTTCAGTTGCGAAGTCCAAGTTGGTTGAAGTCCTTCTCCACTTGCGTGCGCCACCTTAGCTTAGGCCGTCCTATGTTGCTTGTCCCATTAGCTCAGACTGAAAGACTTTTCGGCAATGGTTTCCAGACGTTCTACATAACCTAGTCATCTTAAGCGTTGTAGCCGAAGACGCTTTTCCAGTCGCATGTCGCCGTACAGCCCATAGAGTTCGTCGTTAAGTCTTCTGCTCCAGATGCCATCAAAACAAACATGCAAATCTTTTCTCTCGAAAATACTAAGGGCTCCCACATCCGCTTAGAATAACTTCCAGTTTTCCGCGCCATAGAGTTGAACTCGGATGATTAAGCTGTGATTGTGGTGATTTTACGGTTGAAATCGGTACTGGTGTTAGTGTCCCTATTCGCCGCGGAACTGAGGTAGACGAAGTCCTTGACTACCTCGAAGATTCTGTTTCCGAGTTTGATGCTTTGTCCGACGGCAGCATGTACTTCGTTTTGCTCTCATTAACCACTAGACCTATTTTAGCCGCTTCCACTTCCATCCAGTCACATCAATGTCGTCAGTGTAAGATAACAAATGAGCTGACTCTTGGAAGATCGTCTTTAACATAATTTTCGAGAAGATCGTGCGTTACACACAAGGCCCTCAATAAACCCCCCCCCCCGACGACATTTTAAACTTTATTATCGGCTCCTGCTGGTTTTAGGTTCTTCCCAAATGGTGTGGTAGCACAATGGTCGTGTATGGGACTAATTGTATTCATCCGCCTTCTTAACCTAGGTAGGTAGGTAATTACACACAAGGCTCTCGTTACCGGGTTAAAAAACGGTTTCAGAGGTCTGTGTGATTTTAGTTTAAGCTTCCGATTCAGGTCATATCTTAAAAACCGCAGCTTCATCCCAGAATTTCACTTAAAGATCAAGATCAGCCCTTGGTTGTAGGACAGTTTCTAGCTAATGAGCCAAGGAGCGAGAATGTGAGCTTAACGTCAAGGCGACAAAGTTCCCTTGCAGTCGAAAACCAATTCCGCAAGCCAGGCGCAGCTCTCAGACAGACAACGAAGGCTATGTTTAAATCCAAAGGTGTCAAGTTAGTTCTGAAGACAAGTTAACTGGCAGGTAAATAGGACATAACCTTAAATTTGAGGCTACAAGCCAGGACGCTTGTATGTCAACTCCAAGTAAGATACACAGACTTAACCTGTGAGCTGAGAAAAGTGCGTTTATAACAGACTAAAGCCAACATCCCAAGGAGCCATCCCGAGCTCCTAAGTCGCAAACTGAAGCCTAAGTTGAAAGTCCAGATGTCGAAGCTAAGAGAACCAACAAGGCGCTGGAAATTCGGCAGGTAATATCTCATCTCTAAGTTAAAACCACGGACTTAACCTACAAACCGAAATATGAGGTTTAAGTCAATCTTACATGTCTTAGTTGTTAATGAAGAATAAAGGCTTAAGGTACAAAACTTTTGACCAAAGGATACTGGGTTTAGTTAGAGACAAGATTCTCAGTTCCGCCTCTATCCAATCGGCCTCCGTGTAAAACCAAGGCTTAAGAATTTTGTTGTAAGCCCAAGTCTTGATTAAGGCACATGTTTGACGTGTGAGTTATTAGGCGAGATTAAAAATCTGAGTTCAAGTACAAGGTAGCAGGCTCAGGTTACAATTCAAAGTTGCAATTGTTGTGGGTTGGAACTACATTAGACTTAGGACAGAGAAATTGGGTCTTAAGGCTCATCTTGAGACTCCGAACATTTAAGTGGACGCCAAGCAGAAAGTTTGCTAAAACAGAAAGTTTGCGTTTCATCCAAACCATAACCTATTTTTTGGAAAGCGGGTTTAAGAATGTTATAGCGCAGAATAAAATTTTAAGCCTTAGTTTACAGCTCAGCTCTACTTGGCTTGAATTGTTCTCTTTCTCTGTTTCCTTCTCCCCCTTTTCTAACTATCATTGCCATTTTCTCTGTAGCCCTTTTTCTCAAACTTTCAGTTACTCACTGCTATCGTGAATAGCACTCAAGGTATGTCTCGCCGCAGTCTTTTTACATTTTAGCCTAAGTTGTGACTTCCTGTCCTCTATTGACACGCGCTTCATTTTCTCACTCATTGTCTAGTGATAAAGTGAGCAGGCGTCTTAACTTTGACACAGAAGGGAAGCCAATACCTTACAACTCATCTCAGCACATTCAGAAAACACCATGGGCACGAAGGGCAGCAGAGGGCTTAACGAACATGCACCGATCAGCAGACACGAGGAAAATCTAATGCCACCCGTGAGCCCTTTCTGCAGTTCGCACAGCGAAACACAAACACTCAAGAGTCTCTCGCAGACTTCCCAGCTGAGATAAGATCAGCTGCCAACCGCCTCTGCATTGGGAGGGCGTCAATGCAAAGGCACGAGTGGTACCCGCTGAATGCTGGTGCATGCGGCGACACACAGGCGGCAGCACGCAATGGGTGCGAACTTGTGCGCAAATTTTACTTTTTATTTCCACCTGTTGGCGGGGGATGGCATCACAGACGACGGTGTGATGGAACTGACACGGGAAGTGTGGAATTTCTTGGTGCCGGGTAGGATGGATTGAAGTGGAAGATTTCCCTGGCTGATTGTTACATTTTTCTAACTGAGAGGAGGCTACTTGGAATCGTTTGGGAAACTCGAGAACTGTGACATGACGACTGGGTCTGATAAAAATATTAAACTGCGCGACTTCTCCTGGGGAGTTGGGAAAGTGACCAGTTTGTGATTCGGAAGCACATCGCCTGAAAGAGCTCGTTTTCTGGTAGGAAGCAGATTTTTAATCGCCTTCTGCCTCTCGCAACAAACTCTGTCAGGCCAGTGGACGTCTGAGACCTCTGCGGGCTTCTTCTGCTCATTCTTGACTCCTTCGTTAAGTTCCCCAACTTGTGTCTAAGTTATGACCTCCATAGGCGCACCTTTGACAGGGATTGCCTCAAGACACACAGCACTTCATCCGCTTATTCAGTTCTCCCCTCAGCTTCCGACTGGTCTTCCACCATCCAAAACTGGCACAATTCACAGAAGCCCACCCACATACGGGTCATAATTTGCGCACAAAGCAGCTGCAAGCGCCGCACTCGCGTTTGATGTAGAGGAGGTGCTCTCTTCCTGCCTGCGACTGACCAGCGAATAAAGGCAGCAATAATCCACAACTCATCCGCCAGTCTTTGAAGTCCAGGCGAGGATTGTCACCGTGAATCTGCTCCCCATCACTTTCCTCATTGCGTGTCAATTAGCGCGTGCACACCCATTTGCCGCGGGTGCGTCTTAATCACAACGCGGCGCAGCACACTTCCTGCGTCGCAGTCAAATGTTTACAATTTACTCGCTGCGAGGCGGGCGCACTTAATTTTTACTAACTTGACACAGTTTGTCCCACATCGTGGCGCATCAAAATGATCTGTGCCCACAGTGTGGACAGCGGTAAATACACTTTTCGAGTCGGGAACATTTATTTCGCATAAATTCGCTCGCAATGAAGCGCCCCATCTATTGGCAGGATGCAGCAGCGTCTGGTACCTCTTTGGCACCAGATTTCCGCCACCAGTGTGTGCGCGGGAAGATGCACGGAGTTGGGGGCGAGCAATGCGCGTGAATCTGGTTGTATACATCTGTCTGTCAGTCAATCTCGCCCGCGTCGTGGTCGTCGTCGTCTTCTTGGTTATCTTGTATTTCGGGTGGCGCACATAGTCCGCCGCATCGCACACTCAGGAGGGATGAGATGCAGTTTCTGCGTGGATTCCCCCACATTTCTTGTTTTCGCCGTGCGCTCGTTTGGACCAGTTCCGACAGTCGCGTCGACAGACGATAGACATCGATTGTAATAATTTTCAAATCGCAACTGCATCGTTGGGCGATGAATTTATACACACACTTAATAATTGAAAAGGAAACACCGATCTCCGTGGAATGCGCTCAATAAATTGCTGACTGGTGTGGCGCAACTGCAACTGCGTGTGGAACTGCGGATGTCAGTGTCTAGGTGCTGGAGCTCATACTGCTCACACTGCTTACACTGGCGCTAGCGGTAATGAGGTGAGAAAATCTATTGTGGAGGCTCCAGCCTCCTCGGGAGCCATGCCACTCGACCGAAAGGATGTTTATGGATGCGAGTTGACAGTTGGAATTTTTATAAAATTATTTTTACGTGATTTTCTTGTTATTTGCGTGACGTGGCGCCGAGTGTAAACGACGCTGGCTGGTGTGTCAGCACATGTGAATGGAGTTTTACATGCAAAGTGCGCGGGTTCTTTTGGGGGTCGAGGAAGGCGAACGGTGGAGGGGAACTTGGATCGAAGTGCAACCTGTTGCTTGCAGGATGGTGTCAAGTGCCATTTGGTATAAGAGTTGGTGAGGTGATGAGGCATTGGTTGGTGATATCTAAGCTGTTCAAACTGAGAACACTTTTCTTTTTTAAGTAGACTGGTGTCACAAAAGCTATACATTTACGGAGAGATTAGGAGCAACTTAATGGGTCACCTTTAAGTACTTTGAAGAAAGCAAGATGATGATAATGATGATGATGATGACGTTCCGCTAAGACAGCGCTATCTTAGGAAGATATTTGTGGTCGAAATATTTGATCGACTCTGAAGACTGAAGTTTCCAATTTAGGCCAATGCCGTGGAACCTGATTTACTAATAATTGTTGGCGCTACAGTCCACAGGGGGGCCAGAGCCTAGCTTGCTCATCAACTTCTCGTGTTGTGCGCGCTACTGTTCTCTCACGAGTAGAAGGGACCTACAGTTTTTTCCCGACTCCGACCGGCGAAGTTTGACAAGCTTTCTTAGACAGTTACTACTCTTTGAGTGTTGTCAACAGCTCGAAAGAGGTGGTGCCGTAAAAAATTCGAAAAATTGGTGTCGAGCTGGGAGTCGTACCTAGACCCTTCGGCGTGTGAGCGTCGCACTCTACCCACTACGCCACGGCGACCACCTGATGAAATGGCAAATCAGAAATGTACAGTGAAGGTTGTATGGTAAAAAGACTACTTTTTGTATTTCGGGATTGGGCAATCCTAGTGGTGCAATCTAGGCTCTGCCAGCTCTATCGAAAAGTTTGACATTTTTGAGGTTATACGTACACAGAACACTTTGACATACGAGCGCTATTTGTGTTGTTTACAGTAATTTACAAGATTCATCTCGCCCAAAAACTGGATTTAAATTGTGAAATTTTTCGTGCGATTATTCTATACAACTTTCGACGTGGATTAACTCAACAACAGTGCTTCGATGATCTTTATTCAATTTTTGGCGATGAAGTTCCATCAAGGACCAGTGTTTATCGATGGTATGGTGAATTTAACCGAGGTCGTTGTTCAGTCCAAGACGAATTTCGTGAAGGTGCTCCAAAATCAGTTGTTGTTCCAGAAAGCATTGATGCTGTGCGCCAACTGATATTGCAAGATCTTCATGTGACCTATCGTGAGATTGAGACAACCTCAGACATTAGTGGGACAAGCATACATTCAATATTGCATGAACATGTGACCGTCAAAAAATTTGTTCACGTTGGATCCCACACAACTTGTCAATCGATAAAAAAAAGGCTCGTGTCGATTGGTCGAAATAAATGCTCGAAAACTACGATCGCGGTGCTTCGAAACACGCCTATGACATCGCGACAGGCGGTGAATCTTAGATTTATGCGTATGAGCCCGAAAGTAAACAGCAGTCGACAGTATGGGTGTTTCAAATTGAGCCAAATCCAACAAAAGTTACTCGCGCACGAAGCACTTTCAAGCAAAATGTCGGGAAAACTGGACATGTCGCAACCGCGCCACTAGAATTCAGATCAGTCAATTCTGAGTTGTACACAACCATTTGTTTGGCAGTTGTCTTCCAAGAAATCAGGAAAAACAACCGCCGAAGACGGAACACTCTTCACCACGACAATGCGAGCTCTCACACATTGGCTCAAAGAACTGCATTTTTGAGCAATCAGAACATCGATTTACTGAGTCATCTGCCGCACAGTCCTGACTTGGCACCGAATGCCTTCTTTTTATTCCCGTACGTAACAAATAAAATGAGAGGTCAACGTTTTTCGACACCCGAAGAAGCGGTTGATGAGTTCGGAATGCATGTTTTGGAGATACCTCAATCAGAGTGGCAAAAGTGCTTCGACAATTGATTTAAACGCATGCAAAAGTGTATAGATCTGAATGGGGAGTATTTTGAAAAACCATAAAGCTATTTTTGATGAATAATATTTGGTTTTGTTCTCAAATAAATATAAAAGGCAACCCTCGTATTAGTGTGGTGCGGTCAAGTCGTAGCGATATGAAACTCTTGCGGATAACCAAACACCACTGAAACCTAAGACTTCAATCAGGAATCTGATCTGTGTGTCGATCCAGCACTCGTTAGGCTACAAAAGTGTTGCCTGTGAAAGCAGTTACCCATATCAGTAAAAAATAAAAAATCCACTATGAAGAACTTATGCGCTTTTACTAAGGAACTGGTGCGTCTATTGAACTAATTTCAATCAATTTGATAGAAGAAGTGGAAATAAGGTCGCTGTGTCATACAGTCCGCCGAACAGGATTGTACAACAGATCTTTAGTGCCCAAACTCAACGAAGAGAAAGGCTTTCGCTCAGAGCCGTGATCATTGATTTCTCTCTATGGCAGCCGAAGTATGAATAGCGTTGATTGTTGTAAGTCCTTTGTTTTACTTGAATGAGGACCGCGCATCCTTCTTTTGCACTGAAAGAGTCTTTGGAGTAACGATGGCTAGTTTTGCAGCGATTTTGACGGTTACATATAATCGTCTGTATTTCCATAGGTAGGTTCGATATTCGACAGGTTTCAAATGTAGTCAACACTAACGAAGACAGGGAGTTGCGATTCTGTGCAATGACTCTCGAAATTTTAAATTGCTAAGAACAGCAAACGACGCAATATCTACTAAAGTTTTCCCCTCATTTATAAGCTTCTTCTTCTTCTTCTTCTTCTTGTGGCGCTACAGTCCGGGGTGGACCTGGGCCTCAACCAACATGCCTCTCCAGCCAGTACGATCTTTCGCCAGCTGTCTCCAGTTGCGCACTCCAAGTTGGTTGAGGTCCTTCTCCACTTGTGTGCGCCACTTTAGTCTAGGTCGTCCTCTGTTGCGTTGTCCCAATGGCTCGGATTCAAAGACTTTTCGGGTCGGAGCAGTGGTGTCCATACGCTCTACATGGCCTAGCCATCTTAAGCGTTGTATCCGTAGACGCTTAACCAGGCGCATGTCGCTGTACAGCCTCATTTATAAGCACTCATAATTAATAATAATAATTGTTGGCGCGACAGTCCACATCATCAACTCATCAACTTCTCGTGTTGTGCGCGCTACCGTTCTGTCACGAGTAGAAGGGACCTACAGTTTTTTGCCGACTCCAAACGGCGAAGTTTGAGAAGTTTTCTTAGACAGTTATTACTCTTTGAGTGTTGTCAGCAACTCGGAAGAGGTGGTGCCAGGAAAAATTCGAGGTTTTCAGCCGGGAATCGAACCTAGACCCTTCGCCGTGTTAGGGTCGCACTCTACCCACTGCGACACGAGGGCCACATTTAAAATCATTCGAAGTTACTTATTCAAAGCTCGCAAGTTTTTCAAATTAAATGTCAAACTTGGCGTTCCGTGACCATCGCCTTGACGTTGCGATTTACCTGCATTGCCACATTAACAATTCAGCGTCAGAGATTGACTTTCACTCCAGGGTTTCGCTAAACAATCCTCCAGCACCAATGGGTCAAAAAAGTGCGAGCAGTAAAAAAGAAATCGCTAGCCCTTCGGTGCAAAAACTGAAATCAATCACTCTCACGATGTCCTCGATATATGGACATATGTATCATCATTTTGGCGAATTTCGCTAGGACATCTTAGCCCATCCAAGGTGCCACATGAACTTTAATCGTTGAACAATTTGAACTTAACCAAATGGTTGTTTACCTTTGTATTCTACACATTTCCACAAACTTTCTGGCGATTTGTGAATACCACGCCAATAAAATTGTTCGTCTTTTAAGGCAAACCAAACAGACACCCAATTTTCAACCTCCTCGTAGGAATCAAAGTGCTGCTCAGCCAATGCGTGTCCCATCGATGAAAACAAATGGTAGTCGGAAGGAGCCAAGTCTGGTGAATACGGCGGGTGGGGTAGCTGCTCCCAGCCAAGTATTTTGATTTTATCTTGAACCGGTGTTGCTTTGTGTGCAGGTGCATTGTCGTAGAGCAAAATTAGCTTTCCGTGTCTTCTGGCACATTCTGGTCGTTTCTCGATCAATGTATGGTTCAAATTGACCGCATAAGCGTTGCAGCGGGATTATTGTTATCATACGAGATGGAGTGCACAAAGTCCAATATGACCAAGAACCACTTCTTTTCAGTTGAAAAAGAATTTTGATTGTGCATCCCATGATGTTGCACCAGCATAACACCGCCAGATTGTGCTTTGTCTGTACCTGAGAGTGTACATTCATCCAGGAGATCCACTTTTGAAGAGGTATTCCCACTCACTGTCACCACGTATCGCTACTAGACTCCGACGTGTAGCCAGCAGTCTCACAAATGTACTCTGGCTTGTTTCGGAATGCAAAGTTTGTCTCACACACTTCTCCGTTTGGCAGGAGCTGGAAGCCACGAGCCACTTAATTTCCATCAACATCTTGCGGACAGTGAGAGCCTCTGATGGGGTTTTCAGACTGACATTTGACTTTTGATAACATCTCTCCGATGAGCTAGAGGCTGAAGAAAGCCAGCTAGCTTTCCATTGCAACGCACGTCTTTTTAAAGAATTTAAAAGCCCCACATGACACCTTTCAGCACTAGCGAGTGCTCGCCACGCTAATCCATTCATCAGTTTAGGGACTTCTCAGCCGTTTGAATCCTGCACCGGATATAGCAAGGAGTTACCGTGTGGTTTCTTCACTTTGGCACTGGAAATGAGAGAAGCGGTCAGCTGTAGACATAGAAACCTCCATCTTCTTCAAGACAGGGCATCCGATTACGAGAAAGTTTTCTTTGTGTCCATTGTGTCCTTTTTGGAAACAGCTCTTGTTACTTCTTGATGACATCATGTCCCTCTTGGACTCATTTGGCGTCTGACTTATTTATGCTGCTTCTGTTTTAAAACCAACAACTCCTCATCTTCGACTGCGTTAGACATTTCTGATTGTCAGGCACCTAGTGATCTTCCCATCGTGTACCTACATACCGACTTATTCATCTTTTGTCCAAGCTTTCTAAGGCCATGGAAACGCTGATAAACCTTTAGATTATGTAATAAGCTCAATTTTGGAAGTTTCTTAATGACCGGCAGTACGGTTTTCGCAGCAGCAGGTCCACTGGAGATCTGGCGGCATATCTGACCGAAAATTGGAAGCAACCTTTCCATAATGTAGGAAAAAACAGGATGGCTGCGCTTGATACTTCAAAGGCATTTGACAGAATCTGGCTTCAAGCTCTCTAATCGAAAAAGCGTGCTTTCGGTGTCCATGAGTCCTTTCTTTAACGGTTTAGAGCATTAAATTCAAGTTTCATGGGATGGGCTAAGGCTTGATGTTAACCATATTAAAGCTAGTATCCCCCAGGACTCCGCTTTGTCTACGACACTCTTTTTTATTTTTATAAGTGATCTCTTGTCTGTCACTTCCAATCCAATTCACTCCTTCGTTGAGGTCAGAACCCTAGACTTTATATTCATTTCTTGGCTCTCGCCCCTCCTCGGTCATAAACTTGGAACTGCAGTGCATGTTAAGCTCACTTAAAACAGATCTTTAAAGCATAGTCGATTGCATAGGATGGCGCGACAGTCCAGGGCCTAGCTTGCACATCAACTGCTCGTGTTGTGCGCGCTACTGTTCTCTCACGAGTAGAGGGGACCTACAGTTTTTGCCAACTCCGAACGGTGAAGTTTGAGTAGCTTTCTTAGACAGTTATTACTCTTTGAGTGTTGTCAGCAGCTCGAAAGAGGTGGTGCCGTGAAAAATTCGAAAAACTGGAGTTGGGCTGGGAATCGAACCTAGACTCTTCGGCTAGTGAGTGTCGCACTTCACCCACTATGCCACGGCGGCCACAGGTAGAAAGGATAGAGTGGAATTTAATGTTGCCTACTGTCACTTAAGCTTCCCAAAATAGCATTCATCAGTCACTATCCATGAGTGGGTTTTGCGTTTCTAAAACTGAAAGGCTTCGATCGGAATTTGTGGCTTTTGGGAGCTAAATTTCTTAAGTCAGTGGCTGCATATCCTGTACCTCATCTGTGAGTTGTAACAAATTATTCCGTACACACATCACTCAGCCCTTTCGCAAATACGTGCCAGTGTCCCAATCCCCGATTCCAAACGTTCGGTCGACGCCTCCTTGTGTAACATTTCTCTTGTGTGCACAATGGTTGGGCTGCTCAAAAAATGTTTCAATCATGCATCACCGTCTTAACAGCCTGCCACTCTGATGTATGCGAAGGAACAAGTTTAGTCACCGTTTCCTTAATTCAGAGCACCCTTGCCTTAAAGCTAAAATATGCTTCCAACTTCGGGGAGCTAGGTGTCCGATTCCCGATTCCATCTGCATTGCACTCACCCGACGTACATACAGTGCCCACCGATCACAATTAATTTCCGATAACCGATCCACTTGCCAGCACGCATGATGAAGGCGCCTTGCACTCCCCATACCAAGCCACAACAACACCAAAAACACTCAACGTCTTGTTAGTGTCCATCTCTGGCGGTGTAACCTTCGCGACAATCACAAAACACACGCTGCACACGAACACAACAGACACTCTCGCACAATGCGACGACTGAAGCGCGGCATTCCCCCTCCAGATTTATGGTAGCCAGTAGGAATCTATGTACCGCTCAGTCTGAATGAAGTTTAACACAGTTTCCTCCTTAGGCCACTTGTGTGTTGCATGCCAGCGTTCGGTTCTCGTTGAGAAGTTCAAGTATTTTGCCAGCACAGCCAACGGAGCCTCGCTTAGGCTCATGATCCATGCTACACACACTTCATATGCTTCCTTTCATGTTCATCCTCAGGCAGTGGCTCACCCCCCCTGCAGCGTCACCAGTCGCGAGATGAAGGCTAACACCTCACAGTGCACAGAACTGCCCCTGGGGATGCGCGCAAAGAACCTGACCACTTGGGGTCGACGCTATTTGACACTTTTCTGCACGAGTGTGTGTGTGTGTGACGTTTAAAGTGATCTTGTTGTCGGCTACACACACAGGCGCGCACACGGGAACAGCGCGCATCGGACATGTTGACGGTTAGTGCTGCACAAGCGCGCAGGAAGATGCCTAACGTCTTGTTTACCACAACGCATGGACATAATGGTAATTGCTTTAATTTGATATCGTGGGGAAGATTACGACTCGTATAACGGTTATGTCTAATCTGCCAGATGCCCCCGTCAGCCAAGCAACGGGGTCTTACTTTATGGAGGCCAACTGATTGGGGGAATAAATCTTGGCCCGTTGGTGGAGCAGCAGAAGGATCCGTTGTGTATGAAGCAGAAGGATGAACACAGTGGGAGATACTTTGTTGCGCGAGGTCGTTGCGGTGATGGCGGTGACGCTGTGTTTGACCTTCAGATGCAAGTCTGCCGCGTTTGGAGTTTGGTGACAATGTTCCTCGATGGTGGCGGGTAACCTGAACTCAGACAAGGAATGTGGGAATTCCAGGACATTGGGGAATAAAAATGAGAAAGTGGAGAATTAGAAAAGCTCACTCGGACTCAAAGGCGATCTCCACCAAGGATGTCGCACTTTGTCGTCACATAAGAAGACAATGTTCCTCTGTGGTGGCCGAGAGTGAGATCTGGATTGCACTGGTGAAACGGGTAACTTGTCAGAATGGAAATATGGGGAAAGACAACGATTTAGTGACTAGCTGCTGTTATTTAGACCACGAAGATAGAGGAACTTGTGGAATGAACCCATAAATTTAAAAAGGCAACGTTTCGCTGTAGCCTTTATCAGGGAGCTACTCTCGAGTAAGCAAAACCTGACAGGCAGCTCATTCAAATGGACCACGCCATCAAATGAACTATGAACAAGATAATTCCTATGCTGACAGCCAACACTGCTGGAGACATCTACCGGAGTGCGGAGATAGACGCACTTTATGTGCAAAAAAGTAGAACATCGTAAAAGCTACAACTTTTGTATGACGGCTAACAGATCCTTTTTCTTCTTTTGCTTGTGCCGCCACAGTCTGCACAGGCCGCATCAAAATTGGTTGAGGTCCTTCTTCACATGTGTGTACCATCTAAGTCTGCGCATTCCTCTGTTGCGTAAGTCCTCTGCTTTCCACAATGCGACTTTCGATGGTATGTGTAACGCGGCCAGGAATTACGGCGTAGAGGAATCATTGGTGTTGTGGATAAGAGCAATGCTAATGAACAGGACTATAATCGCGGAGGCGGAGTGTGACAAGTTTGTAATGTCGGCGGTTAACAGGAACTGCCCCCAAGGCGGGGTCCTGTCTCCCCTCATATGGTGTATGCTGGTCGATTCTCTGCTTTCCGTTTTGAATAGTTCTATCACCTTTGCCCTAGCTTATGCAGACGATGTAGCCGTACTGGTTACCGGACCATGCCTTGCGGCGGTCAGCGCACGCGGGCAGGCGGCTTTTGACATGAGCGATAGCTGGTGTACCAGGAATGGGCTTTCAGTCAACCTTCTTAAAACTGAGGTTGTTCTCGAGAAGTAGGAATATGACTGGTTTGACTCAACTTTTACTTAAAGGCGTCAATATCCCACTTTCCAATGAGCCCAAATATCTAGGTTTTATCCTGGACATTAAACTTCTTTGGAAAAGACACATTGAGACAAAAACCTCCAAGGCGCTGTCAGTCTTCTGGCAATGCAAGGGAGTTTTTGGCAAAACCTGGGGTCTATCACCCAAAAAATCCGTTTGGATCTACACGGCAATGATAAGATCACTTCTCTCTTATGCATGAGTCGTTTGGTGGAACAAGCTTTTGCGCAAATACGTGACTGCTGCTTTCACCAAGCTTCACAGAACAGTTTGTCTCGGCTGGACAGGGTTTTTTCCCAGCACTGCTGGGTCTGCTCTTGATGCTCTGATCTCCCCCTGTCAACAACACATCACAGGGTGCATACTTAAGGCCATCTCAAGAATACAAAGAAATGGTATTTGGTTCCACTAATACAGGAGCTTTGATGAACTCGCACACCGCATCTCCTACTCTCATGGACATGCCGTCTGAAGCGAGGTCGCCAATAATACAGTTGCGACCCTTATGCAAAGTCGACTTTCTCCGTGTTCTGGACTGGCCGTGGCCAGATACTGAACCGGGAAAGGAATGTAGTCGGATTTTCACGGACGGCTCCAAGACAACGGAAGGTCCTGGAGCTGGGGCCTTCGTGGAAAACGACAACATAAGACTTCACGCCTCCTTAAATAATTTCGTGTAGGCTTCGACCTGGAAGACCGTCGCGAAATTACCTAAGAAGGCGTGAAGTCTGATGTTGTCGTTTTCCACGAAGGCCCCAGCTCCAGAACCCTCCGTTGTCTTGCAGCCGTCCGTGATGGACATCAACTATGTTATGAAGAATAGATGGAAGGGAAGAAGTATCTGAGTCTGCAGCGACAGTCAAGCTGTGCTCAAAGCCTTACTCAACCCTTACTCAACACCACTTCCAAGATGGTTCAAGAATGCAAGTCTTCCATTAATTTGGTCGGCAGGCTGAATTCGCTAAGACTTGTGTGGGTCCCGAGTCATCACGGTGAACTAGCTAGTCTTGGTTCAGCAGAGGCATTCGTAGAGCCCGAAACCACCTTGGGATTACCAGCTTACCTGGTCATGGCCTCTGTCGATGGTTGGGTCTCTCTACAGCACAACCAGAGATGGCGTGACTCTCCAGGATGCAGGGTGACCAAGAGTATGCTCCCAAACGTCAGCAAGAAATCCGCGTCTTTTCTGCTATCTCAAGACAGAAACGAGTGCAAACGACTTGTCGGCGTACTAAAGGGACACTTTACCTTCGCTATGCACCTAAGTCGGCTTGGGCTTACTGATGTCACACTCTGCGACGCCTGTGGAGAATGTGAAGACACTTCAAAGCACTTTCTCTGTCAGTCTCCTGCTTTCGCTCGTATCAGGCTGCGGTTATTTGGCGCTGATGGGATGGTGGGAACTGAAAACCTAAGTTCTATATCACAGAAGAGCATCTTGGTTTTTCTTCTAAATCAAATGAAGGTTCCTGTCTGATAGTACAATGGACCAGAATTTAAGTCTGAGTGCTCCAGCGTAGTTCATCCCAACCTCCAACACAAAAAAAAAAAAAGTCCTCTGTTGCCATAAAGCAGGACTGGGATGATCAAGCTGTTATATAAAGCAAGCTTAGTCCTTCGAGAGAGTCAACTTGACCAGTTGGCAGCTTGCCTTGTTGAGCGCGATCAACGACGTAAACTCTTGTGGACAGACCCATGCCAGCTTTTCCCAGCTTACATAGCGTTAAAATAGGAGTTGAATTGATAAGAGTTCATAAAAAGCGTGCACTATGGCCTATTACTTGTATTGTACATGTGACGCATACAAAAATCGTGCACGGGCGTACCTGTTACGGATATAAATTTGCTTAGAGAAGCCCCTTAAAGATCGCTGTTCACTCAAATAAAATCAGTTTTAAGTGTTTTTGTCTGAATTTGCGGATAGAAAAAAAAAACAGTTCTCCAAATCAATGTGCAGTATCGCAATATCTCTTCACATATGGGCTGCATTTTAGAAGCAATCGCTCACCCTACGGCTGTCCCCGCCTCGAGACGGAATGTGAGGTCACCAGGAATGCCTTCCCCGCTAATCGATGAACCTCAAAAGCCTGTCAATCAAGAGGCCTCCGCCACAGCTCGCTTTCAATCAGAAACCACGATTCCCTGGACATGGTGTCCATTTAAATTATGAAAGAGCACAGTGCGGACACGGCAGGCAAAAACAGCAAAAAAACATAGAAAATAAAATAACAGCTCCCGTGTCACTTGGTTACTTTATTTTTAACTCCTGAAAGCATTAAAAAACCCCACCACCACCTCCGCCACCAGGAGCAGTCATCCTCTCCCGTCTGTCCCCCGTACGCCGGTAAAACTTTCCGTCGTAAACGAGAGAGAGAAAGTTTGTTTTGGGAAGAAAAACCGCAACCCACATGTCCACAGATTTTCCGCCCACACGGCGGCACTGACCACCGCTGAGAGTGGAGGCGGAATGAGCGAAAGCTGAGGCCACCTTCAAACTCAACTCTTAGCAGTGAACTTTCATAATAAAGATCGACAAGCTGTCCGAGCCGATGTCCGCATCCTTGATATGAAAGGGAATATTATGTTGTGGCATGTCTCGGAGGATTACAACTGACCGCCACCAGGCAGGCAGTCATTTTCATCCCCTACACTGAGATGGGATCATTCATTCATGTGTGCGTGGGGAGGGGAGGGGGTAGCGTGTTCAGGTAAATAGTCCTCTAAATGTCCCCACAGCCACCTGCCCACCCTCCACGGCAGCTTAAACTTGTCAAAAAATTTCAATCAGACCACGTCCAGTGAGGGAATGAGACTCGATATGACGGACAGACGGGGCATCTGAGAGGAGGCGGGAGGGGGGAAATGAAAATAAATAAATTGTCCTTCTTTGTCTTTTCCTCTCGTCCCTCCACTCATCTGGCAGGGGCATTGCGTCCCCGGACAAATGGAACGGCCGAAGGACAGGAGCCTTCTGAGTTCTGTTTTAAATATCCTCGCATCCTTGCGGCGGCATGCACATCTCACACAGAAATCATAAAACAGTCAAAGGATTATTAAACAAATGCTGCCTGTGAGTCTTTTGGCGGCACAGAGTGACACCACCACGTCCCCTCTGGAACACATCATCGCCTCGCCGACTATTCCGCTTCCAATCGCTCCCGTCGCTCGTCGCTGTTGTCGTTGCTTCTTAATTTTTTTTTTCTTTTTTTGGGGTTTGCCCCTCCAGGGCGGGCGGAATGTGTCCGTGTGTGTGTGTGTGTATGAAACTTAAAATGAATGGTCGCCGCTCGTCCTGCATTTCATGGGATGTCCTTTGAGAGTAAGTTGAACCCTCAAGAATTAAACTTAAAACTTTGGTCGTGGTGGTCCTGAAACGAATGAGTGTTGTGCTCGTCGTCCGTCCTCGTCATCGCTGTAACGCTGGCGGTGGTGATGCCGGTTCATAGGTTTGTCCGTCCGTCCGTCCTGTCCGTTTGATGTGCACATATTTTATCGTTCTTTTTTCTCACTCGCTCCATTCTTGTATTTGTTTGTCCTTTCGTCCTTTTTGATATATTTTTACACTGTTGTCCTTCTGAGTTGTCAAATATTTTCCTCTTCTTTTACTTTTCGCCTCTCCCTCCGCCGGGGTGCATGTGTGAGTGCGGACTGGTCGCCGTTTCGTCCCACTTATCATCCCTTGTGACACTTTATAATTTCTTCTACTTTTAGTGCCCTGTCACTATGATTCGAAAAAGAAATGAAAAGGGAAAGAGCCCATCTCGTCGTTTGTTTGAAGCGCACAGCATCGCTGAAGGAGCAGAAACAAAAAAAAAGTTGAAGTCCTCGTGCCTTGTGGCTTCGTGGAACGGGGAGTGAAACACTTTTTTGATGAAGTGAAGTCCTCCGGTTTGTGGAGGACTCGTCGTTACCCCACTAATGTCAGTTTATTGTTTTGTATCGGTTTATTTTATTTATACTTCACCCTTGGCATGACACATCGTCCACCGGCACACTCACACGTTCCACAGAGGGACCAGGCGGCGCAGTGGACCTCCAGGAAAGGAGTGCACGAGCACTCATGTTAAATTGACATCGCCATTGGACTTGTCTGTCAAATTGAGGATGACAGCTGACAAATGGATAAGTTTAATTTTTCTTTTTAATTTTTTCATCTCACAATGATGAAAGTTCACACACAGGCACGCCCGCTGGAGTGCGGAGGCAGACACAAAGTGTAATGAATGCCCAAAGGACGATTCGAGGAGTGGCATGGCGGGGTGGGTTGTGGTGGCGTCGCAAATCGGAGGGAAGTTCGCTTGAGAGGAGTTGACTTGACTTTGTGACGGGATTTTTTGTTTGCGTCCTCAAAGGTCCCTCCTTTTGTGCAGTTTTTTGTGGCGTCTTTTCAGTTTTGACAGCCTTTTGCGGGAAATTGGATGTAAATTAGAGGGCGACTCTGAAAGATGCTTAAATGTCAGATGGGGCCCGATGATGATGATGATGACGAGAGGCAGTCGGTTAATGGGGATGCTTTCTGAGTTGATCTCGATTTGGCGTCCTTTCATCTTTATGGAGTGAATGAAAGAGCAGGCGGACAATGACTGGAAGAGGTTGTCAAGCAGAGGTAAGATCTAAGGACTAAGACTGAAGATATTTGCGGGTGATAGGAAGAGTTCTTTGACGACTCTGAGGTTCTTTGGGGAATTTGGTGCACGGTGACGGGTGGAGCGCAACAATCAACCCGCTGGACATTTGCGAATGATTTAAGGAACCTCACGGCATGAAGCGATGTGAAGGTGTGTGTGTGATCGTGCTGGCTGGAGAGGCATGTTGGTTGAGACCCAGATCCACCCCGGACTGTAGCGTCACAAGAGGAAGATGAAGAAGACACACAGACGTGGCCACCGTGTCGCAATAGGTAGAGTGCGACGCTCCAACGCCGAAGGGTCTAGGCTCGATTCCCGGGTGAACACCTCGAATTTTTCACGGCACCATCTCTTTCGAGCTGCTGACAGCACTCAAAGAGTAATGACTGTCCAAGAAAGCTTCTCAAACTTCGCCGTTCGGAGTCGGCAAAAAACTTCTACTCGTGAGAGAATAGTAGCCCACACAAGACGAGTAATTGATGAGCAAGCTAGGCCCTGGTCCCCCTGTGGACTGTAGCGCCAACAATTATTATTATTATTAGACAATCAGCAAGCGATGATGTTGAGTGAACTGACCAAGGTCAAGATTTCGGTCGCATTGCCTTGCAGGTGGCTGTGAGACATACGAAAAATTGCAAGCAAACGTGCATGGCAATCTTTAAAAGAAATGTTTGGTCTGTTGGAGGGGAGACGACTTTGAGACAAATCTATCTATCGGTTCCGGGTTAAGAGTGACATGCCTGATTATGGACAACAGAACAGAACTTTGATAACAGTGCACTAACCTGAAGCGTATTTAAATAGAGCCATTGGGACAACAGACATGACGCACATTTGTTGAGACGAACATAAATCATAGCAACGTAGACAGCAGGAGGCAGCTGTGCGAAGATGGCGGGAGTTGAAATACAGTGGTTTCTTCACACTTACCCTTTACATGTAGGAATGGCATCTGCAACGGAGAATAGTCCTGATTCTCACGTGCATTTGGTGACAATGTTCCATTTGATGAGGTGCTAATGAAATGCGTATAAGTCAACTTCTAGAACATTGCTTACACTCCCCGTGCAAAACAGGGGCGAATATGAACACTGGTAAAGAATTGTTGGCACTCCGTACCAACATCATGCTGGTCAAATATCGTCCGAGCGCGGCACTGACAACATTCAATCGGAATCAGCAGAGATGTAAAAGAATGAAATCTTTTGGTTTGAGAATTCAATTGACTTCATGTATCTGATTTTTCAATTCATGATTTCGCTTTGGAATTAAGAATTCAAGAAACAAATTTGCATTCATTTCTGAAGTCTTGACTGGATACTTTTGTTTTACTCCCTTTTTATATATTTTAGAGTACATAGGCTACTAAGTATTGTGGGTAATGACAGAAAGAATAAGATCGCGAATAAAAGCTGCCGAGATGAGATGTCTTCGTGCTATTGCTGGAGTTTCTCGCCGGAATAGGGTGCGAAACACAGCGGTGCGGAGAAAACTTAATGTTGAGTAGCTATTCTCCGAGCGGAAAGGATTATACTTCGATGGTTTGGCCATGTGGCGCGGATATCCCCTTCATCACGACTTCTTAGGCGTGCCTTAGATGCAGTTCCATCGTGTAGGCGACCTCTTGGCAGACCCAGAACGAGGTGGTTTGACAAAGTTCATAAACCCGCCTGGTTACGCCTGAGCATTGATTCTGACGAGATAGAGTCAATGGCGGAGGATCGAGCGGTCTGAAGATCTCTCGTGCGTGCGTTGTCTTCGCGACTCCAGTAGTGGAACATGATGACAATTGAAAATGAATGAATGAATGAATGAAAAAATACAAATGATAACAGCCATACTATTGCAAACAAAGGAAAAGAGATGCAGTTATGCCCAAGCATGGTGCATCAGAAACGCAAACATCATAAATAATTGTTTTCTTCTTTCGAGACCCACTGCGTAGACAAACAACAGGTGCAATTCTCTTACCAGTTGAGTCATTATCAGTTGCTTGGATTTTGTGGCGCGAAAGGGTTGTGTATTATTAAATTCAAATTTGTGGTAAACAAGAATGGAAGTAGAAGGTGACTTCTTATCAGATGACAACGAGGCTGACCCCAAATTTCTGCATTGAAAGTTCAAATCGTAAGAGATCCTTCTCAGACGATAAACCTTCTGTTAGCTTTAAAACTCGCAGAACCGAAACAACACCCTCTGTCTTCAAAATCAGTGGTAGTGAAACAGAAGCAAAATCTTCACAACAATCGGAAGAATCAGTGGATCATGTCATTGGGAATACACTTCCTTTATACAATACATTTTTTAAAATAATAAAGCAAGTCATAAGCCTGTTAGGCATGTTCAAACTTGGAAGACTTCAATGAAATCGTTTGAAATCCCAAAGAATTCAACCAATATTTTTGAAGTCCCAAGGAATGCACCGACATTTTTTGAAGCCCTAAAGAATTCAATTGAATGCAGGTGACTTCAAGTGAATGCTGAAGACTTCAAAGTGACTTCAGTGATTGCAAGGTAATTCTAAAGAATTGCATTCAGTTGATTTCAGTCATAAGATTGCTCGGAAGGAGTTATCCAGTCAAGACTTCAAAAATGAATACTGATTTTAATTCTGAAGTCAGGGTCATCAAGTGAAGTCAATTGATCGAATCACAAATCATGAAATCCTTTTGTATAATTCAGGGATTGCAATACATTAGATTGCAGTCTTTTACATCTCTGGGAATCGGGAGCAACATAACATTTGCGGATCATGTTATGTAGGGAAACGTGGTTTACGCTATTACTGGATGTTTGGAGAGCAGCATTTATCGGAACCACTGCCTAGTAGCATCATTTTGTTTTAGTTAAATTTTAAATAACGCCTAAACAGAGCAGAAGAGGAAAATAAAATTTTTATAAAATGACTAATTTTTATGTAGCTTAATCTATAATATACGAAACCCTCTACAAGATACTGCAATTCGCCGCTGCTTCAAAAAAAAAGTTTCAAATTTTTGAAACCCGTAGACTGGAGAGTTTACACCTAGTGTTGGCCGTTCCTTTTAACCATCGCACCTTGGAAGTATTTGCTTCTGAGGATTCTCATCTCTCTCTTTCTCTTCTCAATACTCCGTGCGCATACGGTGAAGGCTTGTGGAGCAATCCTTGCTCTTAGGTGAAGAAGTTCGAAGACAAGACTTTGTTGAATGCTGTTTAGGATAAACGCTACAGGAAAGGACAATGTGATAAATCACCACGATCTCGTTTCAGATTCTAAGCAGCAGGCGGTAGTTATTTCAGAATATCCAGTGGGTTGTATGGAATAAGAATTATGATATTGAAGAAGCAACTTGCATTTTTGCCTTCCACACAACATTAAGTTCTCTGCCCAATCTTTGGTCTCTCACAGACGCCATCAACACAAACAGGGCCAAAAATTACGAACTGTGCGAATTGCAGAGCATCATGCGTATGAATCTTTAGATCCAGCGTTTAATTTAGAATTTGAAGTTTACTTTAAGTTCAAAAATTTGGGCTCTAGATGCATTTGAGTCATATAGCCCTCTCTCGAAGAACTAAGCTTGCTTTATATAACAGCTTGACCATCCCAGTCCTGCTTTATGGCGCGGAAATCTGGACGATACTAAAAGCGGATGAGGAAGTCCTAAATCTTTTCCAGAGAAAAGTTTTGCTTTCGATTTTTGGCCCTGTTTGCTCTGATGGCATTTGGAGGAGAAGATTTAATGACGAACTCTATGGGCTGTGCAACGACATGCGCCAGGTCAAGCGTCTTCGGAAGCAACGCGTAAGATGGCTAGGCCATGTAGAGCGTATGGACACCACTCCTCCAGCCCGAAAATTCTTCGAATTAGAGCCATTGGGACAACGCAACAGAGGACGGTCTAGATGGCACACACAAGTGGAGAAGGACCTCAACCAACTTGTAGAGCGCAGCTGGAAGCAGCTCGCGAAAGATCGTGCTGCCTGGAGTGGCATGTTGGTCTATCCCCATGTCCACTCCTTACTGTAGCTCCACAAGAAGTAGAAAAAGAAGTTAAAGTTGATTGAGTCATGCAAAGCGAAGAATGAGAAGTTTTTCCTTCCAATCCATTGGGAGTTAGATCATGTCCCCGGACGAAATGCAGCTCGCAAGTGGGGAGGACTTCCACCAACTTGGGCAACAAAAAGCAGCTAGCGAAAGATTGTGATATCTGGAGCGGTTTGTTGGTTGAGGCACAGGTCCACCACACACTGAAGTAGAAGAAATTTCGAGTCCACTTGAGAGGAGATCAATTAACGTTGAATGAATTTCTGCATTGTTTCATGATCGTCACCGAAAATGGATCCGCTGATACACACCAGAGAAAAGGAAATCAATTGAGCTCCGATGAGCATTCTAATACAGAGACGAAGGTGGTCTTTGGATCATGTTTTGTTTTAAGATGTCGCTACAGTCCACAGGGTGACCAGTGCCTATCTTGCTCATCAGCTACTCGTATTGTGCGCGGTTCCCTTCTATCACGAGTAGAAGGGATCACTAATTTTCTTCCAACTCCGAGCGACGATATTAAAAAAGTTCTTCATGGACAATTCTAATATACTTCCACTGTTGTCAGCAGTGCTTAATCCGTGAATCGAACCTGGGACCTTAGGCTTGTCAGTGTCGCACTCTACCGGTCCTTTGGTCATGATGAAGTTGGCAAAGCAGCTACAGGAGAGTAGCCCCACTAGAAGAAAGCAGCCCCGGAGGAGGGCAAACCCCGCCACCCCGCATTGGTAAGTTTTTTTTCCAATTCAAGGCTCCTGGGCTCTTTCATTCTATTTGGGAATAACAACACGCCAGCCCCCACTATCCTTGTCACCGCAATCAAAAAGGTCAAACTTTAGCTTTGATTTGCTGCTGTCGTATGCTTCAGGTTTTTCAAAATTTTACACAACAAATTGACTTCTTTTTCTTCTTTGATTGGTGCTACAGTCCGGTGCGGGTCTAGGCTCCAACCAACATGCCTCTCAAGCCAGCACGATCTTTCGCTATCTACCTTAATTTGCGCACTTTTTGGTTGATCTTGTTTTCCACTTGTGTGCGCCATCCCAGACCAGGCTCCCCTCTGCTGCACTGTCCAAATGGCTCGAATCGGAAGAGTTTTCAGAATGTCCATACACTCTGCATGGCTTAGTCATCTTAAGCGTTTTATGATGTCGATTGATCAGACGCATGACGCCATACAGCCGTTCTCCTAGTCCATACAACTCATGACCAAAAGTCACACGTTGATCTTTTCTCTCGAAAATACTAAAGGCTTCCTCATTCGCTGATCCCAGCGCTCAAGTTTTCGCGCCGTAAACCAGAACTAAGATCATGAAGGTGAGTAACAAAGGCAGCCTAGTCTTTCAAGCGAGGACTTATGATAATTACTCAACTGCTTCTTGAGCCCAAGGAAGCAGCCGTTGACAGGAGCGACTCTGAATCTGATTTCGGCTTTGACGTTGCTTTTCCTATTTACCGCGGATTGGAAGAAGACAAAGTTTTTGACTTCCTCGAAGTTTCTACTGCCTGCTGTGACGCTATGTCCAACGTTTATGCTGTGTGACTCTCCAGATCAAACCTTTTTTGACAGATTTCGCTTTAATGCCAGCAAACGCCTCGTTGACAGCTAGTTGTCATCGTCAAATCATCTCAATTTCTTCATCACAAGCTACCAGTTGGGCAAATTTTTAGAAAATCGTACCTCTGGTATGCACGATCTTCTCAAGAAAGAGATCAAGAAGTCACATCATGCGTTGCCCTATCTAAAACCTTTTTTGACAGTGAAGGCCTCGGTGAGTCCATATCCTTTAGAAAATCGTGCCTCTGGTACGCACGATCTTCCCAAGAAAGATGGTCAAGAAGTCACATCACGCGTTGCCCTATCTAAAACCTTTTTTGACAGTGAAGGCCTCGGTGAGTCCATATCCTTTAGAAAATCGTGCCTATAGTACGTACGATCTTCTCAAGAAAGAGGTCAAGAAGGCACATCATGCGTTGCCCTATCTAAGACCGTTTTCGACAGTGAAGGCGTCCGTGAGTCCGTAGTCGTTAGAAAATCGTGCCTCTGGTACGCACGATCTTCTCAAGAAAGATGGTCACGAAGTCACATCATGCGTTGCCCTATCTAAAACCTTTTTTTGACAGTGAAGGCCTCCGTGAGTCCGTATCCTTTAGAAAATCGTGCCTATGGTACGCACGATCTTCCCAAGAAAGATAGTCAAGAAGTCACATTACTCGTTGCCCTATCTAAAACCTTTTTTGACATTGAAGGCCTCGGTGAGTTGGTTACCGATCTTGACGGAGCAGTGAGAGTTCTCCGTCGTCGTCCTACACAATCTGACGAGTTTGATAGGAATGCCAAAACTAGACATGGCGCTGTATAGTTCGTTCCTATGCACATTGGCGGCCTTAAAATCGCCAAAAAGGTATTTAGTGTCTTTACTTCTTAGGCCTTTTCCAGGTTCTGTCTGAGCTATTCTGGACTTCGCTTGTTTGAAGTGCGATAGGACTGACTTGCTTTGTGACTTGTCCATCTTGACATCGTGTTTCTTAAAAGGTTCAATAAATTTTCAGCATTTCTGGATAAAATATTTGAAGAAAGACATTGCTGGGAAATAAGTCACCGCTTTGGAAGTTTCCCATCCTTCTGTAGGCCAACTTCTTAGATCACCTTCCTACCTGCCATCATCAAATTTATTCTTGAAGCTTCATAACCGCCTTTTTCAATCGCTTAAAGATCGTGCAGTGTCTTCACATAAAACTATTCTTCTGACCGTTTACAAAACCTAGAAAACCCAGTGCTTCTGGTTTTCTTATCGAATAGTTTCAGCTGCCAGTAAATCTCACGCTTATCATTCCTTCCTTGATTCCCCCAAAAGAAGAGCTTTTTTGAGCGCTCTTGAATAAGGATTCAACGACAAAGGCGATTGAATTGGATGTCGCTACTGCGCACGAGGGAACGCTGCCTAGCTTCTGAACTACAAATTGTGCTATGTCTGCCTTCGTAGAGGGACCCCACAGTTTCTCTTTTTCTCCACAAGACGCAGCTTTTATTTGACTTTTGTTCAGCGACGAAAAGAAAATACTTCGAACGCATTGTTTCTTGTCGATATTTAACTGATCACCAACTTGAGTTCTGACTACATCCTCCATCTCACAAAGCCCATCCATGGCCTGACATGACAATCAACCTACTTACACCCACACCGCTGCGGGTACTGGGGCAGTGAAAGTCAAACTTGGGCATCATCCTCCGGCACTTTGCGTTTGCACCGCCTCCCATTCGCCATCGCGGAACCCATTAAACTTCACAAGAGAGCTGCGTAAATGAATCACCCACTGTCACTGCACCGCCGCTGTCCTCCGTTCTCATTTTTTGTTTAGTTGCAGATGAAATTCATTTTACGACCTTTTCGGGAATCGCGTCCACCGCCACCGCCGCCGCCGCCGCCGCTGCCGGTCTCCGGGATGTGAAATCAGATGGAAACATGTTTCAGTTTCAATATAAAATTGAAAATTTTACGACAACTGATACGGTAATTTATTTTCATTCAATTGATGTCGAAGGATACGAATATGACTGCGCGAATGAACAAAACGACAACCGGCGGCTGTGCGCGGTGACAACGATTGCAAGCTGGCAGGCGAGCAGGCGAGCAGACCCACCGCACCAATGAACGCTCTGAATCTGGCCTGGATGGCATCGACGACGACGACGGCTACGACGCACGGTTACGCCAACGATGATGATGATGGTGTCAGTGTCGTTGTCGCTGTCGCTGTCGGATATACAGTAGATGACGACAAAGACGAAGTCACCAGCCAGCCGTCGATAGTGGGGCAGCCATTACCAGAAATTATTGCGATTCCAATTCATCGACGACTGGTGGTGGCTGCAGCAGCGCCAATGGCGACCGACTGGAACCCAAGGCGGTGGCGAGGTGCCGGCGGTGCAGGTCATAAACGATAACTTACGTTGATTTTATGTTAATGCAGGTGTCAGTTTCGAGAGTATTTTGCGGTCCGTTTTGTCTTAATTTTGAACAAATCGAGAAATAATAAAGTTTTATTGGCTCCGCCACTCGATCTGCGTCGGGCGTGGAGTGACTTTCAGCAGGCGGCTAGCACACCCAACCAACCGGTCACCCGTTCACCGGAAAGGATTAGTTTGCAGGAAAATTATGAACAAACAGCATGACCACGCAGGAAACGGGCACAACTTCGCATTGGGAAAATCCCGGCTACACCTTCGCATCTAATTTATGTCGCTCTCACCGCACGCCATTAATCACCACAAAGCCACAAAAGCCACTCACACCCCCACCCCCACCCGGACACACTCGCACACGCATTTAACCCTTCCGCCGGTGCGATCCCGGAGCAGTGATAACATTCTGACGGCTCTGACGCACCTCACTCAATCTTCAAACTCCCCACATGTTGGCATGAACAAGCCAACAACGATGAGGGCAGGAAAAAAGTAAAGAAACGAGCGAACTATCCGGTGAAGGGGGTGGCAAGAACCTCACCCGCCCAGCCACATCCGCACCTCGTCTGCGCCCATCGCCATCATCCCTTATATCACAGCAATAAATTCCGTTCAGTCGAACTGATAAAACGACATCATTAAGTCCTGTCACGTAACTTATGACAAATGTCAATCAATTTCTGTTCCGTTCGACGGGACAGGGCGATTGGTGACGCGGTGCCGGGCAGGGCGGGGTCGTGGGGGTGCTGATATCGTCGTCAGACCTGTCAGATACTTTTGACGAATTCTATTTCCAGGGTTAGAATATGAGCCACACACTTTCCGACACATACAAAAAATGAGGAACGAGGGGGTGAAAATCCCATAATGGAAAATGTCATGATGAGTAGTTGTGGAGGTGGGCTGCGGCCAGGGCTGTAAGAGCTCCACGATGGTGGGTGGGTGGGCAGCAGTAGTTTCGATGGACCTTGATGACGTGAGAGCAAGGGTGCAGCACCACCGGCGACACCGCCTCCGCCCCGGCCACCAGCACCAGCAGCAACGGCGGTGAACTGTGTTAGTTGATTTATTTCTTGTCAACATGAAATATAATAATAAATAAGGAGCAAGGCTTCGGCGGGTGTTTGCCCAGAGAAGCCTTCGCTTCTGTTGACATGGGGAAACATATTGGAGAAATCCATCTAATGGATTCGCCTCGCGCGCGACTGAAATTGCACATTGGACGCGATGACGATGACGAAGGCGCGCGCAGTTGGGACGCGTGTGTGGCAGCCATAAGGTTTATCCGTTGGGTCAACTTTTGCGTCGCCGCCAAGTTGAGTCTTTGTGGAGTGAAGGGGGTGGTGGTATTGGTCTTGGAGTTGTCGTATATCATGGTGGGGTCGTATTTTATTAATCTCCAAGGATTTGCGGAACGGTCATCGTCATCATCATATCTGCGAGAGTGGACTCGGGTGTGCGGATGGATGGCCGCAGACGTGATGATGGCTTAAAGTCTGTTGGGGTTTCTTGTAGATTTAAGTTTTGCATTAAATGTCTTTATGGTCATATTCTGAGCCGGGTGGGTGTGACGACTATTTGCGAGGGGATGAAATCAATAGACTTCCAAGAAAAAAGAATTTCTTTAATCAGTCATAGTTTGATCGACTGTAGCGGCTGCTGTGCACCACGATGCCATTTTTAAAGTTCAGTCTGTCCTTTGCTTCGATGAAGGCTTCAGCATTTTCTTCGTGGGCGGAAGATTTCCTGTCAGCGAGCAAACTCTTTGAGCCGGATAACAGCACAATTTCACTGAGGGGACAGATCTTGATACTGTGGTGGACAGTGAGAATTTTTTCCTGATTTACGACTTGGAGCCTTGTTTTGATTAAACAAAGTTTTGTTCTTACAGTCTTTTTGGGCTCCACTTAGTGAGGGGATCTTTAAAAATAAATAGAATTTTGTTCTGGCAGCAACTGGTTTGGGCTGTTAAGAGAAATAAACTGCAATGTGCGAGTTACAGCCACACAAAAATGGTTACGTTCATTGTTTTTTATATTTTTTACACTTTCATTTGGAACAGTATACTGCTAAGAATTTGTCAGGATAACATCACCGACAAATGAACTGATTCTCTTTCTTATAACAGCACTGAAAGTGAGAAACACTTGATTTCTAAATGAGCCCAATTATTGCGTCGCAGTGGGTACATCTAGGAGGTGCAAAACTGAAGGTCTCGAAGTTTTGCCTGTGACATGACATTGTCCGTGACAAAGCTTCTCTTAATTTAGGCTTCGAAGTTGGGCGCTAAAGGACACTTCGAGTCGAAAAAGAGAAAAAGAACAGTGGCGTTCACAAAACAAACAAAAAGCGAGCCGTGCCCCTTGTGAACTGATGCGTCATCCAATTTTTGTTTGTTTAACAGTTTAAAAGTTTAAGGGCTTCAGGGTGTCCATCGTCGTGCAGTGGACACATTTGGGGCGGTGACTGCTGTGGCCTATAATGTGACACTCAATGTACGAACACCAACACACCCCTAATCTCTACAGCTCTAGCTTTCGCTTCTCGAAACAGAACTTGAATTAATCACCCAAGTGCCAGCGTTCACTTTGTGCTTGCTTCTTAATTTGGACCCTAGGACGGCTTGAACTAGAAAATTATCTTCCGTAAAGAATTGTCTTTTCTGCGAGACGAATTTTCGATAAGACAACAACAGGATCATTTGTTTTTCAAGATTAACAAGGTTTTCGGGCAACAGGGAAACCAAAAACGCCACCTTCTCCTCCTTTTTTCGATTGAAATTGAAAACATTGATTGCGTAGATTTCTGATGCATGTATTTTGGCACAAAGCCGATGCTACACTCGGCCCTTTGTGCACAAAATTTTCACCTTGTGCAATTAGTCATTGTTCGAAATCGATATGGTTCCCTGGGAACCGTGAAGTATCGATGTCATGCTATCAGTCCAGGGACGATTCGAGCACTCAAACAAATGATGTAGAAATAATTTCATAGGTTCAAGCTGCAACAGTGGACAAGGTCTTAATAATTCGGGAAGCCGATTCGGCGGTGCATGAAAAAGTGAGTCTCTTTGGATTTGACCATATCTAAGAGAAGTTAAAATTGTAACGCTACACAGCGTATAAAAGCCAGCGGCAGAGACTGTGCCGACAAACAGATTCCAACGCGGTTACTAAACTGTTAATTTAAGAAGTCATCTGCCGCCACTATATACTGCAGAAACTACAGAGACGAGAAGGAAATAGAATAAGACCATCCCCAACTGCAACTTTCAAGTACTTGCACCTAGAAGGAAACCAAAAGAATATGTCAAGAGGGCAGCAAATCTGAACAGCATTATAGCTCACAGTTGTTGTAGGAAACTTCTCGCTTGAAGTCACAATGGACCCTATGTCGGCTCTTATCTAACCTGAAGGTAGGACTATTCCAAGCCGATGATGCAATTTCACGAATCAACTCAAGGCTGTATAGATTCAAATGAAGTCGAATTGGGTTTTGAATTTTGTTTGTCAGTCTCAAAAGTTTGATAAAGTCTAGTTACTGAAGTGCAAGTTTTGACTGACCTTGAAAGCGATTGTCTATTTCATTGAAAATGTGTGACATTTGTGTGCCTCCGGCTGGACACAAAAAAGAGAAAGTACTTGTGACCCTGCTCCATCATCGCCTGCATCAGCACCAAAGACAAGTATTCACGGTTTTAAGGTCATGCTCTGAATATGGAATGGCCAGACTTGTGTGACACATTTTGAGGTGAGAACCAAGCGAAAGCTTTGAAAGAAAACTTCATCGACTACAACTTTGGCGTTTGTGCGTGCATTGCGTGAAAAAGTTCAGAAAGGTCCGAAAGGCATGGCAAAGTGGTATGCAACATGAAAACGTTCGGCCCCGTAGCTGCTGTGATCAAAAGGTTCTTGAAAACTCTGAAAACTCTGAAAACCCTGCTCAGACAACTAGCTTCTCCGACGGATGCAAAAGGACTTATGGGCGAGGGTACACCGGCTGGTCTCATTTTAAAGAAATCAACGATGGGAGAAATGCCAGAGAGAGGTCTTTTTTTAGAGATGATATCAGGCACTTCATATTCGTGTGGGATTCGGGAAATAAAACTCGCTTTTCATACTTTGATTTAGAGAATTTATTTAATTATAAAATATCGTTTCTCGTTTTGCGACGACTGACGTGTTCGATGGCTCAACTACTACTCCTTGATCTCTTTTTACTACTCTTCCTTTTATCTTGCTAGGGTGTTCGTTTGTCAAGGGTATTTGTGTGTACGTCTGATCGTCCGTGATCATCGTCTGTTTGCCGTGTTCATCGTCTGTTTGTCCGTCTTCTGTGTAGGCGTTCGTATGATTTTGTCTTACAGTTTGGTCGCCTGATCGTAGCTGTTGTTTCGTTGCGTGATTTGTATGTCATTGTAGGGTAAGGTCAGTTCGTTTGTCTCCTGATCCCACATTCGTTTGATGATATTTGCTATTGTTGGCTACCGTGGCGCAGCGGATAGAGTGCGACACTCACACGCCGAAGGTGCAGGTTCGATTCTCTGCTGAAGACCCTGAATTTTTCACGGCACCACTGCTTCCGAGCTGCTGACAACACTCAAAGAGTAATAACTGTCTAAGAAGGCTTTTCAAACTTCGCCGTTGGAAGTCGACTGTAGGTCCCTTCTGCTCGTGAGAGAACAGTAGCGCGCACAATATTCGTGTTGGTGAACAAGCTAGGCTCTAGTTGCCCTGTGGACAGAAGAGACATCCGTTATACAAAAAGCAAGAAAGTTAACAGTCGAAAGGTGATTTTTCTCCTTGGAACGGAAAGACATTAAAGAAAAAGGGTTCCTGCACCGGATGCTGATTGGTGATGAGAACTGGATAGACATTATCAAGTCCAAGAGGTAAAACTACTTTGCTAAGGCTAGTAAACTCGTTCCATCATCCTTTACTTCGAAAGAAAAGCACAAACTGTTCAAAGGTAGGCATATGGTGGTACACGACGTGTGTGGCTAACTATGAGCTGCTTTAACGAGGTGGAATCATTGGTGGAAGACATGCTCGGCTGCAACTGATCCGTTTGAACCGTGCATTGCGTGTAAAATGGCCAGAAGTGACCAAATGGCATTAAGAGGTGACTCCGTCTCATGATCACGCTAGGCCCCACGCGGCTGTTGCAGTCAAAGACTATCTGAAAAAGAGATATCTTACATCGCTCGCCGTATTCTCCAGACCTTGCTCCAAGACAAAACCGCTTGTAGAAGGTCGCCGATTTGGGTCTTTTCGATTATACCGAAAAATAGACCAATTATTGGAACAATGCCAGAAAGAGAAGTCATTTTTAGAGATGATATATGACATTTGAAAGAGCAATCGCGTGAGTGATGTGTTTTCTACGGTTTTTTTCAAATAACAAAAACATTTTTTTGAATACAAATAATTGACCGATGCTACTTCCACAACTGTGTGGCCACAGTGGCCGCCGAGGCGTAGTGAGTAGAGTGCGACGCTCACACGCCGAAGGGTCTAGTTTCGATTCCTGGCTGAGCACGCGCGCACAACACGAGTAAGTTGATGAGCAAGCTAGGCCCTGGTCCCCCTGAGAACTTTCGCGCCAACAATTATTATTATTATTACTTCCACAACTAGACTTATAAACAATTCTCCAGACAGCAGAAACTTTTTTGTGTCTTGCAACAAAGGAGGGCCTGCTTGAGTCATTCTAGACTGCTATGGTGGATAAGGACCTCTTACAAATGTACTTTATATTGTGACAAGTTTTAGTTATGAAGGCCAAAATTACACTTCTTCTTTTTCCTCTTCTTGTGGCGCTACAGTCCGAGGTAATCATAGGCCTCAACCAACATGCCTCTGCAACCAGCACGAAAGCTCACCACCTGATTCCAGTTGCGCACTCCAAGTTGGCTGAGGTCCTTCTCCACTTATGTGTGCCATCCTGCCCTAGACCGTCCTTTGTTGCGTTGTCCCAATGGCTCGGATTCAAAGACTTTTCGGGCCGGAGCAGTGGTGTCCATACGCTCTACATGGCGTAGCCATCTTAAGCGTTGTATCCGTAGACGCTTGACCAGACGCATGTCGCTGTTCAGCCCATAGAGTTCGTCGCTAAATCTTCTTCTTCCTCTTCCAGAAGCCATCCACGCAAACAAGACCACAAAATTGCACGCAAAACTTTTCTCTCGAAAAGACTGAGAGCTTCGTCATCCGCTTTTAGTAACGTCCAGGTTTCCGCGCCATAAAATAGGACTGGGATGATCAAGCTGTTATATAAATCGAGCTTAGTCCTTCGAAAGAGGGCTTTATTACTGAATTACCACATGAGCCCAAAGAAACAGCGATTGGCCAGAGTGATTCTGCGTTTGATTTCGGTACTGATGCTGTTGTCCCAACTTACCGAGGAGCCGAGCTAGACGAAGTCCTTGACACCTCGAAATTTATGCTGTCTTGTGTGAAGCTCTGTCGTCTCGGACAGATGTTGTGTCGTCGACGTTGTGTGTCCTTTCTTTATGACAGCATGTGCTTCGTTTTGCCCTCATTTACCGCCAAACCCATTCTAGAAGCCTCCGCTCCAATGCCATCAAACGCCTAATTGACGGCTCGCTGTTGTTCGTCCAATCACGTCAATCTCATCAACGTAAGCTAGGAATTGAACTGAGTTTTGAAATATCGTGCCTCTGGCGTTGACTTGTGAGTTTCGCACGATCAGCTCGAGGATAATGTTGAAGAAGTCACATGACAATGCGTCGCTTTGTCTTAAACCTTTTTTGCCACTGAAGGTCTAATTGAGTTTGTTGCCGACCTTAACGGAGCTGCGACAGTTCTCCATCGTCCTACACAATCTGATGAATTTTATAGGAATGCTAAAACTAAACATGGCTCTGTATAGCTCGACTCAATGCACACTGTCATATCCGGCCACAAGTCGAAGAACAAGTGGTGATTGTCGATTTTTACTTCTTGGGGCTTTTCCAGGATCTGCCGTTAAGTAAAGATCTGGTCTATAGTGGACTTCCCTGGCCTGAAACCACACTGATAGGGACCTATCAGGTAATGGACAAATGGTTTCAGACGCTCACACAATACGGCAGAGGGGATCATGTATTCGATGTTAAGAAGACTAATCCCTCGATAATTGGTGCAGTCAAAGGGGTTTCCTTTCGTGTGAGCCGGGAAAACAACGCTGGATTCCACTCATCGGGCATGACTTCCTCCGACCATATCTTACAGATCAGCTGTTGCCCTCGCCCAACCAGGTCATCTTCAGCTGCTTTAAATAGTTCGGCGGACTGTCCGTCCGCTCCAGTAGATTTATTCGACTTCAGCTTGGATATTGCTATCCTCACCTCGTTGGGGGGATTGAATTCCTGTATATCATTGTCCAAATCGAGGAGAACCTTCTACGTAACAGCGGAATTGGGGATGTCATTACCGCTAAGGAGTCTACAGAAATGATCCTTCCAGATTCTCAGAGCAGACTTCAGCTCTACCACATATTATGCATGTTGATACCGATCCCCAGGCTTCTGTTCGAACGTTATATGCTCCAACATCATTTAGTAGCCCAAAAACTGCTCAAATGGCGCGGAGGCGTAAAAATGCCTCAGAAGTGTGGCTTACTTTGCATAGAGCGTATGATATCTGATGCCTGTCAGCTCTAGAATTGTCTGTGACTGGTCTTTGATATGGCAGCATGTGCACCTGATCCAGAGATGCGTTGCATTTATTGACCTTGCATTTATTGTGTCACTCACTCACTACTAGGATTTGAAAAGTGCCGGACGAATATCGAGAGATCCTTCGAAATAGCATCCTTCGAGAGGATGCTATTTCACCTTAGCCTGGACCGCGCTTTCCGAATACAGCTTGGAAAACGCTGCGATAGTCGGGAAGTCTCCAAGACAGACTTCGGAGTTCACGTCACTATCATTGCTTTCAGACTCGGGGATGTTCAAACACACGCCTTCGGAAGATTCGTGCGCGGTTTACAAATGAACTAGTGCATGTTTGTATCATTGGTTTAGAGTTCCTAGTACCGTATTGGCCGCCGCTTCTCCAAACACTTCATCTCCGAGAAAACGTTCACTGCATTGGGGGCTTTGCTAATCCCTTTGAATGCATTTCCGTAAGCTTTTCTGACTGTGTCTGGTACAGGACATCATACCTGGCAGAGACATCTTACAAAAGATCCTGCCAATCAATTTCGGTTTGGAGATGGACAATAACGAGCATTATGTAGCATCACCTTGTCAAGTGTCAAAACAGCTCAAACCACCCACAGAACTCCATCCCACCGCTCAGTTCAGCTACGATAGCCCCACTTAAACGAAGCTCCAATTAGGGCTTCATTGTCGGACATCGTGCTAAGTTTTTGTATCTGTCATCGTGCGCTCCTCTAATGAACTTTGATGAGACTTCATGCCCTTGAGTCACCGTGCCGGCCGCAAACAGTGGAAAAAGCTTCTGAAAAACTTATTTCATCCGCCTCCTTTCACCTCCATACCCCCGGCCACAAGTCATCACTCGTTACCGTAACTGCTCAGTGTGAGCAAACAAAATTCACTCAAGTTCAAGCTGATTGTCTCGCATTTAGTCCGAAAATTTCATCAGTAAATCTCTTGCTTGTCCCGACCACTCTCACATCTGCTGTCCATGTCCGTGTCCAGCACTTACTGTCACTTGCTTTCCCGCTCTCTCGCTCTTTGTTCAACGATGACGACGTTCAACGGAGAGAAGGACTTTTGCACTAATAGCAACAGTTTACGAGATGCCACTCAGAACACAGCAAACAAGGACACGTCGTGCAATTTAACTGCATTAAACTTTGTCCTGCGATGCATCCGCATGTCCACCTCCATCTCCGGTGATAGGACACTGACGAGGCAGAAGGAAAAACGGCCAAGTTGCCCCCCACCCCCTCACCTCCTTCCAAACCACTCAACAAAGCAGCGCGCATAAATCTCTAACTCCACGCCTGTGTAAGTGTGCGCTCGTAGGTGTGGCGGCGTGAAGGGAGCGGTTCAAGGGAATAAAAGTCAACTGCAGTCACTGCAGATGAAAGGATGCGCGCTGCTCCTTGAGGGTGATTGAATCATCTCTCGACTTCATAATACAATTTTCTTCCGTCGTTCACTGTTTGTTGTGGCCATCAGCTCGCCCGTCTCCCTCTCCTCCCGCCCACCACTCTGCAGAGACGATAAACTTTGTGAAACACCGTTTTGTGTGAAGTTTTTCTCATCAAACCAACAAAAAGGACACAACCTCGCCCGCTGGTGTGTTGTGCATTCTTATTTGGTTAAAATGTGGACCATTTGTGTCCATCACGGGGGTGGCCATTGTCTGCGCGAGGGGTAATCTGAGGCCATAAGGACGCACACACAGATGTAGCCAATCCATACTGGGTGCGCGGCGCGGGAACAAGTCGCGCTGTTCCATTGTCGTTAGCTTTTCATTTCTTTCGATACACACAGCAGACTGCGCTTTTGTTTTCTGTGCGCTGCCGGGCAGGGATATCTTCCGTTTGTTCCTGAAATGTCGTCATTCTGACCCGGTTGTCGAGTAGGGTGCAGGGGGGGGGGAGGGAGTTAAGAATGAACACACGATAATCCAGCGATGACAGGTGGAGAGAGGAGCTGGCTTGTTGTGGTGCGCTCGATTGGGATGATTGCCAAAAATTCGTCCGCACAACAATGAGGCGGGGATCGCGAACGCGATGAATGCCCCGCTCTGGGTTTGGGCCAACCGACCGGAGTATCTCATCGGGTTATTGGGTATCCTGCTGAGGGGTAATTTCAACTTTTAATCAGTGAACCCCATGACAGGTGTCTAAATATTTGTTCTTCTCCGTGCACTCTTCCGGTGTGGGCGCCGGGTCATACCTGATTTGATGATGAGCGGACCGAGAAACTGGGTCAAGACGAGTGTGGAATTTTGTTTCTTTCATTTTTTTTGCTTTGAAGGGGTTATTTTGATGAAACGGAAATTTAACGACCTGCAAGAGATTTCCCAGAATACCCCAGGAAGGTGCATGCTCGAAGAGATGTGCCTTTGAGGCTTCTTCTGCTGTTTGATGAGCATACAAAACATCCCAGAAGGCCTCACTTGCAACTACGTCCCTCATTCCACTCAAATCTGCAACTACTGCACTGTAACCAACCTGAGGCCAGGATTGGAAATTCCTTCCCAAGTCTCGCAGTCCAGGTATGTCAAGCAGAGCAACTTTGGACGCATTTATGATGGAAATCCTCATAAAAACTTTTTGAATGCACATAACACCGCATTCTCCTTGGCGAAACCTCCACGACGCTAAGGAGTGGCAGACATTTCGGCAAAGACTTAGGATCATGCAAGAAGGAAGAGGCACCGTCATGGAATCTGAACTTCTTTCCGTCGGCCTAGTTTTCCACCGATGCCGGCAGGAAGAGAGCGATTTCTACTCTACTTTATCGGCTCAAGGAAACTTTTAGGACATCACCGGCTTCGCAATCGTCTTAAATAGAGTTGCCCCACGATATGACGACCCGTTTAAAGATACAAAGAGGCTTACGGAAGAACTGCCTTGAAATATAGATCGCCGATTGAATGACTGGCTGCCGCCTTGAATTCCTCTCAACCGCACATGGCAGCCGTCCACGAATCATCGAATTGCTTCTTAATCGCTTGCCCATTTTGAATACGCAATGAGGTCATGCGAGACGCAATATAATGCGACATTAGCGATGCGTATGCGAAGCGCCTGTCAACTGTCTGTGTCCGTGTGTCTTTATCCGTCAAATGGACGGCAATTCAGTTTTATGGCCACGATAAATATATGATTGTTGTGGGAAGGGGGGCGATGGGGGTGGCTAGAGGACATTCATTCAATTGCAATTTGATTCGGCTTTCAGCTCTCTGAAGTTGACCATTGTCACGCTACATGCGTTCATGCGTGCGCGAGGCTCAAGTGGGTTGGTATCCTTAATTCGTTTGCTGCGTGCGTGCACAGATGTTCACAATTTTTTCCAATTTTTTGTGAAAGCGTCGAGGGAGAGGGGGGCGGGGGAATATTTTTTGATGTCATTGCTTGACCCTTATGGCCGTTTACATGGTCAATGAAAATCAATGATTTGGAGATGAAAGGGTCGATGGATGGTTAAGTGATTGCCAGCTAGTATGATTGGATCCTTTCACGAGTGGGGTCTGGGTAGTTTAATACTTTTTCCTTTTTCTTTTTGGGTAGGGTCATCGTCAGAGCTACAAATACCGCTGTATAGCAGTAATAAGTGCAAAAAAATACCAATAGTGTAGTCTTCCACAAAATATTGACGCGACAAATTTCGGTGAAGCGGTTGCGACTCCTCTAACTTGGAATGTTCGCCTCTGACCATATCTAAAAGACGAACCAGCAAGCTCGACTTTAGTTACTTTAAAGAGCTCAACGACCTTCTAGACCATATCTCAAAGACGGGCCAACCAGTTCGTCCTTAGTTGCTTTAAAGAGCTCATCGAACTTCTTGATGCCGCACCACCTGTTGGCCACACTTGCTGTTTCTTCAGCTTTTAAAGCTAGTTTCAATTTATGCCTGTGTTTTCATGTTTCAGGCCTTTTTGCCCCCGGCAGTGATCTTCGAGCTCGGCTTCCTCTACTGCTGGAGGCGATGCTATCTAAGCCTCTTTAGCTTCAGGGACTATGTGCCAGCCATCGGTGGAAATGTATTCCTCATTGAAGACGTAGGTTTGCGGGTCTGACTCAAGGGCTGCCGCAACAGCCGCTTCCACTTCTAAGAGAAAATTGTTTCCAAAGCTTGCCAATGCCCCCCTTCACATCCACCTTTATCCAAAGTGATGGAAATGATTTTCCCAAAACCCTCTCGCCATCAAGCGGGCACTTTAACTCGCATCCCACAAGCAGCTGCACCTTCGATTTGATTGGTACATCCCATCTCCGATCGTCCTTCCTCCCCGCACACTCGATTCAAGGAAAAAGATGAAGAATGACACACACATCGTTTCGAATATCTCACGTCTTCCTCAGCCTCCTCGCAGAGTTATTGCGAATATTAAACACTGCCCACACTGAAGCCGGCCACTTTGAGGGCACCCTGAGATGGCCCCTCTAAAGGGCACTCAATCAGAGGGACCGTCGCACCGCAGCCACTCGCCGTCCCATGGGAAGCAAGCCCATCAGAAGCCGCAGAAGATTTATTCCACTCATTTCCGTGGCGTTCTCCGCTCCAACCATTGCCACGAATCCATCCGCCCGTCAGTGTCTGCGTGCGTGTGAGTGCAGCCCGGCTACATCCGCGTGCATAGCCGCTTTTGTGGCGAATTGAACACGTTAATCGTCGTCCATCACTCATGCGAATCTTGCAGCGCAACAATGAGCGTGTTGCACAACCGCTCCGCGCCCCACGTCCCTCGCAAATGCAATTTCCTACTTCGCTTTTGACGCGGCCTCGTGAAACCTCATCAGAGAGTGTAGTAACAGCGACGGCAGCAGCAGCAGCAGCAGCTTGGCAGCATCACTCGGCCCGATCTTCAGGTATCCAGTATCTGAGTGCATAATTCCATCATTTTCGCGAATGGCTCGCTCGGTGCGCTGTCCGTTGTCCAGCTGACCCTCGCCGGCATCGCTCCATCTCGCTCCCCGGCCGCTGCCGCTGAGTAAGTTATGGACAAGCGTTTCCTCTGCGCAGAGGAGAAAACCGATTTCGGGCGATCCATCTGCTGTCCGTCCGCCCAGCACTGGCCAAGGGTATCCGTTGCAATGGCACTGGTACTGGCACTGGCGCGTTCGCGTCTCAGCGTCGATCAGTATGGTGGCAATTTTTCACTCAATTCAAAATGATGGCGTTTCTCCCAGACACCGGTGTGCGCGCGCTCCTCCGCCGTCCGCTTTTGACAGCTGGCCGGACGAGTGGTGGAAGTCTTGCCACGCCACTGTATCGCTGGCTGCTTGTTGGCCAATCGTCTGTCCATCTGTCTCTGTGTGGCTTTGCGCGGTGTGCACGTCTGCCCCGGCCGGTCTTTTGGTGCGCGGTTGGCGTGCACTTGTGGTCTCTCGGATTCGCGTTTCGAGGCCATGTTCCAAATGGAGCTACTCCTCTCACTGATCGACTCTCTCGGTCGCTCTCACTGATTGATTAATTGATATCCAAAGTTAATTGCCTTTCAGATTATTTATGAGTTATTTATGGCGGCTAGCTTGGCTTCGCTCCGTGTTGTGCTGTGTGTACGCTCGCAGTGCCCCTCCGACAGATCATGCAGCGCTCACTTTGGTCGGTGATGGCGATGGCGGTGGCGGTGGCGGCGGCAGTAGGACGCGCAATTGCCGAGGAGTTTGGTAAGTGTCGATCAATTTGACAGTTAATTTGGATCGTTTTCGGATTTTATTTTGGCCGTTGGTTCGCGACGCTGAGAGTCGGTGCGAGCGGCGACCAATTTGTCGATGTAATCGCAGAATAATTTTCGATACAATTTTTGATATAATTTTCGCTGACCTCGTAATTCCGCGCGACCGCCGGTTGCGTGCCCCGACGGTTCGGCCGCGCATGGGAAACTTACACCGTCGCTCGATCGCACTGCGAACGGGTTTGGGTGAGTTGGTCGGGGATAACATGGCTAAGTGGCTTGTAAGTCATCGGCTTTAGACACTTTACACGGCACGGATGGATGAATCAGCGACGACGTTGGTGACTGGCAGTAGGTGGTTGACGGCGGTGGCTAGCAAGTGCACTAGAGGTATTGTGAATCATGTGGATACAGGCTGTAGACTTAAAGACTTGAAGTCGTTTTCAGTTGCAGCTTCTGCGGCTTCATAAAGATCGCTCACCTGCACGAAAAACACTAAATGGAGGTAAGCAGGTCGATAGCTTCAGTAAATCAAGTCGAAATGTGGACCATGAGTATAGAAAGGACGGCAAATATTTGAAGACTAGAGCTGCTGCCTGAAAAAAGACAGATGTTCGTTTTCAGACTTGCTTCTGCCGTCAATGATAGTCCCATATGGTCGATTTGAAGTTGGCAACAAATTACTTATTCTGCGGTCTGCCAAAACCTACAAATTCTAAGAAGTCTACAGTTAAGCCTATTTCATGGTTTAGAGCGAACAGCTCATGCATTGCCAACACCGACCAGACGGAGACCCATTTACGTCAAACAACACTCTAAAGTGGTCTTACAGTCGCACTTGCTGTTTGAAATGAGCAGAAGCTGTCCTCCATGGAAACCATTTTCGAGATTGACAGCCATTGTGATCGCCGTACGCAGGACTTCATCGCCCTTTGGATGAGCTGGGCAACTTTTGAGCCATCGATGGAAGTCACTCAATTTTTGAAACCTCAGACTGCTACCCCGACTCAGCCATTTCTGACTATCGCAACAAAAAATGCTCCAATGAGTTAACCAGCTGCATTCCTCCCCTTCAAGAATTTGCCCGCAAAATCAGGCTCTTTGGGAAAGCGCACCCGTCCACCCTCGGGCGTACAGTTAATTTTGGAGAGTCGTTCTTTAGCCGCACCACACCAGTATAGAATGTTCTTCCCAGCCCAACTTCCCCTCCAATTACAATCCACAGACATTTGAAACCAATGTGCATCGGCGCCTTCTTTCCCTCTCTTCCTCTAAGCCTTTGGCCCGTGCTGTGACTTAATTCCGGTCAGTTAAGTTCCCTTTAACACGAGCCAATAAAAAAAACAATAAAGCTGAAATTTTGACAGGAGCACTCTACTATATGGTTTGATATGCAATCTGGGACAATGTCACTATCGGGTAGTGGGACTCAAGTACAGTGGAAGTAGAGGACACATTAAGTTCAAGCCACTGACCAGAAACAGCGAACAAAACATCCCTTTGTAGTGCGTGCTTGAAAAAAGTTTTGAAAGGAATCCCTCTTTGAGTAGGAACAGCTGTTTGTCACCTGAGCGGAGGCGCACCACACCCTATTCAGGAGAAGGACTCTAAAGTAAGCGTGCAAAGCTCAAAGAAAACAATTAATTTGTTTCAAGTTTAATGCCAACAAATTCAATTGAAAACTGTGTTATGAGTAACACTTAACCGAAGAAGGTTTCGTTTGTTAATTGAAACAAGCAAGAAGACGGCCAACAACCCTGAAAGCTTTAACCAAATGTTGGTAGGTCTCTCGAAGGATGTTTCGTACAACGAAAATAATTTCCCTGACTTCACACTAACGGGAGCCATCTGCAGATGTTTCCAAACATTGAGTGTTCACACATCGAGCATGATTGCCACCCGAAATGTGAGAAAAAAAATGCCATTGATCTAGGACACCAGACTCGTCGGTCTTTCGGCATCATTTATGTTTATGTTTGAGATTCCAGTTGTGATGCAGCCAATGTATGGAATACAGTGACCAGTGGCCTAAGCAAAGCTGTTTCCGAGCAGTCAACTCTCTTAATAACTTGAGTTCTTCCAACGGTTATTGACCCATCGCCAATACAAACCAGATGTTCAAAAACCATTGCCTGCATCTCTACATGAAGGGTGCCTAGAACAGAGTCAGGTAGGAACAGAGATTCAGGAAGTCCGAATCTCCCCCTTCTGGTGAGACTGTCCTTGCCAAGCGAATTTCTTTCGCACCTGTGTCTGGTAGCAGCTATTGGCATTTGGTCTTGATTGCCCATATGTGAGTACAACTCCTTATAACCTCATGGTTAGATGTACGAAGTGCACAAGCAACCTTGCAGAGGAGTCTTTTCCAGGTACGACGATCATTCTAGGTACGACGATCATTCCAGGTACAACGATCATTACAGGTACGACGATCAATCCAGGTACGACGATCATCACGTAGTGATACGATACGGGAATCCGCAAGTCCGGTTTGAGCTTTGGGTTCATATAAGCTCCCTGTTACCTTTTTTTTTTCATAGATACTCCGGGAAAAAGGAGGGGGGGGGAGTTTGGCGGCCAGCTGGGAGAAACGGCCACGGGATAACTTTGGGCGCAACGCGATTAGCCTCGTCCCTCCTTACTGTTTTCCGGACCTAAAATTGCGACTAGATCCGTTCACGGAGAACTTAGCAGACGAAGAATACAATATGCTTTCACAATACTTCATTTATTAGCTAACTTAATCCAATTTAACAACTATCTTAATCTAACAATAATCCCTCAAACCTAAACTTATATCTGGGAGACTCTATATAATTCAAAAATGTCACTTAACCTACCCTATGTTAAATCGACTCCTGGTTTACTCCCCATTAGTAGCATGACAAAAAAAAAAATAGTAAAAAAATAATAAAAAAAAATATAATGAAATTAAAGTAAAAAAAAAATCGAACGCTACTCGACGATGATGCCCGTCCGGTACTTGAACCCCTGCCCTTAATCACAACTTCGCGACAGATCGGCTGCCCAATCAATTCGGCTACGACCCCGTTTACGCAATGTGAGTCGAACACGACTCTTATATTATCCTTTTTCATGGATATTGGATTATGATGTTCTTAGCTCTGTTTCTTAACACCTGAGATACCTGGTAGCTGTGTTGCTCAGTGCAGGTGGTCGTCTACGCCTTTCCGGGTCTTCTGTCCTTTTGGTTTAATGTTCAACCAACCGCAAATGAAATCGGTCTCCGTCAGAAACTTTAGGGACATACGCTCCAACAAGAAAAAAAAACCTTAATCCACAAAATCAACCTGTTAGAAGAGTAGTATATAAGGGTACGTACAATTAAACAAAACTAAGGGTCACCGTGGCGTAGTGGGTGAGTGCGACGCTCACACGCCGAAGGGTCTAGGTTCGATTCCCAGCTCAATACCAATTTTTCGAATTTTTCACGGCGCCACCTCTTTCGAGCTGCTGACAACACTCAAAGAGTAATAACTGTCTAAGAAAGCTTCTCAAATTTCGCCGTTCGGAGTCGGCAAAAAACTGTAGGTCCCTTCTACTCGTGAGAGAACAGTAGCGCGCACAACACGAGTAGTTGATGAGCAAGCTAGGCCCTGGTCCCCCTCTGGACTGTAGCGCCAACAATTATTATTATTAAGGGCACTTCACCTGTTAGTGGTTTGGGCTAAGGGACAATACTTCCTCTCTATGTACACTATAATGTTTATGTCTTTATTCACTATCTTATTGTTTCACTTTCTTTTTTTTTTCTTATGCACTCTTCTCTACAACCACTCACTTCTACTTCCTACCTTCCTTTGTTCTGCTTCCTATGTCGACAAGAGAAAGACCCCTGACTGGGTATTGGCGAGACTCGCTTTTCCTGTTGGCCTCAGTGAGAAGCAGTTCCTGTCGTGATGGCACTCAACCACTGGCCCCACAACTGAAATGTTTTGTTATGTTACAGTTCAAACGATAACATATTCGAGATCGCCAAAGTTGATGGGATATATTTAAAATTGTTCACTTCCTCTGATCTGGCTCCCATCTGGTCTTGAGCTTGTTGCCGTTTCTATTAAATAGAATGCAACAACGAGCGATTAGGCTTATTGAGAATGATAATGATGTCAGTCCGACCGGCGTACAGTGAGGCCCGAACAGAAAAATAAAATACGTATTGGTTTTTCGATTTAACATATTATATAACAGCTTGATCATCCCCGTCCTACTTTATAGCGCGGAAACCTGGACGTTACTAAAAGCGGATGAGGACGCCCTTAGTCTTTTCGAGAGAAAAGTTGCGTTGATGGCATTTGGAGGAGAAGATTTAACGATAAACTCTATGGGTTGTACAGTGACATGCGCCTGATCACGCATGAGAGGGCTAGGCCATGTAGAGCGTATGGACACCACCGCTCCGGTCCGAAAAGTCTTCGAATCTGAGCCATTGGGACAACGCAACAGAGGACGGCCTAGGCTAAGATGGCGCACACAAGTGCAAACGGGCATCAACCGACTTGGAGTGCGCAACTGAAAGCAGTTAGCGGAAAATCGTGCAGTGTGGTGAGGCATGTTTGTCGAGGTCCAGGTCTACCCTGGACTGAAGCGCCACAACAAGAAGAAAAAGATAGCCCCATAAACAGGGAACTGCAGTAGCTTTAAGACGCATCTCAAACTAGGCTCCTCCGCAACTTTCAGAAGTCTGTCAAACCAAGCTGTGGACGCACCTGAACAAGAGTCTGCATGATTTCAAGGAATTGTCTACAATGCCTCAAAATCGGTCCTAGAAGCATCTGAAACCAGTCCGCAGCAGTCCCGAGAAGAGCCTTCATCCGGCGTTTTAGGCAGACCGAGTGAGTCACTAAGTCGAGTTTTAGCAGCAGTCTAACAACGGCCACAACTTACTGCAGGTCACCCTATCAAACTAGTTGCCGTTCTTCTGCACTTCGTCCTTCTATTTTTCAATTTGACCTGTAGAGGCTTCGGGAATTCGTCTAGGTGGAGAACACTGCCTTAATTTTTCTCTGATGTCCACCATAGACTAAGTGTCGATGTTGTGGATGTTCTCTGTCTAAAGGGGATGCTAAGACCCTTCACAAGATTAATAGTCAGATCTTAATCCTTTGCACCAGGAAGGCACCTTGTATCGAGAGACCTTTTGCTCCATACAAGACTCACATGCTCAAGAACTTCCTTTCACAAAATGTCGCCAGATAACCGTGAGGTGTAACAACTCGCGTAATGTGCCTCGCATCTGGTTGTCCTAGGGCTTCTATGAAAGGCTTCATTTCGTTGAAAAGCTTTGATGGAATCGCATTTTCCCGTGAAGCCTGCTGCTCCCATCACACAACGTTCCCGCGAAAAACCGCTCCCCTCTGCATTCCAGCTGAACCTGCCTTCAGCTCCCTCGCCGGCCCACAAATCACTCCGAACATTATCTGCCGCCACTTGCAATAGTTGGCACTATTTCCACCGATTGCCCCCGACATCCCCCTTCCTCCACTCCACCCCACCACTTTGATGAAACATTCCACAGGGAGGATCGACGGCAATGCCAACGGCACAAAAAATGCTCCTGACATCTCACTAATGACTGATTTGATTTGTGTCCATTATTTTGCCATTAAAATCGCCGCCGATAAGTTTTGTCCATAATTCACGTTGGGCCACCGCACCACCACCACCACTACCACCGCCGTATGCAGCGGGGTAATTGCTTCCATAATTTTTCCTTCCCTGTGCCCACAGCTGCACCCCCTCCCACTCGCCGGCCCCACGCCACCACTCATGATATCATGGTCGGCTTCACATTAATGGCATTTCATCATTTGTACCGCTCTCTGGCCGGCGCTGCCCATTGACGGGCCAGCCGTTCTTGCAGCGGAGCGGTCCGGCCCGACCGGCCGACTGCCGATTTCTATCATTTATTTATTAATATTCGAAAAATTAATTAAACATTCGCCGGCCGGTGACACTCTAGTGACTGCATTTGAATTATGTCAGCGTTTGCTTCATTACCTAGATCCGGACGATGGCTGGGGATGGGGAACGGGAACGCAGAAGCCATAGAAATGCGGGCCGGTGGCGGTAGTCGGCTGTGGGTGGAAAGAAGAATTTCGAAATTGAATCCCCAACCGGACGAGTGACAGAGAGTCTGTGTCTGTGGTCAGTCGAAGGTTCAATCGAACAAGACATGACATGCTCCTCTGGCATCCCAAGGAACATCAAAAAGACGGATGCACCCCGCTCGTTTGACTGGCAGACAAGACAAATATCGAATCGGCACCGAGATGTGTGCAGCAGAAGCAGCAGCAGCAGTACAAAACAGAGGGATGACCATCAACAGGATGCCGAAGTGTAAGCCGGGGCGAGGGTATGCATTACAAACCGTTTCACGATTGATGAGGAGATTCCTTGTCCAGTCCAGACATACGGAGTGGGACTCAGCCTTCGCCTCCCCCACCTCCTATCGGCCAAAGTTGATGATGCCGAAGGTTCGGTCAGTTCAAATGACGAAGAAATGAAGTCAACTTTTCTGCCGCAGCAGGGTGTGGAGAGTGGGTGGGGAGAGTGGGTGGGGAGAGTGGGTGGGGAGGGGGCCCAAGGATGTCAGTGATGTCCGAGGAGAGCGATGGAAACACTTCTTGGCATCACAGTTTGTCGGACTGATGAACATGGACAATCTACTGGAAAACTTATTACTTGCACTCATGCACACACACAGGCACTGAGACGCACACACATGTGAATGGGGTTTGGGGGTAGATAAGCAGACTTGAGGCATGCTTTGCTTTTTCATCAAAGCCGATTAGGACGTGGTTGCCATGCTGATGCGATTGCTGCGGAAAATTCCTCAGCCTATGGCTGCAGACAAGACTCTCTAGGACTTTGAATGAGCCTGTGGTGATGCCTTGCACCCTGGATGAGAGGGAGGCCGTTGAAAGATGGAAGGGTGAAGTGCAGAAGAACGTCAACTAGTTTGATAGGGTGACCTGCAGTAAGTTGTGGCCGTTGTTAGACTGCTGCTGAAACTCGACTTAGTGACTCACTCGGTCTGCCTAAAACGCCGGATGCAGGCTCTTCTCGGGACTGCTGCGGACTGGTTTCAGATGCTTCTAGGACCGATTTTGAGGCATTGTAGACAATTCCTTGAAATCATGCAGACTCTTGTTTAAGTGCGCCAGCAGCTTGGTTTGACAGACTTCTGAAAGTTGCGGAGGAGGCTAGTTTGAGATGCGCCTTAAAGCAACTGCAGTTCCTTGATTATGGGGCTATCTCCTTCTTCTTGTTGTGGCGCTACAGTGCGGGGTGGACCTAGGCCTATGGGGCTATCTTAGACTGGACTAAATGAAAGGATTGAAAGTTATAGAGACTTCCTAGAACATCTGTCAAGGCTTGGCTACGAAACTTCTTTCGAATGCTGCGGCTTGCTTGGATTGCTGTGGGCACCGTCTTTTTGGGACTATTCCAGGGGCTTGTTCCGAGGTGCCTTCTCGTATCGCCAAGAAGGATTTTTGAGAAATTCTAAGACTACTGAAAAAGCCAATTCAAAAAAGGTCCTTAGACTGGTTCATAGGCAAATTTAGGGGCTATCTGAAACTGCTCCAGAAGATTGGCTTAGAGACCGAAAATTGTTTGCAGCCTTTATGAAACTGCCCCAAAGTAATTTTTCTGTAGACTTTCAGAGACCGACAAGTAGATAGTCTAACTCTTTTTGGAATCGCTACAGAACTTTACCCTCAAGACCTACTCAGATTGGTGTAAAAGCCTTCAAGGACCTTTAAAGATTTGCTTTTAAGACTTTCTTGTGTTCCAAGAGTGAAAGTCTTCCTTGAATCGAATTCTTTGGTATTCCATGGTCTCTATCCCCAAATTCCTGGCAAAGTTTCTATAAAGGGTTCCTGGAAGTTGTTTCCGAAGTTTTAGCAAACTGTTGCCTGCCACGATCTGCTTTTCTATGGGGGAAAGGCTAAAAAAAACTTCTAAAGTCTGCTGCTGAGACTTTTTTAAAAATTTTCTTCGCATAACTGATGGGATTTCAGAGCTTTCTTTAATCCTATAAAAAAGCCTTTAGCTAGATTCTTTCTTGGGTTCCCTTGGTGGCCTGTATCATAGACTTCTGTACACTGTTTCAAAAGTTTCCTCATGCTCTTGCAAATGATTGTTTCTAAGGCTTCCTCGGTTGGCTATAGACTTGGGTATCGAAAAACTTCACGAACGGCCACCGAAGCTTAATTTGGAGGCTGCACAGCTTTGCTTAGAAATCTGTAAATGGCGCACTTTAGAGTCTTTCTGAGACTACTCTAGAGGCTCATAAAAAATCACTATTTCATGATGGCCCCTCTTTATATTGTATCACAAAGGGTCTTATGTTGGAGCCTTCCTAAACTGGAACTGCTGGCCAGCTTCCTTGTGTAGGCTTTTTAGAACGCTTCTCAAGAGCTTCCTACAACCGATTGCCCCAATAGCTTATTTCGAAGCACCCCAGAACTGGAACTGCTGGCCACTCTCCTAGTGTAGGCTCCCTGAAACGCTTCTCAAGGGCTTCCTACAACCGATTGCCCCAATAGCTTATTTTGGAGCACCCCAGAACTGGAACTGGTGGCCAGCTTCCTTGTGTAGGCTTTCTAGAACGCTTCTCAAGAGCTTCCTACAACCAATTGCCCCAATAGCTTATTTCGGAGCCCCCCAGAACTGGAACTGGTGGCCAGCTTCCTTGTGTAGGCTTTCTAGAACTTCCTACAACCGATTGGCCCAAGAGCTTATTTCGGAGCACCCCAGAACTGGAACTGTTGGCCAGCTTCCGTGTTTAGGCTTTCTAGAACGCTTCTCAAGAACTTCCTACAACCGATTGCCCCAATAGCTTATTTCGGAGCCCCCCAGAACTGGAACTAGTGGCCAGCTTTCTTGTGTAGGCTTTCTGGAACTGCTTCCTTTGTGTGTTTGCAGCTTATGTGGATTGTCGAGAAGTTTTAAGCCCTCCCCATTCCTTCTTAGAGGTTTGATACTCAAACATCCTTGGACTCCTTACTTTTGTTTTAGTTTTCTTAGCAATCAGATACCAATTGCAATTGGTTTCCATTTAAGTACCTGGCAACCCTTTAGTGCCGATCCTAACCCATCGGGCAAAGAAGACTGACCCACCCTCCTCGGTCACACAAACTTTACTCATCTCTAATCCACTTTGAATGAAAATTCCACCAGCCCTGAGGCCAGCACCACTCCCCCTCCACCGCCACCCATGTTTCTTTGATTTTCTTCGAATCACTTAGCAACCCTTGAACAAGGACAACAAGGACATGGCAATAATTTCGGAAGGCATAACCATACACCATGGAGGTAGCTTAATAGTGTCACGTCACTGTGCATAAACTCCCGTCCTACCGACAGCCACGACCAACATCCACTACCAGCGTCCCCTCATATGTGGATGCACTCTCGGTGATCTCAACCGAAGCGTTATTAGGCAGGCTACTGTTCATTGCGACGCCCGGCCGAGAACCCAGTTAAGAAAGTCAAATGCTGAAGAATGCCGACGAGGAAGAGCCAGACGACGTGGCAGCAGAAGAAGCGCAGTGACGTACGCACACCTAAGCATCTTGTGTCTCTCAAAAACTTTTAGTGTCTCCTAAGTGACACGAAGAAAGACAGATGGACAGTGAACCCAGACAGACTGACAGTTAGACATGAGCGACGCCGACTACGACGCTGACGACGACTGGCTATAGAGAGATGGACAGCAGCCGGGTCCAGTAAATTGCAAGTCTCTCCTGCCCTTGCATTTGTGTGACCAAGGATTTATCGGATTCATAGGGTTTTTGTGAACAGAAACTGCTTCCAACCTCAGCCCGACGACCTTCGCATGCGAATACGTCAAGCATGCACACACGAGCCGGATGTGAAGATATCTTCCCATGGACAGAGGGTGGATGGGCGCATGCCGAGTAGGGGTGGAGTAATGCATTTCACTTTATATTGCAGTCTTGTCAAGAAAACCGAAGAGATGAAGTCAGGAGGACGGGCCGGCGGTCGGTTCGGTGCGGTGACTGGCCCATAAGTAAGAAGAAAATGACGAAGAAGCAATGAATCTTCTTCTCGGGCGATAAGATGGATGGATGCGGTTAGGTGGAGTCCATCAAATCCATAGTTACGTGTCAATCAACCTCGTCCGGAGGTGGTTTTCGGTATCAGGAGGGAACTTCGGGTCTCTCGATTGAAATGGAAGTCTGTGATGGAATTCATTTTAAAAATGCAATCGGACGTCGGTGGTAGCAGAAAGAGAGAAGAAGGGAAGGAGACAGAAACTCGGCATTGACGATGGAGATTTCCAGAAGATGTTCATTGCAGCTGTGAGTTGCTTGATTAAGTTGGGTTCGGATGAGTCGAGGAATTGCACGTCGATTGGGGGGAGACGTCAATCGATGGGCAGGTGAATTGTTACTTCTTCTTCGTCTTTCTCCTTTCCGGATAATGGGGGAGTTCCAATGAAGTGATGTCTTACACAGCCCTCCAGCTCTGGCTTGGAAGTGGATCAGACTAGGGGAATATGACTCGAGCTGATAGCTCGTCGGGTTAATTGACTTAATGTCCAGAAGAGACATTAAGTCTCTTCTGGACATTGTCAAAAAGTGGCTTTTCGAGGTCTTGCATCGTGAGTACTGACTCAATGGAGTTCAGCATCTGGATGCCCGTACTGAAGGGTCTAAGATGGGCGCTAGAGTTGGAGTCGACGTGTTTCGCTTTAGCATTCCGATCAAGATGATCTTCATGATTAAATTCAAGTCACGGAGACCTGCGTTAGATATGACTTAGGAAAGTGTGTCAAACTTCACTTCAGAGCCAACCATTTCATTCGTCAAAAGCAAATAAGTGAAACTAGGGTGCTTTGCCAGTTTCATGGAAATTGTAGGGATTCCAGAAATTCGTAGACGTGGACCTCTTTCATTGGTCCTTTAAAGAAATTGACGGATCTGGAGTAATAGTTATTCCGAAATGGACGCCGAGCACCGTAGAATTCACAAGAACTGACTATATGGTGTACTTTGTGGGTTGGTGGAGTAATTGGTCAGTTTTGGCCATAACGTCACAGTCAATGGTTAGCTGTTTTGGGGAGTGATTACTGACTTCCACATATATCAGTTGAAGCAACATTTTGTGAAGGAACTGTGTTTTTGATAAGATGGCGAATCTGTTCGCACGCCAATCGATTTATAGACAGAATCGTGCTAACCACAAAGTTTCACCTCATGCACTCGGTAATCAGCCTCCAGGACTGTGAGATTCAACGTCACTTAAATATTTTCTGTGGGGATATACGAAGACATTAGTGCATGTCAAAAAACCCAAGTCGATTGATTACTTGGAGGACAAAATTTGTTGATAGCCAGATGTAGGAAAAATATCATTGAAAATTTATCCTTCAGAAAAGATTCCGTCAGAGCCTACCGTAAGCTTCACATGCTAATAGTACAATTTTTTTTAAATGACAAAATATTGTCTTTTAAGCAAAGTTAACTCTTTATGGCGCAGAATCTTGGACTTTAGCAAAGGCGGATGAGGAAGCCCTTAGTCTTTTCGAGAGAAAAGTTTTGCGTGCGATTTTTGGTCCTGTTTGCGTTGATGGCATCTGGAGGAGAAGATTTAATGACGAACTCTATAGGCTGTACAGCGACATGCGCCTGGTTAAGCGTCTACGGATACAACGCTTAAGATGGCTAGGCCATGTAGAGCGTATGGACACCACTGTTCCGGCCCGAAAAGTCTTTGAATCCGAGCCATTGGGACAACGCAACAGAGGACGGCCTAGACTGAAGTGGCGCACGCAAGTGGAGAAGGACCTCAACCAACTTGGAGTGCGCAACTGGAGACAGCTGGCGAAAGATCGTGCTGGCTGGAGAGGCATGTTGGTTGAGGCCCAGGTCCACCCCGGACTGTAGCGCCACAAGAAGAAGAAGAAGAACTCTTTATTGATCGAGAAAGAACCGCTTTATGATATTTTACTCTAAAATTGTATACCTCTTAGAAAAACATTACAGGTCTGCACTTCAATTTTATTCCATGGATGAAATAGAGAAGCTTCTTACTTTAGTGAAGCTGCAAGCAATTTGGTTTGTCTTACAATAAAAGTGATACTTATCTTGAAGTAGGCAGACCGATTGAGATGAACAAAAGACAAAGAAACGCTAGAGCACGGCGGAACTTCTTGACTGAAGAATTCTTAAAAATCCCTCCTCCGTCATTTGGCGTTGATTTTTTTTTTTTGTGTGTTAGAAGTTGGGATAAACTACACTGGAGAGCTCAGACTCAAATACTGGTCCACCAGGAACTACCAGGCAGTAACCTTCATTTAACGTAATTACTTGGTTTTCCGAAGAAAAACCAAGATGCGCTTCTGTGATATAGAACTTAGGTTTTCAGTTCCACCCACATCAGCCCACATAACCGCCACCTGATACGAGCGAAAGCAGGACACTGACAGAGAAAGTGCTCTGAAGTGTGTTCACAATCTCCACAGGCGTCGCAGAGTGTGACATCACTAAGCCCAAGTCGACTCAGGTGCATAGTGAAGGTAGTGTCCCGTTAGTACGCCGACAAGTCGTCTGCACTCGTTTCTGTCTAGAGATAGCAGAAAAGACGCGGATTTCTTGCTGACGTTTGGGAGCATACTCTTGGTCACCCTGCATCCTGGAGAGTCACGCCATCTCTGGTTGTGCTGTAGGGAGACCAACCCAACCGTAGACGGAGGCCATGACCAGGTAAGCGGGTAATCCCAAGGTGGTTTCGGGCTCTACGAATGCCTCTGCTGAACCAAGACTAGCTAGTTCATCGGCAGTCTCGTTTCCCAGGATCCCGTGATGACTCGGGACCCACACAAGTCTTAGCGAATTCAGCCTGCCGACCAAATTAATGGAAGACTTGCATTCTTGAACCATCTTGGAAGTGGTTAAAGAGTTGAGTAAGGCCTTGAGCACAGCTTGACTGTCGCTAAAGACGCAGATACTTCTTTCCTTCCATCTATTCTTCATAACATAGTTGATGGCCATCACGGACGACTGCAAGACAACGGAGGGTGTTGGAGCTGGGGCCTTCGTGGAAAACGACAACATCCGACTTCACGCCTCCTCAGGTAATTTCGCGACGGTCTTCCAGGTCGAAGCCTACACCAAATTACCTAAGGAGGCGTGAAGTCTTATGTTGTCGTTTTCCACGAAGGCCCCAGCTCCAGGACGTTCCGTTGTCTTGGAGCCGTCCGTGAAAATCCGACTACATTCCTTTCCCGGTTCAGTTTCTGGCCACAGCCAGTCCAGAACACGGAGAAAGTCGACTTTGCATAAGGGTCGCAACTGTATTATTGGCGACCTCGCATCAGACGGCATGTCCATGATAGTGCCTGAGGAGATCCGGTGTGCGAGTTCATCAAAGCTCCTGTATTAGTGGAACCAAATACCATTTCTTTGTATTCTTGAGATGGCCTTAAGTATGCACCCTGTGATGTGTTGTTGACAGGGGGAGATCAGAGCATCAAGAGCAGACCCAGCAGTGCTGGGAAAAACGCCTGTCCAGCCGAGACAAACTGTTCTGTGAAGCTTGGTGAAAGCAGCAGTCACGTATTTGCGCGAAAGCTTGTTCCACCAAACGACTTATGCATAAGAGAGAAGTGGTCTTATCACTGCCGTGTAGATCCAAACGGATTTTTTGGGTGATAGACCCCAGGTTTCGCCAAAAACTCCCTTGCATTGCCAGAAGACTGACAGCGTCTTGGAGGTATTTGTCTCAATGTGTCTTTTCCAGAGAAGTTTACTGTCCAGGATAACACCTAGATATTTGGCTTCATTGGAAAATGGGATATTGACGCCTTTAAGTACCATCATATAATCTGCTGATGAAGGGGGGGAAGGAGATCAGAGCATCAAGAGCAGAGCCAGCAGTGCTGGGAAAAGCCCCTGTGAAGCCGAGACAAACCGATCTCGCGTTGATACTTTTAAGACTTTTCCTGATTCAATTCTTGGCGTTTTTAATGTTCTGAGAACCAGAAGCCAAAACTGGACGTCAACGTCGACTTATATAAATCCAAACGCGTACGATTTGAAGTGGTCTAAACACTAAGTATTTGGTCCTGTTCTGAATCTTATATTCATTGAAGTTAACGTTTGCATTACAATAGCTGGTGCCCGGAACTGTAGGTCCCTTCTACTCGTGAGCGAACAGCAGCGCACACAACACGAGTAATAAATGAGCAAGGTAGGTCCTGGTCTCCTTGTGGACTGTCGCAAGGTTCGAATTATTATTATTATCCTAAGAGCCGCTGACCACGCCACACTAGTCAATGAAAGACTAGTTTCAGATAACGCAAAAACTGTTAAGGAAGAAGGACCAGTTGGGGCTCGTAAACATCGTGACAGAAACACAATCGCCCAAACGGCAGTCCTACAGCCGACTTAGGCAAAGTTTTTGACGTGACTTGGCGGGCACAGCAAATTCTTACGAAGATGGTTGCTGCAAATGAAATGAAAGCGTGCCAAGAGGGCCATGGAGTAGACGAGGTCCACGCAAATTATGTATATACGATTAGCAAGGAGGGACGCAAAGTATTGATCATATGAGCGCAAGCAGGCGCTTATAGGTCGACATGGCGTTGTCTAGAGCCAAGGTCTTCAAAATTCAATTCAAGCTACTTGCTGATGGCTCGGGCTCAAGAGGCAAGCAATTGAAAAAGTCATCTCTTAAAAAAAGAACAATCTCGCATTTTGCATCTCGCCTCGCCCCTGCAACATGAGGGAGGACCAAGCACTTAGTTCTTTATCCTTTGATGACACTTGAAGTAGATTGCTCAACGACAAACAGTGTAAACGGCTTGTAGCTTATCAAATCTCAAATATTCAGATGGCTAGGTCGTGTAGTGTGAGTGAACAACTTTCCTCCGGTAGAGTCTTCAGATCGATGTCAATGGGACAAAACAGCGAGCGACGTCCACGTCTTTTATAGAACGCGTATATAAGTGGAAAAGCAATATCAATCTATTAGGTGTGCGAAATTTGAAACAGATGGCGGGGAACCGTCCATCTTGCGACATATGGGGCCCAGGTCCTCCCTTCAGCCCTAGCTAATCAAAGGAGAAAATAAGATTAAGGGGGAATAATAGAGCACGAACATTCTTCTACATATATGCCTCGTACGATCTGTCTGTATAAGTAGTGACCTAAAGCTCCCTTTGGATGCCTTAAGTCTTATTTTGAGAAGAGAAATGTTCCTTCCTAAGACCTCCTTGGTCGTATGGCAGCAGCATTTTTTGCTCCGTTCCAAAGGCTTCTGTCGTTCGGACATTACAGAATTCTTCCATATTCTACGGGCAAGCGAAAGTTTGACACTCTTAGCCTTCCGATTCTTTGGAAACGAAAACGATGCTGGAAACAATTAGCCAGTCGAACATTCTTTCATCTAAAGAATACTTCCACATCTTGCCAGGAATGCACATCCGTACACCTATCAGCCTACTTTCGACGCACGTCGTTTTGAAGCCGAATATGGATTCTTTCCGTTTATGACAGTTCGCAGGTAAGCGGTGATTTATTTTCAATCCTTTAAGACTATTCGCCTTGCCTTGAGCTCAAGCTTCAAAAACTGAATTTTATGTCAAACACATGAAGAATGGAATAACAACAAAATTAAGCAGTTTCCCAAGAAAACATCACCGCCACCAACATATCAAAGAATTTCTTGATTTGTTTGCCAACTACTTTAATCATCCACATCATATTTCAAGGCTCACTTACCGTTCTCGCCAGCTGCATTGCCAGTCCTCCGGAACGATGGTCTCGGCTGCTGTTTTGACCGCATACTCTCGACTCCAAGCGCCTTGTCGTACCCGTTAATATCAGTGTCCTCTGCTCAATAGAGCATTCTATTATCGGCACATTTAACCACACACGCAAGCATGTACCACCAAGCGGACGGCAGACGTCTATCACAATAAAACACTTCACTGACAGCGGCTTTATTATACTAACGAGGTCGCCAAATCTGAAAATAGAATTCAAAAACTAAAGCAAATCAAAGAATTCACCAACATGGCACAGGAAACAGACAAACAACACAAAAGACGATAAAATCTTTAAGATTTATAAAAACCGCATGCAGAACAATTAATTACGAATATAATTTTGTGACGAGCACATCAGTCATTTGGCGTGTTGCGTTCTAGATTTTCCCGTCCCACGGTTGGAATGTTGCCGGGCCGGAGTGGCGGTGCTGATGGTGAATTTTATGAATTTTTGACAAGCTTGAAAATATTTAAGTTTGTGTGTGTGAGTGTTTGCTTGGTTTTGTGACAGACAGATTAACGACAACGGCATTTGTTGCCACAGACTGGGCAGTAATCCATCCAATGAAAGTGTGAGGAAAAAATTGTATATCAACAGTGGTGATGAAAAGTGTGACATCTCATAGTAATTAATTCGACTACACATCATGTTTCAAAGAGATGAATTAGAGGGAAACAACAAACTTGAGATGACTGTGTTTTGGAATAAATTTCATAGTCGGAGATAGGAAATACAAAATAGGAAAATAGGATAGGAAATAATAAAACACACTATATACCAACATAAGGTCAACACTGAGAAAGATCTCCTGGGTTGCTATCGGTGCCTAATACTAAATATGAAATTAGAGCAAGAGCAAAGAAATATACGTTGGAGTGTGTGAATAGTTTTCGACACCACTGTACTTTCTTGTAGAAGTGTAAGATTTCAAATTATTAAAAAAATATTTTTCAAAGAACTATCAGTGATAGTGTATGCATATCCGTCTCAAAACTTTTACACACTACTGTTCGCAAAGCTAAAGTATGATATCTTTTTTGAGGTAAATATATCGTTGGGGCGAAGCTTTTTAAAAATGTTGATTGAATACTTAAAACTTTAAACGACCTGTCGGAGAACTTCTGCTGCCTATTGTGATGGACAATATTTTTTTTTTCAAGCTGTATAGTACCACTGATGTAGATAATAAGAAATTCAAAGAAATATGTTGACATTGAAAAATTTCTTCGACGTGATAGAACACTCTTGCGCACGACTGTTTTCTCAAGAAAAAATCAAACAATGATATAAATGGTTGCAAAAATAAAAAAGAAAAAACTTTTGTTTTTTTCCAACATGTCTGAAGACTTTTCCACCCCACTGTCACCCACAAAATACATCGCCCCAGAAACTACTGATGATGACGATGATGTCTTCACAAGGTATGCTCGTCTCCATCGACAGTCGGCGAATATTTTCACTCGACTCCACGCCATAAACATGCCCCGTAAGTACCCGCAGAACGACGACCGCTGACAGAGGCCATTCAAAGGATTTTCCCGCCACGTCGTCCGCCACGGTTTGGTTTTCTCAACACTCTCACCGAACAGATGTGTCCAATAAATAATTTCCTCCCTTCAAGTAGATGCGTGGAGAAGACACGTCTGATTGTGTCTGACGTTCGCAACGCGAATACCCGGGACACATGAGATCCATAAATCACACCCGAAGGAGACAATTTGACGAGAGAAAGCTATTCGGGGACTCATAAATCCCTAGCCGCCTGCCGATTAAGTCAACATCTTAATAGCTTGCCTCTGCAAACATTCACTGCCCAGTGGAACGCCTCCCTCCCCACCAACCGCCACCACCGCTGGCGCTGGAATAAATTCAAAAATCCAATTCAGACGCCCTGCCCAGCCCGCGGGAGAAAGCCATTCCGGGAATTTAATCATCGATTTAATTGGAATTTCTGCGCGTATTACTAATCTCTAACTGTGATCGTAAATTGACGGTTATTTGCTAATTTCAATTAAAAACGCTCGCAGTCCAGATGCCCGCGTATCTAAAGCGCACATCGAACATTGCATGTCGTCGTCGGACCGGCCTTCCGCAGATGCCATGCGTTTCAGTGCGCCCCGACGGTGAGGCTTGTCCAGCTGCTGCTGCTGCTGATCGTAGCTGATCTTGACGCGCCTCTGGTGTGTGATGTTGATGCAGTGGATGCCTTAAAACACTGAACTCAGAGACAGTTTTCCTTGACCACTCTCCTTCTCGCTCACGGTGAGCAGTAGACGGAGCGTATCTCTGTTCGCGCACACCACCAGAGTCCGACATCAATTTCAAGTTTGACACGAATGCGCCATGTTCAGACATCCCATAGGCTTCATAAATTTGTCATCCGCCAGAAACCGAATAAATGATTAAAACGCTCCCCGCTCTCCGCCGAACTGCCCCCTCTGGCAGTGCAGATAAATTTATGCCCATGTCAGCTATCAAATATTTTTCGCTGCTGCTAGACAATTTTGTTTGATTCCATGCAAAACATACTCGCATTGCGAATCAATGGTTGTATCTGATAATGCGGCTACCAGTTTTCTGGACAGCGCACCAGCGCACGGAGGAGTGATGGCACGCAGACCGTGCGGACTCGGCGCGCACAGAGGGTAACTTTTGCTGTCCACCGTGGAGACTGGGGCTGGAAGGTGACATTTGTGATGGAGAGGAACCTGATTTGGAAGAGTCTACGCCGTGGATTGGGGTGATGATGTGAATGTTTCTAGGAAACCGTTGAAGATCGTAAAACGGTCCTGTTTTGAAGAAGTAAAGTAGGGAGAGAAGGAGTAGGGAGGACACAGCATTGGAACTACCAACATTTGAAGGAGTTTTAGACTTTGCCTGAGATGGAGACAGACTACGGCAGGACATAGCAATCTACGAGTAGACACTTTTAGCCGAAAACTCAAGTTGCCAATGTTTAAGTCAATAAGTTTGGGAAAATTATTGGAAGGTACCAAAGTAAACCCCCATCTCTGGCAATTCCAAACATGCTCCTTTTGGTCGTTTAGATCAGTGTGCACGATTTCAGAAGGTCAGAAGCTTGCTTTTTAGAGACTTCCGGTGCTCCAGGGTTCTAGAGTTCTTCCTAGCATGCAGTTTTTTACCAAGAACATGTAGCGTCTGCTTCTTGGGTCCTTGAAAGGTTCATAAACTGAGTGTTTCGTAGTGCGTCTTTCAGAAGTGCAAAGACTTCCTTCGTACAGGGTCGGGCAGACGTCAATCAGGGTTCGTTGGTTTAAAAGAGGGAAACTTGTCTTTTCCGAGGCCTATTGTTCGAAGAAGTAAAGCAAGGAGAGGAGGTATAGGGAGTACACATGGTTAGGATTGCATTTAGATGAGTCTGAGAACTTTGCCTGGAATGAAGACAGCATGAAGCAAAACAGGGGAATCTAGGAGCCAAAAGACAATATATGCAAACCAAGAAACCAACGTCTTGACGACAAGGTTGTGGAAAGTGATTGGAAGCTGGCAAGGTTGACCTCCATCTCAAGAAACCCTCAACACGCTGCTCCTGATCTTCAGATCAATGTACATGATGACAGAATTTCAGGAGTATGCTTGTTGGAGATTCCAGGGTCCAGAGTTTCGGAATTCTTCCTTGTCTACAGCCCTTGACTAAGTATACCTTGAGGCTGCTTCCTGGCACTTTAGCAGGTCCACCACTTGATTGTTCCCTTGGACGTCTTTAAGAAGCAAAAACTCTTTTCTTACAGGGTTAGGGACACCTCATCTAGGATTCGTTGTTTCAATACTGAGGAAACACTCTCTGTTTCGAAATTAAAGAAATTTCAGAATCGCTTACTGAAAAGGTATACGGCCCGCCTTCTAATAATTGTTGGCGCTACAGTCCAAAGGGGGACCAGGGCCTAGCTTGCACATCAACTGCTCGTGTTGTGCGCGTTACTATCACTAGTAGAAGGGACCTACAGTTTATTGCCGATTCCTAACGGCGATGTTTGAGAAGCTTTCTTAAACAGTTATAACTCTTTGTGCGAAGTTAGCAGCTCGAAAGAGGTGGTGCCGTGAAAAAATTCAAGGTGTTCAGGCGGGAGTCGAACCTAGACCCTTCGGCGTGTGAGCGTCGCACTCTACCCACTACGCCAGGGCGACCCGCCTTCTAGAGGTGTCCAAATATTTAGATTTGTTAGTCGGTAGGATGTTTCATAAGGCTAAAGGTCGCGTTACATTTGTTCCTACTTCGTGGAACTGCTACTGCTAGCAGGAAGCAATGAAAAAGTTCATAATAACATGGACATGCTGCTCAGTGGTTTGAAATCAGTGGAACTTGAATGTCGTCGGTTAATCTTCTCCTCCGATTACCTTCAAGGGTATGTTCGCAAAGACTCCAAGGACTCTCCAAAGACTGGGAAGGTCAAGCTGTTATATAAAGCAAACTTAGTCTCTCAAGCAAGGGCTCAATTACTTAATGGCCTCTTAAGCCCACATAGCTGCGATTGGCAAGAGTGACTCATCCTCTGACTTCGTTGTCCCCATTCACCTCGAAGCCGAGATAGACGAAGTCCTTGCCTACATCGCAGTTTCTTCTGCCTAGGGCGAAGCTCAGTGTCTCGTGTGTCCTTTTTTGACGACAGCATGTACTTTGTCTTGCCCTTGATTACCACCAGACCCATTTAAACTGCTTCCGCTTCAATGCATGCAACGCCTTCCTTTCAAAACAGCTGAACCCAAATCTCAAAGGAAGGTCCTGCTTCTCGCCTTCTACCACAAGAACTGAAACAAGTTTAGACGGACCACGCGCAGCTGCCTATTCGACATTCTGAGAAACCCTCGCATTGGACACGATTGGGATGTAACACGAAGTCAGTTTAAACCTACCTGTACGACGTACACCAAGACTTCATACTCTCACCATATGGTCCGAGGATGACTTTCATATTAAAAGCTTCTTGTGTTTGTTTGACCCCAAATCTCATTTCCACTTCCTTATTACACTCCAAATTCATCTTACAGCAACAAACAGTTCTGACAAACTGCTCCACAGATGTAGTCGCAGGTGCAGGCCTGTCTATTTTCAGCACAACCCTTCGCTTGCACGCTAACGGCCCCGATTGAAATCAAAAGTGGACTCACTTAAAGCCGATTCGCTATTAAGTCTACAAGAGGCTATCAGATCGATCCCATGGCCCCCTTTAATGCGGCTGCACAAATGCAGTGGTCGGCGTTTCCACGAACTGATGCGCGCCGCCGGCAGTTTGGGAAATCCACTCAGAGAGCCAACTATCAAGCATAACGCATTCCAATTCAATTAACATCCGACTGATTAACGGGCCCAGCCATTTGACAGTCATTTATTGTGTCCCATAGACAGACCGTCTGTCGCGATGATAATTCCGATTGATAATAATTACTCGCCCCTAGAGCGGGGAGCGGCTGTTGCTGGTGTCGCTGCTGCTGCCGCCGCGACAGAGCCCTGCTTGTAAAAATAAAACATTTTATGACAAAAGTCCATTTACTGAACGATGGGCTGGCGGGCGGGAGATGCTCGCCCTGCCGGGGGCTGCTGGTGATTGGTGACGGGAGGATGTTTCCGCTCGGGAAGTGAGGCCATGTGACAATTATGCGTTTTTTTGTTTTAATTTAATTTTCTCCGCGCTGCCCTACTTCTCATCACCCCCTGGCGGACGGGCACCCATACGTGTGGCGAGGAGGTTAGCTGTCATCTGTAGTCCGGACTCACTTGACTGCAAACGATTTCTGATTTCCCCATGGGGTGGGCAGTGAGTGAGTGGGGACATATTTATGCCCCACGAAGGACTAACGCTGTTTGAAACCGCCAGACGCAGGGGACGCCGGCAAAAAATTTGTCTAGCTCGTGTGTACACGTCCGAGAGTGAAGGAGGACGGTCGACAACGAAAAATTATGATAATAAGACACCGCCGCGCCGCCACCACCCCCAACGCGGCGGCGATTACTGAGTGCATGGTCCATAAATTAGTGGGGCGGCTGGTGGCGCGGATGGCAGATGGTGGATGACTGGACGGGCGACCAGTCCAGGGCGATGAAGACAACAGTGCCGATGGGAGCCGGTGACGAATAGAAAGGGAAAAAACTGCTTAATAGGGAGTAATTAAATTTTCTAACAAACATGACGAGATAATGGACTGAAGCCATTAGACTGACCTCGGCAGTCGACGGAAAGGTCGGCGTGTGGGGGGCTGATGGAGCGTCCGTGACACTGTCGGAAGATGAATGCAACTCAATGGCTGTGATGGTGCTGGGATGTCGACAAAAGGACAGGCAGGGGAGATTCCTTGAGTGGAAGAAGGGAAGCTCGCTTTATGCGGAGTGATGCTTCAGTTTTGGTGATTGACGGCCAGTGTGGTTCTGAGACTGTTATCTCAAGACATCTAAATGCTCGAGGTTCCAATGTTTAGAGGGTCAAAAGGCGTATGTTGGATTTCTAGTCTTCAGGAGAGCCTTTGAATGGCAGGTGAGCTTTAAAGGGGTCTGGGCAGGGTCTCTAGAAGATCAAGAGCCCTCAGGGCCTACTGTTTGAAGGCTTCACGGCTTGCTTCTTAGAGGATTCAGAATTTTAATCGTGCGCTTCCCAAGGACATTGAAGCTGACACTTTATAAGGTCCGCGGTTTCTGAGAAGTTTATGAACCTACGTTTCGAAGGGGACTTCAAGGCTTCAGAGCATGCTCAAGGGAGTTTGTTTTTGAAAAATTGTAGTTTTGAAGCCTGTTTCACTGAAGCTTAGACGACTACGGCAGGAAGTTGCTGAAACTATTGCTTTGCAAGTCGAAAGTCCGTTTCTGGTTGGCTTGGGGTCCGGTTGCATAGAACGGCATGAGCTTACTTCTGGAAGATTCGAGGTCAGGTAACATAAAACGGCATGAGCCAAGTTTTGGAAGGCTCGGCGCCCGGCTACAAAGAACGCCATGAGACTACTTATGGAAGGCTAAGGGTCCGGTTACATAGAGCGGCGTGAGCCTACTTCTGGAAGACTTGGGGTCCGGTTACATAGAGCGGCATGAGCCTACTTCTGGAAGACTTGGAGTCCGGTTACGTAGAGTGGCATGAACCTACTTCTGGGAGACTTGGGGTCCGGTTACATAGAGCGGCGTGAGCCTACTTTTGGAAGATTTGGGGTCCGTTTGCATAGAACGGCATGAGCCTTCTTCTGGAAGACTTGTGGTCCGGATACATAGAGCGGCGTAAGCCTACTTCTGGAAGACTTGGGGTCCGTTTGCATAGAACGGCATGAGCCTTCTTCTGGAAGACTTGGGGTCCGGTTACATAAAGCGGCGTGAGCCTACTTCTGGAAGACTTGGGGTCCGATTGCATAGAACGGCATGAGCCTTCTTCTGGAAGACTTGGGGTCCGGTTACATAAAGCGGCGTGAGCCTACTTCTGGAAGACTTGGGGTCCGATTGCATAGAACGGCATGAGCCTTCTTCTGGAAGACTTGGGGTCCGGTTACATAAAGCGGCGTGAGCCTACTTCTGGAAGACTTGGGGTCCGATTGCATAGAACGGCATGAGCCTTCTTCTGGAAGACTTGGGGTCCGGTTACATAGAGCGGCATGAGTCTACTTCTGGAAGACTTGGGGTCCGTTTGCATAGAACGGCATGAGCCTTCTTCTGGAAGACTTGGGGTCCGGTTACATAGAGCGGCATGAGCCTTCTTCTGGAAGACTTGGGGTCCGGTTACATAGAGCGGCATGAGCCTTCTTCTGGAAGACTTGGGGTCCGGTTACATAGAGCGGCATGAGCCTTCTTCTGGAAGACTTGGGGTCCGGTTACATAGAGCGGCATGAGTCTACTTCTGGAAGACTTGGGGTCCGTTTGCATAGAACGGCATGAGCCTTCTTCTGGAAGACTTGGGGTCCGGTTACATAGAGCGGCGTGAGCCTACTTCTGGAAGACTTGGAGTCCGGTTATAAAGAGCGGCATGAGCCTATTTCTGGAAGACATAGGGTCCAGTTACATAGAGCGGCATGAGCCTACTTCTTGAAGACTTGGGGTTCGATTGCATAGAACGGCATGAGCCTTCTTCTGGAAGACTTGTGGTCCGGATACATAGAGCGGCGTAAGCCTACTTCTGGAAGACTTGGGGTCCGGTTACATAGAGCGGCGTGAGCCTACTTCTGGAAGACTTGGGGTCCGGTTACATAGAGCGCAATGAGCCTTCTTCTGGAAGACTTGGAGTCCGGTTATAAAGAGCGGCATGAGCCTATTTCTGGAAGACTTGGGGTCCAGTTACATAGAACGGCATGAGCCTACTTCTTGAAGACTTGGGGTTCGATTGCATAGAACGGCATGAGCCTTCTTCTGGAAGACTTGGGGTCTGATTGCATAGAACGGCATGAGCCTTCTTCTGGAAGACTTGTGGTCCGGATACATAGAGCGGCGTAAGCCTACTTCTGGAAGACTTGGGGTCCGGTTACATAGAGCGGCGTGAGCCTACTTCTGGAAGACTTGGGGTCCGGTTACATAGAGCGGCATGAGCCTTCTTCTGGAAAACTTGGAGTCCGGTTATAAAGAGCGGCATGAGCCTATTTCTGGAAGACTTGGGGTCCAGTTACATAGAACGGCATGAGCCTACTTCTTGAAGACTTGGGGTTCGATTGCATAGAACGGCATGAGCCTTCTTCTGGAAGACTTGGGGTCCGGTTACATAGAGCGGCGTGAGCCTACTTCTGGAAGACTTGGGGTCCGGTTCATAGAGCGGCGTGAGCCTACTTCTGGAAGACTTTGGGTCCGGTTACATAGAGCGGCATGAGCCTACTTCTGGAAGACTTGGGGTCCGAATGCATAGAACGGCATGAGCCTTCTTCTGGAAGACTTGGGGTCCGGTTACATAGAGCGGCATGAGCTTTCTTCTGGGAGACTTGGGGTTCGATTGCATAGAACGGCATGAGCCTACTTCTGGAAGACTTGGGGTCCGTTTGCATAGAACGGCATGAGCCTTCTTCTGGAAGACTTGTGGTCCGGTTACATAGAGCGGCGTGAGCCTACTTCTGGAAGACTTGGGGTCCGGTTACATAGAGCGGCGTGAGCCTACTTCTGGAAGACTTGGGGTCCGGTTACATAGAGCGGCATGAGCCTACTTCTGGAAGACTTGGGGTCCGAATGCATAGAACGGCATGAGCCTTCTTCTGGAAGACTTGGGGTCCGGTTACATAGAGCGGCGTGAGCCTATTTCTGGAAGACTTGGGGTCCAGTTACATAGAGCGGCGTGAGCCTTCTTCTGGAAGACTTGGAGTCCGGTTACATAGAGCGGCATGAGCCTACTTCTGGAAGACTTGGGGTTCGATTGCATAGAACGGCATGAGCCTTCTTCTGGAAGACTTGGGGTCCGATTTCATAGAATAGCAAGAGCTTACTTCTGGAACACTTGGGTCCGGTTACATAGAGCGGCATAAGCCAACTTTTGGAAGACTTGGGGTCCGGTTACATAGAGCAGCATGAGCCTACTTATGGAAGGTTCGGGGTCAGGTAACATAGAGCGGCATGAACTAAGTTTTGGAAGGCTCCGGGTCCGGTTACATAAAACGGGGTGAGAATACCTATGGACGGCTTAGGATCCAGTTACATAGAGCGGCTTTAGCAGGACAGACCTTACAGAGCCCTCAGAGCACTGGCTGCTTCAAGCGACTATGTCTTACTTAAGCCAGCCTCTTAGAAAATCCAGGGCCTGTAGTGGACTGGCCGTTTTTAGGAGGACGTTGTGCTCGTTTCAGGGATCTTTTGGGACAAAATCAGGGAGAAGCGAGGGTGCAGGTTTAAAAAAGCATAGACCTGTTTACAAAAGAGTTCATTCAGCTTTATTTCTTTTTTAAGGAGTCTCCAAGCTGTGTTTCTTAGCAGATCAAAAGGCGGTTTACTTTATGCTCTAAGACCTGTCATCCCTCGTAAAACGAATTGGGCTGCATTAAAGACTCAGAGGTTGCTGCTGGTAAAGGGGCTTTAAGATGCTTGAGCGTCTCCGCTCCTCGCTTTTCCTCCACATAACCTGGCATCGTCTGAAAAAATTTACACAACGCACCAAGTTCAACAGAACTGGTTGGTTTGGTAAACTTGCAGCTGATTTAAATTCTTCAGCTTCCGCCATTGCACTCAACGCACCCACATCTTGAAAGACTTGAAATCAAGTGGACACAGTCAGGTCTCTCCGCCCACCTCGCTCTCCGTACGGTGAAGCCTCTTGAAATTACCTAAACCCTCCAGCGGCTAACAGGCGTCAGCCGGCCCACCTAATCGAATGATTTACAACACCCCTCCTTCGACCTGGGTTTTTCATTTCCCCATATGTACGTCCGTGCGCGCATTCAGTCTCATCGCACTGAGTCATCGTTGCGATATAAAACTTAATCAAGCCGCGCGCCTCACCCCTCCGGCGTCGAGATGAAGCCATTCGCTGCATTTCCCAAATATAGCTTTGCACCACTGTGATTGATTGAACGACCTGAACGGCGGGTGGTCGCTGGGCGGCCGCGGGGATGGGGTAGCTAATAAAATCTTGGTCGTGGTGGCTCCGTTGCTGAAGTGCGTCGCAATCGTCGTCGTCGTTGTCGGCGTTGTTGAGTGTCGTCGTTGGCGATGATTATTTTTCACGAAATGTCATAAAGCTGCCACAGCGCCAAAGCAATTCATCTCGCTGCGACCGTCCCGCATGTGGGTGGGAGACGGCCACCAAGGGGTTGGCGATGGGAAGTTGTTTTTCGGGACGAGACTCTTTTCGTAGTCGCCTACTCCAACAACAACAGCAACGGCGACAAGCGAATAAATAAAAACCACATGTCATAATCGAGCGCTGCAAGGCGACGTACCGCGACAGTGGTTGCGATGGTGGCGTCAGTGCTGTTATCCCGACCCCGAGAGTGCGGTTTCGTTCGCCGTCAATAATCTTTCGAATGAAATTAATTACCCGCAGGTGAGTGCTGCTCGCTGTTGCACACAAAATTTACAACACGCCGGCAAGGCGAAATGTCAACTTGACAGACGACGTATGGACAGCGACATACCGCCTGAGCGCGCCAGGCTAGGAGTGCGAGAAACACTCGGCGTGCCCGCTGAATGATTGAGTCATTTTTCTCATGAGGCAACGCTGTCAGAACGCTGGGCGCACTGGCGGTAGCGCGGAGGCGATTTGGCGGGTAGCCGCAAATTTGCTGCACCATCGCAGCAGCCCAGACAGATCGGTAGCTGGCGAGCGCGCATGGAGGATGTGGAAGTTGACGTCGCAATCAATGCTGCAGTCTGCCGAGGAATTGCGTGATTGACGATGTCATCGGCGAGGCCAAGCACCGCCGCGGAGGGGCGGAATTCATTTAGATTATGATTTGCGAGCGATCAAACGAAAATAGAACGCAAAATTGAAATGGGCTGGCATGTGAGATCACTCGGCCTGGCCAATGCGGCCAGCGATGACAGGCGATGTGAGCGATCCATAAATCGTCGCATTGCTGAGTGGTCTTGATCAATTTATTTTGCAGCTTGTGGGAGTGTTTCGATGGGAATTGATCTCTCGGGAGATTGCCTGCCAGTCGGAGAGTGCTGAATTTGCATGCGGCGGTGACAGCGGCTGGGTGAAGCTGTCGGCTGTCAAACCACATGCCAGATGCCATATGAGTTGTGGGGCGCTTACATCAGCGGTAGGTGATCGTGACTTTGGGATCGTGTGAGATGGGTCTCGGGCGGTGGCAGTATTGGACGGTATGTGGGTCAGGGTGGGTTTCAAGGAGGGTTGCTTGAGCAATGGCCTATGACTTGACTGCTTTGATGCATGGAATGGATGTGGTAAAGGGTTGCAAACAAGGACTTGCTGAGGAGATAAAAAGAACGCTGTTGTAGGGGATTAACAAATTTTTATTATTTTCATACATCATTCACAAATGTAAGGAATGGCGCCCGACATGTGACCAAGGTTGGAAAAAATTCCCAAAGCTCTTATGAACATATGTCCTATTTGGAGCTTAGCAAACCTTAATTAATGTCATCCTGAGGAAATTTAGGCAAAATTGTTTGAATGAGCTGTGTCTCTACGTCTCACGAAGAAGGTTTGTCGCCATAGCTTAAAGAGGAACTCACATTCATTAATCATTCATTAACTCATACGGGATCAGTAAGTGATTGGCGCCCAACATGAGATCTGACAACAAAAACGTTTACAACCCTTCTTTGATCCAGACTTTCGTCCATTGAGTCTCCAAAAGTGGGCTTTTAAAGGAGTTGTTTGATAAAATGTCTTCAAGTGGTTCAAAAGCCCAGAAAACATGCGTTGAAAGTGACTTCTAGACCTTCTCTCACGAATTCTTTAGCTGCCTCCGAGGCTTGCTACTTCTTGCATTACGATTCTTCATCTCTGGTTGGCGCTGGAGTCAAGGTTGTCCAAACATGCCTGTTTGCTCGTTTTCTGGCTCGGTGGCTGAGGTTCGTCATCACTTCTACATGTGATGACATGCGGAAGTCATCAGTTCAGTTGCATCGAATTCGGACTCGAAGGTAACGTCAAGATTTAAGGGAGTACAGTGAAAGAAAAATCGCCTATGTACGCATAGAACAGCAAACCTACAACCGAATGCGCGAAAGTTTCCCTCTCAGTAGCTTTTTTGACGTTCAGAAAATACTTCGAATATATAAATATCTCCCCCCGCTTTTTTGCTCTTCATTCAATGCTTCATAACAAGTGTTACAGTGATCGGATTTAGTTCAAATACGCGCAGTTTTGTTCAATAATCTGTTATCATCTAGACGGCAACTTCATTCCACCCCTCTCGTAGAAGCCCCCCCCCCCTTATTTGCCAAATACTCAGACAGCAACTTTTTACAAGCCTCTTTTAAGTACAACTTCACACCACCAACTTCATCAACAAAGTGTGTGGTCTGGTGTTGTTCTGGTGGAACACTACACCCTTCCTGTTGACCAATTGTGGACGCATCTGGTCGATCGCCTGCTTCAAACGGTCCAGTCTGGCTTCTGGCTGTATGGGAGCAGCTCATAGTGGATGATTCCATTCCAATCCCAGCGAAGACACAGCAAAAACTTCCTGGCCGTCGATCCCGGCTCGGCCACAGTTTGGGACGATTCACCGGTCTTCAACCACTACCGTTTTTGGCTTGATATTGTCGTACGCGATCCATTTTTCGTCGCCAGTCACCATCCGCTTCAAAAATTGATCAAGGTCGTTCCGTTTCAGCAGCATATCGCAGGCGTTGATTCGGTCCGGAAGGTTTTTTTGCGTCAAATCATGTGGCAACCAAACATAATTTTTTTTTTTTTGTATCCAGCCTTCTGCAGATGGCTTAAATTATTTGGTGACTAACTCACATCTCTTGGGCGATGTCACGAGATGCCACATGCCGGTCTAACTCGATGATTTGCATGATTTGATCGGTATTCGTTGTCACACGTCGTCGCCGGCTATCTTATCCATGGTGTAGTTTTCTCCGACCTTGAATCGTCGAAACTATTCTTCCGCGGTTTGAAGTGATAGAGTACCATCCCCCAAAGCACCATTAATCTCACAGAACGTTTTTCTAGCCCATTTTCCTTTAAGGAAGGAAAAGTTTTAAATAGCGCGAATTTCGGGGTTAGTGAGTTCCATGTTTACACGTCTATAACTGTTGAACCCAATATCCAAACTAATAATGCATAACGTCGTTTTGTAGGTTATGTCAAAACCTTTCAAATGATGTATAGTATTGCTAGATACGAGCTATAGCGCTTTGTTCATAGTCGGAAACTTCAAAAGATAAAAAGGCTAAGGCTTCTCATTTTCAAGCGAAAATAACTTTTTCCGTAAAATACGATTTAAGTAGTATCGTTGAGCAAAATGATTCGCAGGATGTCGTCTTCCACAAAAACTACTGCACTGCAAGATGCAACAAGGACTGCCGGAGTTATACCGTTCGAAACCCATCTGACGACATTTTTCTTTAGTTGCCACAATCAACAGCCGTACACAACAAGTCAATGAGTCCAAACCAGATTTGCAGCTTCTGTCGAAACCACTCGAATTGTTCCGAGTGGCGCCCAACAAGTAGCCTTCCCTGGTAATTCTTGATATGAAGAGCCAGTCCACCAACAATACAGAACGCCTGATTTTTACGTAGAAACAACAAGTCAAGTAATGGGCTCTTTAAATTACTAATCTGGCTTTTAGGCGGAATCTCAATAAAGAGCCATCTTGCAGCATATGACGGGAATTACTTGTGCACCTGAAGCGGCACTAACTCCACTATAAAGCGATAAAACACTCTCCAAGTGATGTTGCAGTTGATTGATTTTTAGATTAGGACGAACTGGAGCAACTGGATTTATGGTGAGAGTTGGCTCTGTGTGGAAACATGGTCTAGTCGATGGACGATGAAGGCTTAGGGAACGGTTACTTAGAATTGGAAACCTTCTTGGTGAAAGCTTGATGTACGGTTACATTGAGCGGCATGAGCATACTTCTATAAGGCTTGGGGTTCGGTAACATAGAGTGACATTAATCTACTTTCCAGAGCTTCCAGAGCACCGGCTGCTTCAAGTAGTTTCAAGTCTTACTTTAGTCAGGCTCTTGCTTGAGTCATTCCCTGTGGTTGACTGGAAGATGCAAGGCTTAAGAAATACTTTCGGGATTCCTTATTCGAAAGTTGTCAGGTTCAGTATCCCCTTTTTCTGAACCCATTCCACGGAGGTGGTTAAGCTCTTTCTTAGAAGCCCCCGAGGCCATTACAAAGGCAGTAGAGGGTATGATGCTTAAAAGTTCCGGAGCATAAGGAGCCTCCAAGCCGTGTTTCTTAGCAGATCGAAGGGCGGTTTACTTTATGCTCTAAGGTCTCTTACTCTACATTGGGTAAACTTGCCTAGAATAAATTGGGGTGCATTGAAGATATAAACGTTCCTGCTGGTAAAGGGACTTAAAGATGGTTGAGCATCTTTGTTCTTCCCTATTCATTCAAACAAACTGGCATTGTCAGAAGAAATCGACACAACACACCACGTTCCAGACAACTTCTTGTTGGCTTGATCTAAGTTTTGACGCAAGCGGTCAGCTGAATCAAGCCCTGCCACCTCAGCCATTGCACTCAGTGCACCCACATCTCAAGAGACTAAAATCAATTGGACACTGTCAGGCCGCTCTCCGACCATCTACAAATGGCGCCCAACAATGGCTTTCGAGAAACAATCTTGGTTGCTTTTATGCTGCTTTCGATGGCACTTTACTCTTGTCACCGGTCTTCCACCAAAGTCAGCAGTTCTTACAACGTCAAACCTTTGAAGACCCTTACTGTTATGACTTAGAGACAAAATCATCCATTCCGATAAAATTATCCGCCATGTAACCAATTCAATTCAACATTGAAGTGGCCACTAATTCGCTGATGTTTACTCGGGATGAAGAAGTGGTAGCTGTTGATTCCATAAATAAAAATATAGTTGTTTTTGAACGGAGAATGAGGTGGCCACTCATGGAAAGTGGCGTCCAACGCAGGATCCACTTCTTTTTCAATCAAGCGAGAACCGAGCAACAGATTTGTTCACAATGTGGACATAGTCTGCTGTCGTGTTGCTACCATCTGCTATCTCAGTAGCTCCATCACGATATGACTCAAATAAAGGCCAGTTTTCAACCTTCAACTCCTACATTTATTTTAAAGGTGCTCCTCGTGCTCACATCATTCCCCCACTCCGCCAAGCAGTTTTCAAAGCTCTTTCTCACCCCATTCCCATATACCCATTTCCAAACACACAGAAATGCTAGCCCACCTCCACGTGCCAGTCAATCATTCAGGATTCGTCTTAAATATTTCTCAATCCATCCCGTCTGCCTTCAATTTGTCTGACGTCAGGCACACATCGGCCGGGAATCAAACTCTGAACGTCCACATCGTCTTAAGAAAGCAAAACTCTTCATCTTCGCCGCCCCGCTCCTCCGCCCTTTTGTACTGTCTTCTGGCAAACATCAAAATTTATTGATGTGACCACATTCATCATCACCATGGATGCGCGCCAAGAAAGCCAGAGCACCTCCCGATAAATCCTTTCATCCAGCAGCAGGTTCATCGGGGGCATGGTGGGAGCCCGAGGATGCGAACAGGACGAAGATGTGAATCCAAATAGATTACCCATCTCGCAAGTCAGGAGCAAACATCTTCTGTGTCCAGGATGCATCCGGGCTCAATCATCTTGATGTGGCAGCCGAGACGAGGGCGAGCAGACGGCGGCGTCGGAGGCGTCGGGTAAAAACATATTTTTGAGTGATATCCAAGGAGACGTCTATTGCATGAGAGTTCCTCGATATTAGCCGAGGCAACATATCAATATTCCAGCTGCCCAGCCGCCCCCACATTGCCGTCATCGACGTCGTTCGACAGTCGACAGTCGACAGATTGAAGGGAGTGCCCGAGGACGGGTGGGTGGCAGCTCCTTCGTCGGCCAGGTCATAGGTGGCGAATGCTAGTTTCGTCTCAGCGCTTTTGTTTCATCTCGCAGAGGATATCCATCCATCCGTCCCCATCCATCCACTCCCCGGATATTTTCTCTACGTGTCTGTACGTGTGACGTCCATGAGGCACGGGAAACGTCGTCCTTGCAGATCCTGCCCCGACTGGTGCAGCACCGTCAACGAAAGATTTCAAATCCTTCCCAGCAGCGTCTGCTGTTGCGAGCTGCTGCCCCGACGGGGCTGCCGTTGATGGTGGGTGTGGGCTGCGCCCATTTTTGCACCTTATTTATGGATTGTATTTATCATTTTTGAAATATTGATAGGATATAAATCGTGAAATATGTGCGAGCGTGTGGATGTGTGCGCCTGACGGTGCCAGAGTGGTGTTCGGTCATCGTCGCCTCCGCTATCATCCGTTCACCCGTCCGGCATGTGTTCGACGAGAAGAACCAAGAGGCCGACAGAAGACGGAATGCATGAGGGGCTAAGATGGATTGCGGAAGATGGTCGTTGCAGTGTGAGAGCAAGGGTTGCAGGATGTACGAAGTGTGCAAAGATGGCAAAGAAGCAACACGGAAGCAACATACACTGTGCAGGCCACCGAGAAAGGGGTGAACTTGGCAGATGACGAATTGAAGAAATATGACAGCGGGCGAGCCTGACGGAAGGGGGCAGATGGCCGCACAAAGCGACGAAGCTAAAAGGAGGGCGGATTGCACATATTCTGTACAGTTTCCGGCCGGCAGGACGATTTAGGATAAAAGTCGTTTCGTTTATTTTTTCTCTGTTTCGCCCCCCGCCCCTCTCAGGCTCGTTTGGCATGGCTTGGCCAATTTATTTCGATTTGAGCAGTGGCGGCAGCGAGCGGCGCGGAGTGGAGACATATTTCGGGATATATATCAAATTCTGATGCAGGCGGTGAAAGAGTGGCGGCGACGGTAGCTCTTCAATATCTCGCACGGGCACTGGCAATCGCATATGGACGTGTGCATGGAAGTGATTTATCACTCGCCACCATCGCCATCGGCGGGATGACTTCAAGAAAAGCGAATTTTTCAAAATATAAGTCAATTCATTGCTGCATTGCCTCCCCTGCCTCATGGGTAGTGGTGGTGTGAGGATGAGGATGACGTCGATTCAATTGGGTGTGAGTGACGAGGCACTCGGGGTTCTTGAAGGTATGAACAGCAGGCGCATTAAGGGTCACCGAGTGCACCCGTGTCGAGTTTTCAAAACGTAGGGCGGATAGAAGGAGTGCCTCAAAATTGGTCTGTTTCCCCACCTGCCGAGTTCTTCATTTGCTTTACAAAAAAAAATTGGAAAAAGTGTTGGGAAGTCGAAAGAATGTAAAACTTTACTTTTTTGCATTGCGCATCGATCGTCATAAAAAATGCACCATATTACTAGACTTGTCTGGTTCCTGATGTCGTGCTCCCGATGGCACCATCAAAGCAAGACTATCTAACCATAGCCAGACCCATTTCCTGCTGCTTCTGTAAAAGGTGAATCTTGCTGGTGAATTGTTTGGACTGCTTGGTTAAGCACGCATGTCTCTGAATTTTTAGAAAATTTTGTCAGAAGGGGGGGTGGTAGTTCACTTTTTTTCTTAAATTATATCTTGCACGTCTGTCAAGAGGCTCTGGGATATGGTCTGCGAAAACATTCATCCTTCCATTACAATGTTTGAATTGGATTGTCGAGTTTCAACGGGTTGAGTGTTAGCTTTGATGACACAATCACTAGTGGACCAAGAAGAGCTCCCTCTGAAAAAGCGAAGCCCAAAGCCAATGATCTTAAATTGGGCATCCAACAACAGAAAGTGCACTATTGTTGGTGGACAGATAGTTGGGATTTTAAAAGGCAACCTAGGTTAGAGAAGACTGTCTGCGCAAAGAGCACCATCGACCAAGAAGCAGAGCCGTGTGACCACGTACAGAATCCGTGCAACCATAAGAAGGTTCAGCGCCGTTTCTTGACCGTAGCGCAAAGTGCTGATCGCCTACAGACCATGGAAGAAATGTCCACTCTCTCCACTCTCTCCTCTTTCGAAACATTCACCCGGTGAAGAAGGTGGAAGTTGTCCTATCGGCGGAAAAGTGGTTGTCCCTAGCCTCTTGGGATTCAAGCGGTGCTGTAAGTCGACTTAAGTTTCTACATCGACTCTCCCATGTCGGGCTTGACTCATAGCCAGGCTTATGAGAAAGGATCGCTCCTTCACCACAACAAAGCTTCCATCCCTTCGACCATATTCTCTAAATGTCCGACTTGAGGCTCCTGGGACGTCTTAAGTGAGCAAAATCGAAAAAGGGTCGCAGTTTGAGTTCATCTCTAACCAGGAGGCCTAGTTTGTAAACCAAAATATCGGGTCCACAGTGCACTAATATTCCTCAAGGATAATCTAATATCGATATTCTGCAATCCATTTCAATTTTAGTATTAGTCTCAGGATTTCCCTCAGCTCCGTAGCTGCCAAGTCCTTCAGTTCCTCGGAGTCAAGCAAGTTTTTCATTCACCAGCTTATTTAATTTAAATTTTGGCGGCGACACGCCCGGCGTTTTCAAATCTATGTTCAGATCCGTATGTCCTCAGACTATCGTTCATCAGGCTGGCGTTCGGTAAATTTGCTCGTTCAGCAGCAGATATCACTGCCTGCTAACAGAACCCCCCATATGACTAATGAATGGATCTGGAGTTCCATTTTAAACTCAACCGCTGTTTCTAGTAGGGGGGGGGGGAAGAGTACCAAGTTCCTTTTAGCAGACCTTCATCTGATTCTGGGACACCATCTGGGCCTTGTGAGGTTTGATACAACCTCTTTTCAAAGATCAAGAATCCCTTCATGCAGCCTGGATATGGTGTAGCAGCCAAGGAGGCCACACACGTTGACCGTCTTCATAAGCAACTTGCTAAGCACTAGCATCGTCATCTGAGGCATTTCGTTTTCTTGCCGCACTAGCGAGCAGATGAGCTAACAAGCGAAGGAGAGCTCTTCAAGTCAAGCTTGAAGTTCAGCCTGTCAGTCAATTTCTCTTTAAGAAACTTCACCTCGTCCGTTATAGCTAGTGAGAAACCTTAATGTGCCAGGATTTTCAGTCTTCCTTAAAGCTTTGTCATCTAAGTCTCCCCAGGTACATGAGGACCAATTTCATGATATCTCCTGCAGACGATCCACTTTTGGTTGTAGAAGTAGAACTTCTCTATTTGATGATAAGTTTCCGGCCCAGCAGTCTCTGCCAACGGCGAAATGGAGTTTGTCAGGGTGTTGTCCGCGAACAGTCACCAGTTGATGACACTCAGGATATATATATATACTTACAAAAATAAAATAATATTAAAATAATAATTTTTGTTAATAATAATAATAATTGTTGGTGCGACAAACCACAGGGGGACCAGGGCCTAGCTTGCTCCTCAACTACTCGTGTTGAGCGCGCTACTGTTCTCTTACGAGTAGAAGAAACCTAGAGTTTTTTGTCGACTCCGAACGGCGAAATTTGAGAAGCTTTCTTAGACAGTTATTACTCTTTGAGTGTTGTCAGCAGCTCGAAAGAGGTGGTGTCGTGAAAAATTCGAGGTATTCAGACGGAAATCGAAACTAGACCCTTCGAAGTGTGAGCTTCGCACTCTACCCACTGTTAGTGGCGCCCCCTATATACGAGTATAAGGTTGTCAAATATCTCCCTCCGCATTTTTGTGTTTTTTTGAATTTTCCGCCTATGTGCAAAGCGCTACAGAGCTCGTATCTGGTAAAACTATACATCACTTGAAAGGTCTTGACATGGACTACAAAACGACGCTATGCATGATTAGTTTGGATATTGCGTTCAACAGTTATAGAAGTGTAAACATGGAGTTCACTTACACCGAAATTCGCGCTATTTTAAAGTTTTCCTTCGTTAAAGGCAAATCCGATGGAGGAACGTTTCGTGAGTTATAATGGTGTTTTGGGGGATGGTACTCTATCACTTCGAATCGCGGAGGGATGGTTTCGACGATTCAGATCCGGTGAAAACGACACCATGGATAAGCCAGCCGGCGGAAGACCTGTGACAACGAATACCGATCGGATCATGGAAATCATTGAGTTAGACCAGCATGTGGCATCTCGTGACATCGCCCAAGAGATGGATGTTAGTCCATCCACCAAACCATTTTAGACCATATATGACAACCTTTTGCATGCCCCGGGACTTATTGGGTGATCTAAAAGATGATGAATTTTAACTCCTCCAGAACCTATGAAAATAGATCTCAGGAATACTTATTCGAAGTGCAGGAAATTCGATGGCCCAGCGGCCTGTTGAATCACAATCAGTTGCCTCGGCGATACTTGGGGGAGGCAAATTTCTCACATCTTTCACTTCTGTTTCATTTTCTCTATAGCATCGTCTTCTTTGGTGTTGGATCGTAGCGGATCGTAGCTTATTGGGTTGAAGAGGTTGAATCTCTGCTTCGTTGATCAAACAATGTCATATTTCTTCTTTGGGGGCTATGTTCTTATCGGCTCCCTTTCACATGACTTTTCAAAAGCGACACTTCTTCGAAGCTCTTGGAATGCTGTGATGTGGAATTTATATTACCTGTTAAGCTTAGCGTTCTTAGTGGGGACTAGGGAGTAATATGAGACTTAATTTTGTCTTTTTCTTCTTCTCCTTCTTCTTCCTCTTCTTCTTCTTCTTCCTCTTCTTCTTCTTCTTCCTCTTCTTCTTCTTCGTCTTCTTCCTCTTCTTCTTCTTCTTCTTCTTTTTCTTCATCTTCTTCTTTTTCTGTTTTCTTCTTCTTCTTCTTCTCCTGCTTCTTCCTCTTCTTCTTCTTCTTCCTCTTCTTCTTCTTCTTCTTCTTCTTCTTCTTCTTCTTCTTCTTCTTTTGGCGCTACAGTCCGGGGTGGACCCGAAACCTTAACCTACATGCCTCTACAGCCAGCACGATCTATTGCCAGCTGCCTCCAGTTGTGCACTCCAAGTTGGTTGAGGTCCTTCTCCATTTGTGTGCGCCATCTGAACCTGGGCCGTCCTCTGTTGCGTTATCCCAATGGCTCTGAATCGAAGACTTTTCGGCCCGTAGCAGTGGTGTCTATGCGCTCTACATGGTCTAGCCATCTTTAGCGTTGTATTCAAAGACGCTTGACCAGGCGCATAGAGTTCGTCTTTAAATCTTCTCCTCCAGATGCCTTACGCACTTACTTTTGTACCACAAGGAAATGACATGATGGAGGTTTTTGTAAGTCCCAGACACCAGGCAAGGACTTCCCCAGATTGTCGGCTACCCCATTAGCTTTGATGCTGAAAAGAGTAGGATTGCAGTGACGATCTACCGTTCGAATTCTGCAGGTCGTCCATTTTTTACGGCACCATCTCTTTCGATTGACTGTCTAAGCCCCAGGACTACCTAATGTCTACGAACGGTTCCCAACATTTCGCCGTTCGAAGTCGGTATTCTTCTTCTTCTTTTTCCTTCTTGTGGCGCTACAGTCCGGGTAGGAAATGTTCCTCAAGCTTAGAAGTCGGTATTAGGTACGTTAGTTCAACTGATGAAGAGCTACACAACAACCACTGTAGCCCCTGACGAAACAGAGCTCCGTGCCTTCTTCAAAACTGTAGTTTAAGGTCTTGTCCGACCAACAAAAAGACTCTTATACTGCACCAAATGTGCGACAGAGCGGTCACAATGTTAAATTGCATTTCCCAGCTCTTGAATATTTTTCAAATATTTTGATCCGAATGACAGTTTTTGACTCCTTCGCTTCCAGATTCTGCGACTTCGCTTACTTTTGGTAAAAATCTTGATCTAGTAAAGCCAACAGTTCCCCATCTTTAAACTTTTTGGGTTGTCTAAGACTTGCTGTGCCTTCGACGCTGAAATCAATACGTTGGAAGCCCCGAAACCACTTTTTTCATGATTTTTATGTTGAAGGAGATTCACCGCCAACTACTACAAGCTTTCGATGAGCTTTAGCAGCAAGTTTTTCAATTTAAAACGAAAAACAAGACTTTTTGCAAATGCTGTTTATTCAAGACAAATTTGGACCCTTTCGTTGAGGTAACAAACAACGTTGATGACTACTTTCACACCATTCCAGTGAAGTCGGTGTTAGCTTTCAAGATCAGCTGCAACTTACAGGTGGCGCCATCTCTTGAAAATGGACTCAATTTGTTCTCCAAATACAAGTACCCAAACTGCATTGACCCTGTCCTTAGAATGCTTTACTGCTACTAACGAAGTGCTTTTCGACAGAATTCCCAATGCCTATGCTATTTCGCGTGTTCTCGGAAGTAGACGTAAATTAATTTTCGGTCACGCTGCACAACTCACTTTTTAAAATAAAACGCATTCAGAGCTCGTAACCGCAAAAACTTCCCCAGCAAGTCTCAGACACGCTCCTACAGCTCATGACTCAGTTTGCGCCACAAAAGCAATCAAATAGCCTTGACCACTCTGGACTGTGCCAGAAGTCGCCACAGTCCACCCACCATTTGAAAGGAAAAAAGCAAACAAAACTCATTTCAATAGGCCAGTGTCCATCTCAGATGGCATTTTCGAAAAAGGATCACATCACACCATTAACCCAATTCCACTAATCATCGTCACATCTCTCATCGCACGCTCTCAATCCTTTAAATCATCATCACAATCATTAACACAACTGCCACTGCATACGATGACTATTAATCATCGGTCAGAGCAGAAGGAAATGTCCACTGGCTCGCCTCTGGCAATCATTCAAACTGACAGCCGAGCCGGACTACATTTCATTCACAGAACCAAACCAAATACACACACGCACGGGGACGAAGGCGGTGGGAGTGGGACTGCAAAACGAATCCAAACCAATTGTCACATCCATTCACGACATCAATGCTTGATGTGTTCCCTCTGAAAAATGATGGATTGTTGCCCACCCACCATGTAGGGCCGTCGCCACCGCCTCAAGGATTCATAATCGAGAAACGTCCTCGTCATAATCGGTCGTTCTTCAGTCGACCATCATCATCATCGACCTCCGCCTCTGCCTCTGCCTCCCCCTCACCGCAACCGAGTGACAGTCGTTCATTGTTCATCGGTGCGTGGCCATCTGTGAGGGAGGGCAGTGTGTGTGAGTGCGGTTATCCTTATTGTCAGTCCGGCATTGTCGTGCGATGTGTGTCCTGGCGTGTAATATGCACTTATCGATCGGCCATTCTAAATGTCCATCCCAACAATGATCTCCTGTCAATCATGCCTCGGCCTGGACGCACACACGACGATGATGACGAACCAAACGATGATGACGACCCCAACGATGACGATGGTCATTGTTTGGGGCACACAAAAAGGATTCGTATCTCTGGACTCCCCTGCACACGTCCCCGGCCGCCGATGTCACTGCCGGGGAAATTATAATTATTCAAAAATATTATAAATGTTTACGAGGTCGTGTCTGTCAGTCCTGTCAGTCGTGTGTCAGTAAAGGGAGAGGGGGTTGGTTGCCACCGCCCTCGCCCGCATGGAGATACGCAAGCTGGGCGCTTAGGCGGCTGGAGCTCAGTGGAACGTAATGTCACAAACGCTGTTGTCCATCAAAATGCGGGACAGGTGAACAACAGCAGCAGCGGCGGCCTCTATGACCGCTCTCCCACACACACATGCACACACAGGACATAATGATAACGATGACACATATCGGATGGCCGCCATTAGACGCTTGGATGGATTTGTAATTTACGCTTGAATCGGGACGATGATAGATTCTCTTCGCCAGTCGTGATAGCTGGCACGGAACTGGTGTTTCTGGTGATTGAGGTGGTGTCCGATGGCGGAGATGGGATGGAATATGGATGGTTGGGCGAATGGAGGCGTTGTAACGAATGACAGTCAGTCGGACATGGCCTGCCCTGTCTCTTGTCTTCCGACAACAATTAGCTTGCATAACCCTTGCAGCAGAAGAACAAACAACAGACTCCTTCACACACACACAGACTCGTTCTAAAGTATGCACGACCGTTACTTAAAAACAACTCAAACTGTCGTCAGTTTCTTAACCGCAGGACACTACAGCACACACACCACAGCCACCCGCCGCCACCACCCCTCAAAATGCAATATCCTTCGAACGGTTCTCTCTTGCTCCTCCAACTGTCTTCGTGTCATCTGTCAGTTGAGTTTCACTGTCGCAGTCTGCCAGACGTGTCAGTCACTCATTCAATAGTTTTCCGACATTCCCGGGCAGGTCTTGAGTGCGTTTGTTTGTATTGGTCGTCAGAGGCGACGGGGGAAGGGAGGAGATGGTTTGTTTGTGCCAGAGTGCATTTGAAATTGTCAATGTCAACTGCACCGCTTCACGCTCCCCGCTCCATCACCGTCCGTCGTCCTCGTCGTCGCTGACATTCTATAAGAAAAGCGCTCACGTACAAATTGGAAGCTTTTCCTGTTTTTTTTTTTGCCCGTTCTCCTCCCTCTCCCGGCCATTATCTGACTGACATACGTACTGTGTGACTGGCGTCAGCAGTAGAACGGCAGCAGCAGCAGCAGCAACTCTGAGCAACAGCAGCCGAACATAACTACTTCCTTCCAAGAATGTGTCACATGTCGACATCCTGCAACTGACAGTGAAGTGAGGAGTTTTTTTGTTTTTGCTCGTCTCTGCTTCCTTCGTCGGTCTCCAATCTCCCAGCACACCAGCAGAGTGAGCGACTTTTGAATTTTTATAAAGAAAATGCCCCGCTCTGAGTCAGACGAGGCGGGCAGTAAACCAGTCAACCACCGATGAGCGCAGAGCGATTTGTGATTGACATTGATGGGGCCATGGCTGTCAGTTGAAGTGCTTAAATCGTCGGTTTTATGATCTGCGAGAAGCTTCACGGAAGAGAGATATGAAATCTCGAAATGATTTCGGTTCTCCGTCTTGTTAGTTGTCCATAAATGTCAGCTTGACGGACAATCCGTTCTGATGGGGGCGTACAGGGTGATTCAAAAGTTCTGGCACACCGTTGAGATTTACTGATTGATGGTGGGTGATAAATGAGGGCGGATGGAGATGGACGGGAAGCAGTTTGTCTTAAAGCCTTAAGTGATGACCGTTGGACGATATTTTGGGAGTCATTACAACGTGTGCTTTAAAATTCTTTTCTGATGAAAAAAATACACTGAGGGGGCTGCTCTCATAGCGTGTCCTGCGTCGAGTGGATCCTTCCATGCAGGCATACAAGACAAGAAGCTTTTTGAAAATTATTCAAGAATTAGAAGAAAAATAGTTGGGTACCATTTCAGCCACCCACACACTGCAAGTGGGGGTGGACATAGGTTGCAATCAAAAAGCGCCTCCAGCTAGACCAACCTGTTGCTTGTTGTCTACAGCTTAGCACGCACAGTGGATTAAGGTCCTTCTTAACTTTCGTAAATCAACTGAGTCGTGCCGTTTCTCTTCTGCGGCGTTTTGAATTCAGACTCTTTCGGGGCAGTAGTACTGTGGACAATAAGTCCTCCTCCAACCAGCCCTCGTAGCTGTTGTACTTTTAGTCTTCTACTTCTCTAACCTTCCTTGCAGACGGAACTGGGGACCATCTCAGCCTCCTTTACTTTGGATAAGGCTCACACCTTTGGACGATGATTAAAGTCCTAAAGTGTGTCTTAGCCTCTCTACCCTTTCAAAAGGGTCCTTTGTTTGGGAATGTTTTCTCTTTCATCGACAATAGAAGAAGCAAGGGCAAATATTCGCTTGATGTCATCGGTAGGACCGTCGCAGCGGATTCTAGGAGCAGACTCTTGAGTTCAGCGATGGAGGCGGTGTTTCAGTTTGTAGCGGATCCTAGGTGAGCAAAGTCGTTGGCTACTTGAAAGTTGCACGTAAGTGTGCCTTTTTTGGGACAATCTGTTCAAACCGGCGGGATTTTGTTGGGTGAAAAGATATTCATAGCCTACTGGCACATCGCCTGTCACCGTATCGCCTTCCAGCGCGTCACTTGCTAATGCATTACCTGCTACCGTATTGCCTGCAAGTTGATCGCCTGCTAGTGCATCGTCTGCTAGTGTATCGCCTGCTAGCGCATCACCTACCAAAGCATTGCTGGCAGCGCGTTGCCTGCTAGCGCATCGCCTTCCAGTGCATCGCCTGCTTGCGCATCACATGTCAAAGCATTGCCGGCCAGCGCGTTGCTTGCTAGCGCATCGCCTTCTAGTGCATCGCCTGCTAGCACATCACCTGCCAGTGCGTTGCCTACTAGCGCATCACCTGCCTGTGTTGCCTGCTAGCGCATCGCCTTCCAGTGCATCGCCCGCTAGCGCATCACCTGTCAGTGATTTCACTGCTAGCGCATCGTCTTCCGGTGCATCACTTGCCAAAGTATTGCCTGGCAACGCGTTGCCTGCTAGCGCATCGTCTTCCAGTGCACCGCCTGCTACCGCATCACCTGCCAAAGCATTGCCTGCCAGCGCGTTGCCTGCTAGTGCATCGCCTTCCAGTGCATCGCCCGCTAGCGCATCACCTGTCAGTGATTTCACTGCTAGCGCATCGTCTTCCGGTGCATCACTTGCCAAAGTATTGCCTGGCAACGCGTTGCCTGCTAGCGCATCGTCTTCCAGTGCACCGCCTGCTACCGCATCACCTGCCAAAGCATTGCCTGCCAGCGCGTTGCCTGCTAGTGCATCGCCTTCCAGTACATAGCCTGCTAGCACATCACCTGCCAGTGCGTTGCCTACTAGCGCATCACCTGCCTGTGTTGCCTGCTAGCACATCGTCTTCCACTGCATCGCCTGCTAGCGCATCACCTGCCAGTGCGTTGCCTACTAGCGCATCACCTGCTATTGCATCGCCTTCCAGTGTATCGCCTGCTAGCTCATCACTTGCCAATGCGTTGCCGGCTAGCGCATCGCCTTCCAGTGCATCGCCTGCTAGCGCATCACCTGCCAAAGCATTGCCTGCCAGCGCGTTGCCTGCTAGTGCATCGCCTTCCGCATCACCTGCTATCGTATCGTCTGATTTAGAGCAAAGTGGATTCATTGTCGTCAATCTACAAATATTAAGGAGCTCGGTATGTGTCTCGAACCGAACTCAAGGCTTTCAGACGTGGATCTAAAATCGATGCACACTATCGATCTGTTCCATATGCATGTCGATTTCCATGATTATTTGGATTTCACTTGGCTAAAGCCACAGTGGTATGTTTTAAAGTGGTCTGAAGCAGTAGGAAAGATCGTCTGCTCTATAGTTCGGCCGACTCACGAGAGTTCCCTCGTGTGCTGCCTTCATTCATCGGGCATGCTTCCTTTACAGACAAGCTGCTGCATGCTCTTTAACAAGTGAAGGCCTGCCGCTCTGTTTAAATCGGTTGATAGGTGGGCAACACCAGCAGTCGCTTTCGATTTCAGCTTAGACCGGAAGGTTCATGATCGGGCGATCCTTTTTTATTTTCTCCAAAGCATTTCGATTCGGTTCTACTTAGCCGTTGGATCCACAACAAAAATGGTTTCTTCATATCCTCAGAACCAAATGTGAGTTTACAGTCTTCACTCTGATCATTAAGTGGCCGCCGTGGCGTAGTGGGTAGAGTGCGACGCGCACACGCCGAAGGGTCTAGCTTCGATTCCCGGATGAATACCTCGAATTTTATTCACGTCACCACCTCTTTCGAGCTGCTGACAACACTAAAAAAGTAATACTTGTCTAAGAGAGGTTCTCAAACTTCGCTGTTCGGAGTCGTTAAGAAACTGTAGGTCCCTTCTACTCGTGAGAGAACAGTAGCGTGCACAACACGAGTATTTGATGAGCACGCTAGGCCCTGGTCTCCCTGTGGACTGTAGCGCCAACAATTATTATTATTACTCTGACCATTAACTTTCCCTTTCCCGTCGGAAAATCACTTAAGGCACTGGACCACTTTTCCAGGACTCTAAGATCTTTCATCAACTCTAGCAACCCAGTTCTAGCTGCAAGTTTTCTAATAGACTTGCGTGCTGGACTTCTTTGACTCCGAACGGCGTTGCCGCATTAGGGTTCACTCTCAGAACGGCGTTGACGCTTTAAGCTACCAAACAAATTGTCGTTGACGCTTTAGACTCCCAGTGATTGCAGCGTTGACACTGTATACTGCCTCTCAGAACGGCGTCGACGCTTTACAGAGCGGCGTTGATATTTTAGACTCCCACTTAGAATAGCGTTGACGCTTTAGACTCCCAGTAAGACGGGCGTTGACGCTTCAGACTGACTCTCAGAACGGCGTCGACGCTTTAGACTCCCAGTAAAACGGGCGTCAGACTGGCTCTCAGAACAGCGTTGGCGCTTTAAACTTCCAGTCACATCGGCGTTGAAGTGTTGCTATCCGCAATCAAAACCATCATCGATCTCCAGCACCTCCACACTAACTGACAGCCAAGTCATTGTTCAGTTATCGTCAAATCGTCGCCACTCAAGTCTTCAATCAGCGCTCAGGTCTTCAGTCATTTCCTCGCGTCCGGACCCCCGTCAATCAACTTGACACATTAATCGCCTCTTAAGACCCTGGTCAAGCCTGTGTCCAGACAAGTTCTCGGTCAAGTTGACAAATCGATCGCCAATTAAGTCAACGTTTAACTCATCAACAAACTCGTCAATTAAATTGTCGGCGGAGTCGTTTATTTGAGCATCAATCCAGTCGGCAGTCAATTTGCAGTCATGTCCAGCCATCGCTCAAGACTGACTGCCATGCTCACGTCACACGATCAGTTCACACATCGCCACAATTCCAGGATCTGTGTCAAATCATAAAATTTGGCAACATTACTTGCGTCCCAGACTGTACCACTCACTGCTCCTCCCTGATTTACGGCCCCACGCCACGCGTTTAAAAATCAAACGCAGACAAAGTGAGTCCTCACCTCATCCCCGAGTTAAGCAAATATTTTTGTTTCCAATTCCAGACACCGCCTCAGCGAGGTGGCGTCCATTTAACGAGCATCTGATGAAGTTCACCCTGTCCGGCGGCTGGGTCAGTAAAAGTCTCGCGGATCGCTATAAGACCGTCCGGCGTGACATGTTTACGAGCAAAGGATTGGCGCTCCGTTCGCGCCATGCCCCAAACGGATCCGTTCATAAATCTCGAGATTATTAACGTCCGTGGGAGTGGGTTAAAAGGTTCAACCGATGCGCGCATTCCGAAAATTTGATGAAGTGACACATGATTGATGGTCAAGATATGAGGTCATTGTGCATCGCATCCACTCCACTGCCGACGTCGTCTTCCATGTCCCTGCTAAGGATATTCATCATCTTCCCAGGGATGTGTTCCAGTTTTCAATCAATCTACGTCGCTGTCGCATGCCTTCTGAGGACTCAGCTCATCGGGGACACACAGTCGTTGAGAATGGACAGAATGATGAAAGCAAAGCTTGCAGTTGACAGATAACAGTCGGGGCTGCGTCGTTCTCTATTTTTGCGCTGTCCTTTCGTTCGTTTGTCCTGCTCCCGATGACAAGATGATTTCCCAAGGATGAAATAAGTGGAAAAAAACGACGGAGGCGACAAAGGAAGACACACGACCAGGAAAAGCTCTATTGAATGACAAAACTATGAGATGACTGGCAGCAGATGAAATATGAAGGATCGATTGAGTCGCAATCGAAGGACCTGCTCTGTGTGTGGGGTGGGTGGAATGGAGTGTCAATCATTCGCTTGTTGTGGTCAGGGAAGATTTTCAAATGAATGATGTGGGGATTTGATTGCTTCACTTGTCACGGTGCTTACCTCTCGCCTGAACCTGGAACACATTTCCTCTCACTCAGTCGCCTCGCAGATAAATTGAAGTACCGCCACCGCCACCGCCACCATTACTGCCGCCCCGGCAAACAACGAACGCGGCTGCAATTGCTGCCATTATCGTCATCGTCCGACGTAACAAGTTCAGCACAGCGCGCAGCCAGCCAGCTTGCGAACGCCGCCGCTGACTGGAGCAACAATTTGCGACGACATTCAAATCGTGACTAGGTGTGTTCATGATGGACAGCGTCATGGGCTGCAATGATTGCAACTGCGCCGCCGCGCCCGAGCCCCGTCAATACTGACACCGACACACACACACACACAGGAGTCGCCAATTTCATTTGAGTACCACAGACTGCCGAATGTCGGCCGGCGAATGCACGGCTAGGCTGTCGATAAATTTGCCGTCATCATCGCACGATCTCTCTGGCATACACAGACCGAGTCGGCTGTGCGACTTCCCGCGCAGCACATCCACGACATAACTCCGGCTTGACACAAATGTTTTTGCCCGAATTGGAAGCGAGAGGCAAATGCAACACGAGGCGTCTGTTGCTGCATTTGGAGGCACGATTGGGCCGAGAATTTGGCAGCAAGATCAGCCTCATCGACAATCACTCATTGCTGCAAAAAAAAAAATGGAAGGGGGCTGGTTGGTGGCGGGTAAGTGGCGGCTGTTGACATGCTCATGTAGCTTAGATCGTCCAATTAAGTCTTGGAGGCAGGTAAAGGTTGCGCGTCAACATGCCCGGCCTCTAGGGAGCCCAGCCTTAAACTTTAACCGGTAGAGTCGACAAGCTTTATCATGACTTGAAGGAAAAAACTCCGGCAACAGCTGGGGCTACAATCTCGAGCAGCTTCAGTTGTGTCTAGACGAAGATCCCTCTATGAGGTTCATGACTTGACACAAAATGTTTGTAGGACCCTTTCTCGTACATGGATTGGCGTGCCAACGCAAGAAATGTTGGAAAATACATCAGTTTTGAGATAAATTAAGTTAAGTTTTGAGAAAAATAAGTTAAGGCCTTGAGACGTGGGTTTGGAGAATTTCTGACCGCTTCTGGCTAAGTGATTGTTTGAAATGGACAATCTTTGGTATTTTTGAGTGCTGACCTTGGCCAAGAAGTATACTGGACAGAGAAATTCGACGGATTTGCATCTGAAAAATTTGCAAAGCGTTGTGTAAAAGAAATGAAGTGTGGCACGTTGGTTTTAAACCAATCGAGCAATTTAGGAGACGGTCCAACTGTAGTTGAAATATCAGTCTCCGGGCGAAATATTTTCTTCAACAAGGGTCTGAGGTAGTTTCGCGGTATCCGGTTGCCTAGAAATGAACGCAATTATCCAGAAACATGAATGTAGGGTGACCATGGGTGGTTATGGAGGTCCAAGCCATCGCCATCGGTACTGCCTGGCTTCTGATGAACGTCCGTTTCGAATAGGGGCTCGCTGCTCGCTGACAAATGGCGGCACAACGGAAGAACAGATTTGGCAAGGCAAACACACTGATGGAGGAAAGATCATCTATTTATAGTGACGACGGAAACACTGATGGGGAAAAGACCATCTGTGGCGGTTTGGCGGCTAACAGACCCGGGCTTTGAGGCTACTGACTGGTAGTGACAGCTTGACTAGAGGCAATATTCGGGGCCCACGGGAGGTAAGGAGCCCCAGGAACTTGCGCTTCAGCCCGACCGAGCCGTAGGCGCCCTTGTGGGAGTATCGTGGGGGCTGTGGTTTACCACCTAGTCGAGGATAGTGTACTGTGCTGACTTGTCTAGTTTTTGTTCGCCCAGGGTGAAGGCCGTTGGGGGACTATTCCCGTTCAATGTGGAGTTGCATTCTCAACTGGGAGCTGCGACCCAGAGAGCGGGAAAGGTTTTAGGAAGGTCTCGCATCAAACCAAGGTGGGGTGATTGTCCCTCAAGCCTGATTTCAAGTTGGAAAATGGGTAACTAACGCGTTTAGTCTTGCGTTACCTACGACACTTGGGTAAATGGACCCCGTGATATAAGCCGTCAAGACAGGTGATCACAAAAACCAAATCCCTCATCTGTTCCTTTGTAAGATCTTTAATGGATTGAGTTCAGTATGAGTGGAATTCGCTCCAACGAAATGCTGAGCGTCCACTTTCTTATCGTAAGTTTAAGGCAACGATATGCCCAAGGGCTTGCTTGAACCCTTTGGCTATATTTTCCATCCTCGACCACATTTGCCTTCTTTGGCCACACTTGCACACAACACACCATACCACAAATTTCCCCCCTGCGGCCACATATGCAACATTTCCACATTGCCTGCTTTACCCAGATTTGGGTTCATGGTGATACCTAGCTGCTTCCTCTCCTTCTTTTTCGGGGGTGAGCTTAGGACTCAACCAACATGCCCCTCCAGCCAGCACGATCTCTTACCAGCTGGTTCCAGTTTCAACCTTTAAGTTCCTTTAGATTTTTTCCACTTGTGTGATGCGGTCTTGTGATTTGCTTTAGATATTCATAAAAATGATGTTAAAGAAGTCACATGACGGTGCATCATGCCATTGAAGGGTTCCGCGAGATCGTTTTCGACCTTGACGGACCTGCGAGAGCTATCCACCGCCATCCTACACAATCTGACTTGTTTGGAAAGAGTGCCAAAGCTAGACATAGCACTGTATGGCTCGTCTCAATGCTCACTGCCATATGTGGCATTTAAATTGACAAATCAGCGGCGACCGTCGATATGTACTTCTTGAATATTTTTTGCAGTTAAGTGAAGATCTGGTCTATTACGGACTTGTCTGGTTTGAACCCACACCAAACCTATAACGTTGTTGGGAACCCGCAGAGAGGATCTTATAGGCGATGTCAGGGAGACTGAACCCTCGGTAACTTACGAAGTCAAGGGCGTCACTTTTTTAGTCCAGACAGTCGAAGCTGGAGTGCAACTCGTCGGACATGCTTTGCTCGGACCTAACTTACGATGAGACGGTGCATGGGTCCAATGAGGTTATCTTAGGCTGCTTTAAACAGTTCTGGGGACACTCTGTCCGTTCCAGCAGCTTGTTAGACTCAAGTCTACAAGTTGCTAACTTGACCTCGTCTTAGTGGTTGTAAGGAATTCTTGTATATCAGCAACTTGTGTGGAACATTCTTCATCACAACGGATTTTGGGCTACCATCGCCCTTAAAGAGTCTGTGACACCTAGCACTGACCTTGAAGCCAGTGGGAGCTGGTTGCGTAGCTTCAAGTGGCTCGCTACTTCCGTCAGTGTTAATTTTTTTGTCTTTTTGGAAACTTAGCAGCCGTGACGGTGGTTTCTTCTTCGACGATGGACCTTTTTCTGTATCTGAGGTTACGCATCTCCACAGCGTAGTGATCTATCTTCACATCACTTTGTCCAAGCTGCCGAGGCAGACTGAAAGACAAGTAGAGATAGAGGAAGTGTTTGAAATTGAACTGTTGCCAAATCGCCTTGATTCTGAGACAAGTGAACAACTTACACCGTGGAGACTGTGGCAAAGGAATCGTGTCATCTTGAGATGCGTTTTTCAAAATCCATGAGGTTCACTAGTACTTGTCCATCTCCTTAAAAGAAAGGCAGCACCAAAGGAGGTTTTGCCAAGAAAGATACCGCCTCCAGGTTATTCGCTTCTTAGCTGGCTGTTGAAACAGGGGCAACAATTCCTTTTAGACTTTATTCCTCAGACATGGCACAGGCTCTTCGTTGCTATCATCTCCGCTTGGGAGACAATACCAAATGAGTTGATGGAGGAAGGAATGTACAGGCAGGCTTTCATCGACCCCAGCGGGATGGATGCTGGGCATCTCCCGTTTAAGTACAAGATGCTCTCCCATAATCGCTGACACAGTGCCTGGATCTGGATCTATGTTTTTGGTATACTCGTTACGGATTCTTTCCGGAAGATAAGCGAAGACACCCTTTCCTCTGTAGCCTCTTTGACAAAGGACAAGCCATTACTTCCGAAACACTCTTCAGGCTCTTAACTAATGCACCTGCCAATTTTTAACAATCGATATGCGTTGTGAATCGGCGTCTTCCAGTCTAGAACTTCGCCTCAATGGACCACGGCTGCATCTAAGCTTCACAGTTGACTCCATTGTGTGGAGTGGAAAGACACACACCCCCCGTTCGACCCGAGAGCGATCTAAAGTGATTATACTCGAAGCCTTTCCTGACATTAAACTTTTCCCAGAGTGCCCCCATCATCTCAGACTTCAACTCAAAGCTGAAAAAATATTCCATTCTCCCTCCTTAACCACTCTTCCACACCCAAAGGCACCCCGTGGGCTCCATAAAGCAACCGCAAACGAACAGCCGAACGTCACTCGAAATCAGTCAGCCATCAAAATCGATCCACGCGATGAAGGGGCAATTTTTCATTCGCATCCTCCTTCCCATCACAGTTGTCTGCAATCACTCCCGTTCACGACGACACTTCACTTCTCGTCATTTGCCAGCTCTTCACAGCACAACTGCGATTGGCTTCCTTCCTTCAAATGTCCGCCCACCACCACCGGATGACATGTATCCATCGAAGCTCCTCTGTGACGCGCTTTACAGATTCATCATCATTTTTGAGCACTGATTGACAGTTTCGAAGCGTTTAACAGTCGTTTCCGTCTGTCTGTCAAAGTCCCCGATTCCTCGACGGCTGACTGTGTACGAACGACTCTGCTCTGCGATGATGATGTCAATGGATGGCTTGTGTCTCCGATAGTTTCGCATGGTGTAAGTGTGCAGTGGCGCAGGTAAGTCACACCGCAGTCTTGTGTGTGCTTTTTTCAGGGCCCGCCTGAGTGACGGATTCTCATCCGTCGTCTGCGCGGGGGTGGGTGATGCCTGATGCCCGATGCCCCGCAACACGGCACAGCTGTACAAATTTGATGGATTAATTATCGATCAATTTTGCGGGCGGACGATAGACAGACAGATGGATGGCTGAAAGCATCGATGATGAATGATTGAGCTTTGCGGAGGTTTTTGGCGTCCCGACGTCACCGGGGTGTACGTACTTTGTTTGTTCCGGGCAAAGCGTACCTTCGGCATCCGTTCGCCGTCGCGCCGCCACCCCGAGCAGATGGGGTGTAAATGTGCGGTAGTCAATCAAAATTCATAGATAAACGGCTGCCGCCGGAAAAGTCCGGAATGATGAAATCGTTAATTTTCTTGTTGCGCCTCGATTCAATCACCGCAGGGCAGGCAGCCCCCGGCGCCCCTTTATCAAGATTTGTTGCCCTGTTCGGGCTAAATGAATGAAATGATTTGTGAAATTTGCTATGAAATTGATTGATTCTGCTGTCACTTGGCCTGTTCGCGTGTGTTGCTGGTGTGTGGCGGCAGGGGGCACCGCAGGCAGGTGGGTCAGGGCATGATTTGTCAGATCTCCTCTTTGTTCGTTTCATTTTCTCAGTCTGTCAATATTGATTGGAGGTATTTGCATATGAAGTGAATTGATTATCACCGAAAGGGGTGAACCGGTGGCGGGTGGTGCTGGAAGAGCGCATCATAGCACGTAGCGGTTCGAGAAGTGGTCGATGGAGGTGGAATTGAGACCAGATCGTGAAAGTGACTCATGCTGCAGCAGGACGGCCGATGATGACTGTCGAGTTGGTGAAACACTTTTGGAAAACCACTTTGCTCTCAAACACGCTCCATGCTGAGGTCACAAGCGGTTCGCAAGTGACTCAATGACTTCATCAAGACCCCAAGTCGGCTGCCGTTGTCTGTTGACATTCAGCGGTCTCGTGGTATTTATAGGCATCTGGCTAAGTGTGTCGTCATTCCAGACATTCAAACGGACGTCGAAGTCGGCGGCGCTTTTCAAAGCAGTTTGACATTCATCAGTGACTGGAGGCGGCTGTCAGCGATTGTCAAAGTCTGCGGCAGATGTCAGCGTCTGTCTGCGAGCGGCGACTGAGATCCATCATTGTCTGCTTTCAGCTGGACCGAGGTGGTGTGTTGAAATTTGGCACAGGCTTGGGCAACAGGCACAGGTGCCGTGATGAGCAAATAAGTCGGATGCGATGAATTGGAAAGTGGCTTTGTCTGGCATAAGGTGTGAGTTATGCACAAGGAGGGGGCAAACTTTTGACGGAAATCAGGTACTCAGGCACTTCGAAAGGTATCGTCGGTGGAGAGGGGAACGTCCCAGTCTTTGACTTTATCATCCAAAGTTTCTTAGGAGATAACAGATCACTCAATAAGTCGCGGGACTGATATCTAGAGGGCTCCACTAGCAAAAAATCCATCTTTTTACTTTAAAGAAGTACAAACGTTCAAATGATGTCTGTCACATTTCTATGACAATCTGATTACTAGGTGGCCCCCGTGGCGTAGTCAGTAGAGAGCGACGCTCACACGCCGAAGGCCTAGGTTCGACTTCTGGTTGACCACCTCGAATTTTTCACGGCACCACCTATTTTGAGCTGCTGACACTCAAACACTCAAAGAATAAAAACTGTCTAAGAAAGCTTCTCAAATCTGGCCGTTCGGAGTCGGAACAAAACTGTAGGTCCCTTCTACTCGTGAGAGAACAGTAGCGCGTGCAACACGAGTAGTTGATAAGCAAGCTAGGCCGTGGTCCCTCTGTGAACTGTCGCAAAATACAATTATTGTTATAAGGCTCAGGAAAGTGTTACAGGGACTCGGCTCCCATCAAAAGCAACTATTTGTCGGTGATGTGCTGACTTTAAACGTGCCCGTACAGACATTTACGATGCTTAACGCTATGGAACACCAATTGAAGTGGTTACAACTGAAAACGTCAAAAAGTAAACAAAGTCGTTTTGGAAAACCGCGAAGTGAAATTGCGCGATATAGCTGGCACCTTAGAGATACAAGAAGGCAGTGTTTACACCATTTTGCATGAACATTTGTCCATGAGAAAGGTGTTTACGAAATGGACTAAGACAATGGACTAGGATCAATAAGGTGTCGATGATTCTGAGAGCTGTTTGGAGCTGTGTCAACGGAAAAAAAACAGGACTTCTTGCATCGATGTATGAAGCATGGATCCACCACAACAATCCAGAGTCAAATTGGCAGTAAACGGAGTGGACAGCAGTCGGTGAACTACACCCAAAGTGTCCAAACACCCAAGGGTCGGCTGGCAAGGTTGTGGCATCCGTATTTTGGGATGCGCAGGGAATCTTATTCATCGAATATCTTGAGAGATACAAAATGATCAACAGCGAATACAAAATGGCATTATTGGTGCATTTGAAGGAAGAAATTGCAGGAAAATGGTTCAATATGAAGAAAAACAAAATCCCTTTCACCAAGACAATGCACCGTGTTACAAGTTGTTGGCCGCCAAATTGCACGAATTGAGCATTGCTTCCTTACCCACCTTATTCACCAGATCTGGCAGCCGCCGACTTCTACCTCCTTTTTAGACTCCACAATATGGCTTGAATGAAGAGTTAGGTCCCTATCAGTGTAGTTTCAGGCCAGGGAGACCAAATCTTCACTTAACGGCAGATCCTGGAAAAGACTAAAGAAGTGAAAACTCACACTCACCACCTCTTCGTCGACTTTAACGCCACATATGACAGTGTGCATAGAGACGAGCTATACAACGTCTAGTTTTAACATTCCAACCATACTCGTCAGATTGTGTAGGATGACGATGGAGAACTCTCGCTGCTCCGTCAAGTTCGGTAACGAACTCACCGAGACCTTCAATGCCAAAAAAGGTCTTAGACAAGGCGACGCACTGTCATGTGACTTCTTTAACATCATCCTCGAGAAGATCGTGCGTAACTCACAAGTCAACACCAGAGGCACGATCTTCCAGAAATCAGTTCAATTGCTAGCTAACGCTGATGATATTGACGTAATTAGACAAACACAGTGAGCCGTCAATGAGGCGCCTCATGGCGTTGAACCGGTAATAATGGGTCAGGTGGCTTATAAGGGTAAAACAAAGTACATACTGTCCTCAAGGCAGAACACACAACATCAACGTCTCGGACAAAGCGTCACACTAGGCAGCAAGAACTTCGGGTTAGTCAAGGACTTCGTCTACCTCTGTTCGCGGTAAATAGGGACAACAAAATCAGCCACGAAATCAAACGCAGAATCACTCTTGCCAATCGCTGTTTCTTTGACTTCAAGAGGCAAGTGAGTAAATAAGCCCTCTCTTGACGGACTTAGCTCGCATTATATAACAGATTGATCATCGCAGTTCTACTTTATGGCGCGGATACCTGGACGCTACCAAAGGCGAGTGAGGAAAACCTTAGTCTTTTCGAGAGAAAGGGTTTAAGTGCGATTTTTGGTCCTGTTTGAGTTGATGGCATCTGGAGGAGAAGATTTAACGACGAACCCTGTGGGCTGGACAGCGACATGCGCCGGATCAAGCGTCTTCGGTTACAGCGTTTAAGATGTCTAAGCCGTGTAGAGCGTATGGACACCACTACTCCGGCCCGAAAAGTCGTCGAATCAGAGCCCTTGGGACAACGTTACAGACGACGGCCTAGGCTAAGGCGACGCACATACCATAAGCGGAGAAGGACCTCGGGGGCGGCTGGAGTGGTGATCGGGGGCGGCTGGAGGAGTTATCGGGGGCGGCTGGAGGGGTGATCGGGGGCGGATGGAGGGGCGATCGTGGGAGGCTGGAGGGGCCATCGGGGCCGGCTGGAGGGGTGATCGAGGGCGGCTGGAGGGGTGATCGGGGGCGTTTGTAGTGGCGATCGGGGGCGGCTGGAGGGGCGATCGGGGGCGGCTGGCGAAAGATCTTGGCTGGGGAGGCAAGTTGGTTAAGGCCCAGGTCAACCCCGGACTGTAGCGGCATAAAAAGAAGAAGAAAAAATTTGATTGCCGAAACTGAGGCCGAAGATAAATCGTTTTATTAAAAATGTATCAATATATTAGAGCGGCGTGAGACTGATTTACTGACTGTATTACAGCCTCTATTACTCTTGCAGGAATCTAGGTTGGTAACCAAAGTCGAATTTTGTCTAGAAAATCAGCTTTTATTGCTTTATTCCGTTATTAAGTGATGTGAAGTATACAACGGCACTTGTTACACAACTCGGTAGCGCTGCCATTTGGAACCACCTAAACTCAGCCGACATTTCTTGTGTCACAGTGTCAGTGGAATGTCTGCCCTTTACGAAAGTGTGTCACTTGCAATGAACTAGCACGTTTTAGGGACAAAGAACACTCCCAGTTCTCGCTTACCACACCCTGTAAGGGACCTCGCATTCGACCCACAAGGCACGCAATCGGTGGACCTGTGGCGTTTGGACTTCGCATCATCTCAATGTTTGGCCAGTTAAGTTCATTGCTGCTGTGGGCCTAAGTTTCGGTAGTGCTTGCAATTTTCAGATTTTTTAGCATCTGCGTATTACTTCTAACGGAGCTCAACCTTTCTTCTTCTTTTTGTGGTGCTACAAGCCGGGGTGGGCCTAGACCTCAACCAACATACCTCTCCAGCCATAAAAATCTTATTCCAGCTGCCTCCGGTTGCGCACTCCAAGGTTGAGGAAGTTCTTCACTTGTGTGCGCCACCTTAGCCTAGGCCATCCTCTGTTACTTTGTCCCAATGGCTCTGTTTCGAAGAGTTTTCGGGTCGGATCGGTGATGTCCATACGCTCTACAGCCAGCATGATCTTCCATGTGTGCGCGCTTCCATCGAGGTGATCTTCAGCTGCTTTAAATACTTCTGCTGACAGTCCGCCAGCTCTAGCATCTCTGTTCGACTTCAGCTTCGAGGGGCAAGGCCCTGTCTACACGTGGTAACGTTGTTGATTGAGCTGCCAACACTGTCCTCGGAAGAGAACAGGTCAAGTTGACATGCAGCCCCCTGGATAGCCATCACAACACCCGTTGTGTGGTGAACCAAAGCATGCAGCGAACCCCTCTGCGTGAAGTTTAAATAACAGGCCTGGCCTACCAGTCTGTGGATTGTGTGTGACGTTAACTTCCTCAACACGTAAAAACATACAGATCTGAAAGGCCGACATGACGGATCAACTGTTGACGATCCCAACAAACAGAGCGCAACATGCACCACAATGCAAGCTTGAAGTCCATTTACATAGCCGTCGGTTCGCCTCTTGCGTGTAAGAACCACAGACGATGTCATCCGTGATGATCCCAAATATGGTGCTGCCTTCTGGTCTGGCGAGGAAGGCGTTCTGCCGAAATCGGAGGTTTGGCACGAAGTCTTGAACTTAGTTTTCGAAATTCGTCTCTAGCAATTGTTTCGCCCTCGGGCTCCGTTCCTGGTCTGCCTTCATACAGATCAAGTGACCTTCAAGCTTGATGTCCATTTACATAGGCGTCGGTCCGCCTCTTGCATGTAAGAACCACAGGCAATGTCATCAGTGACGATCCCAAATAGGGTGCTGCCTTCTGGTCTGGAGAGGAAGGCGTTCTGCCGGAATCGGAGGTTTGGCACGAAGTCTTGGACAGGAGGTAGGATGAACATGCTGTTCAAATACTTAGTTTTCGAAATTCGTTTCTAGCAATGGGTTCGCCCTCGGGCTGCGTTCTTGGTCTGCCTTCATACAGATCAAGTGACCTACTCATCTTCGTCTTTCATTTGACATCAAGTTTGAGCTTTCCTTCGAGACGTAGTCGTTGCAGATCTCCCTCAATACACGATTTAGTTTTGCAATCGCCTGCCTGCCTGCCAGACCCCTTCACTCCTATCTACCTGGCTTACCGATTTTCTGCGAAAATTGGCTTCGTGAGTGCAATAGGTTCCGCGAATCCATTTGCCCGTGCCGCCATCCCTCAGTCAGTTAATTCCGAAAATTGAGTAGCTCCTCTCCCCTCATCCGCAATCCGTTCACCCTCACAATCGCCATCCAGTCCACTTGAAAGCGACGTTGACGAATGACTTCAAATCTGCCCCGATATCAGCCCAACCGTTGACTTTAAATCGCGTACCCCTCATACCCAATCCACTTGGCACGTCATAAATCTCTGCTGGCGATGACCAAGTGACGGTTCTCGACACCACGCTGTTGAGTCAACAAATCGAGTCCGAATCCGAAACCAAAATCCAAATCCCGGAGCCGAACACAATCGACTCAAAGTGCGGCGTGTGATTCACTCTCGACAAGGACAAACAAAATTCCTCCCCTATCGCGGGCACATCGCGCGAAACTGTCAATCGGCGTTGAGACAACAGCCATTTGATTGATTGCCGTCAGAGGTGTGCCCCGATAAGAGGCCCCACAACCGCCGCCGGAAATCGAAACCTTGTCGCTGGGGCTGAATTTCGATAAATTGACGGAATGTCATATATTTCATATATATCAGCGGCAGCCCTATCTTGAGCCAGCAGAGGGGGGTTGTGTCTGTGCGGTCGTTATCGGGGGGATTGGAACTCGTCTTATCGGTTGCCGTTAATTGATTGGAATGAGAGTGATTGGCTGAAAGAATGCGTCCGCTGTGCTGCGACATTTGGCAGCCACGCACATGGGGAGCACTGAGCCTGGACGATAAGGGAAATATTCAAATGGCGCCAAGTGTGTACTTTGGATTAGGTTCGCCTGCACAGTGCCCCGTCTGTGGTGGCCACATGCGGCGAGAGAACGTGTGGCGGCTTGGGAAGCGTTGAAAGTGCCGTTTTGATTTATTTCGACTGCAAAGTGGTTTGTGGCGTAGTTCTGAGAGCGTGCTCTGTTCGGTTCCAATTGAGGCGATTAAAAAGTTTTCAAACACTCCAGATGGACTTGGATGGCATATTTGGGGCTTTTCGAAACCCTGAAGGGAATGTTTTTGACGAGAAGCTGTTTGATGTGTGAAAAATGGTGTGGAGGTGGGGAGTGGTGGTTTGTCGGAGCATGGACTCAGAGACAGAGGTACAAAAGAAAGTGACTGAAAGTGGCAACATTTGCAGTCGATCAGTTTGTTTAGGCCCTAAAATATTACACAGCGGCTGTTGTTATCATCGAAGCAATTGAGAGGGGCTAGGAATTGTGCGTACAGGTAGAACTTCTGATGAGGACAGCATACAAACTAAGAAGAAGAGTTTTTTTCTTGTTTCAGCTTGACCTGCGACTACGTCCTGACAGAGGAGGCGAGTGGCTAACGTAAAGGTGACTTGAGCGATGTCCCAGTCACCAGGAGGAGATGTTTAAATCGTTGCTAGGTCATTATTGTAAAACACAACTGACTGAGGAGCCTTGACTTTTCCCTAGGCAGAACCTCTTTGTAGGTTGCAAGCATAAAGTGGATTGCCGGTCTTATCGTGAACTGGAGTAATCCATTTGTTATCTTCAACAGCGACCCCTCTCAATGGCAACATCGCTCAAGTTGTCAAAAACGACTCGGATCATGGGCATGTTGCAGACAATGTGTAGGAAAACATTGAAATCAAAACAGAACAGCGTAGTTTCACAATGAATAACTGCACTCGACGCCAGACACTACTACCTCCCTCGATAGAAGATCTTTGGTCCTCTCGGAAGGCGTAGTGCTGCTGAGCTGTCTTCTGTTGGTAGCCCAGGCAGTGTTCAACTTTGTGAGGGTATCAGATTGGCCATTTTCAAGAGGCCATTAAAGAAGCGGTAGCTGCTGAGCTGGGTCTCGTGCCACACCACCTTGATGAAGTCCATGACTTAACGAGGACTTCAGGCAAGCATATGCATCCAAAAAATTGAGCTTAGAACAAAGCAACGCTGAAGCGAAGAAGACAGCTGCTCAGGAGTTCTATGAAGCGGGCGGTATGGAAAGGCATCAACATCTTAAAAGGAAAGGGAAAGAGCTGGAGGTGGCATCGATTGCAACTGAGCTTTTTCAAATAAATTCTGTGGCATGTGAAATGCCGATGACCACCAAAATGTCACCATGGGGCAAAATGTTTCATTTAATGCGAACAACGATGGCCAAGAACTACGTCCTCACCAATATTGAGATAGAAGACGAACTGTTGAGACTACCGGACCCTTTGTAGAGCTCTTTGAAGCAGATTGAGTTGGCTAAGTTTTGACAACGTTGGAATGAATTTGTGTGTGGATGGCGCAACAGAGGGACCGGGGCCTAGCTTGGTCATCAACTACTCGCGTTGTGCGCGCTACTGTTACTCTCACGAGTGGAAGAGACCTACAATTTATTGCCGATTCCTAACGGCGATGTGTGAGAAGCTTTCTTAGACAGTTATAACTCTTTGTGTGATGTTAGCAGCTCGAAAGAGGTGGTGCCATAAAAAATTCGAGGTGTTCATCCGGGAATCGAACCTAGACCTTCGGCGTGTGAGCGTCGCACTTTACCTACTACGCCACGACGGCCACAAGTGTCATTGGCCTTCTTAACATCGCGAATAATATTTTTCTATTGTCCCTATCTAAGACTCCAGATGATGTGATTGGATTTATGAATCACATGATTCAAAATCACATCCGTATCACTATTTATAGTGACGGAAACACTGATGGAGGAAAGACCATCTGTGGCGGGATGGCGGCTAACAGACCCAGGCTTAGAGGGAAGCTGACTGGTAGTGACAGCTTAACCAGAGGCTGTATTCTGGTGCCACGGGAGGTCAGGGGCCCCTGGAACTTCGGTTCCAGCCTGACCATTGCGGTAGGCCCCCTTGTGGGAGTTTCGTGGTGGCTGTGGTTTACCACCTAACATCGCGGGTTGAGTCGAGGATAGTGTACTGTGCTGACTTGTCTAGCCCATTGTTTAAGCAAAACTAGGCAAGTCGGTTAGGGGACTATCCGGGCGCTGCGACCCAAAGAGCGGAAGAGGTCTTAGGAAGGCTTCGCATCAAACCAAGGTGGGGTGATTGCCCCTCAAGCATGATCCCAGTTTGGTACTTGGGTAACTAAGGCGTTTAGTCTTGCGTTACTTACGACTCTTGGGAAAAAGGTTCCACGTGATATAAGCCGTTAAGGCAGGTGATCACGTAAAACCAAATCCCACATCTGTCCCTATCTAAGAGGGAATGAACTTTCTCCCTCATGTGCATAAACTGAGGGACCGTCTAGTGAAGGTTTCAGGGCATCTTTGGCGAGTGCTCAAGGGTGACTGGGGACTGAGTGAAACAGCGGCGCGAACTATATACCCTGGCCTGTTCCTTGCCTGTGCAACGTATGGTGCCTATATATGGTGTAACGTTGTGAACATTGCTTGGGGTATGAGACGAATTCTGTCATGTCAGAAGGTTGGCCTTCTGGCGTGTCTTCCAGTTTGCCATACTGTCTCTACGGAGGCTCTCCAGGTGCTCATGGGTGTACTGCCACTTGACCTGGAGATTATCAGAAGAAGTATCCCTTTCGCCCTAAAGAGAGGCATTCCAGTACCAAGTGCTGGAAGGATCTACACTAGCGGCTTGGATGGGCTAGCTCTTACCGAGCGCAAAGACCTCCTAGATCAGCTGCTCAGGCAAAAATGGCAGGATAGATGGGAAAATTGTGAAAATGGCAGGGTGACATATAGCTTTCTTCGCAATGTGTCACTCGTTAAGTCCATTAGGGGTCTTAATTTAAGCATGCATCTGAGCTACTTGCTTACTGGACCAAGCGGTCCATAAGCGACTAAGAGACCTGCTGCTGCTAGCTAGCTCTGAGGATTGCTTCCACGTGTTGTGTCAATGTCCTCTGTTTGATAACATTCGGGTCCTTGGAGCTATGAACATATCTTGCACTGATGGGACTTACGATGTCAGCCTGGTTCTCCAGACTAGACAGAGTACAGACACCATCAGGGGTTTTGCTAGGGAAGTTTTCAACAGACGAAGAGCTAGAATGGCTGCCCTCATTTCAGCTCATAGTTAGGTTAGAGTAGGAATATAAGGTCATCGGTCCTGGATGTTAAGGAATCTTACCGACAGCAGCATAGTTGCGAAGCTTGACCAGAAGCTATATTCCGGTACCACGGGAGGTCAGGAGCCCCTGAAACATAGTTTCAGCCTGACCGTGCGGTTGGCCCCCTTGTGCGAGTATCGTGGTGGCTGTGTTTGTACCCAAATCGTAGGGAGAATTGGAAGTAGTTAACCGCGCTATATGATCTGATCTGCCCCAGTCACCTGGGTCGGATAGGGTCAAATGGTTATGGGGAAGTACTTCTGATTCGATGTGGAGTTGCATCCAACCGGGTGCTGTGACCCAAAGAACAGCAGAGGTGTTAGAAAGGCCTCGCTCCTTACCAAGGAGGATTGACTGTCCCTAAAGACATGAACTCAGATTGGTACTTGGGATCTCTAAGGCGTTCTCCTGCCTATGAGTGTATGGACCCCGTGTTATTAGGCCTTAACGGCAGGTGATCACGTAAATCCAAATACACACATGTCCCTATCTAAGAAACAACAGCCAAGGTAACGGACTTGGAGTAATTAGCGGTGAAAGAAGATCCTGTTGGGCTTAACTTTTATTTGAAGAGTTTAATTCAGTTTGTATTCAAAAGATGGCGCCACCTTCAAGTTGTTGCAGATCTTGGAACCGATTGCCTACTTCACTGGAAAGGTGTGACATTTGTCAGCAATAGTATATGTGCATCAGCGTTTGTTGTAGATAACTCAATTGATTTTTGCCACTTTTAAAATGTCCGGATTCGATTAAATAGATACCATTTGGAAAGTTTTAATTTTCTCTTTCCTATGGACGGAAAAAAGTGCAGCTCAAGTCCATTGAATGCCTTTAGAAGTTTATTTGCTATCGTGCACAGTGTGGCTTTGATGCTTCAAAGATGGTTATCTTAGCGTGGAAGGCAAAGACGTCTTGACCAGCGCAAAATGTTTGCAGATGAGGAACTGGAAGCTCTGCTGAATAAGGCTCCGTACCAAAAGCAAAGTGAACTCACAGAATCGGACGGAATTGGGAGCGACACAGAAAGCAATTTTCCTTTGGTGGAATTTACTCAAAGGCATTAAGAAACCGTATTGGATGTTGAAAGACAACATTTCATCTCGGAATTGATGCTTGCCCCCCGTGGCGTAGTGGGTAGAGTGCGAGGCTCACACGCCGAAGGGTCTAGGTTCGATTACCGGCTGAACACCTCGAATTTTTAACCACCTCTTTCGAGCTGCTAACAACACTTAAAGAGTTATAACTGTCTAAGAAAGCTTTTTAAAACTTCGCCGTTCGGAGTCGGCAATAAACTGCAGGTCCCTTCTAATCGTGAGAGAACAGTGGCGCGCACAACACGAGTAGTTGATGCGCAAGCTAGGCCCAGGTTCTCTGTGGACTATCGCGCCATACAATTATTATTATGAATTAATGCTTGAAAGAATCAAAAAAAGGAATTTTTGAACCATATCGTGACTGGAGATAAAAAGTGAATTCAAAGGTAACAAGAAGAAACAGTACTGTACACAGTCTCCTTAACTTCATCTGTCATCGCTTACGTTCTCTACATCATTCAAAGGTCATGCTCTACATATCACTGGTTCAGTTAACCCAATAGGACTTGATTTAAGTGCTTTAAAGCTTTAAATCGGTATCATGTCCAAAAGAAGACCATACAAGTGAATATCGACATTCACCATCTATCAATCGATTCCAAGGTAGCGAAGAACATCGTGAATTAGGGCGAGCTTTACAGCAGAAGTGGAGTGGAGTGGAGTGGAGTGGAGCGGCAATTGGAGGCAGCTAGCGACAGATCGTGTTAGCTGGAGGGGCCTGTTGGTTGAGGATCAGGTCCACCCCGGATTGTGCGCCACAACAAGAAGAATCCAGAGAGATGTCTAATTTCGCTATTACGATCGAACTCCTTTGATTGTTTTGGATGACGATGGGAACTCGACTACTTTAAGCTCTATACTTCGTAAGTTGAGACCTCCAGTGTTGGAAAAAGTTCGAGACAAGGCAAAACTCGGTTCAGTGATCTTTCCAACATGATTCTTTGGACGATCGTACCAAAGCCGCACGTCACCGTAATAAGCACGCCTTTCAAAAGTCAAGAGCTGACGGATTGACGAATTCAGCAATTGTATGAGGAGCTAGTGAAGCATTTATATATAGTTTTTGCCGCGACAGTGCACAGGAGGGCCAGGGCCTAGCTTGCTCATCAACTACTCGTGTTGTGCGCGCTACTGTTCTCTGACGAAAAGAGGGGACCTACAGTTGTTTGCTGACTCCGAACAGAGAACTTTGAGAAGCTTTTTCTTAGACACCTATCACTCTTTGAGTGTTGTCAGCAGCTTGTAAATGGTAGTGCCGTGAAAAATTCGAGGTGTTCAGCCGGGAATCGAACCTAGAACTTCGGCGTGTGAGCGTCGCACTGTACCCATTACGTCACGGCGGCCACCGACCCATCTTTAGAAAAACCATACATTGCGCATGCTATAAACAGTACAAAATAAGCTCAGGACTCAGCCAAACTTTGTTACGTGATCCTATAAGTAAGCCTCTTACTTAGAAGGATTTTGAATTCCCATGCAACTTTGAAAGCGAAATAGAAGTTCCAAAAACACGTACGAAAGACATTTAATTTACAGACAAACCTTCAGTTTCAGCTTTGTCAACTGCTACACTGACTTGGAGAAGGATTTTGAATTCCCCCGGAACTTTGAAACCAAAATAGAAGTTGCATGAACACGTACGAACGACATTTGGTTTACAGACAATCCTTCAGCTTCCCATGCATGTCAACTGCTACACTGACTTATGCCCACCCTATGAGCTGAACTTCGTCATTGACGAAAGCATAGTGCTTCTAGAGGCAAACTAGCTCTAAAAAGAAACTTGAAAAAATTGAAGCTCGTATGTGTGATCCCCGGATGGAACCCTCTAAGGAGCCCCAATATTCTGAATTTTTCACTGGACAACGAAGCATTCCGGGAAAAAAGAATGGGATCTAAACTGTGCTCCTGGAGGCCCTTTGTTAGAAAAGGATTCAAAGAAAAGAAAAACTGACAGGACAACCCATAGAGGCCCTGACAAATCTTGGACTTTAGAAACCCACAGAGAGGCTTTCAAATGGAAGGAAGAAGAAACAGAAGCCTTTAAAATTCAAATCATACAATCGAAAGAAGTTTTATGCCTGCATCGAGATGGACAGAAGCAGTCTCCTTACATGGCGTTGTTAGCTCGCAAGAAACGGCTAAGGAATGTAGACTAGACTGAGATCTTCTAAGACAGGTCCACCTATCGGCTGAAGAAGAATTTAGTTAGTCGACGCCCCCTGCCTAGATGCTGCAAATCTTCAGCCCTTAAATTCAATTTTGAATCAGAGCGAAAGAGAGCAAACAAAAGGGAGTACAGAAAGTCATGGTTCGGGAGTGACAATAACAGGAGCACCCTCCATTTGCGCACTCTACAGAGCCACCACACGAAAATGCACAATCCTTGCGTAATGGCAAAAGGTGAAATTTATCAAATTCCCAGAACCCACCGAGGCACGAGGCACTAAGAAGCATATGCATGCCTACGCATGACGCATCACCAACCTAAGCTCTCCGCCACCGCAATGTCCTCGCTGTCATTCAAGCTCAACCGCAGAGGCCACCTCTCAGTCCGATCGGCATGGCAGTTCCTTTCAAATCTGTCAACAGCAGAGCCGACCAACGCACACACCAATGACACTCGTTACAATCAATTGCCAGCACATCTCCCTCCCCTCACGCCGAGCCGAAAAATAAAAATCACCTCTAACCCGACACATCCTAAATATCAGGACAAATCGAACGACCTCTCCGCCAGCAGCCAACAGCCAACAGCCAGCAGCCACCAGTCAGCAGTCGTTCGACAACAATTTGTTGGATAAATTTAAATGAAAAATAAATAAAATAGCCACAGTTGACATTTATTAATTAAAAATTGAAAATTTATTTAAATTTTAGTCAAATTGTCATCAAAGTTACCGCAGGGCGCGTATCCGCGTATTGAGCTTTGCTGATTGTCATGCATTTCAGCGGAAGTTGTAACTTGCTTATGTGCGTTTTTTTTTTTTGCCTTCCCCTGCCTACCTACGTTGTAGTTGCTGCAACTTTTTGTATTTTATTTTCGGGTCTCGTCGACTGTCAGCGCGCCTGCCAGTCCGCCTGCCCACCGACGTGTGTGTTTGGATTTAGTTGATGGAGGCGCTACAGGGTTTGAGGTGACAGCGAGAATATATATTTGCATGCTCCCACCCGCACACGCACCCGCACCACCACCCCGCGCCCACTGCGTAAACCGAAAACTGAGTGTGACAACAAAGCAAATTACATAAATTTTTGTTTTGTTGATTTATGAGCTTTGAATGGCTCGCCAGTCGGTGTATCGGTGCGTGCGAGTTTGATTATTTTTGTTTTTTCTGCCCAGATGATAACGTGAATATTTTTGTTAGAGTTTTTCAATGCGATCCGAAGGATACACATATGCAAATTTCTGAGCTAATCCTGTAATCAAATAAAATTTGATGTTTTGTATTATTTTAGCGGGCCGCCGTCGGGGGTTTGGGGGTGGCTTATGTTAGGCTGGATGTAAAGTCGGATGAGCCGTCGCCGGGGAGCGGGCGAATAAAATTGCAAATTTAATTCTCAGATGTGTGTGTAATTAATTTTTAATCAAATGCCTTATTACAACCGGAATTTAAATGATTTCACGTTTTTTTTTTGGTTGTTTTCGGGTTTTGTTTGCTTTTGAGTTGTTTTTTGTGCGGGGGACTTTGTTTTGCGCGAAATTAGTCGTGACAATGCTTTGTCACAGAATTTATGGCTGGATTACCGAAATTTTTGGTGCCAGGGGTGGAGGGTGGACTGAGGTTTTTCACCTTTGCAGGTAATTGGAATTGGAGGCGCGATGACGGGGCCACACGTTTCGGCAACCGGTGCGCTTCAATTGAAAATAATTAGAAGGAGGTTTTTGTAGCAACCAAGCTGATCAGTGCCTTAAGCGACAGACGTATACTAAGTGCGATCTTCGTGCATTTCAGAGGAATGCCGGGCAGTTCTTAAGCTTCCTCCTACAACAGTGGCACTGAATACCTGCCACCTAATCCCCTGATCCGAGCAACGGCGACCCAGTGGTAGAGGAAGTGTTCATAAGTGCCAACGATGACTACATACAGCTTCGTCAATTTGCCATCAAATATTGAAGTGATTGGAAGGTTGAAGACTAAATCGCCGGCAACCGGAGCTAAATGCAGAGTGGGTCTTTTTTCTATTTTTTATTTTTGGAGGTTGGGATACACTGCACTGGTGCGCTCAGGCTCAAATACGGGTCCATTGGACTACCAGGCAGTAACTCTCATTTATTGTGTTTTCTTTGTTCTCCGAAGAAAGGCCAGACGGCGCTTCTGTTTTCAGTTGGCACCACATCAGTGTCAAACAGCAGCCACCTGATCCGAGCAAAGGCGACGCAGTGGTAGAGGAAGTGTTCATGGCAGTGGCGTCAAGGACAACATGGAGCGCCATCACTTCGCCATCAAATGCTGAAGAGATTGGAGAAGTTGAAGACAATCTGAGACAATCCTGCGACAATCTGAGATCAATGCAGAGTGGCTCGATTTTTTGTTGGCGGTTGGGATACTCTGCACTGGAGCGCTCAGACTCAAATACGAGTCCATTAGACTACCAGGCAGCAACTCTCATTTATTGTGTTTTCTTGGTTCTCCGAAGAAAGACCAAACGGCGCTTCTGTGTTTACAGTTGCCACCACATTAGTGTCAAATACCAGCCACCTGATTCGAGCAAACGCGACGCAGTGGTAAAGGAAGTGTTCATGGCAGGACAACATAGGGCGCCATCACTTCGCCATCAAATGCTGAAGAGATTGTAACGAATAAAGGCGGTACATTGACAGAGAAAGTGCTCTTTTCCACAGGCGTCGCAGGGAGTGCCATCACTTAGCCCAAGCCGCTCGCATATATTCCAAGCACCTGCCGTACAGTGAGGGTAGCCTTCATACTAAAAATTTGGTAAAAGAGATTACTCTCTCCCCGAAACTTTCAGGCGTATTAGTCTTACTTCCTTCATGCTAAAAGGCTTAGAGAGGCTGCTCGAGCTGTGCAAAAATGCTTTGCGATCACACCCTCTATCTCTCAACATGCATACCAGCGCGGAAAATCTTGCGAGACTGTGCTTCAAAATCTCGTCGACAGAAAAAGCCGCGGATTTCTTGCCAACGTTCGGGAGCATGCACTTGTTCATCCTGCATTCTGGACAGTCATGTTATCTCTGGTTGTGCTGTTGGGAGACCCAACCGTCGACGGAGGCCCTGCCAAGGAGGCAGGTGGTCCCAAGGTGGATTTGGGCCCTACGAATACCTCTTTTGAACCTTGCCTATCTAGTTCATCAGAAATTTCGATTTACATCATCGCTTGATGTCCTGGGACCCAGACAAGCGTGGCTCTGGCTTCAATCTACGAACACTCCGCTGAATTCATTCTTATTTACCAGGTATACCGGAATGAAGTGAGCGTCAAGATACCAATGTCTCGATAGGGAACATTTGTTGTGAACGAGCCCTTCTTTTTTTTTGTTTGTTTGCTATGTCATCTGTGAAAATATTTAGTATACATCAAGTCATTGAACAGACAACATCATATTTTTTCATCGTGTTAAAAATGTCGATTTTTGTACCAGAAAGTGATGATTTGCGGAAGGCATTCATTTTTTGTTTTCATTTGAAGAAAAGTGCTGCACAGTCGCATCGAATGCTTGTCGAGGTGTATGGTGATCATGCTCTATCAGAAGCAACATGCAAAAGATGGTTTCAACGGTTCAGAAATAATGATTTTGATGTGAGAAATGAAGAACGTGAAAGACCACCAAAAAAGTTTGAAGACCCCGAATTGCAAACGATATTGGATGAAGATGACACTTTGAGTCAAAAGCGAATGGCAGCAATGTTAAATGTTAGGTAGGAAGGTTAAGGTGGCTGATGAATGCACTTAATCCCATACAGGACCATTGTGCTACCACACCATGTGGGAAGAACCTAAACCCAGCTGGAGCCGATGATAAAGTTTAAAATGTTGGAGGGAGGGGTTTTTATTGAGGTCATGTAGGCCGTTGAGGAAATAGCTTCCAAAGTGCTTATGTCTGAGGCGCGAGAGCGCCAGGCATGTGCATAACAGGTGTAGGAGAGTTTCTGATTCTTCCTCGTCCCTGCAGGTTCCGCAAAAATCGTTCGAGGGAGCCCCTAGCCTGCTAGCATGCTCACCGATTAGACAGTACCCGGTTATGGCTCCCATGACCAGGCGTATGTCTGATCTGTTGAGCGATAGTAGCAGTTTGGAGCGCTTGGGTTCAAGAGAGGGCCACACCTTCTTATAGACAAGACAAAGGTTATGGTTAGACCACCTTTGATTAGTCTGATGGATCGCGTTCAAATACAGTACTACCTTGCATGTGGCGAGAGGGATACCGAGGTGTTCGTGTTCCTGAAGTAGTGGTAGCGTTGCGGCAAGCCTGACCAATTCGTCTGCTTGACAGCTACCCGGAATGTCTCTGTGACCTGGCACCCAGCACAGCCGTATTGTGAACTGCTCAGCCATCCTATCTAAGGATGTGCGGCAGTTCATGACCATCTTGGAGTTTGTTGAGACAGATTCCAGGGCCCTGAGAGCTGCCTGACTATCCGTAAGGATAAGGATATCAGCTGAGGATATTCTATTCCTCTTCAGCCAAAACAGTGCTTCGCGAATAGCCATTAGTTCAGCTTGGAACACGCTACAGTGATTGGGAAGTCTGAATTTTGGACTAAGGTTCAGATCCTCAGAGTAGACTACGCAACCAACGCCTTCGTTTGTTTTTGATCCATCGGTGTAGATGCACGTAGCCTCAGCCACCTATTGTCGGTTGGCCGACTACACGCCTCGTTAAGGGATTATAGTGCGGAAATTGTGTGTCAAAAAGACCTTCGGTGCCGCATAGTCATGTTTCTGGTATAGAAAGTTTACTCTTTGAAGGATTCTTGAGAGTCCATGGGACACGTTCCATTGTGATGAGGAGATCAGTCTTATGACTGTATTAGCCGCCGCCTGTTGGACAAACAGATCTATGGGCATAAGGTTGAGAATGACGTCCAATGCATCTGATGGGATTGTTCTTAGAGATTGGTTTGCTTTAAAAGACGAACAATTTTATTGGCGTGGTGTTCACAACTTGCCAGAAAGGTGGTCAAAATGTGAAGAAAACAATGGCCAATACTTTGAATAAAATGTGTTTACTTTCCCATATGGAGGCCAGTCGCTGGACTTTGCTGATAGTGTTAAAGTGGGAGGCTGTGTCTAGTGCATGCCACCAAACTGCAAGACCATATAGTAGAAGAGGGCGCTACTAAATGTTGCACAACAAACAATTTCTGACCGAATAGAAGTTATGGGAAAGATCCAAAAGTGTGGAAAATGGGTGCCACATGGACTGAATCAAAGACTGATGGAAAACCGAAAAAGCACTTCTGCAATTTTGCTTCAAAGACACGAAAATAGGTTTTGCATCAGATTGTTACTGGCGATGCAAAATGGATTTATTTTAAGAGACCTAAACGGAATCTGGAACAACCATCAACATCAACTGCAAAACCAGATAGATTCGGCAAGAAGACAATGCTGTGAGTTTGGTGGGACTAGAAATGTGTGCTGCACCACGAGCTCCTAAAACCTGGTGAAATCGTTAATACTGATCGCTACCGACAACAAATGATCAATTTGAACCATTCAATGCATGATCAAGAAACGACCATTGATCAATTTCAACCATTCAATGCATGATCGAGAAACGCCCTGAATGGGCCAGAAGACACGGTAAGGTAATTTTGCTCCATGACAATGTACCTGCACACAAAGCAAAACCGGTTCAGGATACCATCAAAACACTTGGCTGGGAGCAACTACACCACCCGTCGTATTCACCAGACTTAGCTCCTTCCAACTGAAATTTGTTTTCATCGATGGGACACGCATTGGCTGAGCAGCACTTTGATTCCTGCGAGGAGTTCGAAAATTGGGTGCCTGATTGGTTTGCTTTAAAAGACGAACAACTTTATTGGCGTGGTATTCACAAATCGCCAGAAAGGTGTTCAAAATGTGTAGAAAACAATGGCCAATACCTTGAATAAAATGTGTTTACTTTCCCATTAATAATTTGTGTTTTATATTTTTACCTGAGCGCTAAACAGACACTCTTTTGGATGCATTGGCTGCTTGACAATTAAATGCCGATTATCCTAGATGATGCCGAGATGCAGAGGCTTTTGGACAAAAATTTGCGAATCGCCCAACACCAAGGTAAGTGTTGCCAAACAAATGCTGTCCAACATGCGGAGCGTGTTCATGGAGGAGGTTTCTTTCGGGGCGAGGCTAGGCTTAGACTCCCTGATCTTCGCGATTGTTTCCAATGCGAGCAACTTACATATTTGTCTTCGATGTTTTCGTGCAGAATTCTTCTCAACGGCGGGCTGATGTTCGTGAATTATGACTCATACTCAGCCTAAGGAGCCTTATTTCCATCTGAGGACCATGCGAGTCCTCCTAACATTTCAATCTCTTGACCTTCCTAACATACATGCGAAATGTAGATGTTGTGGGTGTTTCAACGAAATCTACCTTTTAAGGGACGGGAGCTGTTGTTCAAGCTTAAGGTCCCACATAAAATGTTTTCACTTTCCCATTAATAATTAGTGTTTTATTTTCAAAAAATTTCATACCGATATACCTGTCGCTCTTACAAGAACTTGGGAGCAGGTGTTTTCTTTTTCATACTACAGAGGGTCAAGACCACTGTAATGGGGCACTTACTCGGTTGATGCTCTCAATAAGCCCAACCACAGATAAAATGGGACTTGGACACGGATAGTCTCAGCGCCAGTTCGGGTCATTAAGACGTTTCCCTAGATCAGTTTCCTGACTTCACGGGCGATCCCTCGTAAATCCGTGGGCAATACCGTACTCGAATGGATTTGACTCTCGAAAAAATCGATAAAAGAAGGGGCGCTTTAACCTTTTTGTAAATTAAACAGAAGAACACATGTTCAGCATGTTCATGTGATAGCCAGAATATGGCTGCTCCATGACACAGTCAGTTTTAGCTTGGTTTCAAACCCTGGTTGTGCTGTTACCTCTTGTCACCAAATTGAAAGATGTGGTAAGGGGTTGCGATCAGTGGTCCGGTGGATATTCTAAGAAGCAAATGGATTGCATCAGTATTTAGCAAATGGATTGCACCAGGATGCCCAGTATAAATTTTGTGGCCTGTCGCCATGCGTGGAAACTGCTAGGCCTCTTAAACGTGCTTAAAATAAGTCTAAGAACTCGTCTCTCGCTTGGTGAAAGCCCCTTTCCTTTTCTATGATCTCTGTCTTCGTGTTTTGAAACGCTTGAAATGTGCCGCGAACAAGAAACAAGTCCCGAATCAAGACTATATACCCTCACACGAGGACTTAAATTCATTCAACTCGACAAGGAGATAATTAAAAAACGGATCCAAGATGTCACCGCTTCCGAATTGTCAACTTAGTCAATGTTCCCACAGGACACACGTGACGTCTCATTATCCCCTGACATCGAGTGTTGACAGCAAATGAATTGACTCTCAACCACGGTTAGAATCAATTCCGGTCAACGGTTTTCCGCCCCACCCTCGCTGTCGTATTCAATATTTTCAACAATCATTTGAAGCCCTGAGTGTTATGTTGTGATGTGTGGTTTTTTCCTCATTTTTTCGAAGTACTTAACGTCTGTTTGTTTGGCTTTTGATTTCGTTTACACTCTGTCGTGTGTATGGCCTGAGTCCTGTGTCAAGTCAAATTAGTTCCCGTGATTGTTTGCGGAGGCCTATGCGCCACTGCAACAATACCAACAAAAAATCTCACCTCTCAATTAAAATAATTTCCATAATACGCTCCATCAGGCGTCGTCAATGTTGGCGTGCGCGCGACAAACGAAAAAAAGTAGTTTCAATATTGAGCCCCATTCCGGCGCCTTCCGCGGCCCCCATCGCCCGACCACAGACACCGCCACCGGACTCAACTGACGCGTCATCGTCATCATCATCAGCAGCATCATAATCATCGGCTGCCGTGGAAAAAACCGTCACTGGAGAATGGGGCCAGTCGCTTGAATTCAAATAGGAAATCCCAATCGAATGCACACGGCTGCTGCGGGACCGACCCGAACGTGTCACACGTCTGGCCGCTGGTGAGGGGCCGTGATTGCGGTTTCCAGACACAAATACTGTCAGCCGGAAAACAAAGAATTGAATAGAAAATTTTGCGCAATTTTCCGGGTACGCTGCTTTTTTTGCCGTTTGTTTGTTTGCTGCTGCCTCGCGCTCAGCCTCAGCGCTCAGCCCATCCATCCCGTGAACTAGTAGTGGCCCACCTATTATGCTGATTGTCGGAGGTTTAGAGAGCGCGCTCGGTTTTTGTGCGAGCCCCATCAATTGACGTTATTTTTAATGGTTGAGTTGACAAGCGGGCAGGCATTCCGATGCGAAGCCATTCGAGGGAATGGATAGCGCTACACTTGTCGGATTAGTGAGCGTTTGCCGGAAATGGTTGGAAAACTAATGCCGATGAGTTTAGACGATGACTTATTGAATGTTTGTTTATTTGTTGATTGATTGCATTTAGACGTGGCGGAGACGCATGCTCGACGGTGAGTCCTGGCTTGGGGAATGAACCATGCTCTGCAGCAGTTTACATGTTATTTGGAAAATGACAGCTGCGTGCATATTTCCGCAGGAATCAAATTAGACGCTTGAATAGCGTTGGGACAGCTCGGAGGGTGATACCCTGCGAGTGGCCGAAATGAAGAAGCCATCACAAGTCAGTGCAAAATATGGAAATGGGGACTAAGGGTCGTCACCATCCACAAGAGCCCCTAGGCGGGAAGCTGGCTGTTTTGTTCGCAATAGAGACACTCAACGCAGTAACACGCCTTAACAGGTCACCATCTCTATCACGAGCCGTAGGACAACTCTGTGCTACGAACTTGAAATACTCACTTAGAAGGTCGAACGGGCTAAGAAGCTGAAGACCCGAGACGATGATCCTTGTTATCACTCGTCGTGGGTCTTAGAGCATCTTGAATTTTAGAACGTCATTGTGCGTAAAATCATTTGCTTTGACAATACTTATATTCATCTCGGTGGCAACGGAGGTAGGGAAAATTGCAGAGTGTTTGCCCTGATAAATTCTAGACCAGTAGCGTCTGAATACAAAGAGATTGACTGTCTGGTGCAAATTGTGGAGTGGTGGCGTCAGTGGACCACTTTTTTTCTGAAGGTTATGGTCAACGGTGGGCGCAACAGAGACAATGACTGAATTTTGTTTTATGCAGGTCGGGACACACAGTCCTCATCACAGACAAAATTTTCAAATCGTGTTAGCAGCTCTCTCGAAGTGATCAATATCTTCTGTTTGTATGTGACCCCTTAAGGCATTTTTTTTCTGTAGAAAATCCGATATCATCCAAGCATTGCGTGGAAGGCGTAAAAATGAGACTAGGCGAGACAGCCACTTTGATTATCTTGTATTTTGTAATAAATTCATTTTCTTGTTCTTGTGGGGCTACAGTCTGTGGTGGACCTAGACAACCAACATCTCCAGACAGAAATGTGTCTTACCAGCTGCGTCCAATGGTGCATTTCAAGTTGTTAAAGGCTATTCTCCACATCTCAGCCTAGCCCATTCTCTGTTCAAAAGTTCAAAGACTTTTCGGCCTGGAGCAGTGGTGCCCATACGGATAAAAAATTGTACGTAACATTTCTCTGGAAAAGACTAAGCTTCCACCCATTCTTGGGACATCCAAACTTCGACCCCGTAAAATAGGACAGTTGGCCGCCGTGGCGTAATGGGTAGAGTGCGACGCCCATACGCCGAAGGGTCTAGGTTCGATTCCTGGACACCTCGAATTTATCACGGCACCACCTCTTTCGAGCTGCTGACAACACTCAAAGAGTAATTACTGTCTAAGCAAAAGCTTCTCAAACTTCGCCGTTCGTGGTAGGCGTAGGTTCCTTCTACTCGTCAGAAACCAGGAGCGCGCACAAAACGAGTTGTTGATGAGCAAGCTAGGCCTTGGTCCCTCTGTGGACTGTCGCGCCAACAATTATTTAATTAGGACAGGGATGGTAAAATGGATGTACAAAGTTGACTTATCTTGTACCCAGTGGTGAGCTGAAAGTGAGCAAGGAAGGTAATGCATTCGGTTTTTATGGACAACTCCAAAACGATAGAGGAAACTGCAGCTTGGGGAGAATTACATTAGACATCACTTCTCGTCGGTTTTCCATGCGAAAAACTTTGTGATCGCCGTGGCCATAGAGTATATTGTAAAAAACTGGCAGAAGGGGCTACGTATTGGCGCTTAGCTGTGTTTAAGGTCTTACTCAACTCTCTAACATCTCCCGAGTAAACTCAGGAATGCAAGTCTTCTCTCAATTTGGTCGGTAGACAAAATTCATTAAAACTTTTCTGGGTTTTAGAACTTTACGGGATCTTTTCAAGCAAGACTGCCAATGAGCAAGTTCATCGACAGTGATTAAACAAGGTACTCATAGGGTTTGAACTGAACATGGGAATTTCCGCCGCCGTCACCGCTTCCATTGGTAGTTCAGTCTACACAACCAGATATGGCTGGACTCTCAAGGATGTAGGCTGTCCAACTGCGTGCTCCCAAACGTCAGCGGCATTTCTTCTATATTCAGACAGAGAAGACTGCAGACAACACGATACTTTACTTTCGCTAAGCATTTAAATACGTTTCTGCTTAGTGATGGAACCTCCTGCGATGCCTATAGAGAAGGTGAAGACACTGCAGAGCACTTCTACTGTCTCTGTCTCGCCTTTGCTCGGACCAGGTGGCAGCCGTTTGTTTCTTAATGGAATGCCGATGCATACTTCGATTCCTTTAGCTTACAAAACGTGTTGCTGACAAGGCTCAGGGAGTATTACTTGGCGCCTTTCAATGGCAAACTGTATTTCCCAGTCGCTACTGAAAGAATGACAGAGCCCTGTCGAACTGGAGGTAAGATCCTTCCAGTTCAAAAAAATGTCAAGATCTTTTTTTTTGAATTTGTTTTAAATCTGTCGATGTAGAGGACTTCATTTGCACATGTACGTGGTGGGGTGTGATTTCTGGTTTATCTTCGTTCAAGGGAACTCCTAGGCAACATGTGTCTCTGCCTATCGCAGTAGTTCCTTCTACAACCAACATTGCGCCTGCATTCTTTTGGGACATTATGCTTTTAGAATTGTTGTTGCAACACGTTGACTGACATATTTCTAATATGGGCCTTGGTGACACGTCTGACTATGGCTAATGCCTTGTCAAGAAATTCTGCCTTATGCGTCACCATAAAGCGACAAGAGGTTCGTATGTTTCCCATTACATTCAATGTGCTTCAGCTCAAGCTCCAGTAACCCCAAAATTTTGCTCTCACAAACTTAAGGGGATAAGTGTCATTTTCTTCGATTCCATTGGTTCACATAGGGCCGGGGCATAGGGATTTGGATTAAGGTGATCATTTGCTTTGTGGTCATGGGGTCCATTCTCACAAGAGGTAAGTAAAACTAGACGCCTTAGTTACCCAAGTACTAATTTGAGATCATGCCTGAGAGAAACGTTAGCTTAAAGCAAGGGCTTTCTAAAACCTCGCCCGGTCTTAGTCAATGGGTTGAGCAATCATCTTCAGAACAGTAAGCATAGAACACTAATCCTGGCTCTAAGCCGGAGCCTCACTAAGGGCCTACAACACACTCAGGCTGGAAAGGATGCTCGAGGGGATTCTAACCTTCCGGGACAGCAGAATATGGACTCTGACCAAGTGGTCCCTACCCATGAGGTTCCCTCAACACCTGGGTCTGGAAGGTGCCTTCGCGCCAAGTAGTTCTTTTTTCCATTGATGTTTCTGGTCACAATAATAATAGTGTTACGTATGTGGTTTGGAATCAGACTGAGCATACGATGAGGCCATCATCCTTAGAGATAGGCGCCAAAATTTGGGAATTTTTGAATTTTCTGATGACAACTGGATGGTGTTTGCATAAGAATCGTAAATGAATCATCTGTCTATTCCATTTCAGGCTGTAAGGCAGTGCAATGGTAGCAGATATTGGTGTGCTAAAGGAACCTCTGGAGTGTATTAAGGGTGCCTTTTCTCTGTGTCCTTAGTGCTCATTGCACCACTGTGACTATGTTTGGTGTCGAATACAGCAATCTGTCAAAGCGACAGAAAGGCCCTCAAAATGATTTTGTTTGCGAGTTTATCGGCCGTCGCACAGTCGTCGCATTATTAACTCCGTCGACTGCGCAAAACAGGAACCGTGCAAGGGGATCCAGAAACTGTTTACGTAGTTCCAAGAACTCTGAGTTGTAATAATTAGGTTATAAGATATAAGAAAGAAACGTCAAACATCTATGGATTGGGTGCCAAATAAAGGCCAAAATAGCTCACTTTAACAATTGCGGTTACTAGTTATATGATAACCATTTTATTCAACTTTCTTGAAGAAAGATACGTTTGATGAATGAAATGAAAACGTTCCCCCTGATTAGTAGTATCTTCGAAAGCTCGATTGTGTATAGTACTAACCGAGCAATAGAGGGATGGTCATTCTAACTAATTCTAACTCCAACTTTAACCAACAAGCCCATTTTAGTTCGTTTAGTTCGTTAAATTCGTCTAGTTCATTGAGTTCATTCAGTTTGTTCAGTTCTTTAAGTTCCGTCAGGTCGTTCAGTTCGTTCAGTTTGTTCAGTTCGTTCAGTTCGTTCAGTTCGTTCAGTTCACTCAGTTTGTTCAGTTCATTGAGTTCGTTCAGTCTGTTCAGTTCATTCAGTTTGTTCAGTTCGTTCAGTTTGTTCACTTCTTTCAGTTCGTTCATTTCATTCAGTTCGTTCATTTCATTCAGTTCGTTCAGTTCATTCAGTTCGTTCAGTTCGTTCAGTTCGTTCAGTTCGTTCAGTTCGTTGAGTTAACTCAGTTTGTTCAGTTCGTTCAGTTTGTTCAGTTCGTTAAGTTTGAAGAGATTGTTTAGTTCGTTCAGTTCGTTCAGTTCGTTCAGTTCGTTCAATTCGTCCAGTTTGTTGAGTTCACTCAGTTTGTTCAGTTTGCTCAGTTCGTTCATTCCGTTCAGTTCATTCAGTTCGTTCAGTTCGTTCAGTTTCTTTCTTTAACTTGCTGTCGTGACAAAGGTGTAAGACCGTCATTCACAAGTCGAAGGTACTATGTTTGATTCCCTGACAGAACACCTAAAATTTTTACGGCGTCACCTTCGTCTAACTTCAGGCAGCACTCAAAGGTTATGAATATCCTTTGGAAGAGCTGCTCAAATTCGTAGCTTGGAGAAAAGGAGAAAATATTGCTGATGGACCATTCCTCTCGTAATTGAACACGAGCACGCACAACATGAGTAGTTGGGCAAGCTGTCGGGGCATACATTCCCTTTTAAACTAGCTGGTGCACAAAGCTTCTTAAAAGGTGTCCGCAAATTGTTGACATTTTGGGTTCAAATAGATGTAGAATCGAAATACCTAAGTCAGTTGGTTAACTTTACTGTTTTTCATTATTTCTTAAATTTCATCCACTTCGTCATGTAGTGTCCTATCCAAAACGCAACAGGAGTCCTTACTTCCTTAGCTTGCAATGGCCAAATATCTAGAACACCGGCATAAGCAGAAAGAGATTTAACTACAACTGAGACAGCAGTTTGTTCAGTGATAGTTCCAAGGAAGTGAACAACGAACGAGTCAAAGGAATCCACACCTGATCAGAAGGCTTATCCTAATCAAAGGTTTCCCCAAAGTGTTTCAGAGTGTCCGACTGTCCTTCCGCCTCACTCAGCTGGGTGCACAAGTCGAAGCTTAAGGCACTAAGCCCAAGACCGCGCTCGTTGGACAGACTATTGGAACCACCCCAGACTTAAACTCCGGTTGAATGAGTCGGCCCTTCATTCAGTGTCGGTTCCGAAGAGGCGAACAACGAGCTAGTAAAGAAGTCCAGAGCCGATCAGAAGGCTTATCCTAGTCAAAGGTTCCCCCAAAGTGTTTCAGAGTGTCCGACTGTCCTTCTGCCTCACTCAGCTGGGTACACAAGTTAGAACTTAAGGCACTCAGCCCAAGACCGCGCTCGTTGGACAGACTGCTGGAGACTTGAACTCCAGCTGAATGAGTACTTTCGTTTATCAACTTCAGAGACCAATGGTGAAGGTACCATATGTGACCAAAAAATGGGTTATCTTATGTTTTGCATCCTTCTACAGAATAGGTAGTCTGACAGGCGACATCCTTTTACATCCAGCGCCAAAAACAAACATCGTTCAGATACTTATAGAGTAACAACGAGCGTTCAGCAACATTGGTGACATATACTAAGTCCCAAACTGACCAGTCTTCGATCGTGCCCCAAAAAAATTGATTTATGTCCATAATCAAGGAACATCCTTAACAACATCGAACCGTAAGCCCTTTCGCGACAGCAAATAATTTCGCATCCACAAGAGCCTCTGCGCCAGCCCATAAATAAGGCACCTTAACGGCCGCCAGTACATCATCTTCGCATCTGTGCGCGACAAACCCCAGCTCTGCAGTGTAAGCGGCAATCGCCCGCCGATTCCAATTTTATTTCATTTGCCATCGAAAAATCACCAAACAGATAGATAGAGGACGGCAGCAGCAACGAGAAAAAAACTGTGTAGCATATTTAACCACCTGTCACCAAATAGCGCTCGCTCTGCTGGCTGGCAGCCTGTGTGCCATCATCACCTCGCCACCGCCGCACGCAACCGCCGAGCGCGCGCCTATCTCATTACCCACACACAACTCAATGTCTAAATTAATATCGTAATATCGTAAAATTGCAAATTTTTTTTCTATTCCAATTTATTTATTTATTTTTACGCTTTCTGGTCATTAAGCCTCGACCCCCCGTCCCCCACACACACACACACCGGCCGGCACCTAGGGCTAGACCAACTGGCATCATCGCCGTCACCGTCGCCGCCGCCGCCCTGTCAATGGCGGCGGTCACTGATAAATTAACATTCACAAACGAAATAAACTACACAAAAACGCTCGGATAAAAACGGGTCCCCCAACCGTTAGCCTGCCGGCGGGGGAGTGCGGCGGAAAAGAACTCGGCAGCAAAAACCTGCGATTGAAAATAGTTTACATATTTAAATTTTAATTGCTATTTACAAATTCGTAATGCGAATTTGTTTTGTCAAGGGATGCGGGCTTTGTTGGCGAGCGGGCGCTGGCGCTCGCGCCCGCAAACTTTTTGTGTACTTTTATCTAGTGTTTTGCTGTTTTTTCGTTTTTCTTCTGTTTTTTTTTGTGCGCTGGACGCGTCCTTTTTTGCGTTTTGTTGTCAGCGAATGCGGTGGCCGAGGGGACGCTTCTCGCCGGCTCTGTTTGAACATTTAAATCCATTGTGAGATTAATTATTTTTAGCGTTACAAATTCCATAATTGACATATATCACAGCGGATTATAACGAAATTAAGGACGAAAAGTGTGGGCGTCACTGCTTGGCAGTGGGCGGGCGGCATTAAATTGAATATAGAAATTCCCTTTGTTTTGTCAAATGAGGTTAGCGTAAACGCTTTTGGACATGAGTGCTGGCACAGAGTAGTCGGCCGGCTGGCTGGTGTGTTGACAGTGCGTGGATTAATTTGAAAAATTCATATAATTACACTGATATCAGATGGAGCTGTGTTCGGGTGTGGTTGGTGGGTTGGCGGTGATGGGTGGGGTGAGGTGAGGGTTGACTTTCGTTCCGAACAAAAGTTCCGGTTCAGAATTTGCGATCTGATGGAGATTTTCATGCATCGGGGTATGTCTTCGAGCTTCTATGGCTCGGATTTAGTTTAAATATGCAAGCCTCCAGACCAGCGCCTACGAACCTTGCTTCTCCAGCAACCTGTTGTGCTTTTCATGGTTCAGTGCTCTCCAGAGACAGAGGGACCAGCAATTCAATAGTGACTGTCAGTCTGACTGGGAGTTTCCACTGATTTTATTCTCTCTCTTGGTATTAGAGCTTCGAAAACTGCGAAAACTGTGATGATAATGACTCCTACCGGAAAACACGGCAGCCAATATTAAGAAAACAAATCTTAAAAATATTTGGAAAACAACTGACAAAGGACCTGAAGTAAAGGAGAATCTCAAGGAACTCTCAATGTGTCTAGCTAGTCTAGCTAGTATTTATCAATTTCTTCCGCGGAGCACGTTTGACGGTGCCCCAGGGGGATGAATCATCGATCATGCCAACTTTTTCGGCAGGTCAAAGTCAAATTGTCGGTGAACCTCACGAGATTCAAGTTCTTGGGGTCAAATGGAATCCTTGGCATTCATAAAAAGAATCAGCCGCACACTAAAAAGAATCCGCTTGTGTAACATAAACTGCGGAAGGACCTGAGGATTGTCAAAACTTACGTTCAGTCGAATGCCGTGTAGACAGCTGACTTCAACTTGGTCTTCAGCATCATATTAAGGGCTCATCCAAACAGATATGTACGCGTCCGGACATAAGACACTCTTAAGATGGGTGGGCCATGTAGAGCGTATGGACACCACTCCTCCGGCCCGAAAAGTCTTTGAATCCAAGCCATTGGGACAAGGCAACAGGGGACGACCTAGACTAAAGTGGCGCACACAAGTGGAGAAGGACCTCAAACAACTTGGAGTGCGAAACTGGAGATAGCTGGCGAAAGATCGTGATGGCTGGAGAGGCATGTTGGTTGAGGCCCAGGTACACCACGGACTGTAGCGCCACAAGAAGAAGAAGAATGTCCAAGACGTCAGCGATGGTCATTGGATCATGGATCATTTTCGTAGAAAGCAAGACTCATCACAGCCGCTTTCAAAGTTCCAGATAGGAAGATAGGAAGTTCCAGATAGAATAAGACACGGGAACGTACCACATATGATACCCCGTCTGTGGAACGTTCTGTTCTAGTACTCGGCTGGGCACAATGGTACCCGAGCGGAAAGACGTAAATAAAATTAAATAATTTTCTCGGCCAAGTGGTGCTGGCTTTGCGATTCTAAAAACATATTTGGGAACTCAGAAAGCCAAAACTTTTGTTGACTTCTAACTCAAGTTGAGACTTTGAAATTTTCCAAATTTAACGTTTTTTTCAAGAAAATTCAATGTGACATATTTTCTAAAATTAGCCATTTTGGGACATAGTGTTTTATTTATTTAAAAGGGCGTACATTTGGCCTTCAAACGGCTTTTATAGTTTTTTATATTTAAACTAACAGTTTTCTAGACCAGGCTTGTGATGAAGACCACCTTTTGCAGGAAATACTTCCATGTTTAGTGGAGCACAACAGAAACGCTCCAAGAGACTCCAACGGGACACCACATTTTTCTGAAAGCTCCAAATGATCTCTACCAATTGTGCGAAAACTAAAATTTACGTTTTTACACATAGGGAGATTGAGTTGGTTAAGTGGAGCAGTCTCGGGCAGTTTTCGGCATTTTGCTTGGGCAATAATGCTCGTACTGCATGAATATCATAGACATGAACCACTAAGTAGTAAAGCACAAGCCTTATTACTCTTATTTCTGATTTAAAATTTCTTACAACGAATGTATGTTAGTAAATAGTATTGAATGTAATTTTTATGTATAGGTATGAATCCCAGCTTTGTTTTGAGCCTAAATTGCCTGTCGTAAATTTCAACTTAATAATTTTTTGTATGCAATTAAACACAAATTTGCGTAAATTTTTTAACTTAAGATTAGTCTGTTATCTTTCATGGCTCGTTTTGGACAACAGAAGGATTTTACGGCACTCTTACTATATTCCAAATTTCATCAAGGTCGGTCAACGGGTTCAAAAGCTACAGATTTGTTTCCGGATTCCCCCTACAAGTGCACCACTGTGCGTATCAGTATGGTGTAGTGCATTAGCCTTAGCATTTCTCAACGATACTCCCACAGAAACACAACCACTGAGTGAAATACATCGTGCCACCCACTCAGCTGGTCAGCACATTATCCTCAACCTCACATAGGTCTGTATGTCCCACAAGTGGCGGTGAGCACAGTCCAGAAGCAGTCATGCGGCCGCTTTAAAATTCTACGCACAGCAGACTGAAATATTGTCCATTCAGAATCAATCAGGTAAAAGGGAAAAGTGCATCATACGAGGACATTTTCCGTCTCTCAGATATTCAAGATGCACTCGAAACCAATCACCCTACATGCTATGGCGGTTAATGAATGCCCAGTCCACCCTTAGGCGGGATGCTAGGCCATAGAGTCATCGCAATGATTAAAGAGCTCTTGGCATAGCCACGTGTTCAGAAACGATATTCTTACCTTCCAAGTACGCACAGTGAGGGACACCTCCAGTTGCATGGAAACAAGACGTGTACGTGAACCGCATGGTCAGCCAAAAAGGGGACATCAACCAAATGTGGCCTAACCCCGCCTGCTATTGCGTTTCAGAAAAGAAATCGCACTTCCCGTCGACCTGCTCCAGACACCTCCCGCCACATGAAAGCCAGACGTGGATGTAAACCGCCCGTGCAGCCAAAAGTGGACATTTATTCTTAAAAATCAGCCAAAGAGGTCAGAGCGTGCCTACCCCTGCGTTTCAAAAAAAAAAATCGAACTTGTCGAGCAGACATAAGCGTGGTTGAGGCGTTCATTGATCCGCTTACGGACTCATCCCCTGAGGGACTCACCAGCTTGCAGATTAGAACGAGGAACCTGCTTGGCACTTACTACCCTTATATATGTCAAAGCAACTTTTTTTTTGCCACACTCATACCCAACACTCTTCGTGGTCGCCGTGACGTAGTGCGTGACACTGACACACCGAAGGCCTAGGTTCGATTCCCGGCTGACCACCTCGAATTTTTGACGGCACCACCTCAAAGAGTGATAACTGTCTAAGAAACAGCTTCTCAAACTGCGCCGTTCGGAGGCGGCAAAAAACTGAAGGTCCCATCTCCTCGTCAGAGAATAGAAGCGCGCACAACACAAATAGTTGATGTTGTGAGCAAGATAGGCCCTGGTGCCCCTGTGAACTGTAGCGCCACCCAGCACACAGAACTTCCTCATTGGCTTCAAATGGAACTAGTTAGCCCACCAGGTGATGAAGTGGAAGCGCAATGGCCCTGCATAGTAATGCTCCTCTAATGCATGCTTCGAGTTACGAGGCCAATGTCAAGAGACAGTTAAATCTGGTTTTCATAGTCAGCCACATACATATGAGTGGGTTAATGTTAAAAGAGGGTCGATGATGATCATCTCCCCTCCATTTAGAAGGATGTTGTGGATCGGGGTGTTTTAAAGAAGAAGAAGCTAAGGTTTCCTCTCACATCTCAAGTTTGCGTGGCCGCCGTGGCGTAGTGGGTAGAGTGCGACGCTCACACGCCGAAAGGTCTAGGTTCGATTCCCGGCTGAACACCTCGAATTTTTCACGGCACCACCTCTTTCGAGCTGCTGACAACACTCAAAGAGTAATAACTGTCTAAGAAAGCTTCTCAAATTTCGCCGTTCAGAGTCGGCAAAAAACTGTAGGTCGCTTCTACTCGTGAGAGAACATTAGCGCGCACAACACTAGGGGTTGATGAGCAAGCTAGGCCCTGGTCCCCCCGTGGACTGTCGCCCCAACAATTATTACTGTTGTTGAGAACTATTTCTTTCTAGATGTTCTAAGGATCTGGTAAGAAAGGACCAGGGCTTGTGCAGAGGGGACAATGTTGTTGAATGGCTCCAACTTGACGGGTTGTCGACAACGTTTCTTGTTCATGCATAGGTCCGGTAGACATACAGCCTTTACACAGAAAGCTGGCGATTCCCGGATTTTTAAATTGGAAGCCGAATTGACCATTGGGTCATTGACTTAAGGGAGACGTCAAAAAGCCTGGACACGGTCGGGGGCAATCGTCGACTCTGATGACTGTCTTGTCGCCAAAAGATGATTGATGTGTGGTCTGTTTCTTGCTACCCTTTGCCCTTTCTCCATTCACCAACTATGCCCAATGAAGACCATTTGATTCCTTAAGACCACTATTGTGTTGATTCCTTGTCGCAAGATGCCATTTCTTCCTGCGAAGTTGAAAAGCTTGTGAAAAGTCATCTTTCGAAGGCACTGACTGATAGTCGGCACATTGTCTGGCGGTAGGAGGAGGCTAATCATGTGTTTGATTAGCCTAGTACCAAATCTAGGGTTCCTTGGCCTTTCACTCGTGAACTTGTGTTCCAAACCTGCCCTTCAGAAACTCCTCAAAGCCATCTACATAGTTCACAAAACAAAAAGCCCCCAAGAATCCCCCTCACTTCGCTCACAAACCTGCCTTCCTGCACACCAGAATCTCACCCAAAAGCCAGTCGATTTCCATAAATCTGCCCGCCCGAGTATAGAGTAGTGGGAGGAAGAACCGATGGCCGAGGTCTGAAAACATTTTTCTTTCTTCTCTGTGAAATATTTATTCGCTCACATGTGGGCCACGCTAATAATTAGTTGCCCCACATACTCGCAATGGTGCGGTGAACAATGTCGCGGTGTGTGTTTTCGTATGTGTGCGTGTGTGCGGCAACTTGATTGCCAGCAGTCGATCATTAGCCCCTGATAGAATGGAGGTGGATTTATTGCGGAATGGAATTCAAAATCGCCCATCCAGAGCGGGGGTGTGCAAGTGGCCACCCCCACACACAGCTCGGCTGTGTGGTGATTTGCTGAAATTCTGTTTTATTATTAACTGTGTTAAGTTATGATCGCAGCGAGTCGACTGGGATGGATGTTGTTTGTTGCTTGTGCGGTTTTGGGCTTGACTGATGGATTTTTCGACTAATTGCGTCGGAAGAGTGGCGGGTGGAATTCCACGCAAGATACGTGATGGCAATCAGTTTTGAGTTCAAATAAATATGTGGGCCAAGGGGTTGGAATGTTTGGGAGAATCTGTGGAGTGTGATGTTCAAATCGCGATTTGTTACGCTGGGCTACCGGTTTTGCACTTTTCCTCGCGTGGGGTCTGAGAGGAAGGCGGACCTCTTACACGGCTAAATATGAGAACACTTGTGTTCAAAAATATTCGGATTAAGAAACTTGGAAATTCAGAGACGCTGATGTTCCAAGAAACTGGGTATTCGAAAATACACTCGGGAGGAGGTTTTATTTCCGAAAACAATGATGTTAAGGAAAATTTGAAATAGAAAATACCCATTTGCTGAACGGGTATCCCAACAAGTACGCAAGACTTAAGGTTTAAATAAAAGGCAGATGTTTGAACAATATCGTAAATTCCTTATTATATCGTAAAGTAGACAGGATGAGGTTATGTGTAGAATAACACATCGGCCAGGTGGCCGCCGCGGCTTTGCTGGCAAATACGCGATCTTTTAGTGAAATTGTCAAAGACTGCTTTGCATAAATGCTGCGATATTTCATTAATGCAGCTCCCAATTTCCTCTTTTAAGGCTTGAGTCGATCTCGGCAAATTCGCATAAGCCATCGACTTCAAAAAATCCAAAGAAAAAAGTCAAATGGTGTTAAGTCACACGATCTAGGAGGCCAATACCGGTCTCCAAAATGCGAAATAACACGAACGGGAAATGACTGATGCAGCAATTGAATTGTTTCTCTGGCTGTATGTGGTGTGGCGCCGTCTTGTTGAAACCACATCCCCTCCACATTTATTTCGTCTATTCTAGGCACGAAAGAATTGGTCATCCTTTACGATACCGAACACCATTGACTGCTTGCGCTTGGCCTGACTCATTTTCATAAATGATTCCAATGAAATGAAATGAGTCCAATGATTCCTCCAGCCCAAAATCCAAACCACACAGTAACACGTTGAGGATGCATTGGCTTCTCGTGAATAATTCGAGGATTTTCCTCGCCCCTAATGCGACAATTCTGCCTATTGACGAAGCCATCAAGATGGAAAAGGGCTTCGTCACTAAAGATGATTTTGTCGGCAAAATCTGCATTTTCATGTTATCTCTTCAATACACAATTAACGAACTCCCTTCGTTGTGCATGGTCAACTGTCTTCAGTTCCTGAGTCAGTTGAACTTTGTATGCATGAAGATGCAAATCTTTCGTCAAAAGTCGCTGCATAGTGGATTTGGAAACACCAATTTGCTTAGCTCGGTGTCGAATTGAGGTGGATGGAGTTTGAGCGACATCATCACGTACTGCTGCTACATTTTCGGCCGATCGACCTGGTCAAAGGCACGTTGTTGTCATTATATCAGTTACAGACCCAGTTTCAGCAAATATTTCCATTACTCGTTTTACAGTTGACACTTTTGGAGCATTATTGTAGCCTCAAATTGATCGCAATTTGCGAACTGTAGCCGCAAAACTTTCACCATTTTGGTAAAACAATTTCACAGTGAGAGTGCATTGTTCATTTGTGTAGCCCTCCGTTTTTATTAAATTTATACCTTCTACTAACAAACAATATAATATGTTCAAATGTCAAAAAATGACAATTCGAATGGCATTAAATTTAAAAAAAAAAACATTTCGAAAATTCATTTTTTATCAGAAACACTTGTTTTCCGTGAGACGAGTTTTCGAAAAGACGCTTTTTTTCACAGGAACACTCGTTTTCCAAGGGGGCATGGGCCTGTCCACGCGAGGTAACGTTGTTGATTGCGCTCAACAAGGCGAGCTGCTAAAACTATTCTCGTAAATGGACAGGCCAAGTTGACATGCAGCCCCTTGTACCCATCAAAACCCCCGTTGTAAGGTGAACCAATGTATGCAGCAAGCTCTCTGCCCGAGGGTCTAAATAATGGGCCTTGTCTACCAGTCTGTGGGTTGTGCGTGAGGGTAACTTCCTCACCACGTAAAAAATCGTTAGTTCAGAGACAACAAAATGCCTCGGATAATGAATGATCAACTGTTGACGACCCTAGCAGACGTTTAAAGGACAACGATTTTCGGTTTTGAACGTGGAATGTGAGGTCGCTTGACAGACCACGTGCAGCCGAACAACTTGCGGAGGCCCTTGACTGCTACAAGGCATACATTACCACCATCCGGGAAGTGCGATGGGTTGGCCCTGGAACGACAACATCAACGATGGCTTCTATGGTCTCCTAGACAAAGAATTAGGTTGGTGTCTCAGCTAAGACACCACTCAACTAGGAAAGGAGGAGGGGCAGACAAAGGGAAGATAATGAACTGCGATGTCTACTCTAATTTCAGGCAACACTGATTCAGATGCGGATTTGTTGTTCGAGGCAGACGTAGGCAAAAATTCTTTATCCGCGACACCGTCTCAGGACAATCCGCATCAAAGCTTAATTCGCTCACATCAGCCTGATCTGCGCTCACGATCAAACAGAGAAAAAGGATGACAACATCAAGGATAACTTCTATAATCTCCTAGAAAGAACATACGATCGATGCCCCAGCTACGACACTAAGATCGTTCTAGGAGACTTCCACGCTCAGCTGGGAAAATAGGACATCTTTGCTGGAGTCATTGGCAATCACAGCCTGCACGACAACATATCCCTTAACAAACTCAGGCTGTTAGACTTCGCATCGGGGCGGAACCTCTCTGTGGCTAGCACCCAGTTGCCACACATGGATTCAAAGGGACCTAGCGATCTCCTGATAAAGTAACCGTCAACCAGATTGATCACATTGCGATCGACGTCAGGCACACATCCAACATTATCAATTTCCAAACCCACTGAGGTACAAACATCGACGGATCATCACCTTGTTGTAGCCAAGGTAAGAACCCAGAAATCGAGAGATGAACGGAGTCGAGACAGGTAAATACGGTTTGACGTCGAAAAGCTACAATCGCAACAGATCGCTGGGAGCTTCGCCGACCGAGCCTCCCTGAAACTCGCTCAGAGTTCGATGCTTCCTGCACTAACCATAAAAGAAGACTGGAAACGTTGTCAAGAAGCCATCAAAGAAGCTGCCACTGATGTGCTGGGTTTCACGTCACCACCCATGAAAAAAACCCATGGTTTGATGATGAGTGCAGATAAGCGCATGCAGCCAAACAAGACGCCTATAAGGCGACGCTGCATCGAACAATGAGGGCCGTTCGTAAGTTCTACAAACAGAGAAGAAGTGAAGAGCACCGGCTTCTCAGACGGAAAAAGAAGGAGAATGAGAAGCGCGCGGTCGAGGAAATGGAAAGGTGTTATGGCAGAAATGAAGTCCCAAAGTTTTACCGATAAGTAGAACAGCAATTCGGTGGATAGAAGGCTCAGACCGAAGCCTGCCGGGACCAAACTGGACAACTCGTAGTAGAGTCGCAGTCTGAGCTGAGAATCTGGAAGCATAATTTCTGCATACCCCTTAACGGCGATGACGGCTCCAATTCCGCTATTAGGCAAAATGTTCTACTCGATTTGGAAGATGATAGACAAGAAACCCGACTTAGACGAGGTGAAGATAGAAATATCTAAGCTGAAGTCGAACAAAGCTGCTGGAGCGGATGAACTGCCCGCAGAACTATTAAACGCAGCCGGAGATGAGTTGGTTGGGCGCATGAAGCAGCTCATCTGTAAGATATGGTCGGAGGAAAGCATGCCCGATGAGTGGAATCTCAGCGTCGTTTGCCCGGTCCACAAGAAAGGAGACCCCTTTGACTGAGCCAACTACCGAGGGATTAGTTTCCTGAACATCGCATACAAGATCCTCTCTGCCGTATTGTGTGAGCGTCTGAAACCATTTGTCTACGACCTGATAGGTCCCTATCCGTGTGGTTTCAGACCAGGAAAGTCCACAATAGACTAGATTTTCACATAACGGTAGATCTTAGAAAAGACTCAAGAAATGCAAATCGACACCCGCCACCTATTCGTCGATTCTAAGACCACATATGACAGTGTGCATAGAGACGAGCTATACAGTGCCATGTCTAGTTTTGGCATTCCTACCAAACTCAACAGATTGTGTAGGACGACGATGGAGAACTCTTGCTGCTCCGTCAAGGTCGGTAACGAACTCATCGAGACCTTCAATGTCAAAAAAAGGTTTTAGACAAGGCGACGCACTGTCATGTAACTTCTTTAACATCATCCTCGAGAAGATCGTGCGAAACTCACAAGTCAACACCAGAGGCACGATCTTCCAGAAGTCAGTTCAGTTGCTAGCTTACGCTGACGACATTGACGTGATTGGACGAACACAGCGAGCCGTCAATGAAGCGTTTGCTGGTATTGAAGCGGAAGCGGCTAAAATGGGTCTGGCGGTAAATGAGGGCAAAACGAAGTACTTGCTGTCATCAAGGAAGGACACACAACGTCGACGTCTCGGCCGGAGCGTCACACTAGGCAGCTAAAACTTCAAGGTAGTCAAGGACTTCGTCTACCTCGGCTCCGCGGCAAACAGGTAAACAACGCAGAATCACTCTTGCTAATCGCTGTTTCTCAAGAGGCAATTGAGTAACAAAGCCCTCTCTCGAAGGACTAAGCTCGCTTCATATAGCAGCTTTATCATCCCAGTCCTACTCTATGGCGCGGAAACCTAGACGTTACTTAAAGCGGATGAGGAAGCCTTTGCAAGAGAAAAGTTTTGCGTGCGATTTTTGGTCCAGTTTGCGTTGATGGCATCTGGAGGAGAAGATTTAATGACGAACTCTATGGGCTGTACAGCGCTATGCGCCTGGTCAAGCGTCTACGGATTCAACGCTTAAGATGGCTAGGCCATGTAGAGCGTATGGACACCACTGCTCCTGCCCGAGAAGTACTTGAATCCGATCCATTTGGACAACGCAACAGGGGACGACCTAGACTAAAGTGGCGCACACAAGTGGAGAAGGACCTCAACCAACTTGGAGTTCGCACCTAGAGACAGCTGGCGAAAGATCGTGCTGGCTGGAGAGGCATGTTGGTTGAGGCCCAGGTCCATCCGGGACTGTAGCGCCACAAGAAGAAGAACTCGTTTTCCAAACGACAGGTTTCGGAAAATAAGTTTTTTTTCCCCGAAACACCAGTTTTCCAAAAGACGGATTTTCAAAATGACTGTCGGAGAATGCGTTTCACATTAAGAAACACTTGTTTTTCAAGAGATGCGCGAATGAGATTTGTTTTGCTAAGACAATCGTTTTCTAAATGATGGGTTTCCGAAAAAACCCTTTTATTTGCGGAAACACTCGTTTTTCAAATGACGTGTTTTGGAAAAGTCGTTTCTTTCGCAGAACTAGTTGTTTTCTTAGAGACGGATTTTCGAAATGAAGTTTTCCAAAACATGGGTTTCTGCGAAGTTTTCCAAAACATGGGTTTCTGAAAAGACACTTCTTTCACAGACAAGCTCTTTTTCTACAAGCCAGGCTTACGAAAAGACGTTTTTCTCGCAGAACTACTCGTTCCCCACAAGGAGGGTTTTCAAAATGACTCCCTTTTCGCAAAATAACGAGTTTTCCAAGAGATGAGTATTCGAAAAGGCGTTATTACTCTCAGAAACATTCGTTTTCTAAAAGACGAGTTTCCAAAAAGACGTTTTTCTTGCAGAAACACTCGTTTTCCAAAAGAAGAATTTTCGGATTTTTTTTGCAGGAACACACGCTTTCCAAATAATGGGTTTTTTGGAAAAGTTGTTTCTTTTGCAAAAACTCTCGTTTTCGAAAAGACAGGTTTTCGAAGAGACGCTTTTCTCTCAGTAACATTCGTTTTTGAGATCTCAAAAATGTTTGCTGTAACCTGGACTCTTACGTTAACACTCTGTTGTACAAAGACTTGAACGTTCTGCAACTGCATACATAGACAGACGCCTGTGCTGCGTGGGATTCTAATGATAAAACAATGCTTTCTTAGGAATATTTATGAAATATGAAATTTATGAAATATGAATTTGAAATATGATGATTCAAGTTCCACCTGTTTTTGCAAACGTCCTCGAAGCATCTGTACCTACATACCTAAAGGGATATGCTTCCGATCGTCATCTATAGAAATCTAGGAATTTAAGCTGTGGCAGGTTTGATAAGTGTCCACAAACTGGGGTCACCCAAAGTGCATGGAAAGGGTCATAAGACGGAAGCCAAAAGACAAACAAACCTGGTTTCGATGGTGGATGTGTGTAATTCATGCGAATTGTGGTCTAAATTCCACGACGAGGGCCTATTGCAAGTGAACTGTCGCAAGTGAGCACTCCTACAAGCACTCTCTTCCTCTCTTAAACATCATTGTTTTGAAATTCACTTATCGGAAGTCTTAACGTAGCCTGAAAGACTGGCTGTCTAACAGAAAGAATAGCTTATTCGGGCGGGGACACGTTTCTATGCAAGAAGGCATCTTGCGGTGAGAGATTTCGCGGGTTGTGAGAGAGTGAAACTGGGTAAGCTGTCCGTTCCCAAGTATCGTTCTTGAATTTCAGCTCTGAACAAGAATTTGCATCAAAGAGCGCATTAGGCCATCCTTCCTGAGGCCTCCTATGTTACAGCTCCTATTCTCTATAATGGCCATCTGGATAGCTGTGTCTCATTCAGCACTGGACTTTTTACCAAGCAGCTGCCTGCATGTCAAAACGGCTAAGCAACCCGAAGGCCAAATTGCGAAGCTAACTGATCGAATGTCTGAGTACCCCAACTGTGTATTTGGATCTTAAGAGCAGTACTTTCAAATGGTGACTTTGCGAACAGAAACATGTATAGCTGCTTCAAGCTTCACACACAGTCTCATTCATAATTCACTTGAAAGAACCCTCTCCCTCCCGCATCAACACCCGAAGACACTAAATCTCCGCTATCAAACCCCTATCAGACTACCCACTCGCTGCGCCACCTCATCCGTGTGTGATGCGAGATTGTTATCCGACACCGAATGTGTTCCTGATAAATGTCAATAGCACCGATCGAAAAATCCAGTCCAGTCCAGATCGCGCTCAGACCTTGACGAGTTATCGTCTTCACATGCCGTCCCATGATTCAAATCTAAAACGAAACACGCCATAAAACTCATTATGCCATCTCTGCATATGAATCGAACATGATATTCGCATATAAGCTCCCCCGTCAGGCAGCCCCAATCAATCGGCCGCCACAGCGCTCTCCCATCTGACAAGCCAGCCAATAAATTCCCCAACTCGAAAACTACTTCATTTGCATTCTTAAATACCTCAAACAACGCGATCATAAAAATTAAAAATCAACAACACTCCGTCTCCGTCTCGGAGACTCACATCAAACCTGCCTACGCCAGCGCGGCCGACGCCGACCACTGTCCCCTCCATGAGAGACACATGTTCACCCGCACTTTCTATTCGACGCGGCCGAATTTATCGTGGGCCAGCTCCAGTCTCGATACATATCGGACAGGAATCTATTGTTCATAATTCCGATGAGTTACACCGGGGCGCGGGACACGGCCTCCCGGACGACACGTCTTTCAGATGCAAATGTATTCCGTCATTAAATCCGACTCAATGCAAACAAAAGAGCGGAAAATCTATCAGTTCATCACCATTATCGGTGCTAGCGGCCGGTTGCCGGTTTCTCGTCGGCGACGACGGCGCGTCGGTGTGGATCGGTGGCTTGGCAGTGGCAGCAGCACTCTCTGCGCCGCCATCATTATCGCTTGTGAATCGCGCGAGAGTTGTGTGAACGGCATGAATGGGAAGTTCCGAATTGGGAACGGGGCTCATTGATATGGAGCGGCCATAAAAACGCCATAAAAAGCGAACCGAACATATCTGCATAAGTTTGTGAGTGAATCGGAGTCGGGTTTTGATGGGCTGGCGATACACCCGTTTAAGGTGAGGTTGATTGGGTTCACTGGTGACGGACGCGGGGAGACTGTTTGACTGAGGTGTCGAGTTTTGTGATCCCTGGCTTGGCTGACATTGTGCGTGATTGTGGGTCAAATGTTTCTCGATGATATCAGCTTGCCTCAGATGACACTTGTCGGAGAAGTCATATGCCTTAGCTTGCCTGCTCTTCTCACGTAGCGAAGTTTGAGGGTTAAGATTGGATCAGTTGTTAAGTTATTCTGCGGCAGATTGATATCCCACGACGTTGGTTGAAATCATGTTTCAGGTTTCTTTCTGGCCAAACTTTGTTCTGAACTCCGTCGGCCCAAGAAGCGCGTCTAGGATTTCTAGCGTTCTGACGCTCCTTGTTACTGATCCGAGGTGGTCTTCCGAACTAGGTGCAGGTTCGTTTAGAAAGCCCGGCGAGCTCACATTCAAAATGACATCTGTCAAGCGCCAGTGCAAACAAGTTCGCCTGAAATGAGGAGGTTACCTACATCTGGCGGGATTACTGAAGGAACCAAAGGCAATGAAGCTTCAATTTGATTTTAAAATATGCCGCTGTGTGACGTCCGATGATGATGTCTGTTAACTTGCTGTCCCTATTTCAGCCACGCTCTCAAGACTTATAAGCACCAATGGCTGTCCAAATAGAGCCTTATGTCATAGACAATTTTGATTTACAAGATTTGGGCAAGTCGGACGATAATATATGAGAATTCCCTCCTTCCTATTAAAAACAGATCAAAATGGCAAGACCAAGACTTAAATCAAACAAAGCTAACAAACTATCTTCTTGTGGAACTACAGTCCGTTGTGGGCCTAGGTCTCAAAGAACATTCCCCTCCAGCTAGCACGATCTTTCGCCAGCTGCCTGAAGTTGCGCACTCTAAGCTGGTTGAGGTCCTTCCCCATTTGTGTGCGCCATCTTAGCCTAGGCCATTCTCTGTTGCATTGTCCCAATGTCTCGGATTCAACGACTTTTCGGGCCGGAGCAGTGGTGTCCATACGCTCTACACAGCCTAGCCATCTTAAGCGTTGTGTCCGAAGACGCTTCACGAGGCGCATGGCGCTGTACAGCCCATAGAGTTCGCCGTTAAATCTTCTCCTCCAGATGCCATCAACGCAAACTGGACCAAAAATCGCACGCGAAACTAACGACTAACGACTGCCTCCAGTTGTGCACTCAAAGTTGGTTGAGGTCCCTATCCACTTGTGTGCGCCACCTTAGCCTAGGCCGTCCCCTGTTGCGTTGCCCCAATGGATCTGATTCGAAAACTTTTCGGGCCGAAGCAGTAGTGTCCATACGCTCTACACAGCCTAGCCATCCTAGGCGTTGTATCCTTTGACGCTTGACCAGGCGTGTGTTGCTGTACAGCCCGTTGAGTTCACCGTTAAATCTTCTCCTCCAGATGCCGTCGAAAAGGCTTCCTCATCCGCTTTTTGTAACGTCTAGGCTTCTTCGCCATAGAGTAGGACTGGGATGATCAAGCTATTATATAAATCGAGCTTTGTCCTTCGAGAGAGGGCTTTTTACTCAATTGCCTCTTGAGCCCAAAGAAACAGCGGTTGGCAAGAGTGATTCTGTGTTTAATTTCGTGGCTGATGTTGTTCTCCCTATTTACCCCGGGCCCGAGTTAGACGAAGGCCTTGACTACCTCGAAGTCAGTGTGACGCTCTCTCCGTGACGTCGATGTTGTGTGTCCTTTCATGATGATAGCATTACTTTGTTTTGGCCTCATTTACCGTCGGACCCATTCTAGCCGCTTCTGCTTCAATGTCAGCAAACGCCTCATTGACAGCTCGCTGTGTTCGTCCAATTACGTCAATGTTATCGGCGTAAGCTAGCAATCGAACTGACTTTTGGAAGATCGTGTCTCTTGTGTGGACTTGTGAGTTACGCACGATCTTCTCAAGACCGATGTTGAAGGAATCACATAACAGTGCGTCTGCCTTGTCTAAAAAGTCAACCTTGATAGTGAGTTTGTTCCCTTAAGCGAACAGCAAGAGTTCTCCATCGAACAAACTATCTACAGAACTGTTAAAAGCAGCTGGAGATGTTCTTGTTTGGGGCATGTACCACATAATCTGTTAGGCATAGTCTGAGGAGAGAGTGCTCGTTAAGTGGAATCACAGTGTCGTCTGTCCGGGCCATAAGGAAGGAGACCCTCCAACTGTCGAGGGATTAGCCCCCCTAACAACGCCTACAAAATCCTCTGTGCCGTACTGTGTGAGTGTCCAAAGCCGTTTGTCAACGACTGGATAGGTTCAGTGTGGTTCTAGGCCAGGGAAGTCCACAATAGAGCAGATCTTCACTTTACAGCAGATCCTGGAATGACTCAAGAAGTGCAAATCGACACTCACCACCTATTCGTCGATTTTAAGGCCGCATATGACAGTGTGAATAGAGACGAGCTATACAGTGCCATGTCGAGTTTTGTCGTTCCCGCCAAACTGCTCAGATTGAGTATGATGACGATGGAGAGCTCTCGTTACTCTGTCCAAGTCGGTAACAACCTCGCCGAGACATTCAACAAAGTTTCAAGACGAGGCGACGCGCTTTCATGTGACTTCTTCATCATTCTTGAGGATGTCGCACTTACAAGTCAAAACCAGAGGAACGGTCTTCCAAAGGTCAGTTCAAGTGCTAGCTTAAGCGTACGTCATTGACATGGTTGGACAGATACAGCGAGCTGTCAATGAGGTGTTTGCTGGCATCGAAGGGGCCAAAATGGTTTTTGCGGTAAATGAGGACCAAATGCAGTGGAAGGGCACACAGGATCAACGTCTCGGACAGAACATCGCACTGGACAGCAGAAACTTTGTGGTAGTAAAGGACTTCGCCTCCTCGGTAAATGGGGGCAACAACATCAAACTCGAAACCAAATGCAGAAGCACTCCTGTCAACCGCTGCTTCCTTGAGCTTAAAAAGCAATTGAATTCTGGAACCCTTGCTTGAGAGACTAAGCTGGCGTTGCCTAGCAGCTTCATAATCTTAGTTCTAGTTCACAGCGTGAAAAGTTTGGCGGTTTTAAAAGGGCTTTAGGATGTCTTTAGTCTGTAAGAGGGTTTGTGTTTATGCCGTTTGAGGGAGAAGATTAAATGACGTGTTTTTTGGGCTGTGCCGCGGTGTGTGCTTAGCCAAGCGTGTCTGAAAACGATACCACTCATCGGACATGCTATCGTCCGACCAAAAAATTCGATGATAGAGCGGCGGCGTGAACCTGGTCAACAGTCTTCAGACATCTTCGACGATTGTGCGCCGGCGTGAACCTGGTCAACCGTCTTCAGACATCTTCGACGATTGTACGCCGGCGTAAAGCTAGTCTTCAAAAATCTTCAGTCCGTCCACTGTATGAACGACACGAAACGACCTTTGAAACCGAGGCATCGGAACAACGGACCGGTGGACGGTTAAGATAGCACTCAGAAGAGGGGAAGGATCTCAACCACCTTAGAGTGCGCAAGTGGAAGCTGATGGCGCGAAATCATGCGAGATGGATAGACATATTGGGACCCAGCCTACTTTGGACTGAAGGACATGTAGACTTGAAAATACCTTCTGATGACGGGCCATGCATTCAACGTCCCACAGGATTTGACTAAACTTCATTTACGGCTTTACGTCGGGAAGAGAAATCAGAAAACCCCTCAACTCGGATCTTTCGACAGTATTTCTCCCCTAGAATCCATGCCCTCAGCATCATCTCTCCCAGGGATCTGCTTGATTTCTTTGTCGATTCAAAGTGGTTTCACCCTCGCTTCGGTACCGCTTCAGTCTTTCAAACGCTGGTGTAGCCTTAGTCAACTACTGTACGGACAGTGTTCCCTAGGCCACTTAAACAGCCAAAAAGACATGAACCTCAGTACCCTTTCCGAAGTTGTTTCCGTTGAGGCACTCCATTTAAAATGAGGTCCATTATTATGTGGCCGGCAGATGGCTGCCACTAGCGTGCCATGATGTAGATCGTTCGTTTTGCATCGATCGTCAAGCCAACAGATCACGATCAAAGAAACCCGGAGTTTGTCAATGTTTCCGGTCCCGCATATCTCTCCGCAGTCATCTGCCCTGGGTTTCAGTACCAATCATCATCATCATCACAGCCATGGCAGCCTTAACCCATTTAAAATCGATCCACGCACGGAGCCGACATCCACTCAGGCTCCGGCAATCACGAGCGATAATTCAATTTCGCGTTGTCACATAAACAAGGAAATTTATTGCATTGCATTGGACTGCTGCGCGGGGATTGCGCCTGGCGAAAAACGAAAGCCCACCCGAGATAATTATCGTCAACTGAAATGAGCGACAGATTCGAAATCACTCTGAGTCACCACCGCATCACCATCAGCGGCATCAGGAGCGCTCGCATCCCTCTCTGCGCTCTGGCATAATGACAACTACACGGGACGCAGCGTCACCGATGTCGATATAATTTATGTCGAATCGCACTCGCACTCGGTCGCCACCGCCCGACCGATCGTTCCACGCATTCAATCCTGCCGCACAGACACACGCAGCGGCCACATATAAATCGCGTCACGTGATCAAATGAGTTTTATGAGATGAATTTTCAATCAAAAGCCCGGTAGTCGGCGATAGTCGCCGTGTCGGGCGCAGCTCTCGCCTCTACACTTCGAGGCTATCGCCAATGGCGGGGGGTGGTGGGAGGCGGGCTTCAGGTAAGAGGATGGCGCCCCGAAATTGCATTAAAATAAAATCCAATGAAAAATTATTTTAATTATTTAAAACGCGCCCGTGTCGTCGTCCTAAATGCTCGTTGTTCTGCCCGCGTCACCACCGCCGCCCGGCCGCCTGGTATATGTACGTGTTGGCGAACATTGAGGTGAACGCTAGCGACAATTTATGTGTCGCCTGCAGTGCCACCTGTCAAATTGGAATCCCCAATTCAATTCATGTTGAAATTCATTTGACCGACTGCCCGGACGCCATGTACACATATATCATCCGCGCCAAGTACATACGGTTCGATTTTTCGAGATACTTTTTCTCTAATTGACCAGCGCCCGCCTGCCGTCGGCCGCCCCGCCACAAGGCCCACCAGCAATTCGACCATTTCCGTGTATTTCATTATCTCTGCTAAATGATAAATTTATTTATTTTGCATTGAAATGCGTTGGCAAAGCAACAAAGCCCAACAGAAAAAAAAATACAGGAAGTGAGTTGACAGCAGTTAAACGCATCCTTACCGCCACCTGGCTGTGAATGTGTCGGTCACGCATGATGAGATACATTGTCTGCAGGCAGTCCGTTGTGAGATGTGTTTATTAAAATGTCATGCACGCACATTTTTGAGGACAAAGTGTGAAGCGAACGATTAAATTTCGTATCTGGCCGCAGAATCAACGCAAAGCCATCAATTGAAAATTCCTGTCGATTGATGGGGAGGAGGTGAATGCTTTAAAGTGGCTTTGGCTCTACAATCCTCTGTGAACTGAAGTCCTAATCTGTGTCGGCATAAAGTGGATTTAGATGGAGTGCCTAAGCAGTGTTGAGTTGGTCCCATACTTGTAAGGATGGCAGAAATTAGCTATATGATGATGAATTTGAAGATGGAAAAATCTGACATCAAATGTAAGCCGACCAAGGTGCCATAGAAACTACAAGATGGAGATAACTCCAGGTTCAGTTCAATTTTTTCAATGTAGCTGGGCAGCTGGTTGCCGGGTTCCTTAATTTCTCCCCCGCCTAGTGCACCGCATAAAACCAACCAGACAATGGCACGCCGCCTGCAAATTGTTTAGTTGTGACTTCGACAAAATTTTGTCAAAGGATTGTTCAATCTCTGTGACATGAGAGGGTGTGAGAGTGTGTTCAAAAAATTCGTCTGGTTTTTGAAATCTGTGATCTATTTGGACTCACTCTGGGATTAATAATAATTGTTGGCGCTACAGTCCAAAGGGGGACCAGGGCCTAGCTTGCTCATCAACTACTCCTGTTGTGCGCGCTACTGTTCTCTCACGAGTAGAAGGGACCTACAGTTTTTTGCCGACTCCGAACGGCGAAATTTGAGAAGCTTTCTTAGACAGTTATTAGTCTTTGAGTGTTGTCAGCAGCTCGAAAGAGGTGGTGCCGTGAAAAATTAGAAAAATTGGTGTTGAACTGGGAGTCGAACCTAGACCCTTCGGCGTGTGAGCGTCTCACTCTACCCACTACGCCACGGCGACCACCACTCTGGGATTGATCTGTGGCAAAAAAGAGCATCATCAAACATATTTTCTTAGTCCTTCAAACGTAAATCGGATCACTTGAAAGTTGTGGCACCTGGTGCATTGGATTTGTGTATAAGTTCGTTTTCAAATTGTCAAAACGTACTTCAGCTGACTCCTTTTCCTTTCCATCTCACATTAAGTTTCCAAATGGAGCCCAACCAACAATAGGTTGATTAACCAACAAATGGTGATGAAGGCCAGTGAGCATGATGGTTCCAAAACGATATGAAACTAGTATCAAATGAGCACAAATTTTGAACGTAGTGTGAGATGTTAAGGCGGCAACCAAGAATTGTTATAGACAAAAATTCTCACTCACAGTATCATCCACACAACGCGGGCCCGTATGCATTAGGCAACCTTGCACCATGACTAGATTTTAGACTCCTTTCGGCGAAGTGGTTTGGGCCTCCGATGGATCTCCTGTTTTCACTTTACTTAATATTCTAAAGAGGGTGCTGTAGTGCAGTGGCTATGTTCGAATCCTACACACCGATTGTCCCAGGTTCGGTTCTGAATGCTTTGAAATAGTTTCACTGGACTACCTCTTCTGTATATTCAATGTCAATCACAGAGCTTCTCAGACTGTAGGTCTCTTCAAGAGCACTTACAACACTAACAGTTACTGAAAAAGCTAAGCTTTGGTCTCCATGTGGCTGAAGTGCAATAATTTTTGTTCAACGGAATGGGATTCCGCAGGGATTCAATTAAAGTACTGTACTTGTATTATAGGAATACTATACAGCTCGTCTGATGAAGTTATTCATGGACGACTTTACGAACAGAGGACTAATGTTTAACACCGACGATGGCGTCAAATCCTACAACATGGTGACAGAGGTTCCGCAGGGATCAGTCCTGGGACCTCAACTGTGAAATAAAATGTATGATGGCGTTCTACGACTAGCGCTTGCAAATGGAGTGGGAATATTCAGCAAAGCCGACATAGCTTGTTTATCATTTCTGTAACAGGGACGTAAAGGTTGCTACGAATTCAGCGATGTCGACTTTAAGAGAGTGGCTTGAAAATGTCGGTCTGGAACTTGCGGCAAACAAAACTAATCACCAGTCGCAAGAAGTTGGAATCGCATTTATACAATACCTCTTAATTCAGTAACTAACTTGCTTATTTGACAGGGAGTGGATCGATGGAGGGGTCGAGGCAAGCCTTTCTCGGCACGCTGCTTTTGTTTATACAGACGAAGCAGTCTTATTTCGGTTTGAAGTCGGTGCTTATGCCGGAGATTCGGTATTCTCATCTGTTTTAGCCAGAAAGCTGGGACTCGAACGAACCCCTTTGCTGGAGTATTGCCGGTAATATGCTAGATGTGCCTGAGTTAGTTCAATCGGCGGGGCTTTGCGTGTGCATGCACATCATGATGCAGGTCGTAGTCGATGATGGCGTAAAATCCGAGAGCAAAAAGACGGGAGTTCCGCAGGGTTTCAGTTTTTAACGTATACTGTGGAATAAAACGTACGATGGCGTTCTACGACTAGCGCTTCTAGGTAGAGTGAGAATATTCAGCAAAGCCGACATCGCTTCTTAATCATCCCTGTAGCAAGGGCGTTAAGGTTGATACGAATACAGCGATTTCTAATGTAAAAGAGTGGCTTTTGAATATCGGCCTGGAACGTGCGACACACAAAACGGGGGCGGTGCTAATCACCAGTCACAAGAAGGTGGAACATGCCAACTTCACAGATGGAGACCAGACTATTCGGCCTAAGGACTGCGTGAAGTACCTTGAAGTCATGTTGGACAACAGGCACTCCTTCAGGGCAAAACCTAAAGTATACCAGTATGAAGGCATCGCTTGTAAAAGGAGTGCTCTCTCTAATCCTTTCAAATATAGGCGGTCCTGGTTATGCAGGCAGAATCCTACGGGTAGTCAGTTTAGTTTTTCTGTATTCAGCTCTGACTTGGCCTTAAGCGCTCACTTCAGAGCGACTGCAACGGATGACGACGTCTGAGCAATACGGACTTTCAGTGGTTTAACGACCATTTCTGATGAGGCGGCATTCGTCATCGCAGGATGCCTACCCAAAGACATTCTTGCAGACCAGCTTACGAGGGTGTACCACCGGAGAACTCCGGCCCGGCACCAAGCCATAATTATAAAAGGAGAAGAACGGGCAGCATTCATAGCAATGTGGCAAGTCAGATGGAACGACGTCACAAAAAGTAGATGGACGCATATGTCCATCTCTGTCGTAGGGATGAACTCTCACAGTTCCTTTTTGGACACGGCGGCTACCTAAAATATTTGCACAGACTTGGAAATGACAGCTCGCCGCTGTGCCAGCAATGTCCAAACTTCGAGGAGGACTCAGAGCATGCAGTCGTGGAGAGACACATGGTAATTCAAGCGCCGGCAATAAGATCCCCTACATGATGAGATCTGTTGAGATCTCTAATGCGGTATGCTTGTTCATTGTGAAAGTGCATTCAAAATTAAGACAGGCTAAAGCAAGGAGGGCTTACCTGCAGATCAGAGCGTAGTTCGACACGCTGAAGCAAGGAGGGCTTCCCTACAGATCAGAGCGTAGTTCGACAGGCAAAAGCAAGGAGGGCTTCCCTACAGAGCAGAGCGTAGTTCGACAGGCTAAAGCAAGGAGGGCTTCCCTACAGATCAGAGCGTAGTTCGACAGGCTTAAGCAAGGAGGGCTTCCCTACAGAGCAGAGCGTAGGTCGGCAGTTTCGCGGGGTTAGTAGCATACATGTGAAGGGTGTGGATTAGCAACAAGGCGTTTTCCCGTTATCATCTGTCTTAGGTTGCGAATTGTGCACACTGGCTGCTCGGGCGGTTAGTGTCTTCGGAAGATTACCACGTCCTTGGGTGCATCCCGGAAAAAAGTCAATACCCCCACCTACGACGAAGCGGAACTCGCTGCTTAGTGCTAATTTATGTGCAGCAGTGGTCTAGGCAGTGAACATAGGGAAGAGTTTCGTGTCAGGCTTCATATGCCTGGCTTAAAGAAGACTTTTTCTTATAGAAGGCTACAATTGGTAATGTGGCGTAGTGGGAAGAGTGCGACGCTCACACGCCGAAGGGTCTAGGTTCAACTCCCAGCTCAACACCAAATTTTCGAATTTTTTACGGCACAACCTCTCTCGAGCTGCTGACAACACTCAAAGAGTAATAACTGTCTAAGAATGCTTCTCAAATTTTACCGTTCGGAGTCGGCAAGAAACTGTAGGTCCCTTCTACTCGTGAGAGAATAGTAGCGCGCACAACACGAGCAGTTGATGAGCAAGCTAGGCCCTGGTCCCCCTTTTGACTGTAGCGACAACAATTATATTATATTATTCTAGGTTAATCCTCAGCCACCATGATACTCCTACAACGACTCCTTCTGCTTGATCATGCTGAACGGTTAGCTCAAACAGTTCCCTGTTAGCACGCGCACTCAGTTATCCGAACTCCTTCTGCTTGGGCTAGACATACACCTGAACAATCAAAAGTCGGTCTCGCCAGAATTATAATTGAAATACGTTGGATGACGCTGCATTTTCCAATTGACCATGGCTAAGCTTCTTCGGTCTTCAATCATCCTATGCGTCATTTGGTTTTCCCACCAAGAGAGGGATCTTACAGTTTTTTTCCCTACACCGATGGGGACAGCCTCTCATGAACCCTCGTGAAGTGTAGTCAAAAACCCAAAGAAAGCGAGGAACCTTAAGCTTGCGCAACGTCAAGACGACCACATCACCTCGTCTCACCTGATTTGCGTCTAAGTTGAGATTTGTAATTCTTGAGGAACCTGCTTTGTCACACTGCGCTATGCCCATTTGCCTACAAAAGTATTAACTCACCCTTTCTTCTCATTGGATCGTCCAATTATTCAGATCAACACAAAACAGATCCACCAAGATCGCAACAGCCTTGCTCGTCATCCGGCGAAAATTCGTAAACACCATCCGCACCCCACCCACGCAGCAGCGCACTGTCCACAAATCGATCACGTCCTCTGCACATTCTCATCCAAAGCCCCCGCACAAGAGCTTGTCTGATCAGAAAATTCCAAACAAAACTCGTGTGCTGGCCCCTTGTGCATTTGAAGTCGAAAACGAAGAGATTCTCGTGCCCCCAGGCGACGTGAGGCTGCGCAAAGGGGGCCCCTAAAAAATTTACTACTCCCATAATACCAGCAATTATCGGTTGGTTAATTTGTAGATTAAAGGCTATCCTCCGCACCGATGAAAGGCGGAGAGTTACCGTTAAATTATCCAATTACCACCGCCGCGATTGATCTTCAAAGATCTTCAAAGGGAGGCGGCGCACGATCATAATCATAAGACGGCTGATTGGTGCGTCGAGGTGCGAATTGACGCGATCGTCAAAAAAGTACGGAAATAATTTCGGCGGCTCCAAGCGGATACCTACGGACTCGCACACCGACGCACACGGCTCCCACGGACGCCCTGAGACTCAACAGATGCCAACTTCAGGCGCACTGTATCTCGGAAAAGCGAAGAGGCCGCGAGTGTGTGTAAATAAAATTAATTTATGCAGAGACGGAGAGAGAGAACATGTGAGAGAGGGTGGCGGTGGCAGTGGCAGTGGCGCCTCTGCCGGCAGTTCGATTGCCCCTTTTGTTGTGGTTTATTTCGGACGTAGTTTGGTCTGGCGTAAAGCGATTAAGTTTGAAATGATTTTGACAAAAAAAAAATGAAAACAGCGTGATGCAGCGGATGTGGAAGTCGCTGTGAAGGAGGATGTCGGGATCAGCGCCCGTTGATGGGCTATTAAGTTGGACGGAGTTGAGAAGTCAACTAAGTCCGATGGAATTAGAGGAGAAGGCGAATAGGACGAATTTATGGGGACAGGTCTTCGTCACAGTGACAGTGATTGATGCCCGTGATTATTTTGGGTGATGTACGCGCCTGGAGCTGGACAGTTTTGTGTCACAGCCCCACACTTGGCAGAGTCGAATGACACCCAGAGCTTCTGCTTGTTGTCGGTTTGCGGGTTATACTTGTCTTTGGAATGAGAGCTGAGGGTATAAAGGGCGGACAGGAGTCAAAATTCATTTGTAGACAATGATCCGTTGAGAAGACGCGCTGCAGTGTGCTGTATTCAAAGTCGAAGGTTTGCACTTTAACATTTTTTCCCTGGATTTTCCTTGCATGTGAGACCATTTTTAGTAAAAGGCTTCATCTAAGCAGCTGGACGTTGTGTGTACGTTGTTCTGATTTCTCAGATTCATGTCACTATGCACGGCCTACACATTCAAAGCGTTGGAAGCTAAGGTGATTGGATAGGCGCATGCCGCTGTGCAGCTTATAGACTTCTTCTTCCGCTGTCAACAGTGCAGACATAACAAAAAAATCTCACGCCTCTCTCAGAAGAACAAAGTGCTTCCTCGTTCAATTTTAACAAGTTCTAACCTTGTTTACAGAAGAGACTCGTACTTCAGCCGCGCCAATCCAGCCTTGGACTGGTACCGTCCTTGCCTCTCTTCGTCTACCAGGTATACCGGAATGAAGTGAACGTCAAGATACAAATGTCTCGATAGGGAACATTTGTTGTGAACGAGTCTTAAAAAAATGTTAAGTGTACATCAAGTCATTGAACAGACAACATCATATTTTTTCATCGTGTTAAAATGTCGAATTTTGTACCAGAAAGTGGAGATTTGCGGAAAGCATTCATTTTTTGTTTTCATTTGAAGAAAGGCGCTGCAGAGTCGCATCGAATGCTTGTCGAGGTGTATGGTGATCATGCTCTATCAGAAGCAACATGCAAAAGATGATTTCAACGGTTCAGAAATAATGATTTTGATGTGAGAAATGAAGAACGTGAAAGACCACCAAAAAAGTTTGAAGACGCCGAATTGCAAACGATATTGGATGGAGATGACACTTTGAGTTAAAGGCAACTGGCAGCAATGTTAAATGTTGCACAACATACAATTTCTGACCGTTTACAAGCTATGGGAAAGATCCAAAAGTGTGGAAAGTGGGTGCCACATGAATTGCATGAAAGGCAGATGGAAAACCAAAAAAACACTTGAGAAATTTTGCTTCAAAGACACGAAAGAAAATCAGTTTTGCATAGGATTGTTACTGGCGATGAAAAATGGATTTATTTTAAGAATCCTAAACGGAAAAAATCATGGGTTATTCTGGGACAACCATCAACATCGACTGCAAAACCAGATCGATTCGGCAAGAAGACAATGCTGTGTGTTTGGTGGGACCAGAAAGGTCCAAGAAAGGCCCCTAATACATGGTGAAACCATTAATACTGATCGCTACCGACAACAAATGATCAATTTGAACCATGCATTGATCGAGAAACGACCAGAATGGGCCAGAAGACACGGCAAGGTAATTTTGCTCCATGGCAATGCACCTGCACACAAAGCAAAACCGGTTCAAGATACAATCAAAACACTTGGCTGAGAGCAGCTACCCCACCCGCCGTGTTCACCAGACTTGGCTCCTTCTGACTACCATTTGTTTTCATCGATGGGACACGCATTGGGTGAGCAGCACATTGATTCCTACGAGGAGGTCGAAAATTGGGTGTCCGTTTCTTCTTCTTCTTGTGGCGCTACAGTCCGGGGTGGACCTGGGCCTCAACAAACATGCTTCTCCAGCCAGCACGATCTTTCGCCAGCTGTCTACAGTTGCGCACTCCAAGTTGGTTGAGGTCCTTCTCCACTTGTGTGCGCCACTTCAGTCTAGGCCGTCCTCTGTTGCGTTGTCCCAATAGCTCGGATTCAAAGACTGTTTGGTTTGCTTTAAAAGACGAACAACTTTATTGGCGTGGTATTTACGAATTGCCAGAAAGGTGGTCAAAATGTGTAGAAAACACTGATCAATACTTTGAATAAAATGTTATTACTTTTCCATTAATAATGAGAGTTTTATTTTCAAAAAATACGCTCATTTAATACCGGTATACGTGGTATACCTTCAGCCTGTGCTGTGACTTAATTCATGGCACTTAAATGTACCAAACAATTTCCTGCGCGCGCGAGTTACGTATAATGTAGCTTACAAAATTGTCAAACTGCACGATGGCACTTTTGCATTAGCAGAATGGCGGAAAGCAGAAACACATACTGATAACAAAATCGAACGAGAAATGCTTGGCTCAGCAATTCTGTAATATAAAACCAACCGAATTTCAAAAACCCGTTGGATTATTTGTTGGATACCCAAGTGTGAAGCCAAGCTTTAGAAAGCGGCACTTGTTGTATTTTATTCGAGATGTTTGAAGAATGTGCAGCCTATGCAACTATGAAGAAAAACGAAGAACAAATCAGTCCTTCGACACATTAGCCAAATCCAGAGAAAGCCACTACTTTCAGGCAGTAAGTACTCTACAAATGGCAGCACAGTATACTTACAATCGTTCCTGGCTGCATGTAGACTGCTGTTTCGGTGAAGCAAAATTATACTCTGCTAAGCATTTATTCTATCAGTCCTGCCACATGGAGACCAAAGCAAGACAGATGGAAGTTTGTTGATAAGTACAACTGCAAAACTGATTCCTGGTGTGCCGTTTATCTTGTCTTATCAGCGCGGAAGGCAAATGGAGGAGAAGATACAATCACGACCCAAGGATGTGGTACGTGCACCATTCATAACCTAAAATAGTCGATTACGGGAAAATGTCGAAGTACTAATCCACGGCCAACACACTTTATCCACTCGTCCCGCTGAACTGTCGACCTACGTTCTGATATGTGGGGAACCCCTCCTTGCCTTAGCCTGTCGAACTACGCCCTGATCTGAAGGGAAGCCCTCCTTGCTTTAGCCTATCGAACTACGCTCTGATCTGTAGATAAGCCCTCCTTGCTTTAGCCTGTCTTAGTTTTGAATGCACTTTCACAATGAACAAGCATACCGCATTAGAGATCTCAACAGATCTCATCATGTAGGGGATCTTATTGCCGGCGCTTGAATTACCATGTGTCTCTCCACGACTGCATGCTCTGAGTCCTCCTCGAAGTTTGGACATTGCTGGCACAGCGGCGAGCTGTCATTTCCAAGTCTGTGCAAATATTTTAGGTAGCCGCCGTGTCCAAAAAGGAACTGTGAGAGTTCATCCCTACGACAGAGATGGACATATGCGTCCATCTACTTTTTGTGACGTCGTTCCATCTGACTTGCCACATTGCTATGAATGCTGCCCGTTCTTCTCCTTTTATAATTATGGCTTGGTGCCGGGCCGGAGTTCTCCGGTGGTACACCCTCGTAAGCTGGTCTGCAAGAATGTCTTTGGGTAGGAATCCTGCTATGACGAATGCCGCCTCATTAGAAATGGTCCTGAAACCACTGAAAGTCCGTATTGCTCAGACGTCGTCATCCGTTGCAGTCGCTCTGAAGTGAGCGCTCAAGGCCAAGTCAGAGCTGAATACTAAACTGATTACCGGTAGGATTCTGCCTGCATAACCAGGACCGCCAATATTTGAATGGATTAGAGAGAGCACTCCTTTTAGAAGCGATGACTTCTTACTGGTATACTTTAGGTTTTGCCCTGAAGGAGAGGCTGTTGTCCAACATGACTCCTAGGTTCTTCACGCAGTCCTTAGGCCGAATGGTCTGGTCTCCATCTATGAAGTTGGCATATTCCACCTCCTTGCGACTGGTGATTAGCGCCGCCCCCATTTGGTGTGCCGCAAGTTCCAGGTCGATATTTACAAGCCACTCTTTTACATTAGAGATCGTATTCGTATCAACCTTAACGCCATTGCTACAGTGATGATGAAGAAGCGATGTCGGCTTTGCTGAATATTCAAACTCTACCTAGAAGCGCTAGTCGTAGAACGCAATCGTACGTTTTATTCCACAGTACAGGCTCAGAAACTGATCCCTGCAAAACTCCCGCTTCTTTGTTCTCGGATTTTACGCCATCATCGACTACGACCTGCATCATGATGTGCATGCACAAGCAAAGCCCCGCCGATTGAACTAACTCAAGCCTATCTAGCATATTAACGCCAATACTCCAGCAAAGGAGTTCGTTCGAGTCCCAGCTTTCTGGCTAAAACAGATGCGAATACCGAATCTCCGGCATAAGCACCGACTTCAAACCGAAATAAGACTGCTTCGTCTGTATAAACAAAAGCAGCGTGCCGAGGAAGGCTTGCCTCGACCCCTCCATCGGTCCATTGCCTGTTAAGTAAGAACGTTATTTATTGAGCTAAAGGGCATGGTAAGAATGCTGAAGGTACTTTAAACTTCTAAGTTTGCTGCCCTTGAGAGGGACTCGCTACTTAAATTGAAAGAATGGCCATCTCGCGAAGCATGACAGTCCTCTTCTCATGGCTTTTGGAACTGTTCCTTGCTGGAGAACCCGCTAGGGTTGAGATGTTCACGTTTGAAGGAAGCCAGCCACATATTGAGCCTTCTGTCGTAAAGCTAGCTTGCATGAGGCGCTCTGCCACATGTCCAACTACAGAGCAAGCAACGACCCACTGCACGTTGCTTCCAAACAACATTTCGAGACATCGATGGCACGTCCTAGTTTATCAACAGATCTTTCTATCAACGCTTTACTCTGTGCAGCCATGGCTCTGGTGGTGATGTGTGACTTCGAAAGACTTCGAAACCCGGCAGGTTGGCACTTTATCCCAAATTTTCAGGTTTCAGTGAGTGCAATGTTGTAGTGCGAAGCTGCGAAACCAAAGACGACCGGACCAGACAAAGTTCCTGTCTCTGTTAAGGATGTCGCTGAAATGTTCTTCTGCAGCACACCGAGCCTTAGGATGACTTAAGGATGTTCACCTCCGACAGGTACCAGCCTCTGACTAAAGAATGCTCCCCAAACATCGATACAATTTTCAAGGCAACAGCACTGCCAACGTAAAGGAAACAAAGTCAAACAGCACACACAGACCACTACCCAAAATTGTCAAAATGTCCATTTCAAGCGTCGTGGTTAAAGTCCAAAATGCATTTAACGTCCTTGCTGTCCCACATCTAACTTTTCATTCCAGTTCCCAAACCTTTCTCCAAACTCAACAATCGATTCAATTGAAACTCAGGCACCACCTCACCACCCCAAGCAGATTACGGCCACCCACCCATTCGATAACCTTACTCAAAAAAATGAAGAAAAAAACGAACGGAACCCCAACAAATCACTTACCTCTGCAACACGACCTTAGGTCGGCTCCCTTAAACCTCTTAAAAGCCGTCCCTGCCTCTTCCTCTGCCTTCGACACCAAACTCTGCCCTCAGACACAATTGCACTTCTAAACACACATCCGCAACGAGGGCATATGGCAAGCTAGCAGAGCCCACCTCACCGAACACCGACGACGATGACGACGGGCACACACACGGCGGCTGCTTCCAGCCAGTCAAGGAATCCACGACGAACCGAGAGACTCTGTTTCCCGCCAAAACTGCCCTCACACATGGGTGGCAATAAAAATTAAAAAAAAAAAAACACACAGACTCGCGCTTCACGCACAAAAGTACGGGCGCGACGACGACGACAACGAATCCCTTACCCACCAAACCGAGCGAACTGAAGAAAGTCAGTCTCCCACCCGTAGCGCGTGTATGTGTGTTCGTGTAGCGGGAGTGGGAAGGACGAATTGAGGAATCGCTTGCCGACAAGGAAAAAATGGAATCCCCTTCGCCCGGTCGACGGCAGGAACAGAAAAAGCCGGTAAGCGGAAGCTTCCGTTTAGCCTTCCTCCTCCTGCTTCCCTCCTTGGTTTGGATTTTTTAAGCACCTCTTTTTGTTCTTCGGCTTGTGCTTCCTTGTTGCTTTATAAATTAACACCTTCGGAGGGCAAGTGAATAATCCAGCTCGCGCCACCCCCTCACGAAGAGAAGGATGCGGTGGGGACTGTGCTGTGCGTGTCACAACCCACTCTTAACTTTTTCTCTTCACGAAAACCAAACAAAACCACACGCTCTCTTCACCTGTGAACTCTCCTGTCAATCAACACATCCGAAGTGTCATAAGCGGTCTCGCTCTCCGCCGCGTCTCTCTCACTTCCACCCACGGCAACAACACTAGACGTCGTGTTTCTTTTTTTGTTTTTGTCGAACCGTTCTGTTTCCCTTGTTTACACACCAACACACGCACTTGTTTGCGCTCTCTTACCTAACCCCCACCACACGGACGAGGCGAGAGACCACTGCGATTGCCTCGCCACAAAACAACCTAAACGAAGCGAAGCAAACCAGACGGGGACCAAGGCAAAACGCGACACACTCGTCGCCGCCACTGCCGCACTGTGCACGAACCACTGGCGAGGGAATCACACCGAATCGGGATACCGTTCCGACGAATGCGCTGCGGCGTGTCGTCTCAGTGCAGCGCAACATACACGGGACGCGACATTCGGCACACCGCACACAGCCCACCGGCGCGAGAGAGCGAAATTCCTCGTTTTTGCTTGCGAATTTATTTCTCAACGGCAGCCACGTCCGGCTGGAGGAGCTGAGCTGACAAACGCTTTAGCGACGACACACCAGTCGACGGGGAATGAAATTCGTTTTGGGGTTTTGTTTGACACTCTACGGGACTGGACCCCGTCGTGTGCAATGTGTATCCACATTGACACACAAGGAGCCCCGCAGCGGGGCGCCGCTCTCTTCGGAGTGCTGCTCTTTTGGGTGCTCTGGAGAACGCGCCTGAGAGCGTGTGCGTGCGGGCAACAGTGGCAATGGGATGCACTTTTGGGTGCGGATTTGAAGAGCTGATGTAGTGGTGGAATGCACACACACCACTGGAGGCGCTGAGTGCATCAGTAGTGGAGAGCAGCTGCGATTGTGTGAGTTTGTAAGAGAGGCGGTGGTTCTCTTAAGTTGGAACCGGCTCACCTGCTGAGTGGAAGGCTCTCTTGAGGTCGCTTGGAACGGAATCCACCTGTAACCAGGGAATGCTTTGGCAATGGGGTTCCTCAAGAGAATGGAAAAGAGACAGTTTACGCTTTTCCAACTCAAATTGACTCTTAGCGAGTTTTGTAGGGGGTGGGGACAGATTTGGTTGGATTTTGCATGGACACATGGGCGATCCAATGATTGAATCGCAAGGCACAGACTGGATGTCTTATTAGAGTCGCGAAAGTTTGCTCTGTTGGTCTGACTGATGAAAAGGTGTGAAATCATGAGGGGGTGATGCCTTTCGTTTATCTACTGGTTCCTGTAAGGATCCGATGAGGAGTTGTTGCGGGGTAGTTGGAGGTGTTATCAGTCGCTTCATCTACTGCCTGTTGTTGATGGTGAGTCTGCAATGGGTATGCACTGTGATTCCTGGACTTACCCTCAGGATATGGAACAGTTTAGTAAAGTTGCAGGGTGAATGGTTTCAAAAAAACGTTTCAAACAGCCAGAAATTTTGACAAAGATATTCTGTCAGTGGCTGTAGAGGAAGTGCAGCCTATGAAAAGCACTAGGACGACTTCGACGGAGTGTTCGCGATCTCTGTCCACGACGGGGAGGATGAAGAAAGGGCCAGATTTCATCAGAGGTACAGTAAGTGACAAGCGAAAATAAAAAGGGAAGTGGATGCCTGTAATGGATGCTGAAATTGGTGTGCACTGTGAGTCCTGCGCCTACCTTCACTCACCATATGCATTTCTTCAGGGCAGATGCGGATGAAAGATTTCAAAAATCGTCTCAAAGTGCCAGACATTCCGAACGAAAGCATTCTATTAGTTACTATGAAGTTATTAATAATAATAATAATTGTCGGTGCGCCAGAGTGCACAGGGGGACCAGGGCTTAGCTTGCTCATCAACTACTCGTGTTGCCCGCTCTAGTGTTCTCACACGAGTAGAAGGGACCACAGTTTTGTGCCGACTCCGAACGGCGAAGTTTGAGATGCTTTTTTTTAGACATTTATTGCTCTTTGAGTGTTGTCAGCAGCTCGAAAGATGTGGTGCCGTGAAAAATTCGAGGTGCTCAGCCGGGAATCGAACCTAGACCCTTCAGCGTGTGAGCGTCGCACTCTACCCACTGCTGCATGGCGGCTTTCTGGTATGTATGGGGTAAATTTCCAATGGAGAGCGTGAAAGCTGGTTGAACATTGTTGGTACCACAAAGTAAATTTGTTTTCTCCCATATGAGTTGTGGATCCTCGGAATTTTTAAAAGTCCATTTGCCCTTTGTCGGTTGTTGACGTAGTGATCGATGGGATGTTTGAAACTTTGGTATTTGTAGGTCTCGTTGATGACATTAACATGAAAAGGTTGAAGGGGTTACACAAGTTAACACCAACTACGCCAGTGGTTGCTGGTATTCTAGAATATCGATGACATGTAAGAGCTTAAAAATTCCCGTTTGTACCTTTATTTTTCCCGTACCAATAGCAATGAGTTTTGAGTTTGTATAATCAATTATGCCTAGGTTGAGGAAGGGACCTCTTGGGGGGTTACGGCAGGGTGGTGACGGCTAGCTCCTGATGAACTTCCCGTTTTCCTGGCAGAACACTAGGGGGACTTTACATTTGATTTTTTGCTTCTTTTTTTTCACCACAAACAATCGCGATGGGGAGGGCCACAGGATATTAATACACTCGTTCGGGTTTTGCCACTAGAGCTTACTTAACATTTAACGTCCCAACTTATATACTTCGCTTAGCGCGTTAAGGCTCTATGAGTGCACACCGAGGTTTGTCTTAATCCTTTGGTTCCTGTTCGGGCGCCAATTAAACTAATTTGTATATAGTTTGTAAAAAAAAATATTTTTTTATCTTTATTAATAGAGATCCAAGACGGTCATGAACTGCCGCACGTCCTTTGATGAGATGGCTGAGCAGTTCAACATCAGCCTGTGCTGGGTGCCAGTTCACAGAGACATTCCGGGCAACTGCCAACCAGACGAATTGGCTTGCCACAACGCAACCACTACTTCAGGAACACGAACACCACCACATGCAAGTTAGTACTGCATTTGAACGCGATCCACCAGACAAATCAAAGGTGGTCTAACCATAACCTTTGTCGCGTCTCCAAGGAGGTGTGGCCCTTGCTTGAACCCAAATGCTCCAGACTGCTACTATCGCTCAAAAGATCAGACATAAGCCTGGTCATGGGAGCCATAACCGGGCACTGTCTAATCGGCGAGCATGCTAGCAGGCTAGGGGCTCCCTCAAATGATTTTTGCAGAAGCTGCAGGTATGACGAAGTACCAGAGACTCTCCTACACCTGTTATGCACATGCCCGGCGCTCTCGCGCCTCAGGCACAAGCACTTTGGAAGCTTTGTCCTCAACGGCCTACATGACCTCAATAAAACCCCTGCCGCGACATTTTAAACTTTATCAGCGGTTCCAGCGGGTTTAAGGTTTTTCCCACATGGTGTGGTAGCACAATGGTCCTGTATGGGACTAAGTGTATTCATCAGCCAGCTTAACCTACCTATTAATAGACGCTGATTCTTTTCCAAATGCATACAATTTAGAACTAACGTAAAACTATGCAAATTATATCGACTTAACCCTAGTGTGTTGCGGCTTCTTTTGTGAACATATCGCCGTGTCAGCGAATTCGATCCAGCATGGCTGTTACTTAGAACTATTTTTTGACAACAAGTGGCTGTTTACTGGAAACCATTTGGCGAGTTTCGGCGTTGGCGTATTTGGGGTTTACTTACGATATACAGAATACCAGGTAATGGAAAAATGTCCTGAATTGTTTTCTTTCGTTTTGTTCATGACGTCATCTGCCGAATGGAAAGTTGACATTTGTATTGGCGCGAAGTATTTAAAATTTGCTTTGATCAACTTTTTATTAGTGATAATCTTGTAAAAATTGAATAAAAAATGTCAATTTGTGCCGTATTCGATTGTAATAACAACACAAGCAAAAAACAAAGCAAAACCAAAGGAAATAATGGTGAAGAGAAGCCAACATTTTTTCGTTTTCCGGGAGACCATAAAATTATAAAAAGTTAAATGTGGTCGAAAGGACAAATTTAATTTAAAAAGCGCTTACGTATGCTCAAAGCGTTTTAATAAAGATCAGTATGCACGTAATTTGCGGCATGAGCTACTAAATTATTGCCCCAAAAACGCCAGATTATTGAAAGACGATACGGTACCGTCAGAAGATCTTCCATGTACAAGTGCTGATTACAGTGCAAGACAGGAACGAAATGTTGAAAGGGACGAAAGGATTCAAAGGCGAAACAATCAAGCTGTGGTGCAGTATTTGGTGAAAGAATATAGCAAGTCTTAAGTATCCTGTGGTTTTGGGCATCTTGCTGTACTTCAAAGTTTCCTTGCCGGGATTTCTTAAATTTCAGAGACCTCGGGTAGCTATACATCTCTGGTCTTTCGCCATTTTTGTGTCCTAAGCATCCTGTGGTTTTGTGCATCTTGCTGTACTTCAAAGTTTCCTTGCCGGGATTTCTTAAGTTTCAGAGACCTCGGGTAGTTATACATCTCTAGGTTTTGGCCATTTCTGTGTCCTAAACCTCCTGTGGTTTTGGGCATCTTTCTATATTCCTGAGTTTGCCCGTAATTTTGTGTATCTTAGGATTCTGGGCATCTCTTAGTTGTAGGCATTTCGTGGTTTCAGGCCTTTCAAGATTTGAACACCTTGGCGTTGTAGGTAGCCCTAGGTTTGAAGCATCTCTCAGTTTCACGACCAATGTTAATACATTTCGAACTTTTGGACACCTGGGAGTCCCATGACTATTCCGGCATTATAGTTTTTTACGAATTTCGACTACCATGAGCCTCTGACTTTGTCTATGGAAATTTTTTAGTCATTCATGTTTCTGAGGAATTCAAAATTTTAGACCTCTTTGATCCCCTGAGCTTCATTAGAATTTTTCTTTTCTATTGACTTCAGCAGAGGGATTTGTTGAATGCTTAAAGTCATGAAAACTCAATTCCTACCTCAAATTATTCAAATCAATGATACTTATTCTGCGCGTTGTAGCCCTTGTCGTGCGATTTGAAAACATTTTCCAACTGAGGTAAGAAACTTACAAGAAGCTGTTCATCTCCAATCAAATGAAGTTAAAGAACTTCCTCAGGAAATATTTTAAACCGCCTTGTTACCTTGAAGCCTCGTATTCGAATCCTTCGAAATTCGAAGACGCACACTCTTTTAGTTGACGCACGTCACGCAATTCGGTGAATCAGTTTCGAAACAACGTTAAGCTGAAAGAGTCCGTCAAAGTTTAGGCTCAACAGAAACTCACTTCATCTATCGTCTATATATATAAAAATCAATGTTTGTTTTTTTGTAGACTCTTAACTGGTAAGATCATCAATGCTCTATATTGATGTCTTTGGCAACTTTGTGCAGAATTCTGTCAAGAGGGTTTTGGTACCAACTTTTGTTTGGGGTGATAGCTCCCCATAGAGATGAAGTTGGGGCCTATGTTCAAAGCTCGGCTGATCCTTTCGAGTAATATATCAATTAAATGGTCTTTGAAAATAAGATTGAGCTTTCTTTCGCAGTTTTTTGGTGGAGTGTTCCGTTAGAAAGTTATGAAGTTTTAAAAAGTTTGACCACCTCTAATTTCCACACAGTTGTGCACAAGAATGATAGAAAAAGAGATTGTTCAATAGAGTGTTCAATTTTCTTTCGTTCTGCGCAGCTTACGTCACGCGAGACTTCTGATTTGACAGCTCTTTGTTATTGTTTAATATCTTCATACAAATTGAAGCAGGAAAGGTTATTAGTTGATTTTTTTTCTAATATTATTCACGTTTTAAGAACTAACTCTCCTGCCGATATCTTATGGGTGACTGACATTCATACGCTGTGCACGTTAGAAGCGTAAGGATTGTTTTTTTTTACTTCCTTTCCATATATTTTAAGCCCTTGGTGAATAAAATGAGTCCGAAGGAGTTAAATCAAATGTCAATGCCACTGGTTTCTCCGCTAGTTGCTCTGCAATCATTTCATGTATTGCCTTTGATTGCATTCTGATGTCGAGGGATGAAGGAGCGACTATTGCTCTCAGTTGGATTGTTGGAATTGTTCCCGCCTTTAACTTATATCTATTATTTTTCCAAAGGCCTGTTATAAAATTGTGACTTAATATGTAAGTAAATAAACAAATCATCTTGCCCATTTCAAATTGTAAGTTTCTTTCAAAACTATCCGCAGTGAAATGTGCACTTATCTTTTCTCCTGCATAAGTGAATCCACTGCTTCCGTAGGATGTTGTGTTTTGGAACCGAATAAAACCGTACATTCGGCTTTCCTTTGTTGTTGTTTGCATTGCAGCCAAATACAGCACACCTCAAAAATTGCTCTTTATTTAATTGTTAATAAATTACAAAATAATTTTCTTTTAATTTTTTTCAAATAAACGCGCGGAAATCGCAGTCAAACCTGACATCCGTATATAAAAAATAAATATCCTTTGTCTCAGCCTACGTCATCAAAAATTGACAGAAGGTGACAGACATGCGCAATGCGTAATCTGTATTTCTATCATTCTTGGTTGTGCCTACAAATCTAGAAAAATCATGGAAAATGCGTCTCAATGAATACTTTCAACTAAAATTACTAGTTTAAGCATTCAGGCTTAGACACTTTGGGGGTTATTGGTCAAAATCGTTAAAACAGCAATATGCAAATTTTGGAAAATTAAAAACGCAGTGTTGAAGATCAACGAGCTAAGGGAACATAAGTATCCAACCATCGTTTCGAATAATAAATTGGAGATATCGCAGGTTAAATGCTTTTTGTTTCCCATATATTTTTCACGCTGTAACCTGTGAATCGACACGAACCTCAGTGGGGTCACGCACATTGTACAATTCAACCCCTAAATACACACACAACGCACACTAGAAGAAGTGATCGTGTGTTGTTTTGGGAAGTTTATATGCTTACGCGTGCGTAGATGCGTGTATGCCCGTGCATAGATTTACCGCTGGTCCAAATCTGAATTTGTATTTGTACATTCAAATACATATGCATACGGTATTTGAATGTACAGGTCTGTGCAAAAAAAATAGCACCACGTTGAGGTCTGCACTTTGGATGCTAATTACTTTTCTCCATGCTCATGTAAAGACACGATATTTATTGTAGGACATCTGTTGGGTATCAGTAATAAAATGCAAAAAAACAAGATAAGCGAATATGCATTTTAAGACAAGAAAATTCCCGTTATACGAAATGAAACCGAAATTTTGGTGTGCAAAATAATAGCACCGTAGTGGTCGCCGTGGTGTAGTGGGTAGAGTGCGACGTTCACACGCCGAAGGGTGTAGTTTCGATTCCCAGCTCAACACCAATTTTTCGAATTTTTCACGGCACCACCTCTTTCGAGCTGCTGACAACACTCAAAGAGTAATAACTGTCTAAGAAAGCTTCTCAAATTTCGCCGTTCGGTGTCGGCAAAAAACTGTAGGTCCCTTCTACTCGTGAGAGAACAGTACACAACACGAGTAGTTGATGAGCAAGCTAGGCCCTGGTCCCCCTTTGGACTGTAGCGCCAACAATTATAATTTTAAAATAATAGCACCACAAGTAAAACGTCGTAAATAAAATGCAAAATTTAGTGGAATAGTACGGTTTTTATTTTTTTTTATTTATAATACTGTTCTAGTACTTCGCCTCATAACCCTTATTTTTGAGCACAGCGGCACAACGTCGTGGCATAGAGTCGATTAGTGCCTGACCTCGCCGAATTGGAATATCCCTCCACGCAGCCTGCACAGCTTCCCAAAGCTGTTGTGTAATTTTTGGTTTCGCTTTAAAAACAGCTTTCTTAACATCTGTCCAAAGATTTTCAATGGGGTAGGTCTGGAGATAGCGGCGGCCATTCCATAACTTGAACCCCATTCCTCGCAAAAAAATCCTTGGCCAATTTGCTCGTATGTTTCGGGTCATTGTCTTGCTGCAGGACCCATCTCAGAGGCAAATTCCACTTGGCGTAGAGCAACATGGTTTCCCTCATTATGCCAACATAAACTTCGGCGGTTATCATTGGTTTTATCCAAAATATAGGACCAGTACCGTTGTAGGAGAAGCATCCCCATATATTAATTTTCGCGCCGCCGTGCTTAATGGTTTCTAAAATACACTCCGGTTTAAACTCTTGGTTTTTTTTTGCCCGCGAACAAATGTCCTGGTCCCAGGAGTTCCAAATAAAACAATTTTAGACTGATCTGTCCATAATATTGTAACGCATTTGCGGACGCAGCCGAACTGCCTTTGAAGATTTTGACAGCTGCTGGATGTGACATTCTTTTTGGGAATCAAGACAGCTGTCTCGCTTGCTTGACGTGCGACAGGAAGTGTGGAAGGTTAGGAAATAAAAAAGCGTGCTACAAAATTATTCCCCGCGTTTCAATTAAGAAAATCTCCTTTGCCAACGGTCAGTTGGGTATTTCCAAATCCGCGAAAACGTAACAATATATTACGCCATTTGGTTACTTCCCAGTTCAAATGTTGTTGCGCAAATTGTTTTCTTTTATGAAGATGGTCCTTTGTCAGCAAGGGTACTCTTCTGGGACTTCTGGCAGGTAGTTCCTTGTCTATCAACTTCCTTCTTATGGTTTTTTTTTTCTTGCATTTTATTATTTCATAAAGGGACACTTAAATTCTAGACAAAAATGCTTAAAGCTAGTTCACTTAACATTGTGTAATCATAGTCTTACTGGCCCTTCGCAGGCTCTCTTTTTAGGTTAACCTAATTTTATATGTTTTTCAATGACTTTATTATTTACTATAAGAACATTGATTCATACTAAGACGCATTATGTATTAAGAAAAGCAAAAAAAAAAAACATAAAGGCTTAACCATTTTACTAAAAGGGAACTTATATCTAAGGCTATGACTACAACTAAAACTTAAAACTAAAACTATTCTATTACTGACTTAAACTAATTACGCACATGTGCATGTATACTATCATATAGTTCATTAATATATGTTCAGGCATACATGCACAGGTGCGTCTATTTACACCTATATATATGTGTATAATCGAATGTACACTCACATATATTTCTCTCTTATTTTTTCTTTTTTTTCTTTGTTTTTTGTTTTTTTTCTTTTTTTTTATGTTTGTTATCTTAAAACCTAACTCTAATCTAAAATCTAAAATCTAAAGCTAAGGATATATAAGTCGGCCAAAGCCGACAAAGCCGAAAGGCCAATAGCCGACCGCCCTCGTTGGATTCCCTACCCAGTGCTTGGAGGTTCGTCGAGGAAGTTTGATTCGCCTCGTAGCCACCAGAACCATTTATGTTGCTTCGCAATATCCCGCATATCCCATTTCGATACCGTTGTACTGAAGCGGAGGAAATTGTCCTCAGCTCGTCGTGCAACGGAACGGTCGTAGTTGAGCCGCCCATCCACAGCAGAACGGGTGAAATGAAAGATGAGCGGTACCGCTTTCTTGTCTTGTAACAGACCTAGCTTATCAAAATAGACGAATGCCTCTGGAGGAACGAAACCATTATGGCGCACTCTTTCATGGTATTGTGTGTTGGGATAGTAAGCTCCCGAAATTAGGTTGTTATCGGAGTCCATTGCTCTAGCAGTATGTCTCTGAATCAGCTTCAGGATGAAATTATCCACTCTGATCAGTTTAGCCCTGTCGTATCCAACAATTTGTCGGAAAAGTAGTGAGTGGAAGCCGAATAGCCAAGATCAGTGGAACTGAGATTTTTTCTCAAACAGTGTACTGGCTGCAATCTCCCACCACGCTAAGTAAAAAATATCAACTGGGGCATGCCCAACATTGGATTTTTTCGTTAAGTACAATAATATGTCTACTGTGAGCTACAAGATTTCTGTGACATAGAAAGGTGCGGTGTGGAGTTCAGCGGCTTATGGAGCTGTGATGGAAAAAAATCAGCTCTACTTAAGCAGTTGAAAGGCCCACTGTTACGCCACATAAAACCATTATGCCTACGGAAACCTAGAACCAGTGCGAGGTTTTAAGTTAGTTGGCTGAAACTTAGGAAACATAGAACCCTGTAAGCCTCTGCGCTGATATAGGTCCGCTCTCACTTTAAAGTGACTCCGCAAGATGTATGGGCACATAGTTACACTCTAGATTTGAAGCTGATAAAACCTGCTTCAATAGTTCTTATTTTGATGAAATTTCTTCCTTTGAGGTAATGAAAATAATTAAATCCCTTAACAACTCGAAATCGTATGGTACTGATAGTATATCAAATCATGTACTTAAAAATATAGCGTGTCCTTCTTATGGTTGAAGTTGTTACGGGCAGATTTAGTTCCTCTTTTATTTTGTTTGATGTGATGAATGGGTCTTGTTTCACTTATCTTATCATTCTTCGCTCGTCGGTAGAGGTTAATTTCGATTTTCTACCTCTTGCTTCTTCTTTTTCGACGTGTTTTTTTTGCATTAGTAATCATTTTATTCGAACAACCAACGATTTCCCGAATAAATTTGTACGTTTTTCCGTCAGAAATTAATTTTTTTTATTAGTTCACGTTTCTTAGAACACCGCGACACATTTTAATTGTTTATAACGTTGTATTTTAAAAATACTAGTTTCAAAATAGTTAAATATTTCTACGTAAATCTTTTGACGCACGAAAAAAAAAACTTAAACACCACCAAACACTTCGAAAACACTTTTAAGAATGACATGGTGCTATTATTTTGCACACCAAAATTGCGGTTTCATTTGGTATAACGGGAATTTTCTTGTCTTCGCTTATCTTGTTTTTTTGCATTTTATTACTGATACACAACAGATGTCCTACAATAAATATCGTGTCTTTACATGAGCATGGAGAAAAGTAATTAGCATCCAAAGTGCAGACCTCAACGTGGTGCTATTTTTTTGCACAGAGCTGTACATTGCAGTGTTATTATTTCGTATCACGTTTGAATGTTAATACCGAATGTTAGACTACTCCAACAATAGCAAATCAATGTCAATATACAATGGCGTACAAGCAATCATTGGAAGCGCTCATTGCACACTGAAAGACTTGAGGGGAAACGAATGCGTTTTCGGAGGTGCGCTAATTTTATAGTTTCGGGTTTTTGAACAAACATTTAACGTTACTCCGCGTTCAACGCTGTCTGACGAACTGAATGCATATTTAAAATTATCCGTTTTATGGCGACATGTGTGGAAACTATACTTATAAACCCAAATTGCAACTTGATGGATCCGCTAAACGTTTTGCAAGACGTTTAGATGATGGAAATGGTAAATTGGATGATGGAAATGGTAAATTGACTGTCGGTAAGGTCACGCAAAGGTATTTTATTGCCACCAGACTTCTGCATATTCATTCTGCATCAAATGCAGGCAAGCCAATACATAATACATGCCTCAGTGAAAGTGCTACATTAGCAGCCAAAAACAACGATGCAAACTCAATTAATTTCACCATTCAAGGTGAAATACGTGGTGAAGCGAAAACATATAAATCCATTGATACTGTGATGAACCAAGACGAAGTTGTCAACTATCCAACTGAGTTCTTGAATTCTGACCTACCTGGCATGCCTCCGCACGTTTTAACATCGAAAATTGGCGTGCCTATCATTTTGCTTCGACATTAATCCACCACGACATTGCAACTGCACTAGGCTTTCAGTAAAAAAATGATGGCGAATATCATCGAAGCTACTATATTGAATGGAAAATTCAAAGGAGAAGATGTCCTATTGCCTCGCATTCCAATGATCCCAACTGATTTACCAGTTAAGTTTCCAGTGCGACTCGCCTATGCCATTACCATCAACAAGGCACAAGGACAATCCTTACAAGTGTGTGGCTTGAATTTGGAAAATCCGTGCTTCTCTCATGGCCTGTTCACGCGTCGGAAAGCCTTCTTATTTATTCCTTTAGGCCCCAGATAGAAAAACCAAAAATATTGTATATCCAACAGCACTTCAATAAACAAAATAAAAAATAAAAATCTTCTTCTTAGTCTATAAACATTAAATTTTTTAAATTTGATTTATTTTATGCGTAGCAAAGCGCGCCGAGTATAGCTAGTATAAAATAAATTGAAGAGCGCAAGTCAACACCACATAGATTCGATTTCGACGTCGATTAAAAGTGACGTTTTTGGGATTATTGTGATTTGAGATGACGAAAGTGATAACGACAGCAAGGCATGGACGTACACCTCGTTCGGACACAGCCTAAAAGAATGATTTCAAGATTCCCAGGGTTTCAAGATTCAAGCCAGGGTAAAGGACATCAACTTTCGAAGCTCAAAACTAAACAAACAGATATCAGCCACACCGAAAATTGACCACTCTTCTGACAACATCTCGTCAGCAACCAACAACACCCTGTCCGAGCTGTCCAAACTAAAATGTATAATTTACCGCCCATAGCCAACAGCCAGCCAGTCCTCAATTCCAACCAAACTATAACCATAACTTTGCCCCAAAAAACGACTTCGTCTGTACACACAGAGCGAGCGTCCATAACCCATAAATCCACCCACAGAAACGAAATAATTTCCTCCCCCGATCCGTTGCTGTGTTGTGTTGGTCCTTAAATTATCTTTTACCCATTTGACCACAAAGAAGACAAAAAAAAAAATGGAAACACAACCAACTCCAGAGGACAGCCAACAATCCGCACCATCAACCCCCAGAAGTCGTGCCATATGCAACCATCAATGCTCCATCAACTCGATGTCCTTCAAGCAAACCGAGCGCCCGCTCAATTACTACAACCAAAAAAGAAGACGAAGCAAAACGAGCAAAAATGTAAAGAACGGCCAAAGGACGGCCATCCGAACGCAGAGAGAGGATCATAAATTTCCTAGCTAACATCCAAATATGACAAACAAACCGAAATGTGGACGAGATACCCACCCTGCGCCCCCACCACGTCCCCCAAAAGCCGAAGAGAAGAAAAAACATGTATTCAACTAGCCACAAAGCTAATAACAAAGATGTTATCCTGTCACAGGACAATTTCTGATCCCCTCTGCAGAGGGGGTGGTGGAGGGTTTTATTTACACTCGCCTGACGAAGTGTCCACTTTCAAATCAACTCGCATTTGAAAACCCGCTCGACAGACACCATATTTCGCCCTGCGACGACTTGGACCAGTCACTTCCCCCGGCCCCTCGCACTCAGACATGAATAATAATTTTGCATTATTTACGAGCGGCGAGCGAGACGAGCGAAAACACAGAGAAAAGAGCAGTGGAAAGCGCGACGCGAGAAATAATTCACACTCGGGGCACAGAGCGAATGAATCACGGCTCGAAAAGGATCCGGACCGCTGTCGCTCTCCCTAATCCCGCTGTTGCTGCTGCGGAATGTGATTGCTACATGGACATCCGGGCAGCCGGCGGGGCGGTGAGCTAGAGGGGAGAGAGTGCCAAAAGTTATGATAACGCGAGACGTATGCACACACCAGCAGCAACGACTTCCGCATGCCATCATCCACTCGTACATCCTTCAGTCCCCGGGACACGACTGACTGCGACCGGGTCGGCTGTGACTGGTGGTCGCCATCGCCACCGCCGCCGCCGCCGTCGCACCGTGTGCATTGTCAGTGGATTTGGATTGAATTGTTTACGCGATAGTGGCTGCAAATCGCTTCATGCGAGCGAACACGGTCCTCCTCGAGTCCTCGCAGCCGAATGATGGATTTCTGCAGCTCACTCCGCAGAGTGGGTGTAACAGAGGCGACATGCAGCTGATGAATAAATGGACTGCGAGGATATACGACAGGATATGATGGTAATTTAAGTCATGATGCTCACTTCACTGTGTCGAAGCGACACTTCAGCCCGGCTACTGGTGGTGCTGCCGTCCATCCACCCAGTGGACAGTGAAATGCAAAGAAGGACACCGACCGACCACGAAAAACAAGGATTCGACTATTTGACGATGAATTTTTGCACTCAATGCATGGCTGCGCGCACACGGACCACCACCCAGACGGGAGCAGTTTATTAGTCCTTTGATGGATGACAATGAATATGGGCACTTATCCGTTAGATATGATGTTGATGGTGGCGGTCGTGGCCGACGGAGACTGTGGTCGAACGGCAGCGACTCAGGATTGGACACATTTAATGGCCATTTAACCGAGTGATTAACGATCAGTGCGCGGGAAGGTGGGTGATTGTTTTTCATTGCATTCAGCAGAATCGCGGGCGGGACGGTTGCCCTTTGGTGCTGCGGGTGGATGCTCTTATTGTTCGCTGTGTCATTCGTTTGATTGTTTGGGGGTTGGGCTCAAGTTTTGGATCCGTCAGCGGATAACAAGAATTGCGTTTCGCTGGGCGGTGCAGAAATGGTACGGGGATGTGTGACGGAATTTTGGCAGGAAAGGTGTGCCATGGAGGAGATATGAAATGTTTTAAGAGTAATGTGGGATCCTTAAGCGAAGCCGGAGTGTATTAGGAGCAACGGTGTTTATGCATGATCTTGGTTTTTCACAAGTGTAGGGGACCTTCAGTTTAATGTCGACTCCAGTTGAGGTATTTGTTAACCCTTATGGAGGAAACAAGAACTTCCTTAATGTTGTCGACCACTCCAGAGAGAAGGTGTCTTAAAGGTTAAAAGAGCAGGACGGCAGCTTGAAGACAAACAGCATTGCTCACGACACTTTTCATCTTTTGGCTACTGATAAGGACTAAGCAGACTGTGTCATCCCTTCTGCTGTGGCCTGGTAATTCGAAACACGGGAAAATTTAACATACGCGTTCAACATAGTCTCGGTAATGGAGAGAAGCTGTGGTTATGTAAGGTTGTCCGCTTTTTTGCTCTGCATTCAATGCTTCATAAAAAGACTTAAAGTGATCGGATTTGGTTCAAATATGCGCCGTTTTGTTCGTTAATCTATTTCCATCTCGACGGCAACTTCATAATACCCTCCTCGTAGAAGCCCAACTCCTTATATTGCAAAGAACTCGGAGAGCCACTTTTCACAAGCCTCTTTTAGGTTCAACCTTATAACACCAAGGGCGTTCGCCATGGACAGGAGCAGGTGGTAATCACTTGGCGCTATGTCCGGGATATATGGTGGACGCGATAAAACCTCCCATCCGAGCTCCCGTAGCGTCTGACGAGTCATTAACGAAGTGTGTGGTCTCGCGTTATCCTGGTGAAACACTACACACTTCCTGTTGGCGAATTCTGGACGCCTCTGGTCGATCACTTGCTTCAAGCGGTCCAGTTGTTCGCAGTAGATGGTAGAATAAGACGTCTGGCTACATGGGAGCAACTCATAGTGGATGATTCCCTTCCAATCTCAGCAAACACACAGCAAAACCTTCCTGGCCGTCGATTCCGGCTTGGCCACTGTTTGGGACGATTCACCGGCCTTCAACCACGATCGTTTTCGCTTGATATTGTCGTATGTGATCCATTTTTCGTCGATTGTGGTGAAAATTGAGCATCGCGCTGTAATTAAATTTTTCACTAAGCCAAGAAAAACTCAAACAACTATTCATGAAGAGATTGTGGCTGTATAGCAGGGTTTCGCACGTTCATTATCAACTGTGCAAAAGTGGTCGAGTGAGTCCAAGAGAGGCAGAGAGAGCATTGAAGACGACCCCGCTCCGTCGAACCGGCTACTGCTTGTACGGGAGAAAGCATCAAAGAATTCGAAAAACTTGTTCTTGGGGATGCCCGAATAAAGGTGAAAATGATAGCAGAGTTCACCAATCCTTGAACTGGTACCATTGAAAACATTCTTCTGGGCCATCTTAACCTTTCAAAGGTCAGTGCAATGTGGGTGCCACGAATGCTCACAGCGCCTCAGAAAAAAGTGAGATTCGCATGCTGTAGAGAGCTTTTGGAGATGTGTAGTGAGAACGCGGACGGTGTTATGGATCGAATTTTTACTGGGGACGAAACATGAATTCACCACTATGAGCGTGAGAGCACACAAGAGTCCATGCAGTCGCATAAAAAAGAACAGACCACCGGAGAAGTTCAAAGTCACTCCGTCCGTCTGCCGGGAAGCTCATGGCCACAGTTTCTTGGCACTTAAAGTAAATCCTGCTCATTGGGTACAAAAAGAAAGTTGAAACCATCAGCACCACGTCCTGCGCTCGCAGAATTTGCAAAAAAAATAAAGAGAAGAGACGGGGTAAGCTCGCAGAAGGTGTGTTCCTTATTCATGACAACGCTTCTATTCACACGGCGCGAGTTTCCAAGGCTGCTGCGTGAGATTGATATTCCGAAGAAATCCAACACCCACCCTGTAGTCCAGACCTTGCCTCTAGTGATTATTTCCTGTTTCCGGTTTTGAAAAAATATCTTCGTGGAAATAGATTTTCGGATGATGAATTCGGCAATAATGCAGAGAAAGAGGAAATTCATTTTTTGGAGTGTTTAAAAAACCTTCTTTCGAGATGTAACAAACCTATTGATGTTGAGGGATTATATTGAAAAATAAAAAATAATTTAAATTTAATTCGCATTTTCCTTCATATCGATACCGAGAATATATTGAACGAACCTTTTATTTAGCGGGATTTGAGAAAAAAAAAACAAATATTAACTATCGAGAATAGTCTTATTGTTCTTCAAAATATTCCTAATTACGATCTATACACTCTTGCGTGCGTTTGAACCAATTGTCGAAGCAATTTTGCCACTCAGACTGAGGTATCTTTAAAACATGCATTCTGAACGTATCAACCGCTTCATCAGGTTTTGAAAAACGTTGATCTCTCAATTAATTTTTTACGTACGGGAATAAAAAGAAGTTATTCGGTGTCAAGTAAGGACTACACGGCGGATGACTCATCAAATCGATGTTTCGAGTGCTCAGAAATGCAGTTGTTTGAGCCGATGTGTGAGAACAAGAGTGATTCTGCGTTCGATTTCGATACTGATGTTGTTGCCCTGTTTACAGCGGAGCCGAGGTAGACGAAGTCCTTTACTACCTCGAAGTTTCTGCTGCCTAGTGTGACGCTTGGTCCGAGACGTCGATGTTGTGTGTCCTTCCTTCATGACAGCAAGTACTTCGTTTTGCCCTCATTAACCACCAGACCCATTTTATCCGCTTCCCCTTCAATGCCAGCAAACGCCTCATTGACGGCTCGCTGAGTTCAGCCGATCACGTCAATGTCATCAGCGTATGCTAGCAATTGAACTAACTTCTGGAAGATCGTGCCTCTGGTGTTGACTTGTGACTGACGCACGATCTTCTCAAGACCGATGTTGAAGGAGTCACATGAGAGTGCGTCGTCTTGTCTAAAACCTTTTCTGATATTGGAGATAAGTTCGTTACCGACCTTGACGGAGCAGCGAGAGTTCTCCATCGTCATCCTACACAATCTGACGAGTTTGGTAGGAATGCCAAAACTAGACATGGCGCTGTATAGCTCGTCTCTATGCACATTGTCATATGCAGCCCTGAAATCGACGAATAGGTGGTGAATGTCGATTTGCATTTCTTGGGTCCTTTCCAGGATCTGCCGTAATGTGAAGATCTGGACTTCCCTGGCCTGAAACCACACTGATAGGGACCTTTCAGGTCATGGACAAATGGTTTCAGCGATCACACAATACGGCAGAGAGGATCTTCTATACGATGTTCAGGAGACTTATCCCTCTGTAGTTGGCGCAGTCAAAGGGGTCTCCTTTCTTGTGAACTGAGTAAACGACGCTGAGATTCCACTCATCGGGCATGCTTTCCTCCGACCATATCTTACAGATGAGCTGGTGCATGCGCCCAATCAGGTCATCTCGAGCTACTTTAAGTAGTTCTGCGGACAGTCCGTCCGCTCCAGAAGCTATGTTCGACTTCAGCTTGGATCTTGCTTTCCTTACCTCGTCTTAGTCGGGGGGTCGGAATGGTTGCCTATTATAGTCCAAATTGGGTGGAACATTCTGCTTAACAGCGGGATTTGGGCCGTCATCGCCGTTAAGGAGTCTGCAGAAATGATCCTTCCAAATTCTTAGCACAGGCTGCGACTCTACCACGAGTTGGCCGTCCCGCCAGGCCTTGTTCCGTACCTTGTATCCTCCGGATAGCTGTTTTACCTTTCGGTATATCTTTCGGACTTCTTGCCTGCCATAGCACCTTTCCATTTCCTCGACCGCGCGAGGTCTTGGGCGTTTTAATTCAGCAAGGACCCACTGACCACACCCCAGCTCACGGAGTCGTGTGATCAGTGGGTTCTTTCAATTCATATTAAGTAAGCTTTGTAAGCTGAACAGAAAATGTTGTCACCTTGTAGAGGCTATCACATAGCATCTCCATCTCAGTCATTTAAGCACTGTCTTTAACATACCTTATCCCATGGACGGAGGAAGTTTCCTACTTCCGAGAAAATTCATCTGTTCCAGGTGTTCTTGGGACACCCCTCTGTATCCTTTTCATATAATTCACGTTGAAGGTTTGCTTTAAGCCACCGCACGGGCCGAAGGTACAAAGTTTGAAAGCAAGACGGGAACCAGTGTACATTGGTTTTAAATGCCTTTTGACTAAAATGAGGAGGAAAAGTGAAGGAGGGAATACTCGTGTTATGCTGCTTAAGAACAAGTCGTTAGATTCTTAACCATACGTTTGAACGATGTCCTAAAGGTGCACTGTTGGGCATTTCTTGGAAGGCATGTATTGCGGGTAATTTCTAGAGGGGGAGGTAGCAATTGGCTTATCCATCACAGTATTTCTGTTTTGCCTGAAAGTTGCACTCTGACTCCATTCTTACGTTGTGGGCTACTTTGCTATCCCATTAACGTCCCTTAATCTCTGTCACAGTGGGCTCTTCCCTTGTTATTGTTTACTGACGCACATTTCTGATGTAGTCCTTTTCGTGTCATTGACGGCGAATTAAAAAATAGATTTCCTGGCGGGAGGTTTTCTCCGTCAGTGATCGATGATGTTGCTATTGCAGAAGACTGCTATTTGAAGACTTTTGTACATGACTTTTGTCAAAAGAAGTTTTCTCATTCAGTGAGCATGGAATTGCATGCATTCTTGACTGTAGAAAATTGTACAAAAAGCAATTTTTGTGTACTCTAAATTGGTTGAGGTTCCTCTTCGCTTGTGTGCGCCATCCCAATGTGGGTTGTCCTTTGTTGCATTACCCCAATGCCGAAGATTTTTCGTGGTGTCCATGCACTCTACATATCCTTGCCATCATAAGCATTGTATCCGAAGATACTTGACCAGGCGCATGCTCCGCACAAGTTAGTTGTTGAATTTGCTCCTTCAACTGGCATCAGCTCAAACCCTCTTAAAGACTAAAGGCTACTTTATCAGCTTTAAGAACTGTGCCAGCTTCCATTTCGTTTAGAAGGACTGAAGCGTTCCGTTCTGCTTCGTTTAGAAGGACGGAAGCTGTAAAGCAAGGCCAGCTGAGTCCTTCAAGCGATGTTTTAATTCCTCAATTGCTGCATGAGGTCAAAAAAGCAGCGATTGGAAGGAGCGGCTCTGCGTTTGATTCCTGACTTGATATTGTTGTCCATAATTGCCGAGGGATCAAGTTAAACAAAGTTCTTCAATACCTCGAAATTCCTGGTGTCTTCTAGATGCTCTGCCCGAAACTTTGATGTTGTGTGCTCCTCGAATTCGTTTTGGATCATTTACCGCCAGAATCATTTTGGCTGCTCCCACTTCAATCCCAGCCAACACCTCACAGACAGCTCGCTTCATTCGCCCAACCACATCAATGTAGTTCGCGTAAGCTAACAGTGTTGCTGACTCTTGAAAGATCGTGGCTCTGGTAAGATCGTAACTTGCAACATTGTAATGACGGTAAAGAAGGTAAAGAAAAGTAAAGGTACGTACGGTAAAGAAGTCACATGGAAGCGCGTCGCTTTGTCCTTGGGCTTTTTTGAGATTGAAGGTCTCGGTTAGTTCGTTATTGACCGCTGAGTCGCTTCAAGGTTATAGCGTACTTGCATAGAGCTGTATCGTAAGACTGAAAAACCGAAGGCTGCCCCGCGGTCATAGTTTTCTGAAGTTCATACCTTGTGATTTAAAACAAGTTCATTTGAAAGGACTAAGGGGCATAGGGCACTTTGCAGAATTCTTGCGTCGACTCGACTCTATTTGGGTCTTCACCTAAGAAGCTCTGCCACCAGGTCCCATCTCTGCCGGGTCTAAGTTTTCTAGAATTTGTCAAGGACCTTCTGCAAGTGCTAGATCTGCAAATCCGCCTTCCTTATGAAAGACACTCGCTGAGCAGAAATTCGAATCAAATCCCAGCCACTCAGATCTTCTCCGCAGACTTCCACAATACCCACTTTTCATCTCAATCACCATTGCCTTGCAGTTTACAGTCCACATAGGGGAAGTGCGCCTCACACCTCCTCGTGTCCCATATGCTCCCCGTCCAGCAAGTGTCATCGCAACTTCATGATGCCCGCCTCAAGTGATCTCACTCTTCCCGCCAACCAGGACAGGCACATTAACGCAGCTCCACCACCTTCCTCCAATGTCACTCGAGCCTCTCAAGTAAGCCCGAGAGTGCGGGGAGCGCGTATATGTGGCTGTCACGATTATCTAACTGTCGCATTATAATTCCAATTGTCTATGCCGCTACTGTCCCCGATTGCCTGTCAAAAAATTTCACCACCATTCACCAGAGAGTTTGGTTATTTGTTCTGTGTTGGCACTTCGACTGTCAGCGCAGTTGTTTTCTGCCGCTGCCGTCGCCGCTGCCGCTGACGCTCCCGCCGTTGTCACACTGCTGGCTGGCTGATGGTGTTATTGTCGCTTCTGGTACAGCGTGCCGACGACTCCAATTTACCCCGATTCCGCATCCAACTCCAACTGTACGCGACGCGAATTGTCACTTCGTGTGTTTAATGCGAATTTTCAAGGCATCTCCGCACAGCAGGCTCTCCACTCACTCACTCACTCGCCGAGACTAAGCGCCGAGGAGAGAGCGAGCGCTCCCTCTAATTACAAATCGAAAAACGTCGCCACCAATGGAACGGATTGTCACAAAAAACGAAGCGAACCGTCTCTCTTCGCACTGGGTGGCTGATTGTGTTGAGATGTGTGTTTGGCAACAAGAACGGCACATCATGCAGACGCAGAGCAACTTTCCCTGGAACCCACATATCCGAGCGCGTCCATATCCGAATCCAGATTCCCAGAGATCCCTTCAACAACCGACAGCACTACGTAACCTAAAACTTTTCTCCCATCCCCTGCCGACACACACTCACGTCACGGCATCGCACCCCCGCGCCATCACACTCCACGGCGGCGGCGGGCATGAGCGGTACGTGTTCGTTTAATTTTTAATTTTTCCTCCTCATTCTCCGAATGTGTCCCGTCTTTTTTTTCCGCTTCCTTTTTTCAGTTTCATCCAGCTTTCGTCGGTTTTGCGTTCCTTCCGTCGTCGTCGTCGTCGTCGTCGACGGCCTGCCTGCCTCTTCCCCGGCCACATCACTCCGGTTTTCTGGTATTTTGAGTGCTGAAGTTTGAAAAACACAGTTTTGGGACTAATAAATCAGGCGCGTTGTCATGCTTTCAACTTTTAATCAATCACCAACCACTCGCAGGCGGTTAATATTCATCCCCCATATGGAGTGGCACAGCAAGGAAAAAAGAGAGCCGGGAAAGAGCGGTGGAAAGGACTCCAATGCCAAGTATTAGCATCCTGGGCGTCCAAAACAAACGACAGACATATCAAATTGTGGTAAGCGGGCACACAGAGTGCCGGGGAGGAAGTTTGATTTCTCAGCTCTGGACGGGAGTGTATCCTGATTTCGGATGACGAGGGCTTTGGATGGGTAAATGAGGACGGGTGTCGATGTGCGAATGCATTGTGTGGCGGGGTCTTTCGAGGATAAGATTTTATTTCGTCTGCTACACTTTCACTGCGTCTATCTATCAGCTGGTGATGCTTTGCGAGAACAAATGCTTTAAGAAACGACTGCTTTTGGGAAGTTTGTTAAGCTTGAACAACAACTCTCCAAGAACGTATGAATTTAAGGGGCATTTCATTCCGAGCCCATAGATCTGTTTGCCCAACAGGCGGCGGCTAGTACAGCCACAAGACTGATGTCCTTATCAGAATGGAACGTGTCCCACGGACACTCAAGAATCCTTTAAAAAGTAAGATTTGTATACCAAAACCTTGACTATGCGGCGCCGATGGTCTTTTTGACACAGAATTTCCGCACTATGATCCCTGAACGAGACGTGTTGTCGGCTAACCCACAATGGGTTGCTGACGCTACATGCATCTACACCGATGGATCAAAAATAAACGAAGGCGTTGGTTGTGGAGTCTACTCTGAGGATCTGAACCTTAGTCTAAAATTCAGGCTTCCCAATCACTGTAGCGTGTTCCAAGCTGATGTAATGGCCATTCGTGAAGCACTGTCTTGGCTGATGAGGAATAGAATATCTTCAGCTGATATCCTTATTTTTACGGATAGTCAGGCAGCATTCAGGGCCCTGGAATCTGTCTCAAGAAACTCCAAGACGGTCATGAACTGCCGCTCATCCTTGGATGAGATGGCTGAGCAGTTCAATATTTGCCTGTGCTGGGTGCCAGATAACAGAGGCATTCCGGGCAACTGTCAAGCAGATGAATTGGCCAGGCTTGCCACAACGCAACCACTACTTCAGGAACACCAACACCTTGCTATTCTTCTCACCAGATGCAAGTTAGTACTGCATTTCAACGCGATCCATTAGACTAATCAAAGGTGGTCTGACCATAGCCTTTGTCGCGTCTCCAAGGAGGTGTGGCCCTCTCTTGAACCCAAACGCTCCAGACTGCTACTATCGCTCAACAGATCAGACATAAGCCTGGTCATGGGAGCCATAACCTGGCACTGTCTAATCGGCGAGCATGCTAGCAGGCTAGGGGCTCCCTCAAACGATTTTCGCGGAAGCTGAATGAATGAGGAAGAATCAGAAACTCTCCTACACCTGGTATGCACATGCCCGGCGCTCTCGCACCTCAGACACAAGCACTTTGGAAGCTATTTCCTCAACCGCCTACATGACCTCAATAAAACCCCTCCCCCCGACATTTTAAACTTTATCATCGGCTCCAGCTGGTTTTAGGTTCTTCCCACATGGTATGGTAGCACAATGGTCCTGTATGGGACTAAGTGTATCCATCAGACTCCTTAGCCTACCTACCTATCTAACATACACATCTCATTCAAAATGCCAAGTCCCCAGCCATCCAGCCAAAAAGATGTGGGATTTGTTTTTCGTGATCACCTGCCTTAACGGCTTATATCACGGAGTCCATTTTCCCAGAAGTCGTAAGTAACGCAAGACTAAACACCTTAGTTACCCAAGTACCAAGCTGAAATCAGGCTTGAGGGGCAATCACCCCACCTTGGTTTGCTGCAAAGCCTTTCTTAAGCTACATGCTCTCTTCCGCTCTCTAGGTCGCAGCAGAATTCAACTCCAAACTGAGAAGGGATACCAGTTATACCGGTATGAAATGAGTTTTCTTTAAAATAAAAAAATAATTATTAATGGGAAAGTAAAAACATTTTATTCAAAGTATTGGCCATTGTTTTCTGCACATTTTGACCACCTTTCTGGCGATTTGTGAATACCACGCCAATAAATTGTTCGTCTTTTAAAGCAAACCAATCAGACACCCAATTTTCAACCTCCTCGTAGGAATCAAAGTGCTGCTAAGCCAATACGTGTCTCATCGATGAACACAAATGGTAGTCGAAAGGAGCCAAGTCTGGTGGACACGGCGGGTGGGGTAGAGTGGAGCCTCCAGCCAAGCGTTTTGATTCTATCCTGAACCGGTTTTGTTTTGTGTGCAGGTGCATTGTCATGGAGCAAAATTACCTTGCCGTGTCTTCTGGCCCATTCTGGTCGTTTCTCTATCAATTATTATTATTATTGTTGGCGCTATAGCCTAAAGGGTTCTTAAGGACTCGGAACGACGAATTTGAGAAGCTTTCTAAGACAGGTTTTACTCTTTGAGTGTTGTTAGCAGCTCGAAAGAGGTGGTGCAGTGAAAAATTCGAAAATCTGGTACCCTTTGGCGTGTAAGCGTCGCACACTATCCATAACGCCACGGCGACCACTCAATCAATGCATGGTTCAAATTGATCATTTGTTGTCGGTAGCGATCAGTATTAACGATTTCACCAGGTTTTAGGAGCTCGTGGTACAGCACACCTTTCTGGTCCCACCAAACACACAGCATTGTCTTCTTGACGAATCGATCTGGTTTTGCAGTCGATGTTGATGGTTGTCCCAGATTCCGTTTAGGACTCTTAAAATGAATCCATTTTTCATCGCCAGTAACAATCCGATGCAAAACCGATTTCCTTTCGTGTCTTTGAAGCAAAATTTCGGTTTTCCATCTGTCTTTCATTCAATTCATGTGGCACCCATTTTCCACACTTTTGGATCTTTCCCATAGCTAAACGGTCAGAAATTGTTTGTTGGGCAACACTTAACATTGCTGCCATTTGCTTTTGACTCAAAGTGTCACCCCCATCCAATATCGTTTGCAATTCGGCGTCTTCAAATTTTTTTGGTGGTCTTCCACGTTCCTCATTTCTCACATCAAAATCATTATTTCTGAACTGTTGAAACCATCTTTTGCATGTTTCTTCTGATAGAGCATGATCACCATATGTCTCGACAAGCATTCGATGCGACTCTGCAGCACTTTTCTTCAAATGAAAACGAAAAATTAATGCTCTCCGCAAATCATCACTTTCTGGTACAAAATTCGACATTTTTAACACGATGAAAAAATATGATGTTGTCTGTTCAATGACTTGATGTTTTTTTTTTTATATATATAATTGACGCGTGCAAAAGCGGTTGCGAGTACCCTTAAGTGACCGGATCAAGTCACAGCACGGGCCGAAGGTATAGAGGAAGAGAGGGAGAGGAGGTACCGATGCACATTGGTTTTAAATGCCTGTGGATTGTAATGAGGAGGAAAAATCGAGCTGGAAAGAGCATTCCAGATTCGTGTAGTGCGGCTAAAGAACGAGTTTCTGAATTTGACTGTACGTCCGAAAGAGGACTTGAGGGTGAATTGATAAGCATTCCTAGCGAGGCGCGTATTGCGGGTGAATTTTTGAAGGGGAGGAATGCAACTGGCTAATTCATCTGAGCGTTTCTTGTTAAAATAGCGATAAAAAAGTGACAACGACGCGACATTACGTCGGTGTTCTACCGAGTCAATCGACTTCGCAATATTACTGTCACCTATAAGTTTTATCGCTCGCTTTTGAATTCTATCCAGCAGGTAGATCACTTGTAGTCCCCTAACCGTCTTGCCTAGTTGTGGTTGAACAACCACACTAGATAAGTTAGCACAGTACACTATTCTCTACTCTACCCGCGATGTTAGGTAGTAAATTGCAGCCACCACGATACTCCCACAAATGGACCAACCGCACAGTCAAGCTGGAAACAAAGTTCCAGGGACTCCTGACCTCCCGTGGCACCAGAATATAGCCTCTGGTCAAGCTGTCACTACCAGTCAGGCTCTCTCAAAGCCTGGGTCTGTTAGCCGCCTTCCAGCCACAAATGGTATTTTCTTCATCAGTGTTTCCGTTGTCAATATAAATAGTGATACGGGTGTGATTTTTGAATCATAAATCCAGTCACACCATCTGGACCCCTTCAAACAGCTGATCCTTCAAAAAACGCGCCCAAATTTCACCATGTCTGCGGCCACTCTCCAGACGTGACCTCTCGCTAATCGATAATTTACGCCGAACCGAGAAAATCCAATAAATCGCCCAAATGTGCAATAAATTCACCGCTTACTCATGGCCCATAAAGAACTTCAACTTTTCTGCACCGCCAACACAGCACAAGCAGCTCCCACTTTAGACTGCGGCGGTGGTACTCGCCGACCGGCCTGGCCCCATCATCACGCCGAAAGTCTCCACTAAATTACAGACAATTAAACTTTTGTGCGCCCCCCGTGTTAATCTCTCTTTAACAAATCACTTTGTTTATAGTTTATTTAATTTTAATGTTTTAACACTCGACTGCATGATGAATGCCGGGGAGTTGCCAGCGCCGCGGCGCACACAGTCGCGCACCCTCGCACAGAACAATTTATTCGCTCGTTGATTACCCGAATGTTTCGCTCGCCCCCCAACCGCCCATGTGCCCCTCCAAAAAGAGGTGCACCCTCTGCCCTCATCGGCGTGACAATTTCGATGACACCCCGCCGTCGCCGGAGTAACGTGCGCAACTCGGGGCCGTTAAACCTTCAGCCGCGATAATGTGAAGAGATTTTTATGTTTTGACTAATGACGGAGGGGTGGCGACGAGACCGAGCCGAATTTTCTCCCAATATGTCGTTGCTTTGTATTTTTAGCCGATTTCGGGGTTCTTCTCTCAAAATTTTATGATGTGTGGTAATTTGTCGGATCGTTAGCCTGGGCAGGAACTGTCGACTAGTTCCCACAAGAGACGCCGAGAGAGCCTCTCAGGCGGGCGCTCTCTCGGTGCCTATTTATAGTACACAATCACGGTTAACCATTCTGCCGCCTCTGGTCAATAAATTCGAAAGTTTTACGAGCGTTTTCATAATAAAAAGATTTTATTACCGAAAACACTCTATAAAGGCGAATTATTGTGCGGTATCATCGGCCGGCGCATTGTCGTGGTAGGAAATCGCTGAACGATGTCGCAGCGCACATACACGCAGTACACACGCGGCTGCGAGGGGAGATGACTTTGCGGAGTGTTTTTGGTGTTGTTCGGCTGGCTTTGAGATAGGAAGAGTGTGTCCTTTTGCGGTTGGCGCGCGGGGGCCTCCGCCATTAGCAGTGGTGCGACGCTACAGGCATGTGAATTCACGGGAGTTTATTGCCGGGCTGGCTGGAGGGACTGGAGTATGTGTTCCTGGCTCTGGATTTATGGAACTGGTTCTACGGGCGGGGGTTTATCTAGTAAGCTCTTGTCGATAATGCGCTAAGTAAGCGTTGTTGAATTGATTGTCGGGGGAAGTGATGTGACTTTTGGGCCCGGACGTGGCACTGATGTCAAAACTTGTCAGCAAGTTGAAAACAAGTTTCGGGTCGTTGGAAGAATACTACTCTGCATCGAACTATAGTCCGGTCCATAAGACAAGGACAAGGATATATGTAGGATGTAGGCAAGGATGTAGGATGTGCCGCATTTGTTTTATCTTGCACTGGAGAAGACGTTCTTGCGTTTCTTGGGTTTCTTGCGACTGGTCTTGCTCAACCAAAGTGTCCGCAATGACACTGCAATATCAGACCTGCTCCATTTTGAAAGATCTCCAGTTGATGGAATGCTCCTCAGGTCTTTTGACTTTCCCAAGCAGAACGCCCCCAATCACCGGTCCATAATAGTGAAAGATGGTCTGCTCAGAGCCCATGAGGTCCCCAAAGTAAGGACAGGTGACTTCAGCGTGAATCATACGAAGCTAGTAAAAGACAACATGGAGCCACTGGGACTAGAGTCTAGTCAATTGAGCGTTTGCTGTGCGTGGAAGAGTAGACCTTTTGAAGAAAGAAATATTGCTTTCACCTCCTCTTACTTCTGGAATATGGATTAAATCGTTTGAAGTGGGAAATAAAGTGTAGATCCTGTAGTTTCTGAAGATGGTCCCTTCTGGACTATGACAATGAAGTGGCGGAACAATTTAAGTGAATCCAATCATTAAGAGCGCACTATTCAAGCTTGTTCTTTTAGACTCTCAATGTAAATAGTGCGACAGTTGCGAGAAATGGTTTAAGCCGTCGATCTCTTCCAATCTGTGACCGAGTCTTGAAACTGACTCCTGCATAGGGCACACTGCCGAAAGCTTCAAATATGTCCTTGATAAACAGATAATTGAATAAAAGGAACATAGAAAAGAGGAAGAAAAGGAACAGAGATGTTTCGATGAAAGAAAGGACGTGTTCCCCGTGGAACCACTAAGAATTGAAGCTTAGCGAGGTATAGGTCGGTCACACGTAAGTTTCAATGTCAAAACTATTGCCTTGAGAACTACTATTCGGGGCCTCAAGAGACAAGACAAAAAAGCTGCTGCAAGTTCGGTATAGCACAATGTCTTGCCAGCTGTCTCTAATTGCGCACTCCAAGTTGGTTGAGGTCCTTTTCCACTTGTGTGCGCCATCTCAGTCTAGGACGTCCTCTGTTGCGTTATCCCTGTGGTTCTGATTCGAAAACTCTTCGGGCCGGAGCAGTGCTGTCCATGCGCTCTACATTGCCTAGCCAACTCAAGCGTTGTATCCGTAGACGCTTCACTAGGCTCATGCCGCCGTACAGCCCATACAGTTCTTGGGTGAATCTTCTCCTCCAGATGCCATCAACGCAAACAGAACCAAAAATCGCACGCAGAACTTTTCTTCTTTCTGAGGACCAATGGCTTCCTCATCCGCTTTTAGTAACGTCCAGGTTTCTGCGCCGTAAAGCAGGACTGGGATGATCAAGGTGTTGTACAAAGTCACTTTGGTCGTTCGAAAGAGGGCTTTATTACTCAATTGCCTCCTAGGCCCAAAAAAACAGCGATTGGCAAGAGTGATTCTGCGTTTGATTTCGGTACTGATGATGTTGTCCCTATTCACCGCGGAGCCGAGATAGACGAAGTCCTTCACTACCTCGAAGTGTCTGCTGCCCATAGTGACGCTCTATCCGAGACGTCGATGTTCTGCGTCTTTTTTCGATGACAGCATATACTTCGTTTTGCCCTCGTTTACCACCAGTCCCACTTTACGCCTCATTGACGGCTCGCTGAGTTCGGCCGATCACGTCCTCTCCGATCCTCTCCCCTCTTCTATGGAACATAGTAGTCAACGAACTGTTACTACTTCTGAAACGTGAGGACTGCCAGGTGATAGCATATGCGGATGATACTGCTACTGCGCTCTCCGGCAAATATTCTTGGTACTTAGGGACCTTATGCCAAATGCTCTTTCGCTACTTTCAAAGTGGACGAGCAAAAATGGACTAAGCATCAATGCAAAAAAAACACAAAACTAGTCCTCTTTACCAGGAAATACAAAGTTCCCCATTTTGACCCACCCACCATCAGCGGTCAGCAATGCTCTTTTTCCGAGACAGCCAAGTTCCTAGGTCTTACGCTGGACGGAAACCTCAGCTGGAAGGCAAATACTGACGAGCGCGAACGCAAGGCCACGACTGCACTGTACGTGTGCAGAAGGGTCATTGGGTCTATATGGGGTATCCAACCGCATATGATGGACTGGTTCTACAGGGCTGTGGTGCACCCTATTCTACTATATGGCGTTGAAGTTTGGTGGCCTGCACTAGACACAGCCCCACTATCAGAAAAGTCCAGCGACTGGCCTCCATATGTATCTGCTGTGCTTTAAGAACCACCCCATCAGATGCATTGGACGTCATTCTCAACCTTATGCCCATAGATCTGTTTGCCCAACAGGCGGCGGCTAATACAGCCATAAGACTGATCTCCTCATCACAATGGAACGTGTCCCACGCATACTCAAGAATACTTCAAAGAGTAAACTTTGTATACCAAAACAAAGACTATGCGTCGCCGAAGGTCTTTTTGACACAGAATTTCCGCACCGTGATCCCTGAACGAGACGTGTGGTCGGCTTACCCAATATGGGTTTCTGACGCTACATGCATCTACACCGATGGATCAAAAACAAATGAAGGCGTTGGTTGTGGAGTCTACTCTGAGGATCTGAACCTTAGTCTAAAATGCATGCTTCCCAATCACTGTAGCGTGTTCCAAGCTGAAATAATGGCCATTCGCGAAGCACTGTCTTGGCTGATGAGGAATAGAATATCCTCAGCTGATGTCCTTATTCTTACGGATAGTCAGGCAGCACTCAGGGCCCTGGAATCTGTTTCAACAAACTCCAAGACGGTCATGAACTGCCGCACATCCTTGGATGAGACGGCTGAGCAGTTCAATATTTGCCTGTGCTGGGTGCCAGATAATAGAGACATTCTGGGCAACTGTCAAGCAGACGAATACTCCAGGCTTGCCACAACGCAACCACTACTTCAGGAACACCAACACCCTCTCGCCACATGCAAGTTAGTGCTGCATTTCAACGCGATCCATCAGACTAATCAAAGGTGGTCTGATCATAACCTTTATAGTGTCTCCAAGGAGGTGTGGCCCTCTCTTGAACCCAAACGCTCTATCGCTCAAAAGAGCAGACATAAGCCTGGTCATGGGAGCCATAACCGAGCACTGTCTAATCGGCGAGCATGCTAGCAGGCTAGGGGCTCCCTCAAACGATTTTCGTAGAAGCTGCAGGGATGAGGAAGACTCAGAAACTCTCCCAGACCTGTTTTGCGCATGCCCGGCGCTCTCGCGCCTCAGACACATGCACTTTGGAAGCTATTTCCTCAACGGCCTACGTGACCTCAATAAAACCCCTCCCGCCGACATTTTAAACTTAATCATCGGCTCCAGCTGGTTTAAGGTTCTTCCCACATGGTGTGGTAGCACAATGGTCCTGTATGGGGCTAAGAGCATTCATCAGCCACCTTAACCTACCTACCTAGGGGAGATTATAAAGGGAAATTTTGTAGCTATTTTGGTTTTGGCAACACTGGTTTAAGCAGCTGGCGCAAGTTTCGTGTTTTGTTCCACTGTCAAACATCTTCAGGTTGGTCTATGATTCAACCATGAATCGTCTTGCAAACGAACAACGCTTGCAAATTATTGATTTTTATTATCAAAATGCGTGCTCTGTTAAGAAAGTTCATCGCGCGCTTCTTCCATTTTATCGTCAGTTTAATTTTTGGCTCACTGGGTACGTAAATAAGCAGAACTGTCGATTTGGTAAGCCAGAAGCTTTGCAAGAGCTACCAATGCCTCCAGAAAAAGTCACAGTTTGGTGCGGTTTATGAGCTGGTGGCATCATTGCACCGTATCTCTTCAAAGATGATGCGAATCGTAACGTTACTGTGAATGGTGAGCGCTACTGTGAGATTACACGTAGGGGGCGCCATCAACAAAAAAAAAATTATATTAATAATTTTTTTAGGGGCGCCACCTACATATATGTTCCGGGACTTACTAAGTGATCTGTTACGATCTCAGTCTTCGGCTCTGTCCTGTAGGCAATTCAATCGTCAGCATGCGCGATGGAGGTACTCTATGAAGCCATATGAGTCACTGGCAAAGGCAATAAGCAGAATTGCTTGATTCTCCGCACCCTGCTGGAGCCCATATCTAGTATTGAAGACATTAGTAGAAACCCTGTTGCCACTCTCAACTTTCCACCAGTGACGAAATTGTGAAACGTGTAGAGCAGTGGCCCTGTTTATACCTCACCGCGTCAACTGTAAGAAAAGCCCTGTTTTCCGGACGGTGTAGCATGCCAACTCCATGATGGCAGTCGTCGATGCACTGTGTCTTATGCTTGTTCGACTGTGTGCCGGTAGTCAATTTTGACAATTCCCGCCCTGCTCCATGCCACAAGTACATACATATGTGCACCATGGAGCTCCTTTGTGTTTAGCCAATCTGGCAAATCTTGGCCGAGCCGGACACCATCAACAAAATGTCGTTGCAGACAAGTTGTCGGTTTAGTCACGGTGTCAGAGCATATCGCGTCGCGTTATAGGAAAATTTATTTCATTTGAAGCCAAGATTGCATTGAATATTAGAAGCACAGAGGCAACGTAAACTATTCTACGAAGACTGCTCCACTTAACCCTTTTAAAAGCTCTGTGACATTCAACAGCTGACTAGTCGAGTTCCTTAGGAAGTGGAGGAAGGCGTGAAGAGTGATCTCCGATGAAGATCACTCCTCCGAAGAGTGATCTCCGACTTGAAGAGACTTGACAGCGAACTCAGAGAAGGAAGGTTTCATGAACCTATACCCAAAAGAGGAAAGAACTCGTTTAAAGGCAACATCGGTTGACATCATACCTTTCAAATAAAGTAGCAACCCAACACTGGGCAGCAACAAAATAAATCAGAAAGTTATATTTAATGCGTCGAAGATAAATATCGTTTTCCAGCATTAAACGCCAGCCAGGTCATTGCTTTGCAACAAAGAACGCTTTCAAGTCGAGCCAACCATAAACATGCCAAGGCGTAACCAACGTCAGCGCTGAATGAGTTTTCAACATTTGAAGACATAATTAAGACACCGTCGCGTCAATTGAGGGAAAGATTGAGAAAAGAATTTCACGCTGCTAAATAATCTCAAAAGACAAAGAACCAGAAACTGACAATTTAACCTTGACAAACGCACACACTCACACACAGACGGATTAAAATATTTCACAAAACAAAGTCGAAAGTCGATATTTTTAAAACTGTCCCCCTGCCATCAGCATCCTGCGTGCGTGGCCGAGCCAAATTCAGTTGGATCTGACAGCTTTTCCTCCCGAAAATACATTCCAGCCTGACATTCTTGTTTGGCTCTAACAAATGGCCTGCCAAAATGCCCAACATCCGCCGAATTAAATACCAACCGAAAACTGATTCCATAATTCAAAAACTCAAAATATTCAAAGAGAACCGGTGTGGAGGAGGTAGCAGGGAAATCCCCATCTAATCGGAAGATACACTCATGTGTGGTGTGTCGCTTTGTATCCGCCTCCCACTCGCAGTTAAGATCTCGTTCCTGTTCCCGCACCCTACCTCGCCACCTCACACGGACACATTTAACTGGAGGGCAATAAACAAATAAAGAATGCACCCCCTGCCACACAACAAAATATCATCTCACCCCTCCAAGAGCCGATTGAAACAAAATGAATGATTACCGCCACCCCACCTCCTCCACATCGCCACCCCCATGCGATCGCATCGCATCATCACACACGCAGGCAGCTGAGATAGCCGCGAGCGCGTACTGACTGAGGAGGGGGGCCGGCGACAAAATGAGAATTTAATGGACTTGATTACTGATGGGCAATAAATTTTCCTCAAATCAAAAATACACAAAAAAGCGACGACGACGACGACCACGACGACGAAGCTGCTCGAAGAGGCAACAAAACAGACTCCAATCAAACACTCACAACAAACAGATACAAATCGCGCGCTCCACATATTGTCATCATATCCAGAAAACACCACCAACACCAACACATGGCCATCGGTTCCTCCGTCAAGTGTTCATTTGCTGCTCCCTTCCCTGTCGCGGGTATTCTTGGGTTCTGTTTTTTATTTTTTTTTTTTTAATTTTTATTCTTCAGATACATTCTGACATCGGATGGATTTATGGCCGAAAGATTTATTGGACTCAATGGCAGAAGATGATGATGGTGATGGTGAGTGGGGGACGGGGCGGCGCGTTGCTGCTGCTGGGGGTGTCATGGTGATGTGGCAATGCTCGCCATGTAAAGCGCTTCCATCTATCGAATGCGCGAACATGCATTTCTCATAATTGGTTGGTGGGCATTTCTGCCACATCAAGTGACAAAACGCATTTCGATGTAAGATGCGCGCGAAAAGATGTGAATTCTCACATGGACGGTGGCTGTGTTCGCTGTTCGCTCGTCATGAGCGACGTTGTTTCAGCCGCCTGCACGCTGTCGCTGCCGTCTTCTTTGCTCGCGGGGGTACATGACAATCAGCAGACCAATTATGTGACTAGGTTACAGTGTGTAGGCCAAGTGAGAACAAGGAAGTTGCAAGGGATCGACGGTGATGGCTTAATTTGAAGTCAATGTGGGACGTTGCGCTTGCACAACAGCTCCCGTCCCTTGAAAGGTAAATTTCGTTGAAACACCCACAGCAACTATAATTCGCAAGTGTGTTAGGAAGGTCAAGAGATTAAAATGTAAGGAAGAAAAAAAACATGGGCCTCAGATGGAAATACAGCTCCTCAGGCTCAGTATGAGTCATAATTCACGAACATCAGCCCGGCGTTGAGAAGAATTCTGCACGGAAACATTGAAGACACATATGTCAGTTGCTTGCATTGGGAACAATCGCGAAGATCAGGGAGTCTAAGAGCCAAGCCTTGCCCCGAAAGAAACCGCCTCCATGAATACGCTCCGCATGTTGGGCAGCATTTGTTTGGCAACACTTACGCTGGTGTTGGGAGTTTCGCAAATTTTTATCCAAAAGACTCTGCATCTCGGCATCATCCAGGATAATCGGCATTTAATTGTCAAGCAGCCAATGCATCCAAAAGAGTGACTGTTTAGTGCTATATTTAAGGTGGCGATCGGAACAGTTTTGTTTGGAAATGAAGTTGCGAACAACTAGCATCGAATAGCTCGACGTTTTCCACTAACAATGAAGACAAAAGCTGGAACTTTGGCGAACTCTAGACCACAAACATGGTGCATGATACCACAAGTCGCTTTGATACTGATACCCCTGATGCCTGAAGGATTGATGGTAAACTGGAAAAAAGTCAAATGCGAATGGCACCTATCAACGTCATAGATCAATAGCTGTCGATAAACTATTTCAAAGCCTGGATTGATGGGAAACAAGATTATGCCGAGTGCTTGGCCGGAAGTCGGTGAATCGGTCAATTTGATCCTCTTTCTAAGAAACTTCTTCTTCTTCTTCTTTTTCTTCTTCTTCTTCTTTTTCTTCTTCTTCTTCTTCTTCTGCTTCTTCTTCTTTTTCTTCTCGTTCTTCTTATTTTTCTTCTTCTTCTTATTTTTCTTCTTCTTCTGCTTCTTCTGATTCTTCTTCTTCTTCTTTTTCTTCTTGTTCTTCTTCTTCTTCTTCTTTTTCTTCTTCTGCTTCTTCTGCTTCTTCTGCTTCTTCTTCTTCTTCTTCTTCTTTTTCTTCTTGTTCTTGTTCTTCTTCTTCTTTTTCTACTTCTTCTTCTTCTTGTTCTTCTTCTTCCTCTTTTTTTTCTTCTTCTTGTTCTTCTTCTTCTTCTGCTTCTTCTTCTGCTTCTTCTTCTTCTTCTGCTTCTTCTTCTTCTTCTTCTTCTTTTTCTTCTTGTTCTTCTTCTTCTTATTTGTTTTCTCCTTCTTCTACTTGTGGCGCTACAGTCCGGGGTGGACCTGGACCACAACCAACATGCCTCTCCAGCCAGCACGATCTTTCGCCAGCTGTCTCCAGTTGCGCACTCCAAGTTGGTTGAGGTCCTTCTCCATTTGTGTGCGTCACTTTAGTCTAGGTCGTCCTGTTGCATTGTCCCAATGGCACAGATTCGAAGTTTTTTCGGGCCGGAGCAGTGCTGTCCATACGCTCTACATGGCCTAGCAACGCCTGGTCAAGCGTTGAGCCCGTAGACGCTTGACCAGGCGCATGTCGCTGTACAGCCCATAGAGTTCGTCATTAAATCTTCTCCTTCAGATGCCATCAACGCAAACAGGACCAAAAATTGCACGCAAAACTTTTCTCTCGAAAAGACTAAGGGATTCCTCATTCGCCTTTGTTAACGTCCAACTTTCCGCTCCAAAAAGTAGGACCGGTATCATCAAGCTGTCATATAAAGCGAGCTTAGTCCTTCGAGAGAGGGCTTTATTACTCAATTGTCTCTTGAGCCCAAAGAAACAGCGATTGGCAAGAGTGATCCTGCGTTTGATTTCGGTACTGATGTTGTTGTCCCTGTTTACCGCGAACAGAGGTAGACGAAGTACTTGGTTAACCCGAAGTTCTTGCTGCTTAGTGTGACGCTCCGTCCGAGACGTCGATGTTGTGTGTCCTTCCTTGATGACAGCATGTACTTCGTTTTGCCCCCATTAACCACCAGACGCATTTTAGCCGCCAACTGCCACAAACTGCAAGCAAACGCCTCATTGACAGCTCGCTGTATTCGTCCATTCACGTCAATGTCGTCAGCGTAAGCTAGCAACTGAACTGACTTCTGGAAGATCGTGCCTCTGGTGTTGACTTGTGAGTTCCGCACGATCTTCTCAAGACCGATGTTGAAGGAGTCACATGAGAGTGCGTCGCCATGTCTAAAACCTTTTTTGACATTGAAGGTGAGTTCGGTACCGAGCTTTACGTCATCGTCATCCTACACAATCTGACGAGTTTGGTAGGAGTGCCAAAACTAGACATGGCGCTGTATAGCTCGTCTCTATGCACATTGTCATATGCAGCCTTCAAATCGACGAATAGTTGGTTTGAGTGTCAATTTGCATTTTTTGGGTCTTTTCCAGGATCTGCCGTAATGTGCAGATTTGGTCTATTGTGGACTTCCCTGGCCTGAAACCACACTGATAGGGACCTATCAGGTCATGGACAAACGGTTTCAGACGCTCACACAATACGGCAGAGAGGATCTTGTATACGATGTTCAGGAGACTTATCCCTCGGTAGTTGGTGCAGTCAAAGGGATCTCCTTTTTTGTGAACCGGGCAAACGGCGCTGAGATTCCACTCATCGGGCATGCTTTCCTCCGACCATATCTTACAGATGAGCTGTTGCATCCATCCAACCAGTTCATCTCGAGCTGCTTTAAATAGTTCTGCGGACAATCCGTTCGCTCCAGCAGCTTTGTTCGACTTCGGCTTGGATATTGCTATCTTCATCTCGTCTAAGTCGGGGGACGGAATGCTTGTCTATCATCGTCCAAATGGAGTGGAACATTCTGCTTAAAAGCAGGATTTGGGCCGTCATCGCCGTTAAGGAGTCTGCAGAAATGATCCTTCTAGATTCTTAGCACAGGCTGCGACTCGACCACGAGTTGTCCGTTTTGGTCCCGGCAGGCCTTGGTCCGAACCTCGTATCCTCCCGGCAGCTGTTTTACCTTTCGGTAAAACTTTCGGACTTCATTCCTGTTATAGAACCTTTCCATTTCCTGAAAAAGCTTGCTTTATTTAAAAAAGAAAAGACTCGTTTTTTCACAAGATTATCAAAAAGTTTGCAAAACGTCGGAAGTATAGAAACACAACTTGTGATGCGTCGAACTCCCACTCTGCATGATTTATCTGTCGGACCAGATTCAACATAAAATTCTGCAACCATTCGACCGGCTTCAGCGGCAATTTTCCTCCAAACTTTATGCAAATGATGTTGGCGTTGTTGTAAATTCGAACATTTTGTATAAACGACGCTAATACGAATAATTGCTAGCAAATGTCACACCTTTCAAATGAAGGCTTTCGAGATCAGCTAGAAGTTGCAATTTGCAACATTTTGCATCCTCTTCACAATTTGGGAGGACACAGTAAAGTTTAGTTCTGTGACTCCCCTCTAAACGCGCACGAACATCAAACAAATGTCTAAGAAAACATGGACAGTGTGAGTGACAGACGAAACGGCAAAGGAAAAGGCCATCAGACTGATGAACTAGTCAACACATACCCGGTCTACCGGTATGAAGCGAGCGTCAAGATACAAATGTCTCGATAAAGAACATTTGTTGTGAACAAGTCCTTATTTTTTTTTTGTTTGATTGCTATGACATCTGTGGAAAATATTTAGTATACATCAAGTCATTGAACAGACATCATATTTTTTCATCGTGTTAAAAATGTCGAATTTTGTACCAGAAAGTGATGATTTGCGGAAAGCATTAATTTTTTGTTTTCATTTGAAGAAAAGTGCTGCAGAGTCGCATCGAATGCTTGTCGAGGCTTATGGTGATCATGCTCTATCAGAAGCAACATGCAAAAGATGGTTTCAACGGCTCAGAAATAATGATTTTGATGTGAGAAATGAAGAACGTGGAAGACCACCAAAGAAGATTGAAGACGCCGAATTGCAAACGATATTAGGTAAAAATGACACTTTGAGTCAAAAGCAAATGACAGCAATGTCAAATGTTGCACAATAAACAATTTCTGAGCGTTTAAAAGCTTTGGGAAAGATCCAAACGTGTGGAAAATGGGTGTCACATGAATTGAATGAAAGACAGATGGAAAACCGAAAAAACACTTGAATGAAATTTTGCATCAAAGACACGAAAGGAAATCGGTTTTGCATCGGATTGTTACTGGCGATGAAAAATGGATTTATATTAGAATTCCTAAACGGAAAAAAACATGGGTTATTCTAGGACAACTATCAACATCGACTGCAAAACCAGATCGATTCGTCAAGAAGACAATGCTGTGTGTTTGGTGGGACCGGAAAGGTGTGCTGTACCACGAGTTCCTAAGACCTGGTGAAGCTGTTAATACTGACCGCTACCGACAACAAATGATCAGTTTGAACCATGCATTGATTGAGTGGTCGCCGTGGCGTTGTGGGTAGAGTGCGACGCTTACACGCCAAAGGGTCTAGGTCCAACTCCCAGCTCAACACCAGTTTTTCGAATTTTTCACGGCACCACCTCTTTTGACCTGCTAACAACACTCAAAGAGTAAAAACTGTCTAAGAAAGCTTCTCAAATTCGCCGTTCGGAGTCGGTAAATAGGTCCCTTCTACTCGTGAGAGAACAGTAGTGCGCACAACACGAGTAGTTGATGAGCAAGCTAGGCCCTGGTCCCCCTTTGGGCTATAGCGCCAACAATAATAATTATAACTGATCGAGAAACGACCAGAATGGGCCAGAAGAACACGGCAAGGTAATTTTGCTCCATGACATTGCCCCTGCACACCGGTCCGGTCCAGGATACAATTAAAACACTTGGCTGGGAGCAGCTTCCCCACCCGCCGTATTCACCAGACTTGGCGCCTTCCGACTACCATTTGTTTTCATCGATGGGACACGCATTGGCTGAGCAGCACTTTGATTCCTACGAGGAGGTTGAAAATTGGGTGTCTGATTGGTTTGCTTTAAAAGACGAACAATTTTATTGGCGTGGTATTCACAAATTGCCAGAAAGGTGGTCAAAATGTGTAGAAACCAATGACCAATACTTTGAATAAAATGTTTTTACTTTCCCATTAATAATAAGTGTTTTACTTTCAAAAATAATAAAATAATACAAAGCAAAAAGAGCTTTGCTTTTGGAGCTCTTTCTCGATTTAATTTAAAATAAATCCATTCTTTAAAATTCCATTATCTGGCGATACACTGCAATGGTTTCGCCGACATTGCTGAACAAGATCGCTACTTTACGGACAGCACTCAACAAAAGTGCATACTGCAATTTGTTTTATTGTATGTTGAGTGCTTCCTTCATGCTTCCAAACATATCCCTCTTTTTTCCCCGTATAGGGAAAATGATTGCAGCGTTTACGACTTTAATTGCTAGAATCCTCAGTCATTCCATTATCCTTTCGACTTTACTTTCATCCAACACTCCTTTCAGGAAGAAGATTATGACGTCAATTGAAAGCCCATAATGCAAATAAACAAACGGACAGAAAAGCGTGGGCTAACGTCTACTCTAGTCTAAAGATGAACCTTCCTTTACGTTGCAGAGGTTTTCAAGCAAGCAGATGACCGGGAAATAATGCGGCTTTCAAATATTATATCCCCCTCTTCTGGCAAGAACGTCCTTGAGGTTCTCAGCTACAATACGTATACATTCCTAAAGGGCCGCTTTTTTTCCAACGAGAAGGGCAAGTGTCTCAATTTTAAAGTGAAACAACTGAAGGAACACAGTAGGAACACTCCAGTTCCTCCAACTCCTTAGTCTTACCTAAAGTTGCCTTCGCTTCAGTGTCACACACTGTAAGCACAGTCATTGGGCGAGCAAGCGAATAGTGGTCACAGAGTCGCTTGCCGTGACCACAACTGAACTCTTAGTCCTCTCTCTGCCCCGTAACCGTTCCTTATAAAGTTAGGATACACTTGCCTCAAAATGATTTTGGCAGGATCTACGAGAATTAAATGATGAATTCACGTCCCCAGTCATGCCCACAATATCAAAATATTTCAGACCTCATCACAATTTGCATAGAAGTCTGCTTTCTTGCCCCACAGACTATTCACACCTTCCCACCGACGCCAGACTATAGAGGACGCCGCGCAGGAGAAAGGAGAACGGATGCTTTTCAAAACCCATCCAACCGCTCACGATCTGCATCTTGTCACAGTGCTGTCAGTTGAAATTATGATGAGGTCGAGGTCCACTACACACTCACACAGCAGTCACACAGCAACCCAAGGCAGCAGCTCCCAAACATGATGAATGCAACATTGGCGGGCAGATTATATTCGTCGCCTGGCGCACTCGTCGTCTTCGTCGTCGCATCGCGCAGACACGATCATCAACGATCTTGATGATCATCCCCATCACACTTTGCTGTGCACTCGTTTCTGCCACTGCTGCCGCTTCCACCGGTTCTGCTGCTGCTGCTGCTCAGCGCGGTTGGGTGTATACGGGGTCTGCTCTAATAATTGGTTATGACAGCTGTTCGAGGATAATTAGAGATTAATTGTTCTACTCACAGATCCAAGCAGCCCTCAGCCAGAGATGCACTCAGCGCTTATGCAACGCCAGCCTTTACCCGAAATCGAGTCGACTCCGGACACGCTGTCAGCCAGTCTCAATTCGCCATTAATGCCAAAGTGAATAAAATGTTTATCATTTCCCAGAAAATGCATCTTCCCGCGTATTTATTGTCATCTAAGGGGTCTAATGACTTGCGACTGGGGGAAGACAGAATGCGGGCGCGTCTGTGCGCGAGGACGTTGGGTGGGTGGTGGAGGCGTGGACACAAACTTGCGCCCGTTTCGATGCTTCACGGTTCGGTGATTTGTTGTGATTTGAAGGGTTTTTGACTTTTTGTCGCAAAACATTTCAGATGCGAAATTTTGATGAGCCACGACACTTGGCGGTGGTTTTGCGGACTGTGAGCTATTATTGACGATTAGTTTTATTTTCAGATACAAAGTAGTCGGGAATGAGATCGGCCTCGGCGGGGCGTTGATTCTGTGTGGCCTGGTAATGGATGGAGGAAACGATGGCTGACGGATGCAGGAGATTAAGTTGTGACGAATGGCAGACAAGTGGTCATATGTGTGGTGGTGAAGTGTGAGTGAAGCCAACTGCGGGTGGACAGGAAATGCAGTGCACATGGAGGGGTTTCGCAGAAGGAGATGAATGCAGAGTGATGGTTTCGCTAGCCCCATGCTCATTCTTAACAAACTGTGCCCTGTCGGTTAGACAAAAAAAAAGTTCAATAAGTGGAAGTATTTTATCGAAATGCTGAAGATGTCTGCAGGGAACTGTGGTCAGTGGCATCACAGCTTGTTGCGGAGCCATTTCCGTGTGACAGGCAAGTTAAAAAAAGGCCTACAAACTTCACGGGATGTGGGCATTCGTTCCTCTGCACATAATAAGCCCTCACTGAAGTCAGCAATTAAGATGGCTAGGCCAAGTAGAGTGTATGGGCACCACTGCTCCGGCCAGAAATGTCTTCGAATCCGAGTCATTGAGGCAAAGTGACAGAGGACGACGTCGGTTTAGGTGGCGCACACAAACGGAGAAGGACCTCGACCAACTTAGAGAGCCAAGAGATTGCGCTGACTGGGGAGGGCATGCTGGTTGATTCCCAGTCCTTCCCTAGATTGTACCGCCACAACAAGAAGAACAAAGTCAGCGACTGACTGAACATAATATTGAAGGGCTAGTTTTCTTTCAACTTCAGACCCATTGCCTATCCTTCCTACGATATTTAACTGCCTGAACTTTGAAAGGAGCTTCGACTCCGTTCTACAAAAGAATGAATGAGGTAAATGTCGATTAAAATGTTGATGCCCGCAATCCCCAAAAGTGTGAAAGTCCCAAATTTTAAATTGATCAAGATCTCAAATGCCCAAATTCTAAAATTACCAAAAACGATGACGATACCAAAATGTCAAAAATCCTAAAACGCTTTAAGTCACAGTATGTTCAAAACAGCGATGAAGAACTGCGATATCTACTACAGCAATTGCTATAGAGAGAGAAGGCAGCGCTTATTCGGATGCGGATTTGTTGTTCGAGGCAGACTTAGGCAAAAAGTATTGAGCTACGATCCCGTCAGCGAACGCCTCATGACAATCCGCATCAAGGCTAAATTCGGGAACATCACGCCCCGACAGAGGAGAAGGATGACAACATCTAGGATGACTTCTATAATCTCCTAGAAAGAACATACGATCGATGCCCCAGCTATGACACCAAGATCGTTCTAGGAGATTTCAACGCTCAGCTGGGAAAGGAGGACATCTTTGCTGGAGTCATCGGTAAACACAGCCTGCACGACAACACATCTGAAAACGGACTTGGGCTGTTGGACTTCGCCTCGGGGTGGAACCTCTCTGTTATTAGCACGCGGTTCCCACACCTGAACATTCACAAAGGAACCTGGCGATCTCCTGATCAATCAACCGTCAACCAGATTGATCACGTTGCGATCGACGTCAGACACTCCTTCAGTATTCTCGATGTCCGAACCTTCCGAGGTGCAATCATCGACTCGGATCATCACCTTGTTGTAGCCAAGGTAAGAACCCGGATATCGAGAGAGCAACGGAGTCGAGAAAGGCCAAAACGGTTTGACGTCGGAAAGCTACAATCGCAGCTGATTGCTGGGAACTTTGCCGACCGAGTCTCCCGGAAACTCGCCCAGAGTTCGACGCTTCCTGAACTAAGCATAGAAGAAGAATGGAAACGTTGTCAAGAAGCCATCAAAGATGCTGCCACTGATGTGCTGGGTTTCACGTCACCACCCAGAAGGAACCCATGGTTTGACGACTTCTTGTGGCGCTACAGTCCGGGGTGGACCTGGGCCTAAACCAACATTTCTCTCCAGCCAGCACGATCTTTCGCCAACTGTCTCCAGTTGCGCACTCCAAGTTGGATGAGGTCCTTCTCAACTTGTGTGCACCACTTTAGTCTAGGTCGTCCTCTGTTGCGTTATCCCAATGGCACGGATTCAAAGACTTTTCGGGCGGGGGCAGTGGTGTCTATACGCTCTACATGGCGTAGCCATTTTAAGCGTTGTATCCGTAGACGCTTGACCAGGCGCATGTCGCTGTACCGCCCATAGAGATCGTCATTAAATCTTCCCCTCCAGATGCCATCAACGCAAACAGGACCAAAAATCGCACGCAAAACTTTTCTCTCGGAAAGACTAAGGGATTCCTCATCCGCCTTTGCTTACATCCAAGTTTCCGCGCCATAAAGGAGGGACGGGATGATCAGGCTATTATATATAGCGAGCTTAGTCCTTCGAGTAAAGGCTTTGTTGCTCTATTGCCTCTTGAGCAAAAGGAAACAGCGATTGGCAAGAGTGATTCTGCGTTTGATTTCGAGGCTGATGTTGTTGTCCCTGTTTTCAGCGAAGCCGAGGTAGACGAAGTTCTTGACTACCTTCAAGTATCTGCTGCCTAGTGTGACGCTCTGTTCGAGAATTCAATGTTGTGTCTCTTTTCTGGATGAAAGCATTTACTTAGTTTTGCCCCCATTAACCACCAGACCCATTTTAGCCGCTTCCGCTTCAACTGCCAGCAAACGTCCATTGACGGCACGCTGTGTTTGTCCAATCACGTCAGTGCCATCAGCGTAAGCTAGCAATTGAACTGACTTCTGGAAGATCGTGCCTCTGGTGTTGCCTGGTGAGTTACGCACGATTTCCTCAAGACCGATGTTGAAAATGTCACATGACAGTGCGTCGTCTTGTCAAAATCCTTTTTTGACATTAAAGGTCTCGATGAGTTCGTTACCGGCCTTGACGGAGCAGCGAGAGTTGTCCGTCGTCATCCTACACAATCTGACGAGTTTGGTAGGAATGCCAATACTAGACATGGCACTGTATAGCTTGTCTCTATGCACACTGTCATATGCGGCCTTAAAATATACTAATAGGTGCTGCGTGTCGATTTGCACTTCTTGAGTTCTTTGCAGGTTCTGCCCTAAGGTGAGGATATGGTCTATCGTGGACCTTCCTGTACTGAAATCACACTGATAGGGACCTATCAGGTTATGGACAAATGTTTTCAGACGCTCAGAGAGGATCTTGTATGCGATGTTAACGAGACTCACTCCATAATTGGCGCAGTCAAAGGAGTCTCTCTTCTTGTTCAACGCAATCAAGAACGTTACCTCGCGGGAACAGGCCCATGCCCTATGCAACAAAAGTGCACTGAATTGATGCCAGATTGATGCCAAATAGAAGCATGTTCCGAAACCATTACGTCATGAAATTGATCCAAAAGGCGAAATGTTGCAAATGCCCGAATTACCAAAAATTCCGAAAGAACAAAAATTCAAAAAATTTTACATTCCCGAAATGACCAAAATTCCCAAATGTCAGAAAAATATTTTGAGGCCCAAAGTCCAAATGGCCCAAAATCTTTAAGAGTACAAAATCCCGGATTTCTTTTCGAACGCCAAAAATAAAAAATAGTTCTTAAATGATCAAAGTTTTTAGATAAAATGTTGAAAGGCCCGAAATTTCAAAATATCGAAAATCCATAAAGTTAAGGCCCCTTCACAAAGACCGGAAGAAAGAATCTCAGATAAGTATCTATGGGAGGCATGTTGTCCAAGTGACGCTTCTTTTGGTCCTTTCAATTTTTTTTTAAATTTTTGATTCCCAAAATTTTGTTCATTTGGGAATTTTGGCACTTTAAGTCTTTTAGCCGAATTTCGCTGTTGAAGAGGACTTTCTCTGCGACCTGTTTGCTCAGATATATGGCAGTCTGAGATCTGGGGAAGAAGCACTCCTAGCGGCTGCTGATCGTCAACTTTAGGCCCTTGGAGTATCAACAAAGTCACAATCTGTCAGAACAGCGACTGGTTTAATTCTGACAAGCGGCGCAGCGACTTTGCAAACCATCTTTTGATTTTCCAGCTTCTGTATAACCTTGGGCATGTGTGTTTAGGCCAAGGAGTAATTTGTGAAGGAAAAGCCAAAAAAATTGTCCTGCTGCTAAGTTAAAAATCTGGATCAAACCGGACGTGACTCAATTTCGTGCCACAGGCAACTCAAGCTAGCAGCCTTCTAGCGCCAATCGCACCAGAAATTTCAGTTCAGCAGAACTCTCTCCATCGCAAGCCCCAACTCAGACACTAGAGTACCACTTTTAAACTGGACACAGATCACTTCAAATTTCAGTCACCCGTCAATCCAAAGTTGCTGCAAACAAACTGGCACCAGACTCTGCTGCAGACTCGCAGTGAGGCAACAAAACCGGAAAGCATTCGCCAAACGAGCGATATCATAATTAATTAACCGCCGTCTTGACATGCATCACTGTCAGTTGCCAATGCGAACGCATCTGAGTTGCCAGCAGTGAATGCGCGCCCAACCTGTTCTCTCCCCCTCTGCCACAGAGATCGCAATCAATTTACATCCTCGTCATCCTAGATACAGATCAAGATCGGAAGAATGTTCCCAGGCACTATCACATCAATCATACTTCCCAATCAATGAAGCGCCCAGCGCCAGCCAGCATCTGCCGGCAGCAGCATCAGCCACCGCTGATTTCCATTCAACCGCTCTTACGCACTAACAAGTTCTGAATAGTCTGCGGCTTAAGTCACAACCTCAGTCCACTGTTCCAGCATCGCGATGTGTTCATAATCGATCGGACAACTTCAGCGAAATTCGAAAAATGATTGATCCCAACGGAGGGAGTGAGGGTCGGCGGCGGTGGCATGCATGGACTCGTATTACCGCCCCGACCTTGGGATTTAATACCTCACCGATGTTGATTGATCAGCGCTTGGCGCGTTCACAAACAAATTGCAGCAGCGGCCACAGCGACACTTGTCCAACTCGGAGTCCAGTGCCCGGAGTTCGAGTCCAAGACCGAGACCGAGTCCGAGCCCTCTGCCCGATCCGAGATTGATGGCATCCCAAAATGAAGGACTTCCACACACAAGCACACGGATTGCCGGCCAGAGCTGGGATTATAATCACAAATCGGATGAAAAGCAAGAAGAGCACGCCGCGGGACGCGGGCAACGTCACTTTGATGGACTAAGACGGAGACAGAGACGTAGCCGAATGGCAGAGCGGTGGCTATTCGACTGTTGCGGTGGCGGTGGCGCGGCACAGTAACCGTCACTTGTCATGCATGTATCAATGTCAAAATCAACCGCGGCAGCATCCTCATCATCCGCGGCGATCAGTGGGGAATAACCGTCACCAGGACGGGGCGGCAGCGTTCGCCGGTGATGATGATGAAAGATTTGCTCGTCCGTCTGTGCGCGGATTGAAGTCAAACAACAACGCACAGGCCGCTGCAAAGAGCGCGACGAGCATATCCTGCTCCCAGGTCGCTCCCTGGACTTAATCCAATTTTGAGTTTAGTGTCAGCTCGAGTGGAACATTGCCGAGTCGAGGGAATTAAATGGACAAAAATTGCAGAAAAAAGCTCCATCTTCCGCCTGCGTCCGGCACTCCCCTCTCCCTCTCTTACACTCTCATCATCTCTCTGAGCCGTCAGAGATAACACACTGAGAAGAAGCCGACGTCATTTGATATCAAGGAGACAAGCAAATGAAGTGATCCTGACAGATTTGCTGTTTGGATCAAATTATTATACTACCTGCGATGCTGGACCGTGTTTGATGCTGTTGCTGGCGAACGTGGACGTCTGTGGCGCAGATGGATGGATGTGGAATGAGGAGGTAGAATTGACTTTGTAGCTTTAGGAGACTGCGCATTGTTTCGTTTTCTTCTTTCTGCGTGGCCCGAGATGATGGACTTTTCAGTGGAAGGAGCTGATTTGACTGCGGTTGATAATTATGTGTGAATTGTAGGGTATATCAACAGGAGTTTGATTGAGGAAGAAATTAAAATGTCAGGAAAAGAGGATTTCCATTAATTTTTAAATGGAAATAACTTTTTACTGGCAAATGCAATTCACTCAATAGGATGTAGCTTAACGTAGCTTAGGATGTCGCCTTTCAGAAATGTTACAGCATTGCCAGGTACGATTTCAAATGCCAGAGGTATAAGATTTTGGATCAATGTTGATCATAAATTGTTAAACATTTTCGACGCAAAATTTCCCGCAGTGTGAAGGACGTTGAAGCAGCCACATTTTTTTGACAGACAGGAATATGAAAAGGATAACATAATTTATTTCCATATATTAAACAAACTGCGCCCTACATCAAATTTCAGACCGCAAATCTATCGCATTAGAAATCTGCTCAAATCCCTTTAAAAATGCGAAAAGATGGATTTTCACTCATTTTTAAACGCCGGTTACTTTTTTCTGGCAAAAACAATTATTTTAATTTTTTTTGGAAACGCAGTTTAAGACATCGTCTATAAGAAAACTAACAGCATTGCCAGGTTCAATTTAAAATACTAGAGATATAACATTTTGGAACAACCTTGACCATAAGTTGCCAAACATTTTCGACGCAAAATTTTCCGCAGAGTAAAGGACTTCGAAGGAACGACAGTTTCAGACAGACAGCAACATGAAAAGGATAACAAAATTTGTTTCCATATATTCTACAAACTGACGCACAGCGTCCTCCATCAAATGTTAGACCGAAAATCAATTGCGTCAGAAACCTGCTCGAATTACTTAAAAAATTCTGTTCACCAAACAACAGCTCACTCATCCAGCCGAACACTGTTTACAGCACCCTATGCACGCTGAAGCGGTTGTCGGACAGTTGCCCTGCAACATTCTTTCTTACCACTAAATACGCGTAACCGATGAGTGTCGATGTCAATCAAATGGAATCAACGGCGACCGCGACTGAGTGACAGTCCAAACCGACTGGTGATTGGCATCATCGTTTCACTGTCAAATTGCAAATTCCCCTTGACAACCGACCAACAACCAGCTCGTCTGCTGAACGCATTCCGGTGAATTTAAGCGATGTGCATGCTGGCACAGGAAAATATGCTCACTGCCTGGATGTGGGTCAAGTGAGAGAGTCCGCACCATCATCATCATCATCATCATCACCACCGGTGTCCTGGCCATCAACAGCAGCACAGTGGAATGGCGGTTGCCAAGAGAAAAATCTCAACCCTTGCATGCCTCACATCCGCCCACAGCCAGCATCACTTGAACCCCGTGTGGAACTATAAAAGTGTTTTATGGACCCTGAGACAAGGACAAGAAATAATGGCGGCTAACGACGAAGATTTAAGGGCTTCCTTCCATCCTCACACCCCGAGGAGCGGAAAACGAATTCTCGAGTGCAACTCATTGGCTCCATTCACGGGCAAAAGACGACGCAAGACGAATTCCTTGCGGCGCGATATCAAACAAAAACGAGATGGTGCCTAGCAGCGCCCACCTTCCCGTCATCCTCCTCCCGGCCAGCTCACACCCACTCGCATATACACATCATTCAACCCCCCCGCAGATCGTTTTGCAACAGCAGCAGCAGCAGCGGCAGTGGCAGAGGCAGTGGCAGCAGCGCCACCACCAGCCCTGGCAGCATCTCTTCTTTCTAAGATGTTGAACGGCAAGTGACAGAGCGAGCACAGCACTGTTGCCTAGCCAAGGGGTTGGAAGCGCCGGTGCAGGGCTGGAAAAATCGCGCCATATATTTTCGTCGGTCTGACATTAACTGCTATCACGGAGAGTCCTATGGACGATTTATTGACAATGCTGAAATGTGCAATTGGCGGGTGGAAGAAGAGATTAGAATTTCTTCTCCGCTGCTCATTTTTTTTTATCTGCACCCCGGTGGTTCCGGCGGAGTGAGGCGCTGCTCGTCTTGTCTCTTTTTCGTCGGTCTTTCGGTGCTTTTAACCCCTGCGGGGCTCTATAAAACGAAGCGAGGTCGTCTCGATGATTCATGCGCGTCTTCTTTTCGTTGAGCGAAAAATCTTCACCCCTCCCCGGGGGCAGTCCAACCACCACCATAACACATTATGCCACCAATGCGCCCTTGGCATATTTTAATTGCCTAATTTTGTGGATTGAACGGCCGCATGCAGGGGTGGTGGCGACGGTGCAGGCAAGGAACCGGTTTGTGGGCTCTTCTGAGGCTGGATGCGGCGCAGCGCTAAATGAAAATCTTCATCTGTCTTTCCGGGCGAATTTATTGAGATGGATAAGTTAATGTTTTGGAAGGAAATTAATGAAAACGGTTTGAGGGTGGCAATTGGGTGACAGTTATTTTTTCTGTGTGCTGTTTTTCTGTGGTGGTAGTAAATAATCTCGGTTTCAGTTCGCCAGGGGGTGCAAGGAGGGTGGAGGGAGGCTGTGTTATGGTTTAATGGACTTTGACAAAGAGGAACGGAGGCTGGGGGAGGTGCTGAGATTGAGTTCATTGTCTTGGGCTGTAGCGGAATTGTTAAAAAACAAGAAGAACGAGTTAGGCGTCAAAATAACACTTCGACTTAGACATCACCTTAAATCTTGTGAACAGAGAACCAATAGGCCCAGTGAGAAGTTGAATTTGAAAATCTAGCACCGGGCTGTAATGAAATTTTCCACAAATGATGCTGTGGTTACCAAAGCACTGGAACTTGGTTATCGGCTGTCAACTGCTGTTCGAGTATGTTTAAAGAAGACTTCCAAGAAAGTCCAGAGGTGCAAGGCTTTACTTAATTTGGTCGACGGACTAAATTCGCTAACACTTCAGGGTAACACGTCAGGGTAGCGGGACACCACGGATTCATGGGTAATGAGATTGCTAGGCATCAAAGAGGCATTCACAGGAACCGAATCCACCTTGGGACTGGGTTTCTCGGCAGCACAACCATAGATGGCATGGCTCTCCAGAATGCAGGCACACCAGGGACGTGCCCCCAAACGTCATCTCTAGGCAGAAAAAACTACAGACGTCAGGACTCTTCACCTTCGCTTAGCGCTATAACTCGCCAGCTACCTCCAATTCAATTTGGTTTAGACAATTCTCCAGATCTTAGCCTAGGCCGTCCTCTGTTGTGTTATCCCAATGGCTCGGGTTCGTAGTCTTTCCGGTCCGGGGCAGTAGTCTTTATGCGCTTTACATGACTAGGTATCTTAAGCATTACTTCCAAAGACGTTTGAAAAGGCTCTTCTCGCCTTACAGCCCAACATTAGCTCGTCGTTATTCTCTTAATGCCATCAACGCAAACAGAACCAAACTTTCCTCTGGATACAACAAGGGGCTTCCTCATCCACTTTAAGTAGCCTCTAAGATTCCGCGCCGTAAACCAGAACAGGGATGATTAAGGTGTTGTACAAAGTCAATATTTCAGGTGTTCAGCAGTGGCTCTGGCCTGAAACTAACCCAGGGAGAGAATATACTAGGGAGATAGAGGCATTTCGGGCTGTAGCCCACCATGGGAGAAGGATAACTTTCAACAATATTAGCCTTCACACCTCTTAAGGTAACTCTGCTTCGGTTTTCCAAGCAGAAACCCAAGCGTTTCTTACTGGCCACGAACTTAGTTGTTTAACAAATGGAAGGTACAAAGAATTTCATCAAGGTGTGATTGCAGTTTTGCTTGAACCCTTATACAACCCTCTAGCCTGTCCAATATAGTTCATGAAAGCAAGTCCTCCCTCAATTTGGTCAGCAACCGGAATTAGCTGAAGCTTCTCTGGATTTCAGATTACAAGACTGCCGATGAGCAAGTTCATCGGCAATGACCAAACGAGGTACTCAAAAGGTCCGTTTCCAACATGGGAATTTCCGCGTCAGCGCTTCCATCGGTAGTACAGTGTGTATAATGAAAGATGACATGACTCTCCAGGATGCATGGTGACCATTAGCATGCTCCCAAATGTAAGCAAGAAATCCAAGACATTTCTATTACTTCCAGGCAGAGAAAACTGCAGGTGACAGGACACTTTACGTTCGCTAAGCACCTAAGTGAGCTTGAACTAAGTGATAAATGCCGACGCCGGCAGACAAAGAGACCACACTGCAGAGCACTTCCTCTGTCATTACCCCACCTTTGGTCGGAACAGGTGGCGGACGCCGATGCAGTTGGAGTTGGAAACTGCGGGTCTTTGTTACAAGAGATAATAATAACTGTTGGCGCGGCAGTCCACAGGGAAACCAGGCACTAGCTTGCTCATCAACTACACGTGCTGTACAGTTCTCTCACGAGTAGAAGAGACCTACAGTTTTTTGGCGACTCCGAACGGCGAAATTTGAGAAGTTTTCTCAGACAATTATTACTCTTTGAGTGTTGTCAGCAGCTCGACAGAGGTGGTGCCGTGAAAAATTCGAGATGTTCATCCGGGAATCGAACCTAGACCCTTCGGCGTGTGAGAGTCGCACACTACCCACTACGCCACAGCGGCCACTACAAGAGCGCTTGCTGGTAGGAAAAAGCATTGAATGTAGGATTCTGCCCGGTTTTTTGCGACTGAACGCTCCAACCTCCAACATTGGAGGAGCTCATTAAAGATGAATTCCACTCAGGCCGCACGCTAACTGGCTTCGAAGAAATCTAGAAACTAGCAGTCCTCCACTGCCCGATTGACACTCTTCCATTGTCTTTGTATGTCGCTAATGTCCGGGGTGTCCTGGGTATTCACCAGCTTGCCCCTCTAGCCAACACGATTTTTCGCCAGCTGCCTCCCGTTGCGTTGAGGTCCTTCTCCACTTGTCTGCGCTGTCTCAACTTCGTTCGTCATCTGTTGCCTTGTCGCAATGACTCGACGTCGACGACTTTTCGAGCTGGAAGTGACATTCTTTCTAGACAAGCCATCCTAAGAGTTGTATCCGAAGGCAAACACCGCTGTCCAGACTATTAAGGTGGTCGCTGGAGCTTTTCTTTCAGATGCCAGGACCACACAACTTCCCTCATCCTTCGAAAGACTGTGGGAAGTATGTGTTAGCAATGCTACCAGCGGCTCCAGAATTTTTTGAAACACCAGCTGAAGAAAGCTTCTGGTCCTCTAAGGTAGAAACTTGGAAACTGGAACGAAACAAAGAAAGGAGTAGATATAGTGGCCCGTTGTGGTCATACGAAGAAGACAATTTCAAACATGACTAACGCTAAGTGTCTCTGAACGCATTTGCTTGGATATCTTCACCCTTAACGAGTTGCCATGAACAGAGAAGTGACTCCACCAATTCGGCTTCTGTTGGCAAGAGATGCCTATGTTATCCTTAAAAGAATCACCGTCGGTGCTGAGAATTTGGAAGAATCATTCCTACAGACTACTTAATGGCGATTACGGAAAAAAAGAAGATGTTAGGTAGACTGTTCTACTCACTTTAGACGACAATAGACAAGATTTCCGTACCCCAGACATAAACGGAGTCAGATAGCAATATCAAGACTGAAATCTAACAAATCTGCTGGAACGGGCGGAGTGTCCACAGATCTATTTAAAGAAGCTGCTTTCGGTTTTGCACGAGGAAAGTACGGTCCCATACAATGCCCCGTGCAGCCGAACAACTTGCGGAGGCCCTTGACTGCTACAAGGCAGGCAATACCGCGATGGGATGGGGCTGGCAAAAAAACGACAATATCAATGATGGCTTCTATATTCTCCTAGACAAAAATTAGGTCGATGTCTCAGCTAAGACACCAACATCATCCTAGAGGATTTCAGTGCTCAACTGGGAAAGGAGGAGGGCCAGACAAAGGGAAGATAATAAACTGCGATGTCTACTCTAGTTTCAGGGAGAGAAAGCAGCACTGATTCAGATGCGGAGTTGTTGTTTGAGGCAGACGTAGGCAAACATTCTTTATCCGCGAAACCATAACGAATATCTCAGGACAATCCGCATCAAAGCTTAATTTGCTCACATCAGCTTAATCTGCCCTCACGCTCAAACAGAGAAAAAGGCTGAAAACAGCAAGGATGAGTTCTATGATCCCCTAGAAAGAACATACAATCGATGCCCCAGCTACGACACCAAGATCGTTCTAGGGGACTTCAACGCTCAGCTGGCAAAGGAGGACATCTTTGCTGGAGTCATCGGTAAACACAGCCTGCACGACAACACATCCAAAAACGGACTCGGGCGGTTGGACTTCCCCTGGGGGTGGAACCTCTCTGTAGTTAGCACGCGGTTCCCACACCTGAACATTCTCAAAGGAACCTGGCGATCTCCTAGTCAATCCACCGTCAACCAGATTGATCACGTTGCGATTGACGTCAGACACTCCTCCAGTATTCTCGATATCCGAACTCTCCGACCTGCAATCATCGACTCGGATCATCACCTTGTTGTAGCCAAGGTTAAAACCCGGATTTCAACAAATAAGCAGAGTCGAGACAGACCAATACGATTTGACGTCGGAAAGCTACAATCAGCCGATCGCTGGGAACTTTGCCGACCCTTCTCCCTGAAACTCGCCCAGAGTTCGACGCTGTTTTCACTGGCCATAGAAGAAGACTGGAAACATTGTCAAGAAGCCATCAAAGAAGCTGCCACTAATGTGCTGGGTTTCCCGTCACCACCCAGAAGGAACTCATGGTTTGACGACGGGTGCAGGCAAGTGCATGCAGCCAAACAAGACGCCTGTAAGGCGACGGAGCATCGAACAACGAGGGTTGTTCGTGAGCTCTACGAGCAGAGAGGAAGGGAAGAGCACTGGCTTTTCAGAAGGAAAACGAAGGATCATGAGAAGCGCGCAGTCGAGGAAATGAAAAGGGGTTTATGACAGGAATGAAGTTCGAAAGTTTTACCGAAAGGTAAAACAGCTATTCGGAGGATACAAGGTTCGGAGCGAAGCCTGCCGGGACCAAAACAGACAACTCGTAGTAGAGTCGCAGTCTGTGCTGAGAATCTGGAAGGATCATTTTTGCAGACTCCTTAACGGCGATGACAGCCCAAATCCCTCTATCAGGCAGAATGTTCTACTTGATTTGGATGATGATAGATGAGAATTTCGTCCTCCCGACTAAGAAGAGGTGAAGATAGCAATATCCAAGCTGAAGTCGAACAAAGCTGCTGGAGCGGACAGAGTGTCCACAGATCTACTTAAAGAAGCTGGAGATGCTCTCGTTGGGCAGATGCACCAGCTCATCTGTAAGACATGGTCGGAGGAAAGCATGCCCCGTAAGTGTGTAGAGTGAGGAATCTCAGCTTGGTTTGCCCGGTCCACAAAAAGGAGACCCATTGAGGGGGCAGCCTTCTTAACATTTCTTACAAGATTGCCTTTGTCTGAGCGACAGAAACCGTTTTTCAATGATCTGTTAGGTCTCTATCACTGTGGTTTCAAACCAGGGAAGTCCACAATAGACCAGATCCTTACATTACGGCAGATCCTGATAAAGGCCCAAGAAGTGTAAATCAACACTCACCACCTGTTATTGGATTTTAAAGCCGCATCTGAAAGTGTGCATAGAGACGAGCTATACAGTGCAATGTCTTGTTTTGGAATTCCAACCAAACCCGTCAGATTGCTAAGAATGGCGTTGGAGAACTCTAGCAGCTACGTCAAGTTCAGTAGCGAACTCGCCGAGTCCTTCAATGGCAAAACAGGCTGTCATATTGGCTGATGAATGCACTTAATCCCATACAGGACCATTGTGCTACAACAGGCTGTCATGCAACTTCTTCAATATCGCTCTTGAGTCTATCGAGAGTAACTCACAAGTCCCACACTTACACCAGAGGTACGATCTTCCAAAAGTCATTTTTGTTGCCAACCGGCCCGACAAATCGTCGAATCCGAGGCAATAGGTCTACGCAGCAGAGGACAGCATAGGCTAAAGTGGTCCAGAGAAGTGGAGAAGGTTCTCAACCAACTTGAAATGAGCAACTGAAGGCAGCTGGCGAAAGATCGTGCTGGATAAAAACGCACTTTGGTTAAGACTCAGGTTCACCCACGACCATAGCACCGTCCGAACAAGAAGAAGCAGGTCTTCTCGGAAAGTCTCAGTTCCATCCTGGATTGCAGTTGACAAGGAATAAAAATAAAACAATAATTTCGCGCAACAGGCCCTTATACTCACGTTATGCTTGAGCCCCGAGTTCTGCTGATAAACGGATCCCTTAACACTTTTTTTTTTCTGTCGAGAAAATTGACCACGTTCGGACCCATGTATGGTATTTCTCCAAAATTTATGATGCCTACACTTTTCAGCGTGTTAAGCAGGATGTTCTTCAACAATTCCCAAAGTCTACGTTTTCAACATCCAGTCATCGGCTAAGGTCTCGTCGAGTCCAATGTTGAAGCAACATTCTCAGAAAAGAAGGAAAGCCGAGAACCGTTTTAAGTCGGAAAGCCGCAATGCCATCAGAGTACCGCTCTGAAAGTTTCGACAACAGCAGCGTTAGAAATAGGAAAAGAAAGGAAACCATCTTAGGAAACTGTTATAAAGGAATATCCTGATGCGTCGACGACCCGTGAACACCAACGTTCGGCAGCTATGCAAACAGCTGTAATGGCACCATTTCAATCATCTGCAACACAGCGTCTCATTTTCAGAATCCAGGGGCCCAGGCCCAAGACTTCATGACTTAAAAGTTCAAATTTTCGGCTGAACCACATTCCAAGCCAAATCTTATGCACCCCGACGACAGAAAGGAAACGTAGAAAAAATCGTATCCCCCTCAATCGGCGGCTTTAGTGTTCCGTCCACGAAACTGCATCTCATTCCATTCCTTATCTAATCACAAATGACGACATCTCGACAACCCACCGCTCGCCTCACGACAAATGACACCAATCACAAGTTGACGGACGACTTACCAACCGAAGTAGCACCGAAACCTGTCCCCAACCACATGCCGCGCTACCCCGCCGCACCCCTACGCTGGCCATCAGTCCGGCACAAGTTCACAATAAAATCAGTTATATTCAAAATCATCACCTCGTATGAAAATTCAAATTTCTTCTCCATCATTGGCGCGCCGGAGAGCTGAACGCGGCCAGGCAGCCAGGCAGCCAAACGGACAGCCGGTCAGAGCCCAAAACTCGATCAGCAGTTCACCGGGGGTTTTTGATTAATTTGTAAAATATTTTAAAATTCCTTCCTAAGCTCGGTTCAGATGCAAATTAATAACCAACAAATTGCCAAACGAACCTAATCGATTTCTATGGTAATTTCAGTGTGACTCCCAACAAAGCTCCGTCCCGGGGACAGAGCGTGGACGGGCCGATGCTCAACGGAATTATTCATCGCAGACCGTAACCAGATTCTGGATCTCGGCGCTGTATCCGATGATAGATCTTAATAGGTCCGGTGAATTGAGATAAAAGTCGAACGAATGAGACGACGACACGACGAAATCCAAGACCGAAAAAAGTCAACAAACAGAAAGACTCGTGGGCAGTCCCCCCCGCGTGGATACACATTTTCTGAAAGAAAAATGTTAATGCGGACGCGTTGTTGTGTTCCCGAATCAAAATGATGAATACATCGGGGGCTTGGAATAAATTTTCGGGGGCTTCAGCGGTCCGGCGATTCGGTGAGAGACAGCGATGTCGAAGACATCTCGTAAATGGCCTCCTAATTGGGTCTTTTGCGTGCAAATGATGATTGCCGCGTGGCGGGACGGGGCGAGGGAGTCGATGGATGTGTCAGCGAGTTGGCGTGAATCCTTTGTCCGTGTGAGGTCAGCGCGAGTACATCCGTGTGTTTGATTTCTGACGAGACACCGCGAATAACTCATGCGGCTGCTGACGGGCTGAGAATGACGGTCCATTTGCGACTGCTTTGCATAAGTAAGACAAATGGCTGAGTTGTCCTCAACCTTGCCTTTTGAGAGGCGAGTGATAAATCGGCAACTGTCGGTGGGAAATGGAAACGCTTTTGACGGGGACACCGAATGAATAGAGACTGAGTGGCGAGATGCGAATCGAATGCTCTACGGGTGTCGAATTGTGAGAAGTGAAACGAATTGGAAACAACGGCAGACAACACCGAGATCACAAAATTCAAATGTCGCTCGTGCTAAATTCTTGAGGAGAGAACGGAATTTCTGAGGCTAGGAACTTTTCATTTGGCAAAGCATGATGGACGTGCTGTGGACTTTTTGTGTTTTGTTGGCTGTTATTCATGAGCCTCGCCGGGCTCGTCATTCAATGGTGCAGATGTTTCTAGAGCCAATAAATCAGACTGCTGACTTTCAGGCTTTCTCAAGGAAATTATGAACTTCGAACGTGCGATTGAAGAAGTCGCCAATTCGTTGGAAAGCTGTAACGAGCCGCAGGCTTCCTATCGATCGGAGATTCTGGGGGAGGCGACGCTTTTATTTGATGAGAAAGAATTGTGGAGTCAAATTCACCGCTGTTTCGGAGACCTCTGCGGCTAACCTCACTGAAGAGCAGATGTTGCCCATGAAGGTGCATTCAACATTCAGTGCCAGTAACAAGCGTGATACCAACTCTGTCAAATTAAAGGTCTCACCGGGTATATCCAACGTGTCCAACATCGTCTTCTCATCCTAAAGCCAACATCTATGGCAAGCGTTACAATGGGTGCCTTATCAGAAATGCCCAGGCCAGTGCGGTTTTGAGCTGGAGCCACGATGGGGCAGATTTCAAATAGCTACAAAATGTAGAAAAGGTACGAGCAATCGTAGTCACCATCAACTTATTGACTTCAAAGTCGCGTTTGGCAGCAAGCTAAGAGACGAACCTTACAGTGACATGTATTATTTCGGAACTCCTGTCGAAAGATGGCAATGAAGGACTGCAGCTGCTTTGTCGATTCTGGCTACGGACTCATCGAGACCTCCAAGGTCTAAAGAGGTGAGGGAGAAGGCGAAACGCTGTGTACATGTTTTCATTTTCAGTCTCCTTTGAGAAACCAAGTCAACGTCAGAGGCACCTTCTTTCAAAAGCCCAGTGAACGACAGGTTTACTTGGACACGAGTTGGTTAACAAACCCAACGTCAATTTTTTGTTTATCGTTGGCGCGCAATAAAGGGATTGATTGTACCCTTAAATGACTGGAATTAAGTCACAGCACGGGCCGAAGGCATAGAGGAAGAGAGGGACAGGAGGTACCGATGCACATTGGTTTTAAATGCCTGTGGTTTGAAAGAGGGGGGGGAGGGGGGGGGAAGTGGGCTTGGAAGAGCATTCCATATTCGTGTGGTGCAGCTGAAGAACGAGTCTCAAAACTTAATTGTATGCCCAAAGGTAGGCATAAGGGTGAATGGGTGAGCATTCCTAGCAAGGCGGGTATTGTTGTAGGTGAATTCTTGAAGGGGAGGAATGCAGCTGGCTAACTCGTTAGAGCATTTTTTGTTGAAATAGCGATAAAATAGTGATAGAGAGGCGACATTTCGTCGATGTTCGATCGAGTCGATTGACTTCGCAGCACTATTATCACCAATAAGTTTCATCGCTCGCTGTTGGATTCTATCTTATAGGTGCAGAGAGGTCCAAGGGGCACCGGACCAGATAGGAGTGTTGTACTCAAGCTTTGGTCGGATATACGCCTTATATATTGTTACTAGGTCAGAAGGGGTGAAGTATTTCTTGCATCGCTTTAAGAAACCTAGACATTTCGCTGCTTTTTTGGCGATCTCGAATATGTGATCGTTCCAACTAAGTGTTGAGTTGATACACGTACCGAGGATGGAAAGTCGTTCAGTCTGAACAATGCAGGAGCCATTCATAGATAATTGCAGGTTGTTTTGAGAACGCTTGAGTGACAGTAGAGAGCACTGAATTTTGGAAGCATTAAATTTTACTCTATTCTTTTTTATAATAATAAATGTCGCTACGGTCCAAAGGGGGACCAGGGCCTAGCTTGCTCATCAACTACTCGTATTGTGCGCGCTACTGTTCTCTCACGAGCAGAAGGGACCTACAGTTTTTTGAGAAGCTTTCTTAGACAGTTATTACTCTTTGAGTGTTGTCAGCAGCTCGAAAGAGGCGGTGCCGTGAAATATTAGAAAAATTGGTGTTGAACTGGGAGTCGAACATAGACCCTTCGGCGTGTGAGCGTCTTACTCTACCCACTACGCCACGGCGACCACTTCTATTCTTTTTACCCCAATCAATTATGCTGTCAAGATCGGAATTAAATGAGCTTAACATACGCTGCCGTTCCAAGTCTATGGCCGAAGAGGAAGGACGAGGAACGAATATGAAAAGCTGAGGGTACTGTCATCAGCGAAGGAGTGAATTGGATTCGAAGTGACAGACAGGAGATCATTTATGAAAATGAGGAAGAGTGTCGGAGACAAAACGGAGCCCTGGGGACACCAGCATTAATATGGTGAATATCAGACTTGCACCCATCCAATACAACTTGTATTGAACGGTTCGAAAGGTAATTTCTAATCCATTATCCATATTGTAACATGATCCCATTAACCATGCAACCTTTGTAAGATTTCCCCTTAAGATGACGTAATTGGTCAGACGACACTTGCCGTTTGATCAATGCAAAAACCAAGTGTACCTATGAGACATCTCCGCTCTCTCCCCTCTTAGGTGATACGGCGGAGAGATTTAGTCAGTTTTTACCTCTGGACGTGAACGATCTTGAAAGTGGACTTTTTTGTGTTTCAATTATTGTGTGCCAATTAATAAATATATGATCTGAAATCCCAAATTGTTTCATTTATTATATACATATTTTCATAATTAACAGATCATTCAATAAGTCGCCTGGAAGACCTGCGCGTTGTTATTCTAAGAGGTCTGAAGTCCAATGTTGTTGTTTTCCACAAAGGCCTCAGCCCCAGTTCTCTCTATCATCTTGGATCTGTCCGTGAAAATCGGAGCACTTTCCCTTCCCCTGGTTAGAGCCAGTCCTGGAGACAGGGAAGTCCAGTTTGTATGAACGTCGCAACTGGATTGTTGATGTCCCGTTTCAGACAACATATCCATGAGAGTAGTGTGCACGAGGTCATCAAGGCACCAGTGCAAGTTAAACTAAGCACCGTTCCTCTTTAGCTACGAGATGATCATGCATCCCCTCATGCATATGTTTTCATCTTCCTGCTTTTTTTGTTGCTTCATTGCCCCTAATTGGGTGCTCCCATTCACCATTGACCAAAACTCATTATAAATAAACACGCTGCGCATATGGATCTGCCCCCCAACGTAGTTTTCGAACGTCGGGCTTTTCGATATTAAGTCATCCTGACTCTTAATTCCCATTTATCCTCAAGACTCCTGTGCCCACAACCTTTGTTGAGTTTCCAAGCACGTTGTGGATATTTGAGGTTAATGAATCCTTCTTTTTGTACCAATGTCGCTTTTAATCCACTTTGTCAGTCAAGGTTCCGAATCGTTTATCCTGGCGTTACTTCCAATCTTCGATTTCAACCTCCTTGACATCTACTTCCGTGACACCGGGAGGGACATATGTAAGCTGACCCTCAACAGTTTCAAATTATTCAAGAACTTCGGGCCAGCATTTTCCAAGCCCTCCGTAGGCTACAATCCTAAACGACAAACAAAGTCATGAAAAATTAAGGAAAAGGACTGCGGCGCTGAACCGCCATTTTTGACTGGCTGTGAATGGTTTGTCCCAGTTTGCATTGCCCGCCCTTCATGAAGTGCCTTGCCCAGCATCTCCTTGGATAGCTGTGCCTTCAAGGCCTTTTTTTTTTTGCTCCACAAAATGCGAAAACAGTCAAACTTTTCCCTCTGTTCAGTTCAAGGGACCTCCGAAAAAAATGAGAAGACCCGTCCTATGCAAGCACACGTGTAAACATCAGACTCCTGAAGCACGTCATTTGTCTTCCAATTTTTGGAATCACGAACAAATCTCCACTTCACCTAGTTTGCACGAGTGAGCCTCCTCCTCCGCCCCGTCACATCCACCAGCCTCGAATGTAAATCGACGAATCAATCTGACGCCACCCACAAAATTACATCCGCCAGAATCGAATCAAATTCGAATTGAAGGCGTCGGCAAACGAGAACGAACCAGCGCACGAAAAGATGCTCCATCGCGATGATGATGATTCTGTCGGCTGATTGTACCTGAGCATCTCTCATCTTGAAGCACATACCTCATCCGCGAGGCCGATGCTGATGCCTCGTGGACGCCACCATGTTCTGCTGCGCCAGAGCGAGAACCGAAATCAAAGAACGAAACGAAAGCGCACAAGAACCCCATGCCCGAGGTTTAGCCAATCCCACAGAGTCATTTCGCCGGCTCACTCTGCAGGCACTTCAAAGTACTCTCGCTCGCCAGTCCCGGCGGACCAGAGTTCCACATGAATGTGAAACACCCCTCCCAGCCGGATGATTGATTGCTCGTCATTTTTCATTCTTAATGAAAATGCACCCTGCTGGGCAATCACATGGATTCTTCCTACTTGCGTTTGGCATCTTGGCCTGAGCGTGCCTCGCCTCGTCGTGCCGAATGGTGGTGGCTGGGCCTGTGGAATCCGTCTCTTAGTGTAGTGGTGTTGAGTTTTTTCGCCTCTCTAGCCGTGTCGCCTTGGCTTTGGGCACAGCAAGCGAAAGCGGGATGGATTCATCATCTCTCTTGGGGTACAACCTGGCCCGGGGTTGGTTGGTTACATAAACAGCAGAAGTCTATGGAGCCGCAGTGCTTACTTCTACCTACCGTGTGCCTGGCTGGGAACGCTCTGTGAAGAGTTATGTTCGCCAGAGTGATATTTCATTAAGGGGGTGTTGCTAGACGGTTCTTCGTTTGGTGGGCCAAACTTTGCCTGTGCGCTCTGCGTTCCATGGAAGAGGAGAACAATCTCAGGAAAATTACACCCAAACATCATCATTAATCATCGGTTCTGGATTGCTGTTGTTGTTGCTATGTGCTGAGTTCGTCTGTCTGTATCAGCGGGTGGATTTGAGGTGGATCCCGCGAGAGTCATACGTATGCAAACATTTGGATGTGCTCCTTCCCACTGGGGAGGAGGAAAGAGCGGCGCGAACAGGAAAGCTCGAGATGATAAATTAGAGGCAAGATGACGAATCGAGTGAGGGTTGTCGCTGCTGTGGAAGATTTGACACTCTAAAGTCTGGTCAAGGGCTTCAGTGACTCAGTCAATCTTTGAGAGAAGCTTAGGCATGTCGTGGCCACTGGAGGAGACTTTCAATTTCAGGCCTGACACCAAATTTACTGAAGGGCCTATTAATTCTAGGCCGGGCTTGGTTTCAAACCTCACTTATAATCCTCAGTTTGAGAAGGAAAGTCCAGAGGAAGCACTTCACCTAAGGCAGGGCTTGGTCTCATGGCTTGGTCTCAGGTCTGACACCAAGTTTACTGAGGGGCGTATTAATTCTAGGCCGGGCTTGGTTTCAAACCTTACTTATGAGTAGGAAAGTCCAAAAGAAGCACTCCACCTTAGCAGGGTTTGGTCTCATGGTCAGGTTCAACACCAAGTTTACTGAGAGACGTATTAATTCTAGGGCGGGCTTGGTTTCAAACCTCACTTATAATCCTCAGTTTGAGTAGGAAAGTCCAAAGGAAGCACTCCACCTTAGGCAGGGTTTGGTCTCGTTGTCTGATGTGTTGGTCTCAGGTCTGACAGCAAGTTCACTGAGGGGCGTCTTAATTTTAGGTCGGGCTTGGTTTTAAACCTCAGTTTTAATCCTCAGTTTGAGTAGGAAAGTCCAAAGGAAGCACTCCACCTTAGGCAGGGTTTGGTCTCATGGCCTCATGGTTTGGTCGCAGGTTCAACACCAAGTTTATTGAGAGACGTATTAATTCTAGGCCGGGCTTGATTTCAAAACTCACTTCTAACCATTAGTTTGAATAGGAAAGTGTTGAGGAGGCACCTCACCTTAGGCAGGGATTGGTTTAGTCTCTTCACTGTGGTTTGGATATAAGCCGCTGTATGTATCAGCTCCATGGGAAGATGCATAGTCTGTCATGAAACTTCAGCAAATTAAGACCAACGACGTAGCTAAGCTAGAGCTATGGCCTGTTGTGGGTTCCTTCTTACTCCAACGGAGACCTTCGACCGTGGAACCCTATTCGCCTCAAGACAACAGATGATTGCATATCTACAAAAATCTTGACTTTCAAAGTCAATGCAGCGGACCCATTCAATGCCGACACTGTGGCATGAGCTTTGTGATATCCAGATTCATCCTGTTGAATCATTATCCTTCTTCTCCGAATGACATTACCATTCGGAATGGAACTGGGCCTCATCAGCAAGCCTCTCTAGCTACAATAGCCTCTGAGTGGCATCCTCTAACCTTGCAGGCACTTTCCAGTTGCATCATCTGTTGCTTAGATTTAAGAACGCCTTGGCTCATAGTGTTGGTCATTCGCCTTGCATGCTCAGCCACTGCAGATGATTGGCTGAGTGCATGCCGTCGTACAACCAAAAGTCGTCGTTTTTACGTCTCTTCCATATTCTAAGTTGAGGTCAAACGAGGGCCTCGTGTTTTGAACTAAATTTTAATTCAAACTGGGACTTGTCAGGACACTAGACACTAGACAGATCTAAGATCCCATGTGGAGGTATCTCGCAACAAGTTAGCCGACTCTGTTGACAGTGAGAAACAGACCCGTATTGCCTCCAAGCTAAAACTGCAACCGACGTTTCTGCCTTAAGTTTCCGGATCTATTGAATTTTCCCGCTTGCACTGTAAAGTAGTGACCATGCAAGCGGAAAAATTTCTCTGGGAAAAGTGACAGTGACTGCACGTGACCTTGATTTTCGATTTTGTTGAAGAATGGCTGGTTTCTCAACTCTTGCTTGCGCTTTTAAGGTTACGTTCCCACAAAACTAATTTTTATTTTTTGTCGAAATAAGCCCCGGGACATACAGGGGCACCAATAACACAAATAAAATACTATCAAATTTAAAATACTTATTAGTCTTCTTCTTATGGAGCTACAGACTGGGGTGGACCTGGGGATCGACCAACATGCCTCTCCAGCCAGCACGATCTTTCGTTCTGCTCCATTTGTGTGCGCCATATGAAACTCGGCTTGTGGTCGCCGTGGCGTAGTGGGTAGAGTGCGACGCTCACACGCCGAAGGGTCTAGGTTCGACTCCCAGTGTAACACCAATTTTTCTAATATTTCACGGCACCACCTCTTTCGAGCTGCTGACAACACTCAAAGAGTAATAACTGTCTAAGAAAGCTTCTCAAATTTCGCCGTTTGGAGTCGGCAAAAAACTGTAGGTCCCTTCTACTCGTGAGAGAACAGTAGCGCGCACAACACGAGTAGTTGATGAGCAAGCTAGGCCCTGGTCCCCCTTTGGACTGTAGCGCCAACAATTATTATTATTATTATTATATGAAACTCGGCCGTCCTCTGCTGCGTTGTCCCAATGGCTCTGATTCGAGGACCTTTCGGGCCAGAGCAGTGGTGTCCATACGCTCTACATAGCCTAGCCATCTTAAGCGTTGTATTCAAAGACGCTTGACCAGGCGCATGTCGCTGTACACCCCATAGAGTTCGTCGTTAAATCTTCTCCTCCCAGATGCCATCAACACAAACAGGATCCAAAATTGCACCCAAGACTTTTCTCTACCAATTATTACGGGCTTCCTCACTCGCTTTTAGTAACCTGTTTCTGCGCCATAGAGAAGGACTGGGATGATCAAGCTGTTATATAAAGCGGGCTTAGTCCTTCGAGAGAGGGCTTTAATACTCAGTTGAATTTTGAGCTCAAACAGCGATTGACAAGAGTGATTCTGCCTCTTTTTTCGTGGAAAAACGAGGCTTTTGACTAACTCGTAGTGAAGTGCCTAGTGTGAAGCTCTGTCCAAGAGGTCGATGTTGTGTATCCTGTCTTGATGACAGCATGTACTTCATCTTGCCCTCATTTAACATCAGTTGTATTTTAGCCGCTTCCACTTCAATGCCAGCAAACAACTCATTGACGGCTCGCTGTGTTCGTCCAATCACGTCAATGTCGTCAGCGTAAGCTAACAATTGAACTGACTTTTGGAAGAACGTGCCTCTGCTGTTGACATGTGAGTTACGCACGATCTTTACAAGGTGGTTGTTGAAGAAGTCACATGACAGCGCGTCGCCTTGTCTAAAACCTGTTTTGACATTGAAGGTCTCGGTGAGTTCGTTACCAACCGTAACAGAGCAGTGAGAGTTCTCTATCGCCATCTTACACAATCTGACGAACTTGGTAGGAATGCCAAAGCTAGACATTGCACTGTATGGCACTTATCTCTATGCACACTGTCTTATGCAGACAATGTTTGTTAGTGGTTCCCTCTCTTCCCATCGATTCCCGGCTAAACACCTCGAAAAAAATTTTCACGGCACCACCTCTTTCGAGTTCCTAACAACACTCAAAGAGTAATAACTGTCTAAGAAAGCATCTCAAATTTCGCCGTTCGGAGTCGGCAAAAAACTGTAGGTCCCTTCTACTCGTCAGAGAACAGTAGCGCGCACAACACGAGTTGTTGATGAGCAAGCTAGGCCCTGGTCCCCCTTTGGACTGCAGCGCCAACAATTATTATTATTATTATTATATAAAACTCGGCCGTCCTCTGCTGCGTTGTCCCAATGGCTCTGATTCGAAGACTTTTCGGGCCGGAGCAGTGATGTCCATACGCTCTATATTTCCTATCCATCTTAAGCGTTGTATCCAAAGACGCTTGACCAGGCGCATGTCGCTGTACAGTCCATAGAGTTCGTCGTTAAATCTTCTCCTCCCAGATGCCATCAACACAAACAGGGTCAAAAATTGCACGCAAGACTCTTCTCTACCAAAGATTACGAGTTTCCTCACTTGCTTTTAGTAACTTGTCTCTGCGTCATAGAGAAGGACTGGGATGATCAAGCTGTTATATAAAGCGGGCTTAGTCCTTCGAGAGAGGGCTTTAATACTCAGTTGAATTTTGAGCTCAAACAGCGATTGACAAGAGTGATTCTGCCTCTTTTTTCGTGGAGCAAACGAGGCTTTTGACTAACTCGTAATGAAGTGCCTAGTGTGAAGCTCTGTCAAAGACGTCGATGTTGTGTATCCTGTCTTGATGACAGCATGTACTTCATCTTGCCCTCATTTAACATCAGTTGTATTTTAGCCGCTTCCACTTCAATGCCAGCAAACACCTCATTGACGGCTCGCTGTGTTCGTCCAATCACGTCAATGTCGTCAGCGTAAGCTAACAATTGAACTGACTTTTGGAAGAACGTGCCTCTGCTGTTGACATGTGAGTTACGCACGATCTTTTCAAGGTGGTTGTTGAAGAAGTCCCATGACAGTGCGTCGCCTTGTCTAATTCTGTTTTGACATTGAAGGTATCTTTGTTATCGTTACCGACCTTAACAGAGCAGCGAGAGTTCTCCAACGCCATCGTACACAATCTGACGAGCTTGGTAGGAATGCCAAAGCTAGGCATTGCACTGTATGGCACTTATCTCTATGCACACTGTCTTATGCAGACAATGTTTGTTAGTGGCGTCTCCTATATATGCTGTAACTTATTGAGTGGCCCCCGTGGCGTAGTGGGTAGAGTGCGACGCTCACACGTCGAATGATCTAGGTTCGATTCCCGGCTGAACACCTCGAAAAAAATTTTCACGGCACCACCTCTTTCGAGTTCCTAACATCACTCGAAGAGTAATAACTGTCTAAGAAAGCTTCTCAAACTTCGCCATTCGGAGTCGGCAAAAAACTGAAGGTTCCTTCTACTCGTGAGAGAACAGTATCGCGCACAACACGAGTAGTTGATGAGCAAGTTAGGCCCTGGTCCCCCTGCGGACTGTCGCGCCAACAATCATTATTATTGAGTGATCGATAACAGATCCCCTCTCTTCTCAATTGATTCCTTTGTTTCGTGGACTGCCTGAGTGGTTCAGAACTATGTTTATTTGAACCACTTAGCTTTGCACCTAAATTTTTGAACAGCTTTGCGGCTTGACATATAGAAGAGTGCAAAATGGGGTCACTATTAGTCGGCTATTTGAATTTTGCTTTTGGCTGGAAAATCGTGCAACGAAATAAAATATCGCTCAGATGCTGTGACTCTCCACCTTCGATAGCGTAGTCACCAAGTGGTTCAAGTTTGCCAGATTTTTTGTTTTTATGAGCCACATAGTGGTCTTACGACACATCATCTGTTTTACAGGAAGGAAGATCCACGATCTCGTACTGGCAACGCGCTGTTGAAAGGACCATGACTTAAAACACTTTACAAAAGACATCCTAGGTCACAGCTTGAATTAAATCCGGCCTGATAACTTTCGGTCTTATTCACATAGGTTTTAACAACCGTGAGACAACATCAGAACAGGCTTTGAAGGAGATTCTGCGCCGCTTTCTGTTCGTTGACCAATAGTAGATCACACACAGGAGACCATAACACATTCGAAATGATGGATTTCGTAAGGCTAATGTACGCTGTCGGCCGGAAGAGTGATGCCCACCATTTCATGGGGGTCACAGAGTGCGCCTTACATAGACTATCTAAAGAACTGAGAAAGGACAAAACGACCCTGTTCCGCATCATCCGACTTACTGGTCCGATTCTGCTACGAATAACAGGAAAGAGGACTCCATTGAAGTTAGAAAATCTGCATCTGCTCAAGTCTTTGCCATCGTCGTCACACCCTGTGCACCCCACTCCACCCTAAAAACCGTACTTGGCCCAGAGCATCTGTGTTTTGTTTCCAGTTTGCAATGACTGGCCAGAGAATTCACTCAAATGAGGGGATTATCTCCGCCGAACAAAAGCAGGTTTGCCGACCAGGGTCGAAGAGCAACTTTTGCATAGTCGAAATTCAACAGTTTACCAATATGTTTGTTTTCCTTTCATTGGCTTCCGTTCAGCTGCAATAAATCATCTTAAACATTAACCCTTCCTGTGGCAAACCTCACAACCTGCCGATCACCCCAAACTGGAGCTAGGAACACTCCCTTTAAAAGATGTCGCATCATCTGCAAACTCCTTCTGTCTTCAGCTAGACATGCCCCCAGCGACATGCAGGAAATCGGAACGAGCACTTAATTACCACTAATCCGGAGCTCATCTTTTGATCCCTTTGCCCCATTGATTGGCTGTTCGCTCAAGCCACGACAGGCGTAACAAAACGGGAAACCACACAAAAAAATCCTCCACAAAGTTGAGGACTCAACTGAGCAACTTGAAAAGCGGAAAAACCTTTGGGCCATGCAAGTCAACCTCAGTCAGAAGCGATCCCCGGTGCCATCCTCGTGACTATACTATAATTACAACCCGCGGCGGAATCATCCCTTTTTTGCCAGCCATCCCCTTCCATCCCCACACACACATACCGAGTGCAGAGCCCACGCAAACGTCAGTTGAAAAGCTCTGATGAAAAGTCGCGTGAACCACGCTTGTTGCAGACAAATTTTCCTGCCTTCGCATTTTGATAGGTCGATTAATTACGGTGTTTTTGTGTTTTTTCCGTTCCCCCAGACAGCGTTCAGTGGATGAGATCAAAGGCTGATGCCCGCCACTCACAGCGAAAAACCGAAAAGCGAATGAAAAAACGGAAAATTCTGAGCCCGGATCGGCGCATACGCGCGCCAATCCACCCGCCACACTCACTCCCACCGCCCGCGCCACCGCCGACGACCGGAAAAGGGTTGAAAGAAAGATTGATTAACTTGAAGTTTGCCGCAGCGTGTAAATGAAAATTCTCCCCCGCCCGGTTGCCAGTTCGTCCTGTGAATGTTCGCTTCACTTAGCCGTCGCCGCTCAGTGGAAAAGGAGGAAGCGCCATTCTGGTTCGTTACGTGGGTGGGTGGGTTGTACGCCACTGCCGACGATCGAGGTGGGAGTGCGGCGATTGGTTCGAAGCCGCTCCCACACACAGGCACATCAGAGCTCAAATGTTTGGAGGAACAACCGCGCGTTCCTTCGATTTCGATTAGAGGGTTAATTTTCGCTGGAAGCGTATTAGCGCTGGGGTGATGGTGGACGGATGAGACCTTCCTCGTGGATTCGGTAAGCATTCCACTTGAGGAAGAATTTTTTGAACTTCTGGGCTCTGGGGTTAAGCGGCCAAAAAGCGGTGGGAAGATAAAACAAAATGCTGTCCCACCGGAGGGTGGTGACGGGTTGGAGTGGGGGAGGGTGAATTCGATTCTGTCGTGCCTTTGATGTATGTGACAGATTTGTGATGTGAAATTTACGACTTTTAAGGCCGCGGGCTGTGCTTCGGCGACGGATCTCCTGTGTGGGCTGACCTTTTCGTTAATTACACTGACGGCAGGGAAGGGTGGGTACGATTGTAGGAGTAATGCCGCGTTAACTTCATTCGAAGGTCGAATAAGGACACTTTCCACGAACCAGTTCGTCGAATAATGTGTGTCACCAAAATCCTCATAAATCCTTCAACGAACCCGCATAAATCAAAAGCAATTCACTCTCCTCATTCAGCATGTCCTTTTGTTCGACAAAAAGAATCCCCGAAGCAACCAAAGAATGCCAACCTCGACCGACCGGCGATTTACCTCGCTTCTGTTGCATTCTTCTCAACTGCACGCAGCGCAATGTTGTGCGTGTCCATGTGCAAGGATTTCAGTCCCCAGATAAAAATTGTCACACACGGTCGCTTCACAAACAATAAGCTGCCGAAAGTGAAAACAGTCACAGGCCTGCCGAGCGCTAGGAAGTGAATACTTTACACGAAACATATCCTTTTGTTGTGAGGCATCAGCATAAATCATCGTTCGGAGAAAGGCTCGTCCTTTTTCCGCTGCTGCTGGTATTGAAAATCCGCTCAGGATGATCTGTAGGGTCGTGGATTATGCAAATTCACCACGCACAGACCGACTGAGGAGCGGCGTCCTGGTGTTCTGTCGAAGGTGCCTGCGAAATCGGTCCTTTTGTGTGGAAAATTTGCAAACACGACAACAACACAATGCCGCGTGCGGGTGGAGTGTATTGTGCTGAAAGTGAAATCGGATCACTTTGACGTAATTAAGTGAAAGGACCTCTGCGGGAGTGGACTAAATATTTTGGGAGATGGATTTCATGGGAAATTTATCTTCAATTAGGACGAACGTCCTGAGAGGTGAGTCAGCGCTGTTGCAGTAGGAAGTGTGTCACAGCAAGGCAAACGATTGATTGGAGAAAGTGTCGTTCTGAGAAGTCGCTTGACAAGAGGACACAAAAGCACAAAAGGACTTCAGCCTTCGTTCCGGTTGTGGTTTTTAAAGCACATATGGGTATCCGAGGTCCGAAGGGATCTGGACACAGAATGGTTGGCAGGGCAATAGACAGACAGGTGAAAGACAATCGGATCAGCAGACTAATGTGCAAATTGATCGGCAGTTTATCTAAGGGATTTGGTAATAAATGGGAAAGCACCTTTCTCCGACTGAGATTTGAATCCAATCTGTTTTTCTATCCAACGGACAAAATGCAACAAACGTCCTTCTAGGCTTAAGCGTTGGACAAACATAAGACTAGGAAATACAATTTTAAGATATTCGCCCTTTAACAGTCCCATTTTTTGCATTTCTGCTCGCAAGGACCCCCAGAAGCGCCCTAATTCGCCAACCGACCTCGATTTCACGTCGAGGTAGAAACCCAGTTATGAGGTCGGCTGCGACCTGTGAAAAGAGTCAAACATATAGTAAACCTTAAAAACCCAACAGCATGTACCCCAAACCTAGTTCAACGGACCCCCTATGCTAGCTTCCCGAAGACACTTGAGGTCCACTTGCAATGCACCCTACTGCTTCCCAAAGGCAGGCGGAGCAGATGCGATAATAGAGTTGGCTACTCACCAAGTTGATTCCTAATGAGGCATAGAGCTGCTTTATCGCTGGCCGGCTTGGTGTCTATCAGATTGAAGGCCTACCTGCTTAGTCTGTCCAACGGTGGGTGTCCTGACACTCACACACACTACCACATCACATGCGTCACTCCCGAAACACTCGCGATCAAAAGGCAGGGAATGGGTGAGCTAACGCGATGGACATTCTAGCGACAGACTGAGATCCACACGCGACCCGACACACCCGTCACTACCGGTTCACACAAAAAACTAACCAATCGCTTATTTTGAGACGAACATACAGCATTTGGGTTAAACTATTCGAAGGGGACTACGAGCTAAAAGGGCCTACAGCATACACCGAATCCAAACTGACACTCACGCATATCATTCGAAAAGACCACGTTGCTATAACAAATCAAAAGGTATAGAGCTGAACAACAATTTCTAGTACATAACCGACACTCTTGACCCACCCAACGCAAAATGTAATATAAACGCTTCGCACGCATCGGAAGGAGAAGGAAATGGAAACTAAAATTCGGTAAAATGGAATAGTGGACTCACTTGAAAAACACACCACTCGCGCACCACGATCGGATGTTCTCCCCCACCCTGTATTCGAAGCCATATCCGATTCACAAATTCAAAGGCACGGTATACGCGTATGTTTAAATTTACGGAAAAGTAAGTTCGATTGCAATTTTCCTATTTTCCCGTGCAACCACATGAAAGATCGCGGAAAAACGTGTGAAATCTTAACTTGTGTGCATTATCTACCAATTGTCTATTAATTTTTCTCATTCTTAGACAAATTCGGGAAAAGAATCAGTTACAGCAGAGGGAATTCCTTCTTTGCACTCCACGGCAGCCATTTTGGAGAAAAATAAATTAGTTGTCGAAAAAGTCACAAAAAACCTATGAAAATGGAAAAATTTCATAACATTACTCATATATCACACACCACCCTCAATTTGAAGATGTTTTTTGGGCGGAATTTCAAGATTTTGTAGGATTAATTTTAAATTGAAAAAGCTTGCAGTGCACTCACCCCGCAAAAGCAGCCATCTGGAGTGCAAATTCTTATTTCACCGAAATAGTGATGAAATCCATCAAATTTTGATAAGATCGCATGCAATCGAGGTTATCTAACACTTTGCACACACTTTGCATATGTTTTCCGGGATCTAACTGAACATTTTCATATTTTTTTTGAATTTTTAAGAATCTTTCACTGCAATCGAAAAGACACGTTTGTTCCTGTTCAACTGACTGCAGCGATCGGAAATACTAGCTCTTTCCTTTTCACTGGGGAGACGAATTGAGCGGGCGGAGAGAAATGTGCGGAGAGTCTCTGAAAAGTGAAGCCAAAGTACGTTTTATAAATTAGCTTTTCATTGGGATCTTTTGCGTTTTATAAATTTGCACAGAAGAAATAATAAATGTAAACACGAATGTCAGACTTATTTGCATTCTTTCCGAAATATGCAAATATTGTAAACGCTTCTATTATTTTAAAATCTTTTTGGGTTATATAGCCAGAGACATATTCTCCCCACAGCAGTTAGAAGAAGTCGTTGGCAGTTGAAAAAACAGGAGAAAGCGATTGTGTCGCCGGCTTTGCGGACAGACAGCTTCCGGTTATTACGAAAAAATGTTAAATTTGTAACTCTTAAAAAAATACAGTGTTTTTCGCAGAAATCTGTGCGGCAAATTCATTTATTGTTTCTATTTTTGCGAATTGACAACAAAGAATCGCACGAAAACTTTCATAATTTTCGGTTCAAACTAGGGTAACAATACTCCACATTAACCAAAATCGTATTTTTTTTTAAGATTTTTACGAAATTATCAAACATGTCCATTCAATAAAACACTAAAAGTATTTCATTACGCGTACAAGAACAGCCTTTGCCTTACCTCTTCAACGACTCTCCACATTGGTCTCCGCTCGCTCAGTTTGTCCCCCCACTGAAAAGGAAAGAGCTAGTATTTCCGATCGCTGCAGTCAGTTGAACAGGAACAAAAGTATTTTTTCGATTGCAGTGAAAGATTTTTAAAAATTTAAGAAAAACGATTGATTGGAGAAATTGTCGTTCTGAGAAGTCACTTGACAAGAGGACACAAAAGCACAAAAGGACTTCAGCCTTCGTTCCGGTTGTGGTTTTTAAAGCAAATATGAGTATCCGAGGTCCGAAGGGATCTGGACACAGAATGGTTGCCAGGGCAATAGACAGATAGGTGAACGACAATCGGATCAGCAGACTAATGTGCAAATTGATCGGCAGTTTATCTAAGGGACTTGGTAATAAATGAGAAAGCACCTTCTATCTATTTGATTTCTATTTGAATCTAATCTAATTTTCCATCCAACGTCCTTCTAGCATATTCAAAGTACGTGCAAAGTGTTAGATAACCTCGATTGCTTGAGATTTTATCAAAATTTGATGGATTTCATGACTTTTTCGGCGAAATAAGAATTTGCACTCCAAGATGGCTGCTTTTGCGAGGTGAGTGCTCTGCAAGCTTTTTCAATTTAAAATTAATCCTACAATATCTCGAGATCCCACACAGAAAACATCTTCAAATTGAGGGTGGTGTGTGAAATATGAGTAATTTTATGAAAATTTTCCATTTCCATAGGTTTTTCGTGACTTTTTCAGCAATTTATTTTTTTTTCTCCAAAATGGCTGCCGTGGAGTGCAAAGAAGGATTTTCCTCTGCTGTAACTGATTCCCTTCCCGAATTTGTCTAAGAATGAGAAAAATTAATAGACAATTGGTAGATAATGCACGCGAGTTAAGATTTCAGACGTTTTTCCGCGATTTTTCATGTGGTTGCACGGGAAAATAGGAAAATTGCACTCGAACTTACTTTTCCGTAAATTTAAACATACGCGTATACCGTGCCTTTGAATTTGTAAATCGGGAATGGCTTCGAATACAGGATGGGGGAGAACATCCGATTGTGGTGCACGTGTGTTGTGTTTTTGAAGTGAGTCCACTATTCCGTTTTACCAAATTTTAGTTTCGATTTCCTTCTCCTTCTTTATGCCATGCATGCCATGCATTGATTGTCGCACACGTTAGCAAGAATTCCGCGGCATTTCTGTTATCTCTAGACAGAAAAGAGTGTAGAGGACGGGAACCTTTACATTCGCAAAGCCCTTGTGCTTGGGTTAAGTGATGGTACCCTATGCAACGAGAAGGTAAAGACACTGCAGAGCACTTCCCCTTTCGATATCCACCTTTATTCGGATCAGTTGGCGGTTAATTGGCGCTAATGTGGAAGAAGTTGAAAACTTCGGTTTTCTATTACAGAAGCGCTTGCTGGGTTTTTCTTGGGAAGACCAAGCAATTTCATGAAATGTAGTTTTCGAGTCTCCAGTGGTGTGTTTCCAAACCACGAAAAAATTTGTGGCTTTTCCTTCAAATTAATCTGTGATATATCATTTAAGGACCTGTATTAATATTTTAGTAGCAAGGTAATATGCCCGCATCTCTAAAATTGTAAGATTCAAACACATAAATGTAATCTATTGCCACAATACATAAAATATAAAAATATATCCGTTTGCCTTTTGATATTGCACCCCAGAGTCGGTTGAGAGGGATCATTGTATCAGATGTCTGGTGCTAGGTAGATTGCAAGGGTTTTCAAACATCTCTGCAATTCTTGGGGTCACAGCAAAGCCATACCAAATCTGAGTGAATTCAGGAAACGTCCACTGAGGCAGCAGACCGCACGATCTACGCAATCGGCTATGAGGGCTACTTCAGCACGATTCTTCGCCAAAATGGGCTATCCGTCAGAAATAAGGTTCAGCATGATTCTTCGCCAAAATGAGCAGTCTGTCAGAAATAAAGTTTCTGGTGGGCCTGACTTTCAGTGATACCGCCTTCTGCTCAGGCTATCAGTTTCAGTTTATTTGCTTAATAAGTACGCCCGGAATCTATTAAGTCAGCCCACCGCTCGGGAGAAAGTTCCGGCTATTTGATTTTAGTTAGGATGTTTCGTAGTACAGTCTAATCAGTTGCTGGTCGACGAATTGGAAAAACTCAGCCAACTGACCGTCGAATTAAGCGACTGACTAAAGGAGAGAACGATCAACAGACAAGTTCGTTAATCCGTTAACGGGTTTGTGGACTTGACCAACTAGCTGATCGAGTGATCGGTGATCGATGGAATAGTTGGTTGACTTCAGTTGATGAACTCATAAACCGAATTGACTTCAGAATAATCACCAAATTCATCGTGAACTGGTCGGCATGACCACGAACCCTCAAAGAATTGTTTGTGGTTATGTCTGCCTGACCCTACCTACCCAGACTTTGGTGAAAGTTGCCAACTAGACGCTGACACAATGATCAGGCTGAGCGACTAAAAAGATGCCACTCTGATAGCTAAAATAATTAATCAATTGATCACGAGAACGATTGCTCCTATGATCAGCCATTAAACCAAGGAGTTACTTTAGTTGTTTGACTGATGAACCAAATGGACTTCAGAACAACAAAGCATCTGATTGACAGAATGATCGTCTGATCAGGAAAACGACCAACAAACGAAGATTCTCTAATGAACCCACCCGGTTTTTATAAAAATTATCAACTACACGTTGAGATAATCAAACTGAGTAACTGAAAGAATACTTCACTCGTCGGTCAAATGATTAATCAATGATCACTCACCGATCAGCCATGAAAGAGAAGAGTGTGTTGTCTTAAGGTCTCTACTCCAAGAGGTAATAAGAATGAAAAGAATTTATGGCTGCAATATTCTAAGGAACAAGTCCGAAATTAACTTCCCAGTACATTTCGAAATATGGTCAATGATAGACAAGTACTCCATCCCCCCTATTTCGACGATGTCAAGATCGAAACCTAAATCGAACAAAGCTGTTGGAGCGGACGCACTGTCCGCAGAATTATTTACAGCAGCTGAAGGTGATCTGTTTGGACAGATGCATGGTCGGGGGAAAGCATGTTCGATGAGGGCATCTTAGTGTCGCCTGTTAAGTCTACAAAGACCCCTAACTATCGAGAGATTTCTGTCGTTTGTCTGAAATCGATTGTCTACAACCTGAGAGGTTCTTAGAAGTATGGTTCAGGCCAGGGTAGTGCGCAACAGACCATATCTTCAATTTACGGCAGATAGTGGAAGCAACTTATAAAGTACAGGACACTCACCACCTATTCGTCGATTTTAGGCCGCATATGAGAGTGTGCATAGGGACGGGCTATACAGTGCCTTCTCTAGTTTTGGCATTCCTACCAAATCGTTAAATTGTTTAAAAAGCAATGATGGAGGAACTTGGCTACTCCGTCAAGTTCGGTAACCAACAACAGCAGATACATTCAATGACTTCTTCAACATCAGTCTTGGGAAGTCAACTCGAGAGGCACGCTTTTCATTTGTTATGTCATTTGAACTGCTCGCTTACATAGGTGATGTTGACGTGAATGGACTGACGCAGGGAGACGTCAATGAGGCGTTTGCTGGCATTGAAGCGGAAGCGGCCAGAACGGATCTGGTGGAAAGTGAGAGCAAGAGGAAGTGGAAGGTCACACAGAAGGTCTCACTAAACAGCAAAAACATCGACGAATTCAACGATCACGCATATGAATATCAGCTCCTCGATAAATGGAGACCGAAATGAGTTACGGAGTCACTTCCGTCATTTGTTGACTCCTTGAGATTTCAGATTCATCAGCTTCATCATCTTAGTCCTGATTTACGACGTAGGATCCTGGACGCTTCTTAAAGCAGAGGAGGAAGCGTTTGGTCTTTAACAGCGTTTGCGTCGTTGGCATTTGGAGAAGTAAATTCAACAACATCTTTTATGGGCTGTATGGCGGCATACGTCTGGTCAAGCGTCTTTGAATACCACGCGTAAGATGACTAGGCCGCGATCTCACTGCTCCGGTTCAAAAAGTCATCGAACCCGAGCTAGTGGGGAAACGCAACAGAACAGGCTTAGATGGCGCACAAAAGTGGAGAAGGACATCAACCAACTTGGAGCTGGCTGTCTGGAGAAGCATGTTGGTTGAGGCCGAGGTACACCCCAGACTGTAGCTCCATAAGAAGAAGAAGATCCGATTGAAGTCCACTTGAGCTGCGAATCGCAGTTCCCACAGTTTCACCACAAAACTTTCCCCCACTGCCCACTGAGAACCCCACATCCATCAATCGAACCCCCTCAGACCTGATCAGTAAATCTTGTCATCTCGTAGGTCGGTATGTAGGCCGCCTTGTTTCCAAAGGCCACGCTGCCATCTGTGAAGAAATCATTGACAGCCTCCGCGATAAAGCCATTCATCAAACGCTTCCGCTGACTCTCGCATCAGTTAGTCTTCATCAACTCTCGACCATTCCGCCGCCACACCTCCAGACTAATCATGCAGCGGCAGCAGTGGAACCCAACACTGTTGACCCCGTTTTTCCAATCAGCGGTCAAAACCTGCGCATAGTTGATTGGATGCCACACCGGCCGACGAGCGCATCGCCATTACGATGCAGGCGCAATTAATTACCGCGCGGCAACTCTCTCTCGCTCTCGAAGCTGACCGCTGCGCCAGTGTGCGTCAGAACACTTGCATTTCCAATCAAACGAAAGTCTCGTCACCCGGCAGCCGGCATGATATATGCCCGCAACTCCACATTGAAAGCCACTCGAGCCGCGCCGCAGCGCTGGAAGAAAGTGTTCCCGCTCGCATTCGCCGCCTCTGTCCCACCGATCGGATTGCAAATAAATCACTGTGATAAACGACGTCGAAAGCAGTGACGTAAACTGACACAAAAGTCTCCCAAATGGATGCGCGAGAATAGTCCGACGGGGGACACTCAAAAAATAATTTAATTCAAGACTCAACAGCAGCATTCTGGTGGACGAACATCGATCTGTCACATTATAATGATTTAAGGGAGCTTCGGGGAATGTGGCTGGCTGCGATCGCCTCGAAGGGAGGTCAGCAGCTTAAGAGCCTCATAAAAATTGATGATTTACCGCGGTGAATGTGCGCAACAAATGGATCTATGTTTAGGCGACGCGGCAGTGGGGTCGCCTGTTCCCGAAACCCGGGCGGGACGGGTTGGAGCGTGTTTCTCGGATGGAGGCGCATACTAATTAGGTTTAATCGATTGGGCATTTGATGTGAAATTCGAGAGCGTTTAGTTTGAGTAATGGCGGCGATGGCAAGTTGCTCAGTTGTTCTGCTTGGAAACGAACTGGTACTTGGACCTGTTAAATGATGAATCAAATGTGTGGTCAAAATGCAAAAGGATACTGATTTGGTATTTAGTCAGTTTTCAGGAAGGTGTAGAAGTGAAAGGATCTAATGACGGTACAGCCTGAAAATCTGGAATCTCAGCTAAGCCAAAGAATGATCTTCAAACATGGCTGACGGACTGATCGCTAAGATCCGCGGGTTCACCTAGATGACAAAACATCAATCGGGAAATGATTGAAAACTGATCACCACAAGGTTGGACTCGCTGATCATTGAAACGACTGATCTTTGGAGGCACTGGTCTTCAGACCCACTGGTCTTTGGACCCACTGGTCTTTGGACCCACTGGTTTTTCGACCCACTGGTCTTTGGACCCACTGGTCTTTGGACCCACTGGTCTTTGGACCCACTGGTCTTTGGACCCACTGGTCTTTGGACCCACTGGTCTTTGGACCCACTGGTCTTTGGACCCACTGGTCTTTGGACCCACTGGTCTTTGGACCCACTGGTCTTTGGACCCACTGGTCTTTGGACCCACTGGTCTTTGGACCCACTGGTCTTTGGACCCACTGGTCTTTGGACCCACTGGTCTTTGGACCCACTGGTCTTTGGACCCACTGGTCTTTGGACCCACTGGTCTTTGGACCCACTGGTCTTTGGACCCACTGGTCTTTGGACCCACTGGTCTTTGGACCCACTGGTCTTTGGACCCACTGGTTTTTGGACACACTGGTCTTTGGACCCACTGGTCTTTGGACCCACTGGTCTTTGGACCCACTGGTCTTTGGACCCACTGGTCTTTGTACCCACTGGTCTTTGGACCCACTGGTCTTTGGACCCATTGGTCTTTGGACCCACTGGTCTTTGGACCCATTGGTCTTTGGACCCACTGGTCTTTGGACCCACTGGTCTTTGCACACGGTGTTCTTTGAAACCAATTATCATTGGAATCACTGTTTTTCGGACCCACTTATCTTTGAATTCACTGATCTTCGGACCCACTGATCCATTATTCTTTGGACCTATTGATCCTTCAACCCACTGGTCTTGTGATCCACTGGTTCACTGATTTCTGGACCCACTGGTCTTTGGAACCACTTGTCATTGGAATCACTCCTTTTTTGACCCACTTATCTTTGGAGTCACTGATCCATTAATCTTTGGACCCATTGATCCTTCAACCCATGGGTCTTTGGACCCACTGATCTTTGGACACTGAGCTCCGGCACCGCTGATCTTTGATCTTGAGACCCACTGATCCACTGTTTCTTAGACCCACTAATCCTTGGACTCACTGTTCCTTGGACTCACTGTTCCTTGGACGCATTGGCCATTGGACATTTGATGTGTCCACAAAGCTTCACAACGTTTGCGAATTTGATCAGTCGGGTGATCGGTGGACAGATCGTAAGAGTTTGCTGGGATGATCGGTAAATACAAATGTTTTCTTTTTCCTATAATTGGCACGCACTTAAGGGATTGCTTATACCCTTAAATGACTGGAATCACGTCACAGCACGGGCCGATGCACATTGGTTTTAAATGCCTGTGGATTTAAATGGGGGGGGAAGTGGGCTGGGAAAAGCATTACATATTCGTGTGGTGCAGCTGAAGAACGAGTCTCTAAACTTAGTTGTACGCCCGAAGATAGGCATAAGGGTGAATGGGTGAGCATTGCTAGCGAGGCGGGTATTGTTGCAGGTGAATTCTTGAAGGGGAGGTATGCAGCTGGCTAATTCTTGAGAGTATTTTTTGTTAAAAGAGCGATAAAATAGTTATAGAGACGCAACATTTCGTCGATGTTCAAGCGAGACGATTGACTTCGCAGCACTATTATCACCAATAAGCTTTATCGCTCGCTGTTGGATTCTATATAATAGGTTAGAAGAGGTCCAAGGGGCACCCGACCAGATTGGAGCATTGTACTCAAGCTTTGGGCGGATGTACGCCTTATATATTATATATATATATACAGTAGAGGAGAAGTATTTCTTGCATCGCTTTAAGAAGTCTTGACATTTCTCTGCATTTTTGGCGATCTCGAATATGTGATCGTTCCAACTAAGTGTTGAGTGGATACACGTACCGAGGATGGAAAGTCGTTCGGTTTCAACAATGCAAGAGCCATTCGTAGATAGGTAAGTTGTTTTGAGAACGCTTGAGTGACAGTAGATAGCACTTAGTTTTGGAAGCATTAGATTCCACTGTATTCTTTTTACCCCAATCAATTATACTGTCAAGATCGGAATTTGATGAGCTTAACATACGCTGCCGTTCCAAGTCAATGGCCGAAGAGGACGGACGAGAGCCGAGGAACGAATATGAAAAGCTGAGGGTACTGTCATCAGCGAAGGAGTGAATTGGATTCGAAGTGACAGACAGGAGATCATTTATGAAAATGAGGAAGAGTGTCGGAGACAAAACGGAGCCCTGGACAACACCAGCATTAATATGGTGAATATCAGGCTTGAACCCATCCGCTTCAACTTGTATTGAACGGTTCAGAGGGTAAGTTCTAATCCATTGAAGAAGAGATCCATCGCTTCCCAAAGCACGCATTTTCGATAAGAGAGCCTGAGGCCAGACGCTGTCAAATGCTTTTGAAATATTAAGTGCAACGATCTTACTTTCTGCTACATTGTGCAAAGATTGGTTCCATTTTTCGGTGAAATATGCCATCAAATCGGAAGTGGACCTGTTGCTACGGAAGCCGAGAAGCTTCCGAGTTTCAAGATATTTCATAAGCTGGCGATTTATCAGAGTTTCGAAGACCTTGTAAAGTAGGGACGTAAGTGCTATGGGTCGGTAGGAGGTGGGTGCAAATGGTTCGCCTTTTTTAGGGACGGGCTGGACAAATGCAGTTTTCCACTTACTCGGAAAGAGCCCTAAAGAGTAGGACAGATGGAAAAGCCTACGCAGTGGTTTTGCCAGCGTAGAAGAACACCTATTCAGAAGAACGGGGGGATACCATCCGGGCCAGCGGATTTGTGCACGTTTAGATATTTAAGTAGTCTTACGACTGTACGAGTACGAAAATGGATTTGTTCCATGGAATAATTTACGCTCTCGAGTACAGAGCGCAATCAGTACAGAGCGTACGGACAGAGCGCAATCTGGAAGCGTCGAGCTGGCTGCAAAATGTGCAGCAAACAGATTTGCTTTGTCCAAAGAGCTGACAGCTGGAACGTTTGCAAATGAGCGTTGGAATTGAAGACGAGGCGGAATTCTTCGTAGGGTTTCAACTCGTGGTGTCACCTCCCTAAACGTTACAGAAAGGACTTGCTTGACAGATTGCACCGTACGTTCCCAGGCGCTTCCTAAGCAAGGGTTGAGCGGGCAGTTAAATTTCAATTCCTCTGGGTTAGGTCACCCTGTAGGCCATTTGTGTCAAAGAGTCGGAATTCTTGGTGGAGTTTCCGGTGGGTACCGAACTGGAATTTCTCTTCGATTTATTAAGTCCTTCAGGCACAGCAGACAGGTGTGAGTAGACCAATAGAAAGGTTGGCGGCTAACTCCAGATGAACAACTGTTATTGTAAAGCACGTAAATAGGGCCACCCATCTGATTTCATGAAGATGACCCACTTGTAATGGGCCAAAGATAGTCCGGCGTAACTAAATAGACGAACGAGTGGTGTAACTCGTCCCTTAAGTGCTTGTCTCGGTTTGGCTCGATGTAGTTTACTCTTGTGACATTTTTTTAAAATATTTTTGAGTACAGCTCGAATACGCACAATCAAACACCGTTGCTGACCACAAACTCCAAGCTTCTGAGAAGCTGCAATCAAAATAAATGCAACAAGTGCCCCAAATGGTTGCTACCTAGAGATCAAAAATTCAAATGATCAACATTTCAAAATTCTGAAAATCGAAAAACTCAAAAATGCTAAAACCCTAAATGATCTGAAAGTCACATTTCCAAAAAATCAGAAAACTCAATCTGCCAAGGCCCCCAAGAACCCATAACCACATAATTCCGGACCTCTGAAATGGCCTAAATTAAAAAATGCCAAAATTCAATTCCGGGAGAGACATTTTGGGTAAGCAGCCCCCGACAACAGCCCTGTTGGGCCCAACTTGTAGTTGCTGCAGGTATTTGTATAAAACTAAGAGCCCACATGTTTTGGCGATCTTAAACTTTTTGGGTTTTCGGAATTTCTGCTCGTCTCTTGATTTCAAAAAGAAAGCTAAACTTCGCGATTTTTGAGATGATATCCGGTGTATAAATTCACATGTCCCTGACCGCCACGGAATGCCTTTGTTTGTCAGACAAAACTGTTCGCTGGCCAAAGCCATCGATCGTGTCAGACGCAGACCGCGCTGCAGACGACAAACATTCAGCAACATCGATACAGGAACCAAAAGCGAAAACTAATGACAACCAATTCAAAAAATCGCACATGCACTCTGCCGCTGCACGAACGCATCTCCTGCCCTCCCCGCCCATCGTTTCGCATTTAATTAATTAACTTTACATGTCACACACAAATAACCTGTCCACTTGCCTTCCATTCAACCAGTAAGCCAATCACAAAACGCGCCTCACAACAGCACACTGCCCGCAACTGCACCGGTGTGTACGTGATGCCCGCAGACGACAGCAATAAAATAAAGAATCCCTCTCAGAACATTCCGCGCACATCACAAACGCCAATGCATCGCACATCGGCCTTCCCAGAGCCCGTCCCCATATCCACATTCCGTGCAAACACATATTCCTATATCAATTTAATTTCCACCATAAAATATTCCTGAAACAACAAATAAACTATGGCAGCGCTAAGCAACCAGAGACGCGCTCGCTACTCACGCTCGCGCTCGCAGAGCAACAAAAAATCGGTGCAAATATTTTCCAATCATTTCCACCAATCAACCGATCCTTGAAACAAAACCCGCAAGAAGGCGAACAAAAATCCCCCGATCGAGCGTTTTTCAAAAATCAACTCCCAATCTCAACATGACCGAACAGACATCACCGATGCGATGACTTCGACGACGGCCACGACGACGGTTATGGCGATGCAGCGGAGCTGGCGGGGAGTGGGGACCCAAGTGAGGATCGCGAATCCTGATACTCATCCATCCACCAAGTGCGGCGCAGGAGATACAAATAAACAACCCCCGCACCGCCGCCGCCACCACGGTGAGGCAGATACGAAAAAATGATGACGGTATTTATAGCCGTGCAAATGGAACAAGTTACCTGACAGTGAATGAGGATACATGTATCTCAATAGGCTGCCCATCCGCGACCGCCCCTCGCCCACCAGCCGCACAACCACCACCACGCCGATCGCAGTCCGTGCGCTGGCCGCTGAGCAATCATCAGCGCGCCGATGGTCCCGAAACAGCAATAATCAAGTGAGATCGCGCGAGATCACCTTTAACCGAAGGTAATAAAATAATGATTGCATAAAAATTCACTGGAGTTTCAGTGTATCCGCGCGTCGTCGGTCGTCTGCGTTTGCGTCTGCGTTCGCGTCGTCGTGGTCGTCAGTCTTGGACTGTGTCGGTGTGTTGGTGGCGGAGGAGCTTCGCTCGCATTTGACGGCTGCGCTGCTGATCGGCGGTTGGCATTGCTTGTATCTCGTTGGTGGTGTTGTGTGTGATCTTCTCGTCTTTTTACCTGGGACTCCATTGAAGTCGGAAAAGGTATCGATGAGGGAGGTGAAATGATGAACAGGCTTTTGGGGCATCATTTTGCTTTTGTGTGTGGGCTTCGTTGCTGTTGATTTAGGCACGCTACGGCCTCGTTTTCAGGCGCTTCTTCCATTTTCTTTCGCCACCAAGACACTTGTGGGAATGGAGAGCGAGAATGCGGTGTTTATGAACTTCTAGGCTTCTAGGCTCTGGGTGCATGGTTGAAACTGCATGCGCAGGCAAATGGCGTCAAAGATGAGTCCTTTGTTCGGCACTTGACTCATTTGTTGTGAATTAAGATGTCGCGATGCAGGGTGCAAAAAAATTCCCAATTACTCACTGATGGAGGACTTTGATTCTGTGACGGGAATGATCTGGGTGATGGACGTGTTAATGGATAGAAGCGGTTAACCTTGACAGATTGCGAGGACAAAGAGGACAATGGAGGATCAAGATAAGATATCAAACTTGTAAGTTTTTGTCTTTGTTCTGAGCTATTTTATAATTTAAACTGACTGTTCAAAGATGATTCTATGGGAAAGGCTTAGATTTAGACCCTTTTACAAGTCAGTTAGTCTGAAGCTGGGGAGAATGGGCCTGTTCACGCGAGCTGACGTTGTTGATTCCGCTCAACAAGGAGAGCTGCCAACACTATCCTCTTGAGTGCACATGTCAAGTTGTCAATCAGTCTCCACTCGGGGCCCTTAAGTTTGAAACTCACATTTCCAGCTAAGGCGATCCAACTTTCAATGAGCTCACATTACCCACAAACAATACTTCCCTGTGACATATTTCTTCTACAACAGGTTTTTTTAAGACTCCACCTAAATGTTGTCCTTCTAAAATGTATAATAATAATAATAATTGTTGGCGCGGCAGTCCACAGGGGGACCAGGGCCTAGCTTGCTCAACAACTGCTCGTGTTGTGCGCGCTACTGTTATCTCACGAGTAGAAGGGCGAAATTTGAGAAGCTTTTTTTAAGTGTTGTCAGCAGCTTGAAAAAGGTGGTGTCGTGAAAAAATCTAAGAATTCCTGTTGAGCTGGGAATTGAACCTAGACCCTTCGGCGTGTGAGTATCGCACTATACGCAATACACCATGGCACCCACGACAATAGGATAAACGAGAGGCCTTCAATACATTCTCGGTATCGGTGTGAAGCTGTAGTTAACAAAGTTTTGGCCATTGTTTTCTACACATTTCGACCACCTTTCTGGCAATTAGTGACTAACTCAACAATTTGTAATAACCCAATTTTCGACCTCCTCGTAGAAATCAAAGAGCTGCTCAGCCAATGCGTGTCGTTGAATCGATGAAAACAAATGGTAGTCGGAAGGAGGCAAGTCTGGTGAATACGGCGGGTGGGGTAGCTGCTCCCAGCCAAGTGTTTTGATTGTATCCTGAACCGGTTTTGCTTTGTGTGCAGGTGCATTAACATGGAGCAAAATTACCTTGCCGTGTCTTCTGGACCATTCTGGTCATTTCTCGATCAATGCATGGTTCACATTTATCATTTGTTGTGGGTAGCATTGTCTTCTTGCCGCATCGATCTGGTTTTGCAGTCGATGTTGATGGTTGTCCCAGATTCCGTTTAGGACTCTTAAAATAAATCCATTTTTCATCGCCAGTAACAATCCGATGCAAAACCGATTTTCTTTCGTGTCTTCACAAGGGTTTTTTCGGTTTTCCATCCGTCCTTCATTCAATTCAAGTGGCACCCATTTTCCACACTTTTGGATCTTTCCCATAACTTTTATTCGGTCAGAAATTGTTTGTTGTGCAACATTTAGTAGCGTCCTCTTCTACTATATGGCGTCGCAGTTTGGTGGCATGCACTAGACACAGCCTCCCACTATAACACTATCAGAAAAGTCCACTATCACTATCAGAAAAGTCGGCCTCCATATGGGAAAGTAAACACATTTTATTCAAAGTATTGGCCAATGTTTTCTACACATTTTGACCACCTTTCTGGCAATTTGTGAACACCACGCCAATCAAATTGTTCGTCTTTTTAAGAAAAACAAATTTCTAAGAACAATCCCATCAGATGCATTGGACGTTATTCTCAACCTTATGCCCATAGATCTGTTTGTCCAACAGGCGGCGACTAGTACAGCCATAAGACGGATCTCCTCATCACAAAGGAACGTGTCCTACGGACACTCAAGAATCCTTCAAAGAGTAAACTTTGTATACCAGAACCTTGGCTATGCGGGGCCGAAGATCTTTTTTACACAAAATTTCCCTACTGTGACCCCTGAACGAGACGCGTGGCCGGCTAACCAACAATGGGTTGCTGACGCTACATGCATCTATACCGATTGATCAAAAACAAACGAAGGCGATGGTACTCTGAGGATCTGAACCTTAGTCTAAAATTCAGGCTTCCCAATCACTGTAGCGTGTTCCAAGCCGAAGTAATGGCCATTCTCGAAGCACTGTCTTGGCTGAAGAGGAATAGAATATCCTCAGCTGATATCCTTATTCTTACGGACAGTCAGGCAGCACTCAGGGCCCTGGAATCTGTCTCAACAAACTCCAAGACGGTTATGAACTGCCGGACATCCTTAGATGAGGTGGCTGAGCAGTTCAATATTTGACTGTGCTGGGTGCCAGGTCATAGAGACATTCCGGGTTACTGTTAAGCAGACGAATTGGCCAGGCTTGCCATAATGCAACCATTACTTCAGGAACACCAACACCTTGGTATTCCTCTCGCCACATGCAAGTTAGTACTGCTTTTGAACGCGATCCATAACAAATCAAAGGTGGTCTGACCATAACCTTTGTCGCGTCTCCAAGGAGGTAGCCCTCTCTTGAACCCAAACGCTCCTGACTGCTACTATCGCTCAAAAGATCAGACATAAGCCTGGTCATGGGAGCCATAACCGGGTACTGTCTAATCGGTGAGCATGCCAGCAAGCTAAGGGCTCCCTCAAACGATTTTTGCAGAAGCTGCAGGTATGACGAAGAACCAGAGACTCTCCTACACCTGTTATGTACATGACCGGCGCTCTTGCGCCTCAGACACAAGCATTTTGAAAGCTATTTTCTCAACGGCCTACGTGACCTCAATAAAACCCCTCCTGCCGACATTTCAAACTTCATTATCGGCTCCTACTGGTTTTAGGTTCTTTCCACATGGTGTGGTAGCACAATGGTCCTGTATGGGACTAAGTGCATTCATCAGCCACCTTAACCTACCTACGTAACATTTAACATTGCTGCCATTCGCTTTTGACTCAAAGTGTCATCTCCATCCAATATCGTTTGCAATTCGGCGTCTTCAAACTTTTTCGGTGGTCTTCCACGTTCTTCATTTCTCACATCAAAATCATTATTTCTGAACCGTTGAAACCATCTTTTGCGTGTTGCTTCTGATAGAGCATGATCAGCATATGCCTCGACAAGCATTCGATGCCACTCTGCAGCACTTTTCTTCAAATGAAAACAAAAAATTAATGTCTTCCGCAAATCATCATTTCTGGTACAAAATTCGACATTTTTAACACGATGAAAAAATATGATGTTGTCTGTTCAATGACTTGATGTATACTAAATATTGTTCACAGATGTCATAGCAAGCAAACAAAAAAAATATAAGGGCTCGTTCACAACAAATGTTCTCTATCGAGGCACTTGTATCTTGACGCTCACTTCATACCGGTATCAGTGGTAATTTCAAAATTTGAGTCAATTGAGTTATTAAAGCACCACAACAAGAAGAAGAAGCTCTCAAATGAATAAGTCAATTGCTTTCATCGCCTCCAGTTCAGAGCCAAACCCTCCTACAGACGTATTGTTAAGTTTTGAGAGTCTTTGTTGAGCTGAACCATGCGAATTCGGAATGGTCTGTCCAGCTCAACTTTTTCCCTCGTGTTCAACTTCAGATCTTCTTTCCCCCACTCTTTGCCTCTATATCCTCTGCCGGTCACGATCAAGCGGATTATACTGCACAACTCTAATTCACCACTTATAATTGAACACTAGCCTGTTTGTACGACCGATGGACAGGTGTAGATATTCTAAATCTGAACTAGTTTCAGGATATCAACAAAACTCGAAGTGCTTTGATTCAGACACAGACCTGCACAGTGACTTTTTCTGTCGAAATACGCAAAACCCAGTTATTTGTCGCATGGACGCGCTTTATGCTTCGAAGCAAGAGAACTCGCAAATGGAACTCAACTTTGGAAAAGATCAACGGCTCCAAAGATCAACGTTGAGTGTGTGAGGAACAATCAAAGGGTCGCTCAAAGTCAGCTAGGGCTACTCAATTTTCCCATACTTGGCGTGGCGTATTTAAAGCTTTTCGCTGCCCATCTAGGCTCTCAATCCGAGTGTCGGCGAATTGTGTAACATGACGATGCCCTCGCTAGTCTTCCAACAAGTCGCCCAGTCCTTTTCAAAACACAGGCACACACGACAAACACCTCTGCGCTATTTCACCTTAAATCCAAATTGAAACCGTATCGGCTTTCAATTCCCTCCCTTCCATCCTCGCTCGCTTTCATTAGCATTTAAAGCATCCTACCCCTTTCCAGACCGAAGCAACATCTTAAAAGCCCGGCTCCAAATAAACGACTTCAGCAGTCGACGACAAAATGTAACCCTCAGCTGTCATTCCATTTCAAATAGCCCGATGAATTTGATGATGATGACGAACATTTTAATGCCCCGATAGCCATCAAGATATCGGTCCAAGCCCCACCACCACCGAGCCGAGCCGAGCGAAACAAAGGCAGCGCCGTCGACAGCGACAACACCGACAACAACTAATCGCCAGTGACCTCGGGCATAAATCAATCCAAATTATTGACCATACTAGGGGCATTAACAAAACGACACAGAAGATGACATCCAAATCAGAAGAAAGGAAATAATTACATAAAATATTATCTCCATCGGCGGCGCGGTGTGGAGGTGCTCTCGGGACGCGGCCGGCCCCGCTCGGAATGGGAACAACAAAAAATCATTAACCGTCATTGACTTAATGAAAATGCCGTCCATTCATCGGCCTGTCCTGGCCGTCCTGCGGGGGAGGGAGACACGCAATCGGATACAGGGACCCAGCGGCCGCAGCCACACCAATCAGGCGGCGCATAATTAGCAGCAGGAAGCGAAAAGACAAAAAGCCCAAATCAACCAGAGATAGAGATCTCCCGGTCCTAGGCTGACGCAGCAGCGCGACTGCGCAGTGGTTATGACGGAAAATAAATTTCGTTATGATTGCCCCGATGTGGATTTATTGACTCATATTCCCACCTGCGCCCGCGTGGCGAAGCATTTGCATCCACACTAGGCGACGCGCTGCGTGTGTAGTCGGTCCGTTGCTGCTTACCTGTCAGATAGTTGTCTGGCGAGTGGTATGGCGCTGGCTGTGGTGTGGATTCGTGCTCGCTTGCCCGCTCGCTTGAATGGCGGACATCGAAGCGATCAAATAAAACGTGATCCTTCACCGGTTGGCCAGTCTGTCATTGGCTGATCATGTGAACCAAGGGAATGCCAGTGAACGGCTCTGGCTACCTGGGGATCTTAATAAATTTATCACCAAGGTAATTCGATTCGGCCGAGGTGGCGAGCGGGAAGGGACGGCGCTCGATGAATGTGTTGAGCGATGGATTTGTACGATCAAACGGGTTGTCGACGAGACACTTACCAGGAATTTCGAGTCGGGGCCGAAAGATCGCAATCGTCGCGTTCGGTAACAACTGCGGTGCCCGGGAATGCTTGTCGCAGTGTAGTCGCGTGGAAATGTGAGTCGATTGACATAGCTTGGGACATAGGGACACTTGAACGAAGCTGAGTGTTGGCTAAAATTGAAATCACGTTCTTTCACGGCGTTTTTAGAAAACTTAAGACGGCGCAAGTTGAAGGGGCGTGGCGATCTGAAGAATTTCCTGTGAGCTGGAGCATTCCTAGGAGAGCCGACGAAGATTGACAAACAGCTTCGCCATTTCAAAGTGAAGAGGATTGATTTGATCGCGTTTTGAAGGTTGATATGGTGGTGAAAGTGTGAGTAGAGTGCGGCACCCACATGCTGAAGAAACAAGCCAGGGATGTTTCTTGGCACTGCAATTCAAGTTTCTCACTGCACCACCTCTCTCCAGCTGCTGACAACCCTCAAGGAGCATTGTCTATGAAAAAGTCTTTTAAATATCGATGCTCGAAGTCGGCAAGTAGGTCCCTTCTATTCGTTAGGGAATAGCGGCGCGCACAGCATGTGTAGGCCCCGGTTCCCCTGCGGACTGTCGCTCGACTCAATGTGTGTAAGAACCCATGATGGAGATCAGCCAAATCGTTCTTATACGTGACTATTATTTATTTGTAGTCAAATTTTGGCAGATATAGTCTATTTTCTGACAGTAATGCACTGCCCACGGTCGAGGAAGTGGAAATGTTTTCTGGCAGGTCCGAAATTGTTGTCGAAAGGTAAAGCAGCTATCCGGAGGATAAAAAGTTCGGACCGAAGCCTGCCAGGACCAAAATGGACAACTCGTGCTAGAGTTGCGGTCTGTGCTGGGAATCTGGAAGGACCATTTTCGCAGACTCGCAGAACTTAAGGGCAATGGCGGCCCCAATTCCGCTGTTAGGCAGAATGTTCGGATCGATGTGGGCGATGATAGACAAGAATTCCGTCCACCCGCCTTAGACGAGGTGAAGATAGCAATATTCAAGCTGCAGTCGAACAAAGCTGCTGGAGCGGACGGACTGTCCGCAGAACTATTTAAAGCAGCCGGAGATAACCTGATTGGGCGCATGCACCAGCTCATCTGTAAGATATGGTCGGAGGAAAGCATGTTCCATGAGTGGAATCTCAGCTTCGTTTGCCCGGTCCACAAGAAAGGAGACACCTCTGACTCCGGTAGTTACCAAGCGATCAGCCTGCTTAACATCGCATACAAGATCCTCTCTGCTGTATTGTGTGAGAGTCTGACACCTTTTGTCCATAACCTGATAGGACCCTATCAGTGTGGTTTCAGACCAGCGAAGTTCACAATAGACCAAATTTTCGCATTACGGCAGATCCTGGAAAAGACTCAAGAAGTGCAAATCGATACTCACCACCTATTCGTCGATTCTAAGACCGCATATGACAGACTGCATAGAGACGAGCTATACAGTACCATGCCTAGGTTTGGCATTTCCACCTAACTCGTCAAATTGTTAGAAGCGACGTTGGAAGATTCAGGCTACTCCATCAAGTTCGGTAACCAACAATAACAGCAGAGACCTTCAATGTCAAAATAGGTTTCAGACACGGCGATGCGTATTCCTGTGACTTCTTCATCATCATTTTGGAGAAGTCAACTCGAGAGGCACGATTTTCATTTGTCATGTTACTTCAATTGCTAACTTAGATAGGCAATGTTGGCGTGATTGGAATAACGCAGCCAGCCGTCAATGAGGCGTTTGCTGGCATAAAAGCGGAAGCGGCCAAAATCTGGCGGAAAGTAAGGGCACTTGGAAGTGAAAGGTTACACAGGATCAATGCCTTGGACAGAGGGAATTCAAAGACCTCATTTACCTCGGGTCCGCGGTGTATTAGGACAACTTTAAATCCGAAATCAAACGTCACTCTCGTCAGTCGCTCGTTCTTAGAGCCCAAGGACAGCTTCATTAGCTTCATCAGCTTCATCAGCTTCATCAGCTTCATCAGCTTCATCAGCTTCATCAGCTTCATCAGCTTCATCAGCTTCATCAGCTTCATCAGCTTCATCAGCTTCATCAGCTTCATCAGCTTCATCAGCTTCATCATCTTAGTCCTAATTTACGTGGAATCTTGGACGCTTCTAAAAGCAGATAAGGAAGCCTTTGGTCTTTTACAGGGTTCGCGTTGTTGGCATTTGGAGAAGTAAATTCAACAACAACCTTTGTAGACTGTATGGCTGCATACGTCTGGTCAAGAGTCTTCGATTACAACGCGTAGGATGGCTACTGGTCCGAAATATCAACGAATTCGAGCTAGTGGGATAAGGAAACAGAACTGTCTTAGATGCCGCACAGAAGTGGAGAAGGACATCAACCAACTTGGAGTGCGTATTTGGAAGTATCTAGCGAAAGATCGTGCTGTAGATGTGGGATTTGGTTTTACGTGACCACCTGCCTTAACGGCTTATATCACGGGGAACCATTTTTCCAAGAGTCGTAAGTAATGCAAGACTAGACGCCTTAGTTACCCAAGTACCAAACTGGGATCATGCTTGAAGCCTTTCTAAAACCTCCTCCGCTCTCTGGGTCGCAGCTCCCAGTTGAGAATGCAACTCCACACTGAGAAGGCATAGTCCCCTAACCGTCTTACCTAGTTGTGCTTAAATAATGAACTAGACAAGTCAGCACAGTACACTATCCTCGACTCTACCCGCGATGTTAGGTGGTAAACCACAGCCACCACGAAACTCCCACAAGGGGGCCTACCGCACGGTCAGGCTGGAACCGAAGTTCCAGAGGCGCCTGACCTCCCGTGGCACCAGAATATAGCCTCTGGTCAAGCTGTCACTACCAGTCAGGTTCCCTCAAAGCCTGGGTCTGTTAGCCGCCATCCGTAGATGGTCTTTTCTCCATCAGTGATTCCGTTGACACTATAAATAGTGATACGGATGTGATTTTGAATCTTGTGATTCATAAATCCAGTCACATCATCTGGAGACCTCGGACTGTAGAGCCACAAGAAGAAGAAGAAGGATGCAACTGAATAGGAAGCAGGTCTGGAGCTGGCGAAATTCAACCTTCAACGTCTAATCAGCAGCTGGCTTAAGGAAGTGCATTCATAGCCTTTACTTTGGATGGGATCTAATTTTTATTTGATGACCCCCTCCAGCTGCCAAAACCCCTAGCCAACTGTTCCAAGTGCAGACAAAAATTTGGAAAAGAAGCTCACTTCCCCTAAAGTTGAACGTTGTGTTGTTTCACTACCCTGAAATCTAAGCCTTTATTCTGTAAACGAGGGCGTTGGGATGTTGCGGTCCCTTGATGTCGAAGTCTTTGAGCTAGAAAGGAAACATACGTTTGTGGACTCAAAGTTGCCAACTTCATGAAAACATGCTTTCAATCAATCTTTGACAGCGTCAGTACCTTCGTCTAAGCTGACGTCGTTTCCTCCTTTTCCTGCGCCTGTACCGATTTGGATTCGCTACAATATTAGAACCAAAAAGGGAAAATTTAGGTTCAGGAGTTAACAGCCTTGACTTTTTCTCAAATCAACTCCAACGGACACCAAATAGAGTGTGAAGTCGCTCAGAATCCCTCCAGTCGACACAAAGACAAAAACCAGTCCACGACCGAATCGTTGAACAACTTCCCCTCAAGGATTCCCAAAATGAGATCACTCCCTCACTCCGCACTCGTCTCACCATTGATGGCAAACCCACCACCAGCCAATAGCATTCGAAAACCGCCCGCCCCTGTCATCGATCGAATGATTTGTATTTCCTAATTTATGTTTCATAAATAATCGGATGAATTTATTGCACGTACATTCGTGAACATTCTCCAAGAAAGAGATGAGAGAACGACAGAATTTTATGGGAAACAGACGCCCGACAACAGCGGGCGACAAACAACGACACACCGAGAACAACGAGACGAACACGAAGACAAATCAAAACGAAACACCAAGCGGCCAAGCGAGAGATACAAATATCCGCGGTGGTGTATTAAAATTAAACGATGAGCCCCCCGCGCGCCGTCCCGGGGCGAGTCGAATATCAATTCTTTATGTCGTTGTCACTGTTTCTTGATTTGATATTCATTAAGATTGCTATGATGGATGCTGTGGCATTTAAAATTAATTACCCCCTAAACAGCTTCGACGACGGGTCCACCTCAACGGCAACGCTGCCGCCGACGCCGACGCCGCGACCGCGGCCGCTTGGGCCGAGATGCGCGCTCTCACTCGCGGCCGAGGGAATGAATTAAGATGGCCGGCGATAATTTGTGAAATCTTTCTGTTTGTCTGATCCTCCGGATGGGGGCTGCTAGCTACCAAACTGGCCGCGGCGGCGAAGCCTAGAAGGGCTCCTTGCTGGTGCGATTGCGCCGCTCGCAGGATCAGGGTCCAGCGCTCGCGGTTGTCGCGATGATTTCATGCGGCGTGATATATTGGATGTGATCGGCTGATGATGTTCCGAGGTCCTAATAAAAGTATCTCATTCGCGAAAAGCGGCGCGCAGAGATGAGAGGTGATTAAGAAACCGGGTCCGTGGCTTTTGTCTCGCTTTATTGATATTATTTATGGGAGTGGATTACCTTTGGGCGGTTCTGGAGATGGCTCGCATGCATATGGCTGTGACGTGGCCGGCATCAGTCTATTGACTCACGGTCCGGCTGTGTTTTTCGTTTTTGTGGGTTTCCGCGGAGAAATTTATTCGTGCTGCCGCGAAGAAATCTAGAGATGAGTTATGTTTACACGGGCGAGCAGAAATTTGCATTCGGTCATGGAAATATGGACGGCGACAGCCGATGGTGTGCTTTGTTTTTTGGCTGATTTCCGTTAGCCGATGAATGACTGACTTTGGCTGGGTGACGAAATGCTCAGAAGGTGACCTCAATTTTGATTTCTGGAAATTAGCGAGCATTTCGTCACTGGGAGCCCGTGGAGAGTGAGAGTAACGACGACTGATTGGGGAAACTTATGTGCAAAGCTGCCAATTAAGGCAAACTTTCGCCGAAGCGTCAATGCACAGCAGCTTCTGTTGACATTTGATTCAGCCAAAAAAAATAAGAGTTGATCTGCTTTAGGTTGGAGATGAGATCAGTCCAGTTTCAAAGTGAACTAAGCTTTGGTTAACGATTGAGCTCTGTAAGGGCAATTGTAGTAGGTCAGGAGAGGGTGGAAGTAAGGGATGGGCATCAAGGGGAGGGAAGCAATGGGAAGGCAGCGAGAGGATTGCAGCAAGGAGTGAACAACAAGGGGATGGCAGCAAGGTGATGGGAGCAAGGGGAGCGCAGCAAGGGGAGGGCAGCAAGGAGTGGTCAGCACGGGGAGGGCAGCAAGGGGAGGGCAGCAAGGAGTGGACAGGAAGGGGAGGGCAGCGAGGGAAAGTTAGCAAGGAAAGGGCAGCAAGTGGAGGGCAGCAACGGGATGGCAGCAAGGGGAGGTAAGCAATGGGAGGGCAGCAAGCGGAGGGCAGAAAGCGGTGGGCAGGAAAGGGAGAGCAGTGTGGTGAGTGTAGCAAGGGCAGGGAAGCAAGGGGAGGGCAGCAAGCGGAGGGAAGAAAGCGGAGGGCAGCAAGGGGAGAGCAGCGTGGTGAGGGCAGCAAGGGGAGGGATGCAAGGGGAGGGCAGCAAGCGGAGGGAAGAAAGCGGTGGGCAGCAAGGGAAGGGCAGCAAGGGGAAGGCAGTAAGAGGAGGGCAGCAAGGGGTGGATAGCAAGGGGATGGCAGCGAGGGAAGGTTAGAAAGGAAAGGGCAGCAAGCGGAGAGTATAAAGCGGAGGGTAGCAAGCGGAGGGCAGCAAGGAAAGGGAAGCAAAAGGAGGGCAGCCAGAGGAGCGCAACAAGTGGAATGCAATCGAGTGAAGGCAAGTGGGGGCAGGAAACCCCAAACACTTCAGTGGATGGGAGCAGTACGGTAGTCCACTCAGTGCGTAGACTCTCCCCTAAAGGCAACGCAATAACTGACATTTCTTTGATAATATGTGGTCCTCTGGTGCATTTGATGTTTCAGGCCTTCACCAAGCGGTGGCTAAAATACCCCAACAATACACAATGAACTGGACATTCAAGCTGTCCAAAATCTAGACCACTAATCGTCAAAGCTGAGGTTGGGACTGATCAGTTGACCACGATAATTATACAGACTCAATAAGCGTATGCACTGCTAGGCCCGAGGCAAAGAAAGGTATTGGCCGCAACATCTGCCCTGTGAATTTGTGTAAGTTTATCCTACAAATCTCAGGTCTCCATGGCGGGCTTCAAGTTCACATAATGGCGCAAAGGGGTGAAGACTCCTCTTTTCCTCACCAGAAGAATAAGAACTAAATTGCACCATCGACATATACTACGAATTTGACAAAGTGATGTCGTTTTGCGCTCTTTCAAAAAAACTGGACGTGATCCACACTGTGCCAGGAAAGAACAAGGTTGTGTCTTCATCACACGTTTTTCGGGGTCGTAGATAACCTGCGAGTGGCTCACCCAAAGCAGCATAATGAATACTTTAAAGATGCTTTCTCGTGGAACTTCTTTTCGTTTTTGAGAAAAGTCAGCGTGTAGCAGCATGGATTCCGCAAGCATCGTTCTGCATGTCATCATAACAGAGCTGCGAGTCCGATTCGGCGGAAATTTTGACAGCAGTCGTCTACAAAAGTATCTGAAAAAAATAAAAATTCTTGCGACACTGACGTCGTGAGACAGGCTGTCTTGTAGATCTGAATACTGGATTAAGATCAACAATCGATCACATTTTGACAAACGGCTTGTACCATCAAATCAATTCAGAAGTTATTGAAAGCAGTATCACCGATCATTATGCCTTCTGGCCAATGAAAAGATGTGTTGTCGACGAGCTTTCATTCAGCCTTTCCTGTATATCCAGCGTCAACGTTGATGAAATAATCAGAGAAACCAATTGGGATGATATCCTAAATAATAATGACACGGTCTCACTATATGAAGCCCTTTCTGAAAAAAATGAAGTCTATATACGAAAAATCGACAGCTGTGAAGAAAATAAAAAACAAAAGAAAGCTTAATCCTTGGATGACTCTTGACCTAATTAATAATAATAATAATTGTTGGCACTACAGTCCACAGGGGGACCAGGGCCTAGCTTGCTCATCAACTACTCGTGTTATGCGCGCTGCTGTTCTCTCACGAGTAGAAGGAACCTACAGCTTTTTGCCGACTCCGAACGGCGAAATTTGAGATGCTTTCTTAGACAGTTGTTACTCTTTGAGTGTTGTCAGCGGCACGAAAGAGCTGGATCCGTGAAAAATTCGAAAAATTGGTATTGAGCTGGGAATCGAACCTAGACCCTTCGGCGTGTGAGCGTCGCACTCTACCCACTACGCCACGGCGACCACTTAATTGCCAAATGTAAAAAATGAGATGTCATCTACAGAAAATGGAAAAATAACAGACTTAATAAGGCATACGGAACGGAGTATAAGACATTTAGAAATAGACTAAACAAAGAGATAATCGCCCAAAAATCGTCCTTCTACAAAAAAAAAATTCAATCAAGTAAGATCTGATCCGCGTAAAACATGGGGTCTTATAAATTAGGTACTTGGACGTAAAAAGCTTTTGGTTGATGAAATTGTTTGCAAGAATTTCCCTGTAAAACTGTGTCTTGGTAGACTAGCCAGTGTGTTTGCGACAAATTTTAGCAGCCAGATACGAGACATCGTTCACCAATGTAACGTTGTTACATCCACACACACAAGGTCAACTAATGTCCGTTCAATGTTTATACAAGAAGCCAATTACTCTGAAATCCAAAGCATAATAATGGCACTGAACGATATGAAGTCACCAGGATTCGACGGAACAAGGGCAGGAGACATAAAAAGGCACATGCACATATTTAGTCCAATTCTATGTAAGTTGGTATATATGAGTATAGCTGAATCGAAAATCCCTCATAGCCTAAAAAACGCACTAGTACGACCTCTGCATAAAGGAGGAGTTAAAAGCGAAATCAGCAATTACAGGCCGATATCAATTTTACCTGTTGAATTGAAAAGCCTTAGGAGTGGTCAAGTTATACAAAAGTGAGCCAGCTGAAGAAACAAATGTCGCGTTCCCTAATCAGCTTACCAGGACGATGAGGTAGTAACCAAAAACTTTCATTTCAGTTTTCATTTCGGTTTGTGACCCTTTAGCTCTCAAGCAACATGAAACTTCAGCCCGACCATCTCTGGGCAGATACCACGAATTCCCGAACGACAGCGTAGCTGAGAGGAAGTCCTTGTCTTTTCGGGAGAAAAGTTTTGCGAGCGATTTTTGGTCCTGCTTGCCTTGATGTCATCTGGAGGACAATATTTAACAACGAACTTTATGGGCTGTACAGCTACATGCGCCTGTTCAAGCGTCTACGGATACCACGCCTAAGATGGATAGGCCATTTAGATCGTATGGACACCACTGCTCCGGCCAGCAAAGTCTTCGAATCTGAGCCAATGGGACAACGCAACAGAGGACGGCCTAGGCTAAGGTGGCCTCCTGCACACAAGTGAAGGAGGACCTCAACCAAGCTGGAGTGCTGGCTGGAGAGGCATGTTGGTTGGGGCCCAGGTCCACCGCGGACTGTAGCGCCACAACAAGAAAAAGAAGAAGTACAGGGACATGCGGCTAGTCGAGCGCCTGCGGATACAACGCTTAAGATGGATAGGCCATGTAGAGCGTATGTTCACCACTGCTCCGGCCAGTAAAGTCTTCGAATCTAAACCATTGGGACAACCCAACGGAGGACGGCCTAGGCTAAGGTGGCCTTCTGCACACACTCCTGCACACAAGTGAAGCAGGACCTCAACCAAGTTGGAGTGCGCAACTGGAGGCAGCTAGCGAAAGATCATACTGGCTGGAGAGGCATGGTGGTTGAGGCCCAGGTTCACCCCAGACTGTAGTGCCACAAGAAGAAGAAGAAGGTGGCTGAGTTCCTTTTTCACTTGTGTTTAACATCTAAGTCGAGAAAGTCCACTCTTGCAATGTTGGAATGGCTCGGAACATAGACTCATTTGGTCGGAAGAACAGCATTCTTCCGCTCTGCAGAGCCTTTCCATATAAGACGGTCTTTTGAAGTTCAACGCCATCCGAACACATCTGCTTGAAATTTAAATGAGTTGAACACCGGATCATATCTACATGACTCCAGCCGTCACGTGGACATCTCTGCCCAGCAAGGAGAACAAGGACAGTGTGGTGAAATAACAAACAATCCCCCGAGCCAACAGGAACTTGGATGTGAACTCTTTATGAAAAGTCCAGTGTCCTCCGAAGCCGTTTCCATGCGAAGTGTCTTTTCAAACGCCACCCACACGCATTCAGCCAAAGTCCATTAAAATCTAAATGAGCCCGAGCAACACGAATCCAAGACAAAAATGAATTATTTTCAAAGAGCGAGCGACCGAAAAACCGCACCGAAATTAATAAATTAAAAAGTCAATGCGCGGCACCGAAGCAAGGCACTAAAACCCCATCGCCCGTACACGTGCTACCTAGATAGCTAGTTCACCAAAAGGTAGCGATAAATTTTATTTCAATTTTAAATTTCCACAAAACGAAGCCACCACGACACACACCGACAGACGGACAAATATAAAATACATTGGAAGGCATAAAACACGACAACCAACAGAATTCCAGACATCATATGCAAATAGTTTATCCTATAAAGCGATCGTAAATTTAATTGATTTTAAATAAACATATTAAGGCACCGGCTTCACTTGACGCGCAGCTCCTTCGCTCGCGTCCTCGTCTCTGTGCGCACAGAGCCTGCCCGACCGCCCCACCTTTGGTTTATTATTAATCCAATTAAGCCGTTGCGATTAAATTAAATTAAAAGTTATAAAACTTAAGTCGCCCATCCCATGCACGGCATTGGCGGCGACGGCGGCAAGAAGGAATTCATTTGTGCTAATGAGAGAGAGAGAGATTTTGCTTTTATGATTTTTTGTTTATTAGATTCAAGCCCGTCAGCGCCGCCGCCCCGTCCCCAGCGCCCACCAGCCTGCAAGACGTATGGTTCATTCGACGCGGGGCCCATAAACATGTCAAGCCCAATGCGAAATATTATTCAAATAATAAAAACGTTCGTCATAAAATCGAATGTCAAAACAAATAAATTATGCAAATTTCGACAGCGCGACCGAAACAAAGGGGACCTTAAATCAGTGCTGCTCTCTGTCTCCCTCGAGCCTCGCGACGTGATGGTGGACGGTGTGGGGTGCGGTGACGGCAGGACGACGGCCATTCTGGATCGGTATCACTCCGGTTATTGATCGGCCAACGACTGCAGCCGAGACGAAGGGCCTAATGAGTGTGGACGGGGGCTAACCACTTAATGAAGATGAATTCAGGCTTCCGTGAATCAGAGAGAGAGAGGGTGTTTGATTGGGCATCGAGGGTATCAGTTGCGCAGGAGCCGCAGGTCTAGGAGGAGTTGCGCTTATCTGATCAGTGGTTGGTTGGATGTGGAAATGAAGTGGAAGCTCACAAATCGAGATGATTGAAGAGGCCACACAGTGAATTCCACAGTCAGGGAGACGAGCTACAGGGTGGCAGGGAGACGAGCTACAGGCATTTACAAGGCCGAAGAAAATTTTAAGCTGAAGGGAGCATATGATGATATGATGTAGGGACCCATGATGGTCATAATCAGTAACGAGGCGAGGTACTGCGTGGAAAGCACCTACAAGACGGAGGAGAGATTCAGACTGTGGGGACCATGCGATGGTTTCCACCGTCAGCAAGGGGGGAGCTACTATGTTGCAGGCATTTCCAGGGCCGAAGAACGTGTTTGACTTTCGGAACCAAGTGATGATGTTCACGATCAGTAAGGATGCGAACTATTGCGAGGCAAGCACCTACAAGGCAGAGGAGAGATTCAGGCTGTGGGGACAACGCGAGGGTTTCCACCGTCAGCAAGGGGGCGAGCTACTTCTTCTTCTTCTTGTGGCGCTACAGTCCGGGGTGGACCTGGGCCTCAACCAACATGCCTCTCCAGCCAGCACGATCTTTCGCCAGCTGTCTCCAGTTGCGCACTCCAAGTTGGTTGAGGTCCTTCTCCACTTGTGTACGCCACTTCAGTCTAGGTCGTCCTCTGTTGCGTTGTCCCAATGGCTCGGATTCAAAGACTTTTCGGGCCGGAGCAGTAGTGTCCATACGCTCTACATGGCCTAGCCATCTTAAGCGTTGTATCCGTAGACGCTTAACCAGGCGCATGTCGCTGTACAGCCTATAGAGTTCGTCATTAAATCTTCTCCTCCAGATGCCATCAACGCAAACAGGACCAAAAATCGCACGCAAAACTTTTCTCTCGAAAAGACTAAGGGCTTCCTCATCCGCCTTTGCTAACGTCCAAGATTCTGCGCCATATAGTAGGACGGGGATGATCAAGCTGTTATATAAAGCTAGTTTAGTCCTTCTAGAGAGGGCTTTATTACTCAATTGCCTCTTGAGCCCAAAGAAACAGCGGTTGGCAAGAGTGATTCTGCGTTTGATTTCGGTACTGATGTTGTTGTCCCTATTTACCGCGGAGCCGAGGTAGACGAAGTCCTTAACTACCTCGAAGTTTCTGCTGCCTAGTGTGACGCTCCGTCCGAGACGTCGATGTTGTGTGTCCTTCCTTGATGACAGCATGTACTTCGTTTTGCCCTCATTTACCGCAAGACCCATTTTAGCCGCTTCCGCTTCAATGCCAGCAAACGCCTCATTGACGGCTCGCTGTGTTCGTCCAATCACGTCAATGTCATCAGCGTAAGCTAACAGTTGAACTGACTTTTGGAAGATCGTGCCTCTGGTGTTGACTTGTGAGTTACGCACGATCTTCTCGAGGATGATGTTAAAGAAGTCACATGACAGTGCGTCGCCTTGCCTAAAACCTTTTTTGACATTGAAGGTCTCGGTGAGTTCGTTACCGACCTTGACGGAGCAGCGAGAGTTCTCCATCGTCATCCTACACAATCTGACGAGTTTGGTAGGAATGCCAAAACTAGACATGGCACTGTATAGCTCGTCTCTATGCACACTGTCATATGCAGCCTTGAAATCGACGAATAGGTGGTGAGTGTCAATTTGCATTTCTTGGGTCTTTTCCAGGATCTGCCGTAATGTGAAGATCTGGTCTATTGTGGACTTCCCTGGTCTGAAACCACACTGATAGGGACCTATCAGGTCATGGACAAATGGTTTCAGACGCTCACACAATACGGCAGAGAGGATCTTGTATGCGATGTTCAGGAGACTAATCCCTCTGTAGTTGGCGCAGTCAAAGGGGTCTCCTTTCTTGTGGACCGGGCAAACGACGCTGAGATTCCACTCATCGGGCATGCTTTCCTCCGACCATATCTTACAGATGAGCTGGTGCATGCGCCCAGCCAGGTCATCTCCAGCTGCTTTAAATAGTTCTGCGGACAGTCCGTCCGCTCCAGCAGCTTTGTTCGACTTTAGCTTGGATATTGCTATCTTCACCTCGTCTAAGTCGGGGGGACGGAATGCTTGTCTATCATCGTCCAAATTGAGTGGAACATTCTGCCTAACAGCGGGATTTGGGTCGTCATCGCCGTTTAGGAGTCTGCAGAAATGATCCTTCCAGATTCTCAGCACAGACTGCGACTCTACTACTAGTTGTCCATTTTGGTCCCGGCAGGCCTTGGTCCGAACCTTGTATCCTCCGGATAGTTGTTTTACCTTTCGGTAAAACTTTCGGACTTCATTCCTGCCAAAGCACCTTTCCATTTCCTCGACCGCGCGCTTCTCATGCTCCTTCTTCTTCCTTCTGAGAAGCCGGTGCTCTTCCCTTCTTCTCTGTTCGTAGAGTTCACGAACAGCTCGCGTTGTTCGATGCAGCGTCGCTTTATAGGCGTCTTGTTTAGCTGCGTGCGCTTGCCTGCACTCGTCGTCAAACCATGGGTTCCTTCTGGGTGGTGACGTGAAACCCAGCACATCAGTGGCAGCATCTTTGATGGCTTCTTGACAACGTTTCCATTCTTCTTCTATGCTTAGTGCAGGAAGCGTCGAACTCTGGGCGAGTTTCCGGGAGACTCGGTCGGCAAAGTTCCCAGCAATCAGCTGCGATTGTAGCTTTTCGACGTCAAACCGTTTTGGCCTTTCTCGACTCCGTTGCTCTCTCGATATCCGGGTTCTTACCTTGGCTACAACAAGGTGATGATCCGAGTCAATGTTTGCACCTCGGAAGGTTCGGACATCGAGAATACTGGAGGAGTGTCTGACGTCGATCGCAACGTGATCAATCTGGTTGACGGTTGATTGATCAGGAGATCGCCAGGTTCCTTTGTGAATGTTCAGGTGTGGGAACCGCGTGCTAGCCACAGAGAGGTTTCGCCCCGAGGCGAAGTCCAACAGCCTGAGTCCGTTTCCGGATGTGTTGTCGTGCAGGCTGTGTTTACCGATGACTCCAGCAAAGATGTCCTCCTTTCCCAGCTGAGCGTTGAAATCTCCTAGAACGATCTTGGTGTCATAGCTGGGGCATCGATCGTATGTTCTTTCTAGGAGATCATAGAAGTCATCCTTGATGTTGTCATCCTTCTCCTCTGTCGGGGCGTGAGCGCATATTAGGCTGATGTTCCCGAATTTAGCCTTGATGCGGATTGTCATGAGGCGTTCGCTGACTGGGTCGTAGCTCAAGACTTTTTGCCTAAGTCTGCCTCGAACAACAAATCCGCATCCGAATAAGCGCTGCCTTCTCTCTCTATAGCAATTGCTGTAGTAGATATCGCAGTTCTTCATCGCTTTTATGCCAGGCCCATCCCATCGCACTTCCTGGATGGCGGTTATGTCAGCTTTGTAGCTGTCAAGGGCCTCCGCAAGTTGTTCGGCTGCACGTGGCCTGTTAAGGGACCTCACATTCCACGTGCAAAACCGAAAATCGTTGTCCTTTAAACGTTTGCTGGGGTCGTCAACAGTTAATCCGTCCTTATCCGAGGCATATCGGTTTCTCTGAACTATTTTATTTTTACGTGGTAAGGAAGTTACCCTCACGCACAACCCACAGACTGGTAGGCCAGGCCCATTATTTAAATCCTCGGGCAGAGGGGGTCGCTGCATACATTAGTTCACCATACAACGGGTGTTGTGATGGCTATCCAGGGGGCGCCACTTGGAGGCTGTATGTCAACTTGACCTGTGCACTAACGAGGATTGCCTTGGCAGCTCGCCATGTTGAGCGCAATCAACGACGTTACCTCGCGTGCATAGGCCCATGCCCACCCCGAGCTACTATGTTGCAGGAATTTCCAAGGCCGAAGAACGTGTTTGACTTTCGGAACCAAGTGATGATGTTCACGATCAGAAGGAAGCGACCTATTGCGAGGCAAGCACCTACAAGACGGAGGAGAGATTCAGACTGTGGGGATCACGCGAGGGTTTCCACCGTAAGCAAGGGGGCGAGCTACTGTGTTGCAGGGCTCTACAAGACGGGAGAAAAATTCAGACTGTGGGGACTCCGTGATTATGTCCACGGTCAACAGGAAGAAGAGGCTAGGGTGTTCCGATTAACCTCAAGGTTGCTACAGATAGCGTCGAGGAGAATGTGCAAAAGAAGGCAATCTGGAACTTTGGAATGATTGGGGCTCCTGTGCACAAGGAACAGAGTTTTAACTTCATTACCGCTGGTGGCTGACTTGGAGGGACAAATTTGAAAGGGTTTATATCGGGAATGGATCGATGTCAGCAACTCAAAGGAAGTCGAAGGCCTGTAAACGATAATGTATCAGTTGGCGAACTGGGAACATAACTCAAAGGCTGCAGCATGAAGGTAAACATAGAAATCTTCATTTAAAACGAAGCGTTTGGGCCATGCAATTGTTGACAGCAACGAAAAATGTATCTTCTTTGTGTGTAGTGAAAGGTTCCAACTGCAGACAGCAACCAAAAATCGATCTTCTTTGTGTGTAGTGAAGGGTTCCAACTGCAGACAGCAACCAAAAATCGATCTTCCTTGTGTAACACACCACTCAATAAGTCCCGGGACGAACCACTTTCTGACAAAATTGAACTTTTTTCATCAGCATAGAGTGATATAAGGTTGCCAAATATCTCCCTTTCGCATTTTTGTCTTTTGAATTTTCCATCTATGTACTAAGCGCTACAGAGCCCACACCTGCCATAGCTATACATCAATTGAAAGGTCCTGACATAACCTACAAAACGACTCTATGCCTGATTAGTTTGGATATTGCGTTCAACAATTATAGGTGTGTAAACATGGAGTTCACTCACGCCGGAATTCGCGCTATTTAAAAGTTTTCCTTCGTTAAAGGCAAATCCGCTAGAGAAACGTTCCGTGAGATAAGTGGTGTTTTGGGGCATGGTACTCTATCACTTCGAACCGCAGAGGAATGATTTCGCCGATTCAGAGCCGGTGAAAACGACACCATGGATAAGCCAGCCGGCGGAAGACCTGTGATGACCAATACCGATCCAATCATGGAAAACATCGAGTTAGACCGACATCGCGTGACATCGCCCAGGAGATGGGAGTTAGTCACCAAACCATTTTAAACCATCTGCAGAAGGCTCTATACCATAAAAAGCTTGATGTTCGTTTGTCAGTTAGGCGTTCTCAAGATAACCAGCCTTCAACACTAAGTTTCAATATTTTGAGATCGCTTGCCACGTGATTTGACGCAAAAAATCCCTTCTGGACCGAATCAACGTCTGCGATATGCTGCTAAAACGAAACGAACTCGACACATTTTTGAAGCGGATCGTGACTGGCGATGAAAAATGGATCACACGCAAAAACATAATAATAATAATTGTTGGCGCTACAGTCCGAAGGCGGACCAGGGCCTAGCTTGCTCATCAACTACTCGTGTTGTGCGCGCTACTGTTCTCTCACGAGCAGAAGGGACCTACAGTTTTTCTGCCGACTCCGAACGGCGAAATTTGAGATGCTTTCTTAGACAGTTATTACTCTTTGAGTGTTGTCAGCAGCTCCAAAGAGTTGGTGCCGTGAAAAAATCGAAAAATTGGTGTTGATTTGGGAATCGAGCCTAGACCCTTCGGCGTGTGAGCGTCGCACTCTACCCACTACGCCACGGTAGTGGCAAAAGGCCGATGAATCGTCCCAAACATAAGCTAAGCCGGGATTGACGGCCAAGAAGGTTTTGCTGTGTGTTTGGTGGGATTGAAAGGGAATCATCCGCTATGAGCTGCTCCCATATGGCCAGACGTCTTATTCTACCATCTACTGCGAACAACTGGACCGTTTGAAGCAGGCGATCGACCAGAAGCGTCCAGAATTGCCCTACAGGAAGGGTGTAGTGTTCCATGCCAGACCACACACTTCGTTGATGACTCATCAGAAGCTACGGGAGCTCGGATGGGAGGTTTTATCGCATCCACCATATAGCCCGGACATAGCGCCAAGTGATTATCAATTGTTCCTGTCCATGGCGAACGCTCTTGGTGGTGTGAAGTTGAACTTAAAAGAGGCTTGTGGGAAGTGGTCGTCCCAGTTCTTCGCACATAAGGAGGGAGGCTTCTACGAGGGGGGTATTATGAAGTTGCCGTCTAGATGGAAACAGATTATTGAACAAAATGGCGCATATTTGAACTAATTGCGATCACTGTAACACTTTTTATGAAGCATTGAATAAAGAGCAAAAAAGCGGAAGGGAGATATTTGGCAACCTTGTACAATCAATCTAACCCCGCTCTAATATTGCGATACGTGTTTTATAGAGCGATTTATCTTTGGCCTCAAAATGGGCTTCCATTTTGGCGATCATTTTCTCATTCGAGCCAGTGAGCATCTTTTTGAAGTCAGCAAGGTGGTAGATATCACTGGAGGCCATATCTAGAGAATACGGAGAGCGCGAAAGCAATTGAAAGCCCAATTGTTTCAGTTTGGTAGCCAACGACATGGGACACTGTGCTTTGCCTTAGTGGAAGAGAATTTTCTTTCAATTTCTTGCAATTTCTTCCTTAAAATGCAGCAATAATGCCATGTAGTATTCGCAGTTGATCCTTTTGCCTTTCTCGAGATAGTCGATGAATAAAATTTCGTGCTCATCCCAAAATAGTGATGCCATAACCTTGCCAGCCGACCTTTGTGTTTTTGGATGCTTTGGTGGTGGTTCAACGGCTGCTGTCCACTACGCTGACTTCCAATTTGACTCTGGAGTGTAGTGGTGGGACCATGTTTCATTCACTGTGACATGCCGATGAAAACATTCCTATTTATTCCGGCGAAACAGCTTCAAACAGTTCTCAGAATCATAGTTACGTTGTTGTTTTTGGTCCATTGTGAGCAAAGGCGGCATCCACTTCGAAAACAGCTTTTTCATGGACAAATGTTCATGTAAACTAGTGTACACAATGGCTCCTGATATTTTTGAGGTGTCGACTATCTCACGCAATTTCACTTTGCAGTTTTCCAAAACGATTTTGTGTACTTTTTGACGTTTTCAGGTGTAACTACCACAATTGGCCTTCCAGAGCTTTCGGCATCGTTAGTACCTATACGGCCACGTTTTAAGTCAGCATAATAATAATTGTAGGCGCGACAGTCCATAGGGGGACCAGGGCCTAGCTTGCTCATCAACCTCTCGTGTTGTGCGAGCTACTGTTCTCTCACGAGTAGAAGGGACCGACAGTTTTCTGCCGACTCCGAACGGCAAAATTTGAAAATCATTGCCTTGGACAATTATTACTTGTTGGGCGTTCTCAGCAGCTCGAAATAAGTTTTCGAGATTAAGGTGTTCAGCCGTGAATCGAACCTGGAACTTCGGCGTGTGAGTGTCACAATCTGTCCACTACGCAACGGAGGCCACTACTGCGCATTGACGACTAAAAATCCACTTTTTCAGGTGGACCATCTTAAGGTTGTGATGGAGTTCAGAAGAGTAAGAGGACCTCAAATAACGCTGAGTGCATATGTTGGCAACTGGCTATAGATTGCGCAGCCTAAAGAAGAAGGTTGGTTGAGATTCAAACCCACCCAGCTCCGTAGCGCCACTCACAGACGAAGAAGAAGAAGGTTTTCGGCTTGAAAGTATAAGAATGGCTTTGGCAGACGGAGGATTCTTAGAAATTTAAGTGAATCAGAAATGAAAGCTATAATTTTCAGGGACTCTGTGTTCTCAACTTTCCGAAGAAGGGGTCCGATTTAATTCCTGGCAGTAAGTGCCTGGTCAAGCGTCTACGAATACAACGCTTAAGATGGCTAGGCCATAAAGGGGCGTATGGACACCACTGCTCCGGCCCAAAAAGTCTTTGAATCCGAGCCATTGGGACAACGCAACACAGGACGACCTTTACTGAAGTGGCGCACACAAGCGGAGAAGGACCTCAACCAACTTGAAGTGCACAACTGCAGACCGCTGGCGAAAGATGGTGCTGGCTGGAGAGGCATGCTGGTTGAGGCCCAGGTTCACCCCGGACTGTAGCGCCACAAGAAGAAGAAGAAGACTAAAAATTTCACGTGAACCAACATAAGGTGGAGATGGGGTACATATTTGGAGAAGGACCTCAATCAACTTGGCATGCGCATTTTTGGGCAGTGGGCGACAGATCATACAGCCTCAGGTGGCATGTTAGTTGAGGCCCAGATCCTCATCTGGCTGGCGCTGCACACAAAAACATTGTATTATATCCTCTAAAGCGTAAGCATGGGTGGAGACGGAGAATCAGGATGTAGTCGAAAGGAATAACCTTCGGACCCTCCCAACCAGGTTATTGATCCGAATCTCACTTTATAATAATAATAATAATTGTATGGCGCGACAGTTCACAGGGGAAAAGGGCCTATCTTACTCATTAACTCCTCGTGTTGTGCGGTCTACACCTTTCAAGCCATTACTAAGCCTGCACGGTATTTTTTCCCATCAAAAAGCAGTTTTTAATCAACACACGAAATTCTGTTTTTTTACATTGTCTTAGAAATCGCAAAAGTAGGGTCACTTGAATCACTCTAACTTGTAACCTAATAATCGTATTTTCATGAAAATTTGACAGGCATCATTTGACTGTTTATTTTTCCTAAAAGTATGGATTTGGTTAGTAGCGCCCTCTACATTTCAGTCCCGGTATTTAATGATTTGTTGGTTCACTCGTTTTAGACACTTTCATTATCTTATCGCGGATAATATTACTTAGCACCACCATCTAATGACCCCTTCTGTGTCGTGGCTCCACCATTTCCTGACACCTTCTGAGTCGAGGCTTCACCATCTCCTGGAACTATCTGTGTCGTAAAGGCACAACCTCCTGGCACCTGTGTCGTGGCTCCACAATGTCCTGAAACCGTTTTTGCCGAGGCTTCACCATCTCCTGGAACCATCTGTGTCATAAAGGCACCACCCGCTGGCACCTGTGTCGTTGCTTCACCATCTCCTGACACCCTTTGTGTCGAGGCTTTACCGTCTCCTGGCACCTTCTGTATCGAGGCTCCACCATCTCCTGACACCGTTTGTGCCAAGGCTTCACCATCTCCTGGAACTATCTTTGTCGTAAAGGCACTACCCCCTGGCACCTGTGTCGTGGCTCCACAATCTCCTGAAACCGTTTGTGCCGATGCTTCACCATCTCCTGGAACTATCTGTGTCGTAAAGGCACCACCTCCTGGCACATGTGTCGTGGCTCCACCATCTCCTGACACCCTCTGTGTCGAGGCTTTACCGTCTCCTGGCACCTTCTGTATCGAGGCTCCACCATCTCCTGACACCGTTTGTGCCGAGGCTTCACCATCTCCTGGAACTATCTGTGTCGTAAAGGCACCACCTCCTGGCACATGTGTCGTGGCTCCACCATCTCCTGACACCCTCTGTGCCGAGGCCTTACCGTCTCCTGGCACCTTCTGTATCGTGGCCTCACCATCTTCTGGCACATTCTGTGTCGTCGAGCCAAAATTCCTGGCAGATTCTGCGTCAGTACCGCTCCCAAAGCTGGACTTTTTCAATACCTTTCATGCCATTACAGAACTGAAGATTTTGAGCACAGAATTGCCTGTTTTCTGTACGTGCCGGTCATCTTCAGCACACGAAAATCAAATGATCTCTGCGAATGTAGCTAGTCCCACAAAACAACCCTGCCTTTCTTCTTCCGATTTTTTGTACAGCGTTACAGTCCGGGAGGACCTGGTTCTCAAACAACATGCCTCTCCAGTTGGACAGATTCCTCGTCAGACGCCATCATTTGCACGAGCTCTAAGTTTCTTCTCTTCCCCACTTGTGTTCGCCAACTCAGCCTAGGCCGTCCTCTGTTGCGTTCTCTTCGATTTGATAAATTTCGATGTGTCCATACACTCTACTGGGCCATAAGCTCTCTATCCGAAGACACCTGACCACTGAAGTTCGTCGTTAAACGTTGTCCTCCAAATGTGGGCAAAAATCGCCCACAGAACGTTTCTTCCGAAAAAACTAAGCGCTGCTTCATCCTCTTTAGAAACATCCAAGTTTCCGCACTAAAGAGCAAGCTGTGGATGATTAAGCTGTTATCCAAGAAGTGAAGACTCTTTAACTCAATTGCTCTTTGAGCCCAAAATAAAAGCGATTGGCAAGACTTAATCTGCGTTTTATTTCAGGACTGATGTTGCTGTCTTCAGCAGGACCGAGGGTCCCAGGTAGACGAAGTCTTTGACTGTCTCGATGTTCCTGCTGGTTAATGTAACACTCTGCCCGAGACATCCATTTTGTGTGTGTTTCCACTTCCTTTTTGGTCTTATTTGCCGCCAAACCATTTTTGGGCGCTTTCTGTTTAATGCCAGCAAACCCCTCATTGACGGCTCGCTGCGTTCGTTCGCTCAAGTCAATGTCATAGGCGTAAGCTAGCAGTTGAACTGATATTGGAAGCTAATTCCTCCGCATCTCTCAAGAATCTGCAATCGTCTCAAGAACGATGTTGAAGGAGTTACATGACAGTGCTTTGCCTCGTTTTACACCTTTTTTGGCAGCACTGCTTGCTTGTTCGCTCCTCTCCTAGACACCTCTGAGCAAAAAACTCGCTAAAATCAATAAACAATCAATTTCTCGCATCCACATCGCCTCGGCACAAGCAAACACCACTCAACTTGCACTTACGGCGCAGTGCCACACACGATTAAATCGATCCCCTGTCTCGAGATCAATCTAACCACTTAACCGCAACCCCCCAAATCACAAGCAGCACACCAATTAGCAGGCAATCGCTTGTGTGCGCCACCACCAAAGGAATGCCCAGACCTGGGGGCCTCTTACACCTTCAGATGGCCCCGAGCAGCGCTAAAAACGGGGTGCCAGCCTAGCCGAAACTAAACAAAAACCCGCCACAAAAATGAAAAAAAAAAAGAACGAAAATTAGCACTAACCGCTGTTGTAACCAGCTACACCTGTTGGCCAAGCTGCTGGCTAACAAAAGGCGCTGGCACAGCCGCGCACAATCGAAACATTCTCGACTACTAATAAGAGGCTGCCGCGCAGCGCACAACGTCCGCGTCCGTGGACTCCAAGCCGCCGCTGCCATACTTTGCTCTCCCCCGGACAAATACACTGCAATCTCGCGGCTCGATCGAGCAGCGTTCGCGAACTTTTCCGCCGGAAGGCATATCAATCCGAATCTATGCAGATATTCGCTGCTCGCCTCGCCAATCGGAGACACTTGAATGCACACCCAATCAAAGCCAGCAACAACAGCGGCGGCGACTCGAAGGAAAACTTAATTAAGGCAATTTTCCTGCTCCTTGCCAGCGTGGCGGCGCAGCAGAGAGGAGACGCCAAATTGTGGCTGTGACTGTGACTTAAATGTCAATTGTCGACTGTCAGCTGTCAGAGGTGCGTTACAATTATGGCACCTGTGTCAATGTGTCACCGGTTGGTTTTGCTGCAATCAATTGTTTGACGCGCGCTCTCACACACGCAGAGGCGAGTGCTCTGAAGCGGCCGGCCAAGCCGATAAATTAACGGTGATTTGAGTTTGGTTCGTGTTGGCTCTGTCTCAGTGTGTGCCCCGTCTGTCGTGGTTGGCGTCTGAACGACGTTTTTCAGTTGCAATTGGACTCAATTGACACGGGCTGACATAATTGACAAGATAAACGTAAGAAACGTATTGCGTTTTGCGTTCAGCATTTGCGTCTGTGTTTTGATTTCGGTTTGGGTTTGGGTTTGCGTTTGTGCTTCATTGCAACCTGTCGCTGCGGTTGGATGGTGGAGAGGGCCCTGTGACTGGAGGGGCATTCACTTGTCGGTTGTCCTTGCGAAAGAAAGGGGCGGCAGTCAGTTGGATGTTCAACGTACAATGGGAGAAGGTAGTGTAATAATTGGACTGGTTGCTGGACAACCCACTTTAGGAACTAATCAGAGATGGTATTCTGGGGGTTAGTGCTGAAGTTTTCTTCAACAAAAACTTTAAACTTTCCAAACAGCAACGTGTTCTAAAGGCAAAGGGACATTGTCATGTCTGAGGAACAATGGTTCAAAGACCTGTTTCGAGAGCATAGATGCAAAAAACAGTCTTACAGGCAACAAATTCCACTCAAAAAACGATGAGATTTAGCCAGGGTCTTAAATGTCTTCTAGAATGGGTGCCCAATGACTTAGATTGTGAAATCAGTCGGAACTCCTTAAGTTTGGGGTACATCAATGACTTGGTAGCCCACCATTTGTCCAGAAAACCGGCCATCAAGCAAGCCAGCCATCAAGGTATCCAGCCAGTCATCAAGGTAGACAGCTATCAAGGCAGCCACCGATCAAGGCAGCCAGCTATGAAGGCAGCTAGTGATCAAGGCAGGCAGCCATCAAGGCAGCATCCATCAAGGCAGCAGCCATCAAGGCAGCCAGCCATCAAGGCAGCCAGCCATCAAGGAAGCCAACCATCAGGGCAGCCAGCTATCAAGGCAGCCAGCTATCAGGGCAGCCAGCCATAACGGCAGCCAGCTATCAAGGCAGCCAGCTATCAGGGCAGTCAGCCATCAAGACAGCCAGCCACCAAGAAAGCCAGCCATCAGGGCAACCAGACTCGGAGGCAGCCATCTATCCATCCCAATAAATAGACATCCACCCGAACAGACTTCTATCCATCCCAATAAATAGGTATCCAGCCGAACAACCAGCCAGTCCTCAAGACCACCAATCACACAGGCAGTTATATGGCCAGACAATTCAGCCACACAAACAGAAAGACAGACCACCAGCTAGTTAGCTAAACGACCAGCCAGCTAGCTAAACGACCAGCCAGCTAGCTAAACGACCAGCCAGCTAGCTTAACGACCAGCCAGCTAGCTAAACGACCAGCCAGCCATTCAGACAGCCACACGTCAGGACAGCTAGCACCCAAGCATTCAGTTAGCCACACAATTTTGCTTCCCAAGTAGGTAACTCCAGATACCTACAGTCCGACGTACAGGCACCCAGAAAGGCATTTTATCAGAAACAAATCTAGCTAACCAGCCAGCAAGGCAGACAACCATTCAGCCAGATTGAAAGCCAGACAGCCAGATAAAAAGTCAACAAGAAGCCAAATAGCTCCATCCATCCATCCGGACATCCAGGCAGCCTGTCAGCGATGCAGACAGCGAGACAATTGAGCCCTCTCTCCTGAGACATCAGATCACCAGCCAGCTAACCAGACAACTCCAGTTAAATGAACAGGTAGCCAGTCAAGCAGCCAACTACCCAGATAACCAACCAGCCTACTAATCATCCAACCAGCTAGCCTGCCATTGGTTTTGAGGTTGCTGAAGAGAGATCGCCCCTTCGTTGTATCATTGGGGTCGGGTGTGGTCTTCCCTAAGCCACAGCACAGCAGCCAGTAACTCTGGAGGTGGTTATGGAAAATCCTCCAAGCCAAACGGAGTGTCTTTTAGAGAAGGTCTTCTTTGGTATTGAAGGTGCTGTCAGTACATTCGAGTAACTGTCTGATGGGGTGGCCTTTGATGAGTTTGACATCTGAAAGTTCGCCTTGCCTTTGTGACCACAATGGACCTTTGTGACCATTATTCCACAGACTGGTCACCGGTGTCATCATGGCTCGGGAAATGTCGACTAAGCTGATAGTGCTGAATATTGTCAATTTTTCACAGGCCTCACGGTGCCGCCAGTTGATGAAATCTGGAAGTGGATGGAAAGAATGTATAAAACGAATGTGCCGCAAGTTCCCACAGGCTCTGAATCATTCCATCCTCAGTTAAACCTTAAGATTGAAGTTTAAGCCTTGGAGTCACCAACCCACTCCCCATTTCTTTGCAAAGCTGCCTCAGTCTCCCTGCACGCCACTCTCTACTCGGACTGCCATTCCGTCTTTAAGTGTATCCCCAATCGGCATCGGGAGTGGAAGTGAAGTTGAGGCAGAGCGTGCAGGGACACTTGTGAGAAACTTGTTAACAACCTGCATGCGTTCTCACACCACCTACCGATGTCGAGTGTCAAAATGAATGCACATACCTCATTGGACAGTAGTGCGTCCCTTGACTCTTCCCCTCTCCCTCCTCTCCCTACATCCTCTGGCGACACAAGAAATCGAAACCTCGTAGCTCAAAGCGCAACGCAATTTTTCTCCAACCAGAAGGCGCCTCTCCCACCGCACCTGGCCACTGCGTGCGGAGTTGATGAACCCGTCAGAGGGGGGTGGCAGAAAAAATTACTCTCGAACAACTCCTGACATGTGCGTTTAATTTGCATGACACACGCCGATTTGGCCGAGCGAACAATTGCAACACACGTACGCACTCCACTGCGCTACCTCAGCGCGGTGCCTTGCAACAAATGACGTCGTCCAGTGCAGCAAACTCCGCGCTCGCTCCCCGCTCCGCCCGACTGCAATTCAGAAGTCAGCTGCGGGGATACATGCATCCGTGAGGTGCCCGCTGCCACTACTGCTGCTGCAATCACAGCTACCCAATCGACAGGTAGTTAAAAATCATGCGGCAGCTACCAGCGCACTCGCCTCAACCTCTGAGCAAATCCAAGTCTGAGATACTTTTGTATCTATTGGCTGCTTTTTGTGTCCTCTCTCTCAGTCTCTTTCTCTCTGCTTTTTTTATCGTCCTGCAGAGGAGAAACTGTAGCCGCTGCAGCGGAGACTGTGTCGTATGGTGGAAGCCGGGGTTAGGTGCTGTATCTCTCGCAAAAAATCGCATTCATAAATTCTGTGGCAAGTGCAGCAGGTACAGATACAGCGGGAAGGTAAAACGCCATTATTCCGCGATTGACATTCGCTCCATTCAACGGAGTGCCCCCGTACGAAGCCCCTGCCCTAGAATTGTCCGTCCATCTGACGTTTCTCCGGAGATCTCCGGAGTGGCAGCAGCAACTGCGGCAGCAAACCGCGCTCTGCCCACAGACTGGATGTGGGTGGCTGCGACTGTGCCTCGGATGGCTTGGACGGATAGCGGATAGTGGATCGCGCCCCGTCCGTCGTCGTGGTGTCAATTAAATTGGCCAACTGCACAAAATGTTTTTATATTCCTTCGCGGGCCATTATTCAAAATCGAGAGCGCGGCCCAGCTGCTGCTGCCGGCCGGGGGAAGGAGGACTTGAAGGCTTGTGAGTGTGTGAGCGACTGGTAAGGTGCACACATTTGGTATTCACTGTACGTCGTCGTCGTCGTCTCCGTTGTCGCCGTTGTCCGTGGTCGACATCGACGACGTTCGAGTTGTCGACGTCGTTGTCGGTGTCGTTGTCGTGGATGTCGATGTCGCTGGAGCTTTTGTCTTCTCACCACACACTGCCAATATTCAGCCAGTATCCGCGCACACAATTGGCGACCGAGGAACCGCACCGCACCGTACCGCCGCGCCAGTGTGTGCGGCAGTGTCCTCTCATGTCCGCGTTAACGCGCGCGATGGAATTACAAAATGTGTCATAGATAAGTCGCACTTCTATAAATAATAATGTGAAAAGTCAGATGTGAATTAAACATTTGCAGAGGACTGGCGTACGGTACGGCGGCGGTCCTGGTGAATGGGATCTAGCTGGGTTGCATTTGTTTTGTGACCATCGACGACGGCTACAACGACGACAACTGCGACGACGTTGCGATAAACTTTTGATGACAATTGTTGCGCACCGTGCTGCGGTGTGTGTTCGGAGATTTTCCCGAACGCCACGCTGCGCTCGGTGCACGCTGAAAGGTTGCGTTTTATTCGCTGAAGCATTTAAATGACAGATACAATGCAAAGTGGTGGCATATTCGTATTTGAAGCACACCTACAATAGGTGCTGGATGTTGATGCGGGGACTGAGGGGGGTGCTCGAGATAATGGGGTCGGTTTGGGAAAAAGCGGTTGGGCCGGTTGACAGTCGGAGGAATTAGCGAGAAATGAAAGGAAAAGTGGTGACTGCCAGTTGCCTGAGAAATTCCCGAGCGATAAGCCGAGAGATAAGAACTGCAGGCAAGTTGACCAGGAAGTTGTGGTCAACTGAGAGTGGAGCAGCGTCAGCAGGTAGGTATCAGCTGTCGCCGAGATCATAATTCACCACCAGGTGCCCGGTGGTGGCGTGGCTAAAGTGATGTAAGTGACTGTTTCGGTTGGAGATTTTTCCGCAGATAGGCGGGGAACTGGATGACCCACGTGACTGGTCGGACTGGGCAATTTTGGAGACGCGGAAAAGGGACCCACTTTCAATTTCTTCACGAGTATCTTATAACTTATGACTTATAGCGAGTAAACTGTGGACGGGCTGAAGTATGGAAGTGAGAGGACTTTTCGATGGAAAAACAAAATGTTGCAGTTCAGGAACATAAACCGTTTTCGCAAGTGAGAAAAAAAGGATGTGGAATGCTTGTGGCCGTCGTGGCGTAGTGGGTAGAGTGCGACGCTCACACGCCGAAGGGTCTAGGTTCGATTCCCGGCTGAACACCTCCAATTTTTCACGGCACCACCTCTTTGGAGCTGTAGACAACGCTCAAAGAGTAATAACTGTCTAAGAGAGCTTTTCAAACATCGCCGTTCGGAGTCGCCAATAAACTGTAGGCCTTTTCTGCTCGTCAGAGAACAGTAGCGCGCACAACACGAGTAGTTGATGAGCAGGCTAGGCCCTGGGGGACCCCTTTGGACTGTCGCGCCAACAATTATTATTATAATCCTTCCTAATCCTTTCTAATACATGTTAATTCTTTTTTTTTCTATGAATACATATCTCAGAGAAGTGCATACTTTGCGACTTTTTCCATTTCTGGTACTTTTTTAGTATTCTGAAAAATGAGTCCTATGATGGTTGCCTTTTTTATTTCGGTATCAAAGAACAAAACCAAATAAAGGGTGTCCCAACAAGTACGCAAGACTTAAGGTTTAAATAAAACGCAGATGTTTGAACAATATCGTAAATTCCTCATTATACCGTAAAGTAGACAGGATGAGGTTATGTGTGGAATAACACATCGGCCAGATGGCACATACGCGATCTTTTAGTGAAATTGTCAAAGACCGCTTTGCATAAATGCTGCGGTATTTCATTAATGCAGCTCCCAATTTCCTCTTTTAAGGCTTGAGTCGTCGTCGGCTTATTCACATAAACCATAATCTTCGAAAAACCCCAAAGAAAAAAGTCCAATGGTGTTAAATCGCACGATCTAGGCGGCCAATTCTGGTCTCCAAAATGCGAAATAACACGAACGGTAAATGACTGATGCAGCAACTGAATTGTTCCTCTAGCAGTATGAGATGTGGCGCCGTCTTGTTGAAACCACATCCCCTCCACATTCATGTTTTCAATTCTAGGCACGAAAAAATTGGTTATCATTCACGATACCAAACTACGTTGACTGTTTTCGCTTGACCTGACTCATTTTCATAAAAAAAGGTCCAATGACTCCTCGAGCCCAAAATCCACACCACACAGTGACAAATTGAGGATGCATTTGCTTCTCGTGAATCACTCGAGGATTTTCCTCGCCCCAAATGCGACAACTCTGCCTATTGACGAGGTCATCAAGATGGAAATGGACCTCGTCACTAAAGATGATTTTATCGGCAAAATCAGAATTTTCATGTCGTCTCTCCAATACCCAATTAACGAAGTCCCTTCGCTGTGTATGGTCAGCTGGCTTCAGTTCCTGATTCAATTGAACTTTGTATGCATGGAGATGCAAATCTTTCGTCAAAAGTCGCTGCATAGTGGATTTGGAAACACCAATTTGCTGAGCTCGGCGTCGGATTGAGGTGGATGGAGTTTGAGCGACATCATCACGTACTGCTGCGATTATTTCGGTCAGTCGAACTGGCCAAAGGCACGTTGTTGTCTTTATATCAGTTACAGACCAAGTTTCAGAATAATTCTCCATTAATCGCTTTACAGTTGACTCTTTTGGAGCATTATTGTAGCCCCAAATTGATCGCAATTTGCGAACTGTAGCCGCAAAACTTTCACCATTTTGGTAAAACAATTTCACAGTGAGAATGCATTGTTTATTCGTGTAGAGCTCCATTTTTTTTAACCATATACCTTGTGCTAACAAACAATAATAACTGTTCAAGTGTCAAACAATTGCCATTCGAATGGCGCTAAATTTAAGTCTTGCGTTCTTGTTGGGACACCCTTTATATATAAAATGACTTATTTATCACGTAATACTATTATTTCAGTGCATTCATGTAAAATTTCATATAAATGTGATTATTAATTCGCGTTTGTCTCTAATTTAACAGAATCAATGGCAGCTGAGGCGATTAGGGTAAAAATTGAGCATCGCGCTGTAATCAAATTTCTCACCAAGCAAGGAAAAAGTCAAACGACTATTTATGAAGAGTTGGTGACTGTTTACCAGGGTTCCGCACCCTTATTATCAACTGTGCACAAGTGGTCAAGTGAGTTCAAGAGAGGCGACCCCCGCTCCAGCGCCCCGGCTACTGCTTGTACGGGAGAAAGCATCAAAGAAGTCGGAAAACTTGTTCCTGGGGATGCCCGAATAAAGGTGAAAATGATAGCAGAGTTCACCAATCTTTCATCTGGTACCATTCACACCATTCTTCATAACCATCTTAATCTTTCAAAGGTCAGTGGACGGTGGATGCCACGAATGCTCACAGCGCCTCAGAAAAAAAGTGAGAATTGTATGCTGTAGAGAGCTTTTGGAGATGTGTAGTGAGAAAGCGGACAGTTTAATGGATCGAGTTGTTACTGGGGACGAAACATGGGTTCACCACTATGACTCTGAAAGAAAACAGGAGTCCATGCAGTGGCATAAAAAAGGAACAGACTCTCCGAAGAAGTTCAAAGTCACTTCGTCCGTCTGCCGGGAAGCTCATGGCCACAGTTTCTTGGGATTCAGAGGGAATCTTGCTCAAAAAAGGTGAAACCATCAACGCCACATCCTACTATTCCGCTTGGCATAATTTAATTTGAATTTGAACAATGACAACTCGAATGGCGCCTAATTTAAATCTTGCATTCTTGTTGGGACATTCCAGAGACTTTGTCATAGATAGTTATAACTTTTTAAGTATTTTCAGCGGCTTGAAAGTGGTGATGCAGCCATGAAAAATGCGGGCTGTTCAGTCCAGAAATCGAACGTGGGACCTTTGGCGTATGAATGTCGCATGGTTGTTCTTATTATATTTTACGTAAAATGGGACCCCTCAAACAATCTTGCATTTCACAAAATTTAGTGTAAGCAAGGAGTGTGGCTGCCGTGGCGTTGTGGGTAGAGTGCGACGCTCACACGCCGAAGGATCTAGGTTCGATTCCCGGCTGAATACCTCGAATTTTTCACGGCACCACCTCTTTCGATCTGTTGACAACGCTAGTAATAACTGTCTACGAGAGCTTCTCAAACATCGCCGTTCGGAGTCGCCAATACACTGTAGGTCCTTTCTGCTCGTGAGAGAACAGTAGCGCGCACAACACGAGTAGTTGATGAGCAAGCTAGGCCCTGGTCCCCTGTGAACTGTCGCGCCATTCAATTATTATTATAAAGTGAGTTTCAGATCAATACCTGGTCAGGAGGGTCCAAAGGTTATTTCTATCGCCTACATAATGATCCTCCGTCTTCACTCATGCTTACACTTAAAAGGTTATAGCACAACCTTCTTCTTATTGTTTGTGTGCGGCACTGCAGCCAGATGAGGATTTGCGCCTCAACTAACATGCCACCTGAGGCTGCATGACCTTTCGCCAACTGCCAGATAATGCGCACTATAAGTCGATTGAGGTCCTTCTTTACTTATGTACCCTATCTCAGCCTTTTGTTGGTTCACGTGAAATACCCGATTTTTAGTCGTCAACTCGAAACAATCGATTGAACGTACAGACGATTCAATGGTGTGTGGGTGCGACTTGAAGGAAATGTAGCACCTATTTCTAAAGTGTAAAAATTCTTTCGGCATGCTGGCGAGAGTTTCGAGTAGTGCTCTTTCCCCCAAGCATTCAAGCTGATGCAAGCTTCGTTTTAAGAAAGCCAACTTCGTCTCAAGAAGATAAAGCCAGGAGTCACGCATTTGAGAATATTGCGGTAACTGCAAGCTTCACTGGTAAAAAAAGTGCCAACAGCAACTAAATTCTGTTTGATGCGAGGCACACATAGCACACAGAATGGGAGACAGCAACATTAAGTTGCCGCCTGTCCCATGGACCAGATGATGTGACTGAATTTTGCGAATCGTATGGTTCAAAAATCACATCTGTATCACTATTTAAATTTGCTAACCGTTGTATAAAAGAAATGAAGTGCGGCACGTTGGTTTTAAACCAATCACGCAATTTGTTAGATGGTCCAACTGTTTTTGAAATATCAGTCTCCGGGCGAAATATTTTCTTCAACAAGGATCTGAGGTAGTTTCGCGGTATACGTTTGCCTAAAAATGTACGCAACTATCCGAAAACATGAACTTAGGGTGACCATGGGTGGTTATGGAGGTCCAAGCCATCGCCATCGGTGCTGCCTGGATTTTGATGAACGTCCGTTTTGAATGGGGGCTTGCTGCTCGCTGACAAATGGCGGCTGAACAGAAGAACAGATTTGGCAAGTCACACACACTGATGGAGGAAAGATCATCTGTGGCGGGATGGCGGCTAACAGGCCCAGGCTTTGAGGCTACTAACTGGTAGTGACAGCTCGACCAGGGCCTATACTCTGAGCCCACTGGGGGTGAGGAGCCCCAGGAACTTGCGCTTCAGCTCGACCGAGCCGTAGGCACTCTTGTGGGAGTATCGGGGTGGCTGTGGTTTACCACCTAGAGTCGCAGTTAAACTCGAGGGTACTGTATTGTGCTGACATGTCTAGTTTTTGTTCACCCTAGGCTAAGCAAGGCGGTTAGGGGACTATGCCAGTTCAGTGTGGACTTGCATTCTCAACTTGGAGCTGCGGCTCAGAGAGCGGGAAAGGTTTTAGGAAGGTCTCGCATCAAACCAAAGTGTGGTCTCAAGTCTGATTTCAATTTGGAAAATGGGTAACTAACGCGATTAGTCTTGCGTTATCTACGATTCTTGGGAAAATGGACCCCGTGATATAAGCCGTAAAGACAGGTGATCACGTAAAACCAAATTCGACATCAGTCACATGGAAGAAAGCGAATGCGGCAATGCTCCACAAAATTTAGCCAGGAGAAGAAAAATCAAATTCTGATGGGTTCAAGGACATAGATGAGGGCTAAGTTAGATAGCGAAGGCTGCGGAGGAATAAGTTAGTAAGCGAAGGGCTCTTTCAAAGTCCTGCTTGAATGGAGTTCCTAGGACATAGAGAAGGGAAAACTTACTTAGCGAAAGCTGCGGAGGGCTGAGTTAGTTAGCTAAGGACTCTTTCAAAGTCCTGCTGTGATGGAGATCCTAGGGCATAGAGGAAGGATGAGTTACTTAGTGAAAGCTGCGGAGGGCTGAGTTAGTTAGCGAAGGACTCTTTCAAAGTCCTGCTGTGATGGAGATCCTAGGGCATAGAGGAGGGATGAGTTATTTAGTGAAGGCTGCGGAGGGATGAGTTAGTTAGCGAACGACTCTTTCAAAGTCCTGCTTGAATGGAGATCCTAGTGCATAGAGGAAAGATGAGTTACTTAGCGAAGGCTATGGAGGAGTGAGTTAGTTTGCGAAGGACTCTTTCAAAATCTTGCTTGGATGGAGTTCCTAGGGCATAGAGGAGGGATAAGTTAGTTAGCGAAGGCTGCCCTAGGAACTGCATACAAGCAGGACTTTGAAGGATTCAATGTGGGCAGGGTATTTGATAGATGGAAAAGTCTCAACATCCATCACATTGGATAAGAGTTCAAGGGCTTCGTCAAGAAAGGACCGCGTGAAGCAATGTCTTCGTCAACACGGTGTTACCTTCCTAATTGGTCACTGGAATCCAAGCCAAACGATGCACAAAACGAACTTTTCCCCTGAAATTGAGTTCAGACTGAGAATGAAGCGTACATACTGTGTTAGAGTTCTGCTTTGGAAGAATGGGTTTTCCACTTCCTAAGTCCTCAACTTCATTTGCAAAGCGAAGGTTCTCCTCCAACGACTTGCTTGACACAGAAGATCTCGCAGTGATTCTTCCCATTAATGTGGCACTAGCCAGTTAAAAAAGAAAACGTAAAACAAGTCTCAAGAACTGGGTACCACATATGAAGGGTGAGCATAGAAGAGCAAACATAAGGAACTTCCTAGTGGCTGAATTTTCCTGCATATTTCCGTTTGGGCTTCAAATGTGAATCGGAATCGGTCTTAGCTCTGGCAAGGAGCAGATGAAACATCACATTAATCGCCACTCCTCTGCCACAACAGCAACTTCGTACAACTCCAGCTCCAACAAGAAAATGAAACTGATTCTAATCAAATCGTCAAGAACATGTGTAATTCAGTTGCCAAACATTTGTATTGGAGCGCACATTGCATGCTGAAGGAGAAGATTCCCCTCCACATCCACCGAGTCCATCAACCATACCACCAAGCATCGACGAGACAAAAAAGCAGCCAGTACAACAGGGAAACACTCTTGCCACACGAATCTGAGGACTCCGACGAAATTACAAGAGGTCCCTCAGATGTACACCAAACTGAAAAAAAATGTAAGACTCTAGTTCATCAGTCTTTAGCCCTTGTTCTTATTTCAAGACCCTCTCATGCCCTTATTTATTCAGGAAGAGGAAAGGTGTTGCTACCAATCAGTTCGAACGACTAAGTTCTCTGCTGAGCAGTGATCGAATGCAACGGCTTGCTTAGTAACAATCTTCTTGTCACCAGTGTCCCTTAAATGTCTGCCTCTCGTCACATAAAAGTCATCTCTTACAACCAATTGGTAAATCAATTTCGTTTCCACTAAATTACCGGTCAGCGGAAAAGAATAAGGTCTTCGGAGAAAACGGCCATGCGTCAGTGAGCCACAAACAATGTCAACCTCTCAGCCGCAACAAAGCCTGTCACCGTGAGACTCAAGAATCACTGACCATCAACAAACTTAGTCAATCACTTCCCCGAAAAGCAAAACAGTGACTCACCGTCGATCGCGTCCAAATTTAAATTCCCACCCCTGAGTCAGACGACAAGGCCTTGGCAATAAATTAACGAAAACAAATTCCAAAACGAATACGTCAATTGAATGGACCGTTCGGGCCGCTGCTATCGGTGAAAGGCGGCCACTTAAACGAGGCGCAACCAACCCTCTAATTGATGCAACTCCGACTCCGGGTTGAGGAGGGCCAACCAACTTTAATGCATCCCACAGCACAACTGGACACCCTGCCATCAAGATGCTACAGTTCCAACCCTCGCCCGAGGAGCGCCTTTCTCGCGCCACGAGAGAGCGCGGAGAGTGGTAGAAAGGCCAGCAGCGGAAAGAAAAGAAATGGATTTTTGACAGATTTATGACTATCGGAGCCGTCTTAATTTTTTGAATTATAGCCATCGAAATAGACGAACGAACGAAACGAAAAAATCCTGAAATGCTTTCTGCTGCTGCCGCTCTCGCCCTCCTCTCGCCCCGCCGCACCACAGTCGACGCGGACGGACGGATGTACTTAAGTACACCCTGGAAGCCGTCGTCGTACAATGAAACCGCTCTCTCTTCTTTCTCTCTCTTACATCACAGGCAGCTCCTGCTGCTGCTGCTGCTACATACAGCTGTTGTTGGATAGTGTGCAGAGCTACCATCCAACCAGACCATCCATCCAGAGCAGAGCACTGCACTGCACTCCTCGTTCGGGTTGTCAGAATCCATTCTTTTAATAAATCACAGTGTGTGGTACACTGCTGCTATAATTGTGCGCTGCACACAAAAGATGCACTCCGGCAGCGGCAGTGGCAGCCCGGTCCGGGGCGGGGACGCACGACGCAGGACGTGGCCGCACCGGATCCCCATAAACAAAATATCCTTGTGCCAACAGCCCGCTAACATCCAACACGAATCCACTTAACGCAAAAATCGCGGTTAGACCTCAATTAGAGTTGTCCTATTGAGAGACCACTGCCACCGCCATCGCTACACCGCCACCGTCCAGCGCGGAATGTGCCCCGCAATTGGGGAGTGGACCCCAAGTAGCTGTGTGTCGCCCAATGGCCGATAATTGGCCAGTAATTGTCAGGCATTATTGGAACCGATGTTGTGTGCCGAGGTCGGGAGTTGCTCTGCAGCGCTCAAAAAAGCCCGCTAAAGTGCATATTGACAAAAATAGAATCTCCAGCTCGGGAGCTGCATTAGAAATGCCCCACAATGGCGGGGTGTGGTCAGGGCTGTGCCTTTTTTCCGCGTTATGTTTTTTTTTTGTCAGTCCTGCCGGACGGAGTGCAGCTCTGCTCTTAATGAATCATAAATTAGCGGCGTACAAGTGCATTTGGAGCATTAGGAGAGGATTTAGAAGCGCGCTTTGGAATTATATTTTCGGGATTAATTTCGAATTTTGTGCAATTCTGCATATTTTATAGTTAATTTGTTGCACGCTTCATGTTTCACAGGGACGCTGGGATGCGCTGTGGGGCAGAGAATTTTTTTTCGGGGAAGCACTTCTAATTCTACACAAAACCGTTGTAATGCGGCTCGATTGCGGGTGGATGGGAGAGTTATAAGTGGAGGTCAGTAATGCGGTTTCGGATTAAGAGAGGGTGCGGGGCAGTAGTGGTGTGAATACGACCGATAGGGGCTATGGATCAAGTAGTTAGAAGGTCAACTTAACACGGGGAAAGTGTCAAGTTCCAAAAAATTGGCGTCTTAAGGATGGGTCGCAGAGAAAGGCGGAAAGCATTTCCTTCTCACAGCAATATGATGGAAACGAACTGGCACATCTCCGACTGCGAAAGTCAACGCGTCAGCAGAGGGTAAGTTTCAACTTCTTGCCACTCATGTCGTCCTCATGGCAAAGATGTAGTCGAGTTGCGGGCTCCTATTCCCCAGTTACATGACACTTTTCGAGGCAAGCATTTGTCCTCCATCATCTCTGTCCTCAGCCACCATCCGTTATGGAGTCGATTCGGAGGATGGCACTCAGACAAGCCTGAGTTTGGCAAAAATTTGGGCCAAAAAGAGTGCTTCCTTACGAGTGGCATTTTCATTTCGTAGACCGCTTGGAGATGGGAATACTCGCGCATTTGGAAAGGCATCCACAAAGGGTGACAGGCCTCCATCATCTCTGTCTAGAGCCGCCATTCTTTTTGAGGGCGCTTCGGAGGATGGCTCTCAGACAAGCCTGAATTGGGCAACAATTTGGGCCAAAAAGTGTGGTTTCATGGGCCACGTGATGTAACAAAGTTGACGCACTTAAAAATGGGAAGACTCTCACATTTGGAAATGCATCCACAAAGAGTGATAGTTGGAAGGAGGCATTATTGGGGGGCATTGTTAGGGGCATTGTTGGGGGACATTGTTGGGGTGGGCATTATTGGGGGGGGGGGCATTATTGGGTTGGGAACAATGTATGTGATCGTTGCTCTGATTCATGGAAGATTGACACTCGCCATCATTTCATCATTGGATTCCTTAGTCCGAAGGCAAACTGGATTCTGTGGATTCTAATTAGCACCATAGACGCTTTGGACACAGTTTGGACAGCTCTTGCTCACAGCTAAAACACAGCAGATTTTGGTAAAAAGCAAAAGGTGCTGTATGAATGGAAGACAAGTGGCGAAGCACCAAGCTAAAAATGGAAACTAGCAAGACAGAGAAAAATGATTTGGGGGAGATGATAAAGTAACAACGGCCCGGGGAAAAGTTTATTTCTTTTGTTTATCTTGCACAAGTAAACCTGTTTTTGTGTAAAAAGAAACAGATGCCTTGAACAAAGTCTCGAAAAGGCACAAACGAAGGCATTGCGAAGGCTTTGTACTACTACAAGGTGCTATCACAGAGGTTGTACAAAATTGACCCAAAATGGAATAAGTTATGTGAAGAAATTGTCAAGCAAAAATAAGATGTTTCTGTCGCTCTCAAAGGGTCTCGAAAAGGATCTCCCAACTTCGTCTTGTAAATTTAAAGACTAGCGACAAATTGACTTATGTTGTGTCGTTAAGCAAACATATTTTTATAAGCAAACTCGAAATCAAAGGATTATTAGACTATGAGGGGCGTTCAGTATATTCTCGGTATCGATATGAAGAAAAATGCGAATTCAATTTAATTTGTTTTTATTTTTCAATACAATCTTTCCTAACATCAATGCATTTGCTACATCTTGAGATGAGCTTTTTTAAGCCCTCAACGAATAAATTTCCCCTTTTTCTGCAAAATACCCATTTATTGCCGACTTGATTTCTTCATCATCTGAAAATCATTTTCCACGAAGACATTTTTTCAAATCCGGAAACAGAAAATAATCACTAGGGGCAAGGTCTGGACTACAGGCTGGGTGTTGGATTACTTCGAAACCACAATCTAGCGCAGCAGCCTTGGAAACTCGCAACGTGTGAACAGGAGCGGTGTCATAAAGAAGCAACACACCCAACGCGAGTTTACCCTGTCTTCGTCTTCTTTTTAATTTCCACAAGAAAATTATGAAAAGTGGAAACGTAGGATGTGGCGTTGATGGTTTCACGTTTTTAAAGCAAGATACCTTTTAAGTCCCAAGAAACTGTGGCCATGAGCTTGCCGGCAGACGGACGGAGTGACTTTGAACTTCTTCGGGGGTCTGTTCCTTTTTTTATGCCTCTGCATGGAATCTTGTTTGCTTTCAGGGTCATAGTGGTGACCTCATGTTTCCTCTACAGTAACGACTCGACCCATAAACTGTCCGCTTTCTCACTACGCATAGCCAAAAGCTCTCTACAGCATGCGATTCACAATTTTTTCTGAGGCGCTGTGAGCATTCGTGCCACACACCGTCCACTGACCTTTGAAAGATTAAGATGGTTATGAAGAATGGTGTGAATGGTACCAGTTGAAAGATTGGTGAACTCTGCCATTATTTTCACCTTTATTCGGGCATCCCCAAGCACAAGTTTTCCGACTTCTTTGATGCTTTCTCCCGTACAAGTAGTAGCCGGGGCACTGGAGCGGGGGTCGTCTTTAATGCTCTCCCTGCCTCTCTTGAACCCACTTGACCACTTTTACACAGTTGATAATGAAGGTGCGGAGCCCTAGGAAACAGCCACCATCTCTTTATGAATAGTCGTTTGACTTTTTCCTTGCTTGGTGAGAAATTTGATTACAGCGCGATGCTCAATTTTCACCATAATCGCCTCAGCTGCCATTGATTCTGTTAAATCAGAGACAAACACGAATTAATAATCACATTTATATGAAATTTTACATGAATTCCCAAAATAATATTATTACTTGATAAATAAGTCAATTTCTATATAAAGGATGTTCCAACAAAAACGCAAGATTTAGATTTAGCGCAACTCGAATGGCCATTGTTTGACATTTGAACAGTTATCATTGTTTGTTAGTAGAAGGTATGAGGTTAATAAAAATGGAGCGCTACACGAATGAACAACGCATTCTCATTGTGAATTTGTTTTACCAAAATGGTGAAAGTTTTGCGGCTACAGTTCGCAAATTGCGATCAATTTGGGGCTACAATAATGCTCCAAAAGAGTCAACTGTAAAGCGATTAATGGAAAATTATTCTGAAACTTGGTCTGTAACTGATATAAAGACAACAACGTGCCTTTGGCCAGTTCGACCGACCGAAATAATCGCAGCAGTACGTGATGATGTCGCTCAAACTCCATCCACCTCAATCCGACGCCGAGCTCAACAAATTGGTGTTTCCAAATCCACTATGCAGCGACTTTTGACGAAAGATTTGCATCTTCATGCATACAAAATTCAATTGACTCAGGAACTGAAGCCAGCTGACCATGCACAGCGAAGGGACTTCGTTAATTGGGTATTGGAGAGACGACATGAAAATTCTGATTTTGCCGATAAAATCATCCTTAGTGATGAGGCCCATTTCTATCGCCTAGATTGTGCGATCTAACACCATTGGCTTTTTTCTTTGGGCTTTTTGAAGTCGATGGTTTATGCAAATAAGCCGACGACGACTCAAGCCTTAAAAAGGAAATTGGGAGCTGCATTAATGAAATACCGCAGCATTTATACAGCAAAGCCGCGGCGGCCATCTGGCCGATGTGTTCTTCCACACATATCCTCATCCTATCTACTTTACGATATAAAAAAGAATTCATGATTTTTTTTAAATATCTGCGTTTTATTTAAAATTTAAATCTTGCGTTCTTGTTGGGACACCCTTTATAACCACTGCTTCACCCTGATAGCGAGAATATATTGAACGCCCCTCGTATCTGAAAAATGCGCCATACCGGTCAAATGATTTGTTTGGTCCTACAGAAATTTCATGTAACTATTTAGGGAAAAGTTTTGCGTGCGCTTTTTGGTCCTGTTTGCGTTGGTAAAATCTAAAGGATATCTTCACCTCTAGACGCCATCAATGACGAACTCTATGAGCTGTACAGTGACATGCGCCCGGTCAAGCGTCTGCGGATACAACGCTTAAGATGGCTAGGCCATGTTGAGTGTATGGATACATGGAAAGTTATTAAATAAAAGCCAAATGGACAATGCAACAGAGGGCGGCCTAGGCTAAGATGGCGCACACAAGTGAAGAAGGACCGCAATCAACTTGGAGTGCGCAACTGGAGACAGCTGGCGAAAGATCGTACTGGCTGGAGAGGCATGTTGGTAGAGGCCCAGGTCTACCCTGGACTGTTATGCCACAAGAAGAAGAAGAAGACTAGAAAATACATTTTTTCTTTTACGAGGCTTTCAAAGAATTTTGGAATGGAAGAAAACTTTGATATAGGCCGATCTTTCTTTACTTTTTGTTTCAACCCGCTTTTATAAATTGGTGTTAAATAGGAATACTTCCATTGATCTAGGAATTCACTCTTTTTTAATGATTAAATATAACTCTAAGAGTTCGATACAAGGAACTCCACTTCTGCATTTAATTTATTCTGATGTTATTGTCCTAACTTATCGCGGCGCCGAGCTTGACAAAGTTTTTGACTACCTCGAAGTTTGTACTGTCCAAAGTGTCGCTCTGTCTGAGACGTCGATGTTATGTGTCCTTTTTTGATGACAACATTTACTTAGTCTTGCCCTCATTCAACGCCAATCACATTCTAGCCGCTTCCGCTTCATTGCCAGCAAACGCCTTATTGACGGCTCGCTGTGTTCAACCAATCACGTCAATGTCATCAGCGTGCGCTAGCAATTGAACTGACTTCATGGCTCTGGTGTTGAGTTACGCACGATCTTCTCAAGAATGATGTTAAAGGAGTCACATGACAGCGCGTCGCCTTGTCTCAGCGAGTTCGTTACCAACGTTGATGGAGCAGCGAGAGTTCGTCATAGTCATCCTACACAATCTAATGAGCTTTGTAGGAATACTAAAACTAGACATGGAGCTATATAGCTCGTCTCTATGCACACTGTCATATGCGACTTTAAAATCGACGAATGGGTGGTGAGTGTTGATCTGGACTTCTTGGGTCATTTTCAAGATCTGCTGTAAAGTGAAGATCTGGTCTATCGTAGACGTCCCTGATGCCTTTTACCACATTCATCGGAACTTATGAAGTCATTGATGAACGGTTTCAGGAGCTTCCACAATACGGCACAGAGCGTCTTTGTAGGCGATGTTAAGAAGACGTTGTGGTGATGTGTCTTACAACCAAAATGTTGAAATTGTGCTGCTTGATTAGGGCCAGTAATGTCATTCAGATCTTTTCGCTCGATACGCCTAAGCACTTTCTCAGCTTCGCCCTTCTGCGCCATAGAACAGCACAGAGATGTTTATAGAGTAACACAAAGTCAGACTGATACTTCGCCAGAGCGTGCCTACTTTTGAAGTCCACAGAAACAGCGATTTGCACGCGCTGGCAATCCCTGGTTCTTTGGAACCTGACTCCCTCAGACAAATCGTCAGACACTTGTAAAGAATATGAACCTGTGCTGGTAGACCGCGATTCGAGCATGTTTTTGAATCGGACAGGAAGGATTGAAACACGTTTTCATTCGAAAGCAACATTTAGCTATTCCAAACAATCAACGCGTTGTTTCTCCTCCTTCAATAACAGTCGGCCCTCTATCTAATCACACAGCCAAACGAATCCCTGTTCCAAAAGAATGTTCTCATAAAAGTCACCGCCGCCTCAATCCTGAATGCCACACGAGGATTCTCGTGCGCACCAAGACGGGTTCGCATTTAATTAAATAGAAAGAAATATATCAACGCGAGTGGCAAGCGGAGAGGCGAGCAATCCTCTCTGTGCGACATAAATCAAGGATAATCTACTTTCTAGGATCATAATTCTTTCATCAATTGACATTCGCCAACAGAAACCGATACAAAAACTGCCACACAAAAGGCAGCCGTCTTGTGGCGGCATTTCAGTGAATCTCCGATATCAGAACCGGATATCATTCCATCCCCCTCCCCAGCGGCAGACAAAACCCAAATGACGAATCCAATGCGCCATTTTGATACAATAACCCCGAAAACGAAAGCGGGGAAAACTATTATATTATTCCAGCATCATTGGCGTCCCTAAATCATGCTGCCAAGCAACCACCGTCACTGTCACACGGGAAGCCCTCCCCGTCCGGCCGCTTCGTCGTCTTATTCGAATTGAATGTCCTCACGCATATTAAGCATGATCTACGGCTATCAGCGGCGCACCACTCTACCTCAGTCCATCCTTGTCCCGCTCTCTCTGACGATGGGTTCCTTTGCCGGGTTTTGAGGAAGATTGAAAAGGCCGCAGGCAGGCAGGCAGCAATCCATCGCCATTACGCCATTATCCAGTCACATGTCACACACAAATCTAATTCCCTCTGCGCTGCCTCTCTCGCTCGCTCCTTCAGGGGGCGCACTGCGTGTGTCGCTCCGTCGGAGCTGGTGTGCGTGAGGATGAATCCAATCAAGTTACACATGAAAATTGAGATGGGCGAAGGACGAGGGAGATTGATGTTCCAGCTCACACAGCACTTACATCTGTGTGAGTGAGGGCAAAAAAAAATAGGCTAGTGTCCTTTTTCCTTTCAGTGCGTAAGGAAACGCACAGGAACACGATATCATCCCTTACTCGTTCTGTGCTGTTCTGTGTGCTCCTTTGACAGGAATAAATCACTCACGAAGGACATACACACACAGAGAACATGTCCGCTTCGATATTTGTAAATAAATCATCAGATTGGACATAGATATCATAAAAATCCTGTCACACAGTGCCCTGACGCCCTGCCTGCTTCGCCAGGCTGTGTGTGATGCTTCGATGATGTACAGTAATTGAAAAATCAACCCTCCCTTTGAGGTGTGCGTTTAGCGTGTCTCCTTGTCCTCGTCATGTGCACATCGGACTCGGTGCGTAAGGGCCTCTGGGCGAGTATGGCCGACTTGGATGCGCATTGGGCGGGCTGATGATGTGGATTTGGACTTTTGATTTTTGTTAGGAATGTTTTTTTTTCGGTCTTTTCAGAGATTTGTGCGCACCCGAGACGGGAGGTTTATCAAGGGTTGACGGCGATAAATTATTGAAATCAAGAAGGATTCTGGGACGTGGTTGTCGTATGTTGAACTGGCTGCCTTTGCATTTGGGGAGGAAATTATGCAGATAAGTTGACATAAATCAATCGGAAATGCGGTTTGCAGAACCAATTGAGTGGGGATGGTGACATTTGATTTTTTTTAGAATGCTACAAAGCATGTAACGATTGTCCTTAATTTTGCGACGGGTGTTTGGCATTTTGTATGGAGATCAAGAAAGGAAAGCCTTTCGGGTGAAAACGCTTTTTTGAGGTCACGTGTTAGTTAAGAGGCATGGCAATGGGGCTGGACGAAGTTTCTTAGATTTTTGAAAGTGTGGGGAAAACTGATCTTGCAGAGTCGCTTAGCGCAGCAGGTCAGAGAATGGTTTTCAAATGGAGAAGCAGTGACTATAGACTAATTCACATGAAAGCCAAAAAATATAAACGTCGTCCACCAATCGAGGATGTTGCCCTTGTATTGTCTTGTAATAAACGTATTTCTATCGTAGAATTGGTCGTAAGCCTTAGAAAATTTCAAATAGAAACACTAAAACATACAAAATTAAAATTAAAAATAAAATTACAAAAATTTTGAAAATATTGTATCAGTAACAATTATTAAAGAGCGACATAGCCATATAATACCAATTTAATAATTCTTTATTCCTTAACAAAATTAACAATATATTCATAGGAAAGGTGCCTCTTTTATTTGGGGATTGGGTAACCTTAGTGTTGCAATCCGGCAACTGCCAGCTCTATCGTAAAGTTTCACATTTTTAAGCTTATACGTACTCAGAACGTTTTGACATACGCGGGCTATTTGTGTTGTTTAAAGTCACTCAAAAGATTCATCTCGTCCCAAAAATGGAATTAAATTGTGAAAATTTTCGATTATTATTGTTACAACAATTGCAATTGCGATTATATGTTACAACTTTCGAAGTGGATTAACATGACAACCGTGCATCGATGAACTTCATTAAATTTTTGGTTATGAAGCTCCATCAAGGACCAGTGGTTATCGATGGTATAATGAATTCAACCGAGGTCGTAGTTCACTCCAAGACGAATTTCCTGAAGGTCGTCCAAAATCAGTTATTGTTCTGGAAACCATTGATGCTGTGCGCCGACTGATATTGCAAGATCGTCATGTGACCTATCGTGAGATTGAGACAACCTTAGGCATTAGTGGGACCAGCATACATTCAATATTGCATGAACATTTGACCGTCCAAAAATTTATTCGCGTTGGATCACACACAATTTGTCAATTGTTCAAAAAAAAAGGCTTGTTTCGATTGATCGAAAGAAATGCTCCAAAAATACCATCGCAGTGCTTCGAAACAGGTCTATGATATCGTGACGGGTAATTAATCGTGGATTTGCGTGTATGAGCCCGAAAGTTTGCAGCAGTCGATTGTATGGGTGTTTCAAATTGAGTCAAAGTTGCTCGCGCACGAAGCACTTCCAAGCGGTTGCCTGTTTTTTCGGAAAAACTGGACATGTCGCAACCGTACCACTAGAACAACGCAGAACAGTCAATTCTAATTGGTACACAATCATTTGTTTGCCAGTTGTCTTCTACGAAATCAGGGAAACCAACCGCCGAAGACGGATCGCCCTTCACCACGACAATGCGAGCTCTCACACATCGGCTCAAACAATTGTGTTTGCTTTAATAGTCGAACAGGAAAAAAAATGATGACTCCTTACCGCTGGTGGGGGAAAGTCAATGTGTGGTGGTTACTTTAATGAACTGCGCTTTATTTACAAATAATTTCACTTAAGTACTACAAATTTGCTGACTCTACGATAATAATGCGAAAACGCGGGGAAACGAAATGCACAAAGGTGAATGAATCGCGCTGTTGTGCGTTCTTGAGCACACATTATTGTTGATCGTTCATCACAACAAACTGCATTTTTGAGCACTCAAAACATCGATTTGATGAGTCATCCGCCATATAGTCCTGACTTGGCACCGAAGGACTTCCCTTTAATTCCCGTACGTAAAAAATAAAATGAGAGGTCAACGTTTTTCAACACCAGAAGAAGCGGTTGATGCGTTCAGAATGCATGTTTTGGAGATGCCTCAATCAGAGTGGCAAAAGTGCTTCGACAATTAATTCAAACGCATGCAAAAGTGAAAGTGAAAGTGAAAGTGCAACAGTGAAATATCTTAGTGGGTTTTTGAAAAACAATAAAGACATTTTCGATGATTTTTGTTCTCCAATCTCGAAATATGAAGGGCTGCCCCCGTATGTAATAAGATACACTAGCAATCCTCTCATTGCCAACGTTTTTATTTCACTAATTCACATATGTCTGGAGTATCGACTTTACATGAAGCACTGAAATGTAGTGCGGATTGTTTTAGAATATTGTGTCTTGATAATTGGACAGGGCACGCAACTTGTTTTCCCAGCACGCCTGGCTCTGCTCTTGATGCTCTGATTAATCTTCCCTCCCTCTCCTTGATCTACATATCATGGAATGTACACTCCAGGCCATCTCTCGGCTAACATGGAATGGTCTTTGCTTCCAATCGCACTGGAGCTTTGATGACCTCGCACACCGCATCGCCTATGATACTACTCTCATGGACTCTCTTCTCTGATGCGAAGTCGCCAATTATACAGTTGCGACGCTTTTACACAGTCAGCTTTCCACGTGTCCTGGACTGGCTCTGCCCAGAAACTGAACCGGGAAAGGAATGTAGTCGGATTTTCCCTTATGGCTCCAAGACAACGGAGGGTTCTGGGACTGAGGTCTTCGTGGAAAACGACAACATTCGACTTCACGCCTCCTTAGTTAAATTCGCGTCTGTCTTCCAGGCGGAATCCTTCTCGATGCTAATGGCCACCAACTATATTGTGAAGAATAGGTGGAGTCATCTGCGTCTGCAGCGACAGTCAAGCTGTGCTCAAGGCATCACTCAGCTCTTAAGCGACTTCCAAAATAGTTCAAGAATGCAAGTCTCCCCTTAATTTGGTCGGCAGGCTGAATTCGCTAAGATTTGTCTGGGTCCCGGGTCAGCACGGGATCCTGGGAAACGAAACTGGCGACGAACTAGCTAGGCTAGGCTCAGCAGAGGCATTCGTAGGGCCCGAACCCACCTTGGGACTACCCGCGTCCCTGATCAGGGCCTCCGTCGATGGTTGGGTCTCCCTAGAGCGCAACCAGAGATGGCATGACTGTCCAGGATGCAGGGTGACCAAGAGTATGCTCCCAAACGTCAGTAAGAAATCCGTACTTTTTGCTATTTCTAAACAGAAACGAGTGCAGACGTCGTACTAACGGGACACTTTACCTTCGCTATGCACCTGAGTCGGCTTGGGCTTAGTGATGTCACAGTCTACGACGCCTGCGGAGAAGGTGAAGACACTTCAGAGCACTTTCTCTGTCAGAGTCCTGCTTTCCTTATCAGGTGGCGGTTATTTGGCGCTGATATGGTGGGAACTGAAAACCTGAGTGCTATATCACAGAAGCGCATCTTGGCTTCGGAAAACCAAGAAATTACATTAAATGAAGGTTACTGCCTGGACCAGTATCTGAGTCTGAGCGCTCCAGTGTAGTTTATCCCAACCTCCAACAAAACAAAAACTTGTTTTAAACAATATTTATGTAAAATCATTAGACAGATGTACCCCCTTAGCCTTAGCAAATTTTGAAAATGATTTAAAATGGTCTTCTCAACTCAAAACTACATGTTTTTGGGGTATATTATAATATTTTATTTAAACTAAGACATGCAATAAAGCTTATGAGCAAGGTAAGTCGTATAAGTCCCCCTTCAAAATTTTCAAATGGTCTAATATTCTCCCACTGTTCTGCTATAAAGTATTGAGACATTTTCAACATCTCCGGGTGGTACCATGCCAGACGATTTAATAAGCTGTCGAAAACGTTGAAAAAAACGTTGAAAGGCAAAAAATTTTGGCGTCGTATTTGACGGAACTGATTTTTTAAAGACATCAGACGATGCAGCGGATCATGACTGGAGCCGAAAAGTGGATATACGACGCTTACCCCGAAAGGATAGTAATTCAATGCAAAGCCTGGCCAATTCATCTTCGACTGCATCGACGCCAGAAAAAGGTGATGCTCCACGGTTAAAAGGTGATGCTCTTCGTAAAATGGACCGGACTGATTTGGTGTACTATGAGCTACTTATGCGAGACAAGGCAGGAAAACGTTATAGACTACACTAAATTCATTTGAGCCGAGCACTGCCTTAAAAAACAGCCGTAAACCACAGGCCGGCATGACAAAGTGATTTTGCATCCGGTATCCGTAGTGGTGTCATGAGTCATTCCTTCCTGGAAACGTTGGAATGGAAGGTCCTACTGCACCCACTGTATTCTCCAGACCTTTCACCTTCCAATTACTGACTTCTTCGAGGGATCCAAACCGACTTGTGGTGTCACCCGTTCGGATTTTTCAAAAAATCGAAACATGACTCAATAATTGGATCGATGCCAGAGAGGACTTTCCTTGAAATGGAAACCGAAGGGGATGACAGGGAGGATGTTGTCGCCTTCAACGGACAATGCACAGAGAGGTGAATCGTTAACCGTTTTCAATAAATAAATTCTTAAGCAAAAAGAAAAAGAAACTGACCGAATTAATTTGTATAGCCTCTATGGGAATTTTGTTTGTTGTCTGAAAGTCAGTTTGTTTTCTTCCACCCAAACATCAATTCAATCTGACGGGATAATATGAGAGAAATGTATGCTCAGGAGTAACCCCTCGAACCGCCTCGAAGTTGGTAGACTCCGTGGATTTCCAGATTTTCGGCCTATCTGCCACATTCTGCGCTGCGGATGACAGAGTTATGAGCTCATTTCCTTACGCCCATTTTTTTTTTTTTTAAAGAAGCGCCTGCTAGTCCACCTGCAGCATATTTCTTTCCTCATCTGCGTATGACACTCACTCAGACTTCAGAAACAATCATTTTTTTTCACTACGTCATCATTTGGTTTGCAGAAGAGCATCCCTCCACGGCACTTTGTCAAAAATTCGATGCCTCTGAACCCTAACTCGAAGTCATTCGCCTCTCGATGGTGTCCGCATGTTACAGTCACCCCGCATGCTGAATCCATATCTCCGCTAAATTATTTCAAATCCCAGAATGGACCCACCAACCATTCCTCCGAAAACTAAGCAATTCCCTTCCAAGTCAGCAATTCTCAGTGATTTCAAATTTACGACAGCATTTGTTCATCCAATTGTCTTGCTTCACTTCGACGGCGGTCGTGGCGGCCGCGGTGACGGCGTTTTGGAAGAAAGAACGAGAGAAAATTGTGTCAAAACCATCAAATGCCAGTTGTCACGATAGGCTCCCTTCTGACAAACGCATCCCCAACCCTCGACGGAGGCTGGACCAGCACTTCACTGGGATGAGTGCGACTTCAAAAGAAATTTTCAATTTAACGACTTTTCTTTTGAAAATTTCCTTTCTCTTCGAAAAGCCATAAAGCCTATCGCCAATAAATCAATGCACTCCCTTCGCCATCAACTATCCGCCGCAACTAAACGTTTTTCTATATTTACCGCACTCCCAACGCGCGCTCCAAGCCCCGCGGATCCTGTGCCAATATGCACCCAGGCCACCACCACCAGCGCACGTCTTTAGTAAATTGTCTCTTTCGATATCAAAAATCCATAAAATATACATTACACTCTCGGAACGCACTAAACACATCATCGTAAAACCGAAATTCATACAGAATTTAACGGTGGGCGACAGCGCAGCGCGCCGGGTGAGCAATGTTGCGCTCCCATGGATGGATGTGTGCTGCCGGCAAGCGCTTTGGCATTTCGCTTGTAGCACGTCTCGCTCTTGCTCTCGCACGCTGTCGCTTGCTCGCCTCGTCCTCGCTGCCGGATCGATGATGATACTATACACGCACACGTAATAAAACAATGTCACGCACTTTAAAAATGTCAAAAACTGAGTGATTTACTACCAACAGACGGACGTTTTTAGAAAGGAGTCCCTGTGTGTATTATATTCATATCTGTCCCCGAGTATCTCGCAGATGATGAAGGAGAGTTTTCCAGTCTCTTTCACTTCGTCCTCCTCCTCCGAGCGTCAGCGTGCACTTTCTCCCAACGAAAATAGATCAAACCGAACGAACGGTTGGGTTCCTGCTCTTTCCTGGAGCGAAGGAAAGTGATTCATGCGAAGATGCACTTTTGTCAGTTGTCTCGTCGTCCTGATTGTGGCACACAGTTGACGTCACGTCACGTTTTGAAGGATCACCAGCGATCGATGCGGACATGTGTTCGGTGTTCGCCCTTGTCGCTGTTGGCCTGATTGCACAATACGCCAGGATGTCGCTTGCTGTTCCGTCGCCATGCTGTGCGCGTTCGCTCGCTAGCTTCTCTTTCATCATTTCACAGTGCGTCATAAATTTAGTCCTTGTGACGATGAATTATGAAAGGGAGATGACAGGCAGTCAGTCGGCCTGGGCCGGGGCACACTGGTTTTCGGTTGAATTATGAAAATATGACTTTCAAGGAAAGCAGCCATAAAATCGGGCGTTAGGATGCAATATTAATTTAATGAACCGCATCGAATGTCATCCCTTACGGCAAATGGAAATCTGCTCGAAACTATGGAGTCTCTGCGTTCCCGGTGACACTGATAATGGCTTTGGCCCGGTGGAGGAGGGTGTCCTTATGGTTTATCTCTTATGATTATGGCTGTCGCTGAGAGGATGAGGGATGGGTGCCTTTGTTTTTGTCAAATGCTATTAGCAGGATTTCCGTCTATTTTTTTTGTTTAGGGGCCACGGAGGGATGTCAGTGAGTCCTTGAAGGGGGTGAGAGGATTGATAAGTGGTCCGATGTCTGAAGAATAAGAAAATATGAATTCCTTGTGTCAGTCGGTCTAAGTTGTTGATTTCTCCATACGATGCTGGCCTTAGTGCTCTCCCTTGCGGTTTTCGATAAAAGGAAGAAGAAAAGAAGCGTTTCGCATTTTTTTGCCTCTCATAGTCCAAAGCAACTTCTTTCTTAAAACTCATTAGGAAGCCAAGTGGCGAATGAAAATATAAAAAAAAAACTTCAGGCAACTAAACACGTGAGGTCCGTTCAATGGGATTTTTTAGACGTCAGTCCAATGGACCTTCAACATCGGGTCTCATGGACTTATGTCAGTGGATCCTAGCTTCAAAAAATATGTCGAACTTGTCCAACCTGCGAACGAACTCGTAATTTAAGTAATCCCTGTTGTGAGTAGGATTCGGAGAGGTCTATGGTGGTCTGAGTATACATCTGGCGGCTGATCGTAGGAGTCGTAGGAATCGTAGGAGTTGTCTGATGACGAGTTGACTGTCTGAAGACTGTTATCAATTCGCAGCATAGGTCGAAAGCATGGAGAAGGCTATATGGAGAAGGTAGCGATGCACATTTTGTTTTAAGCGTCTGTACAAATGAAAGGGTAGGAGATGTCGAGTTGAGTTAAGTATGTTTAGCGAACGGTTGGCAAGAAAGATCCTTCATCCTACTGGGCTTAAGTGTCCAAGTCCCTCGTTAATTCAGCCACTTCATTCCACGTGCCTGTAGTGGCTGTTCTGTAAAAATCAAAAATTCCTTATTTCAAGAGCCTCTGTAGAGTAAGGGAAACTTCGATGAATACCCAGGCCGTCGTTTGGATAAGCCGTCAACTGTTCAAAACAACGAATGCATGCGCGTCTCAAACTCCAGAGGGACTTTCTATATCTCACCCGCCACACGAATGACTTTTACAAAGAAGCACACAGACATCGCTCACTTAAACTCGTTGAGCGGCCGTGATTTCATTTAGTCGTCAGGCTTTTGAAACCTTAATCTCAAAAGTGTGTTCCAAACCTATTTTTACCCACTTATGACCTATGATCGGGGCTGCCTTTTTGAAACCAAAATGTCAAATGTGTGCTCCAAACCTGCTTTGACCCACTAATGGCCTATGATCGGGGCTGTCTTTTTGAAACCTAAATGTCAAAATTGTGTTCCAAACCTGCTTTACCAACTAATAACCTAGGATCGGAGCAGTCTTTTTGAGGCCTACATGTCAAATGTTTGTTCCAAAGCAGCTATCCGCTCAGCCACATGACGAAACTCGTGCATTCTTGTAACATGCCTCAGGGCAGACAGTCTTATTCCACTTGTGTCACTCAAACACCACCGCAAAGTGGCTGCGTCCACAAGTCCGACGCATCACTGCAAAGCGGCCAGAGATGTAGGACCTTGCGTCAGATGAATCCCATCAGAGACACACATTGGAGCGAACAATGAACTACATTCCCGACCATTACACTGTTTTCCAAGTGTGCAATTAACAAGGCCGTTCTTTTTCTGCCAACGGAGCCGTAAGACGCTGAATAAGTCGACAGTGAAGCGTCAGTTAAGGCTCTAGAAATGACTCTTTAGACTGTACACCTTATTGTCTGTCTCTAAGTGCAATGGCGGTGGGCGGTTGGGTGGCTTCATGGGCCTTAGTACATCGAAGACAGCAAAAGGGTAGATGCTGAGCGAGAACGTAATTTAGTCTGCTGGTGGCAACTAATTTGGATGCTCCTTTTCCTCCTTTTTTTTCAAGTACCGAATTGCCCCTAACCGCCTTGCCTAGCCAAGGGTGAACAACAACTAGACACGTCAGCACAGTACACTTTTCTTGACTCTGCCCGCGATAATAATTGTATGGCGCTACAGTCCACAGGGGGACTAGGGCCTAGCTTGCTCATCAACTACTCGTGTTGTGTGCGCTAATGTTCTTCCACGAGAAGAAGGGACCTACAATTCTTTGCCGACTCCGAACGGCGAAATTTGAGAAGCTTTCTTTTGAGTGTTGTCAGCAGCTCGAAAGAGGTGGTGCCGTAAAAAATCGAAAAATTCGTGTTGAGCTGGGAATCGAACCTAGACCCTTCGGCGTGAGAGCGTCGCACTCTTCCCACTGCGCCACGGCGGTCACTATCAAAGAACAAGTACTAATCCAGTAAAAAAAATAAAAAACTTCACAATTCCACTGACTTTTACTTCATATTTATGAATTTTTACACTTGGTGCTGTAATTTCGCACAGTGCTGTAACAGCGTCATCATCTCAGTTCTTCCTTATGATGTCTGAACCTGGACGTTCTTTAAAGCGGATGAGGAAGCACTTTGTCTTTTCTGGTCAAGCGTCCTCGAGTGGACCTGGGCCTGAACCAACATGCCTCTCCAGCCAGCACGATCTCTCACCAGCTGCCTCCAATTGCGCATTCCAAGTTGACCTTAGCCTAGGCGCCAGCTTTGCCTCTGTTGCATTGTTTCATTGGCTTGGATTTGATAACTTTCCATGTGTTCATGCACTCAACATGGCCTAGCCATCTTAAGCGTTGTATCCGCAGACGCTTGACCGGGAGCATGTCACTGTACAGCTCATAGAGGTCGTCATTGATGGCATCTAGAGGTAAATATATCCCCTAGATGCCATCAACGCAAACAGGACCAAAAAGCGCACGCAAAACTTTTCCCTAACTAGTTACATGAAATTTCTGTAGGACCAAACTAATCATTTGACCGGCATGGAGCATTTTTCAGATATGAGGGGCGTTCAGTATATTCTCGATATCAGGGTGAAGCTGTGGTTATAAAGGGTGTCTCAACAAGAACGCAAGATTTAAATTTTAAATATTTAAAAAAAATCATGAATTCGTTTTTATATCGTAAAGTAGGTAGGATGAGGATATGTGTGGAATAACACATCGGCCAGATGGCCGCCGCGGCTTTGCTGTATAAATGCTGCGGTATTTCATTAATGCAGCGTCCAATTTCTTTTTTAAGGCTTGAGTCGTCGTCGGCTTATTCGCATAAACCATCGACTTCAAAAAGCCCCAAAGAAAAAGCCAATGGTGTTAGATCGCACAATCTAGGCGATAGAAATGGGCCTCATCAATAAGGATGATCTTATCGGCAAAATCAGCATTTTCATGTTGTCTCTCCAATACACAATTAAAAAACTCCCTTCGCTGTGCATGGTCAGCTGGCTTCAGTTCCTGAGTCAATTGAATTTTGTATGCATGAAGATGCAAATCTTTCGTCACAAGTCGCTGCATAGTGGATTTGAAAACACCAATTTGCTGAGCTTGGTATCGGATTGAGGTGGATGGAGTTTGAGCGACATCATCACGTACTTCTGCGATTATTTCGGTCGATCGAACTGGCCGAAGGCACGTTGTTGTCTTTACATCAGTTACAGACCCAGTTTCAGCAAAATTTTTCATTAATCGCTTTACAGTTAACTCTTTTGGAGCATTATTGTAACTCCAAATTGATCGCAATTGGCGAACTGTAGCCGCAAAACTTTCACCATTTTGGTAAAACAATTTCACAGCGAGAATGCGTTGTTCATTCGTGTAGCGCTCCATTTTTATTAACCTCATACCTTCTATTAACAAACACTAATAATTGTTCAAATGTCAAACAATGGCCATTCGAATGGCGCTAAATTTAAGTCTTGCGTTCTTGTTGGGACACCCTTTATATATAAATTGACTTATTTATCAAGTAATAATATTATTTTGGTGCATTCATGTAAAATTTTATATAAATGTGATTATTAATTCGCGTTTGTCTCTAATTAAACAGAATCAATGGCTGCTGAGGCGATTAGGGTGAAAATTGAGCATCGCGCTGTAATCAAATTTCTCACCAAGCAAGGAAAAAGTCATACGACTATTCATGAAGAGTTGGTGACTGTTTACCAGGGTTCCGCACCCTTATTATCAACTGTGCAAAAGTGGTCAAGTGGGTTCAAGAGAGGCAGAAAGAGCATTGAAGACGACCCCCGCTCCAGCAGCCCGGCTACTGCTTGTACGGGAGAAAGCATCAAAGAAGTCGGAAAACTTGTTGTTGGGGATGCCCGAATAAAGGTGAAAGTGTAGCAGAGTTCACCAATCTTTCAACTTGTACCATTCACACCATTCTTCATAACCATCTTAGCCTTTCAAAGGTCAGTGGACGGTGGATGCCACGAATGCTCACAGCGCCTCAGAAAAAAAGTGAGAATTGTATGCTGTAGAGAGCTTTTGGAAATGTGTAGTGAGAAAGCAGACAGTTTAATGGATCGAGTTGTTACTGAGGACGAAACATGGATTCACCACTATGACTCTGAAAGCAAACAAGAGTCCATGCAGAGGCATAAAAAAAGGAACAGACCCCCGAAGAAATTCAAGGTCACTCCGTCCGTCTGCCGGCAAGCTCATGGCCACAGTTTCTTGGGACTTAAAGGGTATCTTGCTCAAAAAACGTGAAACCATCAACGCCACATCCTACGTTTTCACTTTCCATAATTTTCGGGAGGAAATTAAAAAGAAGAAGAAGACAGGGTAAACTCGCGTTGGGTGTGTTGCTTCTCTATGACACCGCTCCTGTTCACACGTTGCGAGTTTCCAAGGCTGCTGCGCTAGATTGTGGTTTCGAAGTAATCCAACACCCACCCTGTAGTCCAGACCTTGCCCCTAGTGACTATTTCCTGTTTCCGGATTTGAAAAAAAGGCCTTCGTGGAAAAAGATTTTCGGATGATGAACAACTCAAGTCGGCAATAAATGGGTATTTTGCAGAGAAAGAGAAAATTTATTTGTTTTGAGGGCTTAGAAAAGCTTATCTCAAGATGTAGCAAATGCATTTGTGTTAGGGGGGATTATATTGAAAAATAAAACCAATTTAAATTGAATTCACGCTTTCCTTCTAATTGATACCGAGAACATATTGAACGCCCCTCGTAAACATCATCCGCATAACCCAGCAACCTATAGACACTTTTGCAAGGCCACGCATCAGAGATCGTCTCTTCAGCTTCACTTGATATTTAACAAAATGATGTTCAGAAAGAAAAAAAAACAGAGCGTCGCCTGGGTTAAAAACCTTTTCGAAGATTTCTGCGTGTTCATTGCCGTACTGAAGAGTTCTTTATTGTCATCCTTCACAATCTAAGGAGTTCGCTAGGAATGTCAATACTGGCCATGGAGCTGTTAAGCTCGTTTCTATGCACGCAGTCGACAAATAGTTGATGCATGTCGATTTGCACATCTAGGTTGTCCCCCAAAATCTTCCGCAGTGCAAAATTCTTGTTTAAAGTGGACTTCCCTGGTATGCAGGGCGAAGCTCATTAGCCTTCCCCCTCCTTATCGAAACAGTTTGAAGAAACAATGGCCAGCAAACATAACATCCCACACAAATCTTCGAAGAAACCATCTTTCCATCGACCTGAGAAAAAAATGCAAAACACCAGAAGATCTGCGATTTCCGAATTAAAACATTGATCAATTGCAGAATGGGCTTCGGCGCAGCAAGATCGACAGAAAACAAAAACCAGATCAATTGCCTTTCCACCGATCACCGCAGTTCACAGAATTTCATCGGTGTTCATGTTCAAAGCTGTTGCGCCTTATGCCGCTCATCCATTGGCACTTGATTAGTGGACTTTGCCTTTTTCCAGAAGCCAACGAACATAAATACTGCTGTCGTTATGAAATACTCGCTGCCTCCCCCACAGGTGATCGGGGGCAGAGTTCGTAATTATGAATGATCAAAGATAAGCTGCCCCCGGAGGCCCCTTGCGTCACCGCGCCAGTCCCAAGCTCAAAGATAAACCATCGCCAGGCACATAAACTATAATTTAATTAGCTTCCAATTGCCTGCTTAGTATCGCCAAGATGCCACTTGATCGAAGCGTACCTGGGTAGCTTTCCAGAGCGATACAGTCCCGCTTTCATGTTCCTTTGATCGAGGACTCACAGATTCTCTCCCACTCTGTCTCGTCAAGCACAGCCGATATTTCATCGATAGCCACGTAAACACGCGGCCCCTCTTTCGGTGCACAGATGAAGATTTTATTTTGGTGCGACACCTAAGCAGCGTCGTGAACGACGTCAAACAAGTCCACGAAGACGTCGTCGTTGCCAAAGAGGAAAAGAGAGATAGAGTGGTCGTTTGAAGTTCCACCGCAGCGGTGCGCGTAATTTTGGGGGGCGTTCGCAATGCACTGGGGCGTCAAATGATCATCACTCACAGGCGAGTGGAGAAAATGCCGCGATCGTATGTGCACGAGGGAGACGGGAACAGAACGAGCTGCCGAACGGGCAAACAAATCACGGCCGCGTCGTCCGCCGTTCTGGGGCGCGCATAAATTTCCGAACTACAATCGAACGCCGAACTGAGCCAATCAAATTCGTTTTCGCCTGTCATCTCGCGGCTCAGATGCGATCGGCGGTTGCTTGGAATTTTATTTATTCGGCTGCTAGTCGGTGGCTTCCGGTGGCGCAGTGCTGCGTTGAACGCGCGCTTGTCTGACGCATGTAGATACATGTGTATCTTCCGGGCACACAGTGCTCGTCGCGGCGTGTGTGTGTCGCCGTGTGTTAAACCAGTTAATTAATTATGCGATTTGCTAATTAAATGCGATCGGCTTGCTCGAGTTTTGTTTACTCGAGAAAATTAAATTGTGAGGGGAGGACGGCGTGCGCTGCGAACACATTCGCTTGAGTGACGGCAGGCGGCGGTACCGGCGGCTGCACTGCACAGCCGCCTTCAGCTTCGGGAACACCGTACCCAATAGCGTGTGCGATTGCCGCTGCCGCTGATTGTTTCACAAGAACCTGTAGACACGGGATTGTTGCGTCGGTCGCCGCCTATTTGCATGCGATTAATCAAGTATAAGATCATTAAGTCTCTTGTCTGTGTGCACAGCATGTGAAATATGGGGAAGCGAGAGCGGCTAGCTGGCGAATGACTTGCGGGCGTTCGAGTTGCGACCGGCTGTGCGGGTGAGCGAGAGATCTCTCGAGAGGAGTGGATTCGGGCGGTTGTAGGTGGAGGTTTCACTTAGTTGTGTGACGGGCACTCGCTGCGGAGCGATGTAATTGTTGCGACCTTTGGGGAGCGGGTGCCTGGAATTTCTGGGATTTGAATCATGTTGTAAGAGGCACATGCAGTGAAAGTGCTTTCTAAGATCAAATCACGCAAGGCGACTGCCTTATCCCTCATGAGGGGCCAGAGGTTGCCCCTCGGATCTCGGAGTTTGCTTTTGGCTGCTTGTGAGTTCCATTTCAACAAATGGGAAGTGAGACGATTGGAGTCAAATTTGCTGCATAATAAACGAATGCATCGATCAGGGAATCGAAGTGGAAGTGGTCGCCGTGGTGTAGTAGGTAGAGTGCGACGCTCCCACGCCGAAGGGTTTAGGATCGATTCCCGGCTGAACACCTCGAATTTTTTACGGCACCACCTTTCGATCTGCCGACAACACTCAAAGAGTAACAACTGTCTAAGAAAGCTTCTCAAATTTCGCCGTTCTGAGGTACCTTAGGGTTGTATAATGACTACCAAATCAATTTTTTTTCAAACATCCGCCCGGTTTTTTCAATAGCGCCATTCCCTCAACATGTCCAAGGTTTCTGCTCCAAAAAGGAAGCTCCAAATGAGAGTGTAGTCTTCATGCTTATTACCGAAGGCTCCTGGCGTCAATACAAAGACACGAACCTCCCAAAGGAGGCACAAGTCTTTGGGTCACTTTGCTTTTGAAAGATTTTTCACAGCTTGTTGGGATTGTAGAGTCTGTGAACGAGATTCAAACATAAAGCTTCTTCTTTAGAAGTAGCTGTGGTCTTATGTCACAAGTAATACAATTTTAAACGCATTTGTTGTAGTCGATAACGTTTCCCATCAAAAGTCTCCCTTTGTTCTGGCAGCTAATAGTACCCTTAAGCATCCACCATATGCAGAGTATTACCTTTGAGCCGTGAATTGGATTTTGCGTCGAAGAAGAAGATCATTGAAAGGATCGCGACTACTTTAAGTAACCACTCAACTACATTGGAAAGGTTAAGAAGTGCTGGACTGATTCTGAAAATGAAGTACTGTAAAAAAAAAAAGTTAATTTTCTTGTTTTTTAAGTATTTATTTTTCAACATTGAAACAAGTACTCATTGAATACAACCAAACTTGCACCTACCCCAAATCCTATCTGTGGCCAAGCAGGGGGTTTGCAGGGGGCAGCATTCCCCCACATACATACAGTGTCTCCAACGAATAATCGGACAAAGGTTCTGATTACTTTTCAAGCAATACAGCTAATAAAATAAGTTAAAAGCGCTATTCCTTTTTACACATATTTATTCTTTGATACATCTTCTTTAGAAACAAGAAGAAACACTTTAAGAAAACCTCAACATAGCGGTTAAAATACATGACAATCGAAACAAAACTCATTTCTTAGTGCGCAACAAATAATCGGACAACTTAACAAATATTTCAAAAACTACCGCTATCGTCCAGAAAATATGCCTCTTGGCAATATTTGTTTCACATTCACTTTATACTGGCATTGAGTAATAAGCTTCCGTAATTTAAATTCTTTTTTTTGAAAATGGGTCCACGTGGTAAGCAAGCATCTCTTAAAGTTAGACAGTTGATCGTGAAATTAAACAGTGAAGAAAAAACAGTAAGAGAAATTGCTCAAATAGTCGGGAAAAGCAAATCTACTGTCCACGACATCATAACAAGGTACAACAAAGAATCCAGATTGTCTTATAATAGTAGGGTGGGGCAAGGAAAAATACTCGATGAGAGAGAGGAACGGTCAATTTTAAAAGAAATAAAAAAATATACATTTAAAACAGCTAAAGACCTACAAATTTTGTTAAAAGAAATAATTGGAAAAGATGTTTGCTTAAATACTGTTCGAAATACCCTACACAAATATAATTACTATGGAAGGCAAGGAAGAAGCCCTTTATAAGCCAGAAAAACAAAAGTGCAAGAGTGAAATTTTCAAAAGAGTATTTATTGAAAACTCATGATATCTGGAATACGTTAAATCATTTCTTAGATATCTTAAAACATTTCAGACTCTTATTTTTTTTAATTTGAAGGTCCTTCCATGATGAAAGCCAATTTAATTTGCATGGATCAGATGGCAAAGTGTATGTTTGGCGGCGACCAAATGAAAAGTTTTTGCACAAGAATACCAAAGCCACCGTCAAACATGGAGGAGGTTCTGTAATGGTTTGGGGCCGCATGTCCAGTGCTGGGGCAGGTAATCTGCATTTTATAGACGGTAAAATGAACAAATTTGTCTACCTCAACGTCTTAAAAGTAAATGCGAAGTAAAGTGCAGAAAAGTTGGGAATTTTAAATGACTTTGCGTTTTACCAGGACAATGACCCCAAACATACTTCACAAGTAGCAAAACTCTGGTTGATCCACAACTGTCCCTTATTGTTGCAGACACCTGCACAGAGTCCAGACCTCAATGTTATTGAACATCTTTGGGAAGAACTTGATAGACGAGTATACGAGTGAAAGTTCAACTCATTGACAGAGTTAAAAAACAGTTTGGTAGAGGCATGGCATTTTATTCAGCCCGAAACATGCAAAAAACTGGTAGATACGATGCCAACACGGTTCCAGGCAGTTTTGCAAGAGAAAGGATATGCAACTAAATATTTATATTGAATTTTGGGTAATTTTTCGTTCTTTGTCCGATGACTAAGAAATGAGTTTTGTTTCGATTGTTATGTTTTTAACCGCTATGTTGAGGTTTACTTAAAGTGTTTCTTCTTGTTTCTAAAGAAGATTTATCAAAGAATAAAAATGTGTAAAAAGGAATAGCGCTTTTAACTTATTTTATTAGCTGTATTGCTTGAAAAGTAATCAGAACCTTTGTCCGATTATTCGTTGGAGCCACTGTATTCCACTTTTTGTGTATGACAAACTTAAAAAATTAAAAATACAAGAGCCATTTGGAGTATTAGCAAGAGTTATGTGGAAGAAAATAAGAGGTTTGTTCTTTAGTTCTTATCGCACTAAGTAAGTTTGGTATCGTTAAAAAGGTAAAAAGGTGAGCTTTTGTATGACATTGAAAACACGCTTTTCACAAATTTGTTAAGGAAAATTAAATTATATAATTGAAAAAAAAATTGTTTCCACAAAATTCGTTATAACTTCACAAATTATTGATGGATTGTAACGGTATATACAGCACAAAAAAAGTACTTTCTTCTAGCTTTAACTTGATACCCATTTTTTTCAAATGCGTTAGCGACATAGCGTTTCGAAGATATGAAGTCCTGAATACCAAAAATAAAAATGCCCTTTTCGTCCTTTCCCGTTATTTGCGGGAAAAAACCATTCGGATTTGTGCTTCCTATGCGCAGGGCTTCGAGGTAGTTAAGGACTTCGTCTACCTCGGCTCCGCGGTAAACAGGGACAACAACATCAGTACCGAAATCAAACGCAGAATCACTCTTGCCAATCGCTGTTTCTTTGGGCTCAAGAGGCAATTAAGTAATAAAGCCCTCTCTCGAAGGACTAAGCTAGCTTTATATAACAGCTTGATCATCCCAGTCCTACTCTATGGCGCGGCAACCTGGACATTATCATACCTGGACAAGGATGAGGAAGCCCTTAGTCTTTTCGAGAGAAAAGTTTTGCGTGCGATTTTTAATCCAGTTTGCGTTGATGGCATCTAGATGAGAAGATTTAACGACGAACTCTATACGCTGTACAGCGACATGCGCCTGGTTAAGCGTCTACGGATACAACGCTTAAGATGGCTAGGCCATGTGGAGCGTATGGGCACCACTGCTCCGGCCCGAAAAGTCTTTGAATCCGAGCCATTGGGACAACGCAACAGAGGACGACCTAGACTGAAGTGGCGCACACAAGTGGAAAAGGACCTCAACCAACTTGGAGTGCGCAACTGGAGACAGCTGGCGAAAGATCGTGCTGGCTGGAGAGGCATGTTGGTTGAGGCCCAGGTCCACCCCGGACTGTAGCCCCACAAGAAGAAGAAGAATTTGCAGGGCTACCTATAAAAGAAATTTCAAGGAAATCAGGGGTGAGTACTGTTCGGAACTTTATCCCAAAAATATTTAAAACTAGTTGGACGAACATTATTATTACTACTAACTTAAGTTTACTCTAAAATAAACTTAATCTTAAACTATGTCTTTCCACTTAACCTAACAATTTATATGTGGAAGTAAATTTAACTTAAATTTTACTGTAGAAGTAACGATTAAGAAAATTGAAAAAAACTTAATATCAGAACATGTTTACTAAAACTTATATACTAACTTACACACTACCTTAAAATAAGTTAATGTACCTAAAAATACGTACTTATAAGCATGTATATATATTTATATACACATGTATATATACTTCCATTAAAATATGTACATTAGATTGGCATACACGTGAGTACACACACAGGTTTACATATGCGCATACTTTTTTTGTTTTTTTTTCTTTTTTTTTTACCTTTTTACTACCTTAAAACTACCTAAGATATGTAGGTCGGCCATAGGTTACTGAGACCGACTGCATCCCATAAGGGGATCTGGACTACACTTTCTACCCTTTTTACCGCGGGTCTAAAGGGTTCGACGCTAGAGTTCTCTCGCTACCCAGCCACCAGAATTTTCGATGCTGCATTGCAACATCCCGAATATCCCGCCTTGATACCGCCGTACCGAAACGGAGGAGACCTTCCTCAGCTCGTTGTGCGACGAAGCGGTCGTGGTTGAGTCGCCCATCCACAGTTGATTCGGTGATGTGGAAGAGGAGCGGCACCGCATTTACGTCTTGTATCAGACAGAGCTTATCGAAATGGAGAAAAGCTTCTGGGGGGACGAAGCCACTGTCACGTACCCTTTCGTGGTATTGTGGATTGGGGTAGTAGGCCCCAGAGATCAAGTTATTGACCGAGTTCATCGCTCTGGCAATATGGCCTCGAATCAGTTTCAACAGGAAATTGTCTAGTCGTATCAGGTCCGCCCTGTTGTATAGGACCTCATTGGAATAGAATTTTTTGTACTGGGACTCTGGTGTTCTGTAAAGGCGAAAACAAGCCCTAAGACAAGCCCTCTCAAACAACCGAATCTTTTCCATCTTTGCACTCACGTTGAACCACATAGGACAGCCATAGGTGAGCATTGGCCGGGCGCAGATTACCTTCACCCTCGCATCGAGTTGGCCTCTTTGTAAGAGCCAAAACGCCGCAACAAAATAAGGGTTCACTATGACTTGCATCGGATTCCTTTATTTTGGGATTATCGTAGTATCCATTTGACCGCCAATCACGGTCCTGCGGGAAAATTCCTTCTTTTGGTGTCTTTCAAGTCGAAACGCACCGACACCTCTCGGTTTCAACTCGTATTGCACCCAATTTTCTAGTTTTTGAAAAATTTCAAATTTCTCAAACGAAAGGAGTCTGCGAATTCACTTATCGTTTATCATGGATTTTATTCCGAAAAAATTGTATCTTCAAATTTTTTGGGCTGGCCAAGGCGCTCTCTGTCGTCGACGTTACTCAATATATCCCACGATTGACATACAGGACACATTAACTTTAATAATAATTGTTGGCGCTACAGTCCAAAGGGGGACCAGGGCCTAGTTTGCTCATCAACTACTCGTGTTGTGCGCGCTACTGTTCTCTCACGAGTAGAAGGGACCTACAGTTTTTTGCGGACTCCGAACGAGATTTAAGAAGCTTTCTTAGACAGTTATTACTCTTTGAGTGTTGTCAGCAGCTCGAAAGACGTGGTGCCGTGAAAAATTCGAAAAATTGGTGTTGAGCTGGGAGTCAAACCTAGACCCTTCGGCGTGTGAGCGTCGCACTCTACCCACTACGCCACGGCGACCACATATTAACCTTAGGAACTTTAGGAATTACAAAATTTAAATGTTTTCATGACAATCTGATTATTAGGTTACGAGTTAGAGTGCTTCAAGTGACGCTACTTTTGCGATATTCAAAACAAACATGGAAAGTGCAGAATTTTGTTTGTTGATTAAACACTGCTTTTTGATGGAAGCAAATACCGTGCAAGCTCAGCAATGACTTGAAAAGTATTACAGGGACTCTGTTCCATCAGAAACAACTATTTGTCGGTGGTATGTGGACTTGAAACGTGGCCGTACAGACAGCAGCGATGTTGAATGTTCTGGAAGGCATATTGAGGTGGTTAAACCTGCAAACGTCGTAAAAGCACACAAAACGTTTTGGAAAACAGCAAAGTGAAATTGCGAGAGATAGCTAACACCTTAGAGATATCAGAAGGCAGTGTGCACACTATTTTGCACAAACATTTGTCCAAGAGAAAGCTGTCCTCCCAATGGGTGCCGCGTTGCTCACAATGGACCGAAATTCACAAGGTGTCGTTGATTCTGAGAGCTCTTCGGAGCATTTTCGCAAGAATAAACAGGACTTTTTGTGTCGGTATGTCATAGTGGATGAAACATGGATCCACCAATGCACTCCAGAGTCAAAACCTCAGTGGCAGAGTGGACAGGAGCGGGTGGAAGACGCCCAAGCCGCCCCAAAACACAAAGGTCGGCTGGGAAGGTTATTACATCCGTAGTTTGTGATGTGCACGGAATTTTATTCATCGAGTGTCTTCAAAAAGGTGAAAGGATCAACAGCGAAGCATTATTGGTGCATTCGAAGAAACAAATTGCATATCAAGAAGAAAAAATTCTCTTCCACCAAGACAATGCTCCTCCTCCACTCGTTGACTACTGAGGCCACGAATTAAGCTTTGAATTACTTCCACACCCACCGTGTAGTCCAGATCTGGCCCCCAGCGACTTCTACTTCTTTTCAGACCTCAAAGAGATGCTTGCCGGAAAACAAAAGTCACGAATAAGGAGGGGATCGCCGACACTGAAGTCTATTTTGAGGACAGCGATAAATCGTTCTTTAAAAAAGGTTTCGAAATGTTAGAGCGGACTGGACTGATTGTATCACTCTTGAAGGAAACTTTGTTGATGAATGAAGTCGAATTTTGTCTAGAATGTGTTTTTATTGGTTAATTCCGGAGTGATGCGTGATGTGATGTGATGTGAATGTGATCCTCATTGAATGATGCGTTTATATTTCCACTTTTGAAACGTCCAAACCACTCTGTGCGTGATCTACCGGACGGAGCAGGTTAAACATAAGCTTTTGCAAGTATTCGACGAGCTTTAGCTGAAAAAAGAAAATCAAAACTTCCCTTTAATACTGTTGATTTAAGACAAATGTAGACACTTTCAAAGAGACAAAAGAACAATGTTGTTTGTCACGGGAACTTCCATTTTGTAGCTCAAGTTTTGAGCAAGAAAAATGCCGAGGAAGTGACATGACAGCACACAATCCCGTCTCAACTTCTTCCATTTGCGACGGTCTTGATAGAACACAATGAGTTTTTAGTCACTATTCTATCCAAACATGCGCCCCCAGAAAGCTACTTAAAGTTGGCTCAAGCCTAACTGTCACGAAGCCGGTTCTCACATAAAATTTTCTGTCATAAGTTTCCTTCGCACAAATGCACAATTCTCAAACCCTTACCCGCCTCAACTGATTACAAGGCCACAGCGGCAGATCCCACGTCTGTCAAAGCCTCGGCAGATAAATGGACATCCCCCGAAACCCTCTATCCGATGAAATAAATCCTGTCGTCATTTTCTGATTTCCAGGGAATTTCGAAAGAGTACCTGCATCACACCTATTGTTGCCAGCCGTCCGCCGTGCATGCCCTTGGAACCCATTTAATGGATGCCTCCATGGCTCCCATTGGCCGCATCGGCCCCTCTGCAGCGGTGATGAATCACATTTGTCTGACATCTTTATCATCCGCCTCCTCGTGACAGGCAACAGCAAACTCTTGAGAAGGACATCCAAGAGGCTGTTTTCCCAAGAAATCCGTGTCGCAGTGCCCCCGCCTCTTGTTCGGCTAATCGACTCGAATTAATCATCCATTCAAAAGTTGTACCTAGCCTCGCTCAAGTGGCCCCGCGGCACCGCTACCGCCTTTGTTCACTTGACGCACAATAGAACCCCATTCGAGCCCGTCAAATTGAGATATCCTTCTCATAGGGCCCGCAATCCACTTGCCGCAGACGCGCAGCACTCCTTCCAGTCCGCCGCCGAGCAAATGCCCAATCCCGGAGTGACAGGCTAATTTTTCAAGGCGTAATTACTTTCTTCGTCTCTCTGCCTCATCTCATCAGTGGCAGCAGCAGCACCGTCAATGTCTGGGAAGCGCAACTATTGAGACGTCCCGCGCAACACCGCGTCGAGCAGAGCGCTCGGTGCATCTTCATTTGATTGGGTCACAAGATTAATTGCCCGAGGAAATTGTTAATTAAATTATCATCCCGACAGACAGTCGGCGGGTGAGCGACGACGACGACGACCGCGGCGGAGCATAGACCAGCAGCCACTTGACGCACTCTATGCAGCGAGTGTCTTCCGTACCATGCCCTTCCTTGCTAATGGGCCAAATCATTTGCTTAAGATGTCAAGTGGTTTCGGATTCCTTTTTCGCTTCCATCCTTCCACTTGTTCCCAAGTACGGAGCGAAATGGATTTCCGCCATTTTGTCCGCAACGCATTCGGGTCGACCCACGATGATGATGCCGACTAGGACGACGACGCTGGTGACGAGAGCGGCACAGCCACCAAGCCATCGCACACAGCAGCAGCGTCAGCGCCCAAGGAGAGAGCGCACACATCCTCTCCTCAGAACGTCAACCATTCACATCCCTTTTTTGCCTGTTCCTTTTTGTTGTGTTGTTGTCGGTCGTGTCATGCCTGCGCCCCGGTTGGTGTGCTGCTGCTCCTTTTTCCCAGTGCCATCACAAAAATGTCAGAATAAAATCCATCAAAGGCAGCACAGCAAGGTGGTTGGTAGTGGTGCTCTCTGCTCTCGTTCGTGCACACAATCAAGGCGCAACAGCACACAGCGGCAACGGAAAACAAAAAAAAGAGGAAAAAGACGGTGAAAGACGACGAACAAGAGCGCACGGAGTTCCACCCCTTTCCATTGTTCTGCACGTCAAACGAGCTGACTGCCGGGGCCGCCACTGCCTCCTCTGCTGGCTGTTCTGCTTCTGGTTGCTGGATTGGGGACATCGCGGGAGACGCTTAAGCGAAGTTGACTGGTGCTGTGCATCGGCCTGTTATGTGGTGCTATGTTGACATGTCACTGGAATAGGGAGCAACAAAGTTTCTCTTGGGTTACTCCTCCTTCTTGCCGGGACAGACAACAATGACTGCGATGATGACCGATGAATCCTTTACTTGGTAGGTGCTGTGATGAAGTCTGTGTGTGAGTGTCTTTCTGTTGGGATGAAGTGAGAGAGACAAACAGAGAGAGAGAGAGTAGAGAAATGCACCCGAAGAGCTTGCGTACGGGCTGCTTGATGGATTGCTGAACGGACTGCTTGCAAAACTTCGTTTCTTTGGTAGTATCATACCAGGAACTGGGCAACAGTGTGACTGCGGAGGAGGTGCTGATGAGATGGTGGTCGTACGGACCTTCTGAGAGTGTTTGGATGAGTTCAGAGCATGCGGAGAAGGACCTGGACCTAGTTCTACGCGATGATTGACAAGTATGCTTCTGTTCCTCAAGGGTTTCATACTGCATGTGGAACTGGACGTGAGCCCAGCTTAACAGAGTTTTTGAAGTCATTCGGCATGTAGAACTGGACGTGAGCACAGCTTAACAGAGTTTTTCAAGTCGTTCGGCATGTAGAACTGGACGTGAGCACAGCTTAATAGAGTTTTTCAAGTCGTTCGGCATGTAGAACTGGACGTGAGCACAGCTTAACAGAGTATTTGAAGTCGTTCGGCATGTAGAACTGGACGTGAGCCCAGCTTAACAGAGTTTTTGAAGTCGTTCTGCATGTAGAAAGGGACGTGAGCCAAGCTTAACAGAGTTTTTGAAGTCGTTCGGCATGTAGAACTGGACGTGAGCCCAGCTTAACAGAGTTTTTGAAGTCGTTCGGCATGTAGAACTGGACGTGAGCCCAGCTTAACAGAGTTTTTGAAGTCGTTCGGCATGTAGAACTGGACGTGAGCACAGCTTAATAGAGTTTTTCAAGTCGTTCGGCATGTAGAACTGGACGTGAGCCCAGCTTAACAGAGTTTTTAAAGTCGTTTAGTCATTTTGGTAAAATTAAGAAACACTCAGGTATTGTAGTTAAAAATTTGGTCCTTACCCGGCTCCAGGTTATAGCCGCCAGCAACAAGCCAGAGCAACGGCCTGCATTGTGAGCAGAAGATCTAGACGAAGCTTGTAGTGTCTAATCGATGTTTAGAGTGTTAAGATCTTCAGTTCACAATGCAGACCTTTGTTGGAGCTTGTTGATGGCAGCTAGTGCCTCGAGCTTGGTATTGACCAAATTCTTGCCAACAGTACCTGAGTCGATAATCAAAAATTTAGTTTAATGAGAATTCATTCCTTTTATCAAAATTTTTGAACGAACTGAAAGTTAGTTTAGTCGGTCTCTCGTTCAGTACCGCAACCGCTTTTTCTCTTCTTTTCAATTCATTTTTATTCAGTAATTCATATCAAACTTACATACTAGACAAAAATGTTTAAAACTAGTTGGACGAACAATGTTATTAGTACTAACTTACTGGCCCTAGACGGGCACTCTAAGCTAAACTTAATCTTTAACTATGTCTTTCGACTTAACCTAACAATTCATATGTAAATTTAACTTAAATTTAACTGTAGAAATAAAGATTAAGAAAATTGCAAAAAACTTAATATCAGAACTTGTTTACTAAAACTTATATACTAACTTACACACTACCTTAAAATAACTTAATGTACCTAACAAATACGTACTTATAAGCATGTATATATATATTAATATACACATGTATATATACTTCCATTAAAATATGTACATTAGATTGGCATACACATGAGTACACACACAGGTGTACATATGCGCATACTTTGTTTTTTTTTTTTTTTTTTGTTTTATTGTTTTTTTTTTTTGTCTTTTTTTTTTTTTTTTTTGTTTATCTTAATACTACCTTAAAACTTAAAACTACCTAAGATATGTAGGTCGGCCATAGGTTGCAGAGACCGACTGCATCCCATAAGGGGATCTGGACTACACTTTCTACCCTTTTTACAGCGGGTCTAAAGGGTTCGACGCTAGAGTTCTCTCGCTACCCAGCCACCAGTATTTTCGATGCTGCATTGCAACATCCCGAATATCCCGCCTTGATACCGCCGTACTGAAACGGAGAAGACCTTCCTCAACTCGTTGTGCGACGGAACGGTCGTGGTTGAGTCGCCCATCCATAGTTGATCGGGCGATGTGGAAGAGGAGCGGCACCGCATTTATGTCTTGTATCAGACCGTGCTTATCGAAATAGAGAAAAGCTTCTGGTGGGACGAAGCCACTGTCACGTACCCTTTCGTGGTATTGTGGATTGGGGTAGTAGGCCCCAGAGATCAAGTTATTGACCGAGTTCATCGCTCTGGCAATATGGCCTCGAATCAATTTCAACAGGAAATTGTCCACTCGTATCAGGTCCGCCCTGTTGTATAGGAACTCATTGGAATAGAATTTTTTGTACTGGGACTCTGGTGTTCTGTAAAGGCGAAGGCAAGCCCTAAGACAGGCCCTCTCAAACAACCGAATCTTTTCCATCAAGCTTGCACTCACGTTGAACCACACGGGACAACCATAGGTGAGCATTGGCCGGATGAGGGCCATGTAGCAGATTACCTTCACCCTCGCATCGAGTTGGCTGTTGTAAAACAGTCTCTTTGTAAGAGCGAAAGCGCCTCGGGCTCGGGCCAGAGCAGCATCTACATGTTTGTTAAAATATAGATATTGGTCTAGCCAGATCCCCAGGTATCTGACTACAGTCCTTTGCGCCAGTGGTTGTCCGTGTCGCCCAACAATTGAGAACTTTCGCCAATTCTTTTTGGTATCCGCTGAAGCCTTATACAACGGAGTCCTGAACAGTATGGTTTCCGACTTCTGAAAGTTGATATTCAACTTCCAATCATCGCAACTTCTCATGAATGAGTCGAAGTCACTCTGCACTAGCGTAGTGATGTCCCCGATCTTTTTGCTTGATCTGTACACGATCAAGTCGTCGGCGTACGCAATTACATGAGGAAGAGAGCTTATCAGATCGCTTAAGAAAATGTTAAACAGGATCGGCGAATTGACGGCACCCTGTTGGAGACCATTTTTTACTTCAAATATACCTGCAGAGGTCACGTTGCCATTCTTCACGACGAACCTCCTACCGGTAAGCATGTTACACAGTAGGTACAGTAGTGGTTTACTAATGCCTAGCCCATTGAGCTTGTAAAAAAGTCCTTCTAACCATACGGTGTCGAAGGCCTTCTCCAGGTCAATCAGGCACGCGCCCGTACATTGTTTCTGGCTCTTGTTCCACTGGATATCCGACACCAGTTTCGACGCGGCATGAATAGTGTCATGCCCCGCTTTGAAACCGAATTGGTTATCCGGAATTATATGTTTGTCCTCTGTCCAGTTGATCAGAGCTCTATTTATCACCTTCTCGAATACCTTGCTGATGTTCGGAAGGAGACTAATTGACCGGAGGTTGCACGGATTCGAAGAATCTTTACCTCGCTTGGATATGGGTTGCACAATCGCAGTTTTCCAATGCTCCGGATAATGTGCATTATTTAGAGCATTGTTAAACAGGATAGTGTACATGTTAACCACATCTAGGGGGAGATGTCTTAGCACAATGTTCGAGATCCCATCAATTCCCACTGACTTTTTCTTCTTTAGTGATTCAAAGACCGCATGGAGCTCTGTCTTCGAAATGAACGGGGGATGAACCCCTTCAACGGCGATGACATTATCTGCCATGTTAACGTCATTGAACACGACAAAGCCGATGTTCTCAGATCGCCATTGTTGCATATCTTCTCGAAGTTGTGAGTTGCTAGATTGTACATGATTCTCCAGGTCGTGGTTCTGGCGAATACTCACATTCACCTTATACGATTCCTGGAAGACCGCGCCTAGTACCTCCATTTTTTCCTGCGGGTCTTCAACCACAAAGAAGTTATCGTCGAGTATTGCGTTATCTGGATCAATACCTGCTGTACTCAGTATTTGTTCGTTGTCCGTCGTTCTGTGGAGCTTAAGACACGGAAGATCGCTATGCTTACTACGAAAGAACTTATTTATCTGCGGGAACATGCTCGGGTTGTTGGATCTTACTGCCCGAATCTTATTGTTCCAATACATGTTAACAGAAAGTCTGTAGTTCTGAACTATTAATGATTGAATGTTTTTGATGAGCGATTTCAGTGTCCTAATTTCCTCATCTTGTCTGTCGGTAAACCGTCTGTACAAGGTTTTTAATCTTGACAGAAGTCTACTTTTTCGTTGGTGTAGTGCGTCAATTGTCGCATTGCGGTAGAGGTTTTCGTTGTTTGTCCGTGCAAACCGTGGTATCGTGCTGTCCATCGTTCGTTTTATTGTCTCGTCCAGTTGTATTAGATACATGTCAATCTCCTCATTTGACAAGTTCCTATTGGACGGTATGTGAAGCGCATTCGAGGAGACTGCTCTCGTCATTTGTCTGGAGAAGCGTGTCCAGCGTGTCCTACTGTAATTGTAGGGATACGATTGAACGAACTCTCCTAATTCCGCAATATCGTTGGGTATCTTAATTTCGGCACTAAGTCCGCAATGGTCACTGATATACACGAAGGTGTTCAAACAGTTTACCGTGTGTGAATTTGTGTCTGTCAGCTGGAGTCTTGCGTCAAACAGCAGAAGATCCAGATAGGAACCGCTTCTGGGGAAGGACGAGATCTCCGTTGCTTTCAAATCGAGTATATACTCGACACTGTGCAAACAATACCAGCTGTAAAGCTGGTCCCCTCTACTATTGGAAACTATGTTTCCCCAATATCCGTGACGGGCATTTAAGTCCCCGGCCAAAATGAAATAGTTCTCCTCCGAGTCCAGTCTTAGACATCGAAAGAGCGAATCGAGCTCTGATATAGTCGTTCTGGAACTAGGGGGGCCGGAGGAGTAGACTGACACCGCATACAACTTCCTTCCACTGCGGAGAGAAATGCACACGATGCAGGCCTCCAACTCCTGAAATCGTCTTACTTCACTACTATACACTACTTTATGTTTAATGTTATTTTTAATGAAGATCGCAACACCGCCTCCACCATTGGAGTTGGGCCGGTCTCTTCTAATAACATTATAATTACTGTGCTCCAATATGCCTCTCTGGGTTAGCTTGGTCTCGCTAATCAGAAGTAGGTCTGGGCTTTGATCGTCCAACAATCTGTAGAGCTCGTTTTTTCGCGGGATCCCTATTAATGAATTTGCATTCACTGCAAGGATCTTGTAAGTACTCTCTGTCTGCGCAGCCATTAGGACTGGGGATGTGCTTGGTTCTGCAGGAGCGCCAGAATTTGGCTTACCTGCTCCTCTAACCGATCCATACGTCTTTCAATGGAGGATTTCCAATTGGGCGTTGGATCGTGTGCTCTTGGCACTGAAGGTTGCGGCATTACCTTTGGTAGCTCCTTTCCCATGCCCCTCTGACCAGACGCCATTTGGGCGTAGGTCACATGAGGGGTGACGGTTACGGCTGCCCGGAGTGAATTTTTCACTGGGGGCTGCTTCTGCAGAACTGTTTTTGTTTTTAGCTCCTGGAACTTAGGGCAACCCCGATAGTTAGCGGTGTGCCCCGCGTTCCCGCAAAGTACGCATTTCAGCTGACTTTTGTTAGCTGCTCCCTCTTTCCCCAGCGGGCAGTCCTCCGCCTTGTGGTTATCGCTGCACTTCACGCATCGAGGCTGCATTTGGCAGTTCGACGCGGCGTGGCCAAACCTTTGGCAGCGAACGCATTGGATAATGCCGTCGCGCCTTCTTATATTTTCCCAGACGCATTTCAGATAATCTAAGAACTCGATTTTCTTTAGATTGTCTCTCTTGCTTGTGGGTGACAGCTGAACAATATACATTGGCAGTTTCCGCCTTTCTTTCCTTGCCTTAGCTGTGGTGAAGGGCTTGACCCCGACGATCTCGACACCATCACACACTTGCTCATTGAGCATTTGGAAGACCCTCTCTGCATCAAGCGGCACGGGGAGCTTTAAGAGCATTGCCTGGCTTTTTTCACTTTTTGGAGTGTAGGAAAAGAACTCCAACGATGAAATCTTTAAATATTCTATAATTTTATTATATTGGTCCACCGTCTTGCAGTGGATTGAAAATTTTTCAAAACCTTTGTTTTTTTTTATAATAAAATTACCACTACCTATGGCTTCCTTACATACCTTAGCAGTTTGTTCTACATCGGGCTTGTAGAGATTTATTGGTGGAACCTTCTCTTTTTTTTGTGGCCGCTGCTGTTGCTGGTGAACTGCTGGGTGCTGATGTTGCTGGTCTGCTGCACTATGCAGCTGCTTTTGCTTCGGTTGTGTTGCTGGCTGTTGATGCTGTTGCGCTACTGATTGCTGCTGTGCAGCTGGTTGCTGCTGTGTTGCTGGCTTTTGCTGTGCTGCTGGCTGTTGCTGTGCTGCTGCCTGTTGTTGTTGCAGAGCTGCTGGCTGCTTTTGTTGCTGGGTTGCTTTCTTTTGCGGATATGGCTCTTGTTGGCGCTTTTGTTGTTGTTCCATCGCTCGCCTAGCGATAGTTCTAGCTCTCAATATTCTTATTTCAGAGAGGAGACGCTTCTTTTTCTCCTCTATGTCAAGAATTTCGTTTTCTTTGGAACGAAGTACTCGCTCCACTTCATCTTCTGTGTCCGAGGCCAAAGACTCGAAACTGTTGCTGCTGATTGCAAACAGGCCTTCCCCTTCGTCGGACACATAATGGACATTGTCATCTTCCTCTGTGTCGGCTGCTGCTGCTTCTGACGTTGCAGCCTCTGCCCTCATCTCTCCCCCCAGGGGTGACGCCTTGGTGTTGCGGCGTTTGGAGCTGCTTGGAGAAGTTATTTTTTTTCTTCTTCTTTTAGCAGTGCCTTCCTTGGGCACCGTTGACTGATGGCCTGATTCTGCCACCTGCTGTTGTTGGTTCGTTTTGTCCGCTTTAAAGAGCGCGGACCGCTCGTGGGATTCCATTTCCCTGCACTCACTCAATTATATGAGTATTTCCTTTTGGAAATGGAAAAAAAAAAGGATTGTACTGTCCCCAGCGGGGATCGAACCTACGCCTGTGGAGCCAAGAGCACTGACTCTACCTGTTCGCCCAATCGCTTGTTAAATGAACTTGAGGCAATTGCAGTACTTAATTAGTCCGATTAACGTTCCCCCTCTCTTTTCTTTTTTTTTTTGTTTTTTTATTTCATAGAAGTCGAAACATTCACGCACTATCACTGCACTACTTGAAGGTTTGTGAACGACTGAGTACCGCAACCGCCTTTCAGCAAATATTCATCATTCATTCGTCGGGAGTTTCATGCTAAGGCTAAGATTGTTAGCGCTGTTTGTACGACATTGGATGAGTGGTTTGTAACGCATCACTCAATAAGTTCCGGAACTTATTGAGTGAATTGTTACATTGGATTGACACCGATCATATTTATCGATGCACTTGGGCTACGCTCCGACTTGCTACATACATCCACCCCTGTCGGGCTTCAGTACCTCATTTGTTGACAAACAGGGCCAAGTGGCTCCTCGTCGAAACATTTTGGGTCAAATAGTTATCCGAGGATGCAAGGCAACTGCCCAACAATCAACAACAAATGGTCATCAGAGCAGGGTCATATTGCAGTTGCGCGAACGATTTTTGATCCTGTTTGCGTTTAATTGCATAAAACGAAGATGAGATGAGCATGAAAAGAAACTTCACAGGCTGTATTGCTGTACTTCACAGGCATGCACCTGTGGAAGCGTTTAAATGTAAAGCATATGGACACAACTGTCCTGGACGGAAAGGTTTTCAAATACGAGTCATTGGGACAACGCAGCAGAGGACGAGACAGGCTAAGGTGGCGCACAAATGCATAAGGGTTCCAACCAACTTTGACAGCTGAGAAAACGACCTTGCGGACTCGAGAGGCATTTTGGTTGACGCCCAGGTCCAATCCGGCCGTAGAAGAAGATGAAGTTGTGACAAGTGATACAGTAATATGTCCTGGGACTACTAATAAAAAAACATTTTCTGGGCGAAATTCAACTTTATTATGAACATTGTTTCCTTCAAAAGCGACGCAGTCAGTCCAACGCCGCTATAACCATAAAATTAAGTTAATCTTAGAGAGCCTGCGTAGGGCCAGTAAGATAATGATCATAATAATTAATAATTGTATGGCGCGAAAGTCCGCTGGGGACCAGGGCCTAGCTTGCCCATCAACTACTCAACTACTGTTCTCTCACGAGTAGAAGGGACCTTCAGTTTTTTGCCGACTCCGAATGGCGAAGTTTGAGAATCTTTCTTAGACAGTTATTGCTCTTTGCGTGTTGTCAGCAGCTCGAAGAGGAGGTGCCGTGAAAAATTCGAGGTGTTCAGCCGGCAATCGAACCCACACCCTTCGGCGTGTGAGCGTCGCACTCTACCCACTACGCCACCGCGGCCACATCCTCTGCAATTAACTGATTTTAAATGTCGCATCACCTGCATGGAAATTAGACAGCGTATGGTCCGAGCTACGCGACGGGCGAACCAAGTTTTCATCACAATTCCTATTTTTTCAGGCAGTAATGGCTGCCTGGCACCAACAGCGATCCCTCCCTTACAGAACAAATTTCTGTGGCCGTGAATAGTCTGTAAAACAATCGACCACGTTGCTCGACGTTCCGGATTGTGGCCCACATTTCACCCCTGGACACATGTCTTCTTCTTCGGATGGCGCTACAGTCCGGGGTGGACCCTGGCCTCAACCAACATGCCTCTCCAGCCAGCACGATCTGTCGCCAGCTGTCTCCAGTTGTGCACTCCAAGTTGGTTGAGGTCTTTTTCCACTTGTTTGCGCCATCTCAGTCTAGGTCGTCCTCTGTTGCGTTGTCGCAATGGCACGGATTCAAAGACTTTTCGGGCCGGAGCAGTGGTGTCCATACGCTCTACATGGCCTATCCATCTTAAGCGTTGTATCCGTAGACGCTTGACTAGGCTCATGCCGCCGTACAGCCCATACAGTTCGTGGTTGAATCTTCTCCTCCAGATGCCATCAACGCTAACAGGACCAAAAATCGCCGCAGAACTTTTCTCTCGAAGAGACCAAGGGCTTATCCGCTTTTGGTAGCGTCCAGGTTTCTGCCCCGAAAAGCAGGACTGGGATGATCAAGGTACAAAGTCACTTTGGCCGTTCGGGAGAGGGCTTTATTACTCAATTGCCTCTTGAGCCCAAAGAAACAGCGATTGGCAAGAGTGATTCTGCGTTTGATTTCGGTACTGATGTTGTTGTCCCTGTTTACCTCGGAGCCGAGATAGATGAAGTCCTACCTACCTACCTACCTCGAAGTGTCTGCTGTCCGAGATGTTCTGCATCCTTCTTCGTCAATGTTCAGCATATACTTCCTTTTGCCCCCGTTTACCACTAGTCCCGCTTTAGCCGCTTCCGCTTCGATGTTAGCAAACGCCCCACTTACGGCTCGCTCAATTCGGCCGATCACGTCAATGTCATTCGCATAAGCTAGCAGTTGAACGGACTTGTGGAAGATCGTGCCTCTGATGTTGACGTGTGAGTTTCGCACGATCCCGTCAGAAATGATGTCAAGGATATCGAATGACAGTGCGTCGCCTTGTCTAAATCCTTTTTTGACATCGGTGAGTTCGCTACCAACCTTGATGGAGCAGCGAGAGTTCTCCATCGCCATCCTACACAATCTGACGAGTTTGGTGGGGATGCCATAACTAGACATGACACTGTATAGCTCGTCTCTATGCACGCTGTCATACGCGGCCTTGAAATCAACAAATAGATGGTGGGTGTCGCTTTGTACTTCTTGGGACTTCTCCAGGATCTGCCGCAGTGTGAAGATCTGGTCGATTGTGGACTTCGCTGGTCTGAAGCCCCACTGATAAGGACCTATTAGGTTGTTGACGAACGGTTTCAGGCGCTCACACAATACGGCAAAGAGGGCGCATGTGAAGTCGATTTTTTGAAAAGCGCTCAGGCTGCATTTCACAAGATCAAACAGCACACGGCCACCATGTTCTACCTTTCGGCTCATCATCGTCGGCGATCGAAATTCATTGAGCAACGCTTCCAAAGCTTCATTTTCTGATTTTTTCGGGAAGTTGTTCGCTTTCCAAGTGAAGACTTTTAAGAACTACCCCTGCAAGCAGATGGGTCGCATCAGAAATCTTTCCCCCCGTCGCTGCTGACGGTTTGTTATTCGCTGATGCTCCAGTGATCTGATGATGAGAAGAAGGATTGGATAGACTCTTTCACAGAACTGACAAAAATATATAGGAGTCATGATGTCCCCAGAAATTTAAGCCACAGATGTGAATCGAGGCGACTGCCAGGCTGGGTGCACTATTTTCTGCAAGGCCACGCTTAGAATGGACATTTTTGAAGATTTTTGAAGACATCTTGGTTTTGGGCACCTCACGTCTCCTTCATAGCAACCAGACAATTTCAAAATGTTTCCCGAATCCCCTGGAGCGGAAAAGAGCCGAGAGTCAATGCCAAAATTAAAAGAAAGATCCTCCACGAGTCAATTGCAACCTTAAAACCCGCAAACAGTCCTCCACATCAGACAGGATTCCGTACAGTCTCCTCCTTGCTCCTTCACCCTGCACCCAGTTCATCCATATCCCACTTGGTACTGTCAATTGATCGTCGTGCGTAGATCACAGCCAAACGATAATAACAGTAGCCGATGGAATTTAACGTTTTAACGACGAAAATTGGGATGAAAATTGATTTTCAGTGGCAAGTCCAGCGAATTAATTGCAAACCAACACCAGCACCAGCACCAGCACGCCACAACAGCGGCAACCATCGGCGCTCCCATCAGAAGTCACGGCAAATAAAACACAACACAACGAGCCGCGCAGTCGAACAGCATGGCACAGCGAGGCGAATTCTCGCATTCAGATTCGCAGCCGTCCCGAGATAGTCATCATCACTTAATTAAACATTCGGATGCGTTTTGTCCTTCTCTGAAATATTTGCTGGCCGTCGAGAATGCGCATCTTATTAAGGCACCACACCAGCTCCGGCTCCGTATCGCAGGTCCCTGGTGACGGTTCCCATCGCGAACTGGCGAAACGAAGTGAAGAACGAAGGAAACAACGAGAAACGCAGACATGCCACAGCCACGTCGAGGCATTGACACTAATCAGCGGTGGGAGATGGCGGATGAGTGGGAGAATTGTGGCCAATACCTGTTCTCATCGTCAAAACAATCGCAAGGCTTCAGGACCGTTCGCTCAATAAATTATGCCGCGCCGCCATCAGTGAGTTATGCACCTTGCTGCCGGATCGCATGTGTGAGTGCATGAGGGGATAACAAACAAAGACAACGACAACGACAACGACGACGACGACAACTGGGATCGTTTCATTCTTCGTCGATCACCGGAGCTTTGGTTATTGAGTGCTGCACAAAGGACGACGCCGAAAGTCGTGCCATACTGTCGCTATTGTGCGCGCTGATGGACGACATTGTGCACCTTTTTGCCTGGCAGCGAACAGGATTTTGCGACTGTCTCTCTTCCTCTCCCACTCCCTCGCCCTTTCTGGACCGAGACACAGACACATTGGATTTCTGTGAAGCGATTTCTGGTGGACTGGCATTCAGTTTGGTTGTTTTGAGCTGATCGCGAATCATTTGGAGGTCTAACTTTGGATGCGTTGCTTAATAGGATTGCATCAGAAGGGATGTAAGGAAGGAGGATTTAGACAAAGAGACACATCGTTATTCCGAGTTCCATCTGTGGCATCTCATATGTCTGTCAAGACCTTCCTCTAATCAAATCAAAACTTTTGGCTACAGCAAGTGTCTTATCCGCTCCATAAAACAATTTGCACAATCTGGACCACAACTTGTTGGCAACGTGGGTTAAGCCACCTAGAAGCTGACTGCATTCTTCGATAATGCCAACGGTAAGAGTTCTCGATTTGTGTCAGAGACACAAAGTTATCCCACCCCCACCCGCGATTGACAGACGAATGTGATTACAACATCCCTCCCTTTTCCCGCCACCCACTCCGGCTCTAGCTGACCCGATTGGAAGCAAGAAAACCCAACAACTCAGCGGTAGTGGGTATGCCACGTAACTTGCAATCACCTGCAACATGCTCCCCAGCTCCGTGGCCAATCATGACAAAGCTGACATCCACGGCTTGCTGAGTGAGCGCAAAACTGCAATTCCACTTTGCATGATGCAAAAACGGAAAAAACCGCCTCCCCCCTTCTCGGCGCAGCAGTGCTATTGTCTTCCATCACGATCGAGGCCAATCCTCGCAGCTGAGAAACTCACAACCAATCCAATACGGATGGATGCTTAGTTTCATCTCCCGTCGATGATCCAAATTCAGCCCCCTGCCCCCTGACACAGAAAGAGGAAGAAAAAAATAAATTCCTCAGCGTTATCTGAGAAATCGACTGAACATCAGAGAGTCGTCGACAAAAAATTAGCATTGAAACTGCAGGATACTGCACCGGAGTGCACATTGCATCCCTCTCTCTGTCTCCTTCCAGTGACGCTCAGGAGTCTATCTTCTATCTTCTGCTTGCAGGACATTCCTTCCCCCGTTCCGCCACTCAACTCAATTTCTGGGCATTGTCTTGGCCTTGCATTGACAATAATTTTCATTGGCAACCAGAAAGATTTTCATAGCAGCCAGCCATGGCATAGATACAGTGCACAGAGCCCAGAATTTCGCTGTGTCCTGCCTGTGTGAATGTTGAGGTATTTTATGTGAGCGCGTGCTTTGCTGATTGCGAATCGATGATATTCTCTCGACTGCAGCTAGCTCCTCTATCTTCGGGGCTAGGATGCGCTGAATATTATTTTATTGTGTCTCCAAAAGGGGGAGATACAAACGTACGCCTCGCTGCTGCCGAACAAATTGTAATAGATACATTTTATTCGATTGTCGTTGTTGTTCCTGCTGCGGATTACAGAATGGCGCTCATCACGATTCTTCTTCTGTTTGGTGGTGCGCCGCGCCGCCCTCCTTGCGAACGGACGTGGAGTTGGATGCGAACGCGCGCGCGGTCCGCTTAATTTGTTGAATTTGGCGGAGAATACACAACCAGTGCGCGGTTTCAGTATCTCCGCACAGTGGCGGGAAGGAGGTGGAGGAGGGGGAATTAGGTAGCAATAATAGATACCTAGATATGGATGGACACAGAAGGATGTACGGCAGCGGAATTCCATCCATGCATCATCATCGAGGCGCTCTCCTCGCCATTCTCTTCGGATTCATTTGATGGCCAGTTATGCTGTGTGGTGGCAGTGGCATTGGCGGTGGCGACGAAAGGCAGCGGCAGCGGCGGCACTGTCGATTGGTCGCTACTGGCCGCGGACCTGTATCAGTTTTCGTGGACCTAGTCACGATTTGGTAATATGTTCTGCACTGGTAGTACCAATACCGAGGGTATTTATGGCGAAGATTCCGTTCGAGGATAATGGCAGCCGACGGAGCGGAGGGCGGAGGAGCATGAAAAAAATATCTTTCGGTTGTGGTGGCTCCCGGAATGAATTCACTGCCGTTTCCCGCCACCGCCACCGCCAGCGCTACCGCCACAACCACAATCGATTACAAATTAAATGGTATGCTGGTTGCGCTTGGAAGGATGTGCCTCTGCCGCGGCTTCTGCAACTGCCGTCTATCTAGTAGTCACACTAGTAAACTGCGCTGTGTACGCGCTGGTAATTTACTTTGGTCATTTCTTTTCGGGCCGAGATACAAATTTTTGTGGATTTTTCGAGTTCGCTTCCGTTGGTTGCTTCTGGGTAGCCGTGGGTGAAGTCGTGATCGAGGCATTTTCAGTGTTTGCTAAACGGAGGAGTCAGTCATTTCTCTTTTGTTTCAAACGACGACGAGTGCTTGGGTGATAGGGATCGTTTTGGAGCATTGTTGAGTTCGGAACGGTGCGGGGTATTGCTGTAGGGGGGCGAAGGTCGGCGGAGGCTGTGTGAAAATTGACATCCTGTTGCAAACGGCACATGCCTCTCTGAGGGTGAAGTTGTTACAATCCAAATGTGTCAAATGGGTGGCTTGTCAGACTTTAAAATTAACATTTGGACCAAGATCCATTCTGCATGTGACCAACAGTGAGGCTGAATGCAGTAAACAAACGTGAATCTTTGCAAGTGCAAGAAATATCAATTCTACCGCTTACGCAGGAGCTGACAATTGTGCTTAAACGGTTGTGGATGTAGGGCACGGTGAACTAGTCAAACTCCATGGTCCCGCACCGTGTCTCGAAGAATGGAGAGAAAACCCTTAATGGAAAAAAAGATCTGCTGATTATTAGAGGCAAAGATTAGAGGACCAAATGGATAACACACTTCTGTGAATGTCCGCATAGAAAGGTGTCATGCCAGCGTTAAGTCCCCAGCGACCCAGATTCGCAGACTCGCTTCCATGAAGGCAAAAGACGGATTGAGGGCCTTTGGAAGCCGTTTGTGAGCCCGATCTTCGCTTCCATGTACCAGTGAAGGCAACAGACGGATTGAGGGCCTTTGGAAGCCGTTTGTGAGCCCGATAATCGCTCCATGTACCAGTGAAGGCAACAGACGGATTGAGGGCCTTTGGAAGCCGTTTGTGAGCCCGATCTTCGCTTCCATGTACCAGCCCGATCATCGCTTCCATGTAACAGTGAATGCAACAGGCGGATTGAGGGCCCTTGAAAGGGTTTGTGAGCCCGATCTTCGCTTCCATGTACCAGTGAAGGCAGCAGACGGATTGAGGGCCTTTGGAAGCCGTTTGTGAGCCCGATCTTCGCTTCCATGTACCAATGAAGGCAGCAGACGGATTGAGGGCCCTTGAAAGGGTTTGTGAGCCCCGTTAAGTCCCCAGCGACCCAGATTCGCAGACTCGCTTTCATGAAGGCAACAGACGGATTGAGGGCCTTTGGAAGCCGTTTGTGAGCCCGATCTTCGCTTCCATGTACCAGTGAAGGCAACAGACGGATTGAGGGCCTTTGGAAGCCGTTTGTGAGCCCGATCATCGCTTCCATGTACCAGTGAAGGCAGCAGACGGATTGAGGGCCCTTGAAAGGGTTTGTGAGCCCGATCTTCGCTTCCATGTACCAGTGAAGGCAGCAGACGGATTGAGGGCCCTTGAAAGGGTTTGTGAGCCCGATCTTCGCTTCCATGTACCAGTGAAGGCAGCAGACGGATTGAGGGCCCTTGGAAGCGGTTTGTGAGCCCGATCTTCGCTTCCATGTACCAGCCCGATCATCGCTTCCATGTACCAGTGAAGGCAACAGGCGGATTGAGGGCCTTTAGAAGCCGTTTGTGAGCCCGATCTTCGCTTCCATGTACCAATGAAGGCAGCAGACGGATTGAGGGCCCTTGAAAGGGTTTGTGAGCCCGATCTTCGCTTCCATGTACCAATGAAGGCAGCAGACGGATTGAGGGCCCTTGAAAGGGTTTGTGAGCCCGATCTTCGCTTCCATGTACCAGTGAAGGCAGCAGACGGATTGAGGGCCCTTGGAAGCGGTTTGTGAGCCCGATCTTCGCTTCCATGTACCAGTGAAGGCAACAGACGGATTGAGGGCCTTTGGAAGCCGTTTGTGAGCCCGATCATCGCTCCATGTACCAGTGAAGGCAACAGACGGATTGAGGGCCTTTGGAAGCCGTTTGTGAGCCCGATCTTTGCTCCCATGTACCAGTGAAGGCAACAGACGGATTGAGGGCCTTTGGAAACCGTTTGTGAGCCCGATCATCGCTTCCATGTACCAATAAAGACGACAGACAGATTGAGAACCTTTGGGGGCGGCTTGTGAGACAGCTCTAGCAGCACATCTATTTGTTCATTTCCTACAAATTCTTCTATCTACCTCACCGGCGACGAAGGAAAGCCAGTTCCATTTCTTCAATTTACAAGAGGAAGTTGCACATCAGCAAAATGGAGTGCTGTGGTGACTTAGACCTCTTGTGCAGCGTCTGGTTCTTGTGGAGGAGGTGTAGTATGTGAAGCGTGCAGGGGGCTTGAATGGCGTGCGAGGGGCTTGAGGAGCGTGCGGAGGGCTTGAAGAGCATGCGAGGTGCTTGTGGGACGTGTTCCAAAATCAGCTCCGGCCCAAAGAATTTTCAGATTCGAGACATTGCGTTCCTTTATGGGTATTGGGGTGTGCGAACCGCGTGCTGCGCGTGCATGTTCTAACCTGCGACAAAGTCCAACAGTCTGAGTCTGTTTCCGGCTTGTGGAGCGTGCGGAGGGCTTCAGGAGCATAAGCAGGGCTTGAGGAGCATGCGGGTTGCTTGTGGAACGTGTTCCAAAACAAGCTCCAGCCCAAAGAATTTTCAAATCCGAGACAATGCGTTCCTTTATGGGTATTGGGGTGTGCGAGCCGCGTGCTACCCACAGAGATGTTCTAACCTGCGATAAAGTACAACAGTCTGAGTCTGTTTCCGGCTTGTGGAGTGTGTTCCAAAACCAGCTCCGGCCCAAAGAATTTTTAAGTCCGAGACATTGCCTTCCTTTATGGGTATTGGGATGTGCGAACGGCGTGCAAGCCACAGAGATGTTCCACCCCGCGGTTAAGTCCAACAGCCTGAGTCTGTTTCTGGATGTGATGTGGCGCAGACTGCGCTTTCCAATGACTTCAGCAAAGAAATACTCGTTGCCCAGCTGAGCGGTGATATCTCCTAGAACGATTTTGTTGTCATGGGTGGCACTTTCATCGTTTGTTCTTTCTAGGAGAAGTCCTTTCTGTTGTCAACCTTCATTATGTTTAAACTTGAACGCAGAAAAGGCTCATGCTCCCAATTTCAGCCTGATGCGGATTGTCATGAGGAGTTCGCTGATGGGGTCGCAGCTTAAGACATTTTGCCTAAGTCTGCCCCGAACAACAAATCCGCTTTCTTCCTTTAAAGCAGTCGCTGCATTACAAATCGCAGTCTCTTCGAGCTTCCTGGATGGCGATGATGGCTGCATTGTAGCAGTCCAGGGCCGCAGAAAGTTCTTCAACTGCACGTGGTCTCTTAAGGGACATCACACTCCACGTCACAGTGCGTCAAAAGTGAGTAAACAAATATCTTATTACTGTATAAAGATGAAAATTGGGTCAAAACAACAACAAAACTCAAATTCCATTGATACACAAAAACAGCTTTATTCAATGTGATCAATTATTCAAAAAATAAAGTACGAAGTAAAATTTCTTTGGAAACTAGGAAGATTATCGTGGATTTGAGAAAAAAAGGAAAAACGTTTCGGGAAATTGGAGAAATTGTGAACAGGCGTTACGTATCGTGTAAAAATATTATTGAAAAATTTGAAAAATTTAAAACATTGGAAAATTTTCTACGGAAAGGGAGACCAACAAAATTAACAAAAAGAGCAACAAGACAAATTGTGAATGAAGTAAAAAATAATCCAAGTTCAAGCCCCGTCAAAATTGCAGAAAACATTTCAATAACGCCTCAAAAAAGTGTGAGCTCCAGTACCGTACGTCGCTTTCAAAAATTAATAAACAAAAACGTTTAAAATTTGCAAAAAATATACAAAGAATGACATTTCGTTTTGGAAAAACATTTTATTTAGTGATGAAAGTAAATTCAAAATTTTTAAGAGCCATATGAATAAAAATAATTAGGAGAGCAAAAAATGAAGAATTTACTGAAAAAAATATTAGGCCGGTCGTGAAACATGGGAGAAGTTCAGTGATGGTGTGGGGGTATGTAGCAGCATCTGGGGTCGGTAATCTTGTCTTCATTGATAGTACAATGGGGAAGGAAGATTATCTAAATATTCTCAGGACCAACCAGCTCATCTGTAAGATATGGTCGGAGGAAAGCATGCCCGATGAGTGGAATCTCAGTGTCGTTTGCCCGGTCCACAAAAAAGGAGACCCCTTTGACTGCGCCAACTACAGAGGGATTAGTCTCCTGAACATCGCATACAAGATCTTCTCTGCCGTATTGTGTGAGCGTCTGAAACCATTTGTCCATGACCTGATAGGTCCCTATCAGTGTGGTTTCAGACCAGGGAAGTCCACAATAGACCAGATCTTCACATTACGTCAGATCCTGGAAATGACCCAAGAAATGCAAATTGACACTCACCACCTATTCGTCGATTTCAGGGCTGCATATGACAATGTGCATAGAGACGAGCTATACAGTGCCATGTCTAGTTTTGGCTTTCCTACCAAAATCGTAAGATTGTGTAGGATGACGATGGAGAACTCTCGTTGCTCCGTCAAGGTCGGTACCGAACTCACCGAGACCTTCAATGTCAAAAAAGGTTTTAGACAAGGCGACGCACTGTCATGTGACTTCTTTAACATCATCCTCGAGAAGATCGTGCGTAACTCACAAGTCAACACCAGAGGCACGATCTTCCAGAAGTCAGTTCAATTGTTAGCTTACGCTGATGACATTGACGTGATTGGACGAACACAGCGAGCCGTCAATGAGGCGTTTGCTGGCATTGAAGCCGAAGCGGCTACAATGGGTCTGGCAGTAAATGAGAGCCAAATTAAGTACATGCTGCCATCAGGGAAGGACACACAACATCGACGTCTCGGACGGAGCGTCACACTAGGCAGCAGAAACTTCGAGATAGCTAAGGACGTCGTCTACCTCGGCTCCGCTGTAAACAGGGACAACAACATCAGTACCGAAATCAAACGCAGAATCACTCTTGCTAACCGCTGTTTCTTTGGGCTCAAGAGGCAATTGAGTAATAAAGCCCTCTCTCGAAGGACTAAACTAGCTTTATATAACAGCTTGATCATCCCCGTCCTACTATATGGCGCAGATTCTTGGACGTTAGCAAAGGCGGATGAGGAAGCCCTTAGTCTTTTCGAGAGAAAAGTTTTGCGTGCGATTTTTGGTCCTGTTTGCGTTGATGGCATCTGGAGGAGGAGATTTACTGACGAACTCTATAGGCTGTACAGCGACATGCGCCTGGTTAAGCGTCTACGGATACAATGCTTAAGATGGCTAGGCCATGTAGAGCGTATGGACACCACTGCTCCGGCCCGAAAAGTCTTTGAATCCGAGCCATTGGGACAACGCAACAGAGGACGGCCTAGACTGAAGTGGCGCACACAAGTGGAGAAGGACCTCAACTAACTTGGAGTGCGCAACTGGAGACAGCTGGCGAAAGATCGTGCTGGCTGGAGAGGCATGTTGGTTGAGGCCCAGGTCCACCACGGACTGTAGCGCCACAAGAAGAAGAAGAAGAATATTTGGTTTTGTTCTCTATTCCCGACATATAAAAGGCAACCGTCGTAATAACTGTTTAAGAAAGTTTCTCTAACTTTGCCATTCGGATTCGGCAAAAAATTGTAGGTCTCTTCTACTTGTGAGAGAACAGTAGCGCGCACAACTCGAGTAGCTGATGAGGAAGCTTGGCCCTGGTTCCCCTGTGGACTGTCGCGCCAACAATTATAACTTTTATTATTATTAAGGTGCAGTTTAAGTTTTCTGGCTATTAATATGGGGCGAACATACATGAGAAAGAATGAGAGAAAGACTGTTTATGTTAGAGGTATAGAATTTCAAAGAAGATTAAAATAAAATACAGTTTAATATATTGAAGTAGACTGTACTTTATTTGAAAGAAAAAATTCTGGTATTAAATATAGCTATAAGCTTTGGGAAATAACTACAAAACTTGATTTGTGTGCTGTCTAATCTTGGGGTCCATAACATTTTCCAACATTTGTGGCCGCATCTCAGCAAGCAAGCAGCAGATGTTGCTGTGTCTGTCCAAGGGTTCCAGGTTTATTTGCAAAACTAGCAACATCACATGTACTCCAAAAAATGTCATGACATTAAATTGAGCCATCTTGGAGGATCGACTTAAAGAAATCGAAAATAAATACATAAATCGAATTCACGTGAAAGTATGCGCTTGCCAGACGTTTCGTTGAATACACCAATTTTGTGACGAGCACTGTGACATGTTGTTCCATCTTTCTTAGACCAAGGCTCCTTCACTTCATGGGTTGTTACATTGATGAGTGAAAAAGTCGGTAATCATGGCTTTGTAGCAGTCACATTTGACTGTATCGTTCTGGCCTGCATTGTTTCCAAAGACGTATGGACTGATTATTCCCCTAACCTATACATCACATTAAACATTCAGTTCTTGTGGTTGTAACGGTGTCCTTACATACTCATGAGAATTATCATAGCTCCTTGTTTATTGCCGTATCCATTCAACGATAAGTGAACTTCATTCCTTAATAAAATCCGATTTTTTAAATTGGGTCCAATGATAATCTTGGCGAGTGTTCGTCGGATCTGCTGGTTGCTAATTTTCTTTATTTAAAAATGCCACAATATACAAATTGTAAAACATGTAAAAACTGGCAAATCGGCTATCAGCAAAGGAAGTTTTACTAACTTAAAGTTCTATACCTATAAAAAAACAAATAATAAAAGTCCGCACTTCTGGTGAAATTTTTGAACTGAAGAATGGTCTGAAGCGGAGGACGGGCCAGAAAATGTTCGCCCTCTTCGACCGAATTCAGAGAGATCCCTGTGGGAACAGAAAATAATATCCAAGGAGATGCAAACCTTGTGGTCACCGTGGCGTAGTGGGTAGAGTGCGACGCTCATACGCCGAAGGGTGTAGGTCCGATTTCCAGTTCAACACCAATTTTTCGAATTTTTCACGGCACCACCTCTTTCGAGCTACTGACAACACTCAAAGAGTAATAACTGTCTAAGAAAGCTTCTCAAATTTCGCCGTCCGGAGTCGGCAATAAACTGTTGGACCCTTCCACTCGTGGGAGAACAGTAGCACGCACAACGCGAGTAGTTGATGAGCAAGCTAGACCCTGGTCCCCTTTTGGACTGTTGCGCTAACAATTATTGTTATTAGATGCGAACCTTGGCTGCTTCGTAAATTCCATCCTTTTCATATTCTTAGCCTTCAACTCAAAAAAAATGTAGGACGGAAGGATATCAACACCCTTTCTCCGCTCCAGCGCACAACGTCAAAACCCCGCAGGTGCGACCAATATTCCCGACACCAGAAGACTGGTTGTTGGAGCTTCCAGATCTGAGTCCCGACCTGCAAGGCTCAACACAGAAATCAAAACTACATTAAGCAGAACAGCGTCCACGATGCAGATTAAGAGCATACATGTAGTTACCACATGTAGGCCACATTTTGAAGGCTTGTGTGAAGGATCAAACTCAGGTTTTTCTTTTAGCTTTTGATTGCCACCTGGCCACAAGTAAAGAGACGGTGAAATGAATTTGTAGGGAGGCCTAGCCTTTTGAGGCACCAGAATGAGAGCTGTGCTCAGTTCCAGTCAAGTCCCCATTCCACCAAATGACCCTTGATTCCATCAGTACTTCTTTTGACGTCAGTGATTCCACCTTGGGATGTTAATTTCTGAATCTCACAATCCTCCCAAGATGGATGACTGTCTGATGGCGTCTTCGGTGTAAGGTCTTGTGTTGTGAGTTGATGTCCAATACCTTTGTGAAATGGTTGAATGCATGACACCGACAACACGAGTCATCAGCAAATCGGCTTAACACTCCACAAAGCTCGTGTGACACTGAGCGCTCCTCGGCAGCAACTTGAAAGCCAACAAAGCGGCAATCGCCCATTCAAACCAACGTCGCTAAAATTCATTCATGCGCCCGAGTCATGCGATGATTCAAACCTACGAAGGGCGTGACCAGTTGGAAATCTTCGTCCAGTCTTTTCCTGACTACCTGCAGGCAGAATGTGTCAGTTCGTACAGCGCGCGATCAGTCTTCAAGTTTGTTTTAAAGTCTGCCTGGGCTCTACTTTGGAGCCGCAAAATCAGTCACCACCCAGCCCAAGGCAAGACCGCATTACCAGTTTTTGACTTCCCCCAAAACTCGAATTGATACTCACCTCGTGCCAAACTTTGGAGTCACCCTCCGCCATTTGCTACTTACCAGCTTCCAACAGGATCTGTCCTCTTCTGAAACTCAAGTCCGCTTCAATCTTCAACCACCTTAACCCTAGAGATCCTCAAACACCTTAAATTGTGACAAAGGCCGATCGGAGGAAAGTGACCTCTCCGATCAGCCGTCAATAATCGAGACTACAGCTTCACATCCCTTTTCAAAACAAACTTCCTTGTCAGACCCTCAGAAGGAGAACCCCCAAGTCAAATCTTTATTGCTTGACCCCGAGAACCATTCCCCATCAAATTGAAACGAAAAAATCTCTCTCAAGGAAACCATGTGGAGCCCTTATAAGGGCTGAGGCTGCGTTCAAACATTCTTTCGCAGCCTGGGGTCGTGGCTTGTTTTGGTTTGTTGTGTTCTTTGGTTCCACCCATTCCAGCAGTTGCAGAGGACCGGTTGATCCTCCGTGTAGTTTGCACGTGTGTTGGTTTTAGTCAAAGTCAGGCGAATGTCAGGAAGATTCCTGGAATGACAGAGGGGACAAGGGTCATCGGTTAGACTTTGCGTCACACACTGGTGGGGGGAGTGGGGTGGACTTACCTCAATGAATTTGTTCCTTGTTGCGAAGTTAACTCTCCTCCGCTCCCTATCGGGCTGGTCGCTTCCGTCGGGCACTGCCGCCGTGTGGGGTGGCCTGGAAGAGGCTCCTGCGCGGACGATTCTGACGGAGGCGATAGCGATGATTCAGCTGATGCCCGGCTGCCAATTCGGCGACCGCATTACACCGAGTGTTGGCCCGTTCCGTAGCATCTGGAGACTCTGGCGCTGCAGAGTCGTCTTTACTGCGGTCGCCGATGTGGCGACCGGATTCCATGGCTAAACTGATCGACGGTACCGGCGTCGACGTGGTTGATGGTTGTGTGGGTTTGTCGAAATTTTATGCGGTTTTCTCTTTTTGATCGCAGAACTGTCGGAGGGCGGCGAGGGAGTTGGAGGCCGCGGCGAGGGCGTCCTCGGGCGACTTGACGGCCGGTGGCTGCGATCGATTGCCACCGACGCTGGTCAGCGAATCGAACATGGACGAGAGGGCGTTCAGGCTGTCGCTTGGATACTTCTTCTCGCCGTCGCCAGTGAAGGACTTGTGGCTGGAAGCTGGCGACTTGGGGGTGCCTGAGCGGTTGCTGTCTGGACTGGCGGCTATCTTGGGACTGGGCTGGTTGTTGCGGTCAGTGGTGGAGAGGTTCAGCTCTCCGTTAGGTGTGGAGGTTTGCGAGGGGAGCTTTGGCTTCTCGTCGGGCTTGTCCTCGTACTCGGAGGAGTTGTCCTTCTCCTCGGGCTCCTCCTTCTTGATAACGATGCTGGGCTTGCAGTCAGCCTCCCGCTTCTCGGGGGTCTGTGATCCGGCCTTTGTCTTGGGTGCCTCGTGGTTGTCGGCGCTGCACTCACTGGCGCTGCGCTCGCTGCTGGTATAGCGGGCGTAGTGGTGATAGTAGGGATCCTGGATGTCCATTAGGGGCTTGTTGTAGTCAACAGTCTCGTCAATGCCAAGGCGTTTGAGAATGCTCGACGCCACTGGGGACGTGTTCTTGTTGGCGGAGTTGACCGGCTGTGGCACGTTGTTGTGGCGCGTCGGGGTGTCGAAACTGGTGGTGAACATCTGCTCAATGGCGCTGAGCACGGAGGATGAGGAGGCGGCGGTGGCCCCTGGTGTCGAAGCGGCGGCCTTGGTTGCTCCATTCTTGACTTCCAACTCGGGAGATTTCTTCAGCAGGGCTGGCGACTTGTTGATTTCCTCGGGCGCGGCGGCGGCCTTCACACCGCATATGTACTGGCGCATCCGCTCGGCGAACATGGCGGCTTCGATTTTCTCGTTACGCTGCATTTTGGCCTCCATAGCGTCCACGGCGTCGGCCTGAGCAGCTGCAGCGCCCTTCATCTCGAGCAGCTTCCGCACTGGCAGCGACTTCTCGCGCTTCTTTTGTACCTGCCGCTTGCGGCCTGCAGAGCCCCCTCCTGCCATCGACTGCATGAGAGGCTCGGCGTAGTGGTTGTTCTTTGCCATGTGGCTGCTGAGGTCGCCCAGCGAGGAGAAGGCCTTGTCGCACACTTTGCATGTGAGCACAGCGCTCAGGGTGCGGCTCTCCTCGGAGCTCATGGCGTCCTTGCCGTCGCCCACACCGCCCGACGCCGAGGACTTCATCGAGATGGTCTGCTCCTGCGACAGGATGTTCGTGTAGTGCTGGGTCTCCTGCATGTGCTTAGTCATCTCCCCGAGGGAGCGGAAACTTTCGCCGCAGCGCATGCACTTCAGGATCTGCATGGCTTGCTCGACACCCTTGCCGAGCCAGACGTTTTGGCCGCGCACCAGTTTCCGGGGAAGAGGCGTGTTGGGGTCTCTGTTGGCCGGGTAGTTGTTGTAGGATGACTTGGGCGTCATCTGCTGCTGCGATTGTGGCTTCCGCATGTGCGGTGGCGTCTGCATTGGTGGCTGCGGCGGCTGGCGATCCGTGTTTGGAAGGTTGCTGAACGGGGGCACGTTTACGCCGCAGTGCTTGCTGTCTTTCATGTGGGTGGTGAGGGCCTCCAATGTGGGGAAGCTCTGCTTGCACCACACGCAGCGGAACACGCTGCTAGCGACACCCTTGTTCTGCCAGTGCGACTGCCAGATATTGTGCCGGCCCTTAGACGCCATTACGTTCTCAGTGGGCGGGATCGCAGCTGCCGTGGGCGGAGCCGGGGGTGCCGTCGGTTGCTGCCTGGGCGACTTCTCCTTCCGTGGGCCTTTCACCAGGTCCGTCATCTTTTCCAGGCAGCTGGTGGGGTCGATCACGAGGTCGTTCTTGCCATTCCAGCCGCCCGTCGGGAACGGTCCGTTCTGGAAAATGTTTGCCGCGGCTACTGCGGCAAGATATGGATTGACTGTCGGCATCAATGGGGCGGCTGCTGGTGGCGTCACCGGAGGCGGAGTGCCCTTGAACACCTTTTTGGTTTGATGAGGAATCTGCGCGCCTGCGTCGTCTTCGTCGGCGCTCCGCTTCCGCGAACTCACCGACAGGTCAAGTGGGTTGTTGCCGTCCTCTTGAATGTCCTCCATCTCGTCGGCATCTTCAGCCTCGTCCTCCTCGTCCGCTTCGGAGGCGGCTCGCGTGAAGTTTGTTCGAAAGTCCAGTGCCTCTGAGTTGTTGCTGGACGCCGTTGGCGAGGCTTGAGGTGGCAGCTTGAAGTGCGGATCGGCGGTAGCTGCCGGTGGAATCGGAATAGGCAGACGGCCGGCGCCCAGCGGGAACTGAGCGTACTGCTGAGCGGCCGCAGCCACCATGTGTAGGTACGCCTCCATGGACGGTGGTGGCTGCTGATGGTGGTGGTGGTGGTGCTGTTGATGGTGTGACGCGCTGTTATTGACTGAGGGTGGAATCATCGAGGGGAATGCTGTATTCGGTGAGCCTGGCAGGAGTGTGGAGGCGGTTCCGTTTCCATTGTTGCCGCCACCACCGCCACCGCCACCGCCGCCGGCACTTCCGTTCTCTGCTGAGGAATTTGAGTCGTGCGACGGGCAGCGTTCACTGGAGTTGGCCGATTCGGTCGACCGTGGACGTGGATTGGGTAGAGCACTGAAATCAAAAAAAGGACTACAATTAGAATAGACAGGGGAATTCAAGCATCGCATCAAAAAATTTAAAAAAATCATTTTGCCGTCGGCAAAGCGCCGATCGCCGTTAAAGATCGCTCAAACATCGTCGCGGAAAAATTTCATAAATTCGCACCAGCTGCCAAAGCAGTTATGTATGTACGCAGCAGGGGAATGCGAACCATCCGACAAGCGACGATCACGCCGACATTCCGCGCAACACCGAATAATTGCCAGTTAGTCGGCGCAAATCAGCCGCCTGCCTTGATATCAATCAAAAGCGCGAATTCCAACATGCCGGTGCACCTTAAATGGTTTCGCCAGAGCCTACCGCTCATGAGCGGTGCGCGATTGCAATTATGGGATACTCGTGTTTATGGTAATGGCCGCCGTTGGCGAATGCGCCCGTGATTGACGTGTCAATTGTCATAAGAGCCGTACTTAGCACAGACTGGGAGAACAGCTCCGCGACTAATTACAGCCGAACCGTTGAAGATGGCTTTGTTTGGCGTGCGTGTGTGTGGTGGGTGAGCAGCAGAGTGGGCTTTGAAATGGCGCCAAGTTGAGAGTGTGCACATGTGTGTGAGTGTTGGAATGATCGTGACTAATTGTGGGCATTAAATGGAATTATGAGTGCATATTGGATGGAGATCGCGCTCTGTTCGGCATGGGGAGGGAGGGGAGGGACTTGTTGGCATTGCGAAGGCGATTGAGATATGTGCTGGGAAATTATGCGTGTACAGGAACTTGTTAAGAGGGAAAATCTTAATTAATAGCAACACAAGGAGAATTTTAGAAATAAGAAAATATTCGTGGACGGTTACTGCTAAGGAAGAAGTTTAGTTTACCAAAACTTAGCCAGTTCGGCTTGTTTCAATTGATTCGTTCCTTATGGTCCCGAAAGATCCGCCGAAGTCAACGGCCCTGCGAAATGAACACACACTTCCTTGACCATTTTGGTGACAGGCATAATCACAGAGGCAGTATTGTCTTGGCATATATTCTGTTGAACCGCAGTTTCGATTTGAAACGCTAAAATCCTAATGCAAAGATCCTATTAAGCAAGGACAATCTTAAATCTGTGGTCCAGTCGACTGTGACTGTGGTCCAGTTGGAACTAAAGTAAGGTTCATGGTCATTTGTCAACCAAAGCTCATGGAGTCTCATTAGTGCCTGCCTTACCCATTTGTCCATGAAAGCAGAGCAATTCCAAATTTTCGTGATTGACAAAGGATTTGAATGCAAGAGACAATTTGTGATTCTGGAGTATGCAGTGTGCAAAAATTGATTTGAACTCTAGCGGCCTTGATGCCATTCAATAGGTCATCTCAAAACTGATGGCGATGACGTGAATCACTGGAAAACTGTATGACGTGATCCTTCTGATTTAAAAGGCTATAGTTGAAAATATAGGCACAATTTCCTATCCACTTGTGTACCAAAATATACCCTTGGGGTCCGCATTTGGAACAGAATTTAAGTAATGGCCTACCAAAGCAGTGTCATCCAACTGAGTCCTGTCTGTTTTCAACAGATGGACGCCAAATGACTTACGGAAGGAATATTCTGTTCAAATTGCAGTTTTATGGAATAATTTGAATGGAGGTCGGAAAGGATGCGTCTAGGGCTATTGTGGGACAAGTGCATATGTCATAGGTGAACATAAGTGTATATGTTACATGCTAAAACTAGTAATTTTCTCGAACTTTAGCTAACTTAAAAAAAACCTTGAAAGTCTGATTTGAGTTTCGTTGAGATTTTCAATAGACAGGTCACAAAAATTAGCTCCCTTCAAATCCACCACATTTCCCAAAGTTATCCTAGCCGCGGTGGCGTGGAAGAAGAAGAAAGAAAAGAAAGAAAGCAAAAAAAGAAAAGTAGTGGTCTCCGTGGCGTAGTGGGTAGAGTGCGACGCTCACACGCCGAAGGGTCCAGGTTCGACTCCCAGCTCAACACCAATTTTTCGAATTTTTCACGGCACCACCTCTTTCGAGCTGCTGACAACACTCAAAGAGTAACAACTGTCTAAGAAAGCTTCTCAAACTTTGCCGTTCAGAATCGGCAAAAAACTGTAGGTCCCTTCTACTCGTGAGAGAACAGTAGCGCGCACAACACGAGCCCTTGATGAGCAAGCTAGGCCCTGGTTCCCCGTGGACTGTCACGTCATACAATTATTATTATTATCCTAAATTTCTTGACATTCCCCAACATTTCCCGATATTTCCCGACGTTTCCCAACATTCTCTTATGAAGAGTTTTCCATCTCCAACTGCGACAAACATGTTTCTTTCTGGGCAGGTTTACTGTTTGAGGGTTTAGCCAACTGGAAGATCTAACAAACGTTGCTTACATGATTGCAGGGACTATCATCATGCACTTAAGAAGCACAACGCCATGATTGTCTTCCTAAACGAAAAGTGAACGAAGCTTAAAAGCCGTGTTGCATTTAAGTCGAATTGCTTTCCATCTGACTGGGGTGGGAAAAATGGAAATGGCGCAGCAATCGTCTGTGGAAAGGAGGCAAAATTGCAAACTTGACTTTTAACGAAAATTTGTGCTCCAAAAAGCAACGCTCGTGGCTATCGTGACGTAGCGAGTAAAGTGTGACACTCACAAGACAAAAATCTCGAATTCGATTCCTCGACTGAACACCTTGCATTTTGTTACGGCACCACCTCATTCAAACTACAGACAACCCTCAAGGAGGAGTGGCTATAAAAAAGCTTTTCAAATTTTTCCATTTGGAGTTGGCAAAAAAATGTAGGTGGTCACCGTGGCGTGGTGGATAGATTGCGATGCTCACACGCCGAAGGGTCCAGGTTCGATTCCCAGCTCAACACCAATTTTTCGAATTTTTCACGGCACCACGTCTTTCGAGCTGTTGACAACACTCAAAGAGTAATAACTGTCTAAGAAAGCTTCTCAAATTTCGCAGTTCGGAGTTGGCAAAAAAATGTAGGACCCTTTTACTTGTAGAAAGAACTCACAGCACGACCAGTTGTTGAAGAAGGCAAGCCCTGCCACCTGATGACCGGTTGTGTCATCCAATATACAAATCTTAACGAAATGGGAGACATCACGAAAAGCACACGCCGTTAACTAGCATTCAAGTCTAGTTTGTTACATATGGATGACAGGAATAAGTTGAAGTGGGCTTCTCTAACTGCCTTCCTTATGTCTTCGATGTTGTTCTCTGCCTTTGATAAGAAACAAATTTCAGGAGATAATTATACCTCAATGAAATGGGTCTCCATCCGACAGAAATCTTAAGTCGAGTGCCTAAGCCTTGCCTGGGACGCAAATTTTTGATTGAATATGCTAGGAAATTGGAAGATTCTAGAACTTTCCGTCGAGTCTTGTAAAATTCTTCAAAGCGGCAGTCAAATCCTAGACCGTAGCAAAGGGGGATTTATGTAGTATCGCGGATATGTTATCTTTTCTTTCAACAATTCTGAACCCCCGATAGTTGGCGCTCTCGTAGGTTTCTCCACTCTTTATGGGCCATCAAATTATACTGAGATTCCAATCTGTGAGTCTAGTTCATGCGACAAACGCTACCCCAAAACGGAAACACAGAAAATTCAGCAGCACACAGAAATGTCGAACACAAGAATTAACAAACAAAGAATGAGTTGGGACAGGACAGCTTGTGGATTCCTAACGATTAAAAAAGTTCATTAGCACCTTCCAAGCCAAAGACAGATGCGTTGAAATCAAACCTGGTGGAAACTATATGATGGGCGATGTGACGATGATGTCAGTCTACCACTATGACACTTGACTTCATCCTCGTGAAATTAAGAGAATAGTTGGAAAGCCTGTAAATAGAGAACTGAGTTGAAGAATCCGAGTAGCAGTCAGCTGGATGCTCCGCCTTCTTCCTTAAAAAAGGAGCAACCGAACAATTCACAGGCTCTGAGCCATGGTTTGCTGTTGAAAACCCCTTGCCCAGAGAAACAGAAGAGTTAGAAAAGCCATGGTTTGCAGTTGAAAACCTCTTCCCCAGAGAAACAGAAGAGTTAGAAAAAATAAAAAATCTGGCAGGGGCGAACTCAAACTCAAAACAAGATTGAGGGGAATGATTAAACGTCACCTTCACCATAAGAACCCTAAAATAGCATTGTCTTGACAAACGACTTTTAAAGCTACGTTCCAGGCACCAGAAGCTAGCTTCCTAGCACCTGCTCTTCTTCTGTTCTCCTATCAATAGAAGAGGACTGCAATTTTAGTCGACTCCAAACGGCGAAAATGGAGAAGAAGATAAAAGACTGAGGAAACAGAGGTTTGCAGAAAAGGGGCTCTCTAAAATCTGTTCTGAATAAAATGAAACTCCACAAGGCGCGGGCTAGGATATTTTTAAGCACTTGCTCCCCAGCACATCATCCATCCTGGAATTCCTTAACGGTACTGGGTTAGAGAGAACACACAAAATTCAACTGAAAGTTGAAAGAACTTCCACACTACTCTGGAAAGTGTAAAACGTGCCGCGAATTCCTTGGCTAACAGAGTCTCAAAAGCAGTCACAAATTCACTGTACAACAATAATAATAGCAATAATCGGATGGCGCGACAGTTCATAGGGGAACAGGGCATAGCTCGCTCATCAACTACTCGTGTTGTGTGATCTACTGATCTATCACGAGTAGAAGGGATCCCCAGTTTTTCGCCGGCTCCGAACAGCGAAGTTTGAGAAGCTTTCTTAGACAGTTATTACTCTTTGTGTATTGTCAGCAACTCGAAAGAGGTGGTGCCGTGAAAAATTCGAAAAATTGGTGTTGAGCTGGGAGTTGAACCTTGACCCTTCGGCGTGTGAGCGTCGCACTCTACCCACTACGCCACGGCGGCCACAGGCGTCTGACATATCCGATCCACAAATTAAATACAATCCTGAGTTGCATCATTTTGCACCAAAAAAAAAACTTTCCTGCAGCTCCTTTACTGTTCTATAAACCAAGGACTCCTTATATGAACCTTCTTCGTCCTCCTTTGTGTGGCGCTTCAGTCCGGGGTGGATTTGGGCCTCAACCACCATGCCTCTACAGCTAGAACAAACTCTCGCCACCTACCTCTACTTGCGCACTCCGAGTCGGTTGAGGTCCTTCACCACTTGTGTGCTCTCTTGCGTTGTCCCAGTGGCTCAGATTCGAAGACTTTATGAACTTACTTCCGCCAACAAGATACGAAACAAAATTCAAATCTGCGACAGACATTTCTCAGCGATTCGTAAGTTGAAATTTTGGTCAACCGAAACTTCCTTCGGGGAATATTCCTACATGACCGCCAACTGCCCTGAAATCCACGAAGTTCGCCTTTTCCACGGCAGCACCTCTACCCAGCTGCTGGGGAATGTTTCTACACGACGGCCAACAGCCCTGAAGTCCACGAAGTTCGCCTTTTTTCCACGGCAGCACCTCTACCCAGCTGCTGGGGAATGTTCCTACACGACGGCCAACAGCCCTGAAGTCCACGAAGTTCGCCCTTTTTCCACGGCAGCACTTCTACCCAGCTGCTGGGGAATGTTCCTACACGACGGCCAACAGCCCTGAAGTCCACGAAGTTCGCCTTTTTTCCACGGCATCACCTCTACCCAGCTGCTACCAACCAGACTTCGAGACTTCTGATGATCTTCGTAAAGCTTCCTGATTTTGGTCGTCTAAATTCGCTTATAAACTGGAGGTTCCTTACCTTCCCCTGAGCACTTTGGCTCCATATCTATTTCCTAAAAGCCTCTAAATGGAATCCACAAGAACTGTTAGTTCTCACAAACGCTACCAAGTTTCTTTTCTCCAGTTTCAGTTGAGTTCAATTCGATTTTGTGTTTCTCCAAAGAACCCTGAAACGTCCTTCAACCACACTTAAGCACAAATCCAGCCGAAGCATCGGTCGTCTCAAAGCAAAGAGTGAAGATCAGAGACCGATCCTCTTGATCGAACATCCTCCATCGAGCAATGACCGGCTAAGTAACTGACTGAAGGCCGCAGATGCCAGCAATTCAGTCGCTCAAAGTGATCCCCGATCATGTCAACCCCAAAACCGCCTTGATCGTGTCTTTTTTCAAAACCAATGCCAACCGCATCAGTACAAATTCCCAAGCCTCCCATTTCACCACGCCACGCGCCTCCCAAAAAACGCACACAACTCCCAAGTAACCTTCCCCAACCCAATCTCATATGCAAATTCGCACCAAGAACTTCGTCGCGCCCCCTCGCCGACACCCCATTAAGATTAACTCAAATCACCTCTAAATTCTGCTCAATGATCACATCATTTCGTATCATTGCAACTAAATGCCTACGTAATGCTATATCGTGGAAAATAGTCATAACCCAGAGAGAGAGAAAAAAACTCGAACAGATACAAAACCTGTCCGGATGACATGCGGAGAATGAGAGCGCGAGCAGGGCGCCCCGCTGCGTGGTGCGGTATTGTGCCCCCACAGACCATTTGTTCTAGCCTCTTCGATTAATTCGTTTTCAGCGCTACCGTGATAGCAGCTAATCGACATCCATGTCATTACTAAATTGTTTTACACCGATTCCCGGCTCGTAATCAAAATCGCTGTGAAACCGAATCCACCCATGACTGGTAGCTGACAGTGAGGGATCGGAATACGCGGTTTTTTTGCAAGTTAAATCGCAGCGCGGTGATAGATTACTTGTACTTTGTATATCATCATGACTGAGCTGATCATCACGGACGTTGATCATAGAGGATCGGATTCAGAACAATCGAATGGAATGCGCATTGTGGGCAGAGGAGGTTGTGCTGCGTTTCTCAGGGAACGCGCTGTGTGTGATCGGTGATCGTGCAGCGATCTTCACTCGGAAAAAGGCGGTTTTTTAGGGATGCTAGGCTGGAATTGTGAATTGGTCGCTTCTCGACGGTTTTTTGATCGTGCAAAAAAGGGGGTTGGAGCCAAGCTTCCTCAGAAGATCGCCAAATGAATGCTCTCGAGTCACTGATCATGACACACGATGATCGGTACGCAGAGATCAATTAAATACAATCGTATTCCGACAGTCTGTCAAATGCGTTTACGGTTGAGAAGCGTTTAAAAACTGGTAGATTCACCAGGGGCAACATGTTTTTCTTTATGACGTGAGCAGCCCAGTCAGTCAACGAACGATTTGCATCGACTGCGCCCTACATAAGATAAGACTGTGAAGAAGTTGATCGTTTAAGATTGTCGTGATCGTGATGATATATAGCCCGGCTTGTCAGCTGCAAATTGAGGTGTGAGAATGATGTATGGACATGTTTTTCCCATTTTTTTGTGGAGAAGGGAGAGTAATTGAAAATTGATGATAATTCAAGGGCAAACAATTTTTTGTGCGCGCTCCCTGCCAAGGAAATCTATTTGAGAGTGAAAATGGACGTAAGCTACTAGATTGCAGCTCAGTGTATGGCGTCTGACATTTTTCTTATTTCCAAATACTCAGTGGCTCATGAAGTGTGACACCGAAGCCAGGTGGTTTCCTTTAATGTTCTCTTTCAGATCGACAATGGATTTCGCAAAATTTGACTGAAATCGAGGAATGCTTCCGACACCTGGCATATGAAGAAATGTCCGTGAAACTTGCAAAATTTAAAGAACCAACCGGATTCAATTGAGCAATCTTTTCTGGACCGTTAGTAGTAGTAGTTAGGAGTTAGTAGTCAAATATTCGATTGGCTAGAATTTTTTGCCAGAATCCTTGGCCAGAACCATTTGACGGTTCAGACCAAAGTTTTTGGTGGGTAGAAGAGGTTGTAGAAAATTTACTTGTAAGACGGATGCCGATCTTATGGGTTTATGCTTACGGAAATGCACTTTTAGGATCTTTTCGGTCAACAGGCAGGCGTACTTCTACAAGCTGATACTCGTATGTGGTACCTCAGACTGAATGGAAAACCCCGCACCAATGCAGAACAAGGCTGAACTTTTCATGAAACTCAAGCGAAAACGTCCTAACTTAAATTGACTCCAGTTTAATAAATTTCGAACACGTAGGAGAGTCAGCAGAGTGACGTGAAACAAGCTTCTGGTTGGAGGCTGGAAGGAGATATATTGTGACAATTTTTTGGATCTTTCTGAATTAACCGTTTTCAGAGTCGAGTTCTTCCAATTTTTTTTTTTTGTTTGAGGTTGGGAAACACTGTGCTCGAGAGCTTAGACTCAAAAACTGGTCCATGTACTACCAGGCAGTCTCCTTATTTCTGGTTTTCCAAAGGAAAACCAGCAAGCGCTTCTGTGACAAATGGCCTACCATAACTGCACCCATGGATAGGCCATGTAGAGCGTAAGGGCACCACTGATCCGGTGCTTCGAATCAGAGCCATTTCGCCAATGCAACAAAGGATTGCCTAGGCTAAGATGGTGCACACAAATGGAGAAGGGCCTCAACCAACTTGTAGTGCGCAATTGGAGGCAGCTAGCGAAAGATCGTGCTGGCTGAAGAGGCATGTTGGTTGAGGCAAAGGTCCACCCCAGACTAAAGCGCCATAAGAAGAAGAAAAACTGCTCCCAACACATCAGCGGCAACACAACTGCGACCTGATTTGAATTAAGGCGGGACGTCGACAGCGGAACTGCTCTGCAGTGTCTTCAGCTTCTCTACAGGCATCGGACAATGTATCGTCACTAAGCCCTAGCGAAGGTAAAGTGCCCCGATTGCATGCCAACATGGCAGTCTTTCCTTTCTGGAGATACTAAAGAAGAAAATCAGAGGATTTCTTGACATTTCTGACATTTGGGAACATACACTTGGTCAGCCTGCATCTTGGAGAGTACGTCGGATAGTTAAAAACACACTTCCACCCTGAGCGGCATATTTCTGAATTCTTAACTGGTTGAAGCACGGAAATAATCCCTGTAAAGAAATACCAAACATTTTTTTTGGGACTAAGGTCATCTTGGTGCGTTCTTGCCTGCCCTGTCGCAAGATCTTCTCCGGTTTCCAAACATCAGGAGACCGTGGATAGACTTTTCAGGCCTGAGCAGTGGTGTCCACACCCGAAAAATCTTCAAATCAGAGCCATTGGGACAACGCAACAGAGGACGGCCTAGGCTAAGGTGGCGCACATAAGTGGAGAAGGACCTCAACCAACTTGGAGTGCGCAACTGGAGGCAGTTGGCGAAAGACGGTGCTGGCTGGAGAGGCACGTTGGTTGAGGCCCAGGTCCACCTCGGACTGTAGCGCCACAAGAAGAAGAAAAAGAGGACGCAGAATAGATGAAGCCAAGCATACTAGTGCTTCTTCATGTACAAGGTCTCACGGACATGTGTCTTTCAGGACTTTACGCACCACTCATTAAATACCGGGATACAAAAGTATAATGTAACCGCCGTGGCGTAGTGGGTTGAGTGCGACGCTCACACGCCGAAGGGTGTAGGTTCGATTCACGCCTGAACAGCTCGAATTTTTCACGGCACCGCCTCTTTCGAGCTGCTAACAACACTCAAAGAGTAATAACTGTCTAAGAAAGCTTCTCAAATCTCGCCGTTCGGAGTCGGCAAATAACTGTAGGTCCCTTCTACTCGTGAGAGAAGAGTAGTGTGCACAACACGAGTAATTGATGAGTAAACAAGGGCCTATTCACTCTGTGTACTGCCGCGCCAAACAGTTTTTATTATTATTATTACAATAGGATAATTTGATATTGATTTATTGTCAGTGGCGCCCCCATATATTTCAAGACATATCGAGTGATCTGTTCCATCTATGATCCGAGGTACCAGTTTCACCGTCAAAGCTCATTAACCTTTTCGCAGTTCTGTTAATCACCGAAGCATACGCCTGCGTACTCGAATGTGTGCAGTTCGCTTGTCCCCTGGACTGCCCAATGCACTATTTGTTCAGTGATGAGCTGCCCAATGCACTAGTTGTTCAGTTATGTACTCTACAACAAGGGCTTTCAAGCCGAATATGTTATGGGAACTCGTAGATCCACAGACGCGAAGTTGCTTCAAACGAAACATGTCCCTGAAGCGAAACGAATAGACTTTCCTGGAAACGTGCCTTTTTCCAAAAACTGGAAACGATCCATGTTTCTAAATACCTTATACCTTGTTATAGCGCATGCAAACAGAACGCTCATTTCAAAAACGAAAGGCTGTAGTTAGGTGATGCATTTGCGATACCCTTGTTATGGGCTTCTGATGCACTTGTGATGCCCTTTTGATGCGCTTCTGATACAGTTGTGAAACACTTTTGATGCACTTGTGATTCCCATTTGATGTGCTTCTTATACAGTTGTGACACCCTTTTGACGCATTTGTGATGACCATTTGATGCGCTCCTGATACAGTTGTGATGTCCTTTTGATGCGTTTCTGATGCACTTATGATGCCCTTTTGATGTGTTTCTGATATAGTTCCGATGCCCTTTTGATGTGCTTCTGATGCACTTATGATACCCTTTTGATGCACTTCTGATACAGTTGTGAAGCCCTTTTGATGCGTTTCTGATACAGTTGCGATGCTCTTTTGATGCGCTTCTGATACAGTTGTGAAACACTTTTGATGCACTTGTGATGCCCTTTTGATGCGCTTCTACAGTTGCGATGCTCTTTTGATGCGTTTTTGATACAGTTGTGATGCCCTATTGATGCGGTTCTGATGCACTTATGATGGCCTTTAGATGCGCTTATGATGCACTTATGATACTCTTTGAAGCACTTCTGATGCACTTGTGATACCCTTTTGATGCACTTCTGATACAGTTGTGAAGCCTTTTTGATGCGCTTCTGATGCACTTATGATGCCCTTTCGATGCTCTTGTGATGCACTTGTGGGAAAGTTTCGGACTTCCCAATTTGAAAATTTAAGTTCCCGAGGAAGTTCAGCACCAACAAGGACTGAAACAAAGAATTTCCAGCTCACAGAGTGAGCATCAGTACATCGAAATGGTACTCAGACAGATCAAGGAGATACATGCAGGAGGTAGATCAAGAAGTAATGCGTTGGTTAAGACATGGAAATTTGGACCCAGAAAAAAGTCCTCTCAACTCACGAGCACCAACAGCAGATGTGATCAACGTCCACCATCATGGCATATCACTCGCACCTCACCAAATCAAAACTCAAACCTGTTTACCACAAGCATTAACTCCCTGAATTGCGCTCTTCAATGGAATTAAGGAAGAGGGCAACTTCCACGGAATTACTCCTTTCTAGTTGCAGACAGCACTTAAACGCTTTCCGCAATTTGATCAATTTGCTCCTCGTTCGTTTATTGAAACCACAGTTTGGGTTTGTTGGTGATCTTGTTTGTGATCTTGGATCTACAGACGATAATAATAATAATAATAATTGTTGGCGCTACAGTCCAAAGGGGGACCAGGGCCTAGCTTGCTCATCAACTGCTCGTGTTGTGCGCGCTACTGTTCTCTCACGAGTAGTAGGGACCTACAGTTTTTTACCGACTCCGAACGACGAAATTTGAGAAGCTTTCTTAGACAGTTATTACTCTTTGAGTGTTGTCAGCGGCTCGAAAGAGGTGGTGCCGTGAAAAATTAGAAAAATTGGTGTTGAGCTGGGAATCGAACCCATACCCTTCGGCGTGTGAGCGTCGCACTGTACCCACTACGCCACGGCGGCCACTACAGACGATGCAGAGTACAAATTCGCTGAAATCGGACGTTTTCCACCTCGACTTATGCAACGTCAAACTTCTAATGTATGATTCACTAATGATTCCGAATTGAAAATGACTGCTTATCTCCAAACATGTTGTCGGATGTCATCAAGATCGTCGCAACATTACGCGCGGCGGCAGTCTCAAAGCGCAGACTACTTCCCAAAATAGTTTCATACTCGTGAAGAGGTTAAAATTAGATTAACCGGGGTCGTCAGCGATTCTAAATTTGACGTCTTATCTGCACTGCGCACACAACATAACAAGTGTCAATCAGGCTCATCAAAGTGGATGGTGCATATTTTCATTTCTGATTTGGCAGGGCAGAGAGATGAGTGGTGTCTTGAAGTTGTGAAGGGCAAAGGACACTCTTTCTTGGCATCCTTGACAGTCTCTTGGGCTTAGCATAAACGAAAAGGATTGCACCTCAAAGAAAGGTAAGGAGACTGTGCCTTTTTCATTGGATTGTCGAACTTAACTTCGGATAGGTTTAAGCGCAATTCTGGGAAGAGCAACGCTCCTTCGACTGAAGACAATTACGTGATGATGAGAAAGTTTGTAAATCTTTGTCAAATTAATTCTTTGTTGGTTGTCTGCCTACAAGCGAACAGTGTCTACAAGCGTGCGTTCATTCCCATGCACAATGCACGCCTTGCCCTCATTCGTACAATTTGTCAAAGTCGACCCTTCAACCTCCCGGTTGATCAACTGGGACGACTTGTTTGAAATTTGCCAAGTCTGACCATGTCAAAGGGATGCCGGATTTAGTCAATTTCCTGTAGGAGGCAGACGATCAACACGTCGATCTCCCGCTGTCCCTCCGCATTTGGAACTCCTGCTCTAACTAATCCATGTTTCACAGTTTCGATCGAGGCATGTGGTGTATGCTGAGCGGCTTTGCATTTGTCAATCAAGTCTGTATCTAACTGTGATTAAATTTGAAAATTCTAGCAAGGCTTAGAACCACTTAAAAACGCATTAAAATAATTCTCTTGGATTCAGAATAGTCTCAAGATTGTCACTTTGCTTTCGATTGCCCCTGCTATATCTTCGATAACTCCTCCTTGCATTAAACAATTCGTTTCCACTTCTGACTGCTCTGAGTCGCTTGCCAGTGGCCGTTCTCGGACACCCCAAACCTCGTTAAACATTTCAAAACGATTTCCAGCTTCCATACAGAGACAGGAAGCAAGACGACTGTTTAGAGTGTCAAACCGTACTTCCGTCACCCTCACATGACAAACCGACAGTCGCCCACCATCAAAAGTTCCCGTTGATTATCGTGAACACCGCCGGCAGGCAGATCAAGAAAAAAATAAATATTTCATAAAAATTGTCAGAAGACGAGAAATAATCGTATTTATTGTTTTATTTGATTTTGTTAATCTTCGAGCAGTGTAGTGGCATTTCGATGCGATAAGTCACCGCAGCACCACATACACACTCCTTTGGCTCCCTCGCCTCGGCCGAGCATTGCCTGCTGCTGCTGCCCTGTGTAGTCACGATCATAAATATTCGTGAATGTTTTTTGGACATTTCTGTGTCTTCAAATAGATTGGTCGAGGTTGGTTGACGGCTGGCGAAGGGGTGCCGAGGTCTGGGGCCGCCGGGGAAGAGGGGGAAATTTGACACATTTGTGATAACATTGGACATGGAATGTCAATCTGCATCTGACACATTTTTGAAATATTTATATTTTGAATCGTTTTTAGAAAATCCAGAATTTTGTTTTTGTTCTTTTATTTTTGTCTCGCTGGAGATAAGCGTTTGGAGCACGATTGGGGAGTTTTTTGTTTTCAATTAATAGCGTGAAGGTATTTGGTTTGGCTCGATTTCAAAGGGGTGACTAGCAGGAGCGGGGGAAACTTTATCTGTGGAGACTGCCTTTTGGGACTGGTGTACATTCGGAAGACACTACAGCTGTAAATCAAAATCTGAAAAATTCACCTAGTCTTGGTAACGTCAGAGGCATGACAGATCGGCTAAAAAATACAACTCACGATCACAGAAATTCGCCTACATCCGGTGCAGAGTGACAGAAGTAACATATCACTCAAACAGTCCCGGGACATGTAGGGGGCGCCACTAACAAAAATACTCATTTAATAAAAATTACATTTGTCCCGGGACTGTTAAGTGTTCGATATTAAAGTTCAGACAGACGACAGTCCAAGGGAATAGACATTTTTCTTGACTGACAGTTTACAGATCACTGTTCTGTTTTCCTTTGCTTTTCAATTGATCATGGGGAAGGGGTTTAAACGCAGTGCTGTGCGATATGCAACCGCAACTTCCTCCAATCATGTCATTTTTACATTGTAGTGGCAACTTCCATGTAGCAACTCCCTCCAATCATGTCATTTTTACATTGCTACAATCATTTCGTGTGGTGATCAAAGATCTCTGGAACCGATCAAGTTTACTTTCAAGTCTCAGGAAGGATGTGAGTGCATAGGATCGGCTGACAGCAGTGCACTGTAAATCAAATTGATGACTGCTTAGCCATTCTGTAGCATCAATTGTTTGGCTTGTGTCAAGCAGGTGGAGATCAAGAGACAGATCAGTTTCTTTAAACCGTGAAGGCTTCACTGCACTTTGATTACGTTTTACAATCAACAATCAAAGTTATGGCTGGTTGGATGCAGTTGAGATGTGTATGACAGTGTAAATGAAGTGATCCTTTTAGGCAACATCAAGGAAGAGTGATGGTGGGAATGAATCGATTTAAAAGAAAAACAGCTGAAGGATATCACCGAGTGGAAATATAATTCCTAGGCATACTAATAAACCCGCCGCGTGCTCTTTTTACATTTGGCACATTGCACTCGGTGGCCACCGTGGCGTAGTGGGTAGAGTGCAACGCTCACACGCCGAAGGGTCTAGGTTCGATTGCCGGCTGAACACCTCGAATTTTTCACAGCACCACCCCTTTCAATCTGCTGACAACACTCAAAGAGTAATAACTGTCTAAGAAAGCTTCTCAAACTTCGCCGTTCGGAGTTGGCAAAAAACTGTAGGTCCCTTCTACTCGTGAGAGAACAGTAGCGCCCACAACACGAGTAGTTGATGAGTTGATGAGGTCACCCTGTGGACTGTCGCGCCAACAATTATTATTACATTGCACAAGACTGAAATCTGTATTCTGTGTCGTACACTTCCAAGCAAGGCATTGAGAGATTTCCAGCCTCTTCCAGCAGAATTGTGATGTTCCTATTGTCAACGTCTTCACAGACGTTTTCAAGGCAAATAAAAACGTCGTGCAGCACACTCGAAGAGGCGCCAGATAGGGGACTCTGAAAATTCTCACTAGTCTTTTTCTAATCTTCAAACTTTTATTAAATTAACGGCCCCTAAGGCATCCTGGAACAGCAGGAGTTACAAATGATTGCAACCTTAATAGAACGCAAAAAATCGCAAAACATGATCACTGATCAAATAACAATGAGGAATGTTCCTTGCGAGGATTTTCAGTGTGAAGAGGCAGAGACCGTGAAAGGAGATCTCAAGCTTGTCCAATAAAAGCAACTACTTGTGTGAAGAAATTCACACAAAGTCTATGAAATCGTGGCTACAAAGAAGTTATTGTGACACAAAATCGTTGACTGAATATTTTTCAAAGAATACGGGTAGGTAAAGGCACCTCAAAAGCTCTTAGTCAAACTTGGTTATGTTCTTGAATTAAGTGACGTTCAATTTCACAAAAAAGTTGAGCTGCATGTTGGTTGAGACCCAGATCCACCCCGGAATGAAGCGCCACATAAAGAAGAAAAGTCAAAAGTCATCAAAATGGATCAGGACCACGCTTCTACAGCAATTACTCCTGTTGCACAAGGACCCGCAGTTTAATGCCAACTATCAACAGTAAAACAATTTAAGGTAATTGACAGTTCAAATCACACAAGCTAAATTTTTAAACTTGAAGACAAAATTTCTCGAAGCAAGGCAAACAGAAAAAATTATAGCAGACGTTCATTTACAGATTTGGAATTTAATTTAACGACCATGGAGAGCGTGGAACGTCACTCACTTTACAGCCGAAAAATCTTTGTCCACTATTTGATACCACTCTCAACGTTGATTTTGAAGGAAGACATGAAACGATATGCGATCGCAGGAGATCGTGAATATCAGAACCGCACAAATACTGGAAGTTGTACAGCGTGTGATGTTAGAAGCTTCTTAGAAACAAATCGTTTGTCATACAAAATTCCCTCTTTTCCTACAACAAAAGCTATGCACTCGTTAACCGAATGCTGCACAACACACTCAACAGAGGCATTCTTGTTTGAATTCGTGCCTCCATTTGCGACATTAGAAAACGGAAGAAGAACGTTCTGGGCAATGAGCGTATTGCTTATCGGTTCTTAGAGTTCTGCAGACAGTTTCGAAAATCAGTGATCTAAGTCAATATGGTACACTGTCATAAATTCCGTCCCGGGTATTCAAGCTCTGGTCAGGAGATCTCTGATTTGATGACATGACAGTCCGAAGCCGCTCAGTCTTCTTAGCAACTGGCACGACAAGAGAAAAGCTAAACTTTCTGCGAAAGTAAAGAATTTCATCATCATTGAAAAAGATTAAATTGAACAAAGAAATTGAAAGAAGTGTTGATGCCGTCAAAAAGTTGAGTTTCCAAGCCCTTCAGCGTATCCGGCGATGTGCAGTCACAACCGAAAGGAACCATATTAGATCCTTAAACATGACTTACGGCGAAGAAGAAAAAGGAGAACGCACTTAAGTGGGGTCCCTAACTTTGTCTCTAACTCTAACTTTTTTTCCTATATTAACTTTGTCTTTTTGAAGACAAAACCAGTTTTTGAAAAGAAGGAAATCGCGAAGATCAATTTAAGACAACGCGAGAGTCTATGAAAAAGAAAATAATTTAATTGAATATTAATTTGTTTGTAAGTGGCGCCACCTGTATGTTCCTGGACTTATTGAGTGATGTATTACATTGCAAAAGGAGTGCAGATAGAATACTTAGAGCAAAGGAATCCTACCCACTGACGTCTAAGTCAATAGAAGTGATCAAAGACTTGTATTTTATTTTCGAAACTTGTTGCTGACAAAGATTTCATAAATTCCGTAATCTGTATTCAAAGTTTGGGTAACTGCTTTTGCCGGGAAAGATTCCTTTAAATCACAAAGGCCTTTGAAAGATCACCATTCGGTTTCACAGTGCACTCAAATGTGACCTAAGAACGGCTGCCAGTTGACAAGCCCTGGACCCCTTCAACATTAACCTTTCTACATTTCACTGAATTTCTGATTTTTGCAAGACTTTCTCAGCGGGTGATTTTCTGAACTGAACAAGTAATGCATTCAAAGCACAACGAAGACGCTGAGAAATAAAAATTGAAAAATTTCCAAATTGAGAATCAAGGATGAACACATTTTCCATTGATTGCAACCGAGTTCCCCAGTTCTGCGACTTTGCTTAGTTTTCACTTGCTCTAAACGTCGATAAGGATAAGTCACTAAATGAAACAGAATCGTTTTTGATCGCATGAAAGGAAACACTTTACAGAGTTCTGCGGTTCTCGCTTGCCGTTAGAGTTCATGAGGATAAATCAAAATTGGACCTCAGTGCTTCAAAATCGTTTTAGATCATACAACAGGGGACACTTCACAGAGTTCTGCGGTTCCCGCTTGCCTTAGACTTCATGAGGATAAGACAAAATTGGAGCTCAATTCTTCAAAATCGTTTTAGATCATACAACAGGGGACACCTCACAGAGTTCTGCGGTTCTCGCTTGCCCTTAGAGTTCATGAGGATCTCTTCAAAATCGTTTTAGATCATACAACAGAGGACACTTCACAGAGTTCTGCGGTTCTCGCTTGCCCTTAGACTTCATGACGATAATTCAAAATTGGAGCTCAGTGCTTCAAAATCGTTTTTGATCATACAACAGGGGACACCTCACAGAGTTCTGCGGTTCCCGATTGCCCTTAGACTTCATGACGATAATTCAAAATTGGAGCTCAGTGCTTCAAAGTCGTTTTTGATCATACAACAGAGGACACTTGCTTGCTCTTAGACTTCATGAGGATAAGTCAAAATTGGAGCTCAGTGCTTCAAATTCGTATTTGATCACATGACAGTGGACACTTCACCTTCAACTACACAAGAAGCTGTTCCTTCTTCGAGTTGAATCAATTTGAAGCTGCCCTAAGCTTGTCTATTGTGAAGATCAGCGCTTTTAAATAAATCACACACATGCTCTGGTTGATTAACGGCTGCAAACTACAGGCTTCTACTCAACGGCTGCAAACTCCAGCCTTTCTACTCAACGGCAGTAAGTCTTCAGCGGTTTCCACTGATGATACATGGACACTGATTCACTGAAATGCACTCCTTTCCTCCTGACACCTTTTACACAGTCAATCAACTGACACGTAAGTCTGCGTACAAACCATGCAACTTATGATAGAATCGTGTGAAGCACCTCAATCACTATTTGCCCCTTCAAAGTATCAAGAATGTATCACTGAACGACTTCTGATTCAGATTTCATCTCTCATCCTCACGAAAAATACGAGCAAGAAAAAATTCGTGTAAATCATTAGCCACGATGGCCAGCTTGACCCTTTTCCAATCAACACCTTCAGTTTCAACTGAAATCTCTCGAGGAACCACTTGTCAAAGAAGCGTTCAACTTCTTTCTTTCTTATCACTTCAAATTTGAATGAGATTCAAAAAAGGCAAAACGAACCAAAGACTGATGGAAAAATAAAAATTCAATTGACTTACCCAGCGTTTAGTGCTTGTCTGTAGATTTCTAACATCAATGCTTCGTGTAACATTTTTGTATTCTTTCTTTTTAATTTATTTTAAAATGTTGCTTATTTTTGAAAAAACAAAAAAATTGTATACTAAGTTTACTTCAATCACTTGTGGGATGTGTGAGAGGAGGGGAAGGATATTTTCACTTTTTCTGTTGACACTTGTTCACTTAAATTTATTTATTTATTTATTTTTTGCTTTGTATTTTGTTTAACAACACTTTTAAAAATAATCATGCGTATGTATGTGTATATATATATAGAATCTTATTTGATTTTGCCTTTTTTTCGTCAAAGTTCCAAAGAGAAAAATAAATTTGATTCGATTTAAATTTTTTATTGCATAAAGATCGTATACTTCGGTTGATTTTTTTGTTTTTTTTTTTTGCTTTTTTTGAAATTGCAATTTAAGGTGATGATTTATTTTTTTTTAACTAGGTTAAGTTTATTTATATATATATATATTTTTGTTTTAACTTTAAGAAGGTTCAAAATTTGTATTTAAAATTTACGTATACATTGGTTAAGTTTAAGGATTTATTTTTTTGTTTTTTTACTTCATTTTTTTTTTTTTTTGTTTTTTTGTTGTTTATTTATTTTCAGTCTTGATTTCGTATATCTTGAGTTTTTTTTTTTAATTTTTTACATTTTTTTTTGCATCGGTCACACAACACTTTTGCTACTCAACTTTTGACTAGATATGAATTTTCTTCGAACAAAAAATAATCCAATTAGCGAAGACAGAATTGAGAAAAAAAAATCGCACAAAAAAATATATTCTTTCTTTTTCTTTATTTTTTTCGAAACACGAAACGCGTGAGAAAATTAGTTGTCAACGCCTCTTGAAAACTGAAGAAAAACCGATCGTTCCTTCACTTGGCGGCGGCGGTCAGTTACAGCAAACTGCACAAGACGAGCACTTTTCAAAAAATTTACAAAAAAAATAAACACTTTTTTAGTTAATTTATTTTGTTGCTTAATTTGTGTTAAATTTTTTTTTTGTTCTTGTCGTTGTTGGTTGGTTGGTTGGTGGTTGTGGTAGTGGTGGTGGCAATGGTTTTAGTTCTTGTTGAGACGAGCAGTGCGGAAGAATAAGCGACGAACAGACGACAACGTCTCGTTTGACAGAATCCGAAAATACTGAATGAATGAATGAATCCAACTAACGAACGTACCGTGTCTACGGAATGACATACAACAGCAGCAGCAGCCGCAGCAGAGTGGTGTCGAACATCAACGACGAACGACGTACTCCATAAACGACGACGACGACAACAACGACGACGACGACGATGATGATGGTGATGACGACGAACACATAGAGAGACACGAAAACTTAACTCAAAACACACCACGAAACACTGAATTATATACAACGACAATGCTGACGAGTACGACGACGCTCAGCAGTAGCAGCCACAGCAGTTGGATACGATTGTGTGATGTGCGAGGAGAGAGAGACACAAACGAACGAACGGATGGATGGATACAACACGAGTGAGAGTGGCACGTCAAAAAAATTCTGATTGATCCGAAGCAGAGGAGCTGCTGTCTTGTCTGTCTATCTGCAGATACTGTATCTGTACATATGTACACGGGAGAGGCGCGGTGTGTGTGGGATTGAACCAGATATTAATTAGCCCTCTTCGGTTCACTCTCTGTCTTGTTTTTCCTCTTTCGTCTTCTTCTTCTTGCTCCTTTTTGTTCAGCACACACTCTCTCTCTCTCCGGTTGACAGATACTTTTGATGGCTTTTTCTGTTCTTCTTGTTTTCGAGTGTTAAACACTGACGGCAGCAGCGGTGGCGACAACGACGACGACGACGACCAGAACGTATACGAACAAAAATTCTCTAGACATGATCACTGTATAACGGTCTGTGGTTGACTGAAAGCGACTCTTTGTCGCTGACGGAGAGTCCTCCTCGGTGGCGGTTGGGTCGGCGAGATTTTCAAACTCAACACTTCCAGGCAATGGCGGTGCGCTGTGCGCCTGTGTGGAGCCCACACATCGAAACTTTGGATTTTTTCCACACCACCACAAGAGCGGTGCGGCTGTGTGCGAGGAGGTTGCTCTTCGGTGGGCCTCTGTTCCGTTTCCACATTCCTAAGGGGGCCGCTCTTCGTAGCAGAGAGTTGGGGTCCCCTGCAGCCAAAGAGAGCGCCTTGGAATGGTTTCGATGGGAGCGAGAGAGCAGCATCGGTAGGGATGATTTATGACAGTTCAAAACAATTGGCCTTCTCACTTGCTCGCGCTAGCTACTGTATCTGTTGGGACGTTTTCGCTGTGAAATTCGTTTCGTTACCGTCGTCGAGGTTTTTTTTTTGCGCGTTTTCGTTTGTTTTTCGTTTTGTAAACAAACAGAGAGAGAGATGCTGCTGGTGCTGGTGGTTGTGGTGGTGTTGGAAGGAGGAGATACTTTTCATTTTCGCCAACTTTCGTAGATCGACTCTTTGTTGGGCTGTGTGGCGAATCCCCGGCTCACATTTATCAAGTCTCATGCGTTCATCGGATCAATCAGAAATCAAAAAAATAAAAAAATAAACGAAACGCGGCACAAACGACGCACTCGACCAGTTCGACTGCGTTGGCTTCAGATTCTCCTTTTTTTTCGGCATAGCGCTGAATTATCGGATTAACATAAACGTGCGTAATGTTGTGTGCGCGCGCTGTGGCCGGGTTGTTGTTGTTTTTTCTTCTTTTGTCACTGATTGCTGAGTTGTTGCTGGATATGACGTTTTTGCGACGGTAGATGAAGAAAAGTCTGGAAAGTCAGTGCGCTGCGAGAGAGAGAACGTTTTCAACAGATTACATAAGAGTTTGGGGGAAAACTGATTTGATTGGCGGACGCCGCCGTGGATGAGATGAATTCTGATGTTTGCCTTGAGAGGTATATTCTCTAGTTGGGCGAGATGAATTTCATTGATTTTTGAGACGTTTAGTTTTTCTGCTGAGGTTGATGGTTTTTCTAGGGCTTGACTTTTTGTTCATCACTTAAAGCAAAATGAATAAGAAAGAGTTTAAGGTCGACGCACAGAAATTTGAACTTGAGACAAATCGAAAATTGTACCTTCATTGAGTGGTCTGGTGTGTGAACTGGAGGTTCCTCGAATTTATTTTGCGCTGACTGGATCATTCAATTGCTGAAGCAAACCAGAGCAATATTATCGCGCTAAGGGCTTGAGAATGGTTTGTTTTAGGATCTCGGCGACGTTGCCCACAATACGCCAAAAGCACAATTGTTGAAAGAAGGAAGTTAGACACCAATGAAGTTCTTCCAAATTCGTTTAGCAAAAATCAGTGCTGACGATTCCATCCCTTTAGAGGAAAGAAAATAAATCAGCTTTAAAGGGGCTTTTGCAGTAGAACTCAGTACCAAGGATGAGACCTCTGTTAGCAATAAATTGAAATGCCTACAAGTCCTTTCTTATTCTTTCACCATTGGATCTCTTTAGCTTACAAGGTCTTTAGAGATCTGACTCCAATTTCTCCAACCAAGTTCATTGAGGTCCTTCTTCACTCGTATAAGCCATATGATCCATGGACGATCCCCATTAGGTTGCCCCTCTGATTCGGAGTTAAAGACTCTTCGGATTGGAGCAATATTTGCTACATGGCTTAGCCATCCCAAACTGGCTAACCTCAAGTTCCTGCACAGACCGTGATTGAATCTTCATCTCCAGATACAATAAATGCAAGCCGGGGCAAAGATGAAACGCAGAACTTTTCGCTTTTCAGTTCAAATTTAAATCTTTTCTTTACTGAACAAAAAATACACAATTGGCAAATGTACATAGCCACAGTGGACTCCGCAAATTTCAGATAATTGGGATTAGATGGGCTCCAGTTTAATCTAGCTGCTTCTAGAATAACTGCACCAAGTTGCAGGGGGATAATGCCTGCTTATTTGTGGATCCTTTTGTTGAAGTAGTGTTTCATGCGTTCCTTGTAAGTGGTAAGACCTCTATTTTCCCTTTGAAAATCGGTATCGTCGCCACGCTATTCTTGGAGATGCTGTACCACACAGGGAAGCCATACACTATGATAGGTCGTATGAGCTGCCTGTTTAGGAACAGCTTAGTCTTCTCGAGCAGTCCGTTCTCACGTCGAATCAACGGGTGAAAGCGATGAGAGGCGCCACTAGCCTTTTGAGGGATCACTTTGGAGTGAGGATTGAATTTCAAACTCTCCTGGATACGTCGCCTTGTCCTTTGTTCCTAGTCTTGTTCCGTTCGGTAGAACAATTTTGATGCTCTGCCATTTTCCGGCTGTTTGGAAGTCTGGTCGTGTTGGTCTCCACAGGTACATTGGGATCGATTTTTTGATCTTGATTCGGGTGCCCCATTTCTGTTAGTAGAAGTAGAGCTTATCCATTTGTTGTTCGACCTCTGCCTTGCTATTTCTGGTGACGGTGAGAACTTTTCGCTCGAAACATAGAGGCTTCTTCAAATAGTCTTAAGTTTGACACTGCTTCTATGCCAAAGAGCAGCATAGAGACGGTGACAGAAAAATGAAGAAAGAAACAAGTGACTCGCGAACAAGCAACTGTTTATAGTTGGAGATAATGGCTGTTTATCTGCGGCATACATATGTGTTGAAAAGAATAGGTTGCTGTCGCCTTTTCGCTCGAAACATGGAGGCTTCTTCAACTGGTCTTAAGTTTGCCATTGCCTCCACGTCAAAGAACAAAATAGAGAAGACCAGGGTGTTGTATAAAGTAAATGGTTCCATCGATAAAGGGGTCTAACACCCCAATGCCTCTTGAATACAAAGGAGGAAATCTCAAGAGTTATTCCACGATTAATTTCTGCACTGACATCGCTCGAACTATTCAATTGGAAGCCAAACTAGACGAAGTTTCTCACTACTTCGCCGTAATAGCTGCCTTTAGTGAGGTGTTGCCGAGGCATGCATGTTGTGTGTCCTTTCGCAATGACGGCATGGACTTAGTTATGCCCTCGTTTGCCTCTAAATTCACTCTGGCTGCCTTCACTTTAATACCGGCAAACCCTTTTTTGAAACCTGGCTGCGTGTGATCGATAAAGTCAATGTTGCCTGCGTCTGCTGGAATTTGAACCGGTTCTTTGAACATCGTGCCTCTAGTCTTGATTCTCTCGAGAACTATGCTAAAGTGGTCACATCACAGCGTGTCCTCTTGTCTGAAACCTTTTTTGATATAAAAGGTGAATTCGGTACCGAGCGAGGGCTTGTCATCCTTCACATCGCCATTCGGCTTCACAATGCAGTCAAATGGAGACAAAGTATGGCTGCAAGTCGACAAGCAGTGAACTCCTCCAATCTTCCTCTCTCTACATTTCACTGAAATTCTGATTTCTGTCAGTCACTCGATGACTTTCTCAGCGGCTGATTTTCAGAACTGAACAAGTAATGCATTCAAAGCACAACGTTGACGCTGAGAAATAAAAATTTTAACATTTCCAAAATTTAGAATCAAGGATGAAACCATGTCCTATTGATTGCAGTTTTGCGTTCAGTTTTCAGTTTTTACTTGCTTTTATCGCCAATGAGGATAATTCAAAACTGGAGCCGAATGAAATGACGTTGTACTTTAATCTCAAATGCAAGAAGCTGTTCCTTCTTTGAGTTGAATCAATTTGAAGCTGACCTAAGCTGGTCTTTTGTGAAGATCAGCTCTTTTAAATAAATCACACTCATGCTGTGGTTGATTAGCGGCTGCAAACTGAAGGCTTCTAATCAAAGCCCGTAAACTCCAGCCTTTTTACTTAACGGCTTCAAGCTTATTTCTTCGGCAGTTTCTACTGCTGATAAATGAAAACTGATTCACTGAAATGCACTACTTTCCTCCTGTCGGACTTAAATGACTCCTTTCGCACAGTCAATCAACTTCACACCGCCATTCGGCACAACCTGACGAGTTTGGCAGGAACGTCAAAACTAGACATGGAGTTCGTTTGCCTGTATAGCTCGTCTTATTTTCACGCTGTCATATGTGGCCTTCAAATCGACGATAGGATATTGAGCGTCGATATGTGTCTCTGGAGACTTTTCCAGAGCTTGCCGTGGTGTGAAGATTTGGTCAATGGTGGATTTCGTCGGCATGACACAGCAGTGACAAGAACCAAAACACGGTAGAGAAGGTCTCGCCGCTTGCTACACGAGACTTTTTCCTCAGTGCTTGAAGGGACGTCTCCCATTTGTCGAATTTTTCATTTAGTTCCCAATTTAGAACAAGAAGATATCAAGTATTCATCGTGGCATTTTTTAAAGTTGTTAGATAGAGTCTATTGTGGCCGCCGTGGCGTAGTGTGTAGAGCGCGACGCTCACACGCCGAAGGATCTAGGTTCGATTCAGGGCTGAACACCTCGAATTTTTCACGGCACCACCTCTTTCGAGCTGCTGACAACACTCAAAGATTAACAACTGTCTAAGAAAGCTTCTCAAATTTTGCCGTTCGGAGTCGGCAAAAAAAACTGTAGGTCCCATCTACTCGTGAGAGAACAGTAGTTAATGAGCAAGCTAGGCCCTGGTCCACCTGTGGACTGTCGCGCGAACAATTATTTAGATAGGATCCATTGCCTCTGAAGTGGACAGAAAATTTCACATAATGCTGCACTCTTCTTCTTTACGACTACACCCTGTGAAGCGTCTCTGGCAGCCAGAAACAACATCATTGACGCAATTGTGTTCGAAATTTGTTATTGATAGTGACACGGTCAGCCTAGTAAACTCATTTCTTTATAAGACCTAGAGCATTTGAAAGAACTGCCGCGGACAATAAGAAGGTCTACGAAAGCCCGCCATACCGCGAAGAGGAGATTATTAGACTGCAAAGTCCACGTCGGTAAGGCCAAGCAAAAGTCCTTCTCGACGAACTTTTGTACGGGGATCGCACTCTTCATCAGCTGCTGTATTCTTTCTTCCACTAATGGAATGCCATTTCGCTCTCCTTCTTGTGGCGCTACACTCCTGGGTGGACCTGGGCCTTAACCAACATGCCTCTCCATCCGGCACTATCATACGCAGCTGCCTCCAGTTGCGCGCTCCAAGTTGGTTGAGGTCCTTCTCCACTCGTCTGCGCCACCTTAGCAAAGGCCGTCCTCTGTTGCATTGTCCCAATGGCTCTGCATCGAAGACTTTTTGAACCGAGAGTTGTGTCCACACGTTCTACATGACCTATGTCCACAAGCTGCCTATCAGCGTAATTTCAGACAAGGGAAGTTCAACTTGCTTTTCACTCCTCCATAAAGATGATCCCCCAGATTCACATCACAACTCCTCTGACGATGACGATTTTTTAACAAAATCTTGCCCAAAACCTAGTCGAGCGTCAATTCTTCCAACCAAATCTCAGTTCACTTGAAAGTCTCCCCCAAGTGACGCAAACAAAAGCGGAATCTGTGCCTCATTTCGATTCACCTTTGAGAATCCGTCATCATTTGAATCGAACATATGGTCCATTGGTTTGGCATCCGGCGGGGGGACGACGCGACGCTACGAGAAGCCAACTTGTTTTCCTTCCCCCCAGTGATACTTCCCTGCAAGAAATCATGTTCTCAAAGCGCTGACAATGGGACATGAACTGACTTGAAGAGCCATTTCCATTCGACGAGCGCACCACATTGACTTATTCACGGCCCATAAATAACGTCGGCGATCAAACCTTTGGGTCACCCCGTGATACAGCATCGCGGAGAGCTGGAAGCCCCAGCCAGAGTCGAGCGCACCGCGTCACACGTGAAATCGACCTTTTTCGCTAATTTATTCAGAGTTACACGAACTGGGGGCCGAGCCAGTCGTCTTCGGCATCTCGGCCTGCTGTGCCCGTGCGCTGTTGAGTCGCGGAGACATTTTTGATTAATCGAAAACGAGATGGGGCCACCGCGCGCCCGCAGCCCCTCCGGCTCTCGGCCGCTGATGAGTGAAGGTATGCGGCTGTAGGCTGAGCTGGCCTAGTCTACGCCGTCGTCGTAGTCGAACTCGCCTAAGATTTACTGACTGATTTAGACGAAACGAAACTTTTCTGTGTTTTTAATTGACGCGCGGTTTCGGGAGGTTTCTGAGTTTTTTTCCCCCGAAGTTGACAGATTTATGTGGGCAGTAACGAATATTTAATTCCTCTGTCCGGCTGGGGCACATGTGTGCTAGTGTCCAGTTGGTAGGTATTTGGGCCAGTGGTTGTTGGGCCTTGGACTCGCGTTTGAGTCCCAGCATCGTCTTGGGGTCATCAATCGTGCATTTGGCTGACACGGCAGGAGGAGCATCACAGGCTGAGCGGGCCAGTGGTTGTTATGATGATTAAGTCGGCTTTCTTGAGAGGAGAGATCAATTCAATGTGGATTAGTCAAGGCAGATTTATGTGCCCTAAGCGGGGAGCATGGTGATATGGGGGAAATCAAAAGAATTTCAAATGAGGCCTGAGCCGGCGATGTGGCGATGAGATTCTGTGTGAGGAGGTGTAAATAACCATCCGCAGCCGTCATTAGGGCGATGAGCTGGAGCATGTAAACACTGTGCGGCTGTGTAGGGCGGCGTGTGCGCGCGTTGACTGTTCGCTGACAAGTACCCACTCGTTTGTGAACATCGGGAGAATTTTTGAATATTTGATGCTGTGGGACGTTGGACGCCTTTAAGGGTCGAGGGCTTTGGATCGAGCGATACAATTCATGGAGGCAACAAGCGCTTTGAAGTGGAACTGTCGAAGGAACCCAAAGCAAGAAGCGGTGATTTAGGGCCTAATGGCCTTTGAAAACGAGTTGTAAGTCATTTATCGTGCGAGATCGTTTTCTGACTTGGAGCAGAGTTAAGCTGTGGGTTCAGTGAAGAATTTACATTCAAAACACGATACCGAGGCATGGTCTATTAATAGACATTGACAAGATTTTTGTTTTCGTGAAAGAAAGCTGAGTGTGTAGACCCTCAGAGGAGAAGCGAAACGTTGTAGCTCGTCCCTCTCTCAACCATAGGCGGCGTTAAAATCGAAAATTTGACAGTAGGTGTGGATCAACACTTCTTGGGTCTTTTTAAGTATCTGTTACAGTGTCAAATGGACTTCTCTTCTGTAACGACATGCTATCCTGTTGTTTGTGAACATTACCTGCCGCAGGAGACTCATGCCTCGGATGAGTTTTCATTTTTGTCGCTCCAACAAGCAACATACTTTCCTCTTCCTTTCCAACAGAACTGGTGCCCAACTATGGCAATGAACGTTGTTTTAAAAATATGTGTGGGTAGACAGTACGATCAGCAGGCACCTTTGTTCGATTTTAGTCTTATTTTTGATTGCCCTGAACTCGTCTGTGACGTGAGAGTGAAATCCTTGCTTGAGTGCAACATTCAAGCTGACGACGGTGCTTAGGTTGCTATCGACAGTCAATCATAGCGGTCACTAGAACACGGCGAAACTTTGCAAATAAGATTTTGGATAAAGAAAGGTGAGAAAGGCAAGCAGAAGCCAACAAGGGAAAAAAAGTTGATTCTGTTCGTCTGGGGGGGTTTGACGGGAACTGTTTGTTATCAGCTCCATGTTTCGCTCTAGATGAGGAGGATCCTTCATATCCTTCATTGTTCAGGGGAAGTTGTGGTGCATCCAGTATATTACCCGAATTTAGCAGAAAATTGCAAATATTTATGTCTTAAGTCCAAGAAGAAGGTGGACCTTAAACTTCACCCAAAAAAGCTTTTAATTTCTGCTCAAACTTGTAACCGAACTATTTCCAGCAACAATTCACATCCTTAGCGTTTGGATTGACACGCATTCTGTTGCCCTCACTCTAAGAGACCTCTTGGTGGCGGCACCGATGTAGCTGGACGTTCTCTGCTGCAGATTTTCACACGGGTTGGACACTTATGACCGTATCAATCTTTGGACTCTTCTTCTTTATAAAAATTGTTTGGTCCAGTGACTTTATTTCTTCTTGTGGCACTACAGTCCGGCTGGACTTGGGCCTCAACACAAATGCCTCTCCAGCGAGCACGATCTTTCATTAGCTGCCTCCAGTTGCGCATTTCAACTTGGTTGTGGTCCTTCTCCACTTGTGTGCGCCACCTCAGCCCAGGCCGTCCTCTGTTGCGTTGTCTTAATGGCTCAAATTCGAAGACTTTTCCTCCCGGAGCAGTTGTGCCATCTTAAGCGTTGTATTCGCAGGCGCTCGACTGGCCTTTTTCTTGTTGTGTCGCTACAGTCCGGGGTGAACCTGGATCCCAACCAACATGCCTCCAGCACGATCTTTCATCAGCTGTCTCCAGTTGCGCACTCCAACTTGGTTAAGGTCCTCCCTCACTTGTGTGCAGAAGGCCACCTTAGTCTAGGCCGTCCTCTGTTGCGCTGTCCCAATGGCTCAGATTCGAAGACTTTGCTGGAGTGGTGAACACGCGCTCTACATGGCCTATCCATCTTAAGCGTTGTATCCGTAGACGTTTGACCAGGCGCATGACGCTGTACAGCCCATAGATTTCGTCGCTAAATCTTCTCCTTCAGATGCCATCAACGCAAACAGGACCAAAAATCAAAACTTTTCTCTCGAAAAGACGAAGGGCTTCCTCATTCGATTTTGGTTACGTCCAAGTTTCCGCGCCATAAAGAAGGACTGGGATGATCAGGCTATTATATATAGCGAGCTTAGTCCTTCGAGTAAAGACTTTGTTACTCAATTGCCTCTTGAGCAAAAGTAAACAGCGATTGGCAAGAGTGATTCTGCGTTTGATTTCGCTACTGATGTTGATGTCCCTGTTCACCGCGGAGCCGAGGTAGACGAAGTCCTTGACTACCTCGAAGTTTCTGCTGCCTAGTGTGACGCTCTGTCCGCGACGTCGATGTTGTGTGTCCTTCCCTGATAGCAGCATGTACTTAATTTTGCTCTCATTTAACATTAATTTTGCTATCATTTACCGCCAGACCCATTTCAGCCACTTCCGCTTCAATGCCAGCAAACGCCTCATTGACGGCTCGCTGTTCGTCCAATCACGTCACGTCAACGTCACAAATTGGCTTCTGAAAGATCGTGCCTCTGGTGTTGACTTGTGAGTTACGCACTATCTTTTCGAGGATAATGATAAAGAAGTCAAATGAGAGTGCGTCGCGTTTTCTCAGACCTTTTTTGACTTTAAAGGCCTCGGTGAGTTCCTTACCGACCTTGACGGAGCGGCGAGAGTTCTCCATCGCCGTCCTACGCAAGCAGTTGGTTGAAGTGCCAAAACTAAGCATGGCACTCCGTAGCTCGTCTAAATGCACACTGCCATATAATAATAATAATTGTTGGCGCGACAGTCCACAGGAGGTAGCTTGCTCATCAACTACTCGTGCTGTGCGCTCTACTGTTCTCTCACGAGTAGAAGGGATCTACAGTTTTTTTTCGACTCCGAACGGCGAAGTTTGAGAAGCTTTCTTAGACAGTCCTTGAGTCTTGTCAGCAGCTCGAAAAAGGTGGTGCGTGAAAAATTCGAAGTGTTGAGTTGGGAATCGAACATAGATCCTTCGTCGTGATCGTGAGCGTCGCACAAAAACCACTACGCCACGGCGGCCACACACTGTCATATTCAGCCTTCAAATCGATGAAAATGTGGTGAGTGTTGATATGTACTTCTTGGGCCTTTTCCAGAATTTGCTGTTTAGTAAAGATCTGGTCTATTGTGGACTTCCCTGGTCTGAAACCACACTGATAGGGACATATCAGGTTATGAACAAACTGTTTCAGATGCTCACACAATACGACAGAGAGGATCTTGTATGCGATGTTCAGGAAACTAATCAATCGGTAGTTGGCCCAGTCAAAGCGGTCTCCTTTCTTGTGGACCGGGCAAACAACGCTGAGATTCCACTCATCGGGCATGCTTTCCTGCTACCATATCTTACAGATGAGCTAATGCATACACCCAACCACGTGAACTTCCGCTTATTAAAATAGTTCTGCGGGCAGTCCATCTGCACCACCAGTTTGGATATTGCTATCTTCACCTCGTCTAAGTCGGGGGGACGGAATTCTTGTTAATCATCGTCCGAATCGAGTAGAAAAGCGGAATTTGGGCGGTCATCGCCGTTAAGAAGTTTGCAAAAGCGGCTTTTCCTGATTCTCAGCACAGACTGCAACTCTACCAGGAGTTGTCCTAATTGGTCCCCGCTGGCTTTGGTCGGCAACTTGTATCCTTCGGCGAGCTGTTTAACCTTTCGGTAAAACTTTCGGACTTTATTCCTGCCATCACACTTTTCCATTTCCTTCACCGCGCGCTTCTCATGCTCTTTCATTTTTCTTCTGAGAAGCCGATGAACCTAACTTCTTCTCTGTTCATTGAGCTCACGAACAGCCCGCGTCGTTCGATGCAGCGTTGCCTTATAATATCTTGTGTTGGCTGCATTCGCTTGGCCGCAATCGTCGTCCAACCATGGGTTCCTTCTGGGTGGTGACGTGAAACTCAGCACATCAGTGGCAGCTTCTTTGATGGCTTCTTGACAACGCTTCCAGTCTTCTTCTATAGTTAGTACAGGCCACGTCGAAGTCTGAGCGAGGCTCGGGAAGACTAAGTCGGTAAAGTTCCCAGCGGTTCAATGGTTAGTCTTGTCAAATTCACCAGACACTGCCGTAGAGATTTACGTTTTGAAAGCATTGCAATTTTAACTCGAAAGGTCTTGAGTCTTCTTGCAGATGAGCCTCGACGATTGGATCCAGCTTCTCAGTCCACTCTCCACGCACAGGGATCACCTCCACTTCGACGAGGACACCTCAATGATCCATCCATTATCCGTGCCGTTATTTACCCGTTCGATGTGCACTAAATCAAAAGCAAACGAAATCCGCCGCAGAATAAAAGAAATGTTCCCCCGAGTGAATTACATCCTCGGAGGCGTCTATTTCTCGGCACAATTTATCTCCTCACCTGTCCAATTGTGCTAAACAAACACGGGAACGTGTGTATTTGAGGAAAAATTAATGAAAATCAGCAGGAAGAGAGCAGCACGTGTGGGTGTGTCCGTTCACCCGTTCGCCCGTGCAGCCAAAACAAATTGATTTGTTGAATCGGTTCGCAGATTTATTGCTCCTCATCGAGACGGAAACCGAGAAGCGAATCCTTTCCCAAGACTATTGGCGGAGTGCAATAAATAAGACAGATTCACTTATTTAATATTTTCCCCGCCCCGACGGCGGAGGGGCTCTCTATTCAAATTAAGAGAAGCCCCGATCGGCGACGGTGACGGTGGGACAGGGACACAGCATCGCTCGGTCGGTTGTTGCTCGTCAGCGTGTAAACAATCTCACGCGCGCATAAATTGCCTCCCGTGTGTGTATGTAGCCGGGATGGGATGCCTCATAAATCCATCACTTGTTGGTGTGTACTAGTTTTCGTTTGTTCATTCTTCTCGTCTCTAGCTCGGCTCTGAAGACGGCGGATACTGGGCTTATCCAGCAGACAACGACGACGCGCCGAGCGATAGACTGAGACTGAGGCTGAGGCATTGCAGTGATGTGTGTTTTTGGAATGAAATTATTTATTTTCCAGAACCCCAACAGCCCCTAAGATGCGCGCCCTCGACGTGAGAACATCTGTCCTTCAGCACTTCCAGCAGCAGCAGCACTGGGAGGCATCTCAATGCTGTGGCGCGGCGGTCGGCGGTGCTCCAGGAGCCCGCACTGCCAGCGCGGATACTTTCCGGAATTATGGAAATTCATCTTGTTTTCTGTAAATATTTTAATTTTCATCGGTGATTTGTTGTTTGTTATAAATGCTATACCGCGCAGCTAGGATGGGATACGGCTGGACGACGACGACGGTAGTGGTGGTGGTGGCGATGGCAGCAATGGCAGCGGATGCTCGTGACGATAATGATGATGATGGTGATGAAGGTGCTAACGAGAGGGCGCCTGGGTGCGTTTTAAATGGTACATTGACAGATTTATCAGCTCTCGCAAGACAGATGCAGAATCTGGATTTATCTGCGTCGGCTGTCGGGTGGAGGGAATGGCTGATGAGAGAGGCAGACCATGCGGCCTCCGCGCTGATGGAAATGGAAGGATGAGCGCACTGAGTAATTGGCTGAAACTGAAGGAATTATGAGCAGCGAATGGAGGCTCATTGTTGTGCGACTTTCATTTCTGTTCCTTTATGTGAGCGGTGAGAGTTCTAGGTGTTGGTTGGGCGGCGTGGGATCTCCATTAAAAGACAAACTTGTTCTCAAACTACCCACAGTTCGTCCATGAATTCGATGTCTGCTTAAAAGAGCAACGCTCTGCCACTTAACTTGCCTCAGACCTTCCCTAAATCAACAATTCAATTCGAAGCGAATCCAAAAATTTAATGTCTCAATTTTATTTATTCGCTGAGCAGCTCGGGCATTTGGATGGTAATCTGTGAAGACTGCTTGTCTATCGATCAACTAGATGCGGCAGAGAAAACCTGAACTTTACGTAAACAACTAGATCTTCGATAACCTGTTGCGCGGTTTTATCGCCGACATTTGATTTAAAACTCTAATATTAGACGTTTTCGTCTGAAGTCTGTTTCGGGCTTTATGACAATCGCTTATGGCTTTCATTAGACTGTTTTGTGAACATAAAACCATTGAAACTGGCGAATCTGAAGTGGTTTTATGGCGGTGAAGGCAATCAGGGAGGAGGAAAGGTTTTCAAAACGGAACGGGAGTGTTTCGTTATTTTGAAGAAATCAGAAAATATGACAATGGGCAACCAATAAGTGTACCGTGGCATCGAGAGCGCCGGAATCACCTCTTTCAGGTTCCCAGAAGCAGTCCAAGTGAACTAACTGCCTGTTTAAAGTCTCGCAAAATTTCGTCTTATTAATTTGATAAGAAATTGTACTCTCTCCACTCTGCTGGTGTTGGGGCAATGACAGGCAAAACGAATTGATGGTACTAACAACATTTTGGAAATTTATTTATTTTTTTTATTATTTTTGAAATACTAAGGACGTAGGGGACCAACAAAGTCATCCGACAACAACGGGGACAGAGTTGTAGCCAATAATAGCGTCCCCGACTCCTATTAATCTCCGTTTTATCATGAAGAAACGATCATTTGGGCTTACGGCTAATATATCGATCTCGATGAGCACGTTTTCACCGTCCTCCTCTCCGCACCTTGCATCAAGCCAATCCGATTTAAATCGACTTCGGCGACCGTTATCATGAAATGCATCATTGGGGTGGAAAGCTTCCGATATAAGTCCGTCTTGACTCGTGCACCGTGTCTTCAAATAAACTTAATAGTGAAATTATACATCCAGTTCACTTTGATTTGGTTCTACAAAGCCTAATTGCGATAGAATATCCTGTACCTAGATAAGAGTGTTCTTTGTTTGAGATGAACACAAAGACATTGCTTCTTGACCATCCTTATCATTTTCGATTTGATAAGAACTCAAATTGAAGCACATTAGGCAGCCATACCAGGTATGCCCGTATGAAGTGAGCGTCAAGATACAAATGCCTCGATAGGGAACATTTGTTGTGAACATTTGAAGCCCTTATTCTGGGCCATGCTAATCTTCTCTGTATCGTTCCAATTTTAGTATATGTTCGCCAGAACCACGACCTGGAGAATCATGTACAATCTAGCAACTCACAACTTCGAGAAGATATGCAACAATGGCGATCTGAGAACATCGGCTTTGTCGTGTTCAATGACGTTAACATGGCAGATAATGTCATCGCCGTTGAAGGGGTTCATCCCCCGTTCATTTCGAAGACAGAGCTCCATGCGGTCTTTGAATCACTAAAGAAGAAAAAGTCAGTGGGAATTGATGGGATCTCGAACATTGTGCTAAGACATCTCCCCCTAGATGTGGTTAACATGTACACTATCCTGTTTAACAATGCTCTAAATAATGCACATTATCCGGAGCATTGGAAAACTGCGATTGTGCAACCCATATCCAAGCGAGGTAAAGATTCTTCGAATCCGTGCAACCTCCGCTCAATTAGTCTCCTTCCGAACATCAGCAAGGTATTCGAGAAGGTGATAAATAGAGCTCTGATCAACTGGACAGAGGACAAACATATAATTCCGGATAACCAATTCGGTTTCAAAGCGGGGCATGACACTATTCATGCCGCGTCGAAACTGGTGTCGGATATCCAATGGAACAAGAGCCAGAAACAATGTACGGGCGCGTGCCTGATTGACCTGGAGAAGGCCTTCGACACCGTATGGTTAGAAGGACTTTTTTACAAGCTCAATGGGCTAGGCATTAGTAAACCACTACTGTACCTACTGTGTAACATGCTTACCGGTAGGAGGTTCGTCGTGAAGAATGGCAACGTGACCTCTTCAGGTATATTTGAAGTAAAAAATGGTCTCCAACAGGGTGCCGTCAATTCGCCGATCCTGTTTAACATTTTCTTAAGCGATCTGATAAGCTCTCTTCCTCATGTAATTGCGTACGCCGACGACTTGATCGTGTACAGATCAAGCAAAAAGATCGGGGACATCACTACGCTAGTGCAGAGTGACTTCGACTCATTCATGAGAAGTTGCGATGATTGGAAGTTGAATATCAACTTTCAGAAGTCGGAAACCATACTGTTCAGGACTCCGTTGTATAAGGCTTCAGCGGATACCAAAAAGAATTGGCGAAAGTTCTCAATTGTTGGGCGACACGGACAACCACTGGCGCAAAGGACTGTAGTCAGATACCTGGGGATCTGGCTAGACCAATATCTATATTTTAACAAACATGTAGATGCTGCTCTGGCCCGAGCCCGAGGCGCTTTCGCTCTTACAAAGAGACTGTTTTACAACAGCCAACTCGATGCGAGGGTGAAGGTAATCTGCTACATGGCCCTCATCCGGCCAATGCTCACCTATGGTTGTCCCGTGTGGTTCAACGTGAGTGCAAGCTTGATGGAAAAGATTCGGTTGTTTGAGAGGGCCTGTCTTAGGGCTTGCCTTCGCCTTTACAGAACACCAGAGTCCCAGTACAAAAAATTCTATTCCAATGAGTTCCTATACAACAGGGCGGACCTGATACGAGTGGACAATTTCCTGTTGAAATTGATTCGAGGCCATATTGCCAGAGCGATGAACTCGGTCAATAACTTGATCTCTGGGGCCTACTACCCCAATCCACAATACCACGAAAGGGTACGTGACAGTGGCTTCGTCCCACCAGAAGCTTTTCTCTATTTCGATAAGCACGGTCTGATACAAGACATAAATGCGGTGCCGCTCCTCTTCCACATCGCCCGATCAACTATGGATGGGCGACTCAACCACGACCGTTCCGTCGCACAACGAGTTGAGGAAGGTCTTCTCCGTTTCAGTACGGCGGTATCAAGGCGGGATATTCGGGATGTTGCAATGCAGCATCGAAAATACTGGTGGCTGGGTAGCGAGAGAACTCTAGCGTCGAACCCTTTAGACCCGCTGTAAAAAGGGTAGAAAGTGTAGTCCAGATCCCCTTATGGGATGCAGTCGGTCTCTGCAACCTATGGCCGACCTACATATCTTAGGTAGTTTTAAGTTTTAAGGTAGTATTAAGGTAAACAAAAAAAAAAAAAAAAAAAAAAAAAGACAAAAAAAAAAAACAATAAAACAAAAAAAAAAAAAAAAAAAACAAAGTATGCGCATATGTACACCTGTGTGTGTACTCATGTGTATGCCAATCTAATGTACATATTTTAATGGAAGTATATATACATGTGTATATTAATATATATATACATGCTTATAAGTACGTATTTGTTAGGTACATTAAGTTATTTTAAGGTAGTGTGTAAGTTAGTATATAAGTTTTAGTAAACAAGTTCTGATATTAAGTTTTTTGCAATTTTCTTAATCTTTATTTCTACAGTTAAATTTAAGTTAAATTTACATATGAATTGTTAGGTTAAGTCGAAAGACATAGTTAAAGATTAAGTTTAGCTTAGAGTGCCCGTCTAGGGCCAGTAAGTTAGTACTAATAACATTGTTCGTCCAACTAGTTTTAAACATTTTTGTCTAGTATGTAAGTTTGATATGAATTACTGAATAAAAATGAATTGAAAAGAAAGAGAAGAAGAGCCCTTATTCTGGTTTTTGTTTGTTTGCTATGACATCTATGAAAAATATTAAGTATACATCAAGTCATTGAACAGACAACATCATATTTTTTTCATCGTGTTAAAAATGTCGAATTTTGTACGAGAAAGCGATGATTTGCGCAAAGCATTAATTTTTTGTTTTCATTTGAACAAAAGTGCTGCAGAGTCACATCGAATGCTTGTCGAGGCATATGGTGGTCATGCTCTATCAGAAGCAACATGCAAAAGATGCTTTCAACGGTTCAGAAATAATGATTTTGATGTGAGAAATGAAGCTCGTGGAAGATTACCAAAAAAGTTTGAAGACCCCGAATTGCAAATGATATTGGATGGAGATGACACTTTGAGTCAAAAGCAAATGGCAGCAATGTTAAATGCTGCACAACAAACAATTTCTGACCGTTTAAGAGCTTTGAGAAAGATCCAAAAGCGTGGAAAATGGGTGCCACATGAATTGAATGAAAGACAGATGGAAAACCGAAAAAACCGAAAATTTTGCTTCAAAGACACGAAAGAAAATCGGTTTTGCATTTGCATAAATGGATTTATTTTAAGAATCCTAAACGGAAAAATCATGGGTTAATCTGGGACAACCATCAACATCGATTGCAAAACCAGATCGATTCGGCAAGAAGACAATGCTATGTGTTTGATGGGACCAGAAAGGTGTGCTGTATCACGAGCTTTTAAAACCTAGTGAAAACGTTAATACTGATTGCTACCGACAACAAATGATCAATTTGAACCATGCATTGATCGAGAAACGACCAGGATGGGCCAGAAGACACGGCAAGGTAATTTTGCTTCATGACAATGCACCTGAACACAAAGCAAAACCGGTTCAAGATGCAATCAAAGCACTTGGCTGGGAGCAGCTACCCCACCCGCCGTATTCACCAGACTTGGCTCCTTCCGACTACTATTTGTTTTCATCGATAGGACATGCATTGGCGGAGCAGCACTTTGATTCGTACGAGGAGGGCGAAAATTGGGTGCCTGATTGGTTTACTTTAAAAGACGAACAATTTTATTGGGGTGGTATTCACAAATTGCCAGAAAGGTGGTCAAAATGTGTAGAAAACAATGGCCAATACTTTGAATAAAATGTTTTTACTTTCCCATTAATAATTACTGTTTTATTTAAAAAAAAAACCCTTCATACCGGTATACCTTGTAAACCAATATGAGTCAATACAGAAGTCGGCAGTTGCACTCTGACCGCAGAACCTTCAACTCGTTTAATTCCTCGGCTTTTTACTTAACTCGCGCGAACACCGAAATAAGGAAACTCTGACCTAGCATCTGGCATCGTTTTCCACAACAGCGAGCAACACAGAAAGCTGAGTCAGGAAATGTAGGGAATAAATGTAGGTGATCAGCCGCTTCTTCAGGTGTCGAAAAACGTTGACCTTTCATTTTATTTTTTACGTACGGGAATAAAAAGAAGTCATTCGGTGCCAAGTCAGAACTATATGGCGGATGACTCATCAAATCGATTGAGTGCTCAAAAATGCAGTTGTTTGAGCCGATGTGTGAGAGCTCGCATTGTCGTAGTGAAGAGCGATCCGTCTACGGCGGTTGGTTCTCCTGATTTCTTGGAAGACAACTGGCAAACAAATGGTTGTGTACCACTCATTGTTGACTGTTCTGCGTTGTTCAAGTGGAACGTTTGCCACGTGTCCAGTATTTCCGAAAACACAGGCTTGAAAGTGCTTCGTGCGCGAGCAAATTTAGTTGGATTTGGCTCAATTTTAAACACCCATACAGTCGCTGCTGTTTACTTTCGGGCTCATACGCATAAATCCATGATTCATCGTCTGTCACGATATCATAAACGTTCTTCGAAGCACCGCAATCGTATTTTTGGAGCATTTCTTTCGACCAATCAATACAAGCCTTTCTTTGAACGATTGACAAATTGTATGAGACCCATCGCGAACAAATTTTTTTGACGTCAAATGGTCAAGCAATATTTAATGTAAGCTGGTCCCACTAATGCCTAAATTTGTCTCAATCTCACGATAGGTCACATGATGATCTTGCAATATCAGTTGGCGCACAGCAACAACGGTTTCCGGAACAACAACTGATTTTGGACGACGTTTACGAAATTCGTCTTGGAGTGAACTACGACGTCGGTTGAATTCACCATACCATCGATAAGCACTGGTCCTTGATTGAGCTATATCGCCAAAAATTGAATTAATTTCATCGATACACTGTTGTCGAGTTAATTCATGTCGAAAGTTGTAGAAATAATCGCACGAAAATTTTTACGATTTAATTCTATTTTTTGGGCGAGATGAATCTTTTAAGTTCTGTAAACAACACAATTAGCGGTCGTATGTCAAAACGTTTTGAGTACGTATAACCTCAGAAATGTCAAACCTTACGATAGAGCTGGCAGTTGCCAGATTACAACACTAGGGTTGCCCAATCCCGAAATATTAAAGGCAACTTTCGTAGCTTGACTTCAAAGTAAGGTGATCCGCTAAACGGCTCTGATCCGGTCATTCATATACTACTGGTTAATGGGAAAGTAAAAACATTTTACTCAAAGTATTGGCAATTATTTTCTACACATTTTGACCACCTTTCTGGCAATTTGTGAATACCACCCCAATAAAATTGTTCGTCTTTTAAAGTAAACCAAGCAGGCACACAATTTTGGACCTAGTCGTAGTAATAAAAGTGCTGCTCAGCGATGAAAACAAATGGTAGTCGGAAGGAGCCATGTCCGGTGAATACGGCCGGTGGGGTAGCTGCTCCCAGCCAAGTGTGTTGATTGTGCCCTGAACCTGTTTTGCTTTATGTGCAGGTGCATTGTCATGAAGCAAAATTACTTTGCAGTGTCTTCTGGCCCATCCTGGTCGTTTCTCGATCAATGCATGGTTCAAATTGATCATTTGTTGTCGGTAGCAATCAGTATTAACGGTTTCACCAGATTTCAGGAGCTCGTGGTACAGCACACCTTTCTGGTCCCATCAAACACACAGCATTGTCTTCTTGCCGAATCGATCTGGTTTTGCAATTGATGTTGATGGTTGTCCCAGATTAACCCATTTTTTTTCGTTCAGGATTCTTAATATAAATCCATTTATCATCGCCAGTAACAATCCGATGCAAAACCGATTTTCTTTCGTTTTTCCGTTCCCTATCGAGGCATTTGTATCTTGACGCTCACTTCATACCGGTATGCCGGTATATCAAGCAAGTATTTCATTTGAGATTTGGCCTCTACATTTGTTTCCATTATCGCTATGGTAAGCCACTGGATCGTTCTTTGTTATGATAAGCCGCTGAATACGCTTTGCTTTGTTTTTGCGAAGTCAGCGGTATCATGTATTCTTCTTGGAAGGTCCACTAATGGGACAATGACAGGGTGGTCTGTCTCTGGGACGATTACTCGCGTGCATGTGTACTTCACACCGTCTGCTGGTTGTAAGTTATTCACCTGCGGGCGGCTTCTTCTCGTGAAATCAATGCAAGGGATCAAATCCGATCACTGAATCTGTTCTCAACGTTTCAAATATTTATTAAACAGCTGTAAACATGAAATCAACACAACCATTGACCAGGAATTATCTGTTTCGCCATCAATATGACCTCTGCAAGTATTATCTCTTTGCCAGAGAACAGTTGAATTTTTAAAACGAGACTTTATAGAGAGATGACTCGTTCATGTGCTACCTTCTGTGGTGCCTTCCTCTATAGACTTGAATTGAAATAATTTCTCCCCTCCTCACGCCTTCCACCATCAGCTGTAACAATTGACAAGAAAATCATTTTGAAAGTGTTCGAATACCACTCCGTTCACCCTCTTTTCTGGACTCCCACTCAAAATAAGACAAAACAAAAATTATGAAACGACTTCACACATCATCAAGCAAGGACGAAAAGTGTCTCCATTTCGGCAGCTGTAGCCCGTGTGCCCATTCACATCTCATTCGATACCGACAACTGGCACTTGTGCCTCCACTAAAGCTCTCAAACACTTACTTTCCCCCTTCCCACTATTTCTATTTCAATTTCCGATTAAATTTAATGATCCAAGAAAATACTACGCGATCCTTTCGCTTAATCAGGGCAACCAAGAAGCAAATGGGTATTTATTCGATTCCGTTGGTTGCCTTTGTTCGATTCCTTTCATCAGGTGCTGTATTGTGTGCGCCGAAATGGCGGAGTGGGGAAGGGTGACGTGGGCGGATCAGGGTTCATAAGAAATCACCCAAAAAATTCAAATCACTGGAAAATCGGACAAAAACGGCCTTTTGCCTCTCCACACGCACTTAAAAGGTGTGCATGTTTCATTTGCACCCTTGAGTCCTTACGCAAAATGTACACATGCCGAGGAGAAAGGAAATATGGAAAACCTCTCCAAGGGAGACGACCCATAAAGGCATGGCAAACCCTCTCCATTCCGAGTGGGAGAGTTTTTTTTCGACTGTCGAATCGACAGCGGTTGTTGTTTTGTCTAACAACCCTCTAAATCGCAATCATGGTCAATTTGAATCCACCACTTGCTGCTGAGCACATGTTCTGCTGATGCTCACTCTCCCCCCGGCCCACTTCTCCCCACCCATCATCACCGTCTTATATGCCTTTGCCTTTGTGCGGCTGCGGAGGCCCAGCGCCAATCGGCTTGACCCCTTAACGAGTATGAAGGTGTGTATTGTATCCGCTCTCCCAGCAAACGAGCAAACAAATCCTTTCAGCAAAATGCAAATAAAATCGCATCCCTTCACATATCCTTTTTTGCAGATCGTTAAGCACACACAAACGCCGTGTGCCTGTGTCCGCATGTGGCAGTGTGCCCGTGTGTAGCTGAAGGATGCATAAGGTTAAAATGATTATTTTATGTTCAATGTTCATTTACAAAAGGATGACGGCAACCACTCCTTCCAGGGAAGGCTGCCACGAGTAAAAAAAGGTCCTTTGCATAAATGCCTGTTAGCCATTTCATCAAATCTAATATCGCAGTGTACACGCAAAGGGGGTGGGGGCGGTTCCATCGAAGGCTGAGATCAATTTCATTAACCCACGGAGCAGGGGCGAGTGAGTGAGGGGGCACGGAATCGAAAACCAGATGGATTTGTGATCGAAAGCGATTGTTCTCCGAGGCAGACAGTGAAACAACCTACGAGCGTCAAGCATGTGGATGGTGATGGCTGCGGCGGAGGGAGGATAGATATTTCGGCGAAGCTTGATTTTCCTCCATCCGTCGGGGATTCCTAAGGAATATTGATGCCGCTCTGTAGTCGGCATTAAGCCCGACTGGGTAGGTATTTGTGTGTCGGGGCGACGGTGGCCGGGAGGGGCAATGGAGCCATAACATAAAATTTTATCATATTACAGGGGTTTTCAGCCCAAAAGAACAACATTCGGCCGTAATGTTTTACGCTCGATGGCTGGAGACAGTGTGGCTGGAGAGTGTGCCTACGGTTGGTTGAGAATTTCAATTCTAAGGAAACAAATGGAAACGCACAAGACACAGGAAACAAATTAGAATTCAAGAACCAATGAATAAACTTCTAGCTGAAAGGAGAAAGGATCCGGAGGGCCGAACGATTCATAGGGATTTCGACGACGAAGGAATCTCTATGTGTCCTAAGAAGACAAGCAGTTCTGGTACAGCAGAGGGAGTGCTACAATCTACGTATCGAAAAATAAACGATTGTTAGCTAATTGCTCTATAAATCCGGCCTTCATCAAGTTCAATTTCCAATATTTGTCCAGACTGCAGCCATATTCTTCCTTCCCTGGGCGAAGTAGGCCTGACCCGAGAAATAGTTTCAATTTCAAGTCGATTTTCCATCCACCTTCTTCTGCTTATCTATTTCTGGTGTGGGTCCTTCACCACATTCTTCTTCTTCCTTATACCGAGAAAACTGAAGGAAAGCGTGCTCTAAGATCGTTTCGTTGGAACATGTATTTCCGGAAGCAGCCATACTCACTCAAGAGCTGTGTAAGTTTCAAATCCATCTGCCTTTTTGGAATTCGTTTTCGTTTTGGTACACGTCTTTGCAGCGGATTATAGTTTTATTTAAATTTTATCGCAAAAGCACGTATCGTGCTAAAGGTGATGCTTGATATTACGCCAAGCAGTAAGCATCATTCCGAGATATTGTGTAAAGGTATAGGATACAATGCTGTATTTCTCGGCGGTGGCCTGTCCCGCCTTGTGGTCTGTGAGACCTTCTTGTTGCCTTGTGGCCCATAGCACCTTCTTGTGGCTTTTGAGACCTCCTTGTAGCCTGTAACACCTTTTTATAGCCTGTAAAGCCTTGCTGCCTGTGAGACCTTCTTGTGGCCTGTAACATCTTCTTGTAGCCTGTGCACCTTCTGGCATGTGAAACCTCCTTGTGACCCATAGTACCTTCTTGAAACCTGTGACACCTTGTTGCCTGCGAGATCTTCTTGTGGCCTGAAACAACTTCTGGTAGCCTGTGCGCCTTGTGGCCAGTGAGACCTCCTTGTGGCCCTTTGGACTTCCTTGTAGCCTGGAACACCTTCTTGTAGCCTGTGACGCCTTGTTTCCTGTGAGGCCTTCTTGTGGCCTTTGAGACCTTCTTGTGGCCCATATCATCTTCTTAAAGACTGTGCGATTTGTGGCTTGTGAGACCTTTTTGTGGCCTGTATCATCTTCTTGTAGCCTGTGACGCTTTGCTGTCTGCGAGACCTTCTTGTTGCCTGTAACACCTTCTTGTAGCCTGTGCGCCTTGTGGCATGTGAGACCCCCTTGTGGCCCATGGCACCTTCTTGTAGCTTGTGCGCCTTATTGCCTGTGACACCTTGTGGCCTGTGAAGTCTTCTTGTGGCCTGTTATACCTTGTGGCATGTGAAACCTTCATAGAGCGTGTAAGGCCTTGTAGCGTTTAAGGCCTTCTTGTAGACTGTAATGCCTTGTGGCCTGCAAAACATACTTACAGACTGTAGCGCCTTGTTGCCAGTGAGACCTCCTTGTGGCCTTTGGGACTTCCTTGTAGCCTGTAACACCTTCTTGTAACCTGTGATGCCTTGTTGCCTGTGAGACCTTATTGTGGCCTGTAACATCTTCTTGTCGCCTGTGACGCCTTGCTGTCTGCGAGACCTTCTTGTGGCCTGCAACATCTTCTTGTAGCCTGTGCGCCCTGAATATCTGATATAATCTCTTCCTGGCTCATTTTTTGACCAAATTATTGGAAGTGATTAGAGCCCTTGAGACAGAGAGATTAGGTCTTGAGCAAGGCCTCTTCCGCATCTTCTTCACAAGGTGGCAAGATGAAAGCTTTACTTTACGGACAGCGCAAGTTAAATTATGGGTACCCCCACATAAGACGGCATATCCGCGGGACTGGTGGAGCTGTTGGGATCGAGGTCATCAACGCTCGAGTGTTGGTTGTACAAAGGAGCACTTCTGCTTAGTCGCCACATGGCTTTGATTGCGAACCCTGGGATGTGGATATAAAGAGGAGGGCGATTCAGCAAAGCATCAAGAGGAGGGCCTGTGGCGATAGGGAAACCAGAACAGAACGTTCCAGAAAAACTTTGTAAAAGCAGCAGTCACGACTTACGCGGAAGTTTACTACACCGAACCTACTACATAGGAAAGAAGAAAGTCTCGTCGTTACCTTGTAGAATGAAAAGGATCTTCTTGTTGATATGCTCCAAATTTTGCAAAAATAAAACGCCCTTACACTGCCTGAAAACTGACAGCGTCTTGAAAACTTCCCTCTCAATGTGTTTTTTCAACCATGACAGTAACTCTTTTTCTGGCATAGTTTCTGCATAAAGGGCGCAATAGCAAGACTGGTGTAAACTGATCTGAGGTGATGATGACTTGGATCTCTGGAATGTACGCCACCATACCCTCCGTCGCCATCGAACATTCTTGGCCAATCGTTTTCCAGCACCGTGGGTACAAATATATAGTCCGGACTCACCAATTTATTTATGGACAGCTCTCTGTCACAAATGCTTGTCAAATTCTTTGTCAAAGTCCTCGTAACAGTGCTTGAATGAATCATTTCTCAAGCATTTGTTCAAACTCTTTCCCAGCTCACTGTCAGCCTATATCTTGTCCATGACTTCGTATAAGTCCAGTCGAAAACAGTGTTGTAGTCTCTGGCCAAATGCTTCTGCAAACCTTTGCTCCAAATCTTTTCCTAGACGAACAGTAGCCGGTTTTCTATCAGGCATTCGTCATTCTACGAGGGTTGTCTCTTATATTTTGGGATTAGAGAACAAACACAAATATTAATCATCGCAAACAGCTTTATTTTTTTTAAAACATTCCCCATTTAGATCTATACACCTTTGCATGCGTTCCAACCAATTTTTGAAGCACTTTTGAAACTCTGATTGAGGTATCTCCAAAACATGCATTCTGAACGCCTCAATCGCTTCTTCAGTGGCGAAAAACGTAGACCTCTCATTTTAATTTTTACGTTCGGAAATAAAAAGAAGTCATTCGGTGCCAAGTCAGGACTATACGGCGGATGACTCGTCAAATCGATGTTTTGAGTGCTCAAAAATGCAGTTGTTTGAGCCGATGTGTGAGAGCTCGCATTGTCTCTGTGAAGAGTGATCCGTCTTCGGCGGTTGGTTTTCCTGATTTCGTAGAAGACAACTGGCAAACAAATGGTTGTGTACCACTCAGAATTGACTGTTCCGCGTTGATCTAGCGGCACGGTTGCGACATGTTCAGTTTTTCTGAAAAAACAGGCGACCATTTGCTTGGAGGTGCTTCGTGCGCGAGCAACTTTTGTTGGATTTGACTCAATTTGAAACACGCACACAGTCAACTGCTGTTTACTTTCGGGCTCATACGCAAAAGTCCACGATTCATCACTTGTCACGATTTCATAGACGTGTTTCGAAGCACCGCGATCGTATTTTTGGAGTATTTCTTTCGACCAATCGACACGAGCCTTTTTTTGAGCGATTGACAAATTGTGTGGCATCCAACGCTAACAAATTTTTTTACGGTCAAATGTTCATGCAATATTGAATGTATGCTGGTCGCACTAATGCCTAAGGTTGTCTAAATCTGACGATAGGGTACTTGACTTTCTTTCTGGCGCACAGCATCAATGGTTTCCGGAACAACAACTGATTTTGGACGACCTTCACGCAAATTTTCTTGGACTGAACTAAGACCGCGAACTACGTATGAGTGTGGGGCTTCTGTTTCCTGCCATGTCTACTTTTGGCATTCCTACCAAACTCGTCAGATTTTGTTGGAGGACAGTGGAAAAATCTTGTTCGTCCGTCAAGGTCGGTAACAAACTCACCAATCCCTGCCATGTCAAAAAAATAAGGTTTCAGACAAGGAGATGCGCTGTCATGTGACTTCTTTTTTGAGAAGATCGTGCGTAGCTCACAAGTTATCACCAAAGACAGCTTAATTGCTAGCCAGTCCGAAAGATCTTCGATTCCGAGGCATTGGGACAACGCAATAGCGGACGACCCAGGCTTAGGTGGCGCACACAAGTGGAGAAGGACCTCAACCAACTTGGAGTGCGCAATTGAAGGCAGCTGGCGAGTAATGGTGCTGGCTGGAGAGGCACGTTGGTTTAGGCCCAGGTCCACCCCGGACTGCAACGCAACACGAAGAAGAAGCTTCTGTTTCCACTCCTACATGACTACGCTGAAGTATAGCAAACGAGATGATATGACCACAATCTCTCTGCCCTTTTCCGTCTTAAAATTCTTCACCCCAGGTAGCATCCTCTACCTGCGCGCCAGACTGTTCCTCTCACGAAGAAAGAAAAAAATCGCCTATTGATGTTTCATTCCATCATGAAATTTGAAAGCATCGGCAAGGACTTTTGAGATCTCATATCTATATCCATCCCAAGCATCTCATTCAAGCCACCCACCCAACCAGCCAGCCAGCCAACCAGCCAACCAGCCACCGGGCCATCCATCCATCTGGCTTTATTTATGAAACAAGTTAAGTGCTAGAGATTTGCGCCAGCGCCACGACCGGGGCCACCACCAAGTCGAGCGCAACTAAAGCCCACCTTATCGCCGCCCAACTCATCTGCCACTTGTCTCCCCCTCCCCACCCACCTTTCGCTTCTGGAACATTCTTTCGGCAACCCCACGGTCGGTGGAAGAAATCAAAAATTCCAAGCACAATCGCTGGCTAATGAAATGTTTTGAGCGAAAAATGAAAATGAATAAAATTTTATTTTATTTGTCGTGCCAATAGACGGGGTGGCTGCAGCCCCGCCATGCCAGTGGTGCGCCTGCCGCGCGAGCTTTATTATGCTCATTGAATTGGTGAATGGGACCGATACATTGTATAATACATATATTTTCCGGAGGGAATATTGCTTCATAAAAATTTACTAGGCTGCGTGCGGTACATGGTGATGGAATGTCATTCTAAACTACGGCCTTGATGGCGTACATATGGCAGGCGGGTGGATACATTCGATCGGATCACGAAGAGAGAGAGGAAATTGAGTTTTGCCTGGCCCGGTTGCTGGGGTTGGAGTGGGGTGGTTACAAAAGCCGAGCAAATTGACAAATGGCCGTAGGGTGGCGGGACTGCGAGGAGGAGGCCGAGCCGGAGTATTTGATTTGAAATTGGCTCATACAGTGAGGCGTTTAACTATTATGAAGGCAGTTTGGTGTGATATTACGTTTTGGCAAATGCCAGCGGGTGTGTTCAGCAGCAGCAGCAACAACGACATTGGCATTGGCAATGGCACATTTTGAAGGCTCATTCAGACAAATCGAAAATCCATCCGGGAGGTGGGATGGATGCGGAATGGGAGATGAGAATGTGGCAATGGCGTTCTAAGCAACTGTCCAATGCGGGCTACGACGTGCGACACTCTGTCGGGTTTGCTTTTGGCAGTCATGTGTTTGCATGCGTGGAGCTATGACAGAGCTGTTGTTCGCGCATTTCATAATTTTCATAACTTTGGGGCAGAAACTCCATTGAATTGTGGTCCGGAGTCGGAAAGGTGACCCTACGCCTTCAGGATTTGTGTCCCTCTGCACCTCAAGAGCGATCGGACTCGAACTATGGAGCTATGACAGAGCAGTTGTTCTCGAATTTCATAACTTTGGGACAGAAACTCCATTGAATTGTGGTCCGGAGTCGGAAAGGTGACCCTACGCCTTCAGGATTTGTGTCCCTCTGCACCTCAAGAGTGATCGGACTCGAACTATGGAGCTATGACAGAGCAGTTGTTCTCGAATTTCATAACTTTGGGACAGAAACTCCATTGAATTGTGGTCCGGAGTGGGCAAGGTGACCCTACGCCTTCAGGATTTGTGTCCCTCTGCACCTCAAGAACGATCAGACTCGAACTTTAGTGGATTCTCAACGAAGTTCTTAGCCATGTGACACTTCTTGATTGCGAAACTCCTTACCATCAAACAATTTTTGAAACAAACAAATCGGTGCATACATCAATACTTTCCAGCCAAGTTGCACCAATTCCAGAATTCTAAAGTCTTGTGTAACATGCCATCTCTCTTTCTTGCAATTCTGGCTACAAGCAGCAGGCCCCTCCGGCTTTTACTGACCCTTGTAAACTGTTTCGAATATAGAACCTATTTGACTGACGTATTTTTCCCTTGTGTGGGCTGTTTAAGAGGCGGACGTGTTTTGTGCCGATATCTTAATGGCGCGAATGGCATGAGGCTTCAGTTCTCCTTACATACTACTTGACCCTACATTCGAAGGCGCTTAACATGAGGCATGCATTTGAAGGACCCGCTTCGAAAATCGAACAAGTTTTGGAAGCAACCGATGCTGTACAGTTCCAGTCGAACAAAAGGCGACAATACTTCAAAGAAACAGCGGCTGGCGAATTGTTATTGCGGAGACGATTTAGATGAAGTTCTTGCTGCCCCTCGAACTCTCCAGATGATGTGACTGGATTTATGAATCACATGATTCAAAATCACATCCGTATCACTATTTATAGTGACAACGGAAACACTGATGGAGGAAAGACCATCTGTGGCGGGATGGCGGCTAACAGACCCAGGCTTAGAGGGAACCTGACTGATAGTGACAGCTTAACCAGAGGCTATATTCTGGTGCCACGGGAGGTCAGGGGCCCCTGGAACTTCGGTTCCAGCCTGACCATTGCGGTAGGCCTCCTTGTGGGAGTTTCGCTGTGGCTGTGGTTTACCACCTAATATCGCGGGTAGAATCGAGGATAGTGTACTGTGCTGACTTGTCTAGCCCATTGTTTAAGCAAAACTAGGCAAGTCGGTTAGGGGACTATTCCTTCTCAGTGTGGAGTTGCATTCTCAATCGGGCGCTGCGACCCAAAGAGCGGAAGAGGTTTTAGGAAGGCTTCGCATCAAACCAAGGTGGGGTGATTGCCCCTCAAGCATGATCTCAGTTTGGTGCTTGGGTAACTAAGGCGTTTAGTCTTGCGTTACTTACGACTCTTGGGAAAAAGGTTCCCCGTGATATAAGCCGTTAAGGCAGGTGATCACGTAAAACCAAGTCCCACATCTGCCCCTTGAACTCGTTCATGTTCAAGCGGTCCATAAGCGACTAAGAGAGCTGCTGCTGCTAGCTAGCTCTGAGGATTGCTTGCACGTGTTGTGTCAATGTCCTCTGTTTGATGACATTCGGGTCCTTGGAGCTATGAACATATCTTGCACTGATGGGACTTACGATGTCAGCCTGGTTCTCCAGACTAGACAGAGTACAGACACCATCATGGGTTTTGCTAGGGAAGTTTTCAGCAAGATGAGTTGTGTTTACTGATACATGGAAATGAAAATCAAATGCTGAGGATTGTCAAATGCAGAGGATTATCAAATACAGAGGATCTGCAAGTACAGAGGATCGTCAAATACAAACGATCGTCAAGTACAAAGGATCGTCAAGTACAGGGGATCGTCAAATGCAGAGGATTGTCAAATACAGAGGATCGTGAAATACAGAAGAACGTATTTGACAGGCTACTCCGGCTCCAAGGTGATACATAATATTAGTTCATTCGAGTTAGCGCTCTACCTATTACCTTCTCATTGCCACACGAACCCAGAGAAAGAGCGACTGGCAAGAGTAATTCCACGATCAATTTCGGCACTGACACATATCGAATACACTTGGACGCCAAGCTTGACAAAGTCTCTCACTAACTCCTGTCTTTGGTGGCGTATTGTCTAAGTCATCGATATTTTGTCTCCCCTTCTGATAACCGAAAAGATTTGGTTCAGCCCTCGTTTACCTCTAAACCCATTCTGGCCGCCTCCGCTTCAACATCGCCAAACACTTCATTGATGCCTGGCTGCTTGAGAACGATCCTGCCAAAGTCCGCGTTTGCGAGTCGTCTGGTGATTGCGAGTACATTCTGCACGATCTTCTCAAGAAGACAAGGACCGTTGTAACTTGTCAGGACTAGCATATTTTACACTCCTGCCTTGGTAGGATTTAACAGGCTGTTTCTCTAAAAATCCATCTCTTGTAAGGAGCTGAACCACTGTCATCGTATTCCAACTAGACACTCTTTGCAAATTGGCAAGAATTTCCTTTGCTTTGCGTTCAACTTATCCGCTGTGTCCAGCAAACTCACGCTCTTCAGCCTCCGAACAGTGCCACCTTCCCCCGAACATAAGTTACAAGATGTACCCAAATCCAGGGATAGAACTGCTCCTAATTCAACTCTCATTCGCCTCACCCCCTGCCGCCTTCACCGCCCCACGCTTCATAATCACAAAACTCAAATGAAAACGGCCACAATATCGTGAACAAATTCCTACAGACATTCCCTCTTGCGCACCCGGTCGACACGGCGGCGGCCGCGTCGCCGACCCCAGCAACAAAAAAAAAACGAAAGAAAAAGAGCATAACAAACTTTAATTCCAATTTATTAATTTGACAATATCGCGCGCACCCGTCCCGGCTTCCGCTGCAGCCGGCTCCATTTATGCAGCCGAGATATTGCCTCTATTTGCGGACGAGACTCCTGTGTGTGGGGAGCACGCGACGGCGACGGCGGCGGTGGCGGTGGCGGTGGCTCGGACCCCGGTGCGGTATGCACGGCATTCGCCGCGATATAAGTTTACAATCGCCACCACATCGCATCGTTTCCTCGTGACGCTTAAATTAGGCATGACCAACCAAGATGGAGTAATAAGCACCTTTCTTGGGGATAATGCAGATGATGATGATGCTGCCGGCGATGGTGGCGGTGGAAGCTGCGAAGCTGGCCCCGCATTCGGGCGGCAGCGAACTAAATTAACTTTGGCCTTAAGCTGTTCCGTTTTCTTCCACTCTGCGGCTTCCTTTTTTCTTCGCCCGGTTGCGGGCTCCGTGCGCGTGGTGGACGATGATGTTATGATCCGAGGAAGAGGAAAACTGATTATCCCGCTGAAATAGATGTGTGGCGGTGGTGTGTGGGCGGAGGCTTCTAATAATTTCCATTTTGGGGCTCCGGCTGTGAATGGAGAGATTTCGTTTTGCATATTGGCACCGGGGATGAAAAGTTTTTCGATATTTCTCAAGGACTTTGGCTAATCCGTAGGCAAGGGTGTCATCCTGTGGGTCTCATTCTTTCCGTTTTCTAATCTTGAGCCTAAATGTTGTGTGGTGTAATCAGTGGGCTTCACGGCCGCATTGAGTGAATGGAGGGCGGAGGACATGACTCTGGGGCACGCGGGAGATTAGCGCATGGATTGGGAGACGGGCGGATGAGCCGTGAAGAAAATTTAATTTGTTTCTTCGGGAGGTTTGGTGTTAAATGAGGCAGACAGCGGCAACGAACGGGAAGATGATTGTGCTTTCTTTGAGAGGCAATGGCGTAGGTGTGCGCTGAAGCTGGTTGAAGTAAGTCTTCCAAGTTGGCTGCTTAAAGACTGACAGGGCTTTTGAAGCATGTGGTGAAGTGCACGAATTTAAGATGAATTGTATAAGTAAGGAAACAGCCGGAAGGACGACACAGACTTGGATCCCTGTTTGGATTGGCCACATGACCTGTCGTGCCTTGCACTTTGTCTTCAATTACAGTGGGCATCAGGGATGATAAGAAGAAGAGGGTAGAGGACGTTGAATCCCACCAAGTCCTGAAGTCAGTTACGAGTGTGTGTAATTGTGCTCCTTTTCTTGACGAGTTTAGGCTGAGAGATAAATTTTTTGTGAAGAACGGAAGCAAAACTCGACGACGCACTGTATTGTGACCTCTTTAACATCATCCTCGAGAAGATCGTGCGTAACTCACAAGTCAACACCAGAGGCACGATCTTCCAGAAGTCAGTTCAATTGTTAGCTTACGCTGATGACATTGACGTGATTGGACGAATACAGCGAGCCGTCAATGACGCGTTTGCTGGCATTGAAGCGGAAACGGCTAAAATGGGTCTGCCGGTAAATGAGGGCAAAACTAAGAACACGCTGTCATAAAGGAAGGACACACAACATCGATGTCTCGGACGGAGCGTCACACTAGGCAGCAGAAACTTCGAGGTAGTCAAGGACTTCGTCTATCTCGGCTCCGCGGTAAACAGGGACAACAACATCAGCCACGAAATCAAACGCAGAAACACTCTTGCCAATCCCTGTTTCTTTGAGCTCAAGAGGCGATTGAGTAATGAAACCTGGACTTAGCTCGCTTTATATAATAGACTGATCATCCTGGTCCTACTTTATGACGCGGAAACTTGGACGTTAGCAAACACGGATGACGAAGCCCTTAGTCTCTTCGAGAGAAAAGTTTTGCGTGCGATTTTTGGTCCTGTTTGCGTTGATGGCATCTGGAGGAGAAGTTTCAATGACGAACTCTATGGGCTGTACAGTGACATGCGCCTGGTCAAGCGTCTACGGATACAACGCTTAAGATGGCTAGGCCATGTAGAGCGTATGGACACCACTGATCCGGCCCGAAAAGTCTTTGAATCCTTACCATTGGGACAGCACAACAGAGGACGACCTAAACTAAGGTGGCGCACACAAGTGGAGAAGGACCTCAACCAACTTGGAGTGCGCAACTGGATACAGCTGGCGAAAGATCGTGCTGGCTGGAGAGGCATGTTGGTTGAGGCACAGGTCCACCCCGGACTGTAGCGCCACAAGGAGAAGAAGAAGAAGGAAGCAAAACTTATGCATTCCAGAATACAGCAGGGAAAGAGGGTGTCCTTTTAGAATTGTTTTGATAAGTTTTGTTTAAGAGTTTCACAAATGAAATACATGGGAAACCTATGAACGATGACATTTCACGCGAGATTGGTTTTGGATTACATACAGTCCGGCGTAGACCTGGATCTTAACCAACGAGACTCTTCAGTCTGCAGGATTTTTCACCGGCTAGAAGTGACCCTCCTCTTCTTCTTCTTTGTGAGAGGTTACAGCCCGAAGTAGACCTAAGCTTCAACCAAAATGCGTGCCTAAACAGCACACATTCCGCTTGATATCACCAATTGCGCACTCCAAGTTGGTTGAATTTGTTCTCCACTTGTGCGGAGAAGAAATTTGTCGTCGGTCTCGAAGGCTTTTCCGATCAGAACAATGGTCCCCATACACTCTATGCGTTATAGGCGCAACAAGTTAACAAGGCGCATGCAATAAGGTAATCTTAATGACCCTGAAATGGTATAGTGAAAGAAGCTCAACAAGCGGGCACCCTAACATATCACTCAATAAGTGCCAGGACTAAGCAATAAAAGCACATTTTCTGGACAAAATCCGGGCTTATGCATCAACATAGTTTCCTTCAAGAGTGATAGTCCAACGCCCCTCTAACCTTTCGACACCTTTTCATAGAACGATTTATTGCTGGCCTCAAAATAGGCTTCCTCCTGATTCGAGCCATATTTCTTTCCGTCGAGCATCTTTTTGAGGTTTGAAAATAGTCAGAAGTCGCTGGGGGCCAGATCTATACAATACGGTGGATGCGGAAGCAATTCAACACCCAATTCGTGCGATTTGATCATGGCGGCCAACGACTTCTGACACGGTGCATTGTTTTGGTGGAAGAGAATTTTTTTTCTTCTTCATATGGAACCGTTTTCCTGCAATTTCTTCTTTCAAATAAACCAATAATTCCATGCTCTAGACTCTTTTGCCTTTCTTAAGGTAGTTGATGATGCGCATCCTAAAATATGGATGCCATAACCTTGCCAGCCGACCTTTGTATTGTTGGACACTTTGGACGTGGTTCACCGGCTGCTGTCCACTCTGCCGACTGCGTTTTTGACTCTGGAGTGTAGTGGTGGATCCGTGTTTCATCCAATGTGACATATCGATGCAAATCCTGTTTATTCTGGCGAAACGGCTCCAAACAGCTCTCAGAATCATCGATACGTTGTTGTTTTCGGTCCAATGTGAGCAAACGTGGCGTCTATCTCTAAAACAGCTTTTTTTCTTTATTGACGCGTGCAAAAGGGGTTGCGAGTACCCTTAAGTGATCGGATCAAGTCACAGCACGGGCCGAAGGTATAGAGGAAGAGAGGGAAGGGAGGTGCCGATGCACATTGGTTTTAAATGCCTGTGGATTGTAATGAGTAGGAAAAATCGAGCAGGGAAGAGCATTCCAGATTCGTGTGGTACCGCTAAAGAACGAGTCTCTGAATTTGGTTGTACGTCCGAAAGAGGGCTTAAGGGTGAATTGGTGGGCATACCTAGCGAGGCGTGTATTGCGGGTGAATTCTTGAAGGGGAGGAATGCAACTGGCTAATTCATCTGAGCATTTTTTGTAAAAATAGCGATAAAAGAGTGACAACGAAGCGACATTACGTCGGTGTTCTAAAGAGTCAATCGACTTCGCAATATTAGTGTCACCTATAAGTTTTATCGCTCGCTTTTGAATTCTATCGAGCAGGTGCAGGGAGGTCTTAGAAGCATCTGAACAAATAGGAGCGTTATGCTCTAGTTTTGGGCGTATGTAGGCCTGGTATATTGTAGCCAGATCGAAGGGGGTGAAGTATTTCTTAGACATTTCGCAGCATTTTTGGCGACCTCAAATATGTGATCGTTCCAACTAATTGTTGGGTTGATACACATACCGAGGATGGAAAGTCTTTCGGTTTCAACAACGCGAGTGCTGTTCTTGGATAACGGCTGATTATTTTGTGATCGCTTTAACGACAGTAGACAGCACTGGGCTTTGGAAGCATTAAATTCCACTCTATTCTTATTTCCTCAATCGATTATGCTGTCAAAGTCGGAATTTAATGTGCTTTACATATGCTGCCGTTCCAAGTCTATGGCCAAAGTGGAGGAACGTGAGCCAAGGAACGAATATGAAGCAGATAAGAGATCATTTATAAAAATGAGGAAGAGTGTCGGCGACAAAACAGAGCTCTGGGGAACACCAGCATTAATATGGTGAATATCGGACTTGAATCCATCCAAAACGACTTGTATTGAACGATTCGAACGATTGTCATGGACAAATGTTTGTGCAAAAATGAGTTCACACTTCTCCTTCTTCTTGTGGCGCTACAGTCCGGGGTGGACCTGGACCTTTACCAACATGCCTCTCCAGCCAGCACAATCTTCGGCCAGCTGTCTCCAGTTGCGCACTCCAAGAGGTCCCTCCCTACTTGTGTACGCCACTTTAGTCTAGGTCGTCCTCTGTTGCGCTGTCCCAATGGCATGGATTCAAAGACTTTTCTGGCCGGAGCAGTGGTGTCCGTACGCTCTACATGGCCTAGCTATCTTAAGCGTTGTATCCGTAAACTCTTGACCAGGCGCATGTCGCTGTACAGCCCATAGAGCTCGTCATGAAAACTTCTCCTCCAGATGCCATCAACGCAAACAGGACCAAAAATCGCACGCAAAACTTTTCTCTCGAAGAGACTAAGGGCTTCGTCATCCGTGTTTGCTAACGTCCAAGTTTCCGCGTCATAAAGTAGGACCGGGATGATCAGGCTATTATATAAAGCGAGCTAAGTCCAGGTTTCATTACTCAATTGCCTCTTGAGCTCAAAGAAACAGCGATTGGCAAGAGTGTTTCTGCGTTTGATTTCGTGGCTGATGTTGTTGTCCCTGTTTACCGCGGAGCCGAGGTAGACGAAGTCCTTGACTACCTCGAAGTTTCTACTGCCTAGTGTGACGCTCCGTCCGAGACATCGATGTTGTGTGTCCTTCCTTGATGACAGCGTGTACTTAGTTTTGCCCTCATTTACCGGCAGACCCATTTTAGCCGCTTCCGCTTCAATGCCAGCAAACGCCTCATTGACGGCTCGCTGTGTTCGTCCAATCACGTCAATGTCATCAGCGTTAGCTAGCAATTGAACTGACTTCTGGAAGATCCTGCCTCTGGTGTTGACTTGTGAGTTACGCACGATCAGTCACATGACAGTGCGTCGCCTTGTCTAAGACCTTTTTTGAAATTGAAGGTCTCAGTGAGTTCCTTACCGACTTTGACGAAGCGGCGAGAGCTCTCCATCGCCGTCCTACGCAAGCAGTTGGTTGGAGTGCCGAAACTATACATGGCACTCCATAGCTCATCTAAATGCACACTGTCATATAATAATAATAATTGTTGGCGCGACAATGTACAGGGAACCAGGGTCTAGCTTGCTCATCAACTACTCGGGTTGTGCGCGCTGCTGTTCTCTTACGAGAAGAAGAGACTTACAGCTTTTTGCCGACTCCGAACCGCGAAGTTAGGGAAGCTTTCTTAGACAATTACCACTCTTTAAGTGTTGTCAGCAGCTCGATAGAGGTGTTCAGCTGGGAACGACAAGGCATTCGCTTGCAAAAAATTGGCTTTGTCCAAAAAACAGAAAAGACCAATTTTTAGATGTCAACGACGTCTCGAAAGGAGCGTCAGTTAGATTTTGGCGTGAACAAAAGTTTTACCTTCCAGACAGATATTTTCTCTTGTGTCTACTTCCAAGTTGGTTGGCGCATTTATGCCTCTCTATATATATATGATCAACTGCAGATTTTGTGTCTTGAGGGTTGTACCTAGTCCGGTCTCTTCGAATAAAAGGCTTGATGAAGTGAACTGTAGTAAATGGAGACGCACCATAAACTAAAGCGGATGATGAAGTCCTCAGTCTTTTCGAGAGAAACGTTTTTTCGTGCGATTCCTGTTTACGTTGACGGCATCTGGAGGAGAAGATATAACGACGAACTCGATGGGCTGCACAGCGACATGCACCTGGTCAAGCGGCTACGGATAATACGACACCACTGCTCCGGCCCAAAAAGTCTTCAAATCTGAGCTACGAGGACGGTTCTAAGCTTAGGTAGCACACACCTTAGAGAAGGACCTCAACCAACTTTTAGTGCGCAATCGGATGCAGCTCGCAAAAGATCGTTCTGGCGGGAGAAGTATTTTGGTTGAGGCCCCGATCCAGTACGGACTGTAGCACCACAAGAAGAAGAAGCAGGAGCGAAGGCTATGTTATGGATGACAACATTGCTAAGATGTAAAATTACGCACTTGCTAAAGAAGGCCTTCAATTAACTTCACCTGACCAATGAAAGGGAGTTAGCGAGCGAACGCCTAGGCACTGGGAGCTATTGATTGACGTCTTGCTCCATTTCGAACTGTAGCAGCATTCTAAGAAAGAAACATTGTGAAAGGAACAAGGAAATCGATGAAGAAGAAGCAGAAGAAGGAGAACTCTAAGAAGATAAAGAGGAATTCAAATGGAAAGAAGCAGGAGAAGAAGAAGGAGCAATATAAGAGAAGGAATGTAAAGGAGAAGAGGAAGTCAGTCTATAAAATTTTATCAACTTTACTTCCTTTTACCGAAAGGCGTGATTTTTCCGCGTGCAATCATTTTTCCCTTACAATAAAAATGTTACCAGCCTGCGCCTGGCCGTAAGGGCTCCAAAGTTCAGCCGTCAGACGCATTTCACCTGCCTCAAGATTCTCGTAAGTCGAATGTCAGTCCTAGGCTTCTCGTAGACTGATGCCTACTTCAAGTGCCCAATGCGTCTTCAAACTCAGTTCTCATCCATCGCATTGAAAGTCACTCCCATCGGACAATAAACTATCGAAATATCTCCATTCCCAGGAGCTTAGCTCGTCCAACCCATTCAGTCACCTGCCCACCCACCCCCAGCACATGCCTCTCATGCTTACCCACAAATTAGCATATCCCGATGAGCTGGGAACACCAAATTCCAGCGTGTAAGCCCATCGACTATGGCCCGCTACGTTGGTGGCAGCGGCTGTGACGCTACAATGAATGGTTACATCGAAAACGACACGGGTCTCTCGACCATTGTTGTCACTCTTGTTCGAGAACCCAGTCGAAGAAAGAATTTCCACCGACCCACCTCCTGCCACCGCCGATGTCCACACTCTTGTAATTGAGCATAATTAGATAGATTTTACCAAATGGATTCATTAATCGGATTACATTCTCCAGCCTTTGTGCCGCGATCGAGCTGCGGACGGTTGAGTTCTCCTCGCGCTTCCAAATCTCCCAATGACGGCCAAGACGATTTCCATGCTAATGATGGCGCGTAAAGACGCCCAACAGCAGCGCGTCGATTTGATTTGGTTAGGCGGGCCGACTCGTCGCTCGTTCGTTTATCAGACAAGAAAGCGAGAGACACAGTCAAAATGGAAAGATGCGAATAAATTGGATTCGGTGGTGGATCTGGTGCGGATCTGGCGTGGATCTGGTGTGGCTTGCCCCTTTTTGTGTGTCACGTTTTAACAATTTCGAGTCATTAACGGACTCTGTTTACGCTGGCTATGGTTTGGGGCAGTTTGGATTATAAATTCACGGATTCGCTACATTAAGTGTTTTATTGGATGCTTTGAAGGAGAGAAATCAAATTAATGTTATTTATGGAAGACGGGGCTGGAATCGTCTCTGATGGCTGTCGCTGTAAATCAGAATTAAATAAATTTCTGTTGTATTCATATTCATCTGCCTTTTCTTGTTTTTTTGATTTCTCTGGCGGAGGTTGTTTCTTTATGGATGTGCCGGGTTCGCGTATCTGGGGCACGTGGACGGGCGAGAGGGACGGTGAACGCAGACTAATCGGGGCGGTTGACATGAACGATCGGATAATGAACTGCGAGACGTGCTGATCGGAGCTTGGGCGAGGTGAAAATGGAAACTATGTCGTGACTTGTGGGCTTCTGTCGTAACTAATTGACGGTATTTTTTACATTTTATCTATTTGAGAGCTAATTGGAAAACTGTGGGAAATAGTGAAGCTTCAGTCTCTAAGGTCGATGCGCGGTTAGGCCTACTTTATTCTTCAAACATCAATGGAAACCATTTTTCAATGCCTCCAGTCTTGTCAAAGTTTCGAATTTCGCCTTTCGTTGTTTTGTGGTCTTGGATTAACTGTTTGAGCCAGAATGTCTAAATTTTTGACTGAAAAACATTAGCAAATTATGAAAAGGCCCGTGTTCTTTTTCAAGCTATATAACTTAAAGTTGGTAACACTATTTCAATTTCTGGGTACTTTATCATTTGTTAAGTGACTAATTTTAAGTTTAATTTGGCAATTTTAAGTAAAATATGGCGGTTTCTTACCAAATCTTCTGAACTTGTGAATCTGCAGTTTCTCAGATCTATGTGCGAAATGACCTTTTTTGTTTTCAAACTTCAATGGAAACCATTTTCCAAGGTCTCTATAAGTTTTGTTTCGATTTGTTTCGGCCTTGGATAAACTCTCTGAGACAGAATAAGTGAAATTTTGATTGAAAGTCCTTATCGAATAAAGAAAGGGATATTGTTCTTTTTAAGGTATACAACTTTAAGCTGCCACTCAACATGCTATTGCTTTATTATTTGTTAAATGATTGATTTAACATTTTATTCGGCATTTTGTAATTAAAAACTGCAGCTTCTAAGCAACTCTTTTGAATTGTGAAAATTTAAGTTTGAAAATGATTATTCTGTTCGCGCACTACGTCCATTTTAATAAAGCTCACTTTAGGCTGAACGGAATACAAACTGCCATCTTGGGAGCACTGACAATCCTGAAGCATATACTGAGACACCGTAGCATCCACCATCTAGCGAAATTATTGGTCCGTACTTTCTTAGAAACTATGCTGGCCAAAATCGTACAGACAGCGGTGACGGCTATTATTGCTTGAATTTCCTTTCCATCAGTTGAACAACCGTGATGTGCAGCAAGAGCAGTGATTTCAAAAAGAAGGCGCAATATGTCACACAGCTCTAACCACAATTGATTTATTGAAGAAAACGTTCGGCAATCGGATCCGCGAAATGGCCTCCAAATGCCAAAGCATTCACACAGAAACTCCTTTCACTTTTATCAGTTCTGTTGTTTTCAAAGTTCTTCGATTTCCAGTTCTCGACTGAGTTTCTGCAGATTAGACAATGAAATTAGTTTTAACGTGTGTTTCTATGCATTCTCCAACATCATGCTTCACCGCCTGTTTCTTGTTTTATTTGTGTAATGCGTGTCCGCTGCGATGTTATTTGATAATTGCTTGAAGTCTCAACATCATTGTAACGTTTTTTAGGCTAAAACGAGGTCCACTGAGTAGATATTCATGTGACCAAAAAACACTGACCAATCTTAACTCTACACAAATCAACTCCATGAATCCCAACGTCCCAATTGATTTTGGAAAAAGAAAATCTCTCAGTATTGGATGCACACATAGAGTACCTCAAAAAATTGAGCATACATCTATCGTTACTTCATTTTCGTGCTGTTTGAAGGCCGACCACTCTTTTGTTTTATTTTTTTGGTATACAATCATAACTGAATACATATCATACAAGGAAAAAGGAAACAACCCCCCATCCTCAAAATCCAGAGATCCGTTCGCTGAAGTCGCAGATCAAAGTACTCCAGCAGTCGATCCGCCAAAATTACAGTATAGCTGTTAGCTTGCACTGGGGCAATAAGATTCGGGCTATAAGATCCAATAACCCGAGCATGTTCCCGCAAGTAAATAAAATTTTCCGGAGGAAAGATCATAACGACATTCAAAGCGTTCGACTGGACAGAACAACAGACAACGCAAGCCTACTGACGTCAGTTGGCATCGATCCAGATGAGGCTGTGCTTGACAACAACTTCTTCGTAGTTGAGGATCCCCAGGAAAAGGTCAAAGCAGTTGGTGCTGTGTTCCAGAAAGTGTACACGGTCAACGAGTCGCGTCGTCCGAACCACGACCTGGAACACTTAGCCTCGCTTAACCACGTTAATCTACGGAATGATATAAGTCAATGGCGATCCGAGAATCCTGGCTTCACCAGATTCAATGACGATTTACTGGCAAACAATGTCATCGCCGATGGCGGAAGTAATTCCATCTTAATTTTGAGAGATGAATTCCAGGGTATCTTTAACTCACTAAAAAAGAAGAAGTCAGTGGGAATTGATGGAATACCGAATATTGTTCTGCGCCATCTCCCCTATGAGGCGGTGGATGTGTACACAACCTTGTTTAACAATACGTTGAGTAATGCATATTATCCAGCGCATTGGAAAACAGCAGTGGTACAACCCATCCCGAAACGGGACAAAGATACCTCCATTCCGACAAATCTTCGGTCGATAAGTCTTCTTCCGTGCATAAGCAAAGTCTTTGAGAAAATAGTCATCAAGGCTCTGAAAGAGTGGGTCGAGCAAAAACAAATTATTCCGGAAATCCAATTCGGCTTTAGGGCGGGGCACGACACAATTCATGCCGCGTCCAAATTGGTTTCCGACATACAATGGAACAGAAACAAGATACAGTGCACAGGTGCCTGCCTGATTGACATGAAAAAGGCGTTCGACACCGTATGGTTAGAAGGACTCTTCCTCAAGTTGGTCAGGCTTGGCATGAACAAAACGTTGCTATATATGATCTATGACATGATAACAGGCAGGAAGTTCGTTGTGAAAAATGGCAACGTAACTTCCTCCACTGTTTTTCACATAAAAAATGGGTTGCAACAAGGGGCGGTTGGTTCGCCGATTCTATTCACGATATTCACTAGTGACCTTATAGGTTCCATGCCAAACTTAACTGCGTTTGCCGATGATCTAATCGCGTACAGATCAGGTGCAAAGACTGAGGTCATAAATGGCCTGCTGCAACGTGATTTCGACTTGATTCAACAATATTGCGACGACTGGAAGTTGAAAATCAACTACCGGAAGTGCGAAACTATTCTTTTCAGAACCCCGTTGTCCAGAGCATCAAGGGACACGAAAAGAAATTGGCGAAAGTTCAGCATATTGGACCCACAGGGGCAGCCATTAACTGTTAAAAGTGTGGTTAGATATCTTGGCATTTGGTTGGACCAGTTCCTGTATGGTGGTATCCATGCAGCAACAGTTTTGACCAGCGCTAAGAAAGCCTTCGCTATGGCAAGGGGGCTGTTTTACAGCAGCCAACTTGATACCAGAGTGAAGGTGATCTGCTACATGGCCCTAATATGGCCAATTATGGTGTATGGTTGTCCTGTGTGGTTCAACGTGAATCCTTCCCAGATGGAAAAGGTGAGGGTGTTCGAGAGACAGTGTCTTCGGGCCTGTCTCCGTTTATATCGTACACCCGAATCCCAGTACAAAAAATTCTATCCCAACGAGGTTTTGTACAATGAGGCAAACCTGATCAGAATAGATCATTTTATTATTAAATTGATTCGGGGTCACATAGCTCGAGCCATGACCTCAACCAACAGTCTGATCTTTGGGGCTTACTACCCTAATGAAATGTACCATGAGAAGGTGCGTCTTAACGGCTTTATCCCACTTGAGGCGTTCCTCTATTTGGACACGAAAGGCCTGATACAAGATAGGGAAGGCTGCCCTATCATCTTCCATGTCGCACGCCGAACAGTGGAAAGGCGACTTCAATACGAGCCGGACGTCGCTCGCAGCCACGAAGGCCTCTTACGGTGCAGTAGAGCGATCTCTGCCCGCGATAGAGCAGTCTCTGACAAAGAACGGCTTCTCTTCTGGTGGCTGCATCAAAATCAGCCTTCGATGCCGCCAACTTCACACACAGGACCAGGATAGTTGACGCATAAGGTAGATTAGGACACAAAAAAAAAAAAAAAAAAAAAAAAATAGGTGCACCACGGAGTATTCGATATATATGTCAAGCATATAAAGAGCATATACTCCCTGGTGCACGCGTCCGTATTGCTTACGGATAAAGTTGTAAGTAATAATGTAAATATGTTTAAGTTCAAGTAAGGATAAGTAAGTTACGTTAGCAAGTTAAAAACATTAATTAAGGAACGTCCAAGTTTTTTTTTAATTTTCTTGGGCAACAAGAACAAAACCACTAGACTAAATAACAAAAGATGTCGGCAGAAAAAACTAACATAGATTAGCTTAGAGTACTTGTTTAGAGTCAGTAAGTTAGAAATAAGATTAAAATTTCAGATTAAATATGTAAGCTAGTTATAAGCATTTTAGTCTAGCAACTAAGTTAACGAATTGTAAAGTGTTAATAAAAATGCGTTACAAACAAACAAACAGGAAACAACCCCTGAAATCGACACACAGAATTGAGCATACAGATGTCATGTGTGCGTTATACACAAGCTTCGGAGAATCGATACATGCAAACTTGTTCAGGAATGAAGCAACAAATGTCCCTGATGATCATTTCTGCACACCCTTTTGAACTAAAAAGACCGATATTCTTTTCTTTGCGCGAAAATATGGAAAACATGCGAAAACAGACTACTTTGTCAACGAGAACGCTCATAATTAAGCTATTTTGCGAGGGGAAGTCGATGTGAAAAATAGGAGAAACTTTAGGGCGATCGCATGCAACGGTACAAAAAATAATAAACAATTATAGATATGAAGAGACACTAAAAAACATGCCTGGAAGGGGAAGAAAAAGATTGCTCTCAGAACAAAACGAGCAATTAAGTCCAATCCAAAATCTAGCGTTCCAAAGTTGACGGCTGAGGTGTCATCTGTAATTAATCAGCCCCTTTCAAAGGAATACGTTCGTCTTGAGAAAGAATGATTTAAATGGAAGGATCACCCGAAGAAAGCCGTACATTTCCCTAGTTAATAAGAAGAAAAGATTGGAATTTGCTGGACAATATGTAAACCAACCAGAAAGCTTTTGGGAAGGTGTTTTGTTTTCAGATGAACCAAAAATTTGGGTCTGATGGCAAACAAATTGTTTGGAGGGAACTAAATACAGCTCTCAAAGCTAAAAATATATAGTCAACCATAAAACCCGGGGGAGGATCTGTGCTGTTGTGGAGTTGTATGGCTTCAAATGGCTGTGGAAAGTTCGAATTTATAGAAAATACTATGGACAGAATTGGGTATTTGAATAATTTAAAACGAAATTTACGAACTTCCACAGTAAAATTAGGCCAACCTTCAGTTTTCTACTTCCAACAAGATAATGATCCGAAGCACACCTCTTATTAAGTACGCGAAATGTAAGTAAATGTTTATGCTGTGAGTGTAGGCTCAATTTTGTGAGGTACAATATTTGGCCCGTCTTTTGTGTTCCATTTTTTGTAATTTTAAGAACCCATCACTTACATCGCTCAAAGTCTGTCTTCTTCTCACATTCCTGGCAATTTTCAAATACCATCTTTCAAATATGAATCCTTCCTGACATCGGTTTCTTCTAGAGTTTGTTTTTTATTGGAGGTTGGGATAAACTACACTGGAGCGCTCAAATACGGGGCCATTGTACTACCAGGCGTTAACCTTCATTTAATGTAATTTATTGGTTTTCCGAAGAAAAACTAAGATGCGTTTCTGTGATAAAGAGCCTAGGATTTCAGTTCCCAACACATCAGCGCCACCTGATACGAGCGAAAGCAGGACACTCACAGAGAAAGTGCTCTGCAGTACCTTCACCTTCTCCACAGGCGTCGCAGACTGTGACATCACTACGCCCAAGCCGACTCAGATGCATAGCGAAGGTAAAGTGTCCCGCTAGTACGCCGACAAGTCGTCTGCACTCGTTTCTGTCTAGAGATAGCAGAAAAGTAGCGGATTTCTTGCTGACGTTTGGGAGCATACTCTTGGTCACCCTGCATTCTGGGGAGTCACGACATCTCTGGTTGTGCTGTAGAGAGACCAAACCATCGACGGAGGCCCTGACCAGGGACGCGGGTAGTCGAAAGGTGGGTTCGGGCTCTACGAATGCCTCTGCTGAGCCTAGCCTAGCTAGTTCATCGGCAGTCTCGTTTTAAAGGTTCCCGTGATAACCCGGGAGCCAGACAAATCTTATCGATCAAATTAGGGGAAGACTTGCATTCTTGAACTATCTTGGAAGTGGTTAAAGGGTTGAGTAAGGCCTTGAGCACAGCTTGACTGTCACTGCAGACGCAGATACTTCTTACCTTCCACCTATTCTCCACAATATAGTTGGTGGCCTTAGATCGCGAAGGCTTTCGCCTGGAAGACCAACGCGAAATTACCTGAGGAGGCGTGAAGTCTGATGTTCCAGTTCCAGAACACTCCGTTGTCTTGGAGCCGTCCATGAAAATCCCACTACATTCCTTTCCCGCTTCAGTTTCTGCCCGGAGCCAGTCCAGGACACGGGGAATGTCGACTTTGTATAAGCGTCGTAAACTGTATTATTGGTGACCTAGCATCAGACAACATGTCCATGAGAGTAGTATCATAGGAGATGCGGTGTGTGAGGTCATCAACGCTCCAGTGCGAGTGAAAACAAAGGGTTTCTAGAGTTTGGTGACTCCTCAAATTGTTTTGCATCAATCGAAAAAGCCAGTAGTTGGGAGGAGCAAGGTCTGTGGAATACGTAAGAGCTCCCATTTCAGCATTTTTATGAAACTTTGACAGGTAATATTTAAATATTTGTACTTCCTAAAAATAATATGGATCTTTTTTCAGTGGCGCCCCATATATGTCAGTCCCGGGACTTATTGAGTGATATATTTTCCTGTGTCAAAATCACCTTTAATGGGTTTTTCTGGAATTATTCCAATCATTGAGCCGTTCTTTGATTTCTTCAAAGAAAACGAACCGTCGAACAAGCCATTAGAAGCAAGTTCTAGAGAACAGGGGCTAGTACGACCTCTCATAACAGCCAGTTTTTTTTTCTTAGCCCTTACAATCACTTAGGACAAGGCGCTTCTTTTTGTAAAATCACGTTGCCATACCTTTCAGTTGTTACAGGCCGTTTTTCACTCAATGTAATGCTCAAAGGAATTAGTTGTGGTCGATAGCAATTTTCATAAACTGCATCGCCTGGTTTTAGCAGCTCACACAACAGCTGTCTGGTCGCATACCGTGATTTTTGAACCGAGTGTGCGTTTCTCTGGTGGCCGCCGTGGCGTAGTGGGTAGAGTGCGACGCTCACACACCGAAGGGTCTTGGTTCGATTCTCAGCTTAACACCAATTTTTCGCAATTTTCACGGCACCACCTATTTCGAGCTGCTGACAACACTCAAAGAGTAATAAATGTTCAAGAAAGCTACTCAAATTTCGTCGTTCGGAGTCGGAAAAAAGCTGTAGGTCCCTTCTACTCGTGAGAGAACAGTAGCGCGCACAACACGATCAGTTGATGAACAAGCTAGGCCCTGGTCCCCCCTTGGTGTGTAGCGCCAATAATTTTTATTATTATGTGTGTTTCTCTGGCGTCGATTTAGACGATGATGAAAAGGGTTCACAAGGCATTGAACATTGTTTTAGTTTTTTGTTGGGGTTGTCGCGATGTATCCACTTTACGTCTCCAGTCACGATCTAGTACAAAAATGTCCTCTTTTGACGTCTTTGAAGACGAAGTTCCGAGGTGAGAGATTGCTTTCCAACGTCTCTCGGTTTTAAATCCTTGCTTTTGAGTAAATGCAAATGGCATTAACCAACAGCCAACTCTTTTCTTAGTCACTTTCAATAATTCTGAGAGTTCACTTTGCTTGTGACATGGTTCTTGATACAGTAAAGTTGCCAATTCATCATCTTCGAAGTTTATAGGCTTGCCAAGGCGCTCTTTATTTCCGACGCTTGAATCAGCACTTTATAAGCATCGAGACCACTCTTTGATTGATTTATCAGCCGGAGCAGGTTAGCCATTAACTTCTGCAACTATTCGATGGCCTTCAGCTGCTTTTATTCCAAATGAAGAGGAAATCAAAGCTTCTCGCAAATCCGGGCATTTTTGAGGAACCAGACACAGTCTGAAACAGAAAATGATGCACACTAATTGCTGCTGACAATTGTCATACCTTTTCAGTGAAGGAGGTCATCCCTTCCAAGATTACTGATGGCGCCATCCTTTGAAAACCACTCAAATTAACGTGTTTCCTTAATACTTTGTCCTTTGGTATTATTATTATTTATTTATTGTGGCAAGAGTTACAATAGTTTTTGTGTATCTTACATTTTTTAGAAATACGGTCATGTTACCTTACTACTATAATTTTAATATAATTTCTTAAGTAATATATCACAGTTTTAATTTGAAGGAAAAGTTACTAAAAACCATTATTAAATTCTATGGTGTTGTGGGAGGGAAAAGAGAAGTGGTATTAACACATGATTTCAAAGATGGCACTGACATAAAAATCAAAGATGTAGGCAAAATATTTATAAATTAACAAATAAATAAAGTCAGAACAGAGCAGAACAGAATTATTTAAATAATATTATGTAAAACAAATAAATAAACAACAGATTAATATTAATAATACTATCATTAAGAATAAGTAAAAAAATAAATATAAATAAATAGGTATAAGTAAATAAATATTAAGAAATAAATATAAATAAATCGATAAATAATTATAAATAAATATAAATAAGTAGATAAATAAGTATATAAATATATAAATAAATAAAAAAAACACATATGTATATGAATGAATAGATATATAATGCAAAAAAAAATAAATACAAATAAGTAAATAAATAATTCAACATAACATCTGACAGTTGCGCTTAAGTTGGTTAGCTAAATTTGAAATCAAGTGATTGTTAGATGATGTGCAGGATATGTTATACTTTTCATTAAGTTTCATAATTCGAGAAGACATCATTTCAATATTTGTAATTTCATGAAGCTCCTCCGTGGAAAAAACTTTTTGTAAGTTCAGCATAATTTTTAAGATCTTATTTTGAATTATTTGTAACCTGCGCACATGACTTTTTGCACATTTAACCCACACCGGAGATCCATAAAATAAAATTGCTTGAAATATGGCCTTAAATATTAAGAGTTTGTTATAAGTGCTCAACTGTGAATGTCTGCAAATAAAGAGGTACAGAACTCTTATAGTATTATCCACCTTTTTAATGACTTCCTGCACATGAGCGCTGAAAGTTAAACGTTTGCCTTAACAGATGCCTAGATACTTTACGCCAGACTTCCACTTAACTTTGGCACCATTGAGTAGAAGGTTGCTTCTGGGTAGCAAGCTAGGTTTCCTTTTTGCGCGAAAAGAAAATAGCTTGAGTTGTCAGAGCATTCAATTTAATTTTCCAGGCTTTGCAGTACAAATCAAGAGTATTTATAGCAGATTGCAGATTAGTTTCAACATTGAAACCGATTTAATCAGCAGTATAAATACACGTGCCATCAACAAATAAGGAAATGTCACAATTTGGCAATTTTGGCACGTCAGAAGTATATAGATTGAAAAGGGACACCAGCACAGATTAATTTGATTTCAGAGTTGTGGTGGTCGATACAAACCTCAAAACTAAGCAATGACAGGAAGGATTGTACGATTTTAATTAAGTACAATGGGATGTTCACATGGAAAAGTTTATGTACTAAACCATTGTGCCAGACCATATCAAACGCTTTTTCTATGTCTAATATAACCATTCCAGTACTTCTGCCTTCAGAGAAACTTTTTCTAATATCTTTAGGAATGCGACGAACTTGGTGTACAGTGCTATGGACGGGTCTAAATCCAAACTGTTCTGAAGGGATTATTACACTATCTTCAACAAAGGACATAATTCTGTTTTTATCACCTTTTCGAGACATTTACTTATTGAGCTAAGCAGACTAATTGGTCTGTAACTACAAGGCAAGTTTGACGGTTTACCGGGTTTTGTCCTTTCGTATTGTTATTTCAACAAATCCGCAAATGTGTATATTTTTGAGGAGCCAGAAATAGTCTTAAACAGAAGGTGGTGCACACTAATTGCTGCTGACAATTGTCATACCTTTCCAGCGGAGGAGGTTATCGTTTCCAAGATTTCAGAGGGCGCCATCTCTTGAAAACCAATCGAATTAACGTGTTCCCTTAATACTTTGTCCTTTCGTATTGTTATTTATTTAAAGTATGTATGCATTTTGAAACATCTGTCAACGTGCCCATAGCAATCCTCCATGTGAGACAGAATCCATCTTCCTGTGGATTTGGTTTTCGGAGCTGGAATTCTACTCTCAAGTTTAGTTGAAAGTTCTTAGTCTTTTTGACTAAGTCTTTTGACTAAGGTACCCACAGACCTGCCCGTTGAATAGGATTTAATTTCGCTGCCTTCTCGCACACTGCTCCTTGTTCATTGATGGCTAACGGTGTTGTACCGAATCCAAAAAATAAAACAAAAACTGAGTGAAACAATATGAAAGGAGCCCGACCTAGGGTATTTTTTAGTTGAAAGTTCTTAGTCTTTTTGACTAAGTCTTTTGACTAAGGTACCCACAGATTTAATTTCGCTGCCTTCTCGCACACTGCTCCTTGTTCATTGATGGCTAACGGTGTTGTACCGAATCGAAAAATAAAACAAAAACTGAGTGAAACAATATGAAAGGAGCCCGACCTAGGGTCTTTTTTCGTTTTCTTCTATTTCCCTTCCACGACTGGAAGATACTCAGCGTAAATTGGGGTCACCAAATGGCTCTGCTTGAAAAGCTCTTTCTCGAACATAAGACCATTACTCAGTCCTTGTAGTAATTCGAGGGGATAAACGCGAACAAAAAATCAACAAACCTTCCGTTCTTGATCACTTTCTTCAAATGTTTTCCCCATTGGTTGGGAGCCCTCTACCATCGCCTGAGACGCTCAACTTAATTATCTCTTGCATCAAAGGCGAAGAATCTTCCACGATTCAAGGAATACATTTCCGGAAAAGCTTTTCTCGAATCTTCCTCTTCACAGTCGACTCCTCATTCGAATTCCGCAGTTTTTACGACTACAGCTGGCGATTACAATTCTTTCAAGACACAGCGCATTTGCTTGAAAGCATTCGATCATTTGCCGAACTCCTTCGAATGCATTCCACTGCACCCGTCATCAGCAAAAAATGTCCAATGTCATTCCCCACATAGCTCTGTTTGCCCCGGAGACCAAAAACATTCACATTCCTGGCGACACGAAGCGAATTCGTTTTCACCCAGCGTAGGTTGTACCACTTCCGAGTGAAATTTGAAATCCATCAATTCAGCATTCCGATCTGGCCATAAACCATTCCCACCCAGAGCTGACCTCCAACTTGTACTTCTTAAGAATCAATAAAATCCCGAAACACACACGGGCGAAAATCTGGAAAAATCATCGCGCCGTAATAGCACACATCACCAAAAAGCTAAACAAATGTCACCATCTAGGTTAATCGTTCCCGTTTAATAGTGAAAATGCGTGGCCATCCATTAGTAACAATTTACCCGGAGATTTACAGCCCCCATCATCCGCGGGGCCCATAAACCAAACAGATACTCGCCCGTCCGACCGACACGCCGCTCGATTCGAAAACGCCCGGCCCGAGCATTAACAGCAATAAAATGCAAAACCAATAAAACGAGAGGAGCGCTATGTGTTGTTCGTGTATCTTGATTTCTCCGCCGATACCATGATGGACCAGCGTCCGCGGGTGAGGTCGTGAAACCATCAAAAAATCTTGTTCTCCTCACAAAAAATACAGAAAGCGTTTTAAAATTCATATACATATGACAATAAAGCATTCCTAATTTACGAGCGTAATTAAGTCTTAAATTCCCTCGCCGATATCGCCACCGAACATCGTTGTCGTCGCTGTCGTCGATCTTTGGGTGCGCGATCAGCGATATCGCGATCGCGAGATGCCACGGATATCAGCAGCAGCAGCAGCAGCGCTGTTCCAGTTTCGCGGCGTCAAAGAGCTGTACAGTTTTTGATTCATTTTGCCGAGTTGGTTGGTGGGTTTTAATTTAGTAGCAACTACACTTGTTGGACAACAGTCAGACGAACAGTCTGTCGCGCTGCCCCCACCGACGATGCCAATAAATCCGGTGTCAGCCGCTACGTGTAGCTGTCGTCAATGTTTGTGCGCGCAAAAAACACATTTAATAAATACTTCCATCGGGCAATAAATTTCCGGCGGATAAAATAAAGCAAATTGAAGGAATTTAACGAATTTAGCGCAGCGACGGCGGAGGACATCATAAACTATATTTGTGGATAGTTGCGGACCGAAACCGAACGCGAATGGAAAACAAATAAATAAGCGATTTTATTTGGCCGTCTAGACCTTCGGATTCCCGGCTTTGCTGTCGGCAGTTACTGCTCTGGATTGACGGATGCTCGGCGAGGAGTGTGTTTGTGTCGGCGAGGGAATCCGCTTCACGCAGAAGTCCGTGGGAATCCGCCGCGGCGACCTTGTTTCATAATTAATTGGCAAGCTGGTAGCGGCCGCTGGGCGGTGATGATGAGAAGCATATTTGATGCAGTCGACTGGGGAGCGCAGAAGTCTAACTTTTTAAGCGTTTTAGTGTCGACATTAAACTGCGGGTCCGCTCTTTTAGTGGGAACACCGAGAGCAATTGGGAAGAAGCGTTTCTTTCGTGCCGAGCAGGAAGTTCTTTTGCCGTCCTTTTTGGGTCTTTTTGGCGTCCTTTTGCCAGCCTTCGTCGTTCTTTTTTTCTGGTCTTTTTGTCGTCCTTTTGTTTCGTTTTGCCGTCCTCTCTCTTTCCCTTTTCCATCCTTATGGCGTCCTTTTGCTAGGTTTTTATCATCCTTCTTCCGTCTTTTTGCGGTTCTTTTGCCGTACTTTTGCGGTCTTTTTGGCGTCGTTTTGCTTCCTTTTGCCATCTTTTTTCCATCATTTCTCCTATTTCCATTTTGCCGTTCTTTTTTCTTTCGTTTGCCATTTTTTCGCTACCCTTCTGCCATCCTTTTGCGTCCTTTTGTAGTCCTTTCTCTTTCCCTTTTCCATTTTTTTTGCCGTCCTTTTGCCATCCTTATGTAGTCCTTTTTCCGTTCGTTTGCCGTCCTTTTGTCATCCTTATGTAGTCCTTTTTCCGTTCGTTTGCCGTCCTATTGCCGTCCTATTGCCGTCCTTTTGGGGTCTTTTTGGCGTCCTTTTGCTTGCCTCTTCTCATACTTTTGCCGTCCTTTTGACATTCTTTTGCCGTCTTTTTTAAGCCTTTTTGGCTTCCTTTTGCTTTCTTTTGCCGCCCTTTCTCCTTCCCTTTTCCATTCTTTTGTCGTCCTTTTGCCATCCTTATGTAGTCCTTTTTCCGTTCGTTTGTCGTCCTATTGCCGTCCTTTTGGGGTCTTTTTGGCGTCCTTTTGCTTGCCTCTTCTCATACTTTTGCCGGCCTTTTGACGTTCTTTTGCCGTTCTTTTGGGGTCTTTTTGGCGTCCTTTTGCTTCCTTTTGCCATCCTTTCTCCTTCCCTCTTCCATCCTTTTGGCTTCCTTTTGCCAGACTTTCGCCATTCTTTTCCCGTTCTTTTGCTACCTTTCTGTCGCCCTTTTGCTTCCTTTTGCAGTCCTTTCTCTTTCCCTTTTCCATCCTTTTGGCGACCTTTCGCCAGCCTTTTGTCGTCTCTTTTCCGTCCTTTTTCGTTCATTAGTTAAATTCTCTAGAACGGTAGACGCAGTCTTAGCCCACGGAAGTGCCAGATACCATTTGAGACACTGCAGAAGGCATGACGGAGCAAGGGAATCGCGTTCTTGAGCAGTGCCAACTCCCATGTGGGAATAAGTTTGACCAGGTGTTGAAGCTGCTGAAAGATGACGCATACTCGTATCCTACTGAAATGCTTCTATGCACCAAACAGAGACCAAAGACAGAGAGCAATCAGTAACCATCCTTAAGATGAATAAAATGGATTCTAATGCCTGTTAAGACATCTTTTCCACTTCAGCTGGGACAGTGCTTCACCATCAGTCATTGTTTAATTTTGGAGCAAGCAGCAGCGATTGGTGAGATTGTCGGAACATATCCTTTGCGGCTAAGGCATGGTTTCTTCATTTTGGCTAAGACCTCATGTTGGGTATAAAATGTAGACAACGCATTTCCACAAATTTTATACAAATTTGTTCTACTCTTATGTCATTCCCTGTCCCACATATGTTACATGGAAGGCACAAATGAAAGCTGTGCTGCATCAAGCAGGATTTCTTCGTCAAGGGTGAAGATTCAGCTACAGAAACAGCTGGAGAGGAGCACACACAGTGGGAGGACAAGGATTTAAGTGCTGGCCCTGAATGACTTTTCGCGATGGAAGCAAATATATTGGCGTTGGCAGCTAACTTAAAAACATTTAAAAACGTCTGGAATTTTCTAGTGTAGTGTTTCCGAGGGCCGAAGACCGAAGACCGAAGACCGAAGACCGAAGACCGAAGACCGAAGGCCGAAGACCGAAGACCGAGGAGTATCGCAAGCTTTTAAGTCGGGGAAATGAATGCAGGTCAATCTATTTGCAAACATGTAAGTGAAGTCAAGACAATGACGCTGATCACGGTAAATGGAGTCGCATCGAACAATCCCACGGAATTAAACAAAGTAAAGCAAGACCTAGCTGAAAACTTCGAGAGAAGGGACTAAGAATCCGCCGATTTGTATGTCGGACTTGATGTCAAACATTTCCCAAAGAGACTGCTTAAGAACTGTAGGCCGAAACGAACACAACCTCGTTAACCTTGAAGTTACAACAGCAAACGACAGTCTCCGAAGTGCGCATGGAGATAGACAAGAAAAGGCCTACTGCACCTGTCCACTTTTAGCGACCGGATATTACCCTTACAGTCAACGCGTTATCGCAACTCAACTGCGATCCTCGGCAGCAGCATCGGAATGCAGCGATGCACGTCCTTTTGAAACTACAGGGTTTTAAGAGCGCGGGAATCGCATATAAAAGGACTGCAACGAATTTCCACACTTATTCCAATACCAGTTGGGTAAGGGACTTCAATTATCGAAGATTGCAGAGCGGATTGATGTTCATCTATGGAGGGGATAAAATGCACTGGAGTTCGCAGAAACAAAGAATAGTCACTACGGCAAGCACTGCAGCGGAACTACGTAAATCTGAGCTCTTTAGCAAAAGAAGCAAAATTTTTTCGAAACGTGTTAGAAGAACTTGGACTTCATTAAAGGCCAGTAACGATTTGGAGCGATAACCACAGCGTACGACATGTTATTGCCACGAAGCCAGTGATTAGGGTAAGAGTTTGGAGGGGTTGAAATTGAAAATCGGGTATTTGGGTACCCGAAATTGGAAAACGGGATTCCCATTTTCGGGTACCCGATTTCAAATTTCGGGTACCAGATTTCCAATTTCGGGTACCCATATACCCGATTTCAGATTTCGGGTACCAGATTTCCAATTTCGGGTACCCATATACCCGATTTCCGATTTCGGGTACCCAAATACCCGATATTCAATTTCGGGTACCCGATTTGAAATTTCGGGTAACCGATTTGAAATTTCGGGTACCCGAATACTCGATTCGCAAATTCGGGTACCCGATTTGAAATTTTTAGTACCCCAAATCGGAAATCGGGTACCCGAAATTGGGAATCGGGTAATTGGGTACCCGAAATCGAAAATCGGGTACTCGAAATTGGGAATCGGGTTATTGGGTACCCGAAATCGGAAATCGGGTACCCGAAATTGGGAATCGGGTAATTGTGTACCCGAAATCGGAAATCGGGTACCCGAATTTGGGAATCGGGTTATTGGGTACCCGAAATCGGAAATCGGGTACCCGAAATTGGGAATCGGGTACCCAATTACCCGAAAATTGAGAATCGGGTACCCAATTATCCGAAAATTGGGAATCGGGTACCCAATTACCCGAAAATTGGGAATCGGGTACCCAATTACCCGATTCCCAATTTCGGGTACCCAATTACCCGATTTCCAAATTCGGGTACCCGATTTCCAATTTCGGGTACCCGATTTCGGGTACCCAATTACCCGATTTCCAGTTTCAGGTACCCGATTTCCGATTTCGGGTACTCAATTACCCGATTCCCAATTTCGGGTACCCGATTTCCGATTTTGGGTAACCGAAATTTGAAATCGGGTACCCGAATTTGGAAATCGGGTAATTGGGTACCCGAAATTTCAGATCGGGTACCCGAAATTTTAAATCGGGTACCCGAAATTGGGAATCGGGTACCCGAAATTTCAAATCGGCGATTTGAATACCCGAAATTTCAAATCGGGTACCCGATTCCCGATTTCGGGTACCCGATTCCCAATTTCGGGTACCCGATCCCCAATTTCAGGCACCCACTCAAATTTCGGGTATTCATATACCCGATTTGAAATTTCGGGGACCCGATTCCCAATTTCGGGTATTCAAATACCCGATTTCCAATTTCTGGTACATGATTTGAAATTTCGGGTACCCAATTACCCGATTTCCAATTTCGGGTACCCGATTTTCAATTTTGGGGACCCGATTTCCGATTTCGGGAACACAAATACCCGATTCCCACATTCGGGTACCCAATTTGAAATTTCGAGTACCCGATTTGAAATTTCGGGTACCCGAAATCGGAAATCGGGTACCCGAAATCGGTATCGGAAATCGGGTACCCGAAATCGGAAATCGGGTACCCGAAATTGGGAATCGGGTAATTGGGTACCCGAAACCGGAAATCGGGTACCTGAAATTGAAAATCGGGTACCCGAAATTGGGAATCGGGTAATTGGGTACCCGAAATCGGAAATCGGGTACCCGAAATTGAAAATCGGGTACCCGAAATTGGGAATCGGGTAATTGAGTACCCGATTCCCAATTTTCGGGTAATTGGGTACCCGATTCCCAATTTCGGGTACCCGGTTTCCGATTTCGGGTACCCAATTACCCGATTCCCAATTTCGGGTACCCGATTTCCGATTTCGTGTACCCGAAATTTCAAATCGGGTACCCGAACTTGAGAATCGAGTATTCGGGTACCCGAAATTGGAAATCGGGTACCCGAAATTGGAAATCGGGTACCCGAAATTGGAAATCGGGTAATTGGGTACCCAAAATCGGAAATCCGGTACCCGAAATTAAGAATCGGGCAATTGGGTACTCGAAATCGGAAACGGGGTACCCAAAATTGGGAACCGGGTACCCTATTACCCGAAAATTGGGAATCGGGTACCCAAATACCCGGGTACCAATTTCGGGTACCCGATTTTAAATTTCGGGTACCCGATTTCAGATTTCGGGTACCCAATTACCCGATTTCCAGTTTCGGGTACCCGATTTCCGATTTCGGGTACCCAATTACCCGATTCCCAATTTCGGGTACCCGATTTCCGATTTCGGGTACCCAATTATCCGATTTCCAATTTCGGGTACCCGATTTGAAATTTCGGGTACCCGAAATCGGTACCCAAAATTGGGAATCGGGTAGTTGGGTACCCGAAATTTCAAATCGGGTACCCGAAATTGGAAATCGGGTATATGGGTACCCGAAATCGGAAATCGGGTACCCGAAATTGGAAATCGGGTACCCGAAATTGGAAATCGGGTATTTGAGTACCCGAAATTTTAAATCGGGTACCCGAAATTGGAAAACGGGTACCCGAAATTGGGAATCGGGTATTTGAGTACCCGAAATTTTAAATCGGGTACCCGAAATTGGGAATCGGGTAGTTGGGTACCCGAAGTTTCAAATCGGGTACCCGAAGTTTCAAATCGGGTACCCGAAGTTTCAAATCGGGTACCCGAAGTTTCAAATCGGGTACCCGAAGTTTCAAATCGGGTACCCGAAGTTTCAAATCGGGTACCCGAAATTTCAAATCGGGTACCCGAAATTGAATATCGGTTATTTGGGTACCCGAAATAGGAAATCGGGTACCAGAAATTGGAAATCGGGTACCCGAAATTGGAAAGCGGGTATCCGAAATTGGGAATCGGGTATTTAGGTATTAAACTCTTGGACTGTTGATTTGTTGGAGCACCCAAGAACTTAAGAATTGGATTTCGACGATCTTAGCACATGAAGGACAGTGTATAATGACACACAACTTGTTCCTGTTTCCATGTTTTGAGCAACAAATTGAGACTTGTTGTTGTGGGAGTGATAATAATTGATCTTTGAGCATCCAAGAAGGTCGAAAATGCCGAATGGATCTAGCCAATTCCATCCAAATAATTGCTTGTGCGGCAGTCCACGGGGGGACCAGGGCCTAGCTTGCCCCTCAAATACTCGTGTTGTGCACGCTACAGCTCTCTCAAGTGTAGAAGGGGCCTACAGTTTTCTGCCGACTCCGAACGGCGAAATTTAAGAAACTTTTTCTGGGACAGTTAGTACTTTTTGAGTGTTGTCAGCAACTCAAAAGAGGTGGTGCCGTGAAAAAATCAAAATTTTATGTTGACCTGGGAATCGAACCTGGACCTTCGGCGTGTGATCGTCGCACGCTACTCACTACGCCACACCAGCCACTCATACAAGCAAAGGACGCCTAATTATCAACAAAGTTTCGGGTGACAATGAAACAAACTGAACAAAGTGATTGAAACTCGTACTCCTTTTCTTATTATGGCGCTATAGTGCGGGTGGACCTGTGCCTCAACCAACATACTTCTCCAGCCAGCTGCATCCAGTTGGGCACTCCAAGTCGGTTGATTTGTGCGCGCCACCTTAGCCTAGGTCGTCTTTTGTTGCGTAGTCCCAATGGTTTTTTTTTTTTATTGCAAATTTTTTTTAAATGAACATTTGGGGCTACACTCATATACTAGACAAATTTTCTTAAAACTAGCTTAACAAATGTGTGGCATAGTGGGTAGAGTGCGACGCTCACACGCCGAAAGTTGTTGGTTCGATTCCCAGCTCAACACCAATTTTTCGAATTTTTCACGGCACCACCTCTTTCGAGCTGCTGACAACACTCAAAGAGTAATTACTGTCTAAGAAAGCTTCTCAAATTTCGCCGTTCGGAGTCGGCAAAAAACTGTAGGTCCCTTCTACTCGTGAGAGAACAGCGCAACAATAGCACAACACGAGTAGTTGATGAGCAAGCTAGGCCCTGGTCCCCCTTTGGACTGTAGCGCCATCAATTATTATTATTATTATATAGGTGTACATAGACGCACCTGTGCATGTATACATGAACATATACCGATAAACTATATAAAAGTATACATGCACATGTGCGTACGTAGTTTAAGTTAGTAATAGAATAGTTTTAGGATTAGTATTAGTTTTAGTTCTTAGCTTTAGTTGTAGTCGTAGCTTTAGTTTAGTTTCGGTACTCAATTACCCGATTCCCAATTTCGGGTACCCGATTTTCAATTTCGGGTACCCGATTTCCGATTTCGGGTACCCAATTACCCGATTCCCAATTTCGGGTACCCGATTTTCAATTTCAGGTACCCGATTTCCGGTTTCGGGTACCCAATTACCCGATTCCCGATTTCGGGTACCCGATTCCCAATTTCGGGTACCCGATCCCCAATTTCAGGCACCCACTCAAATTTCGGGTATTCATATACCCGATTTGAAATTTCGGGGACCCGATTCCCAATTTCGGGTATTCAAATACCCGATTTCCAATTTCTGGTACATGATTTGAAATTTCGGGTACCCAATTACCCGATTTCCAATTTCGGGTACCCGATTTTCAATTTTGGGGACCCGATTTCCGATTTCGGGAACACAAATACCCGATTCCCACATTCGGGTACCCAATTTGAAATTTCGAGTACCCGATTTGAAATTTCGGGTACCCGAAATCGGAAATCGGGTACCCGAAATCGGTATCGGAAATCGGGTACCCGAAATCGGAAATCGGGTACCCGAAATTGGGAATCGGGTAATTGGGTACCCGAAACCGGAAATCGGGTACCTGAAATTGAAAATCGGGTACCCGAAATTGGGAATCGGGTAATTGGGTACCCGAAATCGGAAATCGGGTACCCGAAATTGAAAATCGGGTACCCGAAATTGGGAATCGGGTAATTGAGTACCCGATTCCCAATTTTCGGGTAATTGGGTACCCGATTCCCAATTTCGGGTACCCGGTTTCCGATTTCGGGTACCCAATTACCCGATTCCCAATTTCGGGTACCCGATTTCCGATTTCGTGTACCCGAAATTTCAAATCGGGTACCCGAACTTGAGAATCGAGTATTCGGGTACCCGAAATTGGAAATCGGGTACCCGAAATTGGAAATCGGGTACCCGAAATTGGAAATCGGGTAATTGGGTACCCAAAATCGGAAATCCGGTACCCGAAATTAAGAATCGGGCAATTGGGTACTCGAAATCGGAAACGGGGTACCCAAAATTGGGAACCGGGTACCCTATTACCCGAAAATTGGGAATCGGGTACCCAAATACCCGGGTACCAATTTCGGGTACCCGATTTTAAATTTCGGGTACCCGATTTCAGATTTCGGGTACCCAATTACCCGATTTCCAGTTTCGGGTACCCGATTTCCGATTTCGGGTACCCAATTACCCGATTCCCAATTTCGGGTACCCGATTTCCGATTTCGGGTACCCAATTATCCGATTTCCAATTTCGGGTACCCGATTTGAAATTTCGGGTACCCGAAATCGGTACCCAAAATTGGGAATCGGGTAGTTGGGTACCCGAAATTTCAAATCGGGTACCCGAAATTGGAAATCGGGTATATGGGTACCCGAAATCGGAAATCGGGTACCCGAAATTGGAAATCGGGTACCCGAAATTGGAAATCGGGTATTTGAGTACCCGAAATTTTAAATCGGGTACCCGAAATTGGAAAACGGGTACCCGAAATTGGGAATCGGGTATTTGAGTACCCGAAATTTTAAATCGGGTACCCGAAATTGGGAATCGGGTAGTTGGGTACCCGAAGTTTCAAATCGGGTACCCGAAGTTTCAAATCGGGTACCCGAAGTTTCAAATCGGGTACCCGAAGTTTCAAATCGGGTACCCGAAGTTTCAAATCGGGTACCCGAAGTTTCAAATCGGGTACCCGAAATTTCAAATCGGGTACCCGAAATTGAATATCGGTTATTTGGGTACCCGAAATAGGAAATCGGGTACCAGAAATTGGAAATCGGGTACCCGAAATTGGAAAGCGGGTATCCGAAATTGGGAATCGGGTATTTAGGTATTAAACTCTTGGACTGTTGATTTGTTGGAGCACCCAAGAACTTAAGAATTGGATTTCGACGATCTTAGCACATGAAGGACAGTGTATAATGACACACAACTTGTTCCTGTTTCCATGTTTTGAGCAACAAATTGAGACTTGTTGTTGTGGGAGTGATAATAATTGATCTTTGAGCATCCAAGAAGGTCGAAAATGCCGAATGGATCTAGCCAATTCCATCCAAATAATTGCTTGTGCGGCAGTCCACGGGGGGACCAGGGCCTAGCTTGCCCCTCAAATACTCGTGTTGTGCACGCTACAGCTCTCTCAAGTGTAGAAGGGGCCTACAGTTTTCTGCCGACTCCGAACGGCGAAATTTAAGAAACTTTTTCTGGGACAGTTAGTACTTTTTGAGTGTTGTCAGCAACTCAAAAGAGGTGGTGCCGTGAAAAAATCAAAATTTTATGTTGACCTGGGAATCGAACCTGGACCTTCGGCGTGTGATCGTCGCACGCTACTCACTACGCCACACCAGCCACTCATACAAGCAAAGGACGCCTAATTATCAACAAAGTTTCGGGTGACAATGAAACAAACTGAACAAAGTGATTGAAACTCGTACTCCTTTTCTTATTATGGCGCTATAGTGCGGGTGGACCTGTGCCTCAACCAACATACTTCTCCAGCCAGCTGCATCCAGTTGGGCACTCCAAGTCGGTTGATTTGTGCGCGCCACCTTAGCCTAGGTCGTCTTTTGTTGCGTAGTCCCAATGGTTTTTTTTTTTTATTGCAAATTTTTTTTAAATGAACATTTGGGGCTACACTCATATACTAGACAAATTTTCTTAAAACTAGCTTAACAAATGTGTGGCATAGTGGGTAGAGTGCGACGCTCACACGCCGAAAGTTGTTGGTTCGATTCCCAGCTCAACACCAATTTTTCGAATTTTTCACGGCACCACCTCTTTCGAGCTGCTGACAACACTCAAAGAGTAATTACTGTCTAAGAAAGCTTCTCAAATTTCGCCGTTCGGAGTCGGCAAAAAACTGTAGGTCCCTTCTACTCGTGAGAGAACAGCGCAACAATAGCACAACACGAGTAGTTGATGAGCAAGCTAGGCCCTGGTCCCCCTTTGGACTGTAGCGCCATCAATTATTATTATTATTATATAGGTGTACATAGACGCACCTGTGCATGTATACATGAACATATACCGATAAACTATATAAAAGTATACATGCACATGTGCGTACGTAGTTTAAGTTAGTAATAGAATAGTTTTAGGATTAGTATTAGTTTTAGTTCTTAGCTTTAGTTGTAGTCGTAGCTTTAGTTTAGTTTATTTTTTAGTAAAATGGTTAAGTTCTTAAGTTTTTGTTTTTCTTTTCTTAATAGATAATAGGTGTAAGTATGAATTGATGTTCTTATAATAAATACATAAAGATGTTGAAAAACACATAACACATAAAATTCAGTTAATCTTAGAGAGCCTGCGAAGGGCCAGTAAGGTTATGATCATACAATGTAATGTAAACTAGTTTTAAGCTTTTTTTGTCTAGAATTTAAGTGTCCCTTAGTTATAATAAAATGCAAAAAAAAAAAAAAAAAGTCGCGAAAGAAAAAGTGCTGGTTATGTGTTTCAACATTGACGGCTTGGAAGCTCGAAACGACAGTGACTCTCTAACAAGTTAAGCGATTATATATTATTTCTTCTCCCTCAATAAGTAAATCGTCGACAACGTCCAAAGCATTTATTTCAAAAAACAATTTGTAATAATTTACATGTTTGAATTTGACAGCTCACTTACTTTAACTAGGGGATTACATTTTATCTGAATCAGAAACGGACAGGTAACTTTAACAGGCAGTTAGATAATGTATTCCTCAGATAGCTGCTAAACGACTATTGAAAAATGCATTAATGCCTTAAGTGACAGTTAACTCCTAACTGATTGTTTATCTGACTATTGAAAAATCGGCCCTAAGGCGAGCATCGCCTGATCAAACACGACCGAAAGGCATGAAAGGGTAATTTTGCAACGTTGTAAAGCTCGGCCGAACGTGTCTGTAGCGGTCACCTGCCTGGAAACGCTGAAATGAGAGGGCCCTCAATTACATAGTGAGTGGCCCATTGAGAAATGGCGAAATGTTCTATGGACAGACGAGAGCAAAATTGTTTTGTATGGCTGCTCTGGATCCCGTCAGTATGTAAGACGCCCACCAAATACAGAGTACAATCCCAGATACACGACGAAAATCTTAAAACATGGAGGGTCCAGTGTTATGGTTTGGGCACGCTTTTTGTACTACGGTGTAGGCCCAATATTCTGGATCAAAGGGACAATGGATCAGCATTTATACGTAGACATCCTTGAAAATACTATGCTTCCTTACGCTGAGTATGCCTTTGAAATGGGTGTTTCAACAGGACAATGATCCGAAACACACTAGCAAGAAAGCAGAAAATTGGTTTAAGGCGAACAAGATTGAAGTCATGAGTTGGCCAGCTTAATCTCCTGACCTCAATCCAATCGAAAACTTATGGGCGGATGTCAAAAAAGCTGTTTCCGAAGCAAAACCATGCAACAATAACCAATTATGGACAGTTGTAGAAAAAATCATGGAAGAAAACATTGCTAGAGAGGTGTCAGTCTTTAGTGAACTCAATGCAGCGAAGATGTCAGGCAGTCATACGGAACAAAGGCTTCACAGCAAAATATTGAATCCATTTCAATTCCTACCATAAATACCTTATTATATGATTTTACTGAATTGATGGTTTCTATGTTGTTTTATGATGAATTACTTGCACTGCTATTATTTTGATTCCTTACATACAGGTGAAAAATCAAATTTTTGTTTTTTTTTTCTTTAATGAATTTGTTGTTATTTTTGTATATTTGTAGACCAAAATTTGTAATGCACGTAGACCAAAATAAAAGTATAACTTTACCAAACATAAACATTTGTAGATTAGTTACTACCACTGCTATTATTTTGAACGCAGCTGTATTTATATGCCTAACATATACAGTCTATACGCCGTGGTGCACAATTTTTTTGTATTATGTATATAAAGTGGTCGCCGTGGCGTAGTGCGTAGAGTGCGACGCTCACACGCCGAAGGGTCTAGGTTCGACTCCCAGTTCAACACCAATTTTTCTAATATTTCACGGCACCGCCTCTTTCGAGCTGCTGACAACACTCAAAGAGTAAAAACTGTCTAAGAAAGCTTCTCAAATTTCGCCGTTCGGAGTCGGCAAAAAATTGTAGGTCCCTTCTACTCGTGAGAGAACAGTAGCGCGCACAACACGAGTAGTTGATGAGCGAGCTAGGCCCTGGTCCCCCTTTGGACTGTAGCGCCAACAATTATTATTATTATATAAAACCTAAGACTATACATAACTTAAAAACTAACTACTTAAAACTAAAGCTAAGAAGCTGACCACATACTGCCCAGCTGACCATATCCGTTCACATAAAAAACTTATAATAATCTGTTAACGGCGGCCACCAGTACAGGTGACGTTCTTTCCCAGACTCCCTTCTGTCTCGGGCGAAGATCGATCTACTGAACCGAAGCAGCCAGATGATGTGACTGAATTTATGAATCACATGATTCAAAATCACATCCGTATCACTATTTATAGTGTCAACGGAATCACTGATGGAGAAAAGACCATTTGTGGCGGGATGGCGGCTAACAGACCCAGGCTTTGAAGGAACCTGACTGGTAATGACAGCTTGACCAGAGGCTATATTCTGGTGTCACGGGAGGTCAGAGCCCCTGGAACTTAGGTTCCAGCCTGACCGTGCGGTAGGCCCCCTTGTGGGAGTTTCGTGGTGGCTGTGGTTTACCACCTAACATCGCGGGTAGAGTCGAGGATAGTGTACTGTGCTGACTTGTCTAGTTCATTATTTAAGCAGAACTAGGCAAGTCGGTTAGGGGACTATCCCTTCTCAGTGTGGAGTTGCACTCTCAACCGGGCGCTGCGACCCAAAGAGCGGAAGAGGTTTTAAAAAGACTTCGCATCAAACCAAGGTGGGGTGATTGCCCCTCAAACTTGGGTAACTAAGGCGTTACTTACGACTCTTGGGAAAAAGGTTCCCCGTGATATAAGCCGTTAAGGCAAGTGATCACGTAAAACCAAATCCCAAATCTGAACCGAAGCAGATCCTTGCGGTTGCGAGGTAAGTTCGGTTCATAAAGGAGTCGCCGGTCCACTGTTCGGCGTGCTACATGGAAGATTATAGGGCATCCCTCCTGTCCTGAACTAAACCCATCATGTCTAAATAAAGAAATGCCTCTGGTGGAATAAAGCCATTCTGCCGTACCTTTTCTAAATACAAAAAGATGGGATAGTAAGCCCCGAAGATCAGGCTGTTGGTAGAAGTCAACGACAGTGTTGTTTATTATGAAGTTATCAATCCTTCTCAGGTATCCCTCGTTGTACAAATTCTCGTTGGGATAAAATTTCTTGTATTCGGATTCGGGAGTTCGATACAACCTGAGACATGTCCTGAGACACTGCCTCTCCAACAGCCTCATCTTTTCCATCTGGGAAGGACTCACGTTGAACCACACAGGACAAGCGTACGCCATTATCGGCCGGATGAGTGCCATAGAGCATATTACCTCCACCCTGGAATCAAGTTGGCTGCTGTAAAACAGCCTTCTTGCCACAGCAAAGGCTTTCTTGGCTTTCGTCAGAGCAGCATCTACATGTTTGTCAGAGTACAGATACTGGTCCAACCACACGCCTAAGTATCTCATCAAGCCTTTCACAGCTAACAGTTTTCCCCGTGGGTCAACAATGTGGAACTTACACCAGTTTAACCTCGTTTGCCTTGAGGCCCTGGACAGCGTGGTCCAGAAAAGGATAGTCTCGCATTTATTGAAAGTAATTTTTATTTTCCAGCTATCACAATATTGCAGAATCTTTTCAAAGTCATGTTGGAGCAGGTTGTTAATAACTTCGACCTTTGGCGCTGATCTGTACGCTACCAAATCGTCGGCATGGAGTACAAAAAATCGCTAGTAAATATAGCGAACAAGATTGGCGAACCAACTGCCCCCTGTTGCAGACCGTTTTTCACGTTGCCATTTTTCACAACGAACTTCCTACCTGTTATCATGTCATAGATCAAAACTTTTCGGGTCGGAGCAGTGGTATGCGTACGCTCTACATGGCGTACCCAGAAACTCGTACTCGTTGGGGTCGAAATATGATTAGGATAGGAACAAGGCACCTATTTCCTTTCTGACATCATCACCATCATCGTCTTGAGGTACGGCAGGTTCGCTCACCCTTCCACCAGCTCTTGGATTAATTAGAAGCTTCTCCTGGACGCCGCCAGGTGGCTGTTCGGACACAGTGGAATCACCTCGTTTTGAGTCTTAACTGTCTCAAACAAAACCCCAGACACCATCTTATCACCAGTTTTCGTCCAATTCCTCTTACTTCACCTCAATCCTTGTGAAATCTGCTTTCACCCCACGCCTCTATGATTTGAAATATCCCAAGCCCCCTCCACATTCCGCCAAAGCCAATAAATTGAACAAATCACTACTGCCACCCACCCGGTGGCCACAGTTTCGGGGTGAAAAATGAAAATTACGATCTCACACGTAGTCACATGACCCGCACATGAGTCACGGGCACGTGGAAATTATTACAGCCAGTCGGTGCGGGTACCGACAGCCGCCGCCGCGGCGTGCCTCAACCGCCCAGCATAGACTGATGAAATGTGATTTTTGGCCGCAACCCCCTCAATGAACATAGAAAATTAACCAAGCAACACCACCGCCAATTCGAGCCGAAAAAAATGATGAAAAACAAGAAAAAGGACTGAGTGCAATAAATTCATGAAATACAAATCCACCGGCCAGTCCGGATGCGGCCCGCCACCAGCCACCGGGCACCGGCCACCAGCCACCAGCCACTGCAAAACCGTCGAACTCGCGTCCAACATTCAATTTATTTGGGACAAACTCTGCGCGCCGTAATTGTTTCAAAATATAATTATTATTAATTATTATGGGCGGTGGGTGTGTCGCAGAAAGATGCACCGGTCCGCGGGGCCGCAGCAAGCGCCACTTGTGTAGCCACACGGACAAACTAGTGTCCCCGGGTAAAAAGTGACACTACTAGGATGCTGGAATTATGATTATGACAAAACATGAATTTGTGGGTCCTGGCGATGAGGTTTTGTGTGTCTGGTTTAATCGCATAACATGTTAATGAAGTGGAAAATTTATGGCCCGACTACACACGCACGCCGCCGAACACTGTTCCGTCGATGTAATGGCAGTTGCTGCGCCCGTGCCGGCCCGGCCAACGGTTGACGGTGCGAATATCACCTCGTTTCGGGATATTGGGTACATTAAAATATATAAAATAATTAAGTACCTGTAATAATTAATATTAGCTGGCGTGTGTGCGGGCGCCGGAGAGAGAGAGACGGTGCGGCGTGCGAGCGGCACAGGACTCGTAACCGATCTGATGTAACGGCGATGGCGATAATTTAGAGGCCCAAAGGTGGTGGCGACTGCACCGGCGGCGGATGGGGCGAAAATTAAAATTTCGAATTGCGCCCCAAATTAATTTATGGCGAATTTTAAACGAGCGCCGGATTTTATGTTCATCGGCCCGTGCGATGCCAGTGCCAGTGGATAAATCGGAAACTGAATCCAATTTGCAGGTAAATCACTGCGTAGTGCGTCTCGCGGCGTCAGGATGCGTCATCAGCGGAAATAGATCAGAGTGTTCCGTACATTTCCAACGACAACAACGACATCCCACATGTGCACAACCCTCCGCATTCGCCGCGGCAATAAGAATCGAGAGATGCGATGCGGAGCCCACACTCGAGAGTGTCTGCGTCACTTCCTCGATTACTGCGAAATCACTCCAAGACCTGTCAGAGAAGCATTTCCCACCACACTGGCAGTTTATCAATCGATTTTACGGCCAAATGAAATTAAGTTGCCCCAAAACTCCCCCGGCCCCCACTCGCACACCGCTCAAAGAGCGCTCTGCGCCTGGATTCCATCAAAAACTTGAAGCCCGAGCGATGGCCAATCTCGGTCTGGCGACACATCTCGCCTCTGTTTTGGTGCGAGCCCGGCGTTGGCGCTACAGACCCGTCCCCCTACATCGCGCTGGAATTTTATTGTTGGCCCCTCTCGTGCGAATTGATTATTATCGGTTAATTGGTTGGCAATAAAAGTTTTTACGATTTTCGCTCCCTCCCGCCGTGCGCCTGGGGGAGGGGGAGGAGGAAGAGGGCGTCCAGAGCATAATCCAATCCGAGCATCAGGTATTCAGTGCAGAGGCTTTTGTGCCGAAGCTCGGATTAGAGCGGAGCGCCGAAGCAGCCGAAGAGCGAAGTTCAAAAAAGTGATTTTTAATAACGACCTCCCCCTTGGGGGCAGCTGGGGCACACATGGGTCTTGTGTCCGTTTTTGGATTTTGTTTGTGTTTTTTTTTTGAGACAATCCCCGCGTTTGAGCGGAGCACTCAGCGTGATTTTACGATCTATCGGTGGGTCGTAACTTTTATGCTCCGCCACTGCTCGGCAATGCACATTTCGGCTTTGGCTTCGGCTTTAGACCGCGAAGTCTGCCCCGCCCCCCCCTCAAAAGCTGGATTCCGTTCTACTATGCAAATAAGGCGTTTATTTAATTTATACGCCCGTAAAATTTTATTCCCCACCGCCGGGGGAGGGGGATGTAGGATGCATTCAAAACAGATAGACCAAGTTTATTTATTGAAGGAAGTAATGAACGGCTTTTTTATAGGTCTCCCCCTCGCTCAGCGGCGGCGTGTAAGTGTGTGCGCGAAAGTGCATTTCGATTTAATATCGATTCAGAATGGAGTTCCCGTGTGACAGCTTGGCGGCGGTGACGGCAGTGCCGGCAGAGGGTTTAAGGATAAGAACGACAGGCGAGGTGTCTTCTTAAGTATTTTCTTTAATTTGAAGTCGTAAAAGTCCAAATACGCGGATCTTGTCAAAACGACTTTGATTATGAAGACCGACACGCACACGAATGGAGGAGGGACGAGCAGACACGTCCTCTGGAGGCTGGACGCATTAGTGCATCTCGGGAAGAAGTTTGTTTTATTCGAGTGTTTATGGCTTGTTATGTGATTTCATTTTATACGTTTTCCTCCTTTTTGTTGTGGAGAGGAGAGGATCTCGCGCCGAGCTGTGTTTGATTGTGAATTTATTGTGACAGTAGCCCGGCGGCATAGCAAATGGCGGTTGACGGACGGTTGGTAAGCGAGGGGAAACCCAGAAAAACAGTAAATTTTACACTTTATACGGTCGTAAAGTTTTCGTGGATACATCTCGGGCCTGGAGATTGAATGCCGCAGGGGGTGGACTGAAGCGGGACTGAGAGCGGATCTATTCAGAGATGGTCATGAAATTGATTGATTGACGCGGATTGTCATATTTTTATGGCCGCGTAATGACTTCGATTGAGAAACGCATAAAACTGAAGAAAATTAAGTGGGTTCGATTGGGATAGTCTGTTCTAAGGCTGGGCTGTCTAAAGGTGAATGAATAGCTAGAAATGTGTGAGGGGAACATAAAAGTTGCTGTTGAGTGGGGGACGTTTAACGAGCGTCTTCTGTGCGTCAAAGCAAAATTAAAGTGGCGAAGGTCAATGGACTGTCGGGGCAAAGAATCACAACATGGGGGCTATCCAAGGCATGTGTTCTGATTCCATTTACGAGAATCAGGGCAATTTGAAGGTAATCACAGGACTTTGTCTGGGAGCCCTGAGGAGTTGGACGGCGTCTGCAGGTTTGATGTAAAGTAGAAAGAGGTGGCTAGGCCATGTAGAGCGCATGGACAGCACTGCTCCGGCCCGAAGAGTTTTCGAATCCGAACCACAGGGACAACGCAACAGAGGACGTCCTAGACTGAGATGGCGCACACAAGTGGAAAAGGACCTCAACCAACTTGGAGTGCGCAATTGGAGACAGCTGGCAAGAGATCGTGCTAGCTGGAGAGGCATGTTGGTTGAGGCCCAGGTCCACCCCGGACTGTAGCGCCATCCGAAGAAGAAGAAGAAGAGAGAGGTCAAATATAGAGACTATTGCGTATTCTTGGTGGATCCACTTTTCACCGAAAACAAACGTATGTCACAAAAGAAAAAGAAGCCTGACAAAGAGCAAATAAATTTAACGGGCGAGATAGTGAAATTATTAAATCTGTTTATTTTGTCAAATTATCCAAAGCGCACTACTCCTTCGGCAAGCAGGTTTCATAAGATTTCCTGAAGAAGTTTCAGAGCTCAGGACCTAAAATGCTCATTCCAGAAAAGAAGGCTCATTTTTAAAAGATGGCGCCACTTGCAAATGTGGCTGACCCTGGAAGTGATTACCTGGTTCATTGGAAAGCTATGACATTTGTCATCAAAAATTAGTATGTATCTTAGACAACAACCTTATTTTACCTCAATAAGTGTAATTTGCGGGAAGATTTTATTTTATTTTTTAATTTGAATAAATGTTGAGCTGCTGCCCATCAATGGGCAGCTGAATCTGCTCCAATCGATAAGTCATGCACAAAGTGGTTTCGACGCCTCAAAAATGGTGATTCTAGCGTCGATGACAAAGAGCATGTTGGCCAGTCCAAAAAAAATCAGAAATGAGGAGCTGTAGGCTTTACTGGACCAAGTTCCGTGGCAAACGCAACATGAACTCGCAGCATCATTAGGAGTGACTCAGAAAGGTACTTCCATTCAATTTAAGAAATATGGATTTGGGTGCCGTACGAGTTAAAAATGAGAGACGTTAGAAGGCAACTTTTCATCGCGGAACTGCTCCTTGTAAGGTATCAAAGGTAGAATTTTTTGCACCGACTTCTGACTGGGCACGAAAAACGGGTATACAATTATAACCTAAAGAAAACAAAAGTCCATTCAAAGCGGTTTGAAGCTCTTTTAGCATCGTCTACATCCACGCTATAAATGCGATTTGAAGGGCATGCTTGGCAAATGGTGGGATCGAACAGATGTGGTGTACTGTAAGCTGTGTACTGTAAGCTAAGACTTGGCGATACTGTATATGGAAATCGCTGTCGATACCAATAATGTCTTCGAGCCGTCCCTTGAATAGAAGCTACTCAAAAACGACCGAAATACGTGACAAGGTTATTTTTCAATATGATACTTCTCGGCACCAAGTGACGTTCGAAAACTACCTGGAAACGTTGAAATGGGAGGTCTTACCTCTTCTTCTTCTTCTTGTGGTGCTACAGTCCGGGGTGGACTTGGGCCTCAACCAACATGCCTCTCCAGCCAGCACGATATTTCGCCAGCTGTCTCCAGTTGGTTGTTGAGGTCTTATCTCACCCGCCTTATTATAGAGACCTTGCTCCTTGCGACTACTGGCTGTTTTGACGATTCATTCGATCGACACCAGACTAGACTCATTTATTAGAGATGGCATTCGAAAATTACCGGAGGGATGGGAAAAAGTTGTCGCTTTCAACTGACAATTCCTTGTGTAAATAAAACTGTTTCCAATATCGCAGACAAATCAAACACTTTGTGAGTACTTAACTTTTCTCCGCCATTTTAAGTTCTACTGCGTCCTTTCTCGACTTGTCGGACTTTGATTCAGGCATAACTGCGTCCTTGAGGATATGACTGTTTCGGGTGGATGACTGACTGTCCTGAAATCTCAGCGTCATTTGCCCGGTCCACAAGAACGGATACCCCTTTGACTGCGCCAATTATCGAGGGATCAGCCTTCCCAACATCGCATACAAGATCCTCTCTGCCGTATTGTGTGAGCGTCTGAAACCATTTGTCCATGACCTGATAGGTCCCTATCAGTGTGGTTTCAGACCAGGGAAGTCCACAATAGAAAAGATCTTCACATTACGGCAGATCCTGGAAAAGACCCAAGAAATGCAAATTGACACTCACCACCTATTCGTCGATTTCAAGGCTGCATATGACAGTGAGCATAGAGACGATCTATACAGTGCCATGTCTAGTTTTGGCATTCCTACCAAACTCGTCAGATTGTGCAGGATGACGATGGAGAACTCTCGCTGCTCTGTCAATGTCGGTAACGAACTCACCGAGACCTGGAATGTCAAAACAGGTTTTAGACAAGGCGACGCAATGTCATGTGACTTCTTTAACATAATCCTCGAGAAGATCGTGCGTAACTCACAAGTCAACACCAGAGCCACGGAAGAACGAGAGTTGTTGCACGGCAAACCTCGCCGGGCAGGGTGGCTGTTGTACCCCTCAAACGCATACCACCATTGGCACACAAAAAAAAATCGTTTCTTAGGGATGTTAGAAAGATAGGAGAAGTAAGGTTGTAAAGGAGAAAGAAAGCCTAATATTTCAACCAAACTGCGGACGGACAAAGGAACGCGTTCAAGGATTATGCTCATACTAACAAACAAGACCGGAAGGTTGCTCGTTGAGCTAAGTTAACTTGTCTATCATCTCTAAGGATAAGACTTACCTAATTATCTCTAAGCTTTTCCAATTTACATCTGCCTAGCTGCATCTATTACGACACAAGAACCTCCCGACATCACTCAGTGATAATAATAATTGTTGGCACTACAGTCCAAAGAGGGTCAGAGCCTAGCTTGCTCATCAACTACTCGTGTTGTGCGCGCTACTGTTCTCTCACGAGTAGAAGGAACCTACAGTTTTTTGCCGACTCCGAACGGCGAAATTTGAGAAGCTTTCTTAGACAGTTATTACTCTTTGAGTGTTGTCAGTAGCTCGAAAGAGGTGGTGCCGTGAAAAATTCGAAAAATTGGTGTTGAGCTGGGAGTCGAACCTTGACCCTTCGGCGTATGAGCGTCGCAGTCTACCTACTACGCCACGGCGACCACTCAGTGATAAAGGTTCCCTAAAAACGCGAGAATGACTGATGTTGTCGGCACAAGTCTTCATTCCACTCCCAGTTGACCTTTGCTAGCGGTCGTGGCGAAACTTTGAGACACAGCTTTTTGATGGAAACCGAACCAACGGCTTGATCCTCCACCCATCCTCTTTATCGAAGCTTAAACCCAAATGCAACACTTTTCCTTTGGCTATACCCTACCGATGTTGATTGACAGGGTGTCCAAAATTCACAGTCGCACATTTCTGGAGGATTTCTTTTATCGGCATTTAATGTCGCGAAAACTTACGCAAAGTATTAGCTTCTGTAAGGTCAAAGAGACTCTGGGTGCAAGAAGATCTTGAAACAAGCCAAGCAGCACATTTCGAAAATGCTTTCTGACTCAGTCTGACACTACAGGAGTTGGGTCTTACAAGTCATTGACACATACAAGTCCTTTAGAGCATCATTCTGTTCATTAAATTTTTATTCTTATTTTTTTTATCCATGCTTTGCCAACGCGTGCAAGTGCACTCTTTGTGGACAATAAAATCAAAACACTGCTGAGGTCTTCATTCAGATAATCCTGCAAAACAAAGCCTTCCAAAAACGGAAAGAGTATTCAACTGACAATTTTTTTGCACACTCTTCCAATGCGCAGCGAAGCAGGAAAAAAAATTGCAAAACTGTCAAGAAATCGTTTAAGAATCGTAAAACCATTCAAAAATAAATTCAAATCCACCCAAAACCCGCTCAACGCAGCAACAGCACAACTTATCCTTCAGCTGACATCATAAATGACTCTCGTCCGAATTCCGAGATCTCTGCTGAAGCGAAATAAAAATTAAATTATTTCACCCCAAAAAACAATGCTACCAGCAACTCGTTGTTAGCAATAATTTGTCATAAATAACCCACCCTCCACCCAGCTGACGTCGCAGTCCAGTCTTAATCCCCGTGTCAAACCGGCGAAATGATCACAAGACCCCCGCATTAACAATTTAACATTCCCCATAAATTTGCCGCCACCAGTGTAATTATTTAAACGTGTGCTCGCTATTGAGAATAAATTCCCCACAAAACTTGATGAAATATCACAGAATTACTCAACGTGACAGCGCCACCGCGCCAAACACGGCGCGACGCGATATGGAGCGGGTATGACGAAACGAAGCGAAACGATCGCAGATCACGGACAACAACGAACTGCTCGCATCCGGTGACAAGTGACAAGTGCAGGGACACCAAAATTATGACAGCTTATGCCTCGACGATCCTTAACCCCTGGGCGCAATGCAGGAACTGCATTCAGACGCTTGTTCTCTGCTTTATGACCGATTGTCGGGCTGTCATCGCGAGGAAATAAATTCCTCGAAAGCTTCTTGCTCCCGAAGTGGTCGTGGAATGGATCGGTCCAGCATCCGCGGCCCGCAGGTTGTTGACTCGCTGATTGATTGTTATTTATGGACATGGGGCTGCGCAGTGTCCCTCCCGCGAGGGTGGAGGGGATGAACTTTGCATTTATGATTTGAATTGACTGCCAATGGGAGCGATCCGCAGCGGCGGTGTCTAATTTGCAACAAATTATTTGATTCCGTGGATTGGAGAATTATTAAATTGACAGCCACACTCGTGGATGGGGAGACGAGGCGAGGCGGGAGCCATTTAAATGGTTTAACATGCATAACTCCACTTAAGTGATCCGGTTGTGATCGACGACGAGGCGAATCGAACGGCTAAAGTTGATGAATATTTAGCAAGTCACGAACTAAACGGCGGGCTGTCTGAATTTACGTCAGATACACGGACACACGTCATGCTTTTGCCGAAATGGGTCACCAAGTAGTTGCATATGTATAAGGTGAGTTTGTGGATCTACGAGAACTGACGTCAGGTGATCGGGGGCTGAAGTATTTTATTCGAGATTAGAGCGCTGATTCAAAGGTCGACTTTCAGGTCAACAAAAATGTTGAAATGGAGCCCGAAGTGAATTGAGAAGATGAAAGTTTTGAACAAACTCTGGCACGCAAGAGGACTGTTCAAAAATGAGGACAAGTAGTCTTTTATAGAAGATATGAATGACGGCGCCCGTCCTGGAAGTCCCAGCACATCATCAACCGATGAAAAAGTTGAGAAAGTAAAGGAAATGGTTAAGGAGAGCCGTCGAATCGCTATTAGAGAAGTTGCTGAAGATGTCGGCATATCGGTTGGCTCATGTGATGCAGTTTTTTTTTTTTTTTTTTGGAAACTTTGGGCATGAAACGAATGGCGGCAAAATTCGTTCGAAACTTGCTGAATTTTGACCAAAAAAATATTTCGTATGAGCATGCTCAGCTGTCGTCAACGTCGATCCAGATTTGTTTGAAGGGGTCATTACAGGTGACGAATCGTGAATACTTGGTTATATCTTAGAAACCAAAGTCCAATCGTCCCAATGGAAGACCTCTGAAGCTCGACCAAAACAGAAGGTTTGCTGGCAGTTTCCTTCGATTGCCGGAGTGTAGTGCATCGGGAGTTCTTACCATATGGTCTTACGGTCAATGAGGAGTACAGCCTTGAGGCTTTGCAGCTTTCGGGGGGCAGTACGAAGAAAACGTCCGGAACTGTGGACAAATCATGGCTTAACGCATCTACAATGTTCACCTATTTTCACCCACAGTGAACAAAGATAACTCTGCGTAACTATTTGAAGCTTTGTTAGTTTGGGTGTTGTGTGTCGGATGTGCGACACTTAGAACCCTCTTCAATGTCGTCATGCTGCTTCTTCTTCTTCTTCTGATGGCGCTACAGTCCGGGGTGAACCTGGGCCTCAACAAACATGCCTCTCCAGCCAGCACGATTTTTCGCCGGCTGCTTCCAGTTGCGCACTCCAAGTTGGTTGTGGTTCTTCTCCACTTGTGTGCGCCACTTTAGTCTAGGTCGTTCTCTGTTGCGCTGTCCTCGGGTCGGATTCAAAGACTTTTCGGGCCGGAGCAGTGGTTCTCCAATTGTGTACGCCATCTTAGCCTAGGCCTAGCCTACGACCGCGTTCGCTGACGGGGTCATAGCTCAAGACTAACTAACTGCCTCGACCAACAAATCCACATCCGAATAAGCGCTGCTTTCGCTCTCTGTAGCAATCGCTGTGGTATATGTCTTCGTTTGTCAAAGTTTTCTTGCCGGGCCCATCCCATCGCACTTCCTAGATGGCGGTAATGTCTGCTTTGTAGCAGTCAAGGGCCTCCGCAAGTTTAGCTGCACGTGGCCGAAGCGGCCCCTGTGGCTTAAACCTTACTGAAATAGGAGAAAAAGAAGTGAAGGGAAAAATACAGTGGTGGCCCGCTATAGTTCGTCATCCAAACTCTTCCAAAAAATCCGTCTTTGTCATGTTTAAAACACAACAAACTTTGGCTGTACTTTAAAATATAAACTCGAGAAAAAGATGGAAGGAAAATTTGTTCTAGACCACTTTTAGCAAACAAGACCAACGGGAGCATCGCAGAGCTAAGTTTGCCACCCTGGACTAAGTCTTCTTTTAGAAAGAATTGAATCGGAGTGAAGCATATACTAACTTCTCCAGTAAATAACTAAGTTGTGCAAGTAGTTTTTGTCTTTCGAGTAGGAGTAACCTACAGCCCCTTCTTCTTCTTCTTCTTCTTCTTGTGGATCTACAGTCCGGCGTAGACCAGGGCCTCAACCAACATAGCTGTCTAGCCAGCACGATCTTTCGCCAGCTGTCTCCAGTTGCGCACTCCAAGTTGCTTGAGGTCCTTCTTCACTTGTCTGCGCCACCTTAGCGTAGGCCGTCCTCTGTCGCGTTGTCCCAATGGTTTGGATTCAAAGATTTTTCGGGCCGGAGCAGTGGTGTCCATACGCTCTACATGGCCTAGCCATCTTAAGCGTTGTATCCGTAGACGCTTAACCAGGCGCATGTCGCTGTACAGCCTATAGAGTTCGTCATTAAATCTTCTCCTCCAGATGCCATCAACGCAAACAGGACCAAAAATCGCACGCAAAACTTTTCTCTCGAAAAGACTAAGGGCTTCCTCATCCGCCTTTGCTAACGTCCAGGATTCTGCACCATATAGTAGGACGGGGATGATCAAGCTGTTATATAAAGCGAGATTAGTCCTTTGAGAGAGGGCTTTATCACTCAATTGCCTCTTGAGCCAAAAGAAACAGAGATAGGCAAGAGTGATTCTGCGTTTGATTGGGGTACTGATGTAGTCGTTGCTATTTATCGCGGAGTCGACGAAGTTCTTGACTAGCTCAAAGTTTCTGCTGCCTAGTGTGATGCTCTGTCCGAGACGTCGATGTTGTGTGTCCTTCCTTGATGACAGCATGTACTTAGTTTTGCCCTCATTCACCGCCAGACCCATTTTAGCCGCTTCCCCTTCAATGCCAGCAAACGCCTGATTGACTGCGTTCGTCCAATCACGTCAATGTCATCAGGGTAAGCTAACAATTGAACTGACTTTTGGAAGATCGTGCCTCTGCTGTCGTCTTCAGTTTCTTTCATTTTACTAATATTGATCTTTGATCAACTCTTCATAGAAGAACCTTGTGAGTGCTCTATGAATGCTGTCAGGAACTAGAAAGGGGCTGTGCGGTTCAAATGTGTAAGATGTTCAATCCTGGAATCGAACCTGTAGACGAAAGCCTAATTTTTTTTTTGCATTTTCTTCATTTTGAGCGAAATAAGAGTCGTGTCTGCTGCGGCATAGTGCGTAGCATACGACACTCACACGCCGAAGGTCCAGGTTCGACTCCCAATTTTTCAACACCAATTTTTCTAATATTTCACGGCACCACCTCTTTCGAGCTGCTGACAACACTCAAAGAATAATAGCCGTCTAAGAAAGCTTCCCAAACTTCGCCGTTCGGAGTCGGCAAAAAACTGTAAGTCTCTTCGACTCCTGAGAGATCAGTAGCGCGCTCAGCACGAGTAGTAGATAAGCAACCCAGGCCCTTGGTCCCTGTGGAGTGTCGCGCCATCAATTATTAAATATTATTAAGAGTCATGGAGCTTCAACAAACTTTTCACCTAGGAAGTGTTAGGTTTTCTTTCATCTTTTCGCCATCTCAAAAGTGAACGTGTCGTTTTTTTATAATTGACGCGTGCAAAAGGGGTTTCGAGTACCCTTAAATGACCGGATCAAGTCACAGCACGGACCGAAGGTATAAAGGAAGAGAGGGAGAGGAGGTACCGATGCACATTGGTTTTAAACGCCTGTGGATTGTAATGAGGATGAAAAATCGTCTGGGAAGAGCATTCCAGATTCTTGTAGTGCGGCTGAAGAACGAGTCTCTGAATTTGATTGTACGTCCGAAAGAGGGCTTGAAGGTGAATTGGTGGGCATTCCTAGCGAGGCGTGTATTGCGGGTGAATTCTTGAAGGGGAGGAATGCAACTGGCTAATTCATCTGAGCATTTTTTGTAAAAATAGCGATAAAAGAGTGACAACGACGCTACATTACGTCGGTGTTCTAACGAGTCAATCGACTTCGCAATATTACTGTCACCTATAAGTTTTATCGCTCGCTTTTTAATTCTATCGAGCAGGTGCAGGGAGGTCTTAGAAGCATCTGAACAAATAGGAGCGTTATGCTCTAGTTTTGGGCTATGTAGGCCTTGTATATTGTAGCCAGATCGGAGGGGGTGAAGTACTTCTTGCATCGTTTAAGGAAGCCTAGACATTTCGCAGCATTTTTGGCGACCTCAAATATGTGATCCTTCCAACTAATTGTTGGGTTGATACACATACCGAGGATGGAAAGTCTTTCGGTTTCACGACACAAGTGCCGTTCATGGATAACGGCTGATTAGTTTGTGATCGCTCTAACGTCAGTAGACAGCACTGGGTTTTGGAAGCATTAAATTCCAATCTATTCTTATTCTCCCAATGTTTGTCCTCTTCACGTGGTGTAGCCATTTACAGACCATTGAGCCTGTTTCCTTTGGAGCACTAGTCCGGGGTGAACCTGGGGCTAGACCAATATGTTATTCCAGCAAACATGATCTATAGCCAGCTGCCTTCAATTGACCACTTCAAGTTGTTTGAGGTATTCTACACTTGTGTGCGCTTGTGCTACTTTGTCCCAGTGACACGGATTCCAAGTCATTTCTTAGAACAGTGGAGTTCCTACTGTTCGCCTTCTCTCATTGTTTATCTTGAGCGTTATATCGTCTCCTCCAACTCATTTCAACTGAATCAGAACCAACACTGACTAGTAGAAGTTTCATCTTAAATGGACAGAGGGCTTTCTTGTCCGCTTTTGGGGTCGCCCAACTCTCCTTCGCCATAGGAAGGAAAGAAGGAGGAGTATGGCTACTATGTTACACAAAAGCAGGGGACTCCGTTCCTCAATTGGAGTTTGGAAAAACAACTGTTGGTAAGGGTGGTCCCACGATTGATTTGAGTGCTGCTGTTGGCTCTTAAACAGACATCCACAGTCACCCACAGGCATCCGCAGACATTGACAATCACCTGGAGGTATCCAGAGGGATCCACAGACATCGACAGTCATCTAGAAGTATCCAGAGGCATCCGCATACATCGACAGTCACCTGGAGGTATCCAGAGGGGTCCACAGACATCGACAGTCATTTAGAGGTAACCAGAGGCATCCGCAGACATCGACAGTCACCTGGAGGTATCCAGAGGCATCCACAGACATATACAGTCATCTAGAAGTATCCAGAGGCATCCACATACATCGACAGTCACCTGGAGGTATCCAGAGGGATCCATAGACATCGACAGTCATCTAGACGTATCCAACGCTATCCACAGTCATGCAGGGGTATCCACAGGCACATACAGTCATTCAGAGGTATCTAGAGGCATCCACCGGCATCAACTTTGATAAATTATGGTTAAAGCGTGCTTCTGTAGGCCTAGCCAATCCCTGGGCAGGCGAGGAATAAGATGTGGACTTCGGTTCCCTCCTAACAGAGCACAACTTGAAAATTAGGAATTTACGAAAGCCTTTCAAGCCCCCAACTTTTTGTGTGTTTCGTTCAGGTTCCATGCACCTAAGGACACAGGCTTGAACTGTACAGGATTATTCACCGCTGGAAGCAACAGAAACGGCTAACCGATATAAAAAGCCGTCAGTGTGTTGTTCATGACTTTTAAGTGAACCGTGAACCGATCTCATCGACTTCATGCGTTTTCTTCAATCTTATAAATCTCCTCATCTGCGCAACGTAAAGAGGATTTTGTTCTTCCTGCCCTTAAGTGGCTTTACAAGAATTCATTTGTTGCACCATTAGACCGTCCACTCAACAACGTCTTCCTGGTGGAGATAATGGCAACAAGGCAGTGTTGAGGAATTATGGTTTATCCAAAAGAGTTCACAGCTTTCCATCAAATATTTCAAGTGTCGCCCTTCTCTCAATGAAATGGCAAAGTGCTTCAATACTCGACTACCTAGGGTGCCAGGAACCCGGAATTGCGAAGCCTTGAACTAACCAGACTGCCGGTCTTGCCCGAAGGCGGCTTACTCTTTATTCCCCACCCTATAGTCATACAAAACACCTACACTGAGTATACAAGGCAGGAGAAGGAAGGCCATTTGGCCAAAGTTCGGTTCTATGCCTTTTTCGGCTGAACACACTTCATCTACGACATCAAGATCGTAACAGGCCTCGGAATTCAGCAGAGGGTCGGACAAAGTCAATTGCTCTGCTCCTCTGCGACTGCCAAGCTCTGGAAAGAAGAAGGAACAAGCACCAAACGCAGTATTCCTTCGACCACCTACGTGAGCAAAGTGACGTTGGCTTGAAACGCCCCAACAGCTGCATAACAAAGTTGGTCCAAGCAGGTTGGGGACGTTATCCTGCTGCTTACCTCCCCGCCAGTTTACACTTCCCAGAAAATGTTCAACAAGTTGATATTAAAATTCAACCTCTCCTACCGGTTCTTTGTCATCATTTGTCAGCACATTCAAGTATCAGATTGGAATTAGATCACAATCGGCCACGCCGCACCGCCAGTCGGCAGAGTCAACGCAATTTGTTCACCTTGACAACACGCCTAAGCCGGCTGTCAAAGTCGGCACGGCAAGCGTCATCCATCAATCACGCCGCACATCCACTTAAAATCCCAGCGCACCACCAAATGTGACGATCAATTATTCGCCCCGTGATGGATTTAACAACAATGCCCGCCATTGCCACCCACAAATGGGGCGAATTCACCGGAACATCACACTCGTCAATTGATCGAGAGCTGGCCTGTCCATCCATCATGGTGCGGTTTTGGTAAATCGGAATTTAATCCGTCAAACTCGGCCGTCGATCATGGACAAAGGGGGCTGCTGCTGCTGCTGGTGGTGTCTCTGGCCGGGTACAACTGGTACCCGGAGGCCAGCCTACTCCGGCTGATTGAATGATCGAGATTTAAGAACGCTTCAATGCGTTTTGATTGATCCTCGAGCGGGCCGCGGGGTTTTTCATGTCGTTGACTCGCTAGACAGCTTGGGATTTCGTCCGGCCCGCGAAGCGGAAACGGCGCGATGAATGATGTGTCTGTTGTGCGTTTGTCTTAGCGGGTGACAGCGGCGCGGTTCGCTTGCAAAAACAATCGGCACCCAGTCATTCATCATGTCAGCCGGCCGGCAGCGGGATGTGCGCCAACTAATTATCAACTCTGTTCGGGCTTCAGTTCGAGGCCAGCGAGACGAGGCTTGTTTTTGTCACAATGCGGGAGAATAATGAAAGCCAGCGATGACAGGCTTATCGTGAGTTATTGTGAAATATAGGGGCGGAGGAGCCAACACTTGGGCGGGTGATACGCGATAATTGATCGGCGGGACGGGCACGCAGCGCTAATCTGAAGCTTGATGGAGCACGGGCTGAAGTGGCTGCTAACGTTGAGGTGGGTTGTGATGGAGTGGATCGGAACTAAATTTCGCACCTTCAGACACGTGACGGCGATCACGTTGCTGCGTAAGTACGCGAGAGGCTGCCGGCTTTGAGACGGGGCAGTGGGTCATGAGACGGTTTTAAGCGTGCAAAAGTCTGAAATCCGTGGAGGCTTTTGCGGATTACGAGCTCATGTGGCGCCGTTGAGACTGCTATCGAGTGGTAATTCCCGGGAAGATAAGATTGCCTGTCACGCGAAGAACAGGGTGACGCAGAAAGCAGTTTCGTTAATTCAAATGTAGCTTCAGATCCCTGTGAAAGAGTCTTCTTAATCGAGGTTTGATGTGACTTCTTTCTATACGAAGTGGCTTGTCCTCCATGGAGTGACCTTTTCCTCAATAAAGTGGTCTCTTCCTCTACGATGTGTCCTCTTTCTCCATGACGTGGCTTCCCCCTGCCCATTGTCTGCCTGTATTTCCAGGAGCCAACGTATCATCGAGAAGCGGACGAAACAGATTCTCGTTCCCCTGCAACACTCAGAAAATTTTTAAGGAAATTCTGTGTGGACCTAGCGAAGGCTAGTTGAACGACGATCAAGTATAGACGAAGAAATTTTTAATGTGAACCGCACAAAGGGCAGAGTAAAACAGTCATTGTCTGCCACTGGTAGCAATTGTACGCGCCATCGTGTAGTTCATTTTTAAAGACCCCTACTTCCAGAAGAAGTGGTCGTCGTGGCGTATTGGGTAGAGTGCGACGCTCTCACGCCGAAGGGTCTAGGTGCAATTCCCAGCTCAACACCAATTTTTCGAATTTTTCACGGCACCACCTATTTCGAGCTGCCTACAACGTGTTTTTCTGCTGGTGGCTGCACAGGAATCAGCTTGCTTTCGATGCCACTTACTTCTTAAAATAAGAGACCAGATAGTTGAATCAGTAGAGCCAACTCAAAGAGGCTATGGTAGTTAAGGGGCAATTTATAAAAAAAGAAAATTCAATTCAAATAAAAAGGAACAAAACCTGATTCGAAGCTGAGAGGGTCTCCTTTTCTTTTCTTTAGAAACATCATGTTGCGTTCAGAAAGACGGTTCTTCTTCTTCTTCTTGTGGCGCTACAGTCCGGGGTGGACCTGGGCCTCAACCAACATGCCTCTCCAGCCAGCACGATCTTTCGCTAGCTGTCTCCAGTTGCGCACTCCAAGTTGGTTGAAGCCCTTCTCCACTTGTCTGCGCCCTTTTAGCGTAGGCCGTCCTCTTTTGCGTTGTCCCCATGGTTCGGATTCAAAGATTTTTCGGTCCGGAGCAGTGGTGAACATGCGCTCTATATGGCCTTTCCATCTTAAGCGTTGTCTCCGAAGACACTTGACCAGGCGCATGTCGCTGTATCGCCCATAGAGTTCGTCATTAAATCTTCTCCTCCAGATGCCATCAACGGAAACAGGACCCAAATTCGCACGCAGAACTTTTCTCTCGAAGAGACTTAGGGCTTCCTCATCCGTCCTAACGTCCAGGATTCCGCGCCATAAAGTAGTACGGGGATGATCGAGCTGTTATATAAAGCGAGCTTCGTCTTTCGAGAGAGGGCTTTATTACTCAATTGCCTCTTGAGCCCAAAGAAACAGCGATTGGCAAGAGTGATTCTACGTCTGATTTTGATACCTGTGTTGTTGTTTCTATTTACCGCGGAGCCGAGTTAGACGAAGTCCTTGACTACCTCGAAGTTTCTGCTGCCTAGTGTGACGTTCCGTCCGAGACGTCGATGTTGTGTGGCCTTCCTTGATGACAGCCAAACTAAGTACATAGTTTTGGCCTCATTTACCGCCAGACCCATTTTAGCCGCTGCTTCAATGCCAGCAAACGCATCGTTGACGGCTCGCTGTGTTCGTCTAATCACGTCAATGTCATCAGCGTAAGCTAGCAATTGAACTGACTTCTGGAAGATCGTGCCTCTGGTGTTGACTTGTGAGTTGCGCACGATCTTCTAGAGAATGATGTTAAAGAAGTCATATGACAGTGCGGCGCCTTGTCTAAAAACTTTTTCGACATTGAGGGTCTCGGTGCATTCGTTACCGACCTTGACGGAGCAGCGAGAGTTCTCCATCGTCATCCTACACAATCTGACGAGTTTGGTGGGAATGCCAAAACAAGACATGGCACTGTATGGCTCGTCTCTATGCACACTGTCATATGCAGCCTTAAAATCGACCTATTCGTCGAGTGGGTGTCGATTGGTACTTTTGGGGTCTTTTCCAGGATCTACCGTAAAATGAAGATCTGGTCTATTGTGGACTTCCCTGGTCGGAAACCACACTGATAGGGACCTATCAGGTCATGGACAAACGGTTTCAGATGCTCACACAATACGCAGAGAGGATCTTGTATGCGATGTTAAGGAGACTAATCCCTCGGTAGTTGGCGCAGTCAAAGGAGTCTCGTTTATTGTGAACCGGGCAAACGACGCTGAGATTCTACTCATCCCCAGCCCCAGAACTACGATTCAATAAACATCCCTTGGCGACTCATTTGAGAACGCACACGACGTGAAGGAACAAAACTTCGGTCCGGAGTGGCAAACTATTAAAGCCTACAACGTGTTTTTCAGACGACTCAAAGGTGGTATAACATGGCTAGGTCGAGCGCACAAGCTAAGGCTGAAGTCCCCTTTGCTTTCTTTCCATATTTGCGCAAAGAGGAAAGAATCGCAAATCAAAACCATTTATTAGAAAGGATAACTCACACTTTTTCGATTTGCATTGTTTTTAAAATGAAAAACTTGCGTCAATAAGTCGTTGACGCGTTCAACTAGTATTCCACTTTTTTCCTCCTGAACCGCTTGCTACAGGACTTGCGTCCTTACAAATGACATTTCATTTACAAGAAAGACCGTCTTACCCCTTGCACTTTGTCTGTCTCAACATAATTTGAAACCCCTTGTGTCCTGAAGCCAAAGACAAAATTCTTCCTTCCACCAATGTATCTCAAAGTGTGAAAGGAAATACACTTCGGCTGCCAGAAGGCGCCCATGCCAACATTTTTGAATGGCCTAGGTGTGAAATTGTTGTCCTCTTCTTGGCAACAATCGAGTGGCACACAGTTTCACTTGACATTGACTTGGAAACAGTGCGGTTGGGAATTGGGAAAACAACAAATCGGAGGCAGAAATTTAATTTGAATTTGGAAAAAGACATTTTGGGGTACAATGGGAGGGGTATTAAATCTTCTCTCGCTCTCTTTGGGAAAATATAGTTGAAATTGGGGCAGCCTAAGTGAAAGCTAAACGGTTGAGTTCTTTGTCATCCTCATATGGAGTTCAGTCCTGACTTATCAGTGTTTTTTACGAAAGAGTCCCGCAACTCGAGGGGACCTCATATGATCCCATCTTAAGTTGCCTTCAAAACCGAAGCTTCATTTAAAACATGGAAATCCTAACTGCGGGAAGGAAATCAGATACAAGAGTCGTTGGGCTAGTAAATAGTTGTGATGGAGGATAATCAGGCTGACCTGCACAATGAAGTAAAAGTAGTGCAAGTGAGTTCAAAGTGACTTATTGTCCCTTCAAGCCGGGTAAGAGGACAGAAAAGCGACTTAGATCAGCTGGCTTATCAGCTTATACGTCGGGAACAATCTTCCCAAGAGTCGCAGCAGAAGTCGCCTTAGTCGCACAAATGATTATGGGACACTCAATCAAACTTGGTTATATGCGAGCCAATTCTTTAGCTTCTACCACAATCCTCTAGTCCTGGTCTAAACGAAATACTAGACCACTCAGCACACTACACCAAGTTCGACTCTGACCGCAATATAGGTTTTCAAACCACAGCCACCATGCTACTCCTACCGAAGTTCAAGAGGCTCCTGACCTTCCGTTGCACCAGAATATTCCCTTGCTATCACCATCAGTCGGGTGTAACGGATGTAATTTGTAATCATTTGGAAACTAAAAGAAGAATTGGCCTAAGGACGGTAGAGCTGTACGGCAGACAGTCAAAACAACAGATCTGAGGGATAGTAGAACAGGAGGACAGACGAGCAGGGCCGGACGAAAGCAAGGTCGGAAGGCCTTGCTGGAGGACAGCAAGGCTGGAGGACAGCATGGCTGAAGAGCAGCAAGGCTGGAGGACAGCAAGGCCGGAGGACAACAAGGCTGGAGAACAGCAGGGGTGGAGGACAGCAAGGCTGGAGGACAGCAAGGCTGGAGGACAGCAAGGCTGGAAGACAGCAAGGCTGGACGAAAGCAAGGCTGGAGGACAGCAAGGCTGGAGGACAGCAAGGCTGGAGGACAGCAGGGCTGGAAGACAGCAAGGCTGGAGACAGCAAGGGTAGAGGACTGCAAGGCTGGAGACAGCAAGGGTAGAGGACAGCAAGGCTGGAGACAGCAAGGGTAGAGGACAGCAAGGCTGGAGGGCAGTAAGGCTGGAGGACAGCAAGGCTGGAAGACAGCAAGGCTGGAAGACAGCAAAGCTGGAGGACAGCAAAGCTGGAGGACAGCAAGGCTAGAGGATAGCAAGCTGATAGACAGCAAGGCTGGAGGACAGCAAGACTGGAGGACAGCAAGGCTGGAGGACAGCAAGGCTAGAGGACAGCAATGCTGGAGGTCAGCAAGGGAAGAGGACAGCAAGGCTAGAGGATAGCAAGCTGAAAGGCAGCAAGGCTGGAGGACAGCAAGACTGGAGGACAGTAAGGCTGGAGGACAGCAAAGCTGCAGGACAGCAAGGCAAGAGGACAGCAAGCTGGAGGACAGCAAGGGTAGAGGACAGCAAGGCTGGAGGACAGTAAGGCTGGAGGACAGCAAGGCTGGAGGACAGCAAGGCTAGAGGACAGCAAGGCTGGAGAACAGCAAGGCTGGAGTACAGCAAGGCTAGAGGACAGCTACGCTGGAGGTCAGCAAGGCTAGAGGGCAGCAAGCTGAAAGACAGCAAGGCTGGAGGATAGCAAGACTGGAGGACAGCAAGGCTGGAGGACAGCAAAGCTGGAGGACAGCAAGGCTAGAGGATAGCAAGCTGAAAGACAGCAAGGCTGGAGGACAGCAAGACTGGAGGACAGCAATGCTGGAGGTCAGCAAGGGAAGAGGACAGCAAGGCTAGAGGATAGCAAGCTGAAAGGCAGCAAGGCTGGAGGACAGCAAGACTGGAGGACAGTAAGGCTGGAGGACAGCAAAGCTGCAGGACAGCAAGGCAAGAGGACAGCAAGCTGGAGGACAGCAAGGGTAGAGGACAGCAAGGCTGGAGGACAGTAAGGCTGGAGGACAGCAAGGCTGGAGGACAGCAAGGCTGGAGAACAGCAAGGCTGGAGTACAGCAAGGCTAGAGGACAGCTACGCTGGAGGTCAGCAAGGCTAGAGGGCAGCAAGCTGAAAGACAGCAAGGCTGGAGGATAGCAAGACTGGAGGACAGCAAGGCTGGAGGACAGCAAAGCTGGAGGACAGCAAGGCTAGAGGATAGCAAGCTGAAAGACAGCAAGGCTGGAGGACAGCAAGACTGGAGGACAGCAATGCTGGAGGTCAGCAAGGGAAGAGGACAGCAAGGCTAGAGGATAGCAAGCTGAAAGGCAGCAAGGCTGGAGGACAGCAAGACTGGAGGACAGTAAGGCTGGAGGACAGCAAAGCTGCAGGACAGCAAGGCAAGAGGACAGCAAGCTGGAGGACAGCAAGGGTAGAGGACAGTAAGGCTGGAGGACAGTAAGGCTGGAGGACAGCAAGGCTGGAGGACAGCAAGGCTAGAGGACAGCAAGGCTGGAGAACAGCAAGGCTGGAGGCAACAAGGCCGGAGGACTGCATGGCTGAAGACAGCAAGGCTGGAGGGCAGCAACGCTGGAGGACAGCAAGGCTGGAGGACAGCCAGGGTGGAGGACAGCAAGGCTAGAGGACAGCTACGCTGGAGGTCAGCAAGGCTAGAGGACAGCAAGGCTGGAGGACAGCAAGGCTGGAGGACAGCAAGGCCGGAGGACTACATGGCTGAAGACAGCAAGGCTGGAGGGCAGCAAGGCTGGAGGACAGCAAGGCTGGAGGACAGCAAGGCTGCAGGACAGCAAGGCTAGAGGACAGCAAGCTGGAGGACAGCAAGGGTAGAGAACAGCAAGGCTGGAGGACAGCAAGGCTGGAGGACAGCATGGCTGGAGGATAGCAAGGCTGGCTGGCTGACATTAAAGAGGAACAGAGCTAAAGTAGAACTGGGGGACAGTAGGTTTGAAGCTCAGCAGAGGTGATTGACATCAGGGTTGAATAACAAACGAGCTAATAATCTGTTGGACTGGATCATGGCTGTCTTTAAACGGAGAAAACGTCTGTGAAAAGTCCTGATATTTATCACATCTATCAGTTCTGCAGCTGACATCAAAACAGATCTTTAAGCTTCCTTCCATCTAGCCAGTCTCTGTAATATGGCCATTTCCCTGGAGATTATATTGCCAAAAGCATACAATTCATTGTTATTTCAATTGTTTTATTGGTCCATGGAACAGGAGCACAGGCGCTGATAGAGAAACACCTCTGCATGGCATTTCCGGTTCTATGTCCCTCCATATTTCCTGAAAAATTCAGCTTCGAGCTGTATGGCGACAAGCTTCTACTCGACTGTTAACCAATTTAGATTTGCTCTTAACAGCCCACATTAAGTCTGAAAAAATTCAAAAAATCAGGTCATAGTGTCCTCAATTGAGGCTGCAAGACTAGTTTTGAAGGATTCCAATTAGCTACTTGAGCGTAACGAGGGACGCTCATTGGACGCTGATTGACCACTCTAGCTTTAGAGGCAAGTCGTGTGTTGTCAAGTTCCCACCCAATCTTCAGAGGTCGCTGTCAAAGAAGAAGAAAAAGAAGAAGAAAGTCGGCTTGGCGTTAGCAGTCACTCGCTTAAGTACAAGAACCTCATCGGTATTGAACTGAATATAAATTCACGCAGTCCTGTTGTGATTAGCAGAGTCACCTCTTGATCTCAACATCCCCCTCCCCCTTTTGATGTCACCTCACTCGACAGTCAATTGTCCCATTCCGCACCGGTCAGCTCCAAAGATTGAATTCATTCCTCTTTACATTTCAATTACACGAGCACACAACAATCTGGTTACAGGCCTGTCCGCAGCGTGATTGACCGCACCTTTCACTCGCCCAGAAATCCATTCTCCCAAGCCTACTGATTGCTTCCGTGTGTGTGCACAGTGCTGCGCTTTTTTTGCGCCAGTTCCGCTGCCACATTCCACTTTGTCCGCTTCGAAATGCAATTTCTCTCCTCAGAGATCTGGCATCTGTGGGGATCCGGAATCCCTTGGGCGTACAGGAACCAAAAAAAAACAACGAATCGACTCACTCCAGTCACTCCATCAACAACAGCACCACCACCAGAGTCATTCTCGATTCAATTTAATTAAAGCAATTTTCCACTTTGACCACTTTGCACACAGATAAACCCCCGCGCACTTCCAGCAGGCATGCCACACATCCTGTGCATCAGCCTGTCCCGTCGCATCCTTTCGCTGCTGTCCAGTCCATCTTTCGGACAGGTCAGGACACATAGGACCGACGTGTAGTTTTTTTTCGCCCGTTTGCGCTGCGTCGTGTGTGTTGTTCCAGTGAATTGCATTCGTGCATTTTGCAGACTGAAAGGACCTTTCAGTGTGCGGTTCCCAACCCCGCCGGTTGATGGGCAAAAACGAAACAAAGAATCTCAGCCACACAGCTTTGATTCACTTTGACGTGGGGCGGGCGATGCACGGGTCCAACGGGGAAGGCTTTACATTTCCACCCCGAAGGTAATTAAGGGACGAATAAAATTGGAAATCCAATGGGGTGGCATCCCCCCGGCAGGGTCGGTTCAAAATTGATGAGCTCATAACGAAAACTAATCTGTAAACTCACCCGAAATGCCGGGGCATCCGCAGGACCTGGTCTACGACGACGACGGCCAGTGTTCGATGAACGGGTACGACAACGAAAATGGCGACAACGACGCCTTGGGTGGCAGCTAGAATTATGGCAGTGAGCTGTCGCTTCAATTCACCCATGGCTGGTGCTGGTGCCGGGGCGGGGGGTGTCGGGGACTCTGATGACGATGGGGTGGTAGCAGGCAATGAACGGTATACTAGTAGTGTACACCCTTCAAGATAGCATCTTCTTTATGCGACTTCTTAGCATTACTCGATCTTATCGGTGATGTGATTTACTTCAATCTATTTACAGTTATACAGGATTCAGCGCCACTCTGGGATTTCTTCCTCGTCTTCTTTTCAACTTTGGCGAGAGTTAAGATCCCGGTGTGTGTTTGTTTCTTTTTTATTTTGCACCCGCTTGCTTGATAACCGGGCACGGGACGCTTTCTTATGTATGACTGCCTGACTGCCACCATTGTACGAGGGCCGAGGAGTTGTGTGATTCCCTCCTGCCACACATTCAACACTAGAAACTTCGAAGCGGAGTTTTATTTGACAGCGAGTAATGGTAATGGACGTGATAAGTTAAAGGTTATGGTACTGCTGCTTAGCGTAAGCGTAGCGACATCGGCGGCGGCGGCGGCTGCGGCCCCCTCAGCGTGTTAGTGGGTGTGCGGGGAGTAGTTTTCCATTTGCAGACCTTCCCGCCTTGGTTTTTGAGATGGCTGACACCTGAAAAGATGGTGTTTATCGGTGAGAGAGAGAGTATTGGAGGGGGAAGATAATAAAATGGCCGCATTCAAGCCGAAGGGAGGTGGTTTGAATTTATACCGGTCACCATTATAGTAAATTCCAAGAGCCTTTCTCTTTTCTGAGCTGCTTGGAGAAATCTTTATCGTCATGGGGGGCTGTAGAGCCACTCTTGGGGTGGAGGGGTGAAAGTAAATTAAATTTTGCCGTGAAATGAGGAGGGTGGATGGCGGAAAGTGATGGCTGGAAAATTGCACTTGTTTGGAATGCTGAAGGGTTTTCCAGTAGGGCCTGTACCGTTTCCCTAGAAGAAATCGCCTCATTCCACACGTAGGACAAACTTGTTGCAGAGTTCAGTTAACGAATATGACGCTGTGCATTGCGGACGTGCTTCCCATGTCTCGAAGAAGTCAGGCATAAATTCCCCATAGATCAAAGTTCTCTAATTTAAACGTTAATTTCTGCCAACTGAACACAAGCCTTCCGCAGGCGTCACTTGTATTTGTAGCCAGATGGAAGAACCAGCGAAGAGTGGAGTGTATTCCGAAAAGGTTTATCGTTCGACGGACAACACTAAAGCAATCAGACTTGAAAACATCCATGTCAGGATGGACCTAGGATCACCAGCGGAAGCTTCTATCACATCAGCTCACCATGTCAGTGTGGAACATCTGCAGACTGATCCAAGAAGAGACAAGGAAGTGACCAAAGATTCGTCGTTATCTTCTCTATATTTGTTCTTAACCGTATCACACGTGACGAATGTTATGCGACCGGCGGTTGTCTGTCGAGGTTTAACCAGTAGGCTCTGGATTTCTTGCAGACGTTGCAGCCTGGTCTTGGTTGGTCAGGCTCTTTGCGGCCTTGGTTTGTCAGTCTCTTTGTTTTGTGTCATGCTTCCTCCTGCTGATGTCTCGAAAGGCTCAACTATTGGCGGAAGCCCTAAGTGAGGACGAGATCTTTAAAATGCGAGGACTCGTCTTCTGGACTTAATCCAGCTAGTGTATCAACATTCCCCTTGATGCCGAGGTGACCCGACGAGAGGCCAACAATCAAATTCAGAGTGGGCTTGCATTTCTGAATTCTGTCTGATGTGCACAGCTTGGCTGATGCAAAGCCTTCGCTCCTTTCGCCTTATCTTCAAGGATTCATGGGGGCAATGAGTGCAGGATTTTTGGAAAGCTGAACCAACGAAGTGTGAAGTAAATTTCTGCCACGCAAGCGCCAGACACCTTCTTGGTCATGGAACCTTTTATGAAGATTCGTCTCTATACCCCTACTTACACAGATCCTGGGCATTGCCAATACAAATCGTAGGGAAAGCCAACTTCTAAAGCTTGTCAATGCGAGGATTTTGATGTCCTCGTGTCATCCGCGACACGAGACCTGCAAGATTGTCAATAAGGAGTTGAACCGTGGCACGTTTCTCACTGACAGCACTATTGGAAGAAAAGAGAAGAGGAAACCTTTTTTTAAGATGCTTACATTGACACTTCCTTGAATCCTTGAACACTTTGCACTTTGAGATTACCGACGAAACCCGTAGCCTCTCGAAGGTAAGTTCTTGATTCCGATCGGTTGTCTTACGAAAATCGGGACCATGTGAGCGCCCTGTGGCTTATTTTTGGAATTGCGAAGATGCCTGTCACCGCTAAGCCACCAGGACACCGCTGCTCCGACCCACAAAATCTTCGAATCTAAGCCACTGAGACCACGCAAGAGGACAGGCTAGGCTAAGATCGAGCACACAAGTGAAGAAGCACCTCAACAAGCTTGGTGCACGCAATTGGAGGTAGCTGGAGACAACTCGTGCTGGCTAGAGGGAAATGCTTGTTAAGACTCAAGTCCACCCCGGACTGTGGCACCACACAAAGAAAAAGAAGAAGATCCCTATCATCCTTCCCCATTCTGATCCCTAATTAATCCCATCGACCATTCCCCCCGAAAGCCACACATCAAGTATCCTTTTCAATCCCGAAACGAAACTTCCACAGATGACGTCACCAGTTCATATTTTAGTGTCCCGTCTCGGTCGTGGCAAAAGTTCAGCAGCACAAAACTTCCATCTGCCGTCTGAACAATATTTCCTCAAACTTTATGTCACACAGCGAACGTCGCACACCGCACCGCAGGACGATTGCATCCGCCACAGAGGCGAGAATGATTTACCACATCCGTCGCCGCTGATAAACCAAACTCTCGATGCAAACTCAAATCATTGAGGCGACGGAGGCGAGATGACGCTCCGCAAAGGGTTGCGCCCATAGCGCCTCGTTAGTTTGACGAAATTATTAGCAATCCCTCGGCCGAGTAAGGTTCCGCAGCCGGCGAATGTCATGAATCTTAAAAGTTTCTCCATGCTGCCGTCCCCCGTCGAAGTTGCCGGACAGACGACGGACTAACTTCCTCCACCACCACCACCACCATCGCCACCGACGCCGCCATGCCCCGTGTGGCACAGTGTCATTATAAAGTAACAACTTTATTGGCGGGTAATTTATTCTGGGGCGCACCAATGAGCCGGCCAACTTTATAATGACGGTTGTAAATAAAACGCCGCTCAAATGTTTATTTATTTTGAACCTGGCGGAGTGCGCAGCGGCGAGGAGCGTGTCACTTGTGAGAGCGATTCCGAGCTGGAGCCCTGAGCCGAGGCGGTTAAGACCTTTGTGATCCGACTGCCATAACTCATCGAATTTATTCGTCGCACTGCAGAATGACACATTATTTACATCCAAACAAAAGGTGAAGGTGCTCGGTCTAGGCGCTGCTGCTCCTACTGGCGGTTGTGCTCCGCCAATGGTGACGTTGCCTTAGGCTGCCTCCGGTGCGACACATCGGTTGACGATGATGCTGCTGCTGATGGCGATGGTGACGGTTGTGGTGCCGATGCCGGCAGCAGCGGTGCTAATGATGGCCGTGATGATGATGAGGATGCTGATGGCTGAGGAGAGCAACTCCGTTCAGCGCCCCAAAGACGTATCAATAACCGTGTGTCGAGTGACAATGCCAGGCGGTGGGTTATTGTTCGAGCGGTTATTTATTGACTATTTGGGTGTGGACAGCATTTTAAACAACGCCGCGCGTTCAATTGTGTGCGCCTCTGGCACTGATAGTGCACCCATCTTCTGAGTGGTGATCGCGATGGCTCCGAGACCGAATCCAAGTGGGTCTATGGCTGCGAAGACAAATAACTTATCGGGGGATTTTATTTGTTCAAGTTTGATTGGGACATTCTGGGTTCTTGTAGCACTAGCGCGGTCGGAGTGGCACTTGAACTGTGGACCGGGGACTCCGTTTGTTTATTTGCTTAATTTTAAATTATCAGACGCTGCCACAAGGGTAACATTCCTGGGGGGGCGAGTGTGAGGAATTTTGGAGCCAAGAGGCACACGACGAGCATTGGAAACCGAAGGATTACTGCTGTTTTGTGGGTTTCCACGTAAAGCAGAGAAAATTAGGAATGGGAAGTACTTGTTCCTTATCACCACAGCCTCGGCAGAAGCAAATCGGAGGCACCCTTAGTCCTGTGCCTGATATCTCCATCATTTCGAGGCCCCCTGTGTCGACACCCACCTTTGAAAGCCTCATTTCTAACTTAGACATGAACGCCTGCTGACGAGTGTCCAGCTTATGCGAGGGTTAACAGTGGCGCCTGCTAACTGAGTGCTGGCCTTTAGCCCGTCGCTGCATGCGACCAGTCGTCGTTGGCTGGGACCAGTTGGTTACTGGATGTCTGAGACTGGTAAGAAAGGAACCTGTTGGCTGGGACCAGTTGGTTACTGGATGTCTGAGACTGGTAAGCGTGGAAGCGGTTGGCTGGGACCAGTTGGTTACTGGATGTCTGAGACTGGTAAGAGAGGAAGCGGTTGGCTGGGATTAGTTGGTTACTAGATGTCTGAGACTGGTAAGAAAGGAAGCTGTTGGCTGGGGCCAGTTGGTTACTGGATGTCTGAGACTGGTAAGAGAGGAAGCTGTTGGCTGGGACCAGTTGGTTACTGGATGTCTGAGACTGGTAAGAGAGGAAGCGGTTGGCTGGGACCAGTTGGTTACTGGATGTCTGAGACTGGTAAGAGAGGAAGCGGTTGGCTGGGACCAGTTGGTTACTGGATGTCTGAGACTGGTAAGAAAGGAAGCTGTTGGCTGGGACCAGTTGGTTACTGGATGTCTGAGACTGGTAAGAGAGGAAGCGGTTGGCTGGGGCCAGTTGGTTACTGGATGTCTGAGACTGGTAAGAGAGGAAGCGGTTGGCTGGGACCAGTTGGTTACTAGATGTCTGAGACTGGTAAGAAAGAAAGCTGTTGGCTGGGACCAGTTGGTTACTGGATGTCTGAGACTGGTAAGAAAGGAAGCTGTTGGCTGGGACCAGTTGGTTACTGGATGTCTGAGACTGGTAAGAGAGGAAGCGGTTGGCTGGGACCAGTTGGTTACTGGATGTCTGAGACTGGTAAGAGAGGAAGCGGTTGGCTGGGACCAGTTGATTACTGGATGTCTGAGACTGGTAAGAGAGGAAGCGGTTGGCTGGGACCAGTTGGTTACTGGATGTCTGAGACTGGTAAGAGAGGAAGCGGTTGGCTGGGACCAGTTGGTTACTGGATATCTGAGACTGGTAAGAAAGGAAGCGGTTGGCTGGGACCAGTTGGTTACTGGATATCTGAGACTGGTAAGAAAGGAAGCGGTTGACTGGGACCAGTTGGTTACTGAATGTCTGAGACTGGTAAGAGAGGAAGCGGTTGGCTGGGACCAGTTGGTTACTGGATGCCTGAGACTGGTAAGAGAGGGCGATTTCGGGTTGACAGATTCAGAGCAAATCTCTTTGCTGTATACGTTCACCTCTCCCACTAAAACCAGCTCTCTTGGCGCTTAGGTATGTACAGAAACGTCAGAATATGGTACCCACATGTCGGATTTTAAGATACCTGGATATAGCTTGGTGCCTGAAGAACTACTCCGCGGTCTCGCTACTTACGTGCATAGTGATATTGCTTACCAACTTCAACCACCCACAATATGGCCAGTGTTCCAATGCGGAATTTAACTTCCTGCGGTTAAAACTCCTCGTCCGCAAGCAGTAAATCAACTGCTTCATTGCTTATAGAAGTTCAAACCTGGACAGCTTTTTAACTTCCAATGAGTTTGATTTGCGAAGCGTTGCCTGAAATTGTTATTGCAGGCGATTTCACACAATTCTACTTGGCTTCGGAATTCTTGCCAGAAAACACACGAAAGAAGGTATGTTGAAATTTTTGCTGAGATGAATAATTTGATACAGCTTGTGAGTGAGCCAATGCGGCTGCCTGACATTGCAGATACCTTGAACATGTTTCTCTCGCCTCTAGGTGCCACAAACCACTGTGTTGTTGCTCCTGTTATTGTAGTTCTGCAGTCCGGGGTGGACCTGGGCCTCAACCAACATGACCCTCCAGCCAGTACGATCTCTCGTCAGCTACCACCAGTTGCGCACTCCAAGCTGGTTGAGGTCCTACCCCATTTGCATGCGCCACCTTAGCTTAGGCCGCCTTCTTGTGCCTTGTCTTAATGGCTCAGATTTGTAGACTTTTCGAGCCAGAACAGTGGTGTCCAAACACTGGTAAGCGTTGTCTTCGAAGCGAAGATGAAGCGCATCTCGCTGTACAGCCCATAGAGTTCGTCGTTGAATCTTCTCTTCCAGATGCCAAATGCAAACACGCCCAAAAATGGCACGCTCAGCTTTCCTTTCGAAATGCCTAAGGGCTTCCTCATCCGCTTTTAGTATCGTCCAAGTTTCCGCGCCGCAAAGAAGGACGACTGGGATGATCAACCTGTTACGCAAAGCCAGCTGAGTCCTTCGAAGGAGGGCTTGGCTACTCAGGAGCCTCTTGAACCCAAAGAAGCAGTCATGGGCAAGAAGGATTCTTCGTTTGATTTCGCTACTGATGCTGTTGTCCCTGTTTACCGCGGAGCCGTGGTAGAGGAAGTCCTTGGCTACCTCGAAGTTTCTGCTGCCTAGTGTGACGCTCTGTCCTAAACGCCGATGTTGTATGTTCCTCCTTGATAACAGCATGTACTTAGATTTGCCCTCATTCACCGCCAGACCCATTTGAGCCGCTTCCGCTTCAATGCCAGCAAACGCCTTATTGACGGCTCGCTGTGTTCGTCCAATCACGTTAATGTCGTCAGCGTATGCTAGCAATTGAACTGACTTCTGGAAGATCGTGCCTCTGGTGTTGACTTGTGAGTTACGCACGATCTTCTCGAGGATGATGTTTAAGAAGTGACAGTACGTCGCCTTATCTAAAACTTTTTCTAACATTGAAGGTCTCTCGGATCTTGTTTTCGACCTTGACGGAGCAGCCAGAGTTTTCCATCGTCATCCTACACAAAATGGCAAAACTAGACATGGCACTGTTTAGCTCGTCTCTATGCACACTATCGTCTCTATGCACTGTATGTGGCCTTTAAATCGACGAATAGGTGGTGTATGTCGATTGGTACTTTTGGGGTCGTTTCCGAATCTACCGTAAAGTGAAGATCTGGTCTATCGTGGACTTCCCTGGTCTGAAACCATGCTGATAGGGATTTATCAGGTCATGGGCAAACGGTTTCAGACGCTCACACAAGGCGGCAAAGAGGATATTGTATGTGATGTTGAGGAGACTAATCCCTCGCAGTCAAAGGGGTATCCTTTCTTGTGGACCTGGCGAATGACGCTGACTCACCGCGCATGCTTTCCTTCGACCATATCTTACAGATGAGCTGGTGCAAGCGCCCAGCAAACTCATCTTCAGTTGCTTTAAATAGTTCTGCGGGCAGTCCATCCGCTCCAGCAGCTTTGTTCGACTTCAGGTTGGATATTGCTATCTTCACCTCGTCTTGGTCGGGGGGACGGAATTCTTGTGTATCCTCGTCCCAATTTAGTGGAACATTCTGCCTAACAGCGGAATTGGGGCCGTCTTCGCCGGTAAGGAGTCTGCATAAATGATCCTTCCAGATTGTTAGCACAGACTGTGACTCTACCACAAGTTGTCCACTTTGGTCCCGTCAGGATTCAGTACGAACTTTATATCCTGCACTGTGTCGTATCAGCTAACTTCTTGTAGACGGCCCTAACAATTAGAGAACAGATTCCTTAAGGAAGAGTGAGATCTCCAGTCCACACTTTCTTTAGGGCTTTTAACTGGTCACTTTGTGCTTCGTGGCTTCACAGAGTGAAGAGTATCAAACTCAAACCCGTGCGTGGTATAGCTCGAGTTGCCAAGGGGCTCTCAGGTTGATAGAAATAAGCTTCAAGGTTAATCCTTTTAAAGCCAATTTTTCAAACGGGCCCGAAATGCATTGCATTGCCTTAACAAGACGTTCGTAATTCTCTTACGATCACAACTTGAGACAAGAAATGCTGCATTGTCCCAAGAAAAGCCAAAATTTCTGCTATTTCGTAAAAATCGCAAGGAATTCCACTTTGTCTTCGAATCCAATGGAAACTTAGAATGACATTACAGCTGTCAGCTCTGTCTCTTTTGCTCTGTCTCCGCCTGTACTTGAGATTGTAAACATCTTCTTGGGACAAATCCACTTCCGCAGTCGAGCAGTTACAAGAGTACCTTAGGATCTAAACTTGCACAAATACTTTGGCCGGGAGGTTCCTCTGAAGAGGTGTTGTTCTTAAGTAAGCTTTTCCATCTGTCCTACTCTTAAGGGCTCTTCCTGAATAAGTCCAAAACAGCATTTATTCAGACCGTCCCTAAAAATGGCGAATTGTCATCAACCATCTGCTGCCGAAACATAGGACGTGCGTCCCTACTTATAAGGTCATGGAAAGTTAAATATATTTTCAGCTTATGAAGGATCTTGAAACCCCAAAGTTCCTTATAACCGGCAGCCTAGCTTCCACAGCAACAGGTTCACTGGTCATTTGATTTCAAATCCCACCGACAAATAGAAGCAATCTTTTCACAATGTAGGAGAAAGCAAGATCGTTGCACTTGATATTTCAAAAGCATTTGACAGAGTCTGGCATCGGCTCTCTTGTTGAAAATGCGTGCTTTTGGCGTCGATGAGTCTTTTCTTTAATGGATTAGAAATCACCTTTTGAACCGTTCAATACAAGTTATATTGTCTTTGTGTTGATTGTGTTGAGCTTGATATTTGGAAGGCAGTCAACAGAGTCTCGCTTTCTCGTCAAAACTGAGTGCCTTGAAAGAAACTGTTCTTCAATGCATTAGAAGCTTCCTTTCAAACCGTTCAAATTGTGCTGAAAGGGTTCAAGCCTGCTGGTGCTCTCCCCTTCTTCCTCTTTACGTTCGGGCTGCGCTTTGACTTAATTCCAGTCACTTTAGATTGCCAAACAATTCCTTTAGCGCCCGCTCAAGCCTTCGGTCACCGATCTTGTTCCAAAAAAATTCAAGCAATTTGAACTCAGCCCACTCAATGATCTCCTTTCTTTTTCAAATCTCATCAATATGCCAAACAGCAACTGGACGTCAAAAAAAAAAACACAATGCCCAGTTCATGGGTTTTCTCAGCAGCGTCTCAGCTATCCTGCGTCCACCTTGACTGAGCTGAAAGTCTCCCTTTTCATTCTCATCTCAATACAACCGAGGCAAGGGACATTTTTTTATCTAAAATTAAAATCATCGAGCAATCGAATCAAGAAAATATCAAATCACCCCCCTGCCATTGACGGAAGCCCCCTCCCGGCACACGTGGAAGTGGGAGGTTAATTCAAATAAATGAATGAATGACCTGGAGAGTACACAAAAATACAAATCACAGCCATATCCAGGAGCAGCACCGCCACCACCGGCATCCCGTCCACTTCAAGCACGTCCGCACGACGGTAGCGGCGGTGTCCAGGTCAGAAGCCAGAGATCCCGGTATAAGCAAATTGCAGAACATATCGGTGTCCACTTTAGCAGAAAATATGAAATTCCTTATCTATCCCCCAGGGGTGACGTGCATGTGAGTGTGCGACGAGGTCAAGTGGACACGGTGCCGGGCGGGGAGACGGGCCCGGATTGAGGTTAGAAAATATTGGTTACCTGACAAATCCTTAAAACGGCATTATGAAGAAAATTCACATTTCCCCCGTGAAGAGGGGCGAGACCACGTCACAGTGAAGACGACCAGCAACCCTCTGGATCACAACACAGCCACAATAAAGTTCAAAAATGAAATTATCTACCCTTCGGCGATATCATGAGGACTCTCCGGACTGTCTGTTGCATCAATAGACACAACATCGGTAGCCGGTGGTTCTCGGTCTTCAGTGCGACCGAGCGGACCGGCTACAAGGAGTGCATCTGAAGGTAAAGTGAAATTGAATGAAGAAATGAAAGAACTTGTATCCAGATACTGCCGCAGCAGTAGAAAAATCCACCAAGGAGTGACACCAGACGGGGGCTGAGAGGGTCAGTTTTGATCTTCATTTTAATGGCCAGCAGTTGTGTCCACCTGATGAGGAACGATGCTCATCGGTGGTGCGCTGCTGCATCGTTTGCCAACGACGAGGAGCCAGGGCTGTGTGCATGAAAAGGGTCATGTGCATAAATTGCTCACAAAAAGGATTTTGTCTGCTGGACGACGAGCAAGACACGACACATACAGGGGAATTTCTGAAATGTTGTTGTTGTCGTTTTGGTTTTTTTTTTCTGTCCCCCGAAGATAGACTCGACTACGTCTCCAGTGCAGGGGACAATTCAATGAGAGACGCATGCATTCCCAGAGTCGAAATGGAAATGCTTTCTTAATTTTCATATCTCTCGCATAACATGAGTTCATATTGAAAATGAGACGGGCATTGTGTGTGTGACTCGGTGACAGTCAATTACCAGTTGAGGAGACGTCCTTGTGGCCGGGCGGGTTGCAGAAATCGCCAATGATTGGATTGCCAATGACAGATTATGGAGTCGTCTCGGGATGGAATTTAATTTGAATCCTTGAGGATATTGAGAGGAGTCGGTTTTTTTTGGAATTGACAATCCGAAGAAGACTCTGCTCAAGAGAAGCATCGACTGACAAAGGGGGCCTGTTGAATTACGGCAAATGGAATTAGATTCTATCACGAGTGTACACAGTCACTAGTCCGAATAAGGAGCAATTTTGAAGTGAGGGCTTTCTAGAAAGGTGGAAGAAGCAAAAGATGGTCATGACGAGATGCCGATACTAAGGTACGCGTCTTTCCTATCGGGTCTAAGGTAAGCGTCTTTCCTATCGGGTCTAAGGTACGCGGCCTTCCTATCGGGTCTAAGGTACGCGTTCTTCCTATCGGGTCTAGGGTACGCGTCCTTCCTATCGGGTCTAGGGTACGCGTCCTTCCTATCGGGTCTAAGGTACGCGTCCTTCCTATCGGGTCTAAGGTACGCGTTCTTCCTATCGGGTCTAAGGTACGCGTCCTTCCTATCGGTTCTAGGGTACGCGTCCTTCCTATCGGGTCTAGGGTACGCGTCCTTCCTATCGGGTCTAAGGTACGCGTCGTTCCTATCGGGTCTAGGGTACGCGTCCTTCCTATCGGGTCTAGGGTACGCGTCCTTCCTATCGGGTCTAGGGTACGCGTCCTTCCTATCGGGTCTAAGGTACGCGTCGTTCCTATCGGGTCTAGGGTACGCGTGCTTCCTATCGGGTCTAGGGTACGCGTCCTTCCTATGGGGTCTGATTGCTAAACTTGGTGCAGTCTTATAAGTGAAGCAAGTTGTCACGCGTTGGTTGGCGAACTCATCCATGGATATTTCTCTTTACAAATCTGATCCTTATTGACGCATCGAAGTAGGATTCTGACAGTTTGACAGGCTTATCGAACCCATAAGAGACTGCTGCACGATATTTGTGAGTAAATGTATGACGCCACAGTCCACGATATTTTTAGAAAGCTGCACACAAAATCAGAACGATTTGTGACTTCCTTTGATGTGAAATTGTTGGTCTCCGCTTAACTTTTGACAATACTCACACCTGGTTGATAAAAATAAGCGCAGATCCAAGTTTCGTGCTCAGTTGAGAAGCATTTCAATTCGACTTGATGCCAGGAAACCATTTTCTTCCCACAAAATCAAGCGTCTCCGGTAGCAAGCAACTTTCGAGGATCATGTGGACCATCATTCAGTTTTTTGAATTTTGGAATAAGACTGGTAAGACTTCTTCTTCTTCTTCTTCTTCTTCTTGTGGCGCTACAGTCCGGGGTGGACCTGGGCCTCAACCAACATGCCTCTCCAGCCAGCAAGATCTTCCGCCAGCTGTCCCCAGTTGCGCACTCCAAGTTGGTTGAGGTCCTTCTCCACTTGTGTGCGCCACTTTAGTCTAGGTCGTCCTCTGTTGCGTTGTTCCAATGGCACGGATTCAAAGACTTTTCGGGCCGGAGCAGTGGTGTCCATACGCTCTACATGGCCTAGCCACCTTAATCGTTGTATCCGTAGACGCTGGAACAGGCGTATGTCGCTGTAAGGCCCATAGAGTTCGTCATTATATCTTCATGTTCAGATCCCATCAACGCAAATGGCACGCAAAACTTTTTTCCCGAAAAGACTAAGGGCTACCTCCGCCTTTGGTAACGCCGAGGTTTTCGCACCATAAAGTAGGACTGGAATAATCAAGCTGTTATATCAAGCCAGAAGAACACACTCTACAGCGTGTTCTTCTGGTCTAAGCGAAGCGATGATTCTCCAAATGTTTGAATAGTCACAAGTTCTTCAAAGTATCACTAAAACACGCTACTGTTCTCTCACGAGTAGAAGGGACCTACATTTTTTTGCCGACTCCGAACGGCGAATTTTGAGAAGCTTTCTGAGACAGTTATTACTCTTTGAGTGTTGTCAGCAGCTCGGAAGAGGTGGTGCCGGGAAATATTCGAAAAATTGGTGTTGAACTGGGAATCGATTCTAGACCCTTCGGCGTGTGAGCGTCGCACTCTACCCACTACGCTACGGCGACCACGTTTATGATACACCACTCAATTTGATTTAAAGAAGGAGATCCTGTGTTCTGTGGTTTTTGTTTGTTCCTTAAATCAGATCATCTTCTGTATAGTCACGTATTCTCAACCATTCACCATTCACTACATGTGACAGACAAGACGAATAAACATTCCCTGCTGGACCTTCGTTCTACTAGTCCACTCATACAAAACTTTCATGCCTTAAGGAAAACTACAGAAGGATTTTAAGCCCCTCAAAACCAATCGACTATATGTTCGGGCATGTCCCTGCTCTCAAATAGGAAAACGAAGAAATGAGTCAGAGGGATGTGTGTATTTGGATTTACGTGATCACCTGCCGTTAAGGCTTAATACCACGGGGTCCAGAGGTCAGAGGGATATCGATCCTTCCGCAACGGAATCAACGACAGCATTCCAGAACTCACCAATCCAAAAAGAGCATGAAACCTAATTCAAAAGGACGGGCGAGACGTAAAGATTCAAAATATTGAAACACGATGTATCACCCACTTACGGGGGCACTGCAAAATCCACATCTTGCGGTCTCTGGATGAAGTACTATGCATCTCATAGTGTCCCTCATTAGGACGCACTCACCACGTCTCGTTGAGTCTATGTGCAAAACATAAGGGATCACTTCCAAATTGAAGTCCTCACTTCAACGCAGAGCCCCGCACACTCTGCAAGACATACTTTCCTCCACCCAACATCATGTAACATCACCTGCTCAGTGCGCGTTTCAGGCATCCCTCATCCGAATGCCACTCCGACCATCCCCTGCTCCCAACCATGGCACCAACGGTTCACCCCACCCGATCGATGCAACAACGTGCAAGCGCACAACAAATTGACAGCGAAACATGATTCGCGCACAACGCAACCGGCTCTCGCAAGCGCACAACACTCTCGTGTTCGCGTTCATTACGTGCAGCGGGTCAATACAAAATGTTCCACGACAGACATTCGACGTCTCCGTCGTCGCCGTCGTCCGCCGGATGGATGAACAAACGGACCACAGCAGAAATAGTTTAACCATTTCGCGAGAGAGATTCAGCAAAAATCGAACATCTCGCGAAGATAAACAATCTTTTCCAGGCCGGGACAAGCAGCAGCGATCCCCGCCATCATCGGGAGGGGCCGCAGCAGCCCCAGCAGCATCATCACATTGTAAGAACAGTAGATCAGGTGAAAGATATGAGTTCTGTGAGCTCTCGCCACAGCTCCCGATCGCGCGATATCTGCGGATGATTCTGTTCGTCTGCTCGCCCTTTTTCTCGTCTGCTGCGGAATGATGGCGGTTGGCGGATGGCGTATGGTGGATGGCTGATGGCGTGGCTCCTACGATTCCGGTATCCACGGACAAGTGCTCACGTCTCTTCCTCTTCTGCGCGTCGTCTCGTCGTGTTTGTTTCTGCTGCAGCTCATTGCGAAACCACAGAAAATTGTGTCTCAATTCACGGAATTAAACAGCTTATCGGGGGGCTTCGATCTCGATATTTTAATCGCTGGCGGCTATAAATTACGCACATTGGCACCGCCAGACCGACATTTGCTCAGCCACCGCCAGGGCTCTCTGGAAAGCTTTATGTTTCGTCTGAGCAGCGGAGCAGTTGATGTGTGCTGCAGTCTCGATGTTTGCTGTTAATTCCCCCTTCTCTGGTTGTTGCTTGAGGAATCGGTTTTGGGAATTCGCTCTGAAACCCCATCTCGAGTGCGGATCGAGGGAATTCGGCGAGTTACTGCCTTGAATTGGTTCTCGAAATACTTCAAATGCAATCTGATCGTTTGGTGATCGGCGCGGCGCACTCAGTGATCACGCGGGGCAGCTGCTGCTCGTGCGTTGAAATGTAATGGAACATGAAGTGGACATAACTCTGTGCAGTGTGCGACCCTCTCCTTTGCTCCTGATGGATGTGTTCTTCAAAGGGATGGGGGTGTGGGGAATGGAAGACATTGAACCGATGGCCTCGAATGAGAGTCAGAAACTCGCAAATCGCTGATTAATCTTCGCCAAAAACTGATCACCGCATGAAACGCCGCTTGACGCACGCACGCAACGCCTGAAATGAAGACATCACTGGGCGAGACGAGAGGAGTCACAAATCACAATGTCCACCAGTGTGTCACACACAATCTCCATGCGCGGTTCGTCGCCCCCTGCCGGCGCGTTAATTAACTCGAAAATTGCTTTATGGGAAAATTTTGATATACTACGTACCCTCGAACCACTTAAAAGCCAAGATGCAGTGCAAACGACTCTCCCCCGTCCAAGGTCCACGGGCATTAGATGCAAATGTCTGCGGCTCGTCGGTCGTCGTGTCGTGTTAGACTTTTGCGCCGAAGTGTGACTCAAAAACGAAACGACGAAATTAACTAACGAATGCGTTGCGATGATGATCTCAGGCCTGTCTCCTGCTTGCCCGCATCCCCCCTCCACCCTCCCCCGTCCACCATCACACTTCAGAGTGTGTGAGTGGAAACAGTCGCAACTGATATGGAACACGAATGTCTAGAGCCCGAGCGCGAGCAAGAGTGTAATTTATCCAAGAGCACGATTGAATGATTTATTGCTGAGAGGTTTTTGAATTGAAATTGAAGCGGTAAATCAACTGTCAGTCCTGGGCCTGGGCTGGAGAGTGGAGGAAAAACAAAAAATTGGCCTTTGTTCGACAGCGTGCCAGCGTGCGTATTGGGAAGCCATTACTCTTTCGATGAAATTCATATAATTTCGAAATTTTTTGGCGGAACCCCACCAATCAGCGGCCATATCATCATTCGGGGGCTGGTGTCTAATTAAAATAATTCGTCATGTGTTGGGCAAGTGGAGCGAGCGTTCAGGGCGGGGAAGTGACTGCGGCTGCGGCGGCGAGTAAATGGGAATGAAAGTGGGTGTGGATGCGAATGCGTGCGGAGGGGAATAGATGAGTTGAGAGAAGGGTTATGACAGAGTTCGCCAGTGTGAGTCATCACTTTTACAAGTCCGGTCGCTACTTGGAATTTTTGTTGAGGAAGATAGTGGCTGTAGGCATCCCGCAGCAGTCTGTGTGTGTCCTTCCCCTGGCACTTGTCTGATAGATGATGAAAATCAGTCTTCACTCAAAATAACGCCAAGAAGAGTACAAACCTCTGAACCAATCCTGTCAGTTTGAAGCAGACTTCCGACTAGCTTTTGTCTGGTCACTTATCTCGTTGACTTCCTACGTCCAAGGTCCAATGTTTTCAATCAGCCTTCATGGCGGGTCACATTTGCGAATCGAGATTGTTCGTTTGAGGCACAATTTTCATAAGACTTGGGAAGCAAAACATTTTCCATAAGGCAAAGGAAGCAGCGCACTTCCCATAAAACCGAGGAAGCAACGCACTTCCCATAAGACTAAGGAAACTGCTCACATTTGTCAGCTCTTATTAAATGTGTTTGTTTCAATTGATGGGTCGTTAGCAGAAAAAGCCAATTTAAAAGGATGCTTCTTATGGAAAAGGTTCTTAATGCTAGAATATCAAGAACAAGCAGTCTTCAAATCTGTCGGATCTTCTCTTTCAAACAAAAACAACTTGCTCCCCGATCAGTCAAACTGCTAACCCACATTCATGTCAACACTTGGAGTGGCCAAGTGAAACCTCTGGAAAAACAAGATGTACCTACATCGCTCTTGCGGTAGGTGCGTCTTACGTGTTCAGTGACGATAACATGGCAGATAACGCCATCGCCATTGAAGGGGTATAGCCCCCATTCATAACAGTGACGGAGCTTCAAGCGGTCTTCGACTCACTGAAGAAGAAAAAGTCTGTGGGAATTGATGGGATCTCAAACATTGTGCTGAGACATCTCCCTCAGGAAGTAGTACAGATGTACACGATCCTGTTTAACAATGCCCTGAATAATGCACATTATCCGGAGCATTGGAAGACAGCGATAGTGCACCCCATATCCAAAAGAGGAAAGGATTCGTCTGATCCGTGCAACCTTCGGTCGATAAGTCTCCTTCGAATATCAGCAAGGTTTTCGAAAAGGTGATCAACAGAGCTCTGCTTGACTGGGTAGAGAACAAAAATATCATACCAGATAACCAGTTCGGTTTCAAGGCGGGGTATGATACCATACATGCCGCGTCGAAACTAGTTTCTGACATTCAATGGAACAAGTGCAAGAAACAGTGCACAGGTGCGGTGCTGATTGATCTGGAGAAGGCCTTCGACACCGTTTGGTTGGAAGGACTTTTTTACAAGCTCAGTCGGCTCGGCATGCACAAAACGCTACTATACCTACTGTTTAGTATGCTTCCCGGCAGACGTTTCGTAGTCAAATATGGCAACGTAACTTCGGTAAGCATATTCCATGTTAAAAATGGCCTCCAACAGGGTGCCGTAAGCTCGCCAATCCTATTTAACATTTATTTGAGCGATCTTTTAAGTTCTCTTCATAATGCAATTGCATACGCAGATGACTTGGTAGTGTACAGATCAGGTTCAAAGATTGAGGAAATTGCCACTCTCTTGCAGGGTGACTTTGACTCCTTCAGACGAGATTGCGACAGCTGGAAGTTAAAAATTAACTTCGAGAAGCCGGAAACCATCCCGGTTAGGGCGCCATTGCATAAGGCTTCGGCGGACATAAAAAAGAATTGGCGCATGCTCGTAATCATTGGACAACACGGGCAACCACTGGCGCAGAGGACGGTAGTCAGATACCTCGAGATCTGGTTGGATCAGTATTTGTATTTCAACAAACATATAGATGCTGCTCTGACCAGGGCTCGAGGCGCCTTTGCCCTTGCAAAGAGACTGTTTTACAACAGCCAACTCTATGCGAGGTTTAAGGTAATCTGCTACATAGCCCTAATCAGACCAATGCTTACCTATGGCTGTCCCGTGTGGTTCAATGTGGGAGCTAGTCTGATGGAAAAGATGCGGTTGTTCGAGAGAGCATGCCTTCGGGCCTGTCTCCAACTTTACCGAACTCCTTGGTCCAAATACAAGAAATTCTACTCTAATGAAGTCTTATACAACAGGGCTAAACTGATCAGAGTGAATTAATTCATCCTGAAGCTGATTCGGAGATATACCAGGTATACGGGTATAAAGTGAGCGTCAAGATACAAATGTCTCGATAGGGAACATTTGTTGTGAACGAGCCCTTGTTTTTTTTTTTATTTGTTTGCTATGACATCCCTGAAAAATATTTAGTATACATAAAGTCATTGAACAGACAACATCATATTTTTTCATCGTGTTACAAATGTCGAATTTTGTACCAGAAAGTGATGATTTGAGGAAAGCATTAATTTTTTGTTTTCATTTGAAGAAAAGTGCTGCAGAGTCGCATCGAATGCTTGTCGAGGCATATGGTGGTCATGCTCTATCAGAAGCAACATGCGAAAGATGGTTTCAACGGTTCAGAAATAATGATTTTCATGTGAGAAATGAAGAACGTGGAAGACCACCAAAAAAGTTTGAAGACGCCGAATTGCAAACAATATTGGATGGAGATGACACTTTGGGTCAAAAGCAAATGGCGGCAATGTTAAATGTTGCACAACAAACAATTTCTGATCGCTTAAAAGCTATGGGCAAGATCCAGAAGTGTGGAAAATGGGTGCCACACGAATTGAATGAAAGACAGATTGAAAGCACTTGTGAAATTTTGCTTCAAAGACACGAAAGAAAGTCGGTTCGGCATCGGATTTTTACTGGCTATGAAAAATGGATTTATTTTAAGAATCCTAAACGGAACAAATCATGAGCTAATCTGGGACAACCATCAACATCGACTGCAAAATCAGATCGATTCGGCAAGAAGATAATGCTGTGTGTTTGGTGGGACCAGAAAGGTGGGCTGTACGAGCTGCTAAAACCTGGTGAAACCGTTAATACTGATCACTACCGACAACAAATGATTAATTTGAACCATGCATTGATCGAGAAACGACCAGAATGGGCCAGAAAACACGGCAAGGTAATTTTGCTCCATGACAATGCACCTGCACAGAAAGCAAACCAGTTCTGGATACAATCAAAACACATTGCTGGGAGCAGCTACCCCATCCGCCGTATTCACCAAACTTGGCTCCTTCCGACTACCATTCGTTTTCATCGATGGGACACGCATTGGCTGAGCAGCACTTTGATTCCTACGAAAAAGTCGAAAATTGGGTATCTGATTGGTTTGCTTTAAAAGACGAACAATTTTATTGGGGTGGTATTCACAAATTGGCAGAAAGGTGGTCAAAATGTGAAGAAAACAATGGCCAATACTTTGAATAAAAATGTTTTTACTTTCCCATTAATAATTAGTATTTTATTTTAAAACAAATTCATTTCATACCGGTAATTAATTAAGGTTTGTAATTGCACAACTTAAATAAAATACAAAAATTAAATTGTGTTTTATTTATGTAGATGACCAAGGCAAAATTGAGGCCGTTAAATCCCATATATATAAGAGCTATGCATCTTATCGTAACAAAATGTTAAAACAGAAGGACTGAGAGCATGTAGCGTCTGTTGTTGTAATAGATGGTAAGTTTTTCAAACTGTAGTATATTGTGCTATGTCTCAATTTATCCCACATTTTAGTGAAACATTGCCAACAGCGATGGCCTCTGGAAGCGCTGCATTGGATGAGCAGGAGTCTAACTGTGTTCACAATGTAAGGGGACATGTGGCACCTCTAAGGTATGTTCCTTTCTAGATATCTCAAAACATTTATTTCCTATTAACCTAGTTTGTTCTCTTAGGAGTTTTTCAAACTTATCGTGGGAAGCTAAAGGCAGCAGCACTTTCACAGAGACATGCCCAGAACCTGGAATTTTCCGTTTTATACCGTGAGTTTTTATATAATTTAGAAAGGGAAACAACCACCACAAGCAGTCCCACTTCCTACTACACGCCGTTACCAAAACGCACAAAAACTCCAAAGACATCAAAAAACAAAAAAAAAAACAACATTTTAAGTTTTGTTTTCTTTTTGTTATATTTATTGAAAAATCATGTATGTATAATAAAATTATAAAACTGAATTACAAAAGTGGTGCCATGAAGCACATTAGTTAATCCTGTAACTCGTCTGGAAGCATGTTGCAAACAAAATATCAAACCGCTCTACACTATAACCGAAGCAAATTGAATTTAAAGCTACTGTCAAATGAAATCAGCTGTGCGTTAAAGTATTAATTGTGTCATCCATATCCTTCACGTACGTCACCGTCAACGGATATTTGGCCGCCAGGCAAGCAAAGTATTCTATGTGCCGGAACCTTTACTGCGTAGTACACAGACAGTTAAAGGCATTCCTCCATAATTTTCATTAATGAAATTCGGTCGCGGGTAGAGTGCGACGCTCACACGCCAAAGGGTCTTGGTTCGATTCTCGGCTGAACACCTCGAATTTTTCACGGCACCACCTCTTTCGAGCTGCTGACAACACTCAAAGAGTAATAACTGTCTAAGAAAGCTTCTTAAACTTCGCCGTTCGGATCCGGCAAAAAACTGTAGGTCCCTTCTACTCGTGAGAGAACAGTAGCGTGCACAACACGAGTAGTTGATGAGCAAGCTAGGCCCTAGTCTCTTGTACACTGTCGCGCCAACAACCCACCAAATCGTAGGATTTTTCCGAACGCCCAGCGAATCGTCACTTCTGATCTCAAGTTTTTGGCCAAGACGGTGACAGTACAATATGTCTTCACATTGTCTGGTGTCTAAGTTATTGTTGACAGGACTTTGAAAAAATGTCTTTTCAATTTGAAAGTCACAAACACTTAAGCTGACATTGAAGCTGACATTTTGCATAAATCTGTCACCATTTGGCATAGCATGGCATTGTACGTTTCCTTGATTTCTTGGCTCTTTCTTGGGCTGGTTGAGAAACTAGAGAAATTGCTAAATCAAGGCAAAGTGGGTAAGGATATTATTCTGAATACAGAAATCTGAATACTGAATTTTTGACCGCCTTAAATTTCTCAGCCCTCCAACTTATTCCAGATGCTGACAAAACGCGAGCACGTATCAAGAAGCTTCCTTGAACAGCACATCGATCTTCATGTGGCAGGACAGCCGCATTTTGTGACATGTCTCCATCCGTAAACGTCCTTCAGTTGGTTGTAAAAGTAAAGAGATTTCTGATCATGGGCACTGCCTTGGATTCTCGACCACTACAAATTATTCGACATGTGGACGAAATACGATTAAGCCTTAAGACATTTGGTAAAATTCCAAGAAAATACAAAGTCGCCATTAAACTGTAGATCCTCTCCACTCACAACAAAAATTAAAACTAACGAAGCTTGGTATTCTTCCTGTAACAATTCCCAAATTTATTAGTTTTGAAAATTCATTTGAATTTTTTTTTACTCGTGAAAGGTTCCGTTCTCTAGCAGAAAGTCTCAAGAAATGTCCTCTTGTCGGTGCTATAATTTTCCCGTTAATATTGCCAATACTAGTTTTAGCTTTCGTCAGACCACTCTGACCACTAGTGCAAAATCCACTCGTACACGTTGCAACACCGCCTCCTCAGATTTCGTGTTAATAGCACCCCCGATTTCAGCCCACCACAACCCACTGTCAATCAGTCCCCCTCCCCACTGTCCATCGCGTCAGCCAATCGCACATCCCGGTCAGCGCTGCCACCTCTACCAGGACAGTCCTGCCACCGTTCTGTCTGTTATTTTATTATGAAACGAAATTTCCATCAGAAATTTATGATCACGTTTAATATCGACTGACAATTGCATCGAGGGCATAATTTTTAATGACTCCAGCGATTCTGATTCCTCTGCAATTATAATTTGTCTGCCTATCTTGTCTGTGTCGGTGTGCATGTGGGGAGGGGGGTGAACATAAATTCGCCGCCGCACATACACTCGCACAATTGAATCTCAATCGAAAATTTTAATGCCGATCTCGACGGTCGGAGTGCTGCAACGACAGCGATTTATTCAACGAGACGCCTGGACACACAGGACACAACTGCCCAGCTTCCATCCATCCCCGTTGACAGAGGCAGAAGGGCCGGGACACGAAGTGAAATGAAAACAGAACATCAGCGCGGAAAAAATTGATTGCCGCCTATAATAATCGTGCATGTTTGTGGCCCACCCCGGCCTTCACCTCCATGCGGGCGGGCTGGCTGGCCCGGTCATCATCACACAATCGGCAACGCCCTCCGTCGGAGCAGTCATCATCCTCATCGTCATCATCGTCATGGAAGGCGTCGTCGTCGTCGTCGTCGTCGTCGTCGTAGTTGCCAGTGCAGGCAGAGCTGTAGTCGTTGTCGCGGTCGTTTCCATTAAGAGATATCGCGGAATAACCATCGTTAACGCGTAATGCATTGCATGTCCTGCGCGATATCCTTTCGAAGATATGAATGCGTTATACCATCGTTTACCGCCGCGCTCCCATCACCATCACCGTCCTCATCATCATCGTTGCCGTCGTCGTCCTCTTCGCCGTCATTGTCGTCATCGACGCCACAGTCGTTGTCGCTGGAAAGTGCAACGCGCGTTATCGCTGACACATTTGACCCAATAAATCAAAATTCTCGGCAAAAATTATTTTTGCATCCACCCCGCTCGGGCTTCATGTCCTGCGTCGTCTGTGTCCTGCGTCTCTGACTGTCCAATCGACTCGTTTTTCACCCAATCCAATTGTCACTGGTGCATCGAGCGGGCACCATCACCGAGAGGTAATAATTTTGCAGGGACAGGACATTCGATACTCGTGTACGGCGACAATTTTCACGCGGATGAGTCGGGCTCAGTTAACGCAGGCAGGATCAGCGCCCGTAGTGGTGCCATAAATCGATCACAGGACATTCATTTATGAGCGAAGATGCAGTGAGTAGTGCAGTTGTGCACGCAGTGAGCTGGCCAGAGTCCTTCAATGTGCATTCAAAATCCGGCGCCTCACCATCGAATGACGAGCTTTGTCGCTCGGAAGGATTTATGAGTCGAAAGCCTCTCGGCCCGCTGAATCATTTTCTCATTTTCTAATCAAAACGGATAGTGGCAGGAGCCGTCGTTGTCCATTTGGCGTGTGTGACGGTGGTGGGAGGCGTCCATTGTCCATTCATCTGATTGATTTACGATTTGTCGAGGGGATGTTCGATGTGCGCATTGAACTGGTTGAGAGGGTCCTGGAGTTGAGGATTTTTCTTCGCTGCCGCTGACACTGAACTCATCTTATGCTCGTGCAATCGGTTCAAGTGGGCGATGATGAGATCCTGAGAACCCGGCCAGGTGGACGCTTTTGTACGATTCGAAATTGACTTTGGTTTGTCATCATCTTTTCGGTAGTCGCAGCATCTCGGGGGGTGATGTGGATTAAAAGCTTTTCAGTGTGACACCGTAAGTGGCTGAGTGATGAGCGGTTGCTTTTTTTCTTTCGTGTGTATGAGGAATTAATGGTTTTCACATGCTTCTGACTTTGGCGCCCGATGGGAATCCGGCAAGTGATTTTTTGGATGTCCTTGTCGGGTGTGATTTCGGTGAAAGGATGCTTTGTCATTGAACTGATTTGGTTCCTCATTCTACTTCTACATGAATGGAATTGAGTGACTTTCTTTTCACTGGCGTCAATGGGCGTCCTGGTGGGGAAGAAAACGATGGCTTTAAGAAATTTAATTTTGTCTTTGGTCCTAAATTGGGTAATACCTACCTTTGAGTTGTATTGACTTCCAAACGTATGCCCTGTTCAGTCCAATTTGGCGTTAGAAAGCAGACAACAAATCATTAGAGATGGAGATCTGTTGAGGAAGGAAAGTAGGTCCTAGTACGGTCCCTTGTGGCAGTTCAACTTTTGCTTCTTTAACTGCAGAGATGAGGAGCTTGAAGATCTTAACGAGGGCAAAGGTTTCAGTACTCATTGTGTCGCTGGATCCGAGATGGCAGTGTTCTGTGTCTTTTTGTGACCTGCTTCACTGTCAGAAATATTTTATCCGCTTCGATCCAAATTGTAGTAGTGCCGAAATGATGGCTTTTTAAAGACCAACTACCATATAGACGGCAAAGGGAAACTTAACCCAGCACCGAGGAATCAAGCAGCTGAAGAAGACTCTTGGTCTAGAACAGACAAGAGTGGCAGGGAGCTCGACGTCTTCATTTTAGGCCCTTCGGTCTAAATTGCAGCAGTGCCGAAATGATAGCTTTTTCAAAGACCGACTATAGACGAGAAAAGGAACCTTAACCCACCACCAAGGACACAAGCAGCTGATAAAGACTATTGGTCTGGGATACACTAGAGTGGCAGGGAGCTCAACGTTTTCATTTTGCCGCTTCGATCCAAATGTAGTAGTGCCGAAATGGTGGCTTTTTAAAGACCAACTACCATATAGACGGAATCTTAACCCAGCACCGAGGAATCAAGCAGCTGAAGAAGACTCTTGGTCTAGAACAGACAAGAGTGGCAGGGAGCTCGACGTCTTCATTTTGGGCCCTTTGGTCCAAATTGCAGCAGTGCCGAAACGATAGCTTTTCAAAGACCGACTATAGACGAGAAAAGGAACCTTAACCCACCACCAAGGACACAAGCAGCTGATAAAGACTCTTGGTCTGGGATACACTAGAGTGGCAGGGAGCTCGATGTTTTCATTTTGCCGCTTCGATCCAAATTGCAGTAGTGCCGAAATGATAGGGCTTCAAGGACCGATTTTAGACAAGAAAGGGAAACTTTATCCACCACAGAGGAATCAAGCAGCTGAATAGAACCTGTTTGGTCTAAGACAGACTAGAGTGGCAGAGTACTCGACGTCAACCTATCGTCACAAGGGTGGTGAAGCGCTACGCGAAATCCATGGACTCTGAAGGCTTCCAATTACAACCCCTTTGTACATCGTGCAAGAGGAAGAGTTCTTTTGATTGTGCGTCCAGCTGGGAAGAGACCTCATGGAGCTCTGTGCCACAAAAAGGCAGAAGCGTTAATGGCAGAGGATGCTTAGTTGAAGAATGCATGAAGCCACATTGAACTGAGGTGTCGGCAGTAACTTATACAGGCTCAACAACACTCCAACCAACACTCCCTTGTGGGCCTTCAATTCATTGCCAAACTTATAACTCCTTTGCTTAAAAAATTAGGCAAATTTTCAACTTTTGTGAGTTCCCTATCATTTCCCACGACCCCCAATGTTGTCACTTGTCCGCAGATAGTACATCGTGGAAGAATGAGAGCTCTTTTGAGTGTTCGTCCAGTTGAGGGTAGATCTCACGTACGCCTTCACGCCTTAAAGGACAGAAGCCTTTACTGCAGGAGTGCTGAGTTGTCGGAATAAATTGGGCTTTAAGACTAGCACAGGCTCGCAAGCACTCCCTTGTGGGCCTCCAACTCATCGCTCAACTCGACGCCTCTTTGCTTCAAAAAGTGAAATTTTCAAATTTTGTGGTTCCCATCATTCGGCAGTGTCACTCCAATTCGAAGCCCATCTGTTCCCAAAAATTTAGTCACTTGTCCGCAGCTAGCAAGCATATGACATTCATCATATCACAATCACCCTCTCCATCATCGCTCCACGCTTGCGGACACACTTGTCCCACGGCTGACTGGCCCGCCAGTCTCCGGAATCAACGAAATCCGGCAAATAGTACGCGTGCTACCATCACTAAATTGTCCGAAATTCCGACAAGTGAGTCCGCGTCGCGTCATTGCTGTTCCCCTTAGTCAGCACAGTTTGTCACGTTGCTCCACTCCAAAGGCCACAAGCATGGTCATCGTCATCAGCGTCATCATTGTCCATCACACACACACACACGCAGGCAGACAGAAACAAAGCCAATTGAAATATTTCCCCGTCTCAGCAGTGCATGCTGCGCGGCAGCGAGCAGTGCTCCTGAATTTGCCGGATTGAATTGGATTGGATGGATGGACATCGTGAGGCGAACATGAGCTCAGCTCCCCATAAATTATTCCGCAATTATCATGTCCCGAGGAGTAAGTAGAGGCACTGTGATGCCATTGCCTCGACTGGCGTGGCTGCTTGGGCTGCCTGTTGGGCGCTTGTTTAGCCAGATGTTTTGGTGTCGCTGCAGTGGCATCGCCCCAACAAACGGGCCAACAACATGATGGACACAAAAGAGTGACTGCTGCGAGGCTTTGGAATAGTTGTGTTTGCTCGCGTGGACATGGAACTTTTTTTCGCAGCGAATGTAAATTTGATGACGACCGCATGTCCTTTTTGTCATCTCCGTGTACCAGTCGGTGTCGCATGTCAGTGTGGGGTCTTCTGCTGGCAAGAGATAAGCGCTCGCAACGGGGCTGGCATGGCTAATGAGTTTGTCAGGCGTTGTATCTGCGGAACTGATACCACTCCCATTAGGGAGGAGGGTGCTGCACCTAGTCCCAAAGTTGACTTGACGCTCGAAATTTATTGCCTCAATGAAAAACCTATTCAAAACCATTTGCAAGACTAATGGCGGCAAAAACTATGAATTCCAGGGGCGGGTGATTTCTCAATGTTGTCGCTCAGCAAGCGGCGTTCAACTGCTGCCCGTTCACCAACTGTCCACCAATTTAAAGTCATCATCATGCCCCTCATCGTCTCCGCCTTCGTCGTCGCGTTCCAATGGTGGAATACAAGCTGAATACGAAAATCATTCTGCATACCGTCGTCGTCTGTCGTCCATTCTCCTCCGAGAGCCGCCTCCAAAGACGACTTTCCCAGGGATCGGGAGAAACTATGAGAACCGAACTGCAAAACTTTTTCAGTAAAACGTCCTAGATATTTCATAATGTCAACGACGGCGGTGATGGGACATACTACTGGCTGACGCTGGTTTTGGGGCCGGTGCTGGTGGTGGTGATGGTGATGGCGCTGGTGCTGGTGGTGTGCAGCTCGAGGAAGAACAACCGAGACCGGAACAAAAACCGACAACGAGTGATTCCCAAACAGTTCCTCTAGGATCTTCTCACTCTCTCTTCCATACACATGCACACCCTTGTCCTCTCCCGTTGGTTGAAATTGCCGCATGGCTTCGTGTGCAGCAGCAGCGGCAGCGGCAATTCCATCTTTTCCCATTGAAAACTGCACCAAGGCGAATGAAATACTGGCTGTCGGAAATAAATCATCACAGAAATTACCAAACAGACTTTCAGCCACCGAAAATGGGTTCTTGTCGGGGTACAGTAAGTCCGTGGAGATGCCATGGGGGGTGTGTCAGATGGGGAGGGCCTAGTGCAATGTTTCAAGCGACACAGCCAAGTAATCACAAGCGCCCAAGATGGAGCGATGTTACCTTCCACCTCCCCCTCCTATGGAGAGGGACAACATATTTTTCTCATTTTTTTTTTTTTTTCAAAAATTCACTTTTAAACTGCGGCTTCAACTTCAGATTGAGCAAATAAATCCTTTCTCTTGGCACAGGCCCTCGATGGGTTCGAGTCCTTGCTCCATGTCGCCATGTTATGACTGTTTGCAGAAAAATAAACGTTGAAGAGCTCCGCCTCGGGCGGTACGTGCCTTTCTGTGGCCATTCAACTGGCAGGTCACCTCACAGTGGTGAGGGCAATTTGCCGCTGGTGGCGATGGAGATCATCATTTCGTGCCTGGCCGGGTCATAAATATCAACAGTCGATTGTCCGTTTCGTCCACAGTGCACCCATGTTGATCTAGCGGCGGGCTTTGGGTGGATGAAGCGAAAATTATTGACGGGCGACAGTATGGCTGACAAGTAGGTGTCCAAAGGTGGCATAAATTTTTGGGTCAACATTTTTGGACATTTTGGTTTGTACTCAAGTTGCCTTGAATTGGTTCTAGGTAAAATGTGGCAACTGACAGTTTTGTAGACTTCTAACACATGCTAAAATCTTAGGTACATGCCAACGAAACATCTGAAAAACGATGGACGGGCCCAAGAGCATAATTTCATTTTTAATGTAAGGGTTTTGACTTTTAAGAACTAGACATAATTTAGGAGCATGCCACCTAAATCGACTTCGTTGACAATTTATTGTAGGAAAAGTAGTTTCTGACCTAAATTTGAATTAAGAGTAATTCTTCTAAAATATATGAATAAACCGAATATTTGATATTGGTCAAAGGTCAACAAGGCTCGTTGTTTACAGCCATTTTATAAAACATTGACATTACCGTCTTTCCTCACTTTGACTTCTGTATTTGCAGAACATTAAGGTCTTTTTGACGTTGTCCAAAATCTCCACAATCAGGTATGACTAAGTTCTTCTTCTTCTTTGTGGGGTGCCACAGTTCGGGATGGACCTGGACCTCCACCTCCCTCCCTCCAACAAGCATGCTCCCTCGCCAGCTACACTCCAAGTTGTTTGAGCTTATTCTCCATTTCTGTGCGCGATTTCAGTCTAGACCGTCCTCTGTTGCATTGTCCCACTGACTCGGATTCGAAGACTTTTCAGGCCGAAGCCGTAGTGCCACTGTGCTCTACATGGCCTAGCCATCTTATGCGTTGTATCGCTTGGCCAGGCGCATGTCGCTGTACAGCAGATAGAGTTCGCCGTTGAATCTTCTTCTCTAAATACGGTCAAAGCAAACATGATCAGAATCGGGCGCACTAAGGACTTCCTCATACGCTTTTAGTTATGTCCAAATTTCCGCGCTATATTGCAGGACAGGGAAATTTAATCTGTTATGCAGAGCCAGCATTGTCTTTCGAGGGAGAACCTTTCCACTCAATAGCCTCTTGAACCCAAAGAAGCAGCGATTGGCAAGAGTTTCTCTGCGTTTGACTTCGGTACTGATGTTCTTGTCTCTGTTTACTGCCGAGCCGAGGTAGACAAAGTCCTTGACTAGGTTCTGCTGCCTAGTGCAACGCTCTGTCCGACACGTCAATGTTGTATGTCCTTCCTTGATGACAGCATGTACTTCGTTTTTCTTTCACTAACCACCAGACCCATTTTAGACGCTTTAGTTTCAATGCCAACCAACGCCTCATTGACGGTTCGCTCTGTCCGTCCAATCAGGTTACAGTCACCACCAGCGTAAGCAAGCAATTTAACTGACTTCTGGAAGATTGTGCCTCTGGTGTTCACTTGTGAGTTACACACGATCTTCTCGAGGATGATGTTAAAGAAGTCACATGACAGTGCGTCGCCTTGTCTAAAACCTTTTTTGACATTGAAGGTCTCGGTGAGTTCGGTACCGACCTTGACGGAGCAGCGAGAGTTCTCCATCGTCATCCTACACAATCTGACGAGTTTGGTATGCATGCCAAAACTAGCCATGGCACTGTATAGCTCGTCTCTATGCACACAGTCATATGCGGCCTTAAAATCGAGGAATAGGTAACGAGTGTCCATCTGTTACTCTTGGGTCTTTTCCAGGATCTACCGTAATGTGAAGATCTCATCTATTGGAGAGTTTCCTGGCCTGTAATCACACTGGCAGGGACTATCAGGTTGAGGATAAGTGGTTTCAAATGATCACACAAGACGGGAGAGGGGATTTTGTAGGCTATGTTGAGTCAGAGTGGTTTATTCTCTTGTGAGCCGGGGTGACGATGCTGATATTCCACACATCGAGAATGCTTTTCCCCGACCATACTCTACAGATGAGCATGTACCCTACCGGATCATCGACAGCTGCTTTAAATTGCTCTGAGGACAGTCCCTCCGCGACGGGAGTCTTATTCGACTTCAATCTCGATATATGCATCTTGACCTCGTCGTAATGAGGATGACGAAATTCTTGTCCATCGAGGCCCAAATTTGATAGAATTTGGTGGCCGCCGTGGCGTAGTGGGTAGAGTGCGACGCTCACACGCCGAATTTTTCACGGCACCATCTTTTTCGAGCTGCTGACAACAAAGAGTAATAGATGTCTAAAAAAGCTTCTTAAACTTCGCCGTTCGGAGTCGGCAAAAAACTGTAGGTCCCTTCCATTCGTGAGAGCAGTAACGCTTACAACACTAGTAGTTGATGAGTAAATTAGGCCCTGGTCCCCTGCGGACTGCCACGCCATACAGTTAATTATTATTATTCTGCCTAACAGTAAGATTTTGGCCGTCGTCCCCGTCTATAAGTCTGCAGAAATGATCTTTCCGTCTTCGAAAATCAAGATACTAGTAATTAGATTGCGCCACAGTCCACAGGGGGACCAGTGTCCAGCTTTCTCAACAACTACTCGCGTTGTGCGCGCTACTTTTCTCTCATGAGTAAAAGACGCCTACAGTTGTTTGCCGACTCCGAAGGGCTCAGTTTGAGAAGCGATTTCTTAGACAGATATTACTCTTTGATTATTATCAGCAGGTCGAAAGAGGAGTTGCCTGAAAACTTCCAGGTGTTCAATTAGGAATCGAACCTGTATTCTCGGCCTGTGAGCGTCGCATTCTACCCGCTACGCTACGGAAGCCACAGACAGTGCCTAGTATAAAATTTGCCAAAATCTCCATGGAAGTTGATCAAATTTCCATCGGACCAAAATTCATCATCAAGAAGTCGCAATGAAATTCTTAATTTTCTAAATTATTCCAAAATGTTTGCGTTCGGAAAACGAATTCACCGAAAATTTTATTTGTTCCAAAATGTTGGTTCAGATTATCAGCTAATCCTGTTAACCAAAATGTTGCCAGTCCAAAAGTCGCAAACCAAAATGTGGGAACACAAAATCTGTGTATCGTACGTTGGCCGAAAATGTTGATACGTACCAAGAGCTGTCTGAAAATTATAATTGATCCAAAATTAAGATCAAAATGAAACGAATCCTTCGTTGTTTTGTCTTTTTTACCATTCCCTATATGTTTGGCCAAAACATAGACAAATACTTTTTTTGCAAAACTTTTTTCCATTGTCAAACCGTCATTATTTTTATTTTTAACATTAGACGTTCAAAAAGTTCAAAAATGTTCCCTTGAGACATTGATCCAAAAACTTCACCCAAAGCACGAACAAAAATGTTCCAGGAAAACTCTTTCTGTCCTTAATTTTGACTGCTTGAAAGGCCTTCCTCATCGCCTTTGATCTAAAAATTGCTAGAAGACACTGTACCAAATTGTTCCATTTCAAATGTTCAAAAATGTCGCCTCAAGACCTCAATCCAAAAACTCCAACCAAAAGGGGCCCAATTGTTTTCAAATCTCACCCAAATTTCTCCCGAATTTCGAGTCGCAACACTCCAGCAAATATTTCTTGCCACCACAACTGTTTCAAGGGCCCTCGCTGGCAACCACCAATCAACTTTCATGTTCCAACTCCTGTAAGTGTCATTGCTGCCGTTTTTCCTTTTTGTTTTTCAGCCAGAGTACCATGCCACCATGCTTTGATGAACTGAGCCTGTGGCCGGAGTTTTATAGACTCCCCATGCCCAGGCCCATCCCCACAGTCCAGAACACACATCGCGCGTCCCAAACTCCAGCACGTCAGTCCCCGAAGGATGAAAAGTTGATTTTTATGATGAACAGAGCGACAGCTGGACACACATTCGCTCCGTGTGTCGTGGCGGTATATATAGATTGCCCCTCGGATGAAATCTAGTGCATGAGCATAAAACTTGACAATTTATCGTGTTGCCTGTGTATGTTCGTGTGCTTCTTTTGCTCGCCTCTCGGCTCCGGTATGTGATGTGCTCTGCTGCCTCCTCGCGGCGCGCGTCTGGTGGGCTCAAGTTGCAAGGCTAACAGTCGTAAAATGTATACGCGAGAGGAAGCAGCAAGAGCAAAAGAACAACAATCCGAGTCCCATCAGCGCAGCCAGAAGCGTTGGATCCAATGGACATGACTAGCATTTCGGACATGAACATTGAGATTCATTGCCGGCTGAGGCGGAAGTTTTTTTCTCGCTCTCTGTTTTCTGCGTTCTTTTTTTCTGTTCAGTCCATGTTGCCGCTTGGTGGAGAGTGATGGTTGTGCTTGCATGAGGATTCGTGTTGCATGTCTTGATTCGGTCTTGTGGTCGGCTGAGTTGGTTCTCTTTTTGGGGAATTCACTTGAGCGGAGCTCAGTGGTCAGGAGATACCGGGTCTTGATTGGAGTCCGAGTTATGAGTTAGATGGTCGGCTGGCTGTTGAGTTGGAACTAGGACCACCGTGCTGCAAGTGGCTCGACCGCAACACTGGTAGCCGCTGCCGGGCTTTGCATTTGGTCTAGATAACTGAGGGGCTTAGCTGCTGTGGGAACACCTGTTGCCGCATAAATACTGATGCAATGGGGACTGGTAATCCGGTGAGTGGGTTAAGATTGAGAGCAGTTTTGATCGAAAGAAAGCTAACAATGCTTTCGATTAGACCAGACTGTACTTACGATCAGGAAAGAATTTGCTTTCATACAGAGACTCGTTCTTTAGCCGCACTACACGAATCTGGAATGCTCTTCCTAGTTTGATTTTTCCTCCTCATTACAGCCCACAGGCATTTAAAACCAATGTGCATCGGTACCTCCTCTCCCTCTCTTCCTTTGCACGCGTCAATTATAAAAAAGAAAATAAATATTAATTTAGGGCCTCCTCGGTTAAGTGTTCCACTCTGCAGACCTATTTACCGGGCATGCGTGAAGGCATTGATGAATACCAAGAAGGAGGCGAAGAAATGGAAAGGTGTTCTGGCAGGAATGAAGTCCGAAAGGTGAAACAACTATCCGGAGGATACAAAGTTCGGACCAAAGCCTGCCGGGATCAAAATAGATAGCTCGTGGTGGAGTTGTAGTCTGCGCTGAGAATCTGGAAGGACCATTTCTGCAGACTCCTTAACCGCGTTGGTGGCACCAATTCCGCTGTAGGCAAAATGTTCCACTCAATTTGGACGATGATAGACGAGCATTCCGTCCCTCCGGTTTAGACGAGGTGAAGACAGCAATATTCAAGCAAAAGTCGAGCAAAGCTGCTGGAGTGGACTGCCCGCAGAACTATTTAAAGCAGCTGGAGATGACCTGGTTGGGCGCATGCACCAGCTTATCTGTAAGATATGGTCGGAGGAAAGCATGCCCGATGAGTGGAATCTCAGCGTCGTTTGCCCGGTCCAAAAAAAAGGAGACCCCTTTGACTGCGCCAACTACAGAGGGATTAGTCTCCTGAACATCGCATACAAGATCCTCTCTGCCTTGTGGAGCGTCTGAAACCGTTTGTCCATGATAGGTCCCTATCAGTGTGGTTTCCGACCAGGGAAATCTACGATAGACCAGATCACAACTTAACGGTAGATTCGGAAGAGACCCAAGAAGTACCAATCGACATTCACCACCTATTCGTCGATTTTAAGGCCGCATATGACAGTGTGCATGGAGATGAGCTATACAGTGCCTTGTATAGTTTTGGCATGCATACCAAACTTGTGAGATTGTGCACAATGACGATGGAGAACTCTCACTGCTCCGTCAAGGTCGGTAACGAACTCACAAAGACCTTCAATGTCAAAAAAGGTTTTAGACAAGGCGACGCACTCTCACGTGACTTCTTAAACATCATCCTCGAGAAGATCGTGCGTAACTCACAAGTCAACACTAGAGGCACGATCTTCCAGAAGTCAGTTCAGTTGCTAGCTAACGCTAATTAAATTGACGTGATTGGAGAACACAGCGAGCCGTCAATGAGGTGTTTGCTGGCATTGAAGCGGAAGCGGCTAAAATGCGTCTGGCGGTGAATGAGGGCAAAACGAAGAACATGCTGTCATCAAGGAAGGACACACAACATCGACGTCTCGGACAGAGGGTCACACTAGGCAGCAGAAACTTCGAGGTAGTCAAGGACTACATCTACCTCGGCTCGGCGGTAAACAGAGACAAGAACATCAGTACCGAAGTCAAACGCAGAAAAACTCTTGTTTCTTTGTGCTCAAGAGGCAATTGAGTTATAAAGCCCTCCTTCTCGAAGGACTAAGCTCTCTATATATAACAGTCTGATCATCCTAATCCTACTTTATTTCGCGGAAAGCTGGACGTTACCAAAGGCGGATGAGGAAGCCCTTAATCTTTTCGAGAGAACAATTTGCGTGCGATTCTTGGTCCTGTTTGCGTTGATGGTATCTGGAGAAGAAGATTTAATGACGAACTCTATGGGCTGTACAGCGACATGCGCCTGGTCAAGCGTCTACGGATACAACGCTTAAGATGGCTAGGTCATGTAGAGCGTATGGACACCACTGCTCCGGCCCGAAAAGTCTTTGAATCCGAGCCATTGGGACAACGCAGCAGAGGACGGCCTAGACTAAAGTGGCGCACACAAGTGGAGAAGGACCTCAACCAACTTGGAGTGCGCAACTGGAGACAGCTGGCGAAAGATCGTACTGGCTGGAGAGGCATGTTGGTTGAGGCCCAGACCCACCCCGGACTGTAGCGCCACAAGAAGAAGAAGCCAGCGAAGAAAGAAAAACTCAGAGTTGGACGTGAATTTAGTGAAATTTCAGTCAGTTTGTGGAATGGGACATCTCTTGCAGTTAACTTCAATTTCAAGGATGTCGCATCTAGATTCAGTCATTAATCTTACTCTCACAGAGTTGAGGGCATCATCCGCATGAAACAAATTAGCACCGTCGATCCTCGATTCTCAAGGGACGTTCACGTCAGCCCATCCCAGCGGATGGCATCCACCAAAGCAATCCCACACGAAGACACTGGAAATCTCATTAATATCCTCGAAACCCGATCCCAATTCGAAATCCACTCGCAGTCCCTCTCCCTCCGCCCAGCGAACCTCACAGATTCGGTTATTTATCTTCTTATCCGCATTTCAGCACTCATCGAATGTAAATCACTCTCGAAATGACAATTTTTCTTCTCCGCCGTCGTCGCCCGATAAGAGCCGGTATCCTATCTCACCCGATTCTCCGAAGGCCGAAGAACCTTTCAGCTTTCGACAATCATCATCATCGTCATCATCGTGGTCGTGGTCGTCGTTTTCTCGCTGCTACACGGTTGTCCTCCTTGTCAATGGTTGACGTCATCGGGCACACCATTCAGCAGCAAATATTAGCAACACCAGCACCACTCACGATGACAGACACATTCGCCAGCCCAATCGGTGATTTATGGCCGAGAATCAAAGGCCCTGCGGACGGCGGTGGGAAGCGCTAGTCTCCTCTGAAAGGTTCGTCAGTCTAAATTGCTCCTGTGAGTCGTTCGTCGTGGCGAGAGCTGCGCCACCCAAAAGAAAGGACACTTCAAGGATACACTCGTATATGAATAATATTTATGGTCACAAATGCCCCCCAAAAGAGGCATAAATAAGTCCACCCCCTGCACTCCCACCCGTCACACCCCCACCGACAAGTCTCAAAAGAACTGACGCCCCTTCACTGGTGGCCGGTGTTTGAAGCGCTCGCTGCTAAGGGTGAACGAGTCAATGGATCCCATCGAAAGGCTAGTGCGCGAAACCAAAAGCCAGACAAGACGCAGGCGAAGAAAGTGAAGAAGACGACGTCGACGAACGACGAACGGCGAACGAACGAACGAAGATCGTCAAGCAACGAATCAATGACAATAAATTTTCGCTCCGTTATCTAATGTCCTGATTGCACACCCTCATTTCGCTTGATGTACACTTGCAGGGCGGACACCGGGGGTAGTTTTCGGGCCCGTGCAGTGGTGCGAAAGAGAGCGAAATAATTTGATTGATAATCAAGCGAACAAAACACGCCGCTCTCTGATGGCGATGACGACGACGGTGGCGATGGCGATGGTGCTGCTGTTGGTGGTGGCCGTGGTGGCGGCTCTGTCGGTTCGTGGATGGTGGTAGTAACCATGATTTATGTTGCAATGCAAGCAGCAAATGCGCCAACCCCCTTATGATGACGATCTCCCACATAGTTGCTGCCTTCGCTTTTCTAGTGGCTGTGGCTCTAACGGCCGCGTCGTCGCCCCCACCCCTCCGAAGACACACTTCGACGAAAGGTGGTTGTTCTGATTCCTTTTCTTCTCCTGCACTTCTTTCACTTGTCTGGCAGCCTCGCCCCGGGCCTCCGTTGTGCGCTGGTGGCGCTGACGCTGCCGGTGGCAGTGATGGTGGTGGTTCCGCATGCACATTTCATCGATGTCAATAAATCGTGAACCAAAAAAACAACAAAAACGCCACCTTGGCGAAGGAAGGGAACGAAAAGAACTGCTACGCGATAGCAGTTAATGTCAGACCAACGAAAATATATAACGGTTGCAAAAAAGGCGAACCCTGTGTGCATATCCCAGTCCCCTCCCCCATGCAGCTTGTGTAATGATTGTGTGTGCTAAGGGGGTGAGCTGAAGCGGCACGACGCTGCGCTGCGCTAGACTGAATGCGGACGAATTTAAAAATTTTCCTAAAGAAGGTTAAACGCCACCTTTTCAGTCCATCACCACCTCAGGGCCGGTCTCTCTCGTCAACCGAGCCACCCCCGTGCTGTGTGCGCTGCTCCGCTTCAGTGTATGCGCCCTGTCTCCTGCCTGACATCGTGTTTCGTCTCACTTCAATCTCATAGGACAACAGAAACTCGTCGTCGTCGTCGTCGCCGTCAGCAGCGGATCCGGGACATGTCCTTTCGGTTCTGTGTGTACACACAGACGAGCAGCAACACCCACCCCGGAGTGGATGCGCCGCTGCTCAGTTAGTTTTGGCGATACTTTGTTTCGTTTTTGTTTCGCTTGTGTTTCGAGTTCTTTTGTTGTGTACACGTCTTGAGAATTCAAAATGGCAGACGTGAATACAAAATCAAGTGCTTTCGATGGGTGTCCTTGCTGTGGAGGGAGGGGATTGCTTAGAGCGTCGGATTTGGAGCAGACTTTTCGCTTTGACATTTTAGAGATTAGTGGGGTTTTTCAGATCCCATGTTAAGCTCGAAGAGTTTTCCAGACAGACGCATCACTCAAAGAGACGTTTGGCGGAGTGGTGGGTGCGACACTGAATGTATAATTAAGGAGCTGCAGAGAGACAGGACGGAACTTCGATTTAAGTTGGCAACTGTCTTAAGTGGTGGCTCACTGAAGAGGGGACGAATGCCTGATTGCATGTCAGTGTAGATACTGGAGGCGTTACCTTTGGCCGATTGATGGCTTGGAGAATGACCCCGAAGACCTCAGAGCTTAAACTTTTTGGAAATCGCCAGCAAGGAGAATATAGTTAACGTCACTTTCTGCCTGAAAGTCATTTATTTCTGACAGCTTGTTGACTATATTGCTAGACTAATGCCCGATTAGCCCTGTCGAATGCATAGAGACACCAAAAACTAATACGGCCACCAAGTAGACTGCTTTATTGGTCTTGAAGATGTGGAGCGTTCTCCAATAAAGTTGGACCATGTTTTCGGGATGAATAGCTCTGTGAACGGCGGCTTTGGACACTTCTGTCCTAATGTCTGTTGAAATCGTCCTGCGGGTCGATGCCGAATCGCAGTTCACATAGAAATGTTACACTCTACTCAGGCATCTCCAGGTGATGTGACTGGATTTTTGAATCACTTGATTCAAAATCGCTTCCGTAACCATATACACAGTGTCAACGGAAACACCGATGAAACCAAAGACCATTCAGGCAGGACGGCGGCTACCAGACCGAGGTGTTGAGAGAACCTGACTCGTACTGACAGCTTGAAGAGAGTTCATATTCTGGTGCCAAAAGAGTTTGGGAGCACCTGGAACTTCGGTTCCAGCTCATCTGTAAGATATGGTCGGAGGAAGATATGGTTGGAGGAAAGCATGCCCGATGAGTGGAATCTCAGCGTCGTTAGCCCGGTTCAGAAGAAAGGAGACCTCTTCGACCGCGCCAACTACCGAGGGATTAATCTCCTGAACATCGCATACAGGATCCTCTCTGCCGAATTGTGTGAGCATCTGAAACCGTTTGCCAATGACCAGATAGGCCCCTATCAGTGTGGTTTCAGACCAAAGAATTCCACGATAGACCAGATCTTCACTTTACGGTAGATTCGGAAGAGACTCAAGAAGTACCAAGCGACATTCGTCGATTTTAAGGCCTCATATGATAGTGTGCATAGAGACGAGCTATACAGTGCCATGTCTAGTTTCGGCATTCCTACCAAACTCAGATTGTGTAGGATGACGATGGAGAACTCTCGCTGCTCAGTAAAGGTCGGTAATAAGCTCACAGAGACCTTCAATGTCAAAAATGGTTTTGGAAAAGACGACGAACTGTCATTCGACTTCTTTAACATCATCCTCGAAAAAATCGTGCGTAACTCACAAGTCAACACCAGAGGCACGATCTTCCAGAAGACAAAGGACAAACGGCTTCAGACACACACAATACGGCGAATGCTAAGGAGGCGAATTCCCCCGTAGTTAGTGCAGTTAAAGGCGTCTCCTTTCTTGTGAACCGGGCTAACGACGCTGAGATTCCACTCATCATCATTCTTATGTGTAGTCAGTTGAATTCTCCTGTATGTAGCCCCGATTTGGGCTAGAGCACTCAGGGTAAATAAAACGAATGATAACGTGAGCATACAGACTCTGTGCAACTTTCAGTTGTTTCAGAACAATTTCTGATGAGGAGGCGTTCGTAATAGCAGGAAGGCTACCCATAGACATTTTTGCAGAGAAGCTTATGAGGGTGTACCACCGAAGAACCCCAGACAGGCACCAAGCCAAAATTAAAAAATTAGAAGAATGATCAGCATCCATAGCAATGTGGCAAGTCAGATGGGATGCCTCCACAAAAGCTCTCTTTTCTCTTTTCAATTCATTTTTTTTCACTAATTCATATCAAACTTACATACTAGACAAAAATGTTTAAAAATAGTTGGACGAACATTGTTATTAGTACTAACTTACTGGCCCTAGGCGGGCACTCTAAGCTAAACTTAATCTTTAACTATGTCTTTCGACTTAACCTAACAATTCATATGTAAATTTATCTTAAATTTAACAGTAGAAGTAACGATTAAGAAAATTGCAAAAAACTTAATATCAGAACATTTTTACTAAAACGTATATACCCATATAGTCCGCTGCAAAACAGAGACCGACTGCATCCCATAAGGGGATCTGCACTACCCTTTCTACGCTTTCTACCGCGGGTCTAAAGGGTTCGACGCTAGAGATCTCTCGCTACCCAGCCATCAGAATTTTCGACGCTTCATTGCAACATCCCCAATATTCCGCCTTGATACCGCCGTACTGAAACGGAGGAGACCTTCCTCAGCTCGTTGTGCGACGGAACGGTCGTGGTTGAGTCGCCCATCCACAGTTGATCGGGCGATGTGGAGGAGGAGCGGCACCGCATTTATGTCTTGTATCAGACCGTGCTTATCGAAATAGAGAAAAGCTTCTGTGGTCGCGGTGGCGTAGTGGGTAGAGTGCGACGCTCACACGCCGAAAGGTCTGGGTTCGACTCCCAGCTCAACACCAATTTTTCGCATTTTTAATGGCACCACCTCGTTCGAGCTGCTGACAACACTCAAAGAGTAATAACTGTCTAAGAAAGCTTCTCAAATCTCGCCGTTCGGAGTCGGCAAAAAACTGTAGGTCCCTACTACTCGTGAGAGAACAGTAGCGCGCACAACACGAGTAGTTGATGAGCAAGCTAGGCCCTGCTCCCCCTTTGACTGTAGCGCCAAAAATTATTTATTATTATTATTCTGGGGGGACGAAGCCACTGTCACGTACCCTTTCGTGGTATTGTGGATTGGGGTAGAAGGCCCCAGAGATCAAGTTATTGACCGAGTTCATCGCTCTGGCAATATGGCCTCGAATCAATTTCAACAGAAAATTGTCCACTCGCATCAGGTCCGCCCTGTTGTATAGGAACTCATTGGAATAGAATTTTTGTACTGGGACTATGGTTTTCTGTAAAGGCGAAGGCAAGCCCTCTCAAACAACCGAATCTTTTCCATCAAGCTTGCACTCACGTTGAACCACACGGGACAACCATAGGTGAGCATTGGCCGGATGAGGGCCATGTAGCAGATTACCTTCACCCTCGCATCGAGTTGGCTGTTGTAAAACAGTCTCTTTGTAAGAGTGAAAGCGCATCGGGCTAGGGCCAGAGCAGCATCTACATGTTTGTTAAAATATAGATATTGGTCTAGCCAGATCCCCAGGTATCTGACTACAGTCCTTTGCGCCAGTGGTTGTCCTTGTCGCCCAACAATTGAGAACTTTCGCCAATTCTTTTTGATATCCGCTGAAGCCTTATACAACGGAGTCCTGAACAGTATGGTTTCCTTCTTCTTCTGACTTCTGAAAGTTGATATTCAACTTCCAATCATCGCAACTTCTCATGAATGAGCCGAAGTCACTCTGCACTAGCGTAGTGATGTCCCCGATCTTTTTGCTTGATCTGTACACGATCAAGTCGTCGGGGTACGCAATTACATGAGGAAGAGAGCTTATCAGATCGCTCCAAAAAATGTTAAACAGGATCGGCAAATTGACGGCACCCTGTTGGAGACCATTTTTTACTTCAAATACACCTGAAGAGGTCACGTTGCCATTCTTCACGACGAACCTCCTACCGGTAAGCATGTTACACAGTAGGTACAGCAGTGGTTTACTAATGCCCAGCCCATTGAGCTTGTAAAAAAGTCCTTTTAACCATACGGTGTCGAAGGCTCTCTCCAGGTCAATCAGGCACGAACCCGTACATTGTTTCTGGCTCTTGTTCCATTGGATATCCGACAACAGTTTCGACGCGTCATGAATAGTGTCATGCCCCTCTTTGAAACCGAATTGGTTATCCGGAATTATATGTTTGTCATCTGTCCAGTTGATCAGAGCTCTATTTATCACCTTCTCGAATACCTTGCTGATGTTCGGAAGGAGACTAATTGACCGGAGGTTGCACGGATTCGAAGAATCTTTACCTCGCTTGGATATGGGTTGTACAATAGCAGTTTTCCAATGCTCCGGATAATGTGCATTATTTAGAGCATTGTTAAACAGGATAGTGTACATTTTAACCACATCTAGGGGGAGATGTCTTAGCACAATGTTCGAGATCCCATCGATTCCCACTGACTTTTTCTTCTTTAGTGATTCAAAGACCGCATGGAGCTCTGTCTTCGATATGAACGGGGGACGAACCCCTTCAACGGCGATGACATTATCTGCCATGTTCACGTCATTGAACACGACAAAGCCGATGTTCTCGGATCGCCATTGTTGCATATCTTCTCGAAGTTGTGAGTTGCGACATTGTACACGATTCTCCAGGTCGTCGTTCTGGCGAATACTCACATTCACCTTATACGATTCCTGGAAGACCGCGTCTAGTACCCCTCCACAAAAGCTAGGTGGACGCATGTGCTCATCCTCATCATCGAGACCTGGATATCAAAACCCACAAAATCCAAAGAGGAGTGCAACAACCAACTCCCACTGTTCCTTACAGGACACGGCGGCTACCGAAAATATCTGCCCAGGTGTGGGCAGAACAACTCTCTGCCGTTCCTTCAATACCCAAGCTCCGAGGAGGATGCAGAGCACACGGTTTTTAATTGCAGTCGGGAGAGAGGCATTTGGTTAACCTACCAAACCTGGATAACAAAATAAGATCTGTCGAGCTCTGGAATGAGGCAAGCTCATTTATTGTGAATTTTCATTCAAAACGTAGACAGGCCGAAGCAGAAGAACTTTTCTCCAGAGCAGAGCGTGAGTCGCTAACCATTCCCGCGAAGTAATACCCAACAGCAGTGCCGCGGGGCGAGTGGTTGAAGTGTGCAGGATGTGGATTAGTACGTAATCGATTATCGCGGCTTGCGAATCGTGCAGGCTGGCAGCTCGGGCTACCACATCCTTGGACACATCCCAATAAAAATACAAAATAAGCGGCCTGTCGATTTAAAGAAAGACTTTAAGCCCTCCAATTCCTCACACAAGCCAGCAAAAAGAACAAACAAGGCATAAACTGTTAGCCTACAAAAGTTCACCCCTTCAAATGTAATACACACTCTGCCTCATCTTTTCAGAGCACACTCTGCTAACTTAAGTCCCACATCAGACGAAGTTCAGTTAAGTTTCGGTTCACTTCAACCAAGTCCCACAAAAAGCACGCCCTCAGTCTTGGAAAATCCTCGCCCAACGTCCACGTCACACTCCCATCGCAAAGAAAGAACAAAACTTCACGCGGAGCAATGACCGAAAATATGAATACCCCCGAAGAAAATTAATCAATTTGTAAGCCTTAAACTGGCTCCGACGCACGTCCTTGCTCATCCGCTGCTGCAGTGGGAAATTAAAATCGGGCACCTGTGAGCGCAGCACTCTTTCGATCCGCGGACTGCTGTCATAGCCTGCCAAACGCCAGAGAAATGAAAAATCATTATTTTTTATCACCGACACAATTTTAACAAAAATCCAAACAAAAGAAAATACACAAGAGTCGCGCTGGTTCCCGTGTGCGTGTAAGTTCGGCCATAAAAATGAAATTTTCCCTGACTTCCTTTGACGACCACACCATGTGTGTGTGTGAGGGAGCCGTGCAGTTCACCGTGTTCCACCCCCTCGATAATTGGAAAATTGAACTGTGAATGACTGAAATAAATTGGCAAATCAAAGGAGTGTATAAAAAGGCGCTGCGCCTCTGCCTGTCGGCTCAATCAGGGGCTTTCTCCTGCATTTGTTTGTGTGAGAGGATGGTTCGGGGGAATTATTTAATAATTTCCCTGCCGACTGTGTGTGCTTTTGAGCGCGGATCCTGCAGTGGCTGTCAGTGACGGCGGGTCTGAATTTCCATTTCCCCAGATTGTGGCGCAATTAGTTCACACAGCCATCACGTCACCGCGGTTGACTCACGCCACAACCGGTCTGCCTTACATAAGACGAAACGAACAAAAAATTCCTGAGCCAAGCCGAACCCCTCGAGTGATTGATTGATCGGCAGCGCCCAGTTGATTGACCACCGCAATGCTAATCGCGGCTGGGGCACACCTGAGAGCAAAGTGCACCAGTTCCCAGCGACGGGCGCACGTTTTATGTTTTTCATATTTTTTAATTGACAACAGTTAATTGATCAATCATAAGTACCCCCAAACACGATCCGTCCATCCATCAAGCGGGACAGAGTTTCCTTCGCGTCCAAGTGACTGGTCGTGTCGGAGACGCCGCCAAGGCTACGAGAACGAAAAATCAATCCAAAGCATTGCACCTCTTGATCGATCACCCTGCCCCCTTGCCCCATGGTCAGTCATCCAGTCCACCTGTCATAATCAATCGCTCATAGCAATCTGTGCGATCAGCGCGCTTCGGCTGCGGCCACTTCGGTGACTTGGGTGACTTCGGCTGCGGCTGCGGTTTTTCCATCAATCTATCACCTGGCGGATGAGAGCAATGCATCAAGGTGAACCGATAATCCGTTGAACCCTCTCTCGTGGCAATTTGCATTCGCCTCATTCCGCCGGGTGACAGTCCTGAGTGACGCGGCGAATTCCGGTTTCAAGATGCAGTATCCAGAGCACACCAAGTGTCAATGTCATCAGGTGTCAAAAGACGTTTACAAATGATCACACGCTCGCCAGTGGACACACACAAGCGACGGCGACCGTCGTTGTTGCGCCACAATGCCGGCATACTTTAGATGAGTGATTGTTGCGTTCACACGCATGCGCGCAGCCTACGAAACAGCCTCCCCGCACGACCGAGAGGGGCACTCTGGTCAATCTGTCGCGCCGCAAAAATTGTCGCACTCTCTGGCTGTGGCTGCGGCTGGGGCTCTGACTCTCCGGCGACTAATTGAACAAGAATCGGTGTGCCGTGATACGTTTGTGTCACTGGATGCTGTTGGCACTGACAGATTTCTGGTGCGTTTTGTGATCAAGACACCGTCACCGGTGATCTGATCGGTGTGAGCGACGGTGGTGGAGGGTAGCGGCGAGCCGCCAACCGCCAACTGCTGACCAACTCTGATTATGATTGATGGTAATGCAATGCAACGGGGACACGTAATAATCCATCAAATTGTAGTTGACAATAATTATTGAGGTGAAGCTGGTCACAGATTTGTGTGCGAGCGGTCACTCAAAGTGCTGGACTGGACTGGTGATGGTTAACTTGTGGGTTTTACTGCGTAAGGTTTGCCTTTTGATGGACATCGCTCGTGGTTATGATTGAGTTTTTTTTGTAACTCGATCGGCTCCCTTTTGCAGCATTGCCTACTCCTTCTATACCTTTGGCGCTATCGTCTGAAGCCTTGTTCATTCCCCGAGTAAAGTTAAATTAGTTTATTGTAAGTTGCTTTGTTGGCTTCTCTTTGTAATAATGTCTTATCTTAATGAAGCTTAGTATTTTCCGTTTGTAGCGCTGTCGCTTCCGTCTAACTGTATTTCACAAAATTTGTCTTTTGTAACTTTATCGGCAACATTTTGCAGGAATGCCGACTCTTTCCATAGCTTTGTTGCTTCCGTTTGTAGCTTTGTCGTGTTTGTCTGTAGCCTTGTCGCTCCAAAGCGAAAGCTTGATTCAGTTTGCTTATTGTAACTTTTTCAGGGCTGCCTTTTGTAGCATTGCCTAGTCTATGTGCAATTTTTTTCACTTTCTTCTGTAGCTATATCGGTTCGATCTAAAGTTTTGTCGCTTTTTCAAGAAAACGTACCTCCTCTCCCTCTCTTCCTCTATACCTTCGGTCCTTGCTGTGACTTGATCCTGTCACTTAAGGGTACTCGGAACCCCTTTTGCACGCGTCAATTATAAAACAAAAAAAAAAACTTTTTTCGCTTCCGTCTGTAGCTGTATCGCTTCGGTCTGAAGTTTTGTAGCTTTTTTAAGAAAACTCAATTAAGTTGGTTTTTGGTTACTTTGTGGGCTACCTTTTGCACTTTTGCCTACTCTTTCTTTTGCTCTGTTGCTTTCGTTTGTAGCTTTGTCGCTTCGGTTTGTGTCTTTGTCGCATCTCGGAATAAACTTGAATAAGTTTGATTTTTGTGACTTTGTTGGCTCTTCGTTGCCTTTCCTACTATACATCTAGCTTTGTCGCTTCTGCATGTAGCTTTGTTGCTTCCATATGAAGCTTTGTCGCTTCGTTCTGCAGCTTTGTTGTCTCTTCGGGAAAACTTTATTAAGTCTGTTTTCTGTAACTTTATCGGCTACCTTTTGCACTATTGCCTACTTCTCCTGTAGCTTTGCTGCATCCGTCTATGGCTATGTCGCCTCTCCGAGTAAACTTATTACATCTGTTTAGCGTTTTTGTTGCCTTATTATGTATCATTCCGAACTTTGATATAACAGTCTTACTTGCTTGTGTTACTTTGTTGCTTCTTAATGTAAGTTTACCGCCGGGTTTTATACATTTGTAGTAATTTCGTCGTATCCCTATAAATCTATTGTCTTCTCTTAATGTATCATTGCAGCCTCCATTTCTATATTTTAACTGATTGTGCTTTCTAAGCACCCCTTTGTGTAATTTTTTTGGCTCCTTATATGCATTTGTCGCTCTTGCTTGTGAGCTTGCCGCAATCTTGTCGAACCAATGTTGCCAACTTGTGTAACATTGTCCCCTCTGTTTGTATTTTTCCGTCCCTCCACGTGAACTTGTCATATCATATTGGTTTCTTGTCGCCTCCTTATGCAACCGTGTCGCCCCTGTTTATAAAATTGTCTCTTCCTCATGTATCATTGTCGCCTCTTTGTAAAACTCTGTCCTCTCTTCATCTGACACTATTAGTCGTCTTATTTGTTATATTTGGCGTTCTTGTTTTATCGCACTCTTCCTTCCCTTGTCAGCTTTTTATGTGACCTTGTCTCTTTCGTTTGTTACGTTGTCGCCTATGCACTCAAAAGTCTCACTTCCTTTTCCTATTTTATCTGCTCTTTGCTTAACTTTGACGCCTTGATATGCAACTTCGCCGCATTTTTAAGATTATTTGTCGCCTTCTTCTGTTGTTATGTTTCTTGTCGCGTCTTATTTCTTGACTTCCTCATCCTCAGACTTTACTGTTTCCTGGGTGTGGCTTTGTCGCGCTCTGTTGTCTCATAAGAATGTGCTTCTCTCGCAATAAACCGTTCGAGTGTCGTGTTATGACAGTTGAGTGACTGCTGCTTCTAATGTAGCTTTTTTGTCCCCAAATCCAGTGTTCCTCTTGCAACATTGATTTCCAGCATTCTGGTCAACCTAAAATGTGGTTCTGCTTCCTCAAACAGACCATCGCGTGTCTTCAGATGTCAATCCAACTGCAGCCAAATCGTGTGTAATGACTTCATTAGGTTCCCCGTCTGAGTCAACCCCCAGGCTGGGTGCTTACATTGTTTGTGGAGAATTCACTGAACAATCATCGGATGTGGTGGATGCCGCATTATCAGCTCCAGACTAAATTAAAGAACATCTCAATCAGTGAAAACATTTCGGCTGACACTGCCTTCACAGCTCCAGTGCTTAGGGGCAAACCCCAACCACGAGATGAACGTGTGAAACGAAACCAGAGGTTCAGAAAATATCATCAAATCACTTATGGATTGCGTGCAACGCACGACGACCACTCATTTAGTCACTTTCGAGTTTCGATCGCATTTTTGCAGTTGTCGCTTGTGTGTGCCCTTGGGCGTGTGTGTGTTTGTGCGCGGGCAAGAGACACGCAAGATGCGCCCATCAATTACACAATTTTGAGACAACTCCATTCGATTTGCAGCGTGATCTCCGCCAACACCCGACCACGCGGACACCTCTGCACCTGACTGATGACGGGCAGAGGGAGAGCAGAGCTGAGTACTGGAGAAATCTTAATTTCAAGGCGCTTAGCAATTTTCTCAATCTGTCCGAGGTAGCTGTTGGACTCATCTGTTGCAGGAGCAGATATGGTTTACCAGAGCGCATGCTTAGCGATGACAGACGCAGTCTAATGGAGTCCCACAAATTGACAGTTCGACCGGAGCTGTCAGCGAAGTGTGGGGACAAGACAGTATGGCGGAAAGTTTAATTGCCTGGGAATCTGAAGTGAAAGGCGGGTATGTGAGGTGGGAAGGTGATCTGGCTGGGGAATGAATGCATTAAAGCAGTTCGTTGTTGTTGGCTGATTGTGGTCACTCAGAACTGTTTCTACCAATCATTTGGATGTGCATTCTGTTAAGTCCTGGGCAGAGGACTGCTTCAACACCTAAGAAGTATATTTTTTAAAAGTCTGTTAGGCTTACAAGGTCTGCAGGGCTACTGTGTTAAATCCCATATACATATAACTTCCTTGTGTGTCCAGCTTTCTTCGAAATCCTTGATTTCTTCCTGCATTTCCTTTCTTCCCTAAGGATTTCCAAACTAAGTACTTTCTAAGTAAAGACCACGATGATGCCCACAGCTCAGAGTGCCCTTGGATATCGTTCTGATGCGATTCCAAATAACGCCACAAGATCCACAAGATCTTCTTGCTTTGTCTCTTGCAACAAATCTGATCACTATTCATTGTCTCACAGAAACACGATTCCTGACCCCACACAAACATCCTTCACCCTCCTCATCGACTCATCTCCTGATGAACCACCCACCCGGCCACCAGAGTCTGGCAAACGCGGCTCCAACAGATTCCGTCAAAGTAAATTCAAGAAATCGATAACTCGCGCATATCGCTTCAATCTCCAATCTCTCCAGTTTCACGCTCCCCGATCGCTCTTCCTCTCGTGCGGTGCATTATCAAGCGTCCGCCGATTAAACGATTGAATCCAAGCCACAAAACAATAACTCACAATGCAGGAACGCCTGTGATTCTCAAGCTGGACACGACCACGCGAAACGGAAAGCGCCGACGGGACCGGTGGCAGGGGTGCAAGTCGACTCTTGAGGGACATGGGAGCGCCCATCGCCCGGCCGATTGTCGTTGTCGATATTTCGGCGGATATCTCACAACGTCGTCGTCCGATAACGAAAATGAAAACGAATATTCGCCTCGATAAATCAATTTGATTTATTGCCATCGAAACAATAAAATACCGCGAGAGCGAGCGCGAGATGAGAAAATACGAAAATCTGGTGACATTATGGCCGCGCTCCTCAAAATCATGAGGTCCCCTGCTGGCCGAGAGCGCTGGCGAACGGCGAATTCCAAACTGCTCATCGTTCGTCGGTCGTCGGTACTTCTTCTGGTTGTAAGCGGCTGCAGTGTTGGTGCTGCTGCTGTTCCAGCGACGATGCCGGGCATGGCGGTGACGGTGACGGCGGCGGCGTGACATAATAGTGGAATCCGCGTTCGTTATAAACAAAAATCTCAGCTCCAATTGCCCAGAAAAACCGAACGGGATAATAATTATCTCTGAGCCCACCCGCCGCCGACACCGCCACCCTCACTGCCGAAGGGGGGAGATAAGGACATTCGGGCGAAAATACCGCACACATCTGATGTCCTCATAAATACAGCAAGGACATTGCCAATCCGCTCGCCGAGTGGGCGGGAGAGTAGCTACGATTGTAATGCCAGCTCGCCAGCGGCAGGAGTTTATGCGAGCCGAGGACGAGTCAATGAAAATGCAATTCACATTCACAAATTGCAATTCGCCGAGGAGACGAATGGACGGACATGCGATGAACAGGAAAACACGACGGGGCCGGCCCCCATTTCGCAGGGATTCAGTGGCCGGCACAGCACGGCACAGCACAGAATGTGGCACCGCTGCGCTGCGACTGGTTCCGGTTGTCCTCGTGTCCAAAATAGTTGTTAGCCCAGTTTGGTGATATTTCTCCTGTGTGCTCCGTGCAGTGGTGGACTCTTCACTCGGCCGAAAGAAAAAACAATTGGAACTCAGCTCTAGTCGTATTGATTGTGCTGGGGTTTTAGACTGGCATTAACTTGTTGGGCAGTTTAACGATTCAAAGGCAGGGACGGATGATTGGCGGGATAGCGGCTTTAAGTGGGGCGCTGGAATATGGGAGTTTGATGGAAGTGTAAGGAAAAGTTTAGCTGTTCCCTAACTCAGTTATCTAGAGGTATCTTTTTCGTGCCATTTTCGCGTTGGCATTCGTGTTCATTTCACTCAAGCCATTGGTCACCCACAGCGCGTTTATGGTCTTTGGGAATTTCGGCTATTTTGGGCTCTTGAAAATTACTGACTCTGCACATTGGGTTTTTGGAAATTTTAGGTCTCTGTAATTTTGGAGCACTTCCGGACTTGGCCATATTGGGACTTTGATCGCGTTGGGTTTCTGGTCTTCGGGCATTTCGGCCTTTTGGAAATGATCCTCCACATTGGGCTTATGGGACTTTTATGTCTTCGGGACCTTAGCCAATTTGGGACTTTGAGCGCTTTAGGTTTCTGGCCTTTGGACGTTTCGGTCTTTTGGGATTTATGGACTTTGTACACTTTGGGGTTGTGGATATTTAAGGTCTCTGTAATTTTGGGGCATCTAAGGACTTTAGTTCTTTTTGAGATTTTGGGCATTTCAGGACCTTGAGCCTCTCGGGACCTTGAGCGCTTAGGGTTTCGAGTCTTCGGGCATTTCGGGCTCTTGGAAATTACGGATTCTGCACATTAGGTTTTTGGGTATTTTAGGTCTCTGCAATTTTGGGGCATTTTAGGGCTTTAGTTCTTTTCGAGATTTTGGACATTTCAGGACTTTGAACCTCTCGGGACCTTGAGCGCTTTGGGTTTCTAGTCTTCGGGCACTTCGGCCTTTTGGAAATGACGGATTCTACACATTTGGTCTTTTGTGAATTAATGGTCGCTGGGAATCTAGGTGTTTATGGACTCTGGGCATTAAGGAACTTTGGGCATTTTGCGATTTTACGTGTTTCAGGATTTTGTATACTTTGCGTTTCTGGTCTTAACGCATTTCGAGCTAGTGGGCTTTTAGAAAATACGGTTTTCACATGATTTGATCTTTGGAGAATTTTAGGTCTCTGGGATTTTGGATTTTTTTCGGAATTTTGGACGCTTTTGGGATCTGGCCATGCAGCATTTCAGGCTTTTGTGGTTTTGGACCTTTGGAAATTACGGACACTGGAAATTTCGGGCTTTTGGAAAGTTTAGTTCCCTGAAATTTTGGGCATTTCGGGATTTTGTATATTGTGGGACTTTGGATATTACCGGATTTTGGTTATTTCGGGACTTTTGTCATATCGGCAATTTGGGTATTTCGGGACTTTTTGGCATTTTGGAACTTTGAGCGCTTTGGGTTTCTGGTGTTTTGGCGTTTCGGCGTTTCTGCGTTTCGGGCTTATGAAAATTAAGGACTTTACATATTTTGGATTTTTGTGAATTTTAGGTCTCTGTTATTTTGGGGCATTTTAGGACTATGTGCATTTAGGGACTTCGGACGCTTTGGAGTTCTGGCTTTGCAGTGGTTCAGGCTCTTGTGTTTCTGTTTGTGGGCTCTGGTAATTTCGTGCTCGGGAGATTTCGGCCTTTTGGAACTTAAGTGTTCTGGAATTCTGGACATTTCGGGACTTTACATATTTTGAGATTTTGGATACTTCCGGATTTTGGGCATTTCGCAACTTTTATCATTTCGAGGACTTGGACGTTTGAGTATTTCGGGACAATCGGTATTTTGTGTTTACGACGCCTTGGGATTTAAGCTTTAGCAGAATTCGGAAATAAAAGGACAGGAGGGAAGGAAAGGAACTTGTGGCATTTGGGAGCTTTGAAATTCAAACCTTGGGACTCAGGGTATTTTAGGATTCGAACATTTCGGGATATCGAGTATTTTGATATTTTGTCGAACTTTGCGTGCATCGAGATTTGCCATTTGCGGTTGTTTGGAAGTTTTGACTTTGTACTCTAAGGAATTTTGCGTATTTCGGGCGTTTCGTATTGTTGGATTTTGGGAATTTGAGGGTCTTTACATTGTGTGCATGTATATGAGAGACTCCGCATTAAGATAAGCACTCCATTCTTAGGACCTATGCATCTTGCCTCTGGCTTAGTCAGTCTTAAGTTCTTCCAGAAATGACTGACCGCTGTTGCATGATACTTACCCTATAGCAAAGGTTCTAAACAGAAACTCACGATTACAAATCATTCGAATGATATGAGTTGAAGGGCTTGTCATTAGCTCCTAAGAATGAGAAACTTCTTCTATGCCACTTCTTACAGAAGGTGTGCTGTATCAACCAACAAATGCCTTTTTCGTAAAATAACAAAACCGACCATTCATCCCTTACCCTAGACAAGGAAATCCAAATTCGAAGAACAAATTCGGTCATTTTTTAAAAGAACGATTCAATCTTCTAAACTCCAGCCTCCAAGTTTGGCGCCCAAAAATTTCCCGCAGCATCCAGCCCTGAAGGTACTGTCCACCAATTGCATCCACCATCGGTCTCAACTAAAGCATCATCCTGCAGCAGTCTTCCCAGCGACACAATAAACGACTTGATTGGATTCATTTCGTGAAATTTTTCCGTGAGAGTGGGCTCCTCTCCAGCAGTACGCATAATTTTTTCCCTCATCCTCGCACTGCCGTTCGCATCCGCACAGGCACAGGGTTAGCCGGTTTGAGCTTGGCTAAGAGTTAGATCCACTCGTGGTGGAATTGATGCTGGGGCGGCACCACTGCCGGCTTTATATGGTATTGGTGCGTGTGAAATTTATGAAAATTGCCATATGATAACGGTAAATTCAATTCTCTCTCTCTCTCTCTCTCTCTGTCTCTGCCTCTCTACCCGCCCCGAAAATGTAGCTAATTGCCCAAATGTGCGCAACCAATTGTGTCCTTTTTATTGCGTTGCAACTCTATGCCTCTGCAGGATTTGATAGTCTCCCGTCGTATTAGGCCATCGCCGCCACCGTCATGCCTGGTCCTGGTGCTTGGAAGTGCGCCTCTGGTGTTCTGCGTCCTTCATTGCACGGTGTGTGTGTGTGTCAACGTTGGCTGCCTGAGTGCCAAGTGCGCATAGAAAATTATTTCCGCATAAATTCTGCAGGAAGGTTTGCGTGGTGGACTTTGAATCTGCCAATTGAAGTAGATTAGGACGGGGATGAGGCGTGCTTTTCGCGGCAGTTACTGATGGGGCCTGAACACGGGGGTGTTCCCTTCCGAAACCATTGAACTCAGGACCCTCCCTTCAGCTGCCCCGAATCCTTTAAGGTTTCAGAGCGTCATATATCCACTTCCATGCCTGCAGCAAACGGGAGCGAAGGATCTTTGCACCCAATCCATCATAATCGGACTCCTTTGCGGTGTTCCATCAAAGCCCGACCTAACCGCCCATCACACGGTCACGTGCCACACGAAACCAGCCGCCGGCCAGAGCCACTTTACCTATTCAAAACACAAGCCACCGAAGGATCATAAATCCTCCACGTCACTCTCGAATCAACACACAGGCGCTCGTGAAGCGCATTCAACCGCCATCATTAAATTAAGAAATCAGTGTCAAAAAATCTGTTAAGCCTCCTCCATCCATCCGAACCAGAGGCTATGACCGGGGTCCTGTCTGTCAGGAAGACAGTGGCCGGGTACCACCGTCACCACCGCCAACCAGCCATCACTCACCACCACAGTCGCCGTCGTCGTTATCGCTGCCCACCTTGCATTCCTTTTTTGCCCCGCAACCTATCATCAAGTCTCGCGATAGTCTTGTTTCTTTCGCAAACATTGCAAATTGCAAATAAGACACACAAAAACGCAAAACCCCCGGCGGAGAGGATCAAAGTTGCCACGGCACTGTGCATCCAGTCCGTCCATCTATCCCTTCGACCGATTAACCGGTGGACTTAACTATTATGGCAGCCTGCCGCCGTTTCGCGCTGCTGGTGCATAAAAATGATTGCTCCAATTTTGCGCTGTGTGTGCGCGTCCTATCGCGGCCGGCACCGTCTCTGGAACTACCTACAGCAACAGCGGTCCTGCTGTATCCTGGCTGTCTGGTGTGTGTCATGCTTTGGTGGTCGAATGGCCGAAACAAAAGGAAAAGAAATTGCACAGCGCTCCGTGCATTCGCGAACTTCGACGGTGACGACGATGACTCGCGACGCCAGCATTGCCGCCAAAATCTCGTCAAGCCTTCGTTTCGGGTGCGAAAAAAAGGAAATCTGGAACGCGCGCAACGGCACCCAATGAAAATTGTTTTTTAACGGCCGCCATAATTTGTGCACCCTGCACACCCAGCTGAGTGAAATGTTAAAATAAATAACGCGGCGAAATGGGCTTTGGCTGGTTGAGAGACGGATGAGTGTGATGGGGCAGTTTTTTCGGCAGTTGCACTTTCAGGGGGCTTTGTGCGACTGCCTTGCGTTGTTAAGTGGGAGTTGTCAGTTGCATAAGGTGAAGGAGGAACCCAAGTGCACGGTTCAAGGACCAGCGAGATGACGACAGTGGTCTAATTTTGGCAAAACGCACACCTCGGCATGTTGTGATGTTGTTGTCCTGTGACATTTCTTTTGTCCGTTTGTTGTGAATGTTCCTATGCACGTCCCACGGCAGGAGAACCCATCCTTACGTGTCCCGCATGCTGATGAACACGGTTTTGAATGTAGTCGACCACAAGAAAAATTTAGCAAACAAGGCTGTTAGGTAAAATCCAAAACGTCGGAACCAGAGAATTCCCTTGCAAGAGCCAAGTAAACGCCAAAGTTCTCAGCCAAGTTCGCCTTATAGAGTGTTGCGTCTTGTTGTGGGTTAAAGGAATGTCCGCATTTGAGAAAGGTTCGCCTTAGAGGAGGGTCCACCTCAGAGGGTTAACCGTCTTAGTGAAGATTCCGTCTTAGAGGAGGGTCCGTCTTAGAAGAGGATTCGCCTTAGAAGGGGGCTAGTTTCAAAGGGGGTTCCATCTTAGGGGAGTGTCTGTCTTAGAGGAGGGTTACTCTTAGAGGAGGGTCATCCGTCTTAAAGGATAACTCGTCCTAGAGGAGATCTTTAGAGGAGAAGTATTCGTCTTCAAGGGGTGGCCATCTTAAAGGAGAGCCCGTCTTAGAGGAGGATCTATCTTAGAGGGAGATGCGTCTTAGAGGAGTATCCGTCTTAGAAGAGGGCTAGTTTCAAAGGGGGGTCTATCTTAGGGGATTGTCTGTCTTAGAGGAGTGTCCGTTTTAGAGGAGGATTCGTCTTAGAAGAATGTCTCTCTTAGAGGAACGTCCGTCTTAGAGGAGTGTCTGTCTTAGAAGAATGTTTGTCTTAGAGGAACGTCCGTCTTAGAAGGGTGTCGGTCTTAGTGTCTGTCTCAGAGGAGGGTAAGTCTTAGAGGAGGATCCGCCTTAGAGGGGGATCCGTCTTAGAGGAGTATCCGTCTTAGAAGAATGTCTGTCTTAGAGGAACGTCCGTCTTAGAAGGGTGTCGGTCTTAGTGTCTGTCTCAGAGGAGGGTAAGTCTTAGAGGAGGATCCGCCTTAGAGGGGGATCCGTCTTAGAGGAGTATCCGTCTTAGAAGAATGTCTGTCTTAGAGGAACGTCCGTCTTAGAAGGGTGTCCGTCTTAGTGTCTGTCTTAGAGGAGTGTCTGTCTTAGAGTAGTATCAGTCTTAGAAGAGGGCTAATTCCAAAGGGGGTTCATCTTAGGGGATTGTCTGTCTTAGAGGAGTGTCCGTTTTAGAGGAGGATACGTCTTAGAAGAATGTCTGTCTTAGAGGAACGTCCGTCTTAGAAGAGTGTCCGTCTTAGTGTCTGTCTTAGAGTAGGGTCAGTCTTAGAGGAGTGTCCGTCTCAGAGGGGTATCCGTCTTAAAGGAAAACGCGTCTTAGAGGAGATTCCGTCTTGAAGGCGTATGCGTCTTAGAAGAAGTATTCGTCTTAAAGGAGAGCCCGTCTTAGAGGAGGATCCATCTCAGAGGGAGATGCGTCTTAGAGGAGTATCCGTCTTTGAAGAGGGCTAGTTTCAAAGGGGGGTCCATCTTAGGGGATTGTCTGTCTTAGGGGAGTGTCCGTTTTAGAAGAGGGTCCGTCTCAGAAGAGGGTCCGTCTTAGAGGAGTGTCCGTCTCAGAAAGGGATCCGTCTTAAAGGAAAAAATCGTCTTAGAGGAGATTCCGTCTTGTAGGCTATGAGTCTAAGAAGAATGTCCGTCTTAGAGGAACGTCCGTCTTAGAAGGGTGTCGGTCTTAGTGTCTGTCTCAGAGGAGGGTAAGTCTCAGAGGAGGATCCGCCTTAGAGGGGGATCCGTCTTAGAGGAGTATCCGTCTTAGAAGAATGTCTGTCTTAGAGGAACGCCCGTCTTAGAAGGGTGTCCGTCTTAGTGTCTGTCTTAGAGGAGTGTCTGTCTTAGAGGAGTATCCGTCTTAGAAGAGGGCTAGTTCCAAAGGTGGGTCCATCTTAGGGGATTGTCTGTCTTAGAGGAGTATCCGTTTTAGAGGAGTATCCGTCTTAGAAGAATGTCTGTCTTAGAGGAACGTCCGTCTTAGAAGGGTGTCCGTCTTAGTGTCTGTCTTAGAGTAGGGTCAGTCTTAGAGGAGTGTCCGTCTCAGAGGGGGATCCGTCTTAAAGGAAAACGCGTCTTAGAGGAGATTCCGTCTTGAAGGCGTATGCGTCTTAGAAGAAGTATTCGTCTTCAAGGAGTGACCATCTTAAAAGAGAGCCCGTCTTAGAGGAGGATCCATCTCAGAGGGAGATCCGTCTTAGAGGAGTGTCCGTCTTAGAGGAGTATCCGTCTTAGAGGAGTATCCATCTTAGAAGAGGGCTAGTTTCAAAGGGGGTTCCACCTTTGAAGAGGAGATCCCGTCTTGGAGGCGTATGCGTCTTAGAGGAGTGTTCGTCATCAAGGAGGGTCCGTCTCAGAGCGTCTTGGAGCAGTGTCTGTTTTAGAATGTTGTCTGTCTTAGAATGTTATCCACAGGTGTCATTTTTTAAAGATTCATCTATTTTCAAGATCAAGGTGTTCAATGGTTTTCCGGCTCAGTAGGGTGTCCGTTTAAGAAAGATATCAGTCTGAAACGATGTCTGACTTAAACGTGTGTCGATTTTAGAAACGAGCCATCTTTGAGCATTTATCCGTCTTAAAGGTGTGCCCATCTTTTAGGGGTAGTCATCTTGAAGAGTCGTACGTCCTGCCGCCTTTTCATCTTAAAAAGGTGGCAGTGTAAGAAAGTTATCTGTCTCAAGCCACATTTTTTCATTTATTACCACTTTCGGCAGAAGACTTCAATGATCACTCTACATCGGATAGCCGCCTTTGCTAGCATGCAAGTCTACGAAACAAACGACACTTTGACCAAAATAAGAGCAGATGTGCGACGTTCATTGACATGATCACCGCTACGTCTCTTATTTGATCTATTGCAGCAGTCAAGAGCAGGGTGATCGCTCGATAATAGGCTACAGACTGTAAACCTTCCACAAAAATTAATTTAAGCACTTCTACCTACAAGTTGTAGTTTTGGGGTACGCACATCAATGCAAGTTGTAGAGTATTCTAAAATTAAAAAAAAAGAGATCCAAAAGTTGAATGGATTACAGATGTAGTTTAGTGCACCAGGACCAACCGTTTCAGCAAAACACTTGATGTCCCCTGCAAACCACAACACCTCACTGAACACATGTTTTCCGACACGGCTATCTGAAGGCATGGCAATCACATATTCATCGTTTTGTCATCATTCGCAACCGCAAACTGCCTCAAATGCCCCAAAACAATGAATACATCTTCAAGACAATTTGCGGTCCGCGTCTACGTCCCTGCGGCGGCAGTGCCTCGACTCACGGATGTCAAGAGTGACCACAAATTAGCATCAAAAGGAAATTATATGCTCCAAACTGTATTCAGACAAACACCTGAAAGAGCCGAACGAATGTAGCTCTCCACCTGCAGCCGGGGAGATGATGTTCAGGAAAAACCGCACTTCTTTGTGCTCATCTCATTATTTGTGGATTTTTCTTTTCGCAAATTGTATCTTTTACCTTTTATTCGGCGGATGGCGTACGGTGGGGGTAGCATTTTGAATTGAATGCCCTAAGGGCGGCGATGTTCGTTGCGTTGCGTCCGTGGTGCATGAAGGCGATTGCCGGCGAATCGGGGATGGGGTTGAGAGAGTAGTGTGTGTGCTTTTGGAGGGATAATCAAAAAGGATGCTTTGAGCAACAACGGAAGTTCCTTCCACACTACAAAGGAAGTCATTTGTTATATGCCATCGTCCACGGTGAATAGAGGGCTGGGGTGGTTCATTTTTAGTAAATTTATAATTTTTGATATTTTTCGTTCGCTTGTGTGTCCGGGATTTGGTGATTTCTTTTTATTTGATTCCGCTTCCGTTCGGTGCATGTAAATGACAGTTTTTTAAATTATACCGTTATTATTATTGTTATCCTCATTTTTTGGTTGCATTTCGTTGCTTGTGGCGGCAGAGGTTACAAACAATCGCCAAAGCCAAACGTAACTGTGACTGGTGTGCTTTGGAGTGGGGTGGATGTCAAGAGTAACGGTGTAGTTTAATTTTTCTTTTGACAACCAAAGGTGTAGGTTGCTTCCTTTTTCATTCTCTTACAGGATACTTTCGATTTTGGCGATGGGGGGTCGATCATTGGAAAGGTGCTATTGCAGGAATGGAGTCCGAAAGTTTAACCCATACAAAGCTGAGACCAAAGCCTAGCGGGAAGAAAATAGACAACTTGTTGTAGTCACTGTCGGCGCAGAGAATCTGGAAGGATCCTTTCTGTAGACTTCTTAACGGGGATGACGGCCCAAGTCATTAGGCAGAATATTCTACTGAATTTAGCTGATGATAGACAAGAATTCCGTTCTCCCTATTGGGACGAAGTCAAGATGGCATTATCGACACTGAAATCGAACAAAGCTGCTGGAGCGGACGGACTGCCCTCAGAACTATTTAAAGCAGCATCTATGTGGTTGGGGAGCATGCACCAGCTTGTCTGAAAGATATGATCGGAGGAAAGCATTCCCGATGAGTGGAATCTCGATGTGGTCCACAAGAAAGCAGACCCCTTTGACTGCGCCAACTACCGAGGGATTAGTCTCTTCAGCATTGCATACAAGGTCCTCTCTGCCGAATTGGTGGAGCGTCTAAAACCTTTTGTCCATGACTTGATAGGTCCCTATCAGTGTGGTTTCAGGCCAGGGAAGTCCACAGTAGATCTGATCTTCACTTTACGGCTGATCCTGGAAAAGACTCAAGAAGTGCAAATCGACACCCACCACCTATTCGTCGATTTTTAGGCCTCATATGACAGTGTGCATACAGACGAGCTATACAGTGCCATGTCTAGTTTTGGCATTCCTACCAAACTCGTCAGATTGTGTAGGATGACGATGGAGAACTCTCGCTGCTCAGTAAAGGTCGGTAATAAACTCACAGAGACCTTCAATGTCAAAAATGGTTTTGGAAAAGACGACGAACTGTCATTCGACTTCTTTAACATCATCCTCGAAAAGATCGTGCGTAACTCACAAGTCAACACCAGAGGCACGATTTTCCAAGAGTCAGTTCAATTGCTTGCTTACGCTGGTGACATTGACCTTATGGGACACACGCAGCGAGGTGTCACCGAGGCGTTTGCTGGCATTGAAACTGAAGCGTCTATAATGGGTCTGGTGGTTCTTCTTCTTCTTCTTGTGGCGCTACAGACCGGGGTGAACCTGGGCCTCAACCAACATGCCTTTCCAGCCAGCACGATCTTCTGCCAGCTGTCTCCAGTTACGCACTCCAAGTTGGTTGAGGTCCTTCTCCATTTGTGTGCGCCACTTTAGTCTAGGTCGTCCTCTGTTGCGTTGTCCCAATTGCACGGATTTAAAGACTTTTCGGGCCGGAGCAGTGGGGTCCATACGCTCTACACGGCCTAGCCATCTTAAGCGTCGTATCCGTAGACGCTTGACCAGGCGCATGTCGCTGTACAGCCTATAGAGTTCGTCATTAAATCTTCTCCTCCAGATGCCATCAACGCAAACAGGACCAAAAATCGCATGCAGAACTGGTGCATGTGCCCAACCAGGTCATCTCCGGCTGCTTTAAATAGTTCTGCGGATAGTCCGTCCGCTCCAGCAGCTTTGTTCGACTTCAGCTTGGATATTGCTATCTTCACCTCGTCTAATCCGGGGGGACGGAATGCTTGTCTATCATCGTCCAAATTGTGTGGAACATTCTGCCTAATAGCGGGATTTGGGCCGTCATCGCTGTTAAGGAGTCTGCAGAAATGATCTTTCCAGTTTCTCAGCACAGACTTCGACTCTACTACTAGTTGTCCCTTCTGGTCCAAGCCTTGTATCCTCCGGATAGCTGTTTTACCTTTCGGTAAAACTTTCGGACTTCATTTCTGCCATAATACCTTTCCATTTCCTCGACCGCGCGCTTCTCATGCTCCTTCTTTTTCCTTCTTAGAAACCGGTGCTCTTCCCTTCTTTTCTGTTCGTAGAGCTCACGAACAGCCCTCGTTGTTCAATGCAGCGTTGCCTTATAGGCGTCTTGTTTACCTGCGTGCGCTTGCCTGCACTCGTCGTCAAACTATGGGTTCCTTCTGGGTGGTGACGTGAAACCCAGCACATCAGTGGCAGCTTCTTTGATGGTCTGATGGTAAGTGAGGGAAAAACGAAGAACATGCTGTCATCAAGAAAGGACACATAGCGTCACACTAGGCAGCAAAAATTTCGAGATAGTAAAGGACTTTGTCTACCTCGTTGAGCATTTATCAGTCTCAAAGGTGTCGGTTCGGTGAATAGGGACAACAACATCAGTACCCCAATCAAACGCAGAACCACTATTGCCAATCGCTGTTTCTTTGGGCTCAAGAGGCTATTGAGTAGCAAGATCCTCTATCGGAAGACTCAGCTAGCTTTGCGTAACAGGTTCATCATCCCATTAAGGCCTTGCGGCGTGGAAATTTTGACTTGACTAAAAGTGGATTAAAAGCCCTTAGGAGTGACGAGACAAAGACTTTGTGAAGAAAGCATCTGGAGGCATCAACGACGAACTCTTTGGACTGTACGGATGTTGGATTTTGTTTGACGTGATCACCTGGCTTAACGGCTTGCGTAGAAAACGCAAGACTTAACGCCTTATTATCCCAAGTACCAAATTGAGATCATGCTTGAGAGACAAACACCTCACTTTGGTTTGATGCGAGGCCTTCTAAAACCTCTTTCACTCTGTGTGTCGCAGCGCCTGGTTAAGAATGCAACTCCACATTGAAACCGGGTAGTCTCCTAACCGCCTTGCCTAGCCATGGGTTTAACAATTACATAGACAAGTCAGCATAGTACACTATCCTCGATTCTACCCGCGATTTTAGGTGGTAATCCATAGCCACTACGATACTCCCACTAGGGTGCCTACCGCTCGGTCAGGCTGGAAACGAAGTTTCAGAGGCTCCTGACCTCCTGTGGCACCAGAATATAGCCTCTGGTAGCTGTCACTACCAGTCAGGGTCCCTCAAAACCTGGGTCTGTTAGCCGCCCTCCCGCCACAAGATGGTCTTTTCTCCATCAGTGTTTCCGTTGTCACTATAAATAGTGATACGGATGTGAGTTTTGAATCATGCAGATCTTTGTGAAGACTCTTACCGGCAAAACCATCACCCTCGAGGGTGAGCCATCTGACACCATCGAGAATGTCAAGGTAAACATCCAGGATAAAGAGGGAATCCCACCAGATCAACAGCGTTTGATCTTCGCTGGCAAACAATTGGAAGATGGACGCACTCTATCCGGCTACAATATCCAGAAGGAATCCACTCTTCATTTGGTGCTCCGTCTGCGTGTTGGTATCACTGAGCCATCTCTTCGTATTCTTGCACAGAAATACAACTGCGACAAGATGATCTGCCGCAAGTGCCACGCCAGGTTGCACCCAAGGGCCACCAATTGCCGCAAGAAAAAGTGCGGACACACCAACAACCTCCGCCCAAAGAAGAAGTTGAAGTAGACGACTGGAATGGAAATCAATTCATCGCTTTGCTTTTTGCTACAATTTTTGTTCTCATTCCTGCAAACTTAGGATATCTTCACATTTTGTGTGGATATTGAAAATCTTTAAAAAAAAAAAAAAAATCATGTGATTCATCAAATCCAGTCACATCATCTGGAGCTTTGGAGTGTACAGCGACATTCGCTTGGTCAGGTGCCTTCGGATACAACGCTTAACATGGATAGGCCATGTAGAGCGTATGGTCACCACTGCTTCAGCCCGAGAAGTCTTCGAATCTGAGGCCTTGTCACAACGCAATAGAGGACTGCCTAGAAGAGGTGGCGGACACAAGTGGAGAAGGACATTTCCAACGCGCAACTGAACGTAGCTGGCGAGAGATCGTGCTGGCTGGAATGGCATCCATAACGGACTAAAGCGCCATCCGAAGATGAAGAGGAAGGAAGAGTTGATCATTGATGATGAAGACGGTTCATTCTGAGGGCAAAACTGAGAAAAAATGTGAAAGGTGGTATGGAGTCACAAATTTGAAGACTTCTCTTGGCGCAAATTTAAGGAAAACTTTTCACATCGGATTCTTACTCAGTTTTTTTAATTTTATACCTTAACAAAGTAGTTATAGCATGCCGCGCAGCTTGAGCTGAGGTTGCTCTGAAGGTCACTAAGCCTTCAGTGAGATCCATTGTGTTGTCACGGAGTCGGCTTTTAATCCCTTCTCCTGAAACCATTTAATTTTCGGGATGAAAGTAATTTTTTGGCCTCCAAATTAGACAAGCGACGACTTTGTAGACCTAAATGCTTCCAAAACAACCACAAGCCCCTCCCGTAATATCATAAGAAGTGTGTTTGTTTTTGCTAGCTGCTAATGGGGGTGTGACTTGTCGGGCTCGTGTCCAACGACGTCCGAAACCACCAGACCGGTGCTGCCCTTGCCAAATATGGGTCAAGGGATGACTTGATAATGTCCATGATAAAGAAACGAGGAAAGAAGGCGACCTTCCACGAGTAGAGGGTTAACATCCAGCACGACTCACTCTTGTCTCAGCCAAATGTGGCTTGATAAAGTCCAAGTCCATAGCCACTTTAGCTCAAGGCAGAAGCAATTCTCGCTGGATGTGACTCCTCCACTCGTGGAAGATCTTCCTAGTCTCGGTCTTCTTTTTTTGTTGGAGCTTGGGATATACCTCGGTCTTACTTTGCTTGTTTCTACCACTCACATCATCCCACGTTTGTGGCTGTGTTCAGATGTACTCCGAAGCATTTCTAAAACAAGGTCCCCTGAAGGCTTCAGTCGTCACAGGTCTAGGATCTTAAAGGCTTCGGTCACCACAGGTCGATTGACCTTTTCTTCAGCCATATCTGTCACCAGAGGCTTTGTCTACTCGTTCCAAGCGATCGTCCTTCTCTATGCAGTTTGCAGAATGTTCGTCTGAACGAGGGGCTGTGTCGGCTCCTTGGCGAACTCACGACAATTCTTCATTCTTCCTCCATTCCCCACAACTCCTTCAGCCCATAGTCGGAAGCATCCATGTTCAAGAAGCCCTTGTACGTTTCGCCCTTTTGAAATGCAAACAGCATCCAATAATTGCTGGTTGATCACGTTCGCAACGTTCCCCCTGTAAGCAATTTGACTTTTGTTCTCCCACCAGCCCACCGCCCCCCAGCCAAATTGATTAAGTCTCCTTGTATAATCTGTCGTCCTAAACGGCATTCGATGCACACACGGACAAATCTAGTCGCAGCTCCTTCAGTATCTCAAAAGCGATCGATCATGCGGCCGATTGTGATCAGCGAGCGCGTAAAATTACACACTGCCACGGCAGGACAAGTTGTGCATAGATTCAGAGCACTCCGAGCGGCCGACTCCGATCGACTCCAATCGACTCCAATCGACTCCCCCGTCGTCGACACAAATGAATTCGCTTTGCGATCACAAATTAATACGTTCCCTGCTAATTTATTGCGGCGGCGTGGTCGCCCCTCTTGTGCTGCGGCACAGTCGACAGGAGTACCTCTTGGCACGACCGACGATACAATGGCCGCCGCGCCGACCGAGGAGCACGCGGCCGAAAGTATCGCCCCCTAAATGTTATGATTAATGTATCCGATCTGCGATGGTCAGCGGTGGAAGGAAAGATGATCGCCGTCATTGTTGATCTGCCACAGTTCAGTCGGTGTGCGCGCCTCCCTTTCTTTCTTCTTTTGCGTGTGTCTGTGTCTCTGGCTGTGGCAGTGGCACTGGAACTGGTCTCAACTGAAGCCGCACCCAGCGATTGTTAAAGGTCATCAAGTCGGCAGTCTGCTGGTCGACAGTGGTGGCAGTTGGCGGGATACACTAAATTGTTGGCTTGTAACACTAGCTTCCGGCTGGTAATGCAGGGCGGCGAGCACCGACAAGAGATCTATTGTTGCGGACAGCTGCTGCGGAGGATGAGGATTGGCGGGCATGGGGCATTCTCGGTAAACATCTGGAAGTCAAATGGGATGAAGTTGTGTTCATTGTTCGCGGGAACAGTGGCGCTAAGCAATCGCTGGTGGCTAACACGATTTCGGTTTCAAGTTAATGACTGACGGCGCACAGGGCAATTGTTTTCGAATGGAAATTCGGTGCACAAGAGCAATGTGAAGCTGTCGCAGATGATTTCCGGGTTTCGGCGCGATAAACAGTGGATAGAGTGAATAGGGCTTGGTGTTGAAAGTAACTCGAGGGGCGGCGACATTGTTCAGGGAAGAGTATTTTTTTGAAGACTGCCTGCCGGACTGGAGCTTAGGAATTTGCATGAGATTTTGTGAACTTGGCGGCCTGTAGAAGGTGTTTGGAACTCTTGAAGTTATTGTTTTTAGACTCTGGTCTGCATTGAACAAAACATATTCCGAGGTCAAGGATTCAATCCTGAATACGTAAGAAAACACTATCAAACATAGAATAAATCTGTAGACGAATAAAAGTTTGATGCCCAGAACAACTTTAGCGACTTAGTTTTGACGGGTCGCATGTTGACTTTTTGTTGAGCCAGGCCCAGGTGCAGGGGAGAGGGTTTCCAAAACGAAAATGTTCCATAGATGGACCTTCAAACAAATTTTGCGCTCACTCTGGGGAGCAAGCGTGATTGCAAGAGTCCCGGAAGCTTCTTAATGACCGGCAGTGCGGCTTCCGAAGCAACCGTTCCACTGGTGATCTGATGGCATATCTCACCGAAAAGTGGAACCAATCTTTGCACAATGTAGGAGAAAGCAAGATTGTTGCGCTTGGTATTTCAAAGGCATTTGACAGGGTCTGGCATCCGGCTCTCTTGTCGAAAATGCGTGCTTTTGGGATTGATGAGTCTCTTCTTCAATGGATTAGAAATTACCTTTCGAATCGTTCAAAGTCGTTTTGGATGGATTCACGCCTGTTATTCACCATATTAATGCTGGTGTTCCCCAGGGCTCTGTTTTGTCTCCGACACTCTTTCTCATTTTTATAAATGATCTCTTGTCTGCTACTTCTAATCCTATTCATTCCTTCGCTGATGACAGTACCCTCAGCTTTTCATATTCGTTCCTTGGCTCACGTCCCTCCACTTCGGCCTTAGACTCGGAACGGCAGCGTATGTTAGGCACATTAAATTCCGACCTTAACAGCATAGTCGATTGGGGAAATAAGAATAGAGTGGAATCTAATGCTTCCAAAACCCAGTGCTGTCTACTGTCGTTAAAGCGATCACAAAATAATCAGCCGTTATCCATGAACGGCACTTGCGTTGTTGAAACCGAAAGACTTTCCATCCTCGGTATGTGTATCAAGCCAACAATTAGTTGGAACGATCACATATTTGAGGTCGCCAAAAATGCTGCGAAATGTCTAGGCTTCCTTAAGCGTTGCAAGAAGTACTTCACCCCCTCCGATCTGGCTACAATATACAAGGCCTACATACGCCCAAAACCAGAGTATAACGCTCCTATTTGGTCAGGTGCTTCTAAGATCTCCCTGCACCTGCTGGATAGAATTCAAAAGCGAGCGATAAAACTTATAGGTGACAGTAATATTGCTAAGTCGATTGACTCGTTAGAACACCGACATAATGTTGCGTCGTTTTCACTCTTTTATCGCTATTTTTACAAAAAATGCTCAGATGAATTAGCCAGTTGCATTCTTCCCCTTCGAGAATTCACTCGAACTCGTTCTTTAGCCGCACTACACAAATCTGGAATGCTCTTCTCAGCTCGATTTTTCCTCCTCATTACAATCCACAGGCATTTAAAACCAATGTGCATCGGTACCTCCTCTCCCTCCCTTCCTCTATACCTTCGGCCCGTACTGTGACTTGATCCGGTCACTTAAGGGTACTCGCAACCCCTTTTGCACGCGTCAATTATACAAAAAAAAAAGATCACTTCCGAACACTTTTTGCACTGTTTAGCGTTTTTTTTTTTGTTTTGTGAATGTCGCCTAAAAAATATTCAGTTCTGCATACAGAGATAGAGAAACACTCAAGGCGGGTGAAGGCAAAAACCGTCTTATTGACCGGACTAACAAGGTGTGACCGTGTAGCCGCCGTGGCGTAGTGTGATCTACTCATAAACTACTCATGTTGTGCGGACTACTGTTTTCTCACGAGTAGAAGAGACCAACTGTTTTGCCAACTCCAAACGGCGAAGTTTAAAAGGCTTTTTTTACTTTTTCTACTTGTGTGTGATCAGCAGCTCGAAAGAGGCAGTGCCGGGAGCAATGCGGGGTGCTCAGCTGGGGAACGAACCTGGACCTTTGGTGTGTAAGTGTCCTACTCTATCCACTACGCCACGGTAGCTACGGTGTAGTGTACTATAAACTCCTAAAAACAGATGAGACCATTGATGAGAAACGTTATCGTCTACAACTTACGCATTTAAGGCCTGCATTGCCGCCAAAAACGATCAAAATGCATGACAAGATTATTTTCCAACATGATAATGGTCGGGATGTTCAAAACTGTAGGAAGTTGCCTAACGTCACGGTATACCTTTCATGTGGCATTAGGGTGCAAGTGAGATCGAATTCAGACGTGGAATTTTTATTATACCCTTTTCAAAAAGGGGACACATCACTCTTTATATACATACCAGATCAACCTTATATTCAAACGTATTTGGCTGCTTCGCAACAGGATAGAGGAAACTATGAAAATCTTCTCGATGTTTGAGGTCAACATTAAAGTCTGGGCCTTCTATTTCCATGAGTACAAATGAAAAAAAAATTGAATTAAAGAATCTGTCCCCTTTCTAACTGTCACGGCAAACAATTTGTTTTGCTCCAATGTCAAACCACGAAGATTAGCTAGAAGTGGACATTTTGTATATATATTTAGGTATACCGGTATAAAATGAGCGTTTTTGAATGCCACTGCAATAATTTTGTTCGTCTTTTAAAGCAAACCAATCAGACACACAATTTTTGACCTCCTCGTAGGCATCAAAGTGTTGCTCAGCCAATGCGTGTCCCATCGATGAAAACAAATGACAGTCGGAAGGAGCCAAGTCTGGTGAATATGGGGGGTGGAGTAGCTGCTCCCAGCCAAGTGTTTTAATTGTACCCTGAACCGGGTTTGCTTTCTGTTCAGGTGCATTTTCATGGAGCAAAATTACCTTGCCGTGTCTATTGGCCCATTCTGGTCGTTCCCTGATCAATGCATGGTTCAAATTGATCATTTGTTGTCGGTAGCGATTGGTATTAACGGTTTCACCAGGTTTGAGGAGCTCGTGGTACAGCACACCTTTCTGGTCCCACCAAACACACAGCACCGTCTTCTTGCCGAATCGATCTGGTTTTGCCGTCGATGTTGATGGTTGTCCCAGATTAACCCATGATTTTTTCCGTTTAGGATTCTTCAAATAAATCCATTTTTCATCGCCAGTAACAATCCGATGCAAAACCGATTTTCTTTCGTGTCTTTGAAGCATAATTTCAGAAGTGTTTTTTCGGTTTTCCATCTGTCTTTCATTCAATTCATGTTGCACCCACTTTTCACACTTTTGGATCTTTCCCATAGCTTTTGAACGGTCAGAAATTGTTTGTTGTGCAACGTTTAACATTGCCGCCATTTGCTTTTGACTCAAAGTGTCATCTCTATCCAATATCGTTTGCAATTCGGCGTCTTCAAACTTTTTTGGTGGTCTTCCACGTTCTTCATTTCTCACATCAAAATCATTATTTCTGAACCGTTGAAATCATCTTTTGCATGTTGCTCCTAATAGAGCATGATCACCATATGCCTCGACAAGCATTCGATGCGACTCTGCAGCACTTTTCTGGTACAAAATTCGACATTTTTAACACGATGAAAAAATATGATGTTGTCTGTTCAATGACTTGATGTTTAGTAAATATTTTTCACAGATGTCATAGCAAACAAACAAAAAAAAAATATATAAGGGCTTGGTCACAACAAATGTTCCCTATCGAGACATTTGTATCTTGACGCTCACTTCATACTGTATGAAATAGAAAATAAGCAAATTTTATTTCTTCTTTAACCTTTTCCAAAGCAAGTTGTTCCACGTTCCATCGTTTTCTATTTTTAAGGCAGTATGAACCGATCGATTTCTACGCTTTGACCACATTTGATGTTGCTGTCTGTTTTCCGACACAATGTCAACTCAAACTCTGTAAAGCCCCCACTGCACCGACATTTTGAGATTTGATTGGAACGTCAACTCAATTTCTGTCTGTTTTTAATATCATTGTTCCTACAGCAACATTTTCGATAGAAATTTTAGTGTATTACAGAAACGTTTCATTTGTCATTTGTCCTCCTCTCCCCTGATGTCTGCAAACTTTTGCCAAAGCTGAAGTCAACTACAAAGGACAGCTGCCTTAATAAGACCCATTCACTTTGGGGTTCTTCGGCCCGCAGTCCAGTCGCAGGAGTGACAAAATAATTCATTTCCTTCCCACTGTCATTAAGCACCGACAAGCACCGGCCAAGTGCTGCGGCCATTTGTTGCCGTGACAAGACAAAATTAAAAATGTTGGCGCCAACCAATTGTCGGTACAACATTCGTCATCCGCAACAAAGATACGCTGCAAGCTGATTGATCTCCGCGCGCGCTATGAGTGTCGTAGGCGTGTGCTAGTAATGTTCTCCCACCACGGCCACTTCACACACCAAACACCGACATCTATGGGACGCCCATGCGCCCATGCGAAAGAGAACAAAACGAGATCGTTTACGCTTTGCACCTTCCCCCCTCCCACACCGCCAACAACCGGAAAGCTGTGCGCCATAATAACACGTTCAAAAGTTATGGCAGTGACGAGAAGGAGGCCATCAATCAAAGCGGGGTGCTGGCAGGGGAAATCTCGCGCCACGTCCAACAGCAGCGCGCACACCACGATCCATAGGTGATCGCTGCGCGATGCCAGTATCCACCTTTCAGAACTGGCAATGGCACTGAGTGGTGTCTCTGGTGCGGCGGCGACCAGACCCGGACTTATAATTGAGAAAGAGAGATGCAGATCTGCGCCCGCGATAAGCTAATAATAATAGGTTATGAGTCGGGGGGCGTGCGAGAGAGTGTAATAGAGAATCGCGCCGCCATAAATAATCGCCAACAATGATACTGCGATTGCCCGGCGCTGATAAGGCCGCCGACCATTTTGGGGGGACTTGCGAGGTGTACCTGGATGCAGGGCGAGATTGGCAGTTATCAGTTGCTGAGACACTCATAGATAGACCTTCGTGCGGCTTTTAATTTATTCGAATGCAAATTGCTTCGCTTTTCCAGAGTGAGTAATTTGCCCACCGGGGGGTTGCGTGTCTTTTTGCCCGTCACTCGCTTCCCTTCCCCTTGATCAGGACTGCGTTATTTTCCCTTTTTCGCGGGAAACGAGACATAAACAATTTGTTAATTGCGACGCTGCGCGATTAATTATTGCTTTGCAGGTCTTCGTAGTATGCACAGGGGATGTGGGCTGGTGACACCAGGGCTCCCGGACAAAGGGTGATAAACGGACATGCATGACACAGGATATGATTTAGGTGACATATGTGCATATGTTTCTAGTTTTGTTCAGGTTTGCAATGGGAGGAGGGTCTTCATTTTTCTGTTTCTTTGAAAATTCAATCAAACTCTGAGGGGAAGATTCTTCCTTTTTTCTGTTTCTTTGAAAATTCAATCAAATGCTGAGCTTCGTCGGGAGCGATGGGTGATCACTTGGCTTACACATAGAGTCAATCAAAAAAAGGTTGTGTACACAAAACAGTTCACAATTATGACTGAATTTGTAATGCTTTACGGAATCTCGAATTCGTTAACATAAAAAGGCGTCAGAGCAGTTACATTGATGAGAACATGACACAAAGAGACAAATCTACTTGGCGCTGTTTGAAGATTAGATTCGTTTCTGTGAAATCTTAGTAATTCGGGATTTTTTTCTTGTTTGATATAAAAGTAAATTTTTTCATGGAATAAAATAACTTCATGTGGTACTATATTGCCCCTTTCGAGCAATGACCTTTTCCCATCTTTCAGGCAGCGTCGTAATTCCATGTTCATAGAACTTCCGGTTTAAAGAATCCTAAACGGAAAAAATCATGGATTATTCTGGGACAACCATCAACATCGACTGCAAAATCAGATCAATTCGGCAAGAAGACAATGCTATGTGTTTGGTGGAACTAGAAAGGTGTGCTGTACTACGAGCTCCTATAATCTAGTGAACCCATTAATACTGATCACTACCGACAACAAATAATCAATTTGAACCATGCATTGGTCGAAAAGAACCGACCAGAATGGGCCAGAAGACACGACAAGGTAATTTTGCTCCATGACAATGCACCTGCACACAAAGCAAACCCGGCTCAGGATACAATCAAAACACTTGGCTGGGAGCAGCTACCCTAACCGCCGTATTCACCAGCCTTGGCTCCTTCCGACTGTCATTTGTTTTCATCGATGAGACACGCATTGGCTGAGCAGCACTTTGATTCCTACGAGGAGGTCGAAAATTGGGTGTCTGATTGGTTTGCTTTAAAAGACCAACAATTTTATTGGCGTGGTATACACAAATTGGCAGAAAGGTGGTCAAAATGTGTAGAAAATAATGGCCAATACTTTGAATAAAATATTTTTACTTTCCCATTAATAATAAGTGTTTCATTTCCCTTCCGCATTTTTGTATCCCGCTATGTACAAAGCGTTATATAGCTCGTATATGGCAATACTATACATCATTTGTCGTCTTGACATAAACTACAAAACGACGCTATGCATGATTTGTTTGGATATTGCGTTCAACAGTTATAGACGTGTAAACATGGAGCTCACTAACGCCGAAATTCGCGCTATTTTAAAGTTTTTCTTCGTTAAAGGCAAATCCGCTAGAGAAACTTTCCGTGAGATTAATGGTGTTTCGGGGATGGTACTCTATCGCTTCAAACTGCGGAGGAATGGTTTCGACGATTCAGAGCCGGTGAAAACGACACCATGGATAAGCCAGCCGGCGGAAGACCTGTGACGACGAATACCGATCGAATCATGGAAATCATCGAGTTAGACCGGTATGTGGCATCTCGTGACATCGCCTAGGAGATGGGAGTTAGTCACCAAACCATTCTAAACCATCTGCAGAAGGCTGGTCGCCGTGGCGTAGTGGGTAGAGTGCGACGCTCACACGCCGAAGGGTGTCGGTTCGATTCCCAGATCAACACCAATTTTTCGAATTTTTCACGGCACCACCTCTTTCGAGCTGCTGACAACACTCAAGCTTCTCAATTTTCTTCTCAAATTTCGCCGTTCGGAGTCGGCAAAAAACTGTAGGTCCCTTCTACTCGTGAGAAAACAGTAGCGCGCACTGAGACACTGATGAGCAAGCTAGGCTCTGGTCTCCCTTTGGACTGTAGCGCCAACAATTATTATTGTTATTAGAAGGCTGGATTCAAAAGAAAGCTTGATGTTTGGGTGCCGCATGATTTGACGCAAAAAAAAACTTCTGGACCGAATCAAGGCCTGCCATATGCTGCTGAAACGGAACGAACTCGACACATTTTTGAAGTGGATGGTGACTGGCAACGAAAAATGGATCACATGCGACAGTATCAAGAGAAAACGGTTGTGGTTGATGGTGGGTGACTCGTCCATAACAGTAGCTAAGCCGGGAATGACGACCAGGAAGGGGTAGCTGTGTGTTTGGTAGGATTGGAAGGGAATCATCCACTATGAGCTGCTCCCATATAGCCAGACGCTTAATTCTACCATCTACTGCGAACAACTGGACCGTTTGCAGCTGGCGATCGACCCAAAACGTCCGGAATTGGCCAACAGGAAGGGTGTAGACCACACACTTCGTTGATGACTCATGAGAAGCTATAGGAGGTTGGATGGGAGGTTTTATCGCATCCACCATATAGCCCGGACATAGCGCCAAGTGATTACCACCTGTTCCTGTCCGCGGCGAACGCACTTGGTGGTGTGAAGTTGAACTCGAAATAGGCTTGTGAAAAGTGGCTCTCCGAGTTCTTTGCACATAAGGAAGAGAGCTTCTATTAAAGGGGTGATATGAAGTTGCCGTCCAGATGGAAACAGATTATCTGACAAGATGGCGCATATTTGAACTAGATCCGATCCCTGTAAGAGTTTTTATGAAGCATTGAATGAAGAGTAAAACAGCGGAAGGGAGATATTTGACAACCTTATATATCAAAAAAACACAAAACAATATTTATTCATATAAGAAAAAAATCAAAATATAGAAATCTACTCAAATATTTAACTGGATAAAATTCTTCACACATCCGTCAGAATATTGACACAATGAGCTATTCCAATCTTTTTAATATCTCATGGTACAAACTTTATTATCCAGAACTTCATTTAACCATTTTGTTATAGAATGAACTATATTTTGCGTGGTTTCAGAATCAATGTTTGTCTGTTCTTGCAGTAAAGTCTGCCTTGGATGATCCTTTCCCAAAATGGAGTGCTCGTACTCAAAAAATGTTCCATTGTACTACCAACAATGTAATTTGTTGGTCCTCCTGAGGAAACCCAGGAAGTGCTTCAGTCATAAAGAGCCAAGCCTTTCAGTTCCCAAGATATCAGGCCCAAACAGACGCGAGACATTGACAGAGGAAGTGCTCAGCAGTGTCTTTACCTACTCTACAGGCGCCGCATAGAGTATCATCTCTCAGCCAAAGAACACATAAATGCTAAGCGAAGGTGATGTGTCCTTTTTGGAGGTCAAAAATTCGTCTTAAGTCTCTTACAGAAAAGCCGAGGATTTGGAAACACGCCCTTGGTTAGCTTGCATTTGGACAGTCATGTCTTCTCTGGTTGTGCTGTCGGGAGACGTCCTCGTCGGCGGAAGCCCTGGCTTCAGTTCAACTATACAAACCCTTTCAAATACCTTTCTTGTACCAAACAACTTGCTACGGGGATTAATGATTGTTCGATCCTGTCGCAACAGCACGACTTCATCTAAAGAAAGAACTAAATTCTTATCCCGTGACCGCATGTCAATGTCCTGGAATGTGATGGACTTTCGATTTTGATTTTCTGCCCCACCAGCTCTTACATTCGAATAACTCGACAGGAGTGTGAGTGACGTGTGTGACGCTTCAGTCCGGGGTGGATCTGGGCCTCAACCACTTTGCCTCTGCAGCCAGCATAAACTTTCGCCAGCTGTCTCTAATTGCGCACTTCAAGTTGTTGAGGTGTTCCACTACTTGCGCCAACAAGATACGAAACAAAATTCAAATCTGCGACAGACATTTGTCAGCGATTCGTAAGTTGAAATTTTGGTCAACCAAAACTTCTTTCGTTTTCCCTTTTCGCGTTGAGATAAAATGGGGAATGTTCCTACACGACCGCCAACAGCCCTGAAATCCACGAAGTTAGCATTTTTCCACAGCATCACCTCTACCCAGCTGCTGGGGAATGTTCCTACACGACGGCCAACAGCCCTTAAGTCCACGAAGTTCGCCTTTTTTCAGCACCTCTACCCAGCTGCTGGGGAATGTTCCTACACGACGGCCAACAGCCCTGAAGTCCACGAAGTTCGCCTTTTTTCCGCGGCAGCACCTCTACCCAGCTGCTGGGGAATATTCCTACACGACGGCCAACAGCTCGGAAGTCCACGAAGTTCGCCTTTTTTCCACGGCAGCACTTCTACCCAGCTGCTGGGGAATGTTCCTACATGACGACCAACAGCTCGGAAGTCCACGAAGTTAGCCTTTTTTCCACGGCAGCACCTCTACCCAGCTGCTGGGGAATGTTCCTACACGACGGCCAACAGCTCGGAAGTCCACGAAGTTCGCCTTTTTTCCACGGCATCACCTCTACCCAGCTGCTACCAACCAGACTTCGAGACTTCTGATGATCTTCGTAAAGCTTCCTGATTTTGGTCGTCTAAATTCGCTTATAAACTGCAGGTTCCTTACCTTCCCCTGAGCACTTTGGCTCCATATCTATTTCCTAAAAGCCTCTAAATGGAATCCACAAGAACTGTCAGTTCTCACAAACGTTACCAAATTTCTTTTCTCCAGTTTCAGTTGAGTTCAATTCGATTTTGTGTTTCTCCACAGAACCCTGAAACGTCCTTTAACCACACTTAAGCACAAATCCAGCCGAAGCATCGGTCGTCTCAAAGCAAAGAGTGAAGATCAGAGACCGATCCTCTTGATCGAACATCCTCCATCGTGCAATGACCGGCTAAGTAACTGACTGAAGACTGCAGCTACCAGCAATTCAGTCGCTCAAAGTGATCCCCGATCATGTCAACCCCAAAACCGCCTTGATCGTGTCTTTTTTCAAAACCAATGCCAACCGCATCAGTACAAATTCCCAAGCCTCCCATTTCACCACGCCACGCGCCTCCCAAAAAACGCACACAACTCCCAAGTAACCTTCCCCAACCCAATCTCATATGCAAATTCGCACCATTCGCATCACAGGCGTGAATTCAAAAACGAGAGCGGCGCCCAAGATGAAGCTTTCTGACGTTTCATGGCACTTTATGGTAAGTCAATCGAAGTCGCAAGTCTTGTCAGAGATAAACCCTTTGTACTTTAGTGGTTATATCTCTCAAGCCCCCGTTCCATTCACTTCCTCTAAAGTTGAGAAGTAATTCCTTTCCTCATTGCTACAGGAATCGTTTCAAGCTAAACGTTTAGCAGTCCCTGTAGACCTTCATTTTGAAAAGGCCAGATAACAACTGTAAGCGCTACAATTCGATCTACAACGCTGGACACCTGCAAACACAAAACAGCTACCACACCAAATCTAATCACAAAGCGAAAATTAATTTCGCCACAAAACGAGAAACCAACCAGGCAGCCAGTTAGCGTGGCAGCAACACGATCACAACCAACGGTGCAGTGGTGGCGCAGCAAAACACCATCAGCGGCAGCAGCAGGGAAAACTTTAACCGCCACAGAAGCAGTTGATTACAGTAATTTTCCACTTCGATTGGCCATATGTCTGTGCGTAGTCCGTCTGCTTATGGCCACAAATCCTCGACCAATCTGCGCCGCACTCACACACTGATTACTGCTGCATGTGGCTCACTCGAATCGAAATCGAATGATGATTGCGTGAGTACGCGCGCTTCGAATGCCTGTCGAATGTCGACTGTCGACTGTCGACTGTCGACTGTCGAATGTCGAATGTGGTGGACGATGCGCGATATTCTCACCCGCAGGGCTCGTAGAACGTTGTCCCGTCACCGCCACCCCGCTGCCGCCTGACTGACTGAAATACCACCATCGCACAACAGTCAGACACAGCCTCTGATTTATTTCCCCGCGCAGAGAGTGTTTTTCAATCCATCCACGGCCGCCGTCCGGTCAGTCTCCGCTCAGTCCACAGTGATAGAACGCAAAGGGCCCAGTAATTATGCGATTTGTTATTTGAGATTTAAAGGACTCCACTGCGTCGGGAGAGGCCGAGGCGATGGTGCCGCGTCCGAATTTGATTTCAATTCCGATTCACATTTCAGTTGGGATTGCGGCGCAGCCGATCGACGGCCGGCCATCTCATGCAGGTGCAGGTATCAGGGCCATCGATCGCCAACACCACCAGCACCTCCACCGCCAGCCACACAACCTCGGCGAACATCATTCGCGTCACTGTCGCCCACCGGCTTGAGACGGCCTCAGTCCGCCACAGTCGACCAGAGTCGACGACCACGGCCACGGCCAGGAGGAGGTGTACCGGAGGAGGCCGCTATTAATTCTGTTATTAGATTGGAATTTTCATTAAGATGGATTCTTCATCTCTTGGTGCGTCCGCATCTCCGGAGCAGCTCCGCGCGGCCGATCCGAATAATATAAATCAACCCTGAGTCGTTGATTAATAATTAATTTGCGGTTAAGGATTATTTATGGCCGCAATATATGGGACTACTGCTAGGAGATGACGCGCTGCGGCTTATCAAATTGCATCGATTTGTTTGTTTCGGTGGACCGCCAATGGCGGCGGCGGCGGTTTCCGGGGGAAATTGAGAATGGAACAGAGGCTGGTCGATTTCTGCGATCGGATTCCAATTGAATGGGCGGCGAACTTCATATTTCACGGGAACTCTATGATTCTAAGCCATTTGCGGTGCTGGTTGAGAAGACGTTGCTGGTGCCTGTTTGTCTGGACGCGCCTGGCTCTCTTAACCTGTTTGTCCGTTGTCCGTCTGCTTTGCGCATCTTTGAAGGTTTACTTTGAGCAAGAAATAGAAAGTCTCGAAAAGGAATCTTCAAAGGAACCTTCAAGTCAGCAAATTGTCATTCATGACCTCTGGGCGCCAAGCCTATGAAAGCTGTTAGAAATTTCCAATCGAACTTTCTGCTTAATTTTGAAACTTTCCACCCTGCAGCTAGACGAACAGCGTTGATTGCCACTCACCAGACCTACACTCCCCTCACCGTGATCCCCATTCAAGCCGCCAAGGGAAATTCCATTTCGCCAACAGCATCCCGTGACGGCTCTAACAAATCCCTTACAATTTGTCCACTTCTCTCCTCTCACCCAAAACAAATTGCAAGAATCCATCTCAATCAGGATGCGGCCCCGAGAGTGGCTCTCTCTCCAATCATTGCCTAGCAACGCCAACGGAAACTGACCAAACAATGCGCCCCTCCGACAGATACTAAGTGCGCACATTAATTCCCACCTCATGCAGCGGCAGCCGCGGCTCTAAGCCATTCTCCTCGCGGTTGCATGCAAATCCAAGATGTCACAACCCCGCCGATCCCCGTCACTTGGTGTTGCCGTCCGATGTGTGCCACTGTGAGTGGTGAACTCTTTCACACACATCAGCCCACCATACGGAGCCAACTGCACTCCTGCTGCTGCCGTCCACCTGAAGTAGGCCTCGAGGAACAGTTGTTCGCTTGTAAGCCCGACCGGGAATCCGTAGCAGATGTCCGCCGCATGTCACTGTCTCGGCTCTGGACGGGCACTCGCATGGCGGAGCTCTTCATGGGGTGGATCGACGTCAACGGTGTGCCCAGCGGCAGCGGCAACAACTGCAGTTACCGACGCGATGATGCATCCAGAGACACCATGGCCAGCCCACTTCGGAGGAAGCGTCTATCATCTATGCCACGACGACGTTGTGTCGTCTGTTATTAAATCAGCCACACGAACACATAGACACACGTTCCGCGAAGGGCACAAATCAAAATCGCTCGAGGTGAAGGGCATCCGGCATCGGCACCGGCCAGAGGAGAAGGACACAAAAACGACAAACCGAAGAGCAACAAAAATGCAAAGAGGGTCTCCAGTCGATTGTGAAACAATAAATTATGAGGCGAAGCGCAAAACCTCTCGCCGAGCGCACAGGAGGGGGAGGTTTCTTGTTTTCCTGCCAAGGCAAGGACTCAATCCGGCGCGCACATAGACGCAGACGTCTCTCCCATCGCTCCCATCGCACTCATCGCACCCATCTCTCCGGCAACCGAAGGCATTAAAATTGACAATAAATTTTCTTTCATTTCGGTGATTCCATATTTTAGGGTGGAGACGATAATTCTTCAAATTTGACACTCAACAGTCGAATGTGAAGGTTGTGCGCGCAATGGTATGTGCCCCCAGGAGCTGGTGGTGGTTGCGGAGCCAGTCCGGAGTCGGTGTGGCGGTGCTGTGCTCCGCAAATTGTTCGTTTTGTCGAGACGCCTCGGGAGGATTCGGAGTGCGGTGGAATGCCTTGGCAGTGCCTTCCCAGAGATTGTTGACTATGAGATTGTGAACTTGATTGGATCGGGTTTCGCGGGTTCATCTACGGGTGTCGACACCAAACACACGCATGCTCCTTTCAAGGCTGACCGTGGTGAGGTGGCTCAAGCAATTGCAGGAGTTTCCTGGATGGGTTTGCGATTTAGAGTTTATATGCGTCTAGTGGTGGTTTGGTGGTATTGCGAAGGTGTGGACACATTTGTGAAAGTTGTCGATTCCCAATTGTTAACCTAGTTGTCAGTGGAAAAATGTTTAAATCTGTCTTAAGCGCTTAACAGAGTGGAAGTGGCTAAAGTGGGTCTGGCACTGAATGACGGACAACGGTTTAAGCACGTCTCTCACAGACACCCACAATTGACAACATAAACTTTAAGGAAGTCAGGGACTTCCTCTACTTCTAATCCGGAGAAAATAGGACCGACAACCCTAGAGACAAAATCAAGCAAAGAAACGACCGCCTCTGAGTTCAAGAACCGATTAAGGAAACTCCTTTCCTAAGTCCATGCCCTGGCTCTGTTCCACATCTTTGTCTCGAGAACGCCATAACTTACAATTTTACAATTTTACGCGTAGCTTGACATTGGTGTAGAACTCCTGAGGTTTTATATTATTGGACTTCCGTTCGTCTGATATAAAATGGATCTTCTGTCGGGCATTTTTCAACCATCGAGCCAGCTTTGCAGAGAACGAAACAAATGGTAAACAGAGAGTGCATGTTCCAGGCTGTATGGTGGTTAAATTTTGTCCATCCAAGCTTTGTCCGGGTTCCAATCGGGTTTCCAAGTCTAGAAGGATTTCCGTGACTTGACCTTGTCGTGGGGAAGTCAATTTTCTTATGTTCCGGACGCTCTACTTCTAATTCATTTAGACACTTCAATAACGAACTGACCGCTTAACTACGTTGTGGTTGCTCTTAATAAACGACTACTCTTCAATTCCACCAATCAACAACAGAGCCTTGTGCACAGGCAACAACATTAGACGTTGGCCCCCAACGGTGTTAATTTAAAAGTTGCCTAGGAAACTGCAGCGTGCGGTGTGGACTATGTCTTGTGGATCGTGTTTCGCAGACTCCTCTAATGAACTCATTCAAGACCGAAACCAATTTAGTCCCAAACTCAGCATTGCCCATGGTTCAAGTCAACAAACAAATCACTCGGAATCGGACTGATGGCATGGATCATAATGAATTCCATGTGCTAGTGCCAAAGTGCGAAAACTGGCTTAAGGTCTCCTCAGGATTCATCGCGGCTAATATTCTTTTGGGATTCGACCAACTTTGTAGATCTCCGCGTTAAGGAACAGAAGCATCGCTTAACAAAAACACAACGTCTAATGGATCGGTAGTGGAACCAGACTAATGTTGTTCACAAAAAACGGAACGGGTGTCTTTTAGAAATAAGGTAACAGGAGCTCATTTTGTCAGCCGTCAAGTGTTATTTTTTGGCTTGAGTTGGCATTCCAACATAAATAGAGGCGGCCAAAACAAGTGTTTCCAATCATTGTTTTGTTCTAAACACGTATCGCGCATAACGCCCATTTTACGGTTCATTAGAGCAAATATTTTGACCACCTATGAAGCGTTTTCAGGCAATTATTTCTCTTACTGTTGAAACGCATCCAGGGAGACGTCAAACATTGTGTGCAGAAGAAGTCATTGATCCTGCAGAGCGTTGCGTAGAGGAAGACCGGACTCAGTCTATTCAGAAATTGGATGGGTCCACCCACTTGATGAAAGATTTTGTCGAAAAAAAAATTGGTGCCGTGCACACCAACATGTGCGAGAATTGATGCCACAGGAAGACATAGCAAAACATTGGGTCCAAAACAAGATCGCTGTTGATCCCGATTTTCATAAGCGAATTTTGTTCAAGGATGAAGCTCATTTTTGGTTGAGCAAAGAGTTAAGAAAAAACGTTTCTTTGGCTTTAAACAAGATTTAAACAAAGAGCTGGAGTGGAAAAACGGCTTAATCATCCCTGTTCTAAGCCTTTGCCGTTATTAGAGATGGATAAAGACGTTCTTGGCCTTTTTTAGAGAAACGTTTTATGTTCTACTAGTTTTACCCGGCGCGCTTTACTACGCATAAAATAAATCAAATTTAAAAAAATTTAATGTTTATACATAGACTAAAAAGAAGATTTTTATTTTTTATTTTGTTTATTGAAGTGCTGTTTGATATACAATATTTTTAGTTTTTCTATCTGGGGCATAGACGAATAAATTAGAAGGATTTCCGACGCGTGAACAGGCCACATACAGTTGTCCATGAGAGAAGCACGGATTTTCTAAATTCAGGCCACAGATTTCTAAGGATTGTCCTTGTGCCTTGTTGATGGTAATGGCATAGACGAGTCGCACTGGAAACTGCAAACGTTTAAATTGGAATGGTAAATCAGTTGGGATCATTGGAATGCGAGGCAATAGGCCATCTTCACCTCTGAATTTTCCATTCAATATAGTAGCTTCGATGATATTCACCATAATTTTTTTTACTGAAAGCCTAGTGCCGTTGCATAGTCGTGGTGGATTAATGTTTCGAAGCAAAATGATAGGCACGCCAAGGAGGCATGCCAGGTAAGTCAAGTGAATTCAAGAACTCAGTTGGATAGTTGACAACTTCCTCTTGGTTCATCACAGTATCAATGGATTTATATGTTTTCACCTTGCATGGTAAAATTAATTCAGTTGACATCGTTGTTTTTGGCTGCTAATATAGCACTGAGCCATGTATTATGTATTGGCCCGTCTGCATTTGATGCGAGTATGCAGAAGTCTGGTGGCAATAAGATACATTATGAGACCTTATCGACAGTCAATTTACCATTTCCATCATCCAATTATTGTTTTGCAAAACGTTTAGCGGATCCATCAAGTTGCAATTTGGGTTTACAAGTATAGTTTCTGCACATGTCGCCATAAAACGGATAATTTTAAATATACATTCAGTTCGTCAGCCAGCGTTAAACGCGGAATACCAGGAAATGTTTGTTCAAAAATCCGAAACTATAAAATTAACGCACCTCCGAAAACACATTCGTTTCCTCTCAAGTCCTTCAGTGTGCAATGAGCGCTTCCAATAATTTTTTGTACGCCATTGTACATTGACATTGATTTGCTATTGTTGGAGTAGTTTAACAATCGGTATTAACATTCAAACGTGATACGATATAATTACACTGTAATGTACATTCAAAAACCGTATGCATACATATGTATTTGAATGTACAAATCCAAATTCAGATTTGGACCAGCGGTAAATCTATGCACGGGCATACACGCATCTACGCACGCGTAATAAGCATATATACCTCCCAAAGCAACACACGATCATTTCTTCTAGTGTGCGTTGTGTGTGTATTTAGGGGTTGAATTGTACAATGTGCGTGACTCCACTGAGGCTCGTGTCGATTTACTGGTTACAGCGAGAAAAATATATGGGAAACAAAAAGCGTTAAACCCGCGATATCTCCAATTTATTAATCGAAACGATGGTTGGATAATTATGTTCCCTTAGCGCGTTGACCCTGAGCTTCAATACTGCGTTTTTAATTTCCCAAAATTTGCATATTGATGTTTTAAAGATGTTGACCAATAACTCCCAAAGTGTCTAAGCCTGAATGCTTGAACTAGATTTGTAGGCACAACTGTGTGGAAATTAGAGGCGGTCAAACTTTTTAAAGCTTCATATCTTTCTAACGGTACTCTCCACCGAAAAACTGCGAAGAAAAGCTCAATCTTTTTTTCAAAGACCTTTTGATTGATATATCACTCGAAAGGATCAGCCGAACTTTGAACGTAGGCCCCAACTTCATCTCTATGGGGAGCTATCCCCCCAAACAACAGTTGGTACCACAACCCTTTTGCCAAGGACATCAATGCTCTATCTCTTACTAGTGAAGAGTCTATAAAGGACAAACAAACATTGATTTTTATTTGCATATATAGATTAAACGTCTTGTTTTAGTTACTAGCAGCTGGAGAAGAAAATTATAGGAAAAAACTATTCTATGCTTAAAATGCTAGACTATTCGAGTCACTGGAACATCTACTTTTCTTGAAGGTTGTACATATACTTTCCAGTTGAGAAGGGGGCAGTTCTCTGCAGATGCGAAAGCAGCTTCCTACTTAGTCATAGACATAGAAAAACGTGATTTAACTTCCCTTACGTTTAGGAACATCACAAAGTGAAATTGAAGTGCTCCATCCCATCATTTGACAATCCTTGAGGTGTAACGTTTTCATGATCTATCTATTCAATTCTATCGGCCTTTGCCCTCTACAATAAGTTGTGCTTGGAGCAGATCTTAATGCCGTGGATTTCAGCTTGAAAAGCAGTCGGATTTGGCTCCTGCAAGGATCCTTTTATTTTACCCAAATCTTACAGACTTTAAGGGAGGTATTAATTTCTTGGCGTCACTATCTTCACTGCAGCTGGAAAGTGTAGGCGATTAACAAAAATGTGCTACTTGCTTTACACCTGCTTTTAATTCATGCAGCCATTGATTCGGCTACTAAGGTTCTTGAACTCTGCTCGCGAAATTTTTCCGGTTAATAATAATTGTTGGCGCTACAGTTCAGGCCAGGGCCTAGCTTGCTCATCAACTACACGCTCTACTGTTCTCTCACGAGTAGAAGGGACCTACAGTTTTCTGCCGAGTCCGAGCGGCGAAGTTTGAGAAGCTTTCTTAAGGCTCCGGCACATAGAATACGTTACTAGCGTCAACGTCAGCTATACTTTGACAGATTCATAGAAATACATGTATTCTTATGGAGAGCGGTCCATAGACCAACGCTGCCGCTCACGCGACGGATGTAGTGGCTCAACTTTTAACTTTCTCTCTCCGTCAGCGTTGACAATCGAACATTGTGACATTTCAAGAGAATTATTATGAATTTTTAATTTACGTTTGTTGAGTTTGAGGTAAGTTCTCCTCGAAATCACCCAGGAAAATAACAATGGTTTGTATTTGCAATTTTTAATAATAACAATTACACAACGACATTAACACAGGATGTTGTGAATAGGAGCTTCGAGACATTCCGGAGTGGAAGAAGTTTTGGAAAAACATTCGGAAGGAGAAAAAAATAGAGAGAATATCCTATATTGAATGGGAACAAATTTTTTTTGCAGGACATAATTATGGTTTGTAATTGCACAACTTAAATCAAATACAAAAATTAAATTGTGTTTTATTTATGTAGATGACCGAAGCAAAATTGAGGCCGTTAAATCCCACATTTCACTTTTCGATAAGAGCCAGCGCTATATTGGCTGAGCAGGAGTCTGACTGGATTCACTATTTTTTAAGGAGATTCGTGGCTTCCCGAAGAGGTATGTACTTTTCTTTTCTAGATATCTCAAAACATACATTTTATTCCCTATTAACCTATTTTGTTCTTTTAGGAGTTTTTCAAACTTATCGTGGTAAGCTGAAGGCAGCAGCACTTTCACAGAGACATACCCGGAACCTGGAATTTCTCCTTCATGCTTTGGAGGAAAACAACGACCACCACAAGCAGTCCCAGTTCCTACTACACGCCCTTACCAAAACGCACAGAAACTCCGGAGACATCATCAGGAATCGACAAACCTGTCGATTGTGTAGAACAAATCATCGTACACATTTTAAGTTGTGTTTTCTTTTTGTCATATTTATTGAAAAAGCATGTACAGTGGCGAGTAAAACTGGTCGGATGTTTGTCAAATCCAAGTTCATATTGCTGTTAAACTTTTAAAAATTACTCAATTTGCTTCCGGTCTTCAATTTTAATTCTTTATTTATTGCTCTCATCATTGAATAACATAAACAATAATAAAACAAACATAAAAACAGAAATTTCTTAGAAAAAATGCGTTCAGTTTTGCACGCAAGGCTCAGCATATGAAAAACAACGATTTAAATAAAATGTTAGTAATTGGACCAGAGACTCTCTTTTTTAAACACTTTTCACTCTTCTTGGCATACTTTCCACTAATTTTTCAATTGCTGTGTTTGGTATATTTTTCCAGGCGACTTGGACTCGATCCCATAGCTCGTTCAAATTATTCGGAGTCCAATCGTGCTGACGCAATGTTCTTTTAACAATTGCCCACAAATTCTCAATTGGATTGAGATCTGGGCTTTGTGCATGTCATTTTTAATGTTTTAAATGGTTGGTTTTCAAGCCACTCTTTCACTATTTTTGAGGTATGCTTGGGGTATCCACCTTGTTGGAATACAATTTCCTCAATTGGATACGCACACTGATCAACAAACCCAGGCAAAAATGTTTGCAAAATATTTAGGCAGTCTTCTTTCTTCATTATTACTTCTATTTGATGGATAGGACCGACGTGCCACCAAGTGAAACACGCCCACGCCATTATACTGTCACCGCCATGTTTCAGTTTGTTTGACTTGGTGTTGCTGAAGCTGCTCTCCCGGTCGGTGCCAATAATAAGACTTACCATCCGATAAAATACGATTGATTTTCATTTCATCAGACCATATAATACGTTTCCAGTCTTCAACAGACCAGTTTTTGTGTTATTTACAAAACTGTAATTGAGCTGATATGTTTTCCTTGGAAAGCGCAGTTTTTTTTTTTTTTTGCTTTACAGGCGCGATTAACCCTATTCTTTTCAATGCTCTTCTGGCTGACCATTCGCTTGTTGGTTTGTTAATGGCCAGTGTAGCTTCCTTAGGTGTTAGCTTAGTTAGGAGCTTTTACGAAGCAATCGTTCCATTTCACGAGCCACAGAATTCTTGGTCGTCCTCCAAAATCACGCGGAGGCTCCAAATTATTTCTTGTTCGTACTGCTATCACTGTTGACTTTCCAACATCAGTCTTTACAGCTATTTTTCGTGTACTTTCATTTTTTTGCAGAAGTACAACAATTCTATTTTCCAAATCTTTAGTGATTTTCTTCATTTTGCACTAATTTGAAAACAATTTCACAACTTTCGGGTGTAACAATGCTAACTCTTCACCGCTCCACTTTACAATGATGAAATAATTAAAGAAACACAATAAGCTCTTGACGACTTTCATAAAGATAACGGTAAAATAATGTTTTTTGTATACCGAGCCTTGCGTGCAAACCTGGACGCATTGACTTTCTTTGTTTTTTCTAAGAAATTTCTGTTTTTATGTTTGTTTTATTATTGTTTATGTTATTCAATGATGAGAGTAATAAATAAAGAATTAAAATTGAAGACCGGAAGCAAATTGAGTAATTTTTAAAAGTTTAACAGCAATATGAACTTGGATTTGACAAACATCCGACCAATTTTGCTCACCACTGTAAGTATAATAAAATTATAAAACTGAATTACAAATATGGCGTCATTAAGCACATTAGTTAATGCAGTTACTCGTCTGGAGGAATTTCTGCAAAAAAATATATCAAACCGCTCTACACTATAACCGAAACAAATTGAATTTAACGCTTCTGTCAAATGAAATCAGCTGTGCGTTGAAGTATTCATTGTGTCACCACTTTCCTTCACGTACTTCACCATCAACGGATATTTTGCCGCTAGGCAAGCAAAGTATTCTATGTGCCGGAGCCTTTAGACAGTTATTACTCTTTGAGTGTTGTCAGCAGCTCGAAAGAGGTGGTGCCGTGAAAAATTCAAAAAATTGGTGTTCAGTCGAGAATTGAACCTAGACGCTTCAGCGTGTGAGCGTCGCCCTCTACCCACTACGCCACGGTGGTAATTTTGTAAAAAGCTAAAACTGGAGAAAAAGAAGTATTAGGTCACGGCAAAACCTGGAGACTGGAAAAATAGTTCAAAAACTCAAGTTGGAACAACATCCAGGAGACTAAAAGAAATCTTAGACGTAAACTTTCAATGTGCAAAGTTCCTTTTTCATCAATTTTTTTTTTATTGAAATTAATGTAAAAAGTAAGGAACTTAAAGTATTATCCGTCGGACGCGACTACTTTTCCCCACGTCTCTTGTAGTTTTCGAATGTCTCCCTGGGTCCTCCCTGGAATTATCCCAACAATTGAGCCATTCTTTGATTTATTCAAAGACCCGAGCCGCTGACCTCCCAAATCAGTAGTCAGTAGTCGCAAGGAGCAAGGTCTGGAGGATGTGGCAATAGGGTTAAGACTGGTACAGCCACCTTTCAAAAACACCATAGCGTACCTTTTTGTCGTTTCTGTCCGTTGCTTACCCAATGCACTCCTCAAACGCGTTTTCTGTTTTTTTTTTTTTGGAGGTTGGGATATATTGCACTGGAGCGCTCAGACTCAAAGACTGGTCCACTGTACTACCAGGTGGTAACCTTCATTAAATGTGCTTTCTTCGCTTTCCGAAGAAAAACTAGCAAGCGATTCCGTGATAAAAAGCTTAATTTTTCAGTTTCCACCACGCCAAACAACCTCCACCTGATACGATCAAAGGCGGGACATTGACAAAGGAAGTGTCTTCACCTCCTCCACAGGCGTCGCAAGGAGTGCGATCACTAAATCCAAGTCGACTTAGGTGTTTAGCGAAGGTGAAGTGTCCCAAAAGTAGACCGACAAGTCGTCTGCACTCTTTTCCATCTAAAACTAAAAGCCGCAGACTTCTTGCTAGCTTTCGGGAGCATGCACTTGATCATCCTGAATCACTCCGTCTCTGGGTGTGCTGTTGGGAGACCTAACTGTCGACGAATGCCCTAACCAAGGATACAGGTAGTCCCAAGGTGGTTTCGGTCCCTACGAATGCCTTTTTTGAAGCTTGCCTAGCTAGTTCATCAGCAATCTCATTTCCCATTATCGGGTGATGTCCCGGGACTAGTCTTAGCGCATTCAGCCTGTCGCAATCTACAAACGCGTTACTTGTAGTCGATTACATTTTCTTTCAATGGTTTTGACCGATTTTACTAGGTCATAGTGCACCCCACAATTGAAATAAACAGAAATGCATCAACTTAGGCTTGATCTCATATGACATTGACCAAAGGACCATCAGTGAAACGCTATAGCTGGCAAAGGCAAGCTTATTACATACAACAGACGCATTCTTTCCCGCTTTTGATTTCAATTCAAACAACAATTTAACCGGTGCCCACCGTGTCATCAAGGGAAAGTTAGTTGACTAACACGTTGGACGTTCACGGTTCAATTCCAGTGCGGAGCATTCATGTCGCATTCTTTGTGGCACTTTGTGGCACTTTGTCTTTAAAAATCTTCTCAAATAGCGCCACTGGAAGTTGGCAACAAATTGTTAGTCGCCCCCTCTCGAGATGGGCCAAATGCACGCACGACACGAGAAGTTGCTGAAGCAGAAAACTCTTGTCCTTCGTGGCTTGTGCAGGGACATGCTCACCTCATTCGTTAGTGGTATCACAAACTTAAAATTTTCTTCAAATTCTGCCTCGGTTTGGAACATACTTTGTTCAATCCCTGAAATGCAACAGTTTAATGAATTTCCCAGAATCTTTCACAGACAAACATTTTTGATGCCTGTCAGCCTGTGTAGGGTTAGCTTTTCATTCCAAATCACCATCTCATGTGTTTTCAAATCTAAATCCAAATTAAATAAGACTCCGAGTGCCTTCCACATCAATTGAGTTCTTCATCGCCGACTCAAGTTGAACAAAAGACCTCCTCCAGGCAACCAGACAAAGTCCACTCAATGGAAAACCAGTATTCCAATGAACGGAATTCCCCACTCACTCAGATTCGAAATCAAACTCACTCACGTCACATTCCAACTCGACTCATACTTTCGAAAATAAGAGAGCGACTGTTTCCTTCAACATTTCTTGATTGACTGATTTCTTACCCGGCTGAAGACTGTATTTATCTTTCTTTTCAAATTTTGTTTAGGCCAAAAGTTGAATTTATTGCTGACTAGCTCACTGAGAAACTGCCAAATTCCTGCCGAACGCGATTTCAAAGAGAGCCACTGTCGCTCTCTTACTTCGAAACTCTCATTTGACAGCTGCTGTCAGTTGTGGTGCTCGTTTGTGTTGTTCCTGGTAGTTGTTGCTTGTGATTGAAGTCAATTTGTGTAAATTTTTGCGTTTTTTGGTGCTTAACTCAATGAGACTTGTGTCGGAAAATGTCTTCAAGTGACGGACTATTAAAAAAGTGAAACTCTCCCAAAGAATTCTGTATGAAAGCTGCCCGATTCACGATTTCACAGACACCTTAGTGACCAGTTGCATTTCAGCCGTCCTCAATGAAGAACCTCTGACAAGTTACGGTAAGTGAATGCACAAATAGCCATTCGCCAGACAGTCAAAGTGAGAAAATCACGAAAAAATCGCAAGTTGCACCAGAATGAAGCGACGACGGACGGCCACTTCCCTTCGCAAAGTGCCGTCGACCGTCGGCTAACGAGAACAGCTGATTCCGGCGTCTGTCAAACACAAACGTGGGCCTACGTCTCTTCTCGTTTTCGCTGAGTTTCTCTTCTCAATGCACTCCACTCGATTCCCACTCATTCTCTCAACGTTTCGCGGGTTCCTCTTCATCTTCTGATTTCATCAATCAATCACTCACGCGCTTGTTTGCTGCTTTGCCTCTGTGGCTCTTCCCTTCTTCGCAGCCGACCCTTGTTTGTTTTTTGTTTTCCAGAAATGTCACTCACTCGCCTGCGCCATTCTCCTCACACACATTCACACACACTTAGGCACTGGCGTCAGAAAGAAAATCACATTTGTTAACACCTCTCCGTCTGTCTCGCTTCGGTATGCGAGATGCGGCATAGCTCTGGCCGTGTGTTGAGCACTGCATCTGGTTGTCAGTCAACCGTTCCTAATTAAATTCGTCCACCGTTTGCGCGTGTGTTTGGGGGCATAAATCATTTCTGAGGTATTCCCTTTCTCTGTCGCCCGTGCAGTCGTTGCCAGTGAAGGACGGATGAAAGAATGAGAGGCAACAGGCAGCCAGTGATGAATAAGAAATGATAGAAGAGTTCAGCTGGTGATGAGTATGGTATTCCAGCTCCTGGTCCTTTTGTTGGGTTTTCCTTCACTTTACTCTCGTTTCTCGGGATTTTTCTTGTCATTTTTGGCTCTTGGATAGTTATGCTGTTCGTTGGCTTCTTTTGGATGGGTGCGTGTGTGTGTATGTGTATAATGTGAAGCAAGTGAGGGTTGAAATCGTGAGATGTCTGATTTGAGTTTTTGTTGTCTTCTCGTCAAGAGCTGAAGACAATGGAGAGCAGTGACGCTGGTGGCACTGTGTTGCCAATGGTTTTCGGTGCGGAATGGTAGTTTTGGGTTAATGGGAAGTTATCTTATCTTTCAAATAAATTTCTTTGTCGGCGGTAAGCAGTGAAATGGGCGAACAGTGTTTGTTCAATTTTACTGAAGTTTCACAGGAATCTCGTAATTTTGAAGATGATTGTGAAAAAGAGTCAGATCTCAGCAGAGTCAGCAGGTGCTTTTGGTTGAAATAAATATTTTTTAGAGCAGCGTCATAAACCAGCATTCAGTTCCACTGAATGTGTTTTATTATAAGTTTTTTTTAAACATTATTTTCTGGCTATATTGATTCCCAATGGTCGTTTTCGCATTAAATGTCTATCGAATTATTTTTAAAAGTTAAATTAACAATAATTCAGAAGCCTAGAAATGAAGGCTTCGTTCTTCTTCGCGCTCCTTGCATTGATTTTTGGTTTCTCAAAAAAAAAAATACAATTTTTTTCAATGTCCTTACAGTTCTGTTCATAAAAATAGCAGTGCTCCTCCAAAGAGACGAATCATTTTCTATTAATTCAAATTGTTTTATTATTTTTTCAAAAAACGTATACAAAAGTAAAGTATTTCAGTCTTAACAGGTATACCTCAAAATAAACGTTGTTCATAACTTTTAACTATTTTTTTGGTCGTAGTAGTATTTCACAGATGTTCATAAAAATAGCAGTGTTTAGAATTATGCTGTGCCCAGACAACAGAAATCAATGAAACAATATGAAATCATTATTATTCACAGCTTACATTAGTACTTTGTAGCAAATCCTTTGATTTTTATCCCTGAGCTGTATTTTCGTGGCATTGAGTCCACTAGACTCCGACATCCCTCAACTGGTATAGTTTTCCATGAGTCTCGCACTACATCTCACAAGCATCTTCGTGGCATTGAGTCCACCAGACTCCGACATCCCTCAACTGGTATAGCCTTCCATCAGTCTCGCACTACATCTCACAAGCATCTTCGTGGCATTGAGTCCACCAGACTCCGACATCTCTCAACTGGTATAGCTTTCCATGAGTCTCGCACTACATCTCACAAGCATCTTCGTGGCATTGAGTCCACCAGACTCCGACATCCCTCAACTGATATAGCCTTCCATCAGTCTCGCACTACATCTCACAAGCATCTTCGTGGCATTGAGTCCACTAGACTCCGACATCTCTCAACTGGTATAGCTTTCCATGAGTCTCGCACTACATCTCACAAGCATCTTCGTGGCATTGAGTCCACTAGACTCCGACATCTCTCAACTGGTATAGCTTTCCATGAGTCTCGCACTACATCTCACAAGCATCTTCGTGGCATTGAGTCCACCAGACTCCGACATCCCTCAACTGGTATAGCCTTCCATCAGTCTCGCACTACATCTCACAAGCATCTTCGTGGCATTGAGTCCACCAGACTCCGACATCTCTCAACTGGTATAGCTTTCCATGAGTCTCGCACTACATCTCACAAGCATCTTCGTGGCATTGAGTCCACCAGACTCCGACATCCCTCAACTGATATAGCCTTCCATCAGTCTCGCACTACATCTCACAAGCATCTTCGTGGCATTGAGTCCACTAGACTCCGACATCTCTCAACTGGTATAGCTTTCCATCAGTCTCGCACTACCTCCCATAATTCCTTGGCGGTTTTTGGTTTGGCCTCATGGACAGAATTTTTAACAAAGTCCCACAAGTTTTTTGGTTTGGCCTCATAGACAGAATTTTAAACATCGCCCCACAAGTTCTCAATGGGGCTTAGGTCAGGGGATTGTACTGGCCACTCCACAGCGGTTATTCTTTTTTCATCAAACCAAGATTTCGCTGGTTTTGATGTATGTTTTGGGTCATTATCTTGTTGATATACCCAAACTAGTGGTATTTCCTCCTCGGCACATGGCATCATAACCTCTTCTAAAATTTTAACGCACTCAGCACCGTCCATTATACCCTTGATAGGATATATAGGCCCAACCCATTATCATTTACAATTTAACATTATTAAATGAAATCGAAAACTTGACAGATGGTTGAATAAATAATTGTTGGCGCTGCAGGCCGGGGTGGACTTGGACATCATCCAACATGCGTTTCCAGCCAACACGATCTCCCGCGAGCTTTCTTTAGTTAACCTTCCAAGTTCGTTGGGACCTCCTCCACTTGTATGTGCCACCTCTGTCAAGTCTTCCTCTATTGCGTTGAACCAATGACTTAGATTCGAAGACTTTTCCAGCCGGTGCAGTGGTGTCCAAATGCTCTACATGGCCTTTTCAACATAAGCGTCGAATATGAAGTTGCTTAACCAGGCATCATAACCTCTTCTAAAATTTTAACGCACTCAGCACAGTCCATTATACCCTTGATAGGACATATAGGGCCAACCCCATTATATGAGAAGCAGGCCCAAATCATTAGTTTTGCTCCTCCGTGTTTAAAAGTCTTAAGTGTATAACGGGGATTATTTTCTTCATTCTTTGGTCTTCTCTACATATTTCCGACGACCCTTAGACTATTTTGCTTTCATCGCTCCACAGAATATTCCTCCATTTCTCCTTAGGCTAATCTTTGTGAAACTTTGCGAATGCCAATCTTTTTTGCACATGCTTGTTTGTCAAAAGCGCTACTTTTCGCGGGCTTGCAGCTGGTAGTTTAGCCTCTAGAAGACGTCTTCTAACCGTCACAGCACTCAGCGGAAGTTGGAGTTCATCATCATCTATCTGGAGCTATCTTGAAGGATTCTCCTTTGCCATGTTGATAATTTTTCGGTCAGTTCGCTTAGCCGTCACTCTTTGTGGACCGCGTGTTTCGGGCCTAGCTTTCCAGTTTAGCGCATTGCTGACCATTTTCGCTGAACATCCTATGATTTCCTGGATTGAAGCATATGTTTTTGTTTCCTCCGAACGAATTTTTTTGATCAAATTCCGCATATCTTCGGTACAATGTTTCGATCGACCCATATTTCTAACTTTAAAGTATGTCAATAAAAGACAACATATACAAAAACATTCACTTATTAAACAAGGAAACATAAATAATTTTTAAACTCTAAACAACAATTTCTGGGACACCACATTGTAAAACCAAAAAACACTGCTATTTCTACGAACAGGCTTCAATCAACAGATTTCAATTAATGAGTGAAAAAAAGGAGAAAGTGATCCTTTATTTTTTATTTCTTATTTCTGGTATGGTATCTTATTTACCGGAAAATGCAATAGAAGTGGATGTACATTTGGAAAAAGGATCTTCTTAGAAATATGTTGCTAATTATCTAAGTCGTATAACTACTGCTATTTTTATGAACACAACTGTATGACTAGCTTCGTTTTTTTTTTTTTTTTTTCTTGCATTTTATTATTTCATAAAGGGACACTTAAATTCTAGACAAAAATGCTTAAAGCTAGTTCACTTAACATTGTATGACTACCTTCGTTATAGTGCTCTTATTCTCACAAAGCCTAAACTTAAGCTATTGAATCAGTCGAACAATGAACCTCTGCATTATAGCAGGTGAATCAACTGTTGCTTGTGTTGACAGAGACGCAGAGTCGGCAATTTTGGTGTTTCGGAGTGCAGTGCCAGTGCCGTGAAGTCTTTTGAAGATCATTGGCTTTTTCGTTTTCAACCAATGCATTTCTACAAACGGAGGAACTACATTCTGATGTGATTGGGGCATTGAGGAAAAAATGCATGATCAACGCAGGGCCTAAGTTGTGTGCGGCTGGAAAGTTCTCATTGACGAAGTCGACTTCCAATGGCTAGAATGAATGAATGGATAGAATGAATCTTTGGACAGCCCCAGTATTGTTGAAGTGCATTTATGAAAACAGTGCGTGTTTTCGTGTGTCGCAAAATGTCTTCGGAACTTCTCCCAAAAGATGCTATGTGGGTGCTGCCTGGTTCTCCGAAACGATGGCTAGAAAGATAATAGTCGACTGCGATAACCGTCAAAGTTCAAAAGTCTTTGAATCCGCGCCATTGGGACAACCCAACAGAGGACTAAGGTGGCGCACACAAGAGGAGAAGAACCTCAACCCAGTTGGAGTGCGCAACTGGAGACAGCTGGCGAAAGACCATGCTGGCTGGAGAGGCATGTTGGTTGAGGCCCAGGTCTGTAGTGCCACAAGAAGAAATAGAATGCAAACAAAGACGGGATATTGGCTACAGTCTCTTCGTGGCGCAGTCAAATGGGTTTCCTTTCTTGAGAACAGGGCAAACGACGCTGAGATTCCATTCATCGGGCATGCTTCCCTCCGACCATATCTTACAGATGAGCTGGTGCATGGGCCCCAACAGGTCACCTCCATCTGCTTTAAATAGTTCTGCGGGCAGTCCGCCGGCTCCAGGAGCTTTGTTCGACTTCAGCTTGGACATATCTTCACCTTTTCTAAGTCTGGGGGATGGAATTCTTGTCTATCATCCTCAAAATCGAGTGGAAGATTCTGCATTAATATTATCCTTGAAGATAAAGAGCGTCTTGGTCCAACCCACAAAGTTTGAAAGTGAGGAATTGAAGGCTTAACTGGATGTATGTAGATTGACGTCAAACGCAAAATGAATAAAATAATAATATTATTTGTAACAATAATAATTGGATGACGCAACAGTCCACAGGGAGACCAAGGCATAACTTGCTCATCTACTACTCGTGTTGTGCGCTCTACTGTTCTCTCACGAGTAGAAGGGACCTACAGTTTTTGCCGGCTCCGAACGGCGAAGTTTGAGAAGCATTTCTTAGACAATAAATACTCTTTTCGAGGTGTTCAGCCGGGAATCGAACCTAGACCCTTCGGCGTGTGAGTGTCGCACTCTACCCTGCACTCTACCCTATCTGCTTTGAATGTAAACATTTTGAAATCGAAGGAAGGAGAAAAAACGGAGTCCAATGAAGAAGAAGCTTTCTTAGACAGTTATTACTCTTTGAGTGTTGTCGAAGCTCGAAAGACGTGGTGCCGTGAGGAAATGGAGGTGTTCAACCGGGAATCGAATCTGGATCTTTGGCGTATGACTGTTTTCGTAAGTACACAAAAACGACGGGAAACAACAAGTCTTTCTGTCGATCGAGCGAAAGGTTCTTATAAAAGGAGCACCCAAAATATAACTTTCAGCATTCACAATATGGATTGTTTATGAAGTCAGCGAAAAACAAGAATCGTTATGTAGGAATCTTGACATCGGCGGGACGTTGCCTTCATTACCCGCGCTTTGGGCCCACTTTGCTTGACACTTTTGTAAATGATCAGGTTTTGGTTGTTATCAAACTGTTGCAAATTTTTAATTTGAGAAAGCAGTAGTATAAGTTAATGTTGTTGCCAACCTTTCAATGAGCAATATAAACTTTTATCCATTTTGAAAATATTCAAAAAAAGGTGCTCCACATTACCCAAACTTAAATTATAATAATCTTCCATTCTTACTGTCTTAAAAATTCCAACATACTATATCTCTTAATTGTGTAAAAATACGCTTTTATTGTATATCGCAATTAACGAGGTATGTATAGAAAGTGCACCAATTTTGTTTTTATTTATTGTGTATCTTGTAAATCAATCTCCATGTTACAAAATCCAAAGGACGCAGTTCCAGAACTGAAATCTTGAACAATTTTAGCCATTTAACAAACCATTTTACAAACGGACGTCTGTCCTGATCTTTATCTTCTTAAATTTGAAGCTGATGTCAGTGACAGTAATGTCGGTTTATGAATAGGATTAAAAAGAAAGCTAACCGAGACACGTGTAAGCAAAGCAGCTATGAAGAATAAACTTAATACTTACCTGGCTGAACAGGCCGATATGCACACATGAGAATTAAAGTTGTGCCACAAAACTCAAATAAATCGAATGTCTTGATACTTCTTTTGTTGTGGTCATCTAAATGGCGCAAGAGTCTACAAGAGAACCACGGCCTAGCTTCTTCAACAACTACTCATGTTGTGCATGCTACTGCTCTCTAACGAGTAGAAGGGGACCTACAGCTGTTTGCCGACTTCAACTCCAAAATTTGAGAAGGTTTTTCAACGACAAACAGATCCCAAGGTGAGAAGGTTTTTCAATGGCAAGCTGGCAGCAAATCGAAACATATGGTGCTGTAAAACACTGCGAGGTGTTCAGTCCAAGAATCAAATCTGTGACCTTCGACGTGTAAGTGTGACAATACAAATCTAACGCCACGACAGCCGCGATCATCATATCTGCTCTCTTCCTGTTTCTCATGAATAGATCCATTCTCTTAACCAAGTCAAATAATAAATAAAGTCTTACAGTCTTCATCAACCAACTCTCCTCTTCATTTCACTTGGTTTTCACGACCTTCCCATTTGGATCAGGTCCCACTGCACTTGGCTGCACCATCTCCAACACAGACGTCTGCTGCTGAAATGGACTAATGTCTCCATCGGACAACTGCTGATCGCGACTAACATTCACTGCACAGATCACGACTCCTTGTCCGAAATTGTCATATCGTCTGCTTGTTTTGTCTCGATAGTTTGAAAATGTTGAATTCAAAGTACATACATACGTTGACTTCGAAAAGCAAGCGACTGTAGATCTCCTGTCTGCGATTGGGTCTGTTCTAAATTGTACCAATTACCGACTTCTTCCCAGATTAATGCGCCGCCCGATTGCTTTCAAACACCAACATCATAAACTGTACCCACTAAGAATATGCCCAAACCACAAGAATGGCCCTCAGCATTATTTCAAATTCATTCAAATCACTTCACACGATTCCCTCCTAATCAAAGAAATGTCGCAAGTCGCCATCCAAACTCCAGCTCGTCAACTTGATCCATCAAAAATCGATTTTCTTTCCCCGTTCATTCCCTTTTCCATTCCCACTCCCGTTTCCATGCCGTTAATTGCATGTTATCCCAAAGAATAAGAAGAATCTTTTTTTTGTTGTTTCCAATAAATAAAAACAATTAAATGACATTCCCATCCCTTCACTCCTTTGTTCAGCCATATTGCTTTGGTTATTCTCTTCCCATTCCGTATTGTGACATCTCGCTCGCACGGCCGACTCATTCACTCGCTCAGTTCTCGCACAAACCGGCTGCTTCACGGCGAGGCGGTGGCGGCGGCCGCCCAAAACAAACAAGAAAATGGCAAAATAATGAAACAATAAATGCTGCTACTTGCTTCACAAGTGAAAAACCAGCAACAACACAGGAGGAAATCGACAATCCCACCTCGACGATTCTGCGAGAGGCGGTGCCTGTGTGAGAGCAGCGCAGCAGCCGATACACGACGACGACCTGTCCATCTCGGTGTGTGGACTCTCCTCAAAATGATTGATTTCTCCTCACCCAGCATCGTTTGCGCACACACAGCCGAACAACAGCAGCCCTTCTCTGTGATCCCTTTCGACGTGGTTCTGATGTTGCCACCTCCTTGCTGTTGTTCTTTCATTTTTACGTGCTCTTGTGTTTGGAGCGGCAGCAGAAATATGGAAAACTCTAGCCTGTGTAGTGGTGGTGGTGTGGTGTGCCTTCTCTTTCGTGGGAAGGTGAACTGTTGACTGACAGCTGGGTACGCGCGATGGCTGCAATTGTTGGTTGGCAGCGCAGCACTCAATTGAATTTAAGCAAAAATAGAGGAAGAAGAGAAACGCCGATTAGAGCGAGATGGCTACGGAGTGCCAAACTTAGAATTCGAGAGAGGGAGAGAGCGAGCGTTTAGTTTGATTAGGATTTTGTTTTGATGTACACACTTGCCGTGGAAGGAGAAGCGAACACATCGTAGGCGAAGTGTCGATGATGTGTGGGAATAAAAAAAGGTCAACCATGTCATTTTTATTGGTTCGGCAACTGTCAACTTTTCTTTTTCGATTAACCTTGACGAGGAATTTCGATGGGGAAGATGCTGTCTCTCGTTTGCGGGTGAATCACTAGTGAGAGTGAGCAAATAAATTTAAGGCTTATGGACTAGGTACAGTGCATCAATGACGAACTCAGACACTTTTTTTTTTAAGCGCAAACAATGACATTCGACCTGAATACCATTTGGAATTGATATTATTTGGCGTGTCTTTATGAGGAACGGGGTTTTATTAAAGATGTCTGAATTATTTTCCGATTTGCAGCATTGGCTCATTTACAAGTATCTCTCAAGAAACTAAATTTGTTGTATACATCGTCGAATCACATCTGTGGCACATGCAACGTTTTTCAAATCTTAGTTTTGACTGGTTCCGCAGTTACACATTCCGTCAACTCCACATAAGAAGGCCTTTTTGACAGTTTTGGGCCTCAATTCACGCATTAATTGGGTGGCGCTACAGTCCACCAGGGCCTAGCTTGCTCATCAACTATTCGTGTTGTGCGCGCTACTGTTCTGTCACAAGTGGAAGGGATCTACAAATTTTGCTGACTCCGAACGGCGAAGTTTGAGAAGCATTCTTAGACCAATTCACGCATTGCCTGAAAGATGTTGACTTTAAGTGCTTTGAATCGTTTTGTCGTTTATTTTTAAGTTTCACCTTTAACACTTTAAACGGCCCCAAGAGCTCGTCTTTATTTGTGACTTCAATTTTAGTTAAATAAGAGTCGATGTGTAGACCCCATTGTTCTCCGAAACAATGTCCCCAACCTCATATTCAAAGAAATTCACTCCGATGCCGCCTCCACTGAACAATCCATGGGAGACTGCCATTTTCTGTAAATGCCTAGGCTCCCCGACAATAACTTGACACTTTTCTGAGTCTTAAAGGTTGCAATTTCGTTGGAAAATAAAGCCGCTGGAATAAAGTTGAAGCCCGTCAGAAAATATGACTTTTTACCAAAATCATTGTTCAATTCAAGGCAGCGGATTGTCATGCGGCTTGAAGTGCAAAATTAATTGGACCTGGAAGCAAATGACTTTCCCTCAGGCGGGAATTGTTGAGTTCTTGCAATCGACGGCGAGTTGTTGTCGAGTGGAGTGCGTCTGGGACTCTCGGTCACAGCAGCCTCAGTCTCATTAAGTCGCGCCACACAGCAACGGAGACAATGAGTGGTTTTCACTAGCATACCAGTTCAGCAGCTTTTTTTCCTTTTTGAAAAACCTGTCCATTGCAGTTTCATCCCCACCGTTTGGTCGGAGTTTCTTTTCGAAAATACCCCTATTTAGGGCTTCCTAGCGCACCAGTAGTTACTTTGCTATATTCCCCAGCGTTGTTCGAACCGTGCGATACTGACATTCTGACAATTTTCAAAGCGGGAAGAAGCTGTTAGTGCTAATGTCAACGAAGATGGCTGTCCTCTCAACTTGATTGCAATCCCAATTAAACTTCCTCACCAGTCAGATCCTAGAGCCTAACCTCGATCTGAACAAATATCCCCAAAGTGATTATGTTTCCTATTTTTTATGATAGAAAGAATTTTTTAAGTGGACAGTCAAAGAGTCAGTGTTGCTCTGTGATGTGAACTTGAAATTCTCAAATCTAAGCCAAACTGTTGTCCTTGACGGTCACACGAACTGTGCTTCCAGTCCTCAAGAAAATGCAAATTTGCGAATCGAAGGTTAAGCCTCCTAGTGCCTGTCTTTTGTGAACTTGTAAATTCCAATAAAAATATAACTTTTGCTGAAGCAATCCTCGATGTCACTGAGAAACTACATATTGCTTTGCTGGACCTCTCGTGATCATAGGTGGTTCTAGTCTCCAAGGTGCAGGCACACCAAACGCATGTCCCTGACATCTCTAAACGCCTGCGACATTGTTAGACCTACAAACGGGTCGCAACATCTTGACTGTGACTGTAGTGGAAACCTCTGCGACGTTTATGGGTAGGGTACGGCACTCTCTCAGTCACTGTCCAGTCCCCGGTGAGAACTGATGAAGTTAACTCTATGTTCGGATAAACAAAAAGCTGCAAAACATTCAAATTACTGCCTAGTAGTGCTTACATACTTACTTATCAGGCAGACGAACAATGAAGGGTCTAAGCCTGAGCAATTGCTTCCTTCCTTTGGTGACGGTCCTGGGCACGCTGCTTGCTGTCCTGAAGGCCAAGCTGGCTTACATCCGCGATGACTTGATCTTTGTACCGCAGATTCGGTCTTCCTCTCCTTCTCGAACCAGGAGGCTCGGATTCGAAGACCCTCTTTGCTGGATCGTTGTTGTCCATTCGCTCGATGTGGCCGAGCTCGACGGATTTTTGCTTTCCGGACTGCATCCTTGTGCAGCTCGGAGGCTCCAGCTTTAGGAGTAAAGGTTGGTGGAACTCCAGGACGATTACATCAAACAAATTTTTTAATTAATCAACCTGGTTTATTTTTGGTCAATGTTCAGAAATTTGTGGAGCAAATCATAGTTGTAGCTCGTCTTCTCCTCCATTCGCCTTCCTCGCAGACGGGACCATATCTTTTTTTTTATTTCGAAGGCACCAAGAATCAGCTCTGCAGTCTTACTTAATGTCCAGCTCTCGGCTCCATAAAGCAGGACTGGCAGAATACGGGCTCTGTAGAGCATGACTTTGGTCCTTCCAGTCAGGAGTTTCGAGCCCAGTTTTTTTGACAGACCGAAGTAGCATCGGTTGCCAAGGGGGATTCTACGTCGGATCTCCACTACGATGTCATTCGTGGAGTTTACGTCTAACCCGAGGTAGAAAACCTAAACCGAGTCAGAAAAAGTAAACCGAGGTAGAAAACCTACTTCGAAATTGTAGCTTGTAAACGTTACAATCGACCGTTTTGGCCTAGGTGGTGAGCGTCGGATCGTGTCTTGCTCGACAGCATATATTTTGTTTTGTCCTCGTTGACCTTTAACTCAGCTCGTTTCGCCTAGTAGGCCGATGACCTAAATCTTGTATCTGATGGCCACAGTGTTGTGATTTAGGACCTACTCCCACTAGGAGCTGAAAGACTGTCCGACAATCGCGTTCAAATCAGACTGCTTAGAGGGCACGCGATAAAAATCAAAAGAAGCCACAGTACAGAAGGAAGTTGGCAAACAGAGGTGGTGCTTCCAAAGATACCGAGTTGGCATAATCGGAAGCATAGCAACCTAAATTGTTACCTTACGCAGTTCATGACTTCTCCGGAAATATCTATCCAAGCAAAACCAAACTTGGAAAAGTACGTTGTACGCCTCTGCTTTGAATGCAATAATAAAAATAATAATTTTTGGCGCGACAGTCCACAGGGGTGTCAGGGCCTAGCTTGCTCATCAACTACTCGTGTTTTGCGCGCTACTGTTCTCTCACGAATAGAAGGGGCCTACAGCTTTTTGTCGACTCCGAACGGCGAAGTTTGAGAAGCATTTCTTTGACAATAAATACTCTTTGAGTGTTGTCAGCAGCTCGAAAGAGGTGGTGCCGTGAAAAATTCTAGGCGTTCAGCCGGGAATCGAACCTAGACCCTTCAGCGTGTGAGTGTCGCACTCTACCCTATCTGCTTTGAATGTAAACATTTTGATATCGAAGGGAGGAGAGAAAACGGAGTCCAATGCATTTTGAAATTGCCCAGCAATACCAACATGCTATATTCACGGACTTAAGAACGCCATTGAAACGCATACCCGCAAAAAAAATTAACGCAGCAAGAATTTCGACCTCGCTTCCCCCGCGAATTGGTTCGGAGAGTTTTCCCCAGAAGTGGTGCATGTCACAAAAGAAACTCAGCGTCAGAGGTTGTCATGCCACAATAGTCGAACATAATTCGGTAGACCACTTCGTCCATTGGCAGCTGCACGCCTTTGTTGGCCTAAAACGGGTTCTGGCAGAGAGAATGTCCCTACATGTCTTCGAACACGTTTTCTCACTGAGCTCCTTTTGCGAAGTGGAAAAAAGGCATATTGACTGGAATCCCTACCTGCCTTGAGAACCCATCCAATTCCTATGCGCCCATCCCCCTCCTTTGTGTCACGGGTTAAGATCAAATGAAGTGCTTCCCTTCGTCCCCAATATCTGTCCAATTGGAGCACGTGCCACTCTATTCACATTTCCCATTTAATTTGCACTCTTTCATAAATAATTTTCCAATTTCCCTCGCGATTGGTGTCCGCCGTCACGGCAGCCGCTTGGTTTGTCTCTGCGCCGCACACTGCCGCTCATTTATTCTCCATAATTATCACCATCAATTTCCATTTTCGTCACAATAATATATTTAAGGTGGAATCCAAAGTCGTTTTCAGTTCACTTCCATTGGCCCAGCTCCGGCAGTGCCCCCGCGGAAGCACACAAATCTTTGTCACTTGACTTCCTGCACTTTTATTCCATCAGACTCGGACTTGGATTTCGTTTCGCTTCCATCACCGGGGCTCCTTTGGAGATTCAACTCCCCAGTGCCACCACCACCCTCGGGCGGGTCCAATTACAGGGCAAACGAGCGGACAGAGTGAGAGAGACAACGATGACGACCCCATCTGACCAGTTCAACTGTGCTGGGATCCGATTTTCAGCCACTCACCCACCCATTTCCTGTGAAAATTAACGGCCATTATTTTCTTGAATTATTGCACCCCACACAGCAGAGATACACAGAGAAAGGATCACTCACCCCATGCCAACGCCGCCGACTCGTGGAAAATTAAACAAAAACTGTACGCCGTCTCTGACGGTGGCGGGCAAGTGCTTTTCATTTGCAAATCTCTTGCCAAATAGACACACAAATACACTCGCAAGGAAGTCCCGCTCCTCGGCTGTTCCTCTTCGTTTGCCGGGTGATAGGCAGTTTATCAGTATCTTGGCGGGGCCACCTTACCCTCCCGTCTGTCTGCCGCAGTCGACAGTAGCACTTGAATCACCAGCTCGCTGTGCCACCCGCAATCACTCAGCTGAATGTTTTTGATAGAAAGGCAAGTGCTCGCGGGTAAAGGACTTTTTTTCTCATTTCTGCTTTCGCTCAGCTCTCGGCTGAGTCTTTAAACTCTGCCAGGGTGTGTGCGTGGGGTGAGGGTGTTTGTGCTTTTCTTCGGCGCGAATTTATTGTAAATTGGGGCAATTCGCTGGGTATAAGTGGATGAAATGAATATGAGCTGGAAGCGTAGAACTGACAACTCAGAGGGTTGTAGTGCAGGAGCGAATTTGACGCTGGTTGAAATTGAGGGGCGCCTAATGTGGAAGTGATGGAATCCTTCGGACAAAAGTTCATTGTCCGTCCTTTTGTCTATTGAAGTGCAGTAGAAAGCAATGAAATCGTTGACTGACTGACTTAATTTCTTCGTGGCTCCACTTCATCCGCGCTGCTAAATCTAGAGAGGATGCCTCAGTGTGTGAAAAGTCGTGATAGCAGGTGCAGGACGCTTTATCTTGGCGTCTTTTTATTGGGAAATTTTAAAATGAGGAGAATAAGGAAAATAACTTAAAAATTGGACATTTTTGGAATGCCATAATTCTTGCGAGAAAAGTCATCAAACCCCCTGTTTTGATATTTCCTGGCATGACTACAACCTAATCATATTGAGCTTTGGTTACCAGACTCTACAGTTACCAGACTCTACGGCCTTTCACAAAAGAGTTTATTGGCACGCCGAAGATAACGCATGGTTACAATCTCGAGCACGATTACGAGCTCCAACATAGCTCATGTTTGAGGCACAATCCCTCTGGCTTAGCAGTTGGTGAGGAGTTGAGTGACAGCACACGATTGCAATGTAGGTAGGTAGGTAAAGGCGGCTGATGAATGCACTTAGTCCCATACAGGACCATTGTGCTACCACACCATGTGGGAAGAACCTAAAACCAGCTGGAGCCGATAATAAAGTTTAAAATGTCGGCGGGGGGTTTTTATTGCGGTCATGTAGGCCGTTGAGGAAATAGCTTCCAAAGTGCTTGTGTCTGAGGCGCGAGAGCGCCGGGTATGTGCATAACAAGTGTAGGAAAGTTTCTGATCCTTCCTCACCCCTACAATTTCTGCAAAAATCGTTTCATGGGCCCCTAGTCTGCCAGCATGCTCACTGATTAGACAGTGCTCGGTTATGGCTCCCATGACCGAGCTTATGTTTGATCTTTTGAGCGATTGCAATGTAATTATGCACTAAAAAGATAATGTCTCTTTAACAGCCTGACTTGAGCCAATAGACTAAACAAACCTGCTTCAGGGTACCAGGTTACTGCCATCTCCAAGAGGTCTACGGGACGATCGGGCGAAAACATTTTTACAGATGCTTCTGGCTTACCGCGGCCTCAGAATCTAGTTACAGATGCTTCTGGCGTACCGCGGCCTCAGAATCTAGTTTCCTTAACACCTAGGTCCGCATATGTACTTGGTACAGCATTGTTCATTCTCGCCCTCAAAATGCACATAAAGTACTAAACCGTTCCTTTTTTTGTGTCCTAATTTTCATTGTTACTATTTATTGCAAAAATGTGACACACCACTCAAAGTATTGTCCATCGGAAGCGACATCCCATCTTTCTGGTAAATTTTCTAAAAATTGAGTTACCTCTGGCATTAATCCAACAATTGGGTCATTCTTCGATTTCTTCAAATCATTTTTTAGGTCAAGGTAGACTCACCATAAAATTCTACAAGCACTCGATGGGCTCCAGCTGCACTATTCTTCGAGTTAAAGAAGAAAATCAAAACTTCCCGCAAATTCTGTTACTTTTAGACAAATCCGGACAGGTTTAAAGAACCAAAAACACAAAGTTCTTGTCGTAAGCAGATGCTGATGCACATTAATTTCTGCTGGCAAATGTCACCTCTTTCCAATGAAGTAGGCAATGACTTCGAATATCAGCAACAACTTGCAAGTGGCGCCATCTTTTAAAATCGAAGCGATTTAATTTGTACCTCCAAAACTCTTATTTGGCGGATCTTTTATGATCGAGTTGTTTGGTGTGCTTAAAAATTTGTTTGTAACAGGGAAGAAAGGCGTTTTAATACGAATCTTCTTTAATAAAGTTCATAGGCGCCTTTGGAATGAGAAGAAATCACGCTTGAAGCACGCTCGAAGCTCAGGGAAAAGGCATGTGTGCGTCCAAGTCCATGTCTTCCTACTTGGGGCAAAATAATCATGAAGCGATGACACACTGTTTCTTGAGATTGTTGTCGTCCGCAACAAAATATGGCCAACTAACGTCGTCGGTATGTAAATTCATCTAAATTGTATTAAGTTTATGAAAAAAATATTTTTTTTAATCTTTATTAATGGAGGTTGATCCTCTCTCAAATGCGTACAAACTCGAACTAACTCAAAAACTATGAAATTATATCTGCCTAACCCCAATGTGCTGCTGCTTTTCCTTTGCCCATATCAGCGAATTCGACCTAGCGTGGCTGTTACTTGGAATCATTTGTTTACAACGAGTGGCTGTTTACCGGAAATCATTTGGCCAGTTTCGGCGTTGGCGTATTGGGTAAAAAATTGTACCTCCCACAAAGTACAACAATTTTCGTTTTTGGATGCAGTTTTTGATTCCTGACGAACAAGTGCATTTTCACCCGACCAAGAACGTATTTTGGGCTTATTGACGAACCCATGGAGTCAAAAATGAACTTCGTCATTGAAGTAGATTTTGGTATAAATTTCATCACTTTGCGCGTCTTCTACAAAACCCAATCGAAGAAGGTGCATTTGTTGCTTCAAGTGATTCATTGGCTTCAAGTCCTGACTCAGGTTGATCTTTTATGGTTGCAAATGAAGATCCTTAAGGTCTAAGCGATGCCCAATTTTTAAAACGCCGAAAAAATGACTGATTTCTACGGCAGCTACATTTGTTACACTTCATTCAAACCGTTGTTTCATATACCAGATATACCGGTATAAAGTGAGCGCCAAGATACTAATGTCTCGATAGGGAACATTTGTTGTGAACGAGCCCTTGTTTTTTATTTTATTTGTTTGTTTGCTATGACATCTGTGAAAAATATTTACTAAACATCAAGTCATTGAACATACAACATCATATTTTTCATCGTGTTAAAAATGTCGGATTTTGTACCAAAAAGCGATATGATTTGCGGAAAGCATTAATTTTTTTGTTTTCATTTGAAGAAAAGTGCTGCAGAGTCGCATCGAATGCTTGTCGAGACATATGGTGATCATGCTCTATCAGAAGCAACATGCAAAAGATGGTTTCAACGGTTCAGAAATAATGATTTTCATGTGAGAAATGAAGACCGTGGAAGACCATCAAAAAAGGTTGAAGACGCCGAATTGCAAACGATATTGGATAGAGATGACACTTTGAGTCAAAAGCAAATGGCAGCAATGTTAAATGTTGCACAACAAACAATTTCTGACCATTTAAAAGCTATGGGAAAGATCCAAAAGTGTGGAAAATGGATGCCAGTTGAATAGAATGAAAGACAGATGGAAAACCGAAAAAACACTTGTGAAATTTTGCTTCAAAGACACGAACGAAAATCGGTTTCGCATCGAATTGTTACTGGCGATGAAAAATGGATTTATTTTAAGAATCCGGAAAAAATCATGGGTTAATCTGGGACAACCATCAACAACGACTGCAAAACCATATCGATTCGGCAAGAAGACAATGCTGTGTGTTTGGTGGAACCAGAAAGGTATGCTGCACCACGAGCTCCTAAAACCTGGTGAACCCCTTAATACTGATCGCTACCGACAACAAATGATCAATTTGAACCATGCATTGATCGGGAAACGACCAGAATGGGCCAGAAGACACGGCAAGGTAATTTTGCTTCATGACAATGCACCTACACACAAAGCAAATCCGGTTCAGGATACAATCAAAACACTTGGCTGGGAGCAGCTACCCCACCCGCCGTATTCACCAAACCTAGCTCCTTCCGACTACCATTTGTTTTCATCGATGGGACACGCATTGGCTGAGCAGCACTTTGATTCCTACGAGGAGGTCGAAAATTGGGTGTCTGATTGGTTTGCTTTAAAAGACGAACAATTTTATTGGCGTGGTATTCACAAATTACCAGAAAGGTGGTCAAAATGTGAAACAAACAATGGCCAATTCTTTGAATAAAATGTTTTCACTTTCCCATTAATAATAAGTGTTTTATTCTTTATAAAAAACGCCCATTTCTTACCGGTATACGTGGTGTACGAGGGTTGCCTTTAATATTTCGGGATTGAGAACAAAACAAATATTAATCATCGAAAATAGCTTTATTGTTTTTCAAAATATTCCCCATTAAGATCTATACACCTTTGCATGCGTTTGAACCAATTGTCGGGGCACTTTTGCCACTCTGATTGAATTATGGGCCCAGCACGCTTCCACTGCGCCACTCTGCTTCTTAACTCTGATTGAGGTATCTCCAAACATGCATTCCGAACGCATCAGCCGCTTCTTCAGGTGTCGAAAAACGTTGACCTCTCATTTTATTTTTTGCGTACGGGAACAAAAAGAAGTCCTTCGGTGCCAAGTCAGGACTATACGGCGGATGACTCATCAAATCGATGTTTTGAGTGCTCAAAAATGCAGTTGTTTGAGCCGATGTGTGAGAGCTCACATTGTCGTGGTGAAGAATGATCCGTCTTCGGCGGTTGGTTTTCCTGATTTCTTGGAAGACAACAAACAAATGGCTGTGTACCACTCAGAATTGACTGTTCTGTGTTGTTCTAGTGGTACGGTTGCGCCATGTCCAGTTTTTCCGAAAAAAAAGGCAACCGCTTTGAAGTGATTCGTGCGCGAGCAACTTTTGTTGGATTTGGCTCGGTTTGAAACACCCATACAGTCGACTGCTGTTTACTGTTGGGCTCATACGCGTGAATCCACGATTCATCACCTGTCACAAAGTCAGAGACGTGTTTCGAAGCCCAGCGATCGTATTATTGGAGAATTTCTTTCGACCAATCGACACGAGTCTTTTTTTGAGCGATTGACAAATTGTGCGGGATCCAACGCGAACAATTTTTTTTCACGGTTAAATCTTCATGCAATATTGAATGTATGCTGGTCCCTCTAATGCCTAAGGTTGTCTCAATCTCACAATAGGTCACATGACGATCTTGCAATATCAGTTGGCGCACAGCATCAATGGTTTCCGGAACAACAACTGATTTTGGACCACCTTCACGAAATTCGTCTTGAAGTGAGCTACGACCTCGGTTGAATTCACCATACCATCGATAAACGCTGGTCCTTGATTGAGCTTCATCGCCAAAAGTTGAATTAAGTTCATCGATGTACTAGTATCAATGTATCATTATTGGCGATTATTTATGGCGGTGCGATTCTCTATTACACACTCTCGCATGCCCCCCGACTCATAACCTATTATTATTAGCTTATCGCGGGCGCAGATCTGCATCTCTCTTTCTCAATTATAAGTCCGAACGGCGAAATTTGAGAAACTTTCTTAGAAAGTTATTACCCTTTGAGTGTTGTCTAGCCTTCTGCAGATGGTTTGAAAAGCTTTGGTGACTAACTCCCACCTCCTGGGCGATGTCACGAGATGCCACATGCCGATCTAACTCGATGATTTCCATGATTCGATCGGTATTCGTCGTCACAGGTCTTCCGCCGGCTGGATTATCCATGGTGTCGTTTTCGCCGGCTCTGAATCGTCGAAACCATTTCTTCGCGGTTGGAAGTTATAGAGAACCTTCACCAAAACACCACTAATCTCACGGAACGTTTTTCTAGCGGACTTGTCTTTAACGAAAGAAAACTTTAAAATAGCGCGAATTTCGGCGTTAGTGAACTCCATGTTTATACGTCTATAACTGTTGAAAGCAATATTCAAACTAATCATGCATAGCGTCGTTTTGTAGGTTATGTCCAGACCTTTCAAATGATGTATGGTCTTGTCAGATACGAGCTATGTAGCGCTTTGTACATAGCCGGAAAATTCAAATGACTAAAAGGCGGAAGGGAGATATTTGCCAACCTTATACTAAAGAATAGCACGTCAACTGCACTTGAATTTCTGTTCCATGCAATGGCAGCATCTAAAGGTTTGGTGTAGGTTTAAGTTCCTATCAGCATGGTATTCCCATAGCTCGGAGATGTTTCACAGAAACTCTTTCTTCGACAATATTACTCTTTGAGTGTTGTCAGCAGCTCAAAAGAGGTGATGCCGTGAAAAATTCAAAGTGTTCACCCGGGAATCGAATTGGAACCTTCAGCGTTTGAGTGTCGCACTTCACCCACTACGCCACCCACTACACCACGGCGACCACATTATGCCAGCAAATTAATTGAACCAATGTAAGATGACCATTTATCACATCACAACAGGAGTACCAATGCTCCAAAGAATCAGATCCGAGGAAGACTTCACGCCACAGAGATCATTTTTATGAAAGTTTTCAAGTTTACTACAGAACTCTTATGGTCCTTTGAAGGAAATGTCTTTCCTTTGAAGGAAATGTCTTTCAATGTTCCAACACAACCATGATGGATAGACAGGATTAAAGATATCAGCACTTCATTGAGCTCAGTGATCCAAAATAGGAAGGTCTGCCAATATTTCTTGAAATCGAAACGACAAACTCCACAGGCAGACCTGCAAGAATGCGTTATAGCGGGAAGGCTATAATCTCCATTATTCAGATCATAGGCCGTCCATAAAAGATGAATGAATATTTACTTTTAAAATCCGCCTCTTCGTCAGGTTTTTGTTCCAATCTGAGAAGTTCCCTCCCGTCCACAAGGCACAGCAAAACTAAGGCCAAAATCTCACTTAGAGCTCCCTACCGACTTCCAATCCTCTTTCCGAACTGAATGCGGGCCCTGTTGCAGCCACATCTCGCACCTGCAAGCAATCCACCCCTGTTTCAACTGCTTAACGCCGCACAGTCTTAGAAATGAGAGTTGAAACAGAAAACAAAAAAAAAATGTATAATGAAAATCCCTAGTAAACTTTTCTACTTTTCCTCGCCGTCTTCGTAGCCTCTTCCCCCAACCCCGGCACTCCACCAACATCCATTGCACGTCGTCGTTTTGTTTCACCATTTGACGGAGTTCTATTTATGTGCGCGAGTCTGTGTGAAGGGCAATTAAAAAATATTTATAAGTCCCCGAGCGGCAAAATCACCCTCCCGAACAAGGGCTGTGAAGTGAAAAAACACCAACAACAACCCTCGTCGTAATTTTCAACAAAACAAAACAGAAAAGGCAACAGCGAGTCACAGAAAAACAGAAACATCCCAAGAAACTGAGAAAAGTGAGGAATGGAGAGAGAGAGAGAGAAAGAGAGAAGGAACAAAATGGCAAGGATGTGTCAGTACTTTTGATTGATTGAATTGCCATTGGGAGATTTTCCAGCGACGACTACGACGCCCCGGGTTACTTGAGGGTGGGAGGCTATGGCGCAACCCTTCTTAATTACTTTGGCCCTGAGTAATGGCGCCGCCGCCGGGTGAAGCGGTGGCCGTGATGTAGCTGCCGCTGGTGGGGTGGCGGTGGTGGCAAAGGCGAACACAAGTTGTTTGAAATTTAAATTAGATTTACCCCCTCAGGGTGTGGGCTGGTTTGTGATGTTCCCCCCCATCCCCTGGATGCCTTCCCTCCCCCATTGCGTCGTTTCAAAATGGCGATGTGCCATAATGCGCTCTGTCATAAAAATCAATTGACAATAAATTATGTCAGCCATCTATCAAGCGACGAGGCAGAACAAGAGCCCAGCCCCGAGACGAAATGTAAAATTTGTTCCTCTCTGTGTCGCTTCTTGCGTCATTTCGATGAGTTGTGCGACAACCGGCTGATAGTGTGCAAACAGGCTTTCGTGTCAGCGCTCTTGAGACAATCTCTTTCTGTTTTTCTTCATATTCCTCAAATTTATTCTCTGGATGAGTCGTAAATTATGATTATGCTTCAGGCGGAGAGTTCGGGAGACACGAGATACGAGTGTCGAGGCGGCTACACTGCCGAGAGATCAATTCAATTGAATTGGATTGATTGGCGCTGAGTGTGGCGCGACTGGTGTGCCTGAGAAAGTCTGAAACAAATTTTAATCAATTTTGGAATTTTATTTCTCAACCCGGCCGAGGGGTGAGCGCTGATGTGACGGAGGCGGGCGATGATTTGTTTTGAAATTCCAATCGAAGTCGGGGGAACACATTTCCCAAGTTAAGCCGCGGATGAGAGCTAATTTCGACGTTTGGATTGCGTATCGATCGGCTGCAGGGTTTCTGATGTTCAAGGGGAAGAATTTGTTAATTGGGATGTTTTGGGGTGAGATGAGTCCATCGACTCACTGTTTCGATATCACGAGTGTCAGCTTGGTCGGTTCATATTTTTGGAAATTTCGTAAAACAAAAGTGTGTGCAAGCGTGATACGGTTGTTCATGAAGTCCAGATCTTCAGGCTTATTGAAGACGGTGCCTTGGAAATCGTCTGAAAACATCAAGTGGATAGCTATGCCGAACTTATGCCATCTGCGGATTTGGTTCAGTTCTTACTGGAGTTTGCCCACCACTCATGGTAACGCCGTCTGACGTGCGGGCAGAGTATACATGCCAAGTTCCCACTCACTTTTGCGTATGGCCAGAATCCAAACAAGGATGGCTCTAAGATCAATAAAGGGTCGATTGCTGGCGCCTTGATGGAGGACAACGACTTTAGACTGCGAGCCTCGTTTCATGCGTCGGATATTAAAGCAGAACCTTTTGCAAAGCTAATCGACACAGGGGCCACCGTGGCGTAGTGGGTAGAGTGCGACGCTCACACGCCGAAGGGTCTAGGTTCGATTCCCGGCTGAATTTTCGATTTTTTCACGGCACCACCTCTTTCGAGCTGCTGACAACACTCAAAGAGTATTTATTGTCAAAGAAATGCTTCTAAAACTTCGCCGTTCGGAGTCGGCAAAAACTGTAGGTCCCTTCTACTTGTGAGAGAACAGTAGCGCACACAACACGAGCAGTTGATGAGCAAGCTAGGCCCTGGTCCCTTGTGGACTGTCGTGACATCCAATTATTATTAATATTAATCGACACGACATCCTTCCATTGCGGTGGAAGGAGCAGGACACAGATGCGCACAGCGCCAGCCAAGTTGTGCAAGCAAAGAAAAGCTCTGAATTTCAGATTTTCTCCAAATTCCAAGGTGCACAGTGAAGAAGATTCAATGACAAAGTCTAGGGGCTGTGCAGCAGCATGCGCTTGGTTGAGCGTCTTCACATTCGACGCTTAAGTTGAAAAGGCCATGTAGAGCGTTTGGACACCACTGCTCCAGCTCGAAAAGTCTTCGAATCTAAGTCGTTGGGACAACGCAACAGAGGAAAACTTGACAGAGGTGGCACATATAAGTGGAGGAGGTCCCGATCTTTTAAGTTCTCTTCATTATGCAATTGCGTACGCAGATGACTTGATAGTGTACAGATCAGGTCCAAAGTTTGAGGAAATTGCCACTCTCTTGCAGGGTGACTTTGACTCCTTAAGACGACATTGCGACAGCTGGAAGTTAAAAATCAAATTTGAGAACTCGGAAACAATCCTGTTCAGGACACCGATGCATAAGGCTTCGGCGAACCCAAAAACGGATTGGCGTAGGCTCGTTATCATTGGACAACGCGGGGAACCACTGGCTCAGAGGACGGTGGTTAGATTTAGCGAGGGGCGTTCAATATATTCGGTATCTGGGTGAAGCTGTGGTTATATATATTAATTGACTTCTTTATCAAGTAATACTATTATTTTAGCGAATCCTAGTTAAACAGAATCATAATGACAACTGAGACGATGATGGTAAAAATTGAACATCGTGTGTAATTGAATTTCTCACTAGTAAGCAAGGAAAAAGTCAAACAACTATTCATAAAGAGGCTGTTTACCAAGGTTCCGCACCTTCATTATCAACTGTGCAAAAGTGGTCAAGTGAGTTCAAGAGAGGCAGAGAGAGCATTGCAGACGACGCCCGCTCCGGTGCCCCGGTTACTGCTTGGATGGGAGAAAGCATTAAAGTAGTCGAAAAACTTGTGCTTGAAGATGCCCGAATAAAGGTGAAAATGATGGCAGAGATCACCAAGCTTTCAACTGGTACTATTCACACCATTCTTCATGACCATCTCAACCTTTCAAAGGTCAGTGCAAGGTGGGTGCCACCAATGCTCAAAGCGCCTCAGAAAAAAAGTGAGAATCGCATGCTGTAAAGAGCTTTTGGAGATGTGTAGTGAGAACGCGAAGGGTGTTATGGATAGAATTGTTACTGGGGACGAGACATGGGTTCACCACTATGACCCTGAAAGGAAACAAGAGTCCATGCAGAGGCATAAAAAAGGAATATACCCCCCGAAGAAGTTCAAAGCCACTCCGTCTGCCGGGAAGCTCATGGCCACAGATTTTTGGGACTCAAAGGGAATCTTGCTCATTAAGTACAAAAAAAGGTGAAACCATTAACGCTTCCCAAAGGTAATCTTGCTCATTGAGTACAAAAAAAAAAGGTGAAACCATCAACGCTTCTCAAAGGTAATCCTGCTCATTGAATACAAAAAAAAAAAGGTGAAACCATAAACCCTTCCACTCTGCATAATTTGCGGGAGGAAATTGAAAAGAAAAGACGGGGTAAACTCGCAGCGGGTGTGTTGCTCCGTCATGACAACGTTCCTGTTCACAGGGCGTGAGTTTCCAAGGCTGCTGCGCGAGATAGTGGTTTCGAAGAAATCCAACACCCACCCTACAGTCCAGACCTTGCCCCTAATGATTATTTCCTGTTTCTGGATTTCAAAAAATGTCTTCGTGGAAAAAGATTTTCGGATGATGAAGAACTCAAGTCGGCAATAAATGAGTATTTTTCAGAGAAAGAGGAAATTTATTTTTTTTGACGGTTTAAAAAGGCTTATCTCAAGATGTAACAAATGCATTGATGTTAGGAGAGATTATATTAAAAAAATAAAGATAATTTCAATTGAATTCGCATTTTCCTTCATAGAGAATAAATTGAACGCCCCTCGTAATAAACATATACTGTGAGCGTCAAAAGCGAGTAAACAAATATCTGATTACTGTATAAAGATGGAAATTGAGTCAAATGGGAGACCAAAAAAATTAACACAAATAGAAATAATGACAAAAACGTTTCGGGAAATTGGAGAAATTGTGAACAGGCATTGCGCATCGGGTAAAAAAATTATTGACTAATTTGCAAAATTTAAAACATTGCAAAATTTTCCACGGAAAGGAAGACCAAAAAAATTAACACAAAGAGCAACAAGACAAATTGTTAATTAGGTAAAAAATAATCCAAGTTCAAGCCCCGTCAAAATTGCAGAAAACATTTCAATAACGTCTCGAAAAAGTGTGAGCGCCAGTACCGTACGTCGCGTATTAAATAAAGCAGGCTTACATGGCAGAAGTGCAAGAAAGAAGTCAATGCTTTCAAAAATTAATACACAAAAACGTTTAAAATTTGCAAAAAAATATATAAAGAATCACATTTCGCTTTAGAAAAACATTTCATTTAGTGATGAAAGCAAATTCGAATTTTTTAAGAGCCATATGAATAAAAAAAATTTGAAGAAAAATGAAGAATTTACTGAAAAAAATATTAGGCCGGTCGTGAAACATGGGGGAGGTTCAGTGATGGTGTGAGGGTGTGTAGCAGCATTTGGGGTAGGTAATCTTGTCTTGTGGTCGCCGTGGCGAAGTGGGAAGGGTCTAGGTTCGACTCCCAGTTCAACACCAATTTTTCTAATATTTCACGGCACCACCTCTTTCGAGCTGCTGACAACACTCAAAGAGTAAACACTGTCTAAGAAAGCTTCTCAAATTTCGCCGTTCGGAGTCGGCAAAAAACTGTAGGTCCCTTCTACTCGTGAGAGAACAGTAGCGCGCACAACACGAGTAGTTGATGAGCAAGCTAGGCCCTGGTCCCCTTTTGGACTGTAGCGCCAACGATTATTATTATTATTATTATTATTAATCTTGTCTTCGTTGATAGTACAATGAGGAAGGAAGATTATCTGAATATTCTCAGAACCAACTTGCAACCGAGCGTAGACAAATTAGGTTTAGCTAGGAATTGGATCTTTCAGCAAGACAATGATCCTAAGCATACCTCACGTCTTGTTAAGGAATGTTTGCTTTATAGGACCCCGAAACAGGTTGGTCATCCCCCGCAATCACCGGACCTTAACCCAATAGAACACTTATGGGAGCATTTGGATAGAAGAATTCGACAGAGTACTATTAACAACAAGGAAGACCTGAGAAAAGCAATAACAGAAGAATGGTCAAAACGTTCCCCCGTTGTTACCAATAAACTGGTAATGTCCGTGCCACGTAGACTCAAGGAAGTAATAAAGTCTAAAGGAGGACCAAAAAAGTACTAAATTTAATTTTTTAAGCAATAAATAGGTACATTTGTTGTTGATAGAACAGTATACATTGTTTACTCACTTTTGACTCGTAATATATGTATAATTTTCATTAAAAAAATGTATTTGTTTTTGTTTTTACCGTACTTTATTTTCTGAATAATTGATCACATTGATTAAAGCTGTTTTTGTGTAACAATGGAATTTGAGTTTTGTTGTTGTTTTGACACAATTTTCATCTTTATACAGTAATCAGATATTTGTTTACACACTTTTGACGCTCACAGTATGTAGATGGTGCTCTGGCCAGGGATAAAGGCGCCTTTGCCCTTGCAAAGAGACTACTTTACAACAGTCAACTCGATGCAAGGGTAAAATTAATATAATACATGGCTTTAATCAGGCCAATGCTTACCTATGGCTCTCTCTTGTGGTTCAATGCAGGAGTTAGTTTGATGGAAAAGATGCGGTTGTTCGAGGGGGCATGCCTTGGGGTCGGTCTTCGATTTTACTGAACTCCTTGGTACGAGTACAAAAAATTATACTCAACTGAAGTACTATTCAACAGGATCAATAATAAGAATTGTTGGCGCTACATTCCAAAGGGGGACCAGGACATTGTGCACCTTGGACTTTCGAGAAAACCTGCGATTCGGAGCTTTAAGTCGTCTTGCACAACTTGGCTGGCGCTGTAAGCACATCTGTGTTCTGCTCCTTCCACCGCAATGGAAGGATGTCGTGTCGATTAATATTAATAATAATTGGATGTCGCGACAGTCCACAAGGGACCAGGGCCTAGCTTGCTCATCAACTGCTCGTGTTGTGCGCGCTACTGTTCTCTAACGAGTGGAAGGGACCTACAGTATTTTTGCCGACTCCGAACGGCGAAATTTGAGAAGCTTTCTTTGACAGTTATTACTCTTTGAGTGTTGTCGAAAGAGGTGGGGCCGTGAAAAATTAGAAACATTGGTGTTGAGTTGGGAATCGAACCTACACCCATCGGCGTGTGAGTGTCGCACTCTACCCACTATACCAGGGCGGCCACATTCAACAGGATCAGAATGGCTAATTTCATCCTGAAGCTGATTCGAAGATATGCTGCAAGAGCAATGGACTCTGACAGCAATCTAATTTCGTTGTTGTTGCGATCCCAACACACAATATCATGAAAGGGTGCGTCATAGTGGCTTCGTTTCTCCAGAAGCATTCGTCTATTTTGATAAGGTCTGTTACAAGACAAGAAAGTTGTACCGCTCATCTTGCATTTCGCCCGTTCTGCTGTGGATGGGCAACTCAACTACGACCGTACCGTTGCACGACGAGACGAGGACAAAATCCTCCAGTTTAGTACAGCGGTATCAAGATAGGATGTCCGGGATGTTGCGAAGCAGCATAAATGATTCTGGTGGCTACAGAGTGAATAAAACTCCCTCGACAGACCTCTAAACACTGGGTAGGGAAATCAACGATGGACAGTGCGTTATTGTTTTGTAACGGACCAAATACCAGCTGCAATCCTTGGCCGACTGACATGTCCTAAGCTTTAGGTGTTAGGTTAGACTTAGGTTTTAAGAGGCCCAGTGGAAAAGCCCCACGAACCCCACTAGATAAGAAGAATACCTGTCTGGGCCGGCGCTCAATAAGAAATTAGCTCTTTATGCCTTTTTAGATTAAACAAAATGCTCAACGAATCATAGGCAGTGTCGAAACAGGTTACTGTGCCATTGGAGCGGCTCAAATGCTTCTTGGCTTAGATTAAACAAAATACTCAACGAATCATAAGCAGTGTCGAAACAGGTTACTGTGCCATTGGAGCGGCTCAAATGCTTCTTGGCTTAGATTAAACAAAATACTCAACGAATCATAAGCAGTGTCGAAACAGGTTACTGTGCCATTGGAGCGGCTCAAATGCTTCTTGGCTTAGATTAAACAAAATACTCAACGAATCATAAGCAGTGTCGAAACAGGTTACTGTGCCATTGGAGCGGCTCAAAGGCTTCTTGGTTGGATTACAATAGTTGAAGGGAACTTTACGCGGGACATCAATTGGACCACTGCCTGCCTTATTGTGCTTGCTTCATCGCCAACCGGCCGCTCTAACCAAAGCTAGGTTAGATGCTTGTCTTAGTCTCCACTGAAATTGGGTATAAGGGGAAAGTCTGAAATTTTGATTTGCTCTCAAAGAAGAGCTTGGTCTGACATTTCACTTCATCTGCATCCGAGAAAAGCTTCAAGGCCAAAAATCATTCAAATACCCATCGAGGTCTAATTTCAGATAGCTCAGAGCGCTCAGAAAATTTATTCGAAAAGCCCTCAAATCCGCCCATCGGAGTCGGATTAATTTCGTCTCAGGCATAATCCAGAATCACGCCCAAGTCAAGCAATCAAGTTTGAAATTCTCACAAATATGATTTGTCCGCCCCCCACCACACACTCTTCCGCGATCCACATGGGCCCCGCAACTTATCCGAATAAAGCACCGCGTTCCCTCGTCAGAACGCACGGACCGGAGGAAGATATAAATTAAGTGAAATGTCAAAGCCTCCGTCTGCAGAAATTCTAATCAAAACTCTTCTTTTCCTGCTTACGTAGGCCATGTCAAAACCGAATATTCTCCAATTAATTTATTGTTCGCACAGATGTGTGTCTGTGCGCTGTGCGCTGCGGCTCTCGTCGCGCCTGAGTGGTGCATGCGTGTGTGTGTGCGCCGCTGCCTTATTAGGAATCGAAATGAAGAAACACTCGCAGGGTAACAAGAAACAAAAAAAAAACCAAAAACCGACCCGAAACCACAAACAATCATTGATCAAAGTCTTAGCAGAGAAATTCTGACAGATTTATTGACATAATAATGTATCTGTATCTGAGTGGTGGCGTGGATGTGTGTGCGCTTGGTTATGAATCTTCTTATTCCTCCGACCGGCCCCCCGAATAACTTCGATTTTTATGATAATTTCCTTGATTTACCCTCGTCCTCTCCTCTGTTCTGAGCCGCCGCGCCGCACCGACCACAACGCCGTAACGTCGTCTCTGCCACGATGACGACGACGACGACGACGACGACGGCGACGACCGACGATGAGATGAAAATTGATGGAAAATCCAATGAGGAAAATCGACAGAGATGTTTATTTATCGAATCAAGAAGACCGAGCGCGGGGCGGGTGGCAATTGCCGGGGACGGACGGAGTCTTAGGGATTCCAAGACAGACGCCATAATCTCTCATAGTCGTGTCGAGCGAGAGGTGGATTGGATGTGTTCGTTGTGGTGGCTGTGCCTGCTGGCTTCCGAGGCATATCGAATCGAATCTGAGTTATTGATATGACTTTGTGGTGGAGAGTGAATTTTTTTCTCTCTCCCTCTCTCGTACACACACACAGGGCGAGTGGCCAAAAGAAAATAAGAAATTTGTTGCGGTCGTCATCGACGCCGCTGGAAAGGGAGACAATGTGTTGGCGGCTGGGAACCGATCTCGAGCAGCGATGCGCCGACAAAAATGGTGGATTAACCATGGGATAATTGAGTTCTTCGGCCGGTACTGATTGTGTGGCGGTGGCAGGTGTCGGGGAATGCCTGTGCCTGATAACAAATTGCCACGACACACCACTGGGTAAGATGAGATGTGATTGCCACTGTGGATGATCGGATTCATTCAGGATTCCGGCTGCATCGGGGGGGAATGAAATGAATTTTCTTTGTTAGGACTTTTCGTGGCTGATTTACGTTGGGTCAAAGGATCCGTCGGTGGAGGGAGCTAAATCATCTACTGGAACATGGGAATCTACTGACAGAGGGATTGTCTGTAACAAATCTTCAGCTACACCAGAGGCCGGATTCTTGAATTGTGATGAGATCGGAGATCGTCTGAAATGTGTGGCAGTTTATCACTTGAGTCCCTACAACATCACGAGGGGATTATTCGATGGATGTCGAGAGAAAACTTGTGTGCTGTACGTTGTGTGTTCTTAGAAATCGTTGGCCAGCAACTTAACTCCTCAAGCTCATGAAACTTGGTTTAAGATGGGTTCTAGTTACGCCTAGCTTGTATTTTAACAAATGCACTGTTTTACAGGAGGATGATGCGTACTCTCCGTTGCTGTGATGTTTTATTCGATCCTTGTCCTTGTCATTGGTGAGACCGATGCGGACGCGAAATATCTTTCTTTTGATCTTCTCAATGCAAGTTTGGGAGATACTCTACTACACAGGGAAGCCATATGTTTATGGTGGGTCATATGAGCTGCTTGTATAGTAACTCCTTCGTCTTTACCTTTCTCACTATAGGTTTGTATCTTGGCGCTCACTTCATACAGGTATGCACAGTATATTAACGGGTAGATGCAATGGTAAGCCTAACTGCCATTTGGAAAGCCTAAAATCATTTTGGAGTTGAACTTCAACCCCTCAGTGAAGTTCACTTCAAGATGCTTCCACTTTTCGGATATTTTTAGTGAAGTCCAATCATATCAAATATTATTTTTACAGCACACAAAAAGAGGCAAAGCTTTTTAGAAATTAGAATTAGAAATCGGCAGCTGGGTTTGAGCAAACTTAATTTTTTTGGTTTTGAAAATTGATGTTAATGCTCATATCGGTCTACGGTAACGATGGATTTGTTCAAATTGTCATTGGCTTCATTCAGTGTCTTCAAGGATCCACACAATTCACTGTTCAAGGCACTAGCTCAAACCTAGAAACTCTATACTCAGCTGCTTCAAAGTTGAATAAGACATCTGATTTGGATGTCTTTCTGCAGGACTTACACATAATCTGCCCATCTTTCATGATAGAACACTTAATCTCATTTGTCCGAGGACGGTAGTCAGATACCTCGGGATCTGGTTGGATCAGTATTTGTATTTCAACAAACATATAGATGCTGCTCTGACCAGGGCTCGAGGCGCCTTTGCCCTTGCAAAGAGACTGTTTTACAACAGCCAACTCGATGCGAGGGTGAAGGTAATCTGCTACATGGCCCTAATCAGGCCAATGCTTACCTATGGCTGTCCCGTGTGGTTCAATGTGGGAGCCAGTCTGATGGAAAGGATGCGGTTGTTCGAGAGGTCATGCCTTCGGGCATGTCTTCGACTTTATCGAACTCCTTGGTCCGAGTACAAGAAATTCTACTCTAATGAAGTCTTATACAACAGGGCTAAACTGATCAGAGTGGATAATTTCATCCTGAAGCTGATTCGGAGACATACTGCTAGAGCAATGGACTCCGATAACAACCTAATTTCGGGAGCTTACTATCCCAACATACATTACCATGAAAGAGTGCGCCATAATGGTTTCGTTCCTCCAGAGGCATTCGTTTATTTTGATAAGCTAGGTCTGTTACAAGACAAGAAAGCGGTACCGCTCATCTTTCATTTCGCCCGTTCTGCTGTGGATGGGCGGCTCAACTACGACCGTTCCGCTGCACGACGAGCTGAGGACAATTTCCTCCGCTTCAGTACAGCGGTATCGAAATGGGATATGCGGGATGTTGCGAAGCAACATAAATGGTTCTGGTGGCTACGAGGCGAATCAATCTCCCTCGACGAACCTCCAAGCACTGGGTAGGGAATTCAACGAGGGTGGTCGGCTATTGTTTTGTAACGGACCAAATACCAGCTGCAATCTTTGGCCGACTTATATATCTTTAGCTTTAGAATTTAGATTTTAGGTTAGAGTTAGGTTTTAAGATAACAAACATAAAAAAAACAAACAAAAAAAAATTATAAAAAAAACAAAAAAAATAAAAAATAGAGAAATATATGTGAGTGTATATTCGATTATACACACATATATAGGTGTAAATAGACGCACCTGTGCATGTATGCCTGAACATATTTTAATGGACTATATGATAGTATACATGCACATATACGTAATTAGTTTAAGTTAGTAATAGAATAGTTTTAGTTTTAGTTCTTAGTTTTAGTTGTAGTCATAGCCTTAGATATAAGTTCTCTTTTAGTAAAATGGTTAAGCCTTTAAGTTTTTCTTTCCTTTTCTTAATACATAATGCGTCTAAGTATGAATCAATGTTCTTATAGTAAATAATAAAGTCGTTGAAAAACAAATAAAATTAGGTTAGTCTTAGAGAGCCTGCGAAGGGCCAGTAAGATTATGATTACACAATGTTAAGTGAACTAGCTGTAAGCAGTTTTGTCTAGAATTTAAGTGTCCCTTTATGAAATATTAAAATGCAAGAAAAAAATGCTCATTTGTCCAACCCCTAGCCTGTAATTAAATACGCCAGCAAAATATTTTGCACTCGCCAATATTCACCAAGAGTGGATTTTTGACGTGTCACTCCGTAGAACTGCAATTAGGAATTTTCCAGCAAAGGATGGCGGCCTGAAACAGGTGCTGTACCCAAGAATGATAGAAAAAGAGATTGCGCAATAGAGTGTTCAATTTTCTTTCGTTCTGCGCAGCTTACGCCACGTGAGACTTCTGATTTGATAGCTCTTTGTTATTGTTTAATATCTTCATACAAATTGAAGCAGGAAAAGTTATTAGTTAATTTTTTTCAGATTAATATTATTCACGTTTTAAGAACTTTCTAACATAAAATAAGTTTTAAATGTATATCCAATTGAGTTAATTTAACTATCCAATTACATTTCGAGCTATTAAGTCAAGCATTTTGCATGCAGAGTGGAAAAAACTTTCACAGAGTTTCGTAGAGCAATAATCATAATTGTGTAAAGTTTTAGAATTGTCATTAATAAATCAATTTAACTAAATTTTATTATTGCATGTTTTATTTCCAAAAGAGTAATGTAACAACCAAGTTATTGAAATAAAATACGAGATTTAAATTTTGAACTAGTGGACAATTTTATTATATTTTCTTTTTTTGTGAATTGAAACTCTGTAATTTATTTGTTTAGTTTCCTTATCCTAAAATACATTCGTGCTCTAAAATAAAGTTTTTTTTTTATTTTTTCCCCACAGTTCACATTTTCGGTCAATTCCAAATGTGTCTTAAGATATTCGGGGGAAATCAAGAGGTCATCCCCATTCACACTTTCGAAAATTTCTTCGAGTTGCTTTATGTGAACCATTGGTGCAGATGTGGGTTTATCCAGGCCTCTTTCGTTGAGATGGTTAACCCACGTAAAAGTCGTGTCCTTACTTTGTCGGGAATTTCATCCCCCAACTTATGGCGAATGTACCCAGCCAAATTTTCAAGCCCATCGTGAGCTAAAGATTCCAATTCATTGTCCACCTGGCTGTAGACATCAGTGCTCGGAGGATTTATAGTTATACTCTTAAGTATCGTACCTTAAAGTAAAAAGAATATTAACATATTTATATCATTCAGATATGTATGTAGACAAAACATTACTTGTAAGAGTACATTCGGAAACTAAGTCAGGCGTGTCATCCGAAGCAACTGTTTGATCACCTAAATGACCTAAGCTGGCGGCCCTTGTTATTGCCTGAGCTATAGTGTGAGAAAAAAGTTTTGTAGCCATTTGAACGTTCTGTCTTTCAGTTCCAATTACGTTTAAATGGCCTTCAGATATCTTATGGGTGACTGACATTCAGACGCTGTGCACGTTAGAAGCGTAAGGATTATGTTTTTTTTTACTTCTTTTCCATTTATTTTAAAATGATTCCGAAGGATTGTAATCAAATGTCAATGCCACTGGTTTCTCCGTTAGTAGCTCTGCAATCATTTCATGTATTGCCTTTGATTGCATTCTGATGTCGCGGGATGAAGGAGCGACTATTGCTCTCGGTTGGATTGTTGGAATTGTTCCCGTCTTCAACTTATATCCATTAGTTTTGCAAAGGCCTGTAATTTAATTGTTTACAACGTTGTATTTTAAAAATACTAGTTTCAAAATACTTAAAAATTTTTACTTTAATCTTTTGACGCACAAAAAAAAACTAAACACCACCAAACACTTCGAAAACACTTTTTAGAATGACATGGTGCTATTATTTTGCACACCAAAATTTCGGTTTCATTTCGTATAACGGGAATATTCGTGTCTTAAAATGCATCTTCGCTTATCTTGTTTTTTGCATTTTATTACTGATACCCAACAGATGTCCTACAATAAATATCGTGTCTTTACATGAGCATGGAGAAAAGTAATTAGCATCCAAACTGCAGACCTCAATGCCCATTTCAAATTGTTAGTTTCTTTCAAAACTATCCGCAGTGAAATGTGCAGTTATCCTTTCTCCTGCATAAGTGAATCCACTGCTTTCGTAGGATGTTGTGTTTTGGAACCGAATAAAACCGTACATTCGGTTTTCCCTTGTTGTTGTTTGCATTGCGGCCAAACACAGCACACCTCATTTTCAAAAATTTCTCTTTATTTAATTGTTAAAAAATTACAAAATATTTTTCTTTTAATTTTTTTTTTTTTTTCAAATAAACGCGCGGAAATCGCAGTCAAACCTGACATCCGTATATAAAAAGTAAACATCCGTTGTCTCAGCCTACGTTATCAAAAATTGACAGAAGGTGACAGGCATGCGCAATGCGCAATCTGTATTTCTATCATTCTTGTGCTGTACCCACATATGGCCTCCACTAAGGTTGCCTAGTCTTATCAGGCTTAGCTCGCTCACTACCCTGGTTAGTCTCATGGTGTCACGGATGATAGGTGCTCGCGCTATTCACCTTTGTGGCCGCCGTGTCGTAGTGGGTAGAGGGCGATGCTCACACGCAGAAGGTCTAAATTCGATTCCCGGCTGGACACCTCGAATTTTTCACGGCACCACCTCTTTCGAGCTGTTGACAACACTCAGAGAGTAATAACTGTCTAAGAAAAAGCTTCTCAAATTTCGCCGTTCGGAGTCGGCAAAAAACCGTAGGTCCCTTCTACTTGTGAGAGAACAGTATCGCGCAGAACACGAGAAGTTGGTGAGCAAGCTAGGCCCTGGTCCCCCTTTGGATTGTAGCGCCACCTAATTGTTATTACTATTATTATCCACAGTGTCTTCCGCAAAAGTTGGAGAGTCCCATTATCGATTGCTCATTATGTCTGCTTCAGTGCTGCATTGCCGTGGCGTCGTAGGTTAAATGCGACACTTCCATGCCGAAGCTGAAAGAGTCGATTCCATGATTGAACAGAACAAAGTTTTCATGGCACCATCTCTTTCGAGCTGCTGCCAGTACTCAATGTGTATAAACTGTCTATTTTGCCGTTTGGTGTCCGCTAAAACTACTTCTTCACGTAAGAGAACAATAATACGGACAACACGAGCGGTTACTGAAGACCCAGGTTTCCTTGCGCCATTCAATAACGTCCTTCACTATGGCCGAGAAGAAGAAATGATGTGGAATGACAACTCTTAACAGCAAACAAGTCTATCTGTACACTAACCTGAGAGCCGATCTTGTTTGTGAGTCTTCAATGATCCTTGTGGAATTTCTGCGAACATAATAAGGTTTAAGTGTGATTGCTCAGTTCACAACCCTAACTACGAACTAGCTGCGAGTTCATTAGTGACTTCTGTACAATCGTATGCCCACCCAGAATTTAAGGACCCTGCAATTTTCTATCACCCCTAGCACCTTCATGTCCTCACCTTCATGAGACATTTCCAACCCTTGAGGTAAATTTCAATCACCTCCTTGTTGGTGTCATACAGACAACTCGTATGTCCAGTACGCATCTTGTAACAAAATCAAATCAGTAGCTCGTTGGGCCTACGTTGACCTCGTGCGGTGTATGCACGCATGCAAGCGTGTTTCTTGAAAGTCATTTTTTCATTCCCTAGTCTAGTTCTTTTTCCTTTTCCAAAACAAAATCCACCCAAAGTTCCTCAGACAGAGATAGACAATATCGGTCACCGTGCGGTTTTCCAAAACCAAAAAAAAGAAGAAGCAAAAACAAAACCACAGCTGAGGCACACATTTCACTTTTAATTTCCTTAAAATGCCAACCAGCCATTACGCTTTTATCAAACAATCAGACACACACACAGGCGCACGCACGCGTCCAATGAGACACAGGGATCCAGCGAAACTTGATGTCATTCCCATTTAACAATTCCTCTAGGATAATTTTCCTCCATGTCCATGGGCACGCATAAATCACTCATTATGAAGCGTAATGAATGGCTGGCGACCTAAATATAAATCATTAGATTAGGTACACGTTAGTCTCCGGTACAAGCGTTCAGCTCACACACACAGTGACACTGAGACGACCCTCGCAGGGTTGTGTATCCTTCGTTTTTTTTGTTTTGAGTCCGAAAACGACACTCGTAACTCCCTTGGGCAACGCTTACCACCACACCGCCCGAAAATGAAACAGAAAAACAAAAATCCCAAACGACTGTCCAACTGGCTGACACGACGAGGACGACGACACTGGCGATGGCAACGGCGATGGCGATGGCGGTGGAACATTTAGTAATTCTTTTAATTGTGATCTGATGGCACATCACCGAACGCCCGGAAGGGGTGGATTTCCTTTTTGGGCGACCATCACTCCCTCTGTCAGTCTTGGCTTAGTTTTCGGGCGCGGCGGGCGATGTGATGGGGTGGGCTGGTAGTGTGCGGCTGGAACGTCTGTGTGCATGTGTGCGGGGGTTGGACTGATCCCTCGTTCGTTTGTTCTCCATTTCATCATGCTGATGATGATAGCGTTGGCTTCGTCTTTAAAAGTGTACACCGCACCACCACCATCATCCCCGGTGGCGAACGGAGCGACGAATGGACGACGACGTCGGCGGATGGATGCGGTGCAGAAAAAAGTGCTCTCTCTCGCGAAAGAGCAGATGAAAATTGTGTGCTTTTCTGCTTTCTTAATTGCTTTCGCCCCTGGGACGGGCGGCGGTTGTGGCGTGGATGGACCCGAGAGACAGAGGCTGTTTTGACCTTTCCATCACCCGTATTTGTCCTTTCGCCGTTGTCAGCGTCATCCTTGTCACTGTAATCGCTTCGTGCCGTCAGCTTCCTCTTACACCATGGACACTTGGCAGAGTGCGCGTGACCTTTTCCTTCACAACCCCACCGTTCCCCAACGCACCCCACCACTCATCATCGTCCCAGTCGTCGTCATCATCATCTTCTCCTTGTCCCGTTTCGCCATCCTTCAAGCGCTAAGCGAGAGCGCGTTCAATTTCTTCTTTTCGCGCGCGGGTGAGTGTAATTTATTTTATTTCAGCCGCTCTCTGTGTGCGCTTGTCTTTTTTTTTAATTTTCCCATTTCGCCTTTTCGCTGTGTGCGTCTATTTGTATTTTATTAAACGAAACGGAATATTCATGAGCAGATTAGAATTATTCCAAAGCAGAGCGCAAAAAAAACGAAGCGAGAGGAATGAAAGATGACAAGGATGTGAGACGGGGGCACACCGAAATTATGATTTGCTCCTGTGAAAGGGGATTAGGGCCCTTCGTCCTGCACTCTCCTACCCCTCCGGCTCACTCAATCGTCGCTCGACTGACGACTGTGGTGCTGGCGGTGGCAGGGAAGGAGAGCCTTTTGTTTGGGTAAAATTTATTATATTATGAAAATTATTTACGAAAGGGATTAAGTTTGATATGTTTTGGGAGAGATGTTCGGCGAATATCCTGAATTACTGCTGTGCTGTGCTATGCTCCTCTGCTTGATGTCATCCCTTATTGGGCGTTGAAGATAAAACCCACGTTTGGTAGCCAACCAAACAAAAAAAAAAAACACGCCAGAAATGAAAAATGAAAAACGAAAAACAAACAGAGAAGCGACGACGAGGATTGTGACAACAAAAGACATGGCAATGACTGTTGGCAATGTCCTCGCAGGAAGCATGGGAGTGAAGATCGAGTGGGTTTTGTTACAAAATGGTTGCGGTTTTTTGGAAATGGAAATGAACACAAATACTTCTCATTTCGGCAATATTTTAGCAAATTTGTCAAAGCTCCAGGGAACATTTGCGGGATATGGTTCCTGACTTCAGGGAGTGATGGAAATTCTTCAACTCCTCACGTAAGAGTGTCCGGATTGCACAGAAGAACTGATACCAGGAACGAATCTTACAACATCAAGTTGTTTGGATTGGCTAAGGGGTTAGACTGTGGTCTTAAATTTTGAGTTTAAGGAACACCACAGAAGTTAAGAAAGTTTTAAATTGGAACACACACTTACTGTGGTAATTCTTGAGGGCTTTCAGATTTAAAACCGGCATCTGGTCCAAGCCTTTAACTACATGTCTTTGCATCAATTTTGGTCGGGCGCTGACGCCATCCAGCAGGGCTTTACATTTTCAGCATGCTGTCCTAAGTTGTCGTTTATCATAAAGCTAACGTGGCTTTTGTTTGATCCCCACTCGAAAGTTCTTTATTCGTTTCGTTTCGTTCCTCCTTGATGTTGTCGCTCGACATATTTTCCACAAGTAAGGTAAGGACCTCAAGGTTCCGCTCGACTCATTCCCGGAGGTCCTTTGTTTCAAGGTTCGATCCCTGGTTATCCTTGTGGGCTTTTACATTTAAAACCGGGATCTGATCCAAGCCTCTAACTACACGTCTTTGCATCAATTTTGGTCGGGCTCTGACGCCATCTAGCAGGGCTTTACATTTTCAGCATGCTGTCCTAAGTTGTCGTTCATCATAAAGCTAACGTGGCTTTTGTTTAATCCCCACTCGAAAGTTCTTTATTCGTTTCGTTTCGTTCCTCCTTGACGTTGTCGCTCGACATATTTTCCACAAGTTAAGTAAGGACCTCAAGGTTTCGCTCGACTCATCTTCGGAGGTCCTTTGTTTCAAGGTTCGATCCCTGGTCATTCTTATGGGCTTTTACATTTAAAACCGGGATCTGATCCAAGCCTCTAACTACACGTCTTTGCATCAATTTTGGTCTGGCACGGACGCCATCCAACAGGCTTCACACTTTGCTGTTGTCCTAAGTGTTTGTCCTAAGCTGCTGTCCTAAGTTGTCGTCTATCATAAAGCTAACGTGGCTTTTGTTTAATCCCCACTCGAAAGTTCTTTATTCATTTCGTTTCATTTTCCATTGACGTTGTCGCTCGACATATATCATGTAAGTTAGGTAAGGACCCCCAGGTTCCGCTCGACACATCTTCGGAGGTCCTCAGGTTCAAGGTTCGATCCCTGGTCTGTACCTTCATCTTCCATTTCGTCGCAGAATCACCTCTTTTGGTTTGATGACAAAGAGGCTTTACAGAGCAGCCAAAAAGAAACCGAACTTAAACGACAAAGTTACCGCTTTTCTTTCGAATAGGGTCAAATGTTTACTTTCAATTCGGGCGTCTCTTCAGGGCCGCAAAAAATTATTTCGTAAATGGGATTCAAATGGTCGCCGTGGCGTAGTGGGTAGAGTGCGACGCTCACACGCCGAAGGGTCTAGGTTCGACTCCCAGCTCAACACAAATTGTTCGAATTTTTCACGGCATCACCTCTTTCGAGCTGCTGGCAACACTCAAAGAAAAATAACTGTCTAAGAAAGCTTCTAAAATTTCGCCGTTCGGAGTCGGCAAAAAACTGTAGGTCCCTTCTACTCGTGAGAGAACAGTAGCGCGCACAACACGAATAGCTGGTCCCCCTTTGGACTGTAGCGCCAACAATTAATAAATGGGATTCACGGAGTATTATGTGGACCTGCGCTATCAGCAAACGGGTCGAACACAATACTTGTCAAAAATTCGCACGCAAACAATAATCGTCTTATGGCGTGAAAAGTTTCCTGTTCACTGATATTTTCGTTTTGGCGGAGACAGTTGGCCGTTTAGACTTAGTACAGGCTGTTTGCGGAGGGACGACATTGTCCGTTGGATACTTCTTCCCATCGCACTGACAATTCTTGAATCATAATAACAACTGTATTGCGCGACAGTCCACAGGGGGATTAGGGTCTTGCTTGCTCATCAACTACTCGTGTTCTGCGCGCTACTATTCTCTCACGAGTAGAAGGGACCTACAGTTTGTTGCCGACTCCGAATGACGGAGTTTGAGAAGCTTTTTATTAGACAGTTATTACTCTTTGAGTGTTGTCAGCAGCTCAAAAGAGGTGATGTCGTGGAAAATTGAAAATTCAAGTTGTTCAGCCAGGAATCGAACCTAAGCCTTCAGCGTGTGAGGGTCGCACTCTACTCACTAAACTACGGCGGCCACAACTTTTAAATACCATCTCCGAAAAATTTGTCCTCGCTGTCATTGATCCAATCAGTTTTTTTTATATATAATTGGCGCTCACTAAAGGGATTTCTTATACCCTTTAATGACTGGAACTCAGTCACAGCACGGGAAGAAGGTAAAGAGGATGAGAGGAAAAGGAGACTAGACTAGACTGAAGAACGAGTCTCTAAACTTAACTGTTCGTCCGAAGGTGGGTTTAAGGTTGAGCCATTTTTTCAAAAGGCCTTAACCGTTGACTCCCCAAACCGTATTGCATCCGTCGACATAGTCAGTAGTCGAATGGAAGATGGTCTAGGGAATACGGCGGTTGGGGTGAGATCTCCCCTTTCAGCGGTCCAGTCAGGTGACGGCTACAGACACGTTGGGCCGAGCCTTTTCACTTTGCAAAATCAGTTTGTCATGTTTTTTAGTCGGTTTTGGTCGTTTTTTACAAAATGCGCGCCTCAAACGCGTTAGTTGTTCGATTACGTTTCCCATCCATAGTTTTCCCCGAATAAAGCAGATCTGAGTTCACCTCACGTGTGTGGTCCCATAATATGCAGAGCGTAACCTTTAAACCGTGGATCTTTAGAAAGGTTTCCCTTACTTGCTTAGGCGTGATTTGGTTCATTTCAAACTTTAATTAACAAATGCAACAGCGGACAGTTACGCCCATGGTCCAAGGTTAACATCTTGCATTTTTTCATGCTACCAACTTTTAGGAAGCAAGAACTCTTCCACTCTGCCGTTCGAAGTCGCTGGTATACTAGAGACTCCTTTAAGAAAATGTTCAGATTTTGACCTGAGAAATTTTCTTTTTAATTGACATTTTTTTTTTTGTTATATCCATCACAGAGTAACACAAAACACTACGGTCTCTAAGAGTTAACTCTCAGTATCGCTTTACACAGCAGATTTTTGCTGAGCGACTAAGAATCATCTACCGACTCGTATCGTCTTACAGATTACTTCAATAAATAATATTAATTCAAATACGATGCAAAAATCATGTTTTTAAATTCCAATTGTGGCAAGCTAAAATCAAATTCGTTGCAACGATCATTAAATGTATTTATACACCTTGTAATAGGTTCATTGCGACCATAATTGGTTCTATATCTTTTGTCAAAAAGTAAGTCTCTCACCCGTAGAGATCTCTGGGAAGCATATATATTTATGAGAAAAAGTAATTCTGCTGAATTTAACTGATAATTAATAATATCACCAATAATCATGGCTGACGTTGCCTTACGCCTGAAACTTAAGCCAATTGTTCTGCATCTTTCATTAGGAAGATCTTCAAAGGAATACAACTTTCGGAAATCATATCTCGTGAAATTCTTTTGAACTCGTTCGAGTCTAAGTTCTTGATTATCGTAAGGTGAGTCCCAGACAATGGATGCATATTCCAAATAGGGTCTTACTAACGAAACAAAGATGGTCTTTAAACTGGATATGTCGCGAAAATCTTTACTATTTCTTTTTAAAAATCCTAACATAGAATTAGACTTCGCAATGGTGTAATCAAAATATACTGACAAATCCAACTTGGGGTCAAATATTACTCCAAAGTCTTTAACGACGGTCGACACGGAATTCGTATCTTGCAAAAAATGTCCAACAATGAAAATCCAGATCCAGAAGGAACAGCGACACTGAACGCCGCAGCAAAAAGTCATAAACTTGACGATGCGCCTTTCTTTGAACAAAATTTGTTCTAATTGCTAAGAAAGCAGAAATTATAAATCTTCTTTCTTTCCAAGCATTTTCAAACAATGTCCTGTCCTCTTGAGACCATTAGCCATGATCAATTAACGTTCCCAACCCAACCTGAATAATTCAATCAAATGGATACGACCACATACTCACCACACCTCCATCAGTCCATCGCTCTCCAGTGCAGTGCCAACGATCAAAGCAATTTTCAATCGACGATCAAACGAATCCTTGCAGGTAATCTTCCGCGATTACCCATCGAACATTCCGCAAAACGAAATCCAATTAACGAACTTATGTTTTACGACTGACTGCGAAAAGATGCCCAAGTCCATGTTAGAACAGCGGCAAATCCCAGTGACACAACTCCGCGCGATCGATCGCATCCAGCAGCATCGGCTACAGGAGTCCGCAAAAGAATGCCAGAGAACATCGTAAAACTTCCTCAATTCACTTGGCAAATAAATAAAAACTTTTACGACATTTAAATTGTGACCGCTGCTGCACAATGCCCTCGCGAGGAGCGCACCGGTGCGCACAAGCTGCCATTCCCCAGCCATCATCGCGTCCACTTGAAGACAAACACTTTTATATATAATCCTGACGAAGATGATGATGTCCATTTTTACGACCACTCGGACATCAGCACTCCTTCGTCCATAAATAAATTATTGAAAATAATTACAAGCAACATGTTGAAGTTACGTTAATTTAATAATTTCGCCCTGCACGCCGCTGATCCGCCATCAGAGAGGCGTGACATTGGTTGTCCGTGGGAGGAGAGAGACGCTGGATTCATCGTTAAACCTCCTCAAATGGAATTTCATCAAAATGAAGCTGTCTCTGCAATGGCGGACACCCCCTGGGACGAGGCGGGAGTCGATTGCGGGTTCCTTGAACCTGTCAAATCCACTCAATGATCGCATCACGATCGCCAAGGAGCTCCATCAAGCGAAGATGTGATGGCATCAAGCAGGCTCGACCAAAGCCGACTTTACGAGGAGGGGCCTCGATAAAAATATTTTAATAAACCCGATGCTAAATAAATATCCGTCGTTTGGGCGATGGGTTATAAAATATAAATGAATTCCGCAGGCGCGCATGAGCCACCGCATCGTCGAGTCGATGCCTGCTGACCAGGTTTGACTGCCCAGCTGGGTAATCAATTAGGCCGCAATGATCGGCGGTGGCATTTGCGTGTGATAACGATGCGAAAGACTCTCGTAAATTGCGCGCTGAAATTGCGGCAGCGCTGTCCGTTGATTGCGATAAATTTCCTAATGACCTTGTGCGCGAGAGTGCACCGGAGAAGATGACGCAGCTGACAAGAGTCAGTTTTGTTTTTGGGTCGCTGAGTGTTCGTAAAAATACACCCACCGGCGGAAGTGAAATTAAAGCCACAAGCGCAGTTATGACAATGAGTGGCGAGCGAGTGGACTGAGTTGAGTGACAGCGGAACACTGAATTTGGGGATATTTTCGGAATGGGGACAGATTGACACTTGATGATCTCACGGTTGGATGCTGTCATCGACATTCGCAATTTGGCAGCGATTGCCGCCTAATGGATGGACGTTTTGGGAAGTTTGGAAATGGAAAGATTTTTTGCGAGAGTGGTGGATGCGGATGAAGCCAATGACATGATTGTGTGACGGACGACGAACTGTTCTTGTGACAAACTATTACTCAAGAAGTCTTGAAGGCTGGAGAGGGCACACAACAAATAATGACTTGATATTTCTGTAAAGTCCTAGCATACACAACGCAACGAAATGGAAAGACACATCCAAGTCCCCAAACGCAGTGACCAGCTCTTCCAAATGCATCCAATTTAAATCAAATCTCTCTAAGGCTGGACCTGAAACATAGAAGGGTTTTAAATTTGTGTATATTTCTAGCATCCCCAACGCAGCACTCAACGCAACAAAATGAATAGACCCACCCAGTGTACACTTTCCAACCTAAGTGACTAACTCTTCCGAATGCACGCAATTTAAATCAAATCTTTTTTAGGCTAGACAGGTGAAATAAAAATGTAGCTTCACACTCCAAGCATTCAGAACGCAGCACACAACGCAACAAAATGAAAAGACTCGCCCAAGTGTACACTTTCCAAATTCAATTAAAATCTCTCCTCTGCTGGACCTGCAACATAAAAGAAAGTGGTTTTTAATTTGTACATTCCTTGCACCCACAATGCAGCACTCAACGCATTAAAATGAATAGACCCACTAAGTGTACACTTTCCAATCTCAGTGTCTTTCTTAGGCTAGACAGGCCAAATAAAAATGTGTCTTCACACTCCAAGCATTCAAAACGCAGCACACAACGCAACAAAATGAAAAGACTCGCCCAAGTGTACACTTTCCATATTCAAATCAAATCTCTCCTCTGCTGGACCTGGAACAAAAAAGAGAGTGGTTTTAAATTTGTGTATATTCATAGCATCCCCAACGCAGCACACAACGCAGCAAATTGAATGGTACCACCAAATGTACACTTTCCAACCTCAGTGACAAACTCTTCCAAATGCACGTAACTCTAATCAAATCTTTCCTACGATAGACAGGCCAAATACAAATGTGTCTTCACACTCCTAGCATTCAAAACGCAGCACACAACGCATCGAAATGAAACAACCCACCCAAGTGTACACCTCCCGAATCAAACCAAATCTCTCTAAGGTTAGACAGGATACATAAAAGGTTTCCGCACACTCCAAGTATTCAAAACGCAACCCACGACGCAACAAAATGAAAAGACCCACCAAATGTACACATCTTCAACCTCAGTGACAAACACTTTCAAGCTGGTGCATAAAAAGATGTCCACACACTTCTAACATACACAACGCAGCACACACTGAAACAAAGCAAAAAGTCTCATTCAAGTGTACACCTCCTCAACCTCAGTGAACGTGTGTTTCCTTGAATCTCCTTGAGCACCGTCTCGCAAGAATGAAGAGATTAACTATGATTCATGCGATTATCTCTTACACAAGCACACCGCCTCACCCACCCGACAGCACCAATGCCGCCCACCGAACTTAAGCGCAGTTTATGTCTTTTCCCTGCCACCAATCCATCCATCCACTCACCCATTTACACATGGCCCACACCGTCGTTTCCGGGCGTAAATAAAAGTTATTTATGGATATCGCACCCAGGGCCATCTCGCCTCCCAACCGCTGCGCTCCGCCATAACTTATAACCGAGGTGGAGGAACATGAAAATCCTTGAGTGGATGGTAGTATATCCTGATGGGCTGTGATGGAAATGCCAAGTCGAAAAGAAATGGCAGCCGGCACACACACACACATACAGAGGGAGGAGAAATCAGCAGGCATCATCGGAAAGTCCTTCGAGACAGAAGTGCCACACTGGCAAACAACACAACAAGCAGCCATCAACGAGGAGACGGTGAGTCCTTCGATTTCGCAACGTGCGTCGAGGTATAACGCAAGAAACATGTCACCCCGGTTTTTACGCAATAATAAGGAATGCGTACATCAAACAGGCGACAGGAAGAACAGACTCCGACGCGGGAGAACGACGACGAGCGGAAAAAAGAATTGAACTGCCAGGAGTGAGTGATTTATTGCCAACAGGACGATGACGATGAGTCTCCTTTCTTGTTTCTTTTTGCTGCCTTTCTGTGTGACATTGTGCGTGTGTGTGCGAGGACGTGTTTGTTTTGTTTCACTTCATGGGGTGACAATGAACTCACGGCGCGGTGACCACCCTCGGTACGAGAAGTCCTTTTTAATACAACGCACTTTATGGTCTGATAATTGACGTAAAAACAAACGGCACGGCACGACACGACACACGGCCCATTGATGGAAGGTGGGTGCAGGCATCAGGCAGCCGTCTCTCGGTGACAAGGATCGGGGCTATTGTCCTCGGAGGTGATTGTTACCGTAACGCGGAGAAAGTTTGCCAAAAACAGTAGGCGACGGTGTGTTGCATAATTTCAATTTGGAATGATTCGTGTTGCATGGCATTGGGTGAGTGTAACTGTAAGTGCGTTTCAGCGGGAGTTCTCCAGGAAGAGGATTCGATTTGACGTGCACCACGTGACGTTTTGTCGAATAATTGGTCGGGGACAAGGTGTTCTCGGTGCTCCGGAGCGCAGGTTATCATATTTTGCATAACATGCTCTATTTTACTTCAACTGATGTTTGGAAGAATCAAGGACATGGTTGAGTTCCTCCAGATGCTGTCAATGTAAATGGGAACAAAATTCATATGAAGGAATGTTCGCCTCTTCGGTTGTTTGTTAGCGTTAGGTTTTTGCACCGCAGGAGAAGGCAGGGATGATCAAGGCATGTCGTAAAAGCAGCAAACTTTTTTACTTTTCACTTCTTTTGTTCTGGCTAACAAAGATAAGACGTATATTCGCCTAAAGCCTAAAGAGTCGTGTTGATTGGGGACTCCTCAGACCTCCCTCCAACTATTAACTATAATATACTGCATACGTCAATCAACGTCCTTGTGTGTCTATTCAAACGAGAAACGCTGAAATGAATAAGCCAGTTGCCTCATATTCAGTTCACCCTTAAGCCCCCTTTCGGACGTATTGTTAAGTTTTGAGAAAAGTTTTTGTTAGCCAAACCACGTGAAAGTGACTGCTGTTGCGGGACTTATTGAGTGATGTGTTATAAATATTGTTATGTTCTTCCCAGTTAATGTTTTACCCTTATGTTCACCTTAAAATCTACTTTCTCTTACGCTGTACCTTTACACCAGTTGTCAGTCACATTCGAGCAGAAGATTTCTCTTTAACGCCATCAAAAATTTAACATAATACTGTTTGCCGACAGTTTGAAGTTGCTTGCGTTGGATCCCATCACTTGTGTGGATAGGTGATTTTTGAAAAGCTATAGAAAAGAATTTCAAAAAAAAAAACACATACAATTCAGAAAAATGCATGAAATCTTTATTTGAATCGGTAGTACGGTCCATATAATTTAATGTTTGAAGATTATTTCATGCAAATGTTGACCTTGACTGCGCCTCAAATGTTCCATCCCCATCCAATTTTGGCATACTCTTTCCAAAGATCGGCCGGTATCTCACGAGTAAATACTTCAATGTTGTCTTCCAATGCATTTTTTTTTGTTTCATTTTTAATATATTTTTATTTCCAATTCATGACAGACTTACTTGATAATAATAATAATTGTTGGCGCTACAGTCCAAACGGGGACCAGGGCCTAGCTTGCTCATCAACTACTCGTGTTGTGCGCGCTACTGTTCTCTCACGAGTAGAAGGGACCTTTTTATCGACTCCGAACGGCGAATTTGAGAAGCTTTCTTAGACAGTTTTTACCCTTTGAGTGTTGTTAGCAGCTCGAAAGAGGTGGTGCCGTAAAAAATTCGAAAAATTGGTGTTGAGCTGGGAGTTGGGCCTAGACCCTTTGGCGTGTAAGCATCGCACACTACCCACAAAGCCACGGCGACCACTCAATCAATGCATGGTTCAAATTGATAATTTGTTCTCGGTAGCGATCAGTATTAACGGTTTCACCAGGTTTTAGGAGTTCGTGGTACGTTCTGGTCCCACCAAACACACAGCATTGTCTTCTTGCCGAATCGATCTAGTTTCGCAGTCGATGTTGACGGCTGTCCCAGATTCACCCATGATTTTTTCCGTTTAGGATTCTTAAAATAAATCCATTTTCGCCATTGCAAAATCGATTTTCGTTCGTGTTTTTGAAGCAAAATTTCACAAGTGTTTTTTCGGTTTTCCATCTGTCTTTCATTCAATTCATGTGGCACCCATTTTCCACACTTTTGGATCTTTCCCATAGCTTTTAAAAGGTCAGAAATTGTTTGTTGTGCAACATTTAACATTTCTGTCATTTGCTTTTGACTCAAAGTGTTATCTCCATCCAATATCGTTTGCAATTCGGCAGCTTTAAACTTTTTTGATGGTCTTCCACGTTCTTCATTTCTCACATATTTTGCATGAAACCATCTTTTGCATGTTGCTTCTGATAGAGCATGATTACCATGCTCGACAAGCATTCGATGCGACTCTGCAGCAGTTTTCTTCAAATGAAAACAAAAAATGAATGCTTTCCGCAAAATCATCACCTTCTGGTACGAAATTCGACATTTTTAACACGATGAAAAAATATGATGTTGTCTGTTCAATGACTTGATGTTTAGTAAATATTTTTCACAGATGTCATAGCAAACAAACAAAAAAAAATATATAAGGGCTCGTTCACAACAAATGTTTCCTATCGTATCTTGTATCTTGACGCTCACTTCATACCTGGTATACCTGGTATTTACGTACCCATTGAGCCAAAAATTAGCTTCATCCATTTTTGACCATAAAATGGAAGAAGCGCGAGATGATCTTTCTTAACTGAGCACGCATTTTGATAATGAAATTCAATAATTTGGAAGTGTTGTTCGTTTGTAAGACGATTCATGGTTAAATTATAGACCAAACTGAAGATGTTTGACAGTGAAAAACGAACAGGAAACGTGCATTAGCTGTTTAAACCAGTGTTGCCCAAAAGATAATAGCTAAAAATATTCAAACTCGTTTCACTTTGTGATGCAAACATCTTCAGTAGCCTTCTCGTTTAAAATATGTGTAAACTGTCACACGGTTGACAGTAGATGTCCCTTAATAACTTTCGACTTTTCCAGTGACAAACCAAACAGTGCAAGGTGAATCTTTTTCATAACTACCAGCATTCTCGCTTGCACAAGAACTTCGACATAGATCTGAGCTAACACTAAGGCAGAGAGTGGCAATTACATAAATATCTAACTGGACTGTAAATGCTACAAGGCCCTAAAATACAGAGTCTGTTCGAAAAGTTATTCAACTGACAGCTGCTCTACTGGTATATGTTTGGATGCGTCTTCGGATTTCGACTAACAAGGAACGTGTACAACTTAAGTGAAGAATAAATGTTGACGTAGAGTGAGAATAAATTGAAGCAGAGCAAAGTTTTTCAGTTATACGGAATGTTCTCAAAAACCGAAAAGACCGAATGGATTGGGAATGCGCCGTACTCCAACAATAGTCGAAAAGATTACTGAGTTCATTGGCTACCCTTTGTTAGGTGCGTAGCTCCTGTCAATAATTTGGAGCATGTCGCTCAGAAATCCGTACCAGAATTTTTCAGTTTCAAACACTTACCAACCAGCTGTTCGTCTCTGACCGGTAAGGCCCAAATTACCCTCAAATGATCATAGATGGTAAGGAACTACAGGTGTGTGATTATAACAATGAATGAAAAGTTCCAACCGAGCTTTGAACCAATAAAAAATCGTGTCTCGCCGTTTGTTGGGGATTTCCTTACAGCAGTCTTCTCGTTGGCACAGAATTAAATGGACAAAATTGAATATAACCCACAAGCTTTGACAATTCCCGGATATAAGGAAAACCAAAGACTGACTTCTGTTTGTGAAATTTTGATTAAAGCCAAGGGCCATAGACCCAAACCGTAGGGCCCTCTGAGTCTTAAAAAGGCCCACGAAAGGGTTGCGCAATTGAGGAGTTAAACATGGAATCGAAAAAGGCCAGAACAAGATCCCAAAAAGGTTATTAATTCAGTGCCTCGTTTAAAGGAAAACAAGCTGGACCAGGGAGTTACTGTACTACTCAATCTAGTTCAGATTCACACAGTCACAAAATCGTTTACTTTGTATACGCCGACTGTTAACAGCTAAAGAGTCTATGCCGTCTCATAAGTTTTCACCATTCTTTGTATTGAGCCATCACTTTTCAACCCGAAATTCTGTCATTTTTCGACTCCCCTCGAACTCACACTCGATTTCTTCGCTTTGGCAGCACTTGCTCCAAGAACAATCTAACAACTTTCAATGAGGTTTCCCTTAAGGATGATTAAAAAGAACAGATGTACAAAACTGATGTATGACTTCCTGTTAACTGCAAATCCCAGGAGAACCAGCTAAACGTGTTTTCTTCCAATTGTCACTCTTTATCTGAGACGTTGATGTATTGCCACCGTTGTCGTTTTGTCCTTTATCGTCTGCCAGACTCACTTTGACCGCCTCCGTGTTCGTCTGGACAAACGTCTCATTGACTCGCGAGGTTTGTGACATCACCTCAATGTCGCCCGCGTACACCAGCTTTCAAGCAGGCTGTTTTAAATTTTGACCTCAGCTTGCTATTGTGTGAACTCCTTCAAGACCTTCACAAGGGCAGTTTTACAGGGAGAGCTTACGATGCCCACATTGGCTGATTTCTTGCTCGTATAGACCAATCCCTCTTCTCACTCGTAAGCAGCTTTCAACGATTTCTTACTAGAAACTGCACCATTTGCCGTTGAATGTGCTAATCGAGTCGAATTTCGCCACATGCGGGAGAGATATGGTTTTCTTTGACAGAGGCTTAGTGGAGGCGTTGGTTTTGCCATTAGCATTGTCAGCTGACAACAAGAATTCGTCCCTTTTCATGAGAAACACTAGCGCATGCCCCCATAGATGTCTCCCACATATATCAAGTCCCCCCCGCACAAAGTAACGCGCTCCCAGGCCACAAATCTATTTAAGTGTCCATCAAACAGACTATGACCTTCATCAGCATTAGTGGATTTATTGGCTGTCCATCGGCAGCTCAAATTCAAGTCACACAGCAGCTGCCCACCTTAAACACCTTCCCAGTCGAATAAAGCCCAATTAAATAAAATTTAATTGGTGCTTCATAACGACACACTCGCGGCATCCGAAATCACAGTCAAGCCCCGCAGCCGCACCGAAACCCATAACTTTGCACTCGAGAACGTGACCTCTTCACCAAGTCCCCCCTCCATCGGTGCACGCGAATACACGAGGCCTTCGAGGCACCCACTTGCACCGCATCTATCCCCAGACGTGAACGCATTCCAGCGGAGCATAACTCAGTGTCACCGCCACAGCCATATCCATAATTAAATGATAATGGTCACCGGGACGGGGAAATATGGCCTCCAATCAGTCGTTGATTCACACACCAGCGACGAGGCGAGTCCCGAAAAGGAGCAGTCTCTTGCCCGCCTCCGCACGCCGCCGACAAGCTAACCCTCATCACAACCGATCACTGTCAGATTTCCAATTTCCAATGGTTAATTCCGCTGCAATAACCATTTTGTTTTCCTCTCGATGGCGTGCCAGTCGACGACGCGGCGTTAATTTCTTCATCGGACGGACGGGCCGTCGTCGACCGGAATGGTCAGCGCGAACGGACGAATTCCATTTTTCTCCGCCTCCCTCCGCCCGGAATAGACAGCCGCGCGGTGCTGACGGAGGCAGCGACGGCGGCATAAGGATGAAGACAAAGTGAAAAGGAACTTTCTAATTTATGGCTGTCATTTCCAGTGCCCCATCCTTGGGTGTTTATGCTCCCGGTGGTTGTGTGTGTGTGTGTGTGTGGTGCTAAGCAGTTGTGTCTTCATATTCTGTTGACAGTATTTCTTGAGAGAGTTTTTCTTCCGTCTTCCTTTTGCGCCTGTCTGTCGGTGGATCCGAAAAAGTTTATCTGAGGAGGCCGGGATGTGTGTGGCTGTATGCCCGAATGGCAGAGGAACAATTTTGCTGTCTAGGAGGTGAGTTGAAGGCCCAGGAGACATAAGTTTGTGACACGAACTATAAGCGGGGCGGCAGCGACAGTGTGTAGCTGAAGCGGGCGACAATGAAGAATGTGCCATGATCACTATCCTTGACTTATGGCGCGCCGGATAAGGCGGATTAATTGAAAAGGAGGAGTTTTCAAAATTTACCATGCGAAGAGGGTCAGAGCCTCGCCAGGGGGAAAGGATAATGAGGACTAAGTGGATTGTGACAAGGATCTTGCGACTGTGGAGGGTGCGTGGTTTTCAGATTGACTTAAAGTTCCTTGTTACTCGTAAAAGTCTTGGCAAATGAAACATAAGTCAGGAGGATGAGGTCTTTGAGTGATGAGGCCTTCTGCGCGAACTAGGGATAAACGCGGTTGGCTGAATTGAATGTGTCTCACTAGGGACAAGGAGTTTGTTGACGAACACGATGCACATTCTATGACTGGGAATGACGCACCTTCCAAACGTTGCATGTGGAAAAATAATAATACTAAGGTTGCCTTTTATATGTTGGGATTGGCCAACCGTAGTGTTGCAATCTGGCACCTTCCAGCTCTATCGTAAAGTTTGACATTTTTGAGGTTATACGTACTCAGAACGTTTTGACATACGAGCGCTATTGGTCTTGTTTACAGTCACTCAAAAGATTCATATCGCCCAAAAAATGAAATTAAAACGTGTAAATTTTCGTGTGATTGTTTTGTACAACTTTCTACATGGATTAACTCAACATTTTTTTTTTATTTTTAATACATTTTTATTTTATATTTCCAATTCATGAGAGACTTACGTACTAGACAAAAAAAAAACTAGTTGGACGTACTTTGTTTTCTTTTTTCTAGAATCTACATTATTGGCCCTCGACGGGCACTCTTAGCTAAACTTATCGTTGATCTATTGTCTTTCGACCTAACCTTACATTTCATATATTTATAGAGTTCATTATCATTATGTTCACTATTTATTATTCAGAAAAATTTTAAAGAAACAACTTAATAACTGAACGTTTTTTTTAGTTAAAACGTTTATGCTAACTTACATACTACCTTAAAATAATTTAAAACTACCTTAACTAAACATACACACCTATATATATGCGTGTATAATACTATACGCTCATATATACTTACAACAAAATCTTACACTAAGTCTGTAAGTCGGCCATAGGTAGCTGGATCACATCCGCTGCAAGACCGACTCCTCCCTTGAAGGAAATCTGTGCTACCCATTCTACCCATGTTCTAAAGTGTTCGACGAGGGAGTTACCTCTCTCAGCCACCAAAACTTTCGATGTTGTAACGCAACATCTCTCTTATCCCTACTCGACACCGCCATACTAAAGCGGAGGAGATCTTCCTCATCTCGTTGTGCGATGGAACGGTCGTAGCTGTGTCGCCCATCCACAGTTGAATGGGCGATGTGAAAGAGGAGAGATACCCCATTTATGTCTTGTATAAGACCATGCCTATCAAAATGGAGAAATGCTTCTGGGGGAACGAAGCCTGATTGACGTACCCTTTCGTGGTACTGTGGATTGGGGTAGTACGCCCCAGAGATCAAGTTATTGACCGAGTTCATCGCTCTCGCAGTGTGACCTCGAATCACCAGGAAATTGTCCACTCGTATCAGGTTCGTATCAGACCTCATTTGAGTAGAATTTTATGTACTGGGACTCTGGTGTTCTGTAGAGACGAAGGCAAGCTCTAAGACAATCCCTCTCAAACACCCGAATCTTTTCCATCAGGCCTGCACTCACGTTGAACCACACGGGACAACCATAGGTGAGCATTGGCCGGATGAGGGCCATGTAGCAGATTACCTTCACCCTCGCATCGAGCTGGCTGTTGTAAAACAGTCAGTGTAAGAGCAAAAATGCCTCGCGCTCTGACCAGAGCTTCATCTACATGTTTATTAAAATATAGATACTGATCTAGCCGGATCGCCAGATATCTGACTACAGTCCTTTGCGCCAGTGGTCGCCTTTGTTGTCCAACAATTGAAAACTTTCGCAAAATCTTTTTTGTATCCACCGAAGCCTTATACAACGGCGTTCTGAACAGAATGATTTTCACCTTCTGAAAGTTGATATTCAACTTCCAGTCATCGCAATCTCTCATGAATGAGTCGAAGTCACAATGCGCTAATGTATTGAAGTCCTCGATTTTTTGCCTAATCTGTACACGAGCAAGTCGTCGGCATACGCAACTGCGTGAGGAAGATAACTTATTAGATCAAGAAAATGTTGAACAGAATCGGCGCATTAACGGCACCCTGTTGGAGACTATTTTTTAGTTCAAAAATACCTGTAGAGGTCACGTTGCCGTTAACTCAACAACAGTACATCGATGAACTTAATTCAATTTTTGGCGATGAAGCTCCATCAAGTACCAGTGTTTGTCGATGGTATGGTGAATTCAACCGAGGTCGTAGATCACTCCAAGACGAATTTCGTAAAGGTGGTCCAAAATCAGTTGTTGTTCCGGAAACCATTGATGCTGTGCGCCAACTAATATTGCAAGATCGTCATGTGACCTATCGTGAGATTGAGACAACCTTAGGCATTAGTGGGACCAGCATGCATTCAATATTGCATAAACATTAGACCGTCAAAAAAATTTGTTCGCTTTGGATCCAACCCTATTTGTCAATCGCTCAAAAAAAGGCTCGTGTCGATTGGTCGACAGAAATGCTCCAAAAATACGATCGGGGTGCTTCGAAACATGTCTATGACATCTTGACAGGTGATGAATCGTGGATTTACGCGTAAGAGCCCGAAAGTAAGCAGCAGTCGACTGTATGGGTGTTTCAAACCGAGCCAAATGCAACAAAAGTTGCTCGCGCACAAAGCACTTCCAAGCAAATGGTCGCCTGTTTCTTCGGAAAAACTGGACATGTCCCAACCGTACCACTAGAACAACGAACAGTCAATTCTGAGTGGTACGCAACCATTTGCTTGCCAGTTGTCTTCCAAGAAATCAGGAATACCAACCGCCAAAGACAACCGGCTCAAACAACTGCATTTTTGAGCACTCAAAACATCGATTTGATGAGTCATCCGCTGTATAGTTCTGACTTGGCACCGGATGACTTCTTTTTATTCCCGTACGTAAGAAATAAAATGAGAGGTCAACGGTTTTCGACACCTGAAGAAGCGGTTGATGCGTTCAAAATGCATGTTTTGGAGATACCTCAATCAGAGTAAAGAAGCAGAGTGGCGCAGTGGAAGCGTGCTGGGCCCATAATTCAATCAGAGTGGCAAAAGTGCCTCGACAATTGGTTCAAACGCATGCAAAGGTGTATAGATCTTAATGGGGAATATTTTGAAAAACAACAAAGCTATTTTCGATGATTAATATTTGTTTTTGTTCTCAATCCCGAAATATAAAAGGCAACCCTCGTATTGTCCTTAAGTTATGCGCCGCTTGCGAGAAGCAATACGATATGCCATTGCTTGTTTGTAATTTTGGCCAAAACAACACCGTAATCATATCTCGGCCACCGTATTCACCAGATTTGGCCCTCTGCGACATTTTGCACGAGAAAACTGTGTTTTGCAACAATTGAGGAGATACCAACCTAATCACTGAGAGAGCTCAAGGGCACACCAAAAAGTGCATATCGAGGTTTGGAAAAGAAAACCTGGCACAAGTGTCCGCAGTTTTTGCTAGTAAAGAAGCATTTGTCTCTGGATTTTTTTTTTAATTTCGATTCGAACGATTCACCTCTCATTACAATCGGCCAGTTTTCTTGGACTCCTTGTTCAGTGAACTTGAAGGATTTTGAATATCAAATATTTTTTTGGTCACTGTACATTCAACCACCTAGTCTGCAGAAGAACCCTCTCATCCCCCTCACATCCCACCTGCGATAACAGAGGACCACAGTCGCCTCAACCAGCACCTAAACGTCACGTATCCGAGACACTTTATGTGTCATCAATTTAATAGTCGATCCCACGAAGATCCTTGTTCGAGGCGATGTTACACGAGTGCATATAGAGTTTCACTAAAAAACACGGTCGATTGTCCGACCATCATGTCTGCGCCCCGGATGATCGATTACAAGCCCGTAAAATAACCTCAAGCCTTTATGGCTGCTTAAAAACTCGTAAATAAGTCCATCACAGGCCCACATACACATGTCGTTGCACTTAAATGCGATCGGGCACGACTTTAATTGACACTTCTGCCGACGACCGCCGCCACACGAGCGAAGACCCACCGCACGACGAACACAACTAGGGTGACATATGACGGCTTCCGTCTCTGCTTACAGAGAGACGACGCGCTCAACCATAACACCCCCACATAAAAAAGGGTTATACTGCACTTATATGAGGGCATAAACGGTTTTATTAATTAGCCGGCAGTGTCCCCGTATCTGGCCGGCATCTCGCCTCATAACTCCACCCAATGACCGACTGATTTGACGAGACTCTCTGTCCCCTGACCTCGCATCGATACCCCGGGACGGATGGCCAGATGCGCGCCACTCTGTTCTCCCAGGCCGATCAAGAAGAGGCAAAAAGTCGAAAAGTCGTCGAAAATTTACGACCCAGCCTCGTAAATTTTTGACGTTTACGGCAAATCAATCACTTCAACGACCTTCTGTTGTACAACACGCCGCTCGCGCACAAAACGCAAACAAAAGTGGCCCTGCCACGTCGGTGGGTCGTCGCCGCATGCAAACAGTGTGTGGAAGGATATAAAAAGATACTTTGGAGGTCGTAAACGTTTTTAGATGCTTTTACGAGCCGAAGGGATGGCCGTCGACCGTCAACTGTGGACCGTGGACCGACCGGTGACGGCCATTAAATTGATCATCTTCTTCAACCCCGAGCGCGTGTGTGTGTGTGCTTGGAAGTAATCTGCTCTCGGGAGGTCCACTCTGGATGTGTGTGCAGTTAACAGCTCCTCCCAGGTAAGAGTGCAATAAAATCGGGACTACTCTAACCGCCCTCGGAGACAATGCGAAGTATGTCAATACGAGCCAGTGGCTGCGGCTGTGGCGGGCCGGTGTCTGATTGGGTAGATTGTGTGCCGGAGAAGGAAGTAATTTTCGGGACATAAAACGATTTATTGCTTGTAGGAGATTGAGTATTTATTTGTGTTCTCTTTTCTGTCGTTGATAGCGATGGTGGCGGCGGCGGTGGGTGGAATATGTGCGTTGTGTAAGAGCTGTTAAGTCGTTCTCGGCAACTTTTATGACTTTCAAATGGACGCGAGAATTGGGAGATGGGAGTGCGGGTGCGTGCGACGATTTCACGGTGCTTTTGGGGGGCGCAACTAAATCAGATCATTGATTGAAGACCTGGGAAATGGGAGGGGAGTTGCCGCTGGAAGAAGTCGGTTTGCCCCCTTCAAAAGTGAGGTGAAAGCTCAGGGGTCCATGGCCAGGTTATGGGCGTCTATTATGGAGCACAAATGTGGTCTACGTGGAGTAGTTTGATCTGCGCTGTAATTAGGCAATGATAAGGCGATAGTTGGAATTGCGTTTGTGCACTGCACGCAATAGAATTTAAAAAGCGCAGTGGGAGATCTGGGAAGCAAAGAAACAGGAGAAGGAAATATGAATCCATCCCTGCGTTTTTTTGATCCACAGATGGCTGGTGGTCGCCGTGGCGTAGTGGGTAGAGTGCGACGCTCACACGCCGAAGGGTCTAGGTTCGACTCCCAGTTCAACACCAATTTTTCTAATATTTCACGGCACCACCTCTTTCGAGCTGCTGACAACACTCAAAGAGTAATAACTGTCTAAAAAAGCTTCTCAAATTTCGCCGTTCGGAGCCGACAAAAAACCGTAGGTCCCTTCTACTCGTGAGAGAACAGTAGCGCGCACAACACGAGTAGTTGATGAGCAAGCTAGGCCCTGGTCCCCCTTTGGACTGTAGCGCCAACAATTATTATAGATGGCTAATTGTTACTATATTTCTAGATAGTAGCTTTTGTATCTGTGCACTGACCGTTGATTTTTTGTACTTGATGCTGCCTGCGTTCGTGTCAAGGCTTTTGCCTAAATTCTACTCCAAGTCTTAGTTGTAGTCTTCATCCATGTTCTTCTTTAGATCTTTGTCAAAACCCTGCCCCCGTCTTAGCTTTAGTATTTGTCCAAGTCCCTGTCTAGGCCTTCGTTCAAATCCTCGCCGAAGCATTAGCTTTAGTCCTCGTCCAAGTCCCTGTCTAGGCCTTGTTCGAATCCTCACACAAATTTTAGCACTTGCCTTTGTCCAAGTCCCTATCTATGCATTTGTTCAAATCCTCATCGAAGTCCTAGCTCTAGTCTTCTTTCAAGTCTTTGTCTATGTTTTCGTCCAAATCCTCACCCAAGTCTTAGCTTTAGTCTTTGTCGAAGTCTCTGTCTAGGGCTTCGTTCAAATTCTCGCCCAAGCCTTAGCTTTAGTCTTTATCCAAGTCTCTGTCTAGGGCTTCGTTCAAATTCTCGCCCAAGCCTTAGCTTTAGTCTTTGTCCAAGTTCCTGTCTAGGCCTTCGTTCAAATCCCCGTCTAAGTCTTTGTCAAGGCCTTCGTTCAAATCCTCGTCCAAGTGTTTATGTAGGTCTTCGTTCAAATCCTCACCCAAGACTTAGAACTTGCGTTTGTTCAAGTCCCTGTCTAGGCCTTCGTTCAAATCCTCGTCCACGTCTTTGCCTAGGTCTTCGTTCAAATCCTCGTCCAAGTCTTAGTACTTGCCTTTGTCCAAGACACTGTCTGTCTAGGACTTCGTTTAAATCCTCCTCCAAGCCTTAGCTCTAGTCTTTGTCCAAGTGCCTGTCCAGGTGTTTGTTCAAATCCTCGCCCAAGTCCTAGCTCTAGTCTTCGTCCAAGTCGTTGTCTAGGTTTTCGTCCAAATCCTCACCCAAGTCTTAGCTTTAGTCTTTGTCCAAGTCTCTGTCGAGGTCTTCGTTCAAATTCTCGCCCAAGTCTTAGCTTTAGTCCTTGTCCAAGCTCCTGGCTAGGCCTTCGTTCAAATTCTCGCCCAAGCCTTAGCTTTAGTCTTTGTCCAAGTTCCTGTCTAGGCCTTCGTTCAAATTCTCGCCAAATGTTTAAGCTTTAGTCCTTGTCCAAGCTCCTGTCTAGGCCTTCGTTCAACTCCTCGTCCAAGTCTTAGCACTTGCCATTGTCCAAGTTCCTATCTATGCATTTGTTCAAATCCTCATCCAAGTCTTCGTCCAAGTCTTTGTCTAGGTTTTCATCTAAATCCTCACCCAAGTCTTAGCTCTCGTCTTCGTCCAAGTTCCTGTCTAGGCCTTCGTTCAAATCCTCGTCCAATTCTTTGCCAAGGCCTTCGTTCAAATTTTCACCCAAGCTCTACTGTTCCTCCAAGTCTTTCTCCAGTTCTTTATACAAATCCTCGCCCCAGTCCCAGATGTAGATTTTGTTCAAGTCGCCGTCTTCGCCCATTTCTCCGTCTTCCTTTTTATTCGTCGCTTGATAGTTTTTGAGAATTGACATCCTATGGTGTACGGCGCCTTAGAAATTGAAATGGAGTCGCATTCCGAGAATCCTTAAGAAAAACACCCAACTACAAGCCTTAGAAACTTTTCTGAGACGCAGGTCTACGCGTCTCATCACCTCAATATCCGTCGATTACACTACCTTGAACACATGATCGCCTTTGTTCCGATTCCTTGCTCCAAGAAGTAGTCGGGATCAAATTTTTGGAGCAAGCTAAGTGCTCGATGACTGCCTAAGTCATTCCAAGAAAAACAAAATTCAAAATCCCGCTTCTAGCACGACAAGCCCACAAGGCTTCCCACTAGAAGCTGTTGATTTCCTCACCCGAAGAGGTATCGAAAGATATTGCCCGCAATTAATTAGGTCTGCTTATTGGAGGAAACAAGGAAGGGGGACGCAGTCGATGAAGAAGAAGATGGAAACGTGCCGCAACACCAACAGCAGCGCAACAGCAAAACGATCAGCAAACGACGTTAAGACCTGTCGTGCCGTCGGCCCCCGCCCTCTCTCCAGCGTGCGGCTGCAGCAGTCGTGAGGTGCTACTCGACTGATTAAGTTGTCCTGTCAGTTCGTTCATCCATTTTCACTGCGCACGCTTGCACTCGCGCTCTCAAGATTCACGCCAACATCCAGGCGGCTATTTTCAATGCCAATAAATCGTCATCGTCCTGCCGCTTTAGCTGTTGCCGTTGTAGAGCCAACAAGTTGCAGCACTGTTCGCCGTTTAGTGCCGTAGCGTACCTGCTTCATGTGCTCCATGACTGAGTGACTACCACTAAGGATCTGTGTGAGCGGGCCCCACACCGAAATTTATTAATCAAGTCCCTCGCACCGGTGCAAGCGGGCTCGGCATTCCAGCGCGACCAGAGGATGTCATAAAAATTAATGCGGCTTCTTAAAATTAATGATTTTTATCTTGCAGCAGTGCACGGGCGATGGTAAACACCCTATCGAGTGGGGGGGCATTTACTGCGTACGAGTGTGTTCTTTGCACGCTCCCATCTGCACGTTCGTCGCGAGAGCGAGTTAATTTTCAGGGATCCTTAGAGATCCCAAGAGCATAAACAAATAACTAATGAGTAATGCGCTGCCCCGGCACACGGCCATGACGGTGATGGGGATCATCGCAGTGGCCGTTGTGTTCGTTTTGGCCGTGGCAATCATCGTCATCGCGGTCATCATCGTGGTCGTCGTTGTCGGGGCCGCCGCCGAATGAAATCCCTGCATGATATCGTCCAATAAAATCGGATGATATACTTGCGCGTACTCTGTCTGGATTTCCCCCATCTGTCGTCCATTGATGGTGAATAATTGAGTGATTAACTCTGTACGGTCCTCTTCGTCGGCTCGGGAATTGTTGATTGGGACGCGGCTGATAGATGCGGTCCAGGCCCAGTGTGGGATTCGTGATGAGGTGGGTATGGTTTCTGGCTAGCTCCACTAAGTCCAATCAATGACGCGCGACTCCCTGAACTGCAGGGACTTAGTTTTCCCGTCACATGGACGCAGAAGCTTCTTTTAAGGAGATTTCGCGCACAACGGCAATCCGATTTGGAAACAGAAGAGTTTCCTGTTGGGGACCCCTTTGGAATTTGAACTGCAGGTGAGAGGTAGGGCACCCAAAGAGGGAGACAAGATCACTTCTGGCATTCAAAGTGAAAAGGAAAGCTGTTTGAGGGTTGAATTGAAACAGGGGGGGGGGACAAAAGATGTTCTCTGCCTGGGAAAAAGGGCGATCTCTTACCTCGCATTCCTTTTAGTTCAAATCACTGATCGAAAGATGCTCCAATTTCTTTTGGCCGTCAGAGGTCAGCGTATTAGACCTCTGTGGCGGCTGTAACACTCTCAGTCGGGTCCGGCTCCTGCTTGACGATTCACTTTAAAAATATAGAAATCACAACAGTTAGACGGCCCGCATCTCGATAAAATGATGTGTATGGGCCTGATTCGACCAATTAGTTCGTATCAGGGAAAATGGGAGGAAACATTTTGTTTTTCGACGAAAGGGACTTATTTTCTACAATTCTCAGATTCCCAAGGCAGTCAAAAAGAACTATACCTTTCTCGGCTTCACATTTCTGGCCGAACAGAAGGGCGCCGCTGATCTCCAGTGTGTATCAGTTGATCCGTGTTCCTTCAAGAGAGCAAGAAATCATTGGAATTGCGCGAAACAGAGTCAAACAAAACTGATCTAGCAGATGTGTGATGACGATACTAAGTCCCGCAGCCCTCGCTTAAGGGTATTATACAAACTCTTAAGCGAAAGTATTGTGGCACACTTTATGGAGGTGTTGACGTCTGAATAGACGCTCTTTCTCACTACTTCACGGCAGCAGAGTAATTCAACTTTTGAATTTCTTTCCATTTATTCCGTTCTTGCTGAACTGATTTTAAGTTGGATGACTTTAGGCTCTCTCACCTATTGAATTAAGCTGTAAATGAACGTGTAATCCATAAAAGGTAGTGATTTCCTTGGGAATGAAATGGTGTCTGAATTGCTGCCTGCGCAGGAACGAATAGATTGCTAATAGACAAATCCATTTAGCCAGAAATGATTCTCATTGCTAAAAATGACTTTTGATGAAAGTTAGCTTTTAAATTGTTCTCCAAGCCAATTAAAATGATGCAACGGCTTTAAGTGTGGTCGCCGTGGCGTAGTGGGTAGAGTGCGACGCTCACACGCCGAAGGGTCTGGGTTCGACTCCCAATTCAACACCAATTTTTCTAATATTTCACGGCACCACCTCTTTCGAGCTACTGACAACACTCAAAGAGTAATAACTGTCTAAGAAAGCTTCTCAAATTTCGTCGTTCGGAGTCGGCAAAAAACTGGAGGCCCCATCTACTCGTGAGAGAACAGTAGCGCGCACAACACGAGTAGTTGATGGGCAAGCTAGGTCCTGGTCCCCCTTTGGTCTGTAGCGCCAACAATTATTAACGGCTTTAAGTTTTGTGTCAGCATGACGACAGAGATGCTCGAATGTTGTTAACGTCTTCTGGAACACTGATTCAGCGCAAGCAGCGGTGATATTTTTCTAACTGCGTGCACCTCATTGTCTTATTTACACTGGAACGCTGTGTAGGATTCAAATTTTCTAGACTAGACATGCAATTGGTGATATGACGGAAAGGGTCTTAGGACTGCCTCTTGTGTCTCTTAACAGCAAAACCAGAGATTACCAGACCCTCAAACAGTAAAGACAGCATCTAGTTGGCGTTACAAGAGGACACTACACCTTCTCTAAGACCTTCAGTGTGCTGCGGCTAAGAGCTGAAACCCTCTGCGACACCTGTGAAGGTGAAGACACTTCAGAGCATTTTCTCTCTCATCCGCCTTTGCCCAGGTGCTGATGTAGTTGGATCTGAAAACTTAGGCTCTTTTCACAGAAAAGCTTCCTGGTATACCTTTGAAAGACCAAGATGCAGTTTACTGCCTGCTAGTACAATGTTCCAATTTTGGGTCTGCAGCGTTTCCCAGCGTTAAAACAACAAAAACAAGGTTCATACATTTTGGGCGCTGAACGCGAATATTTAATAATCGTTTTTTTAATCTGTACTGTTTCATCATGATTTGCCAACGAAATATGGGCATAAATAAGGAGAGATATATTTTTTTTTTTTTTTTTTTTTTTTTTTTTTTTTTTTTTTTTTTTTTGCATTTTATTATTTCATAAAGGGGACACTTACATTCTAGACAAAAATGCTTAAAGCTAGTTCACTTAACATTATGTAATCATAATCTTACTGGCCCTTCGCAGGCTCTCTAAGACTAACCTAATTTTATATGTTTTTCAACGACTTTATTATTTACTATAAGAACATTGATTCATACTAAGACGCATTATGTATTAAGAAAAGGAAAACAAACACTTAAAAACTTAACCATTTTACTAAAAAATAAACTAAACTAATGCTACGACTACAACTAAAGCTAACTAAAACTAATACTAATACTAAAACTATTCTATTACTAACTTAAACTACGTACGCACATGTGCATGTATACTTTCATATAGCTTATCGGTATATGTTCATGAATATACATGCACAGGTGCGTCTATGTACACCTATATATGTGTGTATAATCTAATATACACTCACATATACTATTTTTTTTTGTTTTTTATTTTTATTTAATTTTTTTGGGTTTTTAGTAAATTTTTTTTTTTTTTTTTTTAATTTTTTGTATTTTTTTTTTATATTTTATTTTTGCTGTCTTAAAATCTAACTCTATCCTAAAATCTAAAATCTAAAGTTAAAGATATGTAAGTCGGCCAAAGATTGCAGCTGGTATTTGGTCCGTTGCAAAACAATAGCCGACCGCCCTCGCTGAATTCCCTACCCAGTGCTTGGAGGTTCGTCGAGGGAGTTTGATTCGCCTCGTAGCCACCAGAACCATTTATGTTGCTTCGCAACATCCCGCATATCCCATTTCGATACCGCTGTACTGAAGCGGAGGAAATTGTCCTCAGCTCGTCGTGCAACGGAACGGTCGTAGTTGAGCCGCCCATCCACAGCAGGACGGGCGAAATGAAAGATGAGCGGTACCGCTTTCTTGTCTTGTAACAGACCTAGCTTATCAAAATAGACGAATGCCTCTGGAGGAACGAAACCATTATGGCGCACTCTTTCATGGTATTGTGTGTTGGGATAGTAAGCTCCCGAAATTAGGTTGTTATCGGAGTCCATTGCTCTAGCAGTATGTCTCCGAATCAGCTTCAGGATGAAATTATCCACTCTGATTAGTTTAGCCCTGTTGTATAAGACTTCATTAGAGTAGAATTTCTTGTACTCGGACCAAGGAGTTCGATAAAGTCGAAGACAGGCCCGAAGGCATGACCTCTCGAACAACCGCATCCTTTCCATCAGACTGGCTCCCACATTGAACCACACGGGACAGCCATAGGTAAGCATTGGCCTGATTAGGGCCATGTAGCAGATTACCTTCACCCTCGCATCGAGTTGGCTGTTGTAAAACAGTCTCTTTGCAAGGGCAAAAGCGCCTCGAGCCCTGGTCAGAGCAGCATCTATATGTTTGTTGAAATACAAATACTGGTCCAACCAGATCCCGAGGTATCTGACTACCGTCCTCTGCGCCAGTGGTTGCCCGTGTTGTCCAATGATTACGAGCTTGCGCCAATTCTTTTTGGTGTCCGCCGAAGCCTTATGCAATGGCGTCCTAAACAGGATGGTTTCGGATTTCTCGAAGTTAATTTTTAACTTCCAGCTGTCGCAATCTCGTCTGAAGGAGTCAAAGTCATCCTGCAAGAGAGTGGCAATTTCCTCAATCTTTGAACCTGATCTGTAGACTATCAAGTCATCTGCGTACGCAATTGCATTATGAAGAGAACTTAAAAGATCGCTCAAATAAATGTTAAATAGGATTGGCGAGTTTACGGCACCCTGTTGGAGACCATTTTTAACATGGAATATGCCCACCGAAGTTACGTTGCCATATTTGACTACGAAACGTCTGCCGGGAAGCATACTAAACAGTAGGTATAGAAGCGATTTATGCATGCCGAGTCGACTGAGCTTGTAAAAAAGTCCTTCCAACCAGACGGTGTCGAAGGCCTTCTCCAGATCAATCAGCACCGCACCTGTGCACTGTTTCTTGCACTTGTTCCATTGAATGTCAGAAACTAGTTTCGACGCGGCATGTATGGTATCATGCCCCGCCTTGAAACCGAACTGGTTATCTGGTATGATATTTTTGTTCTCTACCCAGTCAAGCAGAGCTCTGTTAATCACCTTTTCGAAAACCTTGCTGATATTCGGAAGGAGACTTATCGACCGAAGGTTGCACGGATCAGACGAATCCTTTCCTCTTTTGGATATGGGGTGCACTATCGCTGTCTTCCAATGCTCCGGATAATGTGCATTATTCAGGGCATTGTTAAACAGGATCGTGTACATCTTTACCACTTCTTGAGGGAGATGTCTCAGCACAATTTTTGAGATCCCATCAATTCCCACAGATTTTTTCTTTTTCAGTGATTCGAAGATCGCTTGAAGCTCCGTCACTGTTATGAATGGGGGCTGTACCCCTTCAATGGCGATGGCATTATCTGCCATGTTGTCATCACTGAACACGACAAAGCCAGTGTTCTCAGATCGCCATTGTTGCAGATCATACCGGAGGCGGGAGTTATTGACCAGAACACGGTTTTCAAGATTGTAGTTAGGGCGAATGCTTTCATTCACCTTATACACTTCTTGAAAAGTCGCGCCTAGAACTTCCGCTTTTTCTTGCGGTTCTTCGATCACGAATAGATTATCGTCTAGAATAGCGTTATCTAGATTAACTCCTGCTGTTGTCAGTATACGTTCGTTGTCTGTTGTTCTGGGGAGCTTAAGACACGGAAGATCGCTTTGCCTGTTACTCCTGAAGAACTTATTTATTTGTGGGAACATGCTCGGGTTGTTAGACTTCACAGCCCGAACCTTGTTGTTCCAATATGAATTTACAGAAAGTCTGTAATTTTGACGTATTAAAGATTGAATGTTCTTAATTAGCGCCTTCAGTGTCCTAATCTCCTCGTTCTGTCGGTCTGTAAAGCGCCTGTATAAGGTTTTCAACCTTGTAAGGAGTCTGCTTTTATGTCGGTGAAGTGCGTCAATTGTCGCATTGCGGTAGCAGTTCTCAATTTCAGTTTGTCTATACCTTGGTAGAGTGCAGTCCATTGTTTGTTTTATTGAGTCATCCAACTGTAGCAGATACCTGTCGATCTCCTCATTCGACAAGTTTCTGTTAGATGGTATGTGGAGAACGTTTGAGGAGATTGTTCTTAACAAATGTCTGGAGAAGCGTGGCCAACGCGCCCTACAGTAGTTGTAGGGATACGTCTGGACAAACTCTCCTAATTCCGCAATGTCGTTGGGAACCTTGATTTCGGCACTTAGTCCGCAATGGTCGCTGAGATACACAAACGTGTTCAGGCAATTGACAGTATGTCCAATATTGTCGGTCAGAAGCAGTCTTGCGTCTAACAGCATGAGATCCAGAAACGAACCACTTCGTGGGAAAGACGAGATCTCGGTTGCTTTCAAATCGAGCCTATACTCGACACTGTGCAAACAGAACCAGCTGTAAAGCTGGTCCCCTCGAGGGTTGGAAAGTGTATTACCCCAATATACATGTCGGGCATTTAAGTCTCCGGCCAAAATGTAATAGTTTTCTTCCGAATCAAGCCTAAGGCAATTAAAGAGTGAATCGAGCTCTGAAATAGTCGATCTGGCGTGAGGGGATCCGGAGGCATAGACCGACACTACGTACAATTTCCTCCCGCTACATAGAGAGATGCACGCAATGCAGGCCTCTAACCCCTGAAACCGACGTACTTCGCTACTGTACACTACTTTATGTTTTATTTTGTTCTTAACGAAAATCGCGACGCCGCCCCCACTTTGGGAGTTGGGCCGATCTCTTCTAATAATATTATATTTACTGTGCACCATTTTGTTCCTCTGAGTTAGCTTAGTTTCGCTAACCAGTAGAAAGTCTGGGCTCTGGTCGTCCAACAGTTTAAAAAGCTCTAACCTTCTTTCGCTTCCTACTAGTGAGTTCACATTCACTGCAAGGATCTTGTAAGTTGCCCCCATAGGCGTACCCATTATGACTGGAGACGTGCTTGGCTCTGCAGGAGTGCCAGAATTTGACCAACCTGCTCCTCTAGCCGAGTCATGCGCCTTTCCATGGTGACTTTCCATTCGGGCGATGACTCAGGAGCATTTGACACAAAAGTTTTTGCAGCTGAAACCTGTGTCGCTTTCAACTGTTGTTGTTGATTTACCGTCGCCCTCCGACCAGACACCATATTGGCGAACGTCATTTGAGGGGTGACGGATATGGCTGCCCCGAGTGGATGTTTCACTGGGGGCTGCTTCTGCAGAGCCATCTTTGCTTTACGCTCTTGGAATTTAGGGCAACCTCGATAATTTGCGGTGTGCCCCGCATTCCCGCAGAGTACGCATTTGAGTTGATTTTTGTCAACTGCTTCGCCTTGCCCCAGAGAACATTTGTCTGCATTGTGGTCTCCGCTGCACTTCACGCATCGAGGCTGCATTTGGCAGTTCGACGCCGTGTGTCCGAACCTTTGGCAGCGGTAGCACTGTGGTGTGCCCTCGCTCCTTCTTATACTTTCCCATGTGCAATGCCAGCAATCTAAAAATCGAATTTTGTTTAGATTGTCGAGCTTGCTGTTGGGTGCAACCTGTACAATATAGAAGGGTAATTTCCGCCCCTCTCTCTTGGCCCTTGCTGTGGTGAAAGGCTTGACCCCTACGAACTCAAGACCATCACACACTTGTTCTTTGAGCATTTGGAGAACCTCCTCCGCTACCAGCGGCTGAGGGAGTTTCAACAAAACGGCGCGAAGCTTTTCGCCTTTTGGGGTGAATGAGAAAAACTCCGTCGTCGAAATCTCCAAACACTTTTTGATTTTGTTATAGTGATCTACTGTTTTGCAGTAGATCGAAAATTTCTCAGATCCATTGCCTTTTTTGATTACAAAATTGCCTATACCTATGGCCGACTTACATACCTTAGCTAGTTTTGTAATATCCGTCCTAAATACATTAATAGGTGGTACTCTGTCCTTTTTTGGGGGCCGCTGCTGTTGTTGTGCTGTTGCTGATGTTCCTGCGGTTTTGCCTGCTGTTGCTGGAATGTTTCCTGTTGTTGCTGGGATATTTGCTGCTGTTGCTGGACTGGCAGCTTTACTTAGTTGCTGCGGTTGTTGCAGTTTTGTTTTTGTTTTTTTTTTAGTTTGTTGCACTTTTGGTGTGCTCTGTCCTCGTTCTGTTTGTGGGTTTTGTTTTCTTTTACTATTGGCTTCTCTTAGCTCTCTGAGTTCTAGGAGGAGAGCTTTTGTCTTCTCTCTCAACCTAGAGACCTCGAGTTCTTTGTCGAAAATTATTTTTTCGGCCTCATCTTCTGTATCAGTTGTTGCAAGTGACGCAAAGCTGTTGCTGCTCACTGCGAAAAGCCCTTCGCCACCATCGGACACATAGTCGATGGTTTCGTCAAGAGTGGAAACCTCGGCTGCATTTGCAGTTGCCGCCGCTTCAACGTGCTCTTCCCCCTTCAGACCTTTAGGGGAAGCCTTGGTGTTGCGGCGTTTGTTTGTGCTGCTGGTGGAATTCGTTTTCTTCCTCCTTCTTTTTACAGTGCCTTCTTGCACCGTAGGCCAGTGGCCTGATTCCGCCACCGGTTCATTATTGTCTTTTGGGAGCGACGCGCGCTCGCGCGTTTCCATTGTTCACACTTCTCACACTTCACTGGTTGAGTTATTGTTTAAAATTTTATAGAAAATAAGAAAAAAAGAACTAAATCAAGTTTCCGCACTGGGGATCGAACCTAGGAATCTCGCGCCTCGAGCATTGGTCCTACGCACCCGACCAAACGACCCTTGTAAAATTGGTTGACAACAACACTATATGTATGGCTTTGCTATTAAGGTTTCTGTTATTCTTAAAGCACTCGCGTGAATGAACCACTCACTGGGGAGGTCTGTTAGAGAATGCTGAGGAGAGATATATTTCAAAATATGGCGTGGTTTACCGTTCCTGTAAGCTTACTCAACGCATATCATGAGAACGCACGCCGAAGTGGACTCATTCCACCGAAATCGTTCTTGTACCCGGATTGACTTAGTTTGGTGTAGGATGCAGAGGCATGTCCACTCCTTTACCAGATCGTAAGACGGGCAGTGGACAAGCGGCTGCTCTGCGAAGGACTGTAAGTCCGTTTGATCTTCTGTTAAGCATCCCCGGAAAAGGACGGATTAACTATTGACGACCCCAGCAAACGTTTAAAGGACTACGATTTTCGGTTCTGCACGTGGAATGTGAGGTCTCTTAACAGGCCACGTGCAGCCGAACAATTCGCGGAGGCCCTTGTCTGCTACATAGCAGACATCACTGCCATTCAGTAAGTGCGGTGGGATGGTCCCGACAAAAGAAACGACGATAAACTGTGACATTTCCTCAAGTGATTGCTACATAGAGAGAAGGCAGCGCTTATTCGGATGCGAATTTGTTGTTTGAGGCAAAAAGTCGTGAGTTACGACCGTCAGCGAACGCCTCACGACAATCTGCATCAAGGCTAAGTTCAGGAATAACATCCTAATTTGCGCTCACGCCCCGACAAAGGAGAAGGATGCCAACACCAAGGATGACTTCTGTGATCTCCTAGAAAAAGCATACGATCGATGCCCAAGCTACGACGCCGAGATCGTTCTAGGAGACTTCAACGCTCAGCTGGGAAAGGAGGACGTCCTTGCTGGAGTCATCGGTGAACACAGCCTACACGACAGCACATACGGAAACGGACTCAGTCTGTTGGACTTCGCGTCGGGGCGGAACCTCTCTGTGGCTAGCACGCGGTTCCCACATCTGGACATTCACAAAGGGAAATGGCGATCTCCTCATCAATCAACCAACCAGATTGATCACGTTGCGATCGAAGTCAGACACTCCTCCAGTACTCTCGATGTCCGAGGTGGAAACATCGACTCGGATCATCACCTTGTTGTTGCCAAGGTAAGAACCCGGATATCGAGAGAGCAAAGGAGTCGAGAAAGGTCAAGATGATTTGACGTCGAAAAGCTACTATCGCAACTGATTGCTTAGAACTTCGCCGACTGAGTGTCCATGAAACCCGCTCAAGTTCGACGTTGTCTGCGGTAACCATAGAAGAAGACTGGAAACGTTGTGAAGAAGCCATCAGATAAGCTGCCACTAATGTGCTGGGTTTCACGTCACCAACCAGAAGGAACCGAAGGTTTGACGACGAGTGTAGGCAGTCAAACAAGACGCCTATAAGGCAACGCTGCATCGATCAACGAGGGCTGTTCCTGAGCTCTGATGACAGAGAAGAAGGGAAGAACACCGGTTTCGCAGAAGGAAAAAGAAGGAAGACGAGAAGTGCGCGGTCGAGGAAATTGAAAGGTGTTATGGGAGGAATGAAGATCGAAAGTTTTACTGTATCCGGAGGATACAAGGTTCGAACCAAAGCTTGTCGGGACCAAAATAGACAACTCGTAGTAGAGTCACAGTCTGTGCTGAGAATCTAAAAGGATCATTTCTGCAGACTCCTTAACGGTGACGACGGCCTCAATTCCGTTGTTAGGCGGAATGTTCTGCTTGACTGGGATGATGATAGACAAGAATTCCGCCTCCCGACTTTAACGAGGTGAAGATAGCAAGCTAAAGTCAAACAAAGCTGCTGGAGCTGATAGACTGCACGCAGAACTATTTAAAGCAGACGGAGATGACCTGTTGGGGCCCATGCACCAGCTCATCTATAAGATATGGTTGGAGGAAAGCATGCCCGATGAGTGAAATGTCAGCGTCGTTCGCCAGGTCCACAAGAAAGGAGACCCCTTTGACTGCGCCAACTACCGCGGGATTAGTCTCCTGAACATCACATACAAAATCCTCTCTGCCGTCTTGTGTGAGCGTCTGAAACCTTTTGGCAACAACCTGATAGGTCCTTATCAGTCTGGTTTCGGACCAGTGAAGTCCACAATAGACCAGATCTTCACTTTACGGTAGATTCGGAAAAGACCCAAAAAGTACGAATCGACATTTACCACCTTTTCGTCGATTTTAAGGCCGCATATGTCAGTGTGAATGGAGACGAACTATACAGTGCCATGTCTAGTTTTGGCATTCCTACCAAACTCGTCAGATTGTGTAAGATGACGATGGAGAACTCTCGCTGCTCCGTCAAGGTCGGTATCGAACTCACCGAGACCTTCAATGTCAAAAAAGGTTTTAGACAAGGCGACTCACTGTCATGTGACTTCTTTAACATCATCCTCGAGAAGATCGTGCGTAACTCACAAGTCAACACCAGAGGCACGATCTTCCAGAAGTCAGTTCAATTGCTAGCTTACGCTGATGACATTGACGTGATTGGACGAACACAGCGAGCCGTCAATGAGGCGTTTGCTGGCATTGAAGCGGAAGCGGCTAAAATGGGTCTTGCGGTAAATGAGGGCAAAACGAAGTACATGCTGTCATCAAGGAAGGACGCACAATATCGACGTCTCGGACGGAGCGTCACACTAGGCAGCAGAAACTTCGAGATAGTCAAGGACTTCGTCTACCTCGGCTCCGCGGTAAACAGGGACAACGACATTAGTACCGAAATCAAACGCAGAATAACTCTTGTCAATCGCTGTTTCTTTGGGCTCAAGAGGCAATTGAGTAATAAAGCCCTCTCTCGAAGGACTAAGCTCGCTTTATATAACAGCTTGATCATCCCCGTCCTACGGCGGATGAGGAAGCCCTTAGTCTTTTCGAGTGAAAAGTTTTGCGTGAGATTTTTGGTCCTGTTTGCGTTGGTGGCATCGGGAGGAGAAGATTCAACCACGAACTGTATGGGTTGTACGGCGGCGTGAGCTTCGTCAACAAACGTCTTTGGATACAACGCTTAAGGTGACTAGGCCATGTAGAGCGTATGGACACCACTGCTCCGGGCCGAAACGGATACCACTGCTCATAGCCAATAGGACAACGCACCTGAGGATGGTCTAGGCTAAGATGGCGCACACAAGTATAGAAGGACCTCAACCAGCCTGGAGTGCGCAATTGCAGGCAACTAGCGAAAGATCGTGGTTTGTGGAGAGGCATGTTGATTGAATCCCAGGTCCAACCCGGACTGTAGCACCCAAAAACGAAGAAGAAGAACACATCCATCCCCATTCGCGAAAGAAGTGAGGGGAAAGGGATAGGCATTCATATTGATGGCTAGAGCCACATCAAGAGCCCCAGTTGCTGTCAACTTAAAAAGCTTGGTGTCGCAAAGTTGGAAATACACCTCTTCTACCAAGATTTGGCGTCTTTTGCTATGTCGCTTATCAAAATTTGCGACACCTAATTTTATTTGTGAAGTTTTTTGGGGGCAGTTGCTTGTGTCGAAGGCTTAATCTCTTGGACCTAAATATCGAGGGACTATTTATTGTCTAGTGGCCGCCGTGGCGTAGTGGGTAGAGAACGACGCTCACACGCAGAAGGGTCTAGGTTCGATTCCCGGCTGAACACGTCGAATTTATCAAGGCACCACCTCTTTCGAGCTGCTGACAACACTCAAAGAGTAATATCTGTCTAAGAAAGCTTCTCAGATTTCGCCGTTCGGAGTCTGCAAAAAACTGAAGGCCCCATCTACTCGTGAGAGAACAGTAGCGCGCACAACACGAGTAGTTGATGAGCAAGCTAGGCCCTTGGCCCCCTGTGGACTGTCGCGCCAACAATCATTAATATTATTAGCTGTCTAATATTTGAAATTAAGGTGAGCGCAAATCACTACGCTCACTCACACATAACACTTAACTCAATATGCCCCGGGACATATAGGGGGCGCCGCTTACAAGACATTAATATTAAATTAATAATTTCTGTTAGTGGTGCTCCCTATATGTGCCGGGACTTATTGAGTGATCTGTTATGTAGTGACATTAGCAGCTCTGATTGCTACCTAGCCCTTTCCTCCCTATGTCACGCCGTGATGTCACTATCTTCGACAATCTCCAGAAGTCATGCCCAAAATTGTTTGGCTCAGCGATATGCCTGCAGAGTTACACAACTAACCAGTTGCTTGCCCGCATGAGCGTTCAAAGTGCCGTTTCCAATGACTCCAGATGTCTTCTTCCAAAGACAACGGAAAACTATTTCACATTCCTTGCCGAAGCAACCACCACCTGTCACTTGTAAATGAATGCTAAACAGCTGAATGCCCAATAACCCATTTGAATCTCGCCTCAGGCCATCAGAAACGACGGCGACGCACTTAACGATGACAAATTCCCCCTCGTGGCGTGCGTTAGGTGCACGTCAGCCCCTGACAATAGATTCCACTTCACAATTGGCCACAATAGGGGCGTGGGCACTCCCTCGTCAGGCAATTTCCGGAATAACTCAGATCCACCGTCGCCGCAGCCAATTTAAAGTTTGACAATTGCCCTCGAACGCGGGGGGCACTAGCACGTGGGCACACACACACACACACTGCAGCACGTCCTGCGCCAAAATAGGAAGCCGCCACCGTCGCCGGCCATTGCGGTCATTGTTGTCGCGCCCCAATCACTCGCTTCACTTAAATATGAAAATTAGATGATATACGATCGAGATGTTAACAAAATCTTCGTCCAGACACAAAGGGGCGAAACCCTGTTGCGTGGTGCGGTGCCTGGTTGGCCGGCCTGACAGAGAGACTTCTTCTTTATGGGCTTTTGTCATCCGTAAATCATGTGTTTAAGCGTATTTTTATGTGTCAACTGATTAATTCGATGATGTGGCCGTAAAAACGGGCGGGACGCAGCGCAGCGAGGACAGGAACGCGGACGTGTGTGCCCACGCAAAAGTCCGCTGCGGAGCGCTCGCAGCGGCTCGACTCAAAAGCGAGGGCGATTATCATAAAATATTGAATTAGGAATGTGTACTGCCGCGGACATGACATGATACATGGCGGCGAAGAGTCATCATCCTCATCAGCATCCCCCAGTCCCGGATGGATGTGCGTCCGCGTGTCCAGTGCGGCCAATAGACGGCCCGCGATGGAGGCGCACAAGCCAAGACTGGCATTTTATGGATGTTCACAATCCAGTTTCGGAATGTATATTGATTTTAAAGAGTCACTCACCGCCGTTGCCCCGCCTCTCGGGGTCGCGTTTTGGAGCTAATTTTCGGATTTTTACAACTTTTTGATTTGATTTTGGAAATTGTACTCGAATTATCGCCGGATGGGGAATAAAATTAATGAATTATCACACATTGCCGAGGACGAGATCGTAAAAGGGCCTCGAAGGGCCACGAAGGCTGTATGCGCGTCGTCGTCGTCGAAGTGAAAGGCGGGTTGCCGGTGTATTGATGGAATAAGCCTATTTTATTGAGCAATAAATTGTGACAATAGGGCGAGCGGGGGAAGGTCCCGGGAACCGTAGTGGCGGCTACGGGGAAACAAATCGCTGTTTTTATTTGGGTTATAAAAATTTTATAACAACCCCGGCTAGATGTTGGCCTGTAATGGACTCGCGATGGTCGGTGAAAGAGGAAACGCTTTCGTTTGACCAGCTGCCGGTGGTGGAGTGCGTGTCATGAAGTGACTTTACGATGACTGGGATTTGAAATGATCACTTGTGGTCTATTAGGGACATTTTTGTTGTGTTGTTTTGATTGCACAAACTTCGAGAGGGCGTGGAAGAAGCCCTAAGTGAAGTCAGAGTTGGGTCAGTCTCTATGGGGTTTGGTTCATTAAGTGCATGCTGATGAGTCAACGCACATGTTGACACCCATCAAGGAAAGTGATGACGACGGATGTGATTAAGTGGTTTGGGGTGGGGGTGGTGGATGGGGAGATAATGTGTGTGAAAATTAAGACATGCCAGGGCAAGCATGACGAAACTGTGATATGGATCTAGGAGTCGTAACAAGTTTCTCATCACTTGAACAATATTTTTGAAAATATGAGGATTCGAATTCTTTCATCCTCCTCCTTCTTTCAAGTCCTGACATACCGCAAGCCAGTAAGTAAAAATAGTTTTCGTTTATTTTTCAACTTTCTAATGAAACAAATATGAAGTTAGCCCAACGCGCACAGGCTTCATGAACAATTTAAAGTTTATTAAAGTTTGTTTGATGTAAACATGACAGCTCCATTGTTTTTCTTCTTCTTCTTCTTCTTGTGGCGCTACAGTCCGGGGTGGAACTGGGCCTCAACCACCATGCCCCTCCAGCCAACACGATCTTTCGCCAGCTGCCTCCAGTTGCGTACTCCAAGTTGGTTGAGGTCCTTCTCCACTTGTGTGCACCACCTTTGTCTAGGTCGTCCTCTGTTGCGTTGTCTCAATGGCTCGGATTCAAAGACTTTTCGGGCCGGAGCGATGGTGTCCACACGCTCTACATGGCCTAGCCATCTTAAGCGTTGTATCCGTAGACGCTTGACCAGGCGCATGTCGCTGTACAGCCCATAGAGTCCGTATGTTTGCGTTGATGGGATCTGGAGGAGAAGATTTTACCTCCATATGCCATCAACGCAGACAGGATCAAAAATCCCACACAAACCTCTTTAACTACGAACTCTATGAGCTCCATTGTCAAATAATAATAATTGTTGGCGCGACAGTCCACTGGATGACCAGGGCCTAGCTTGCTCATCAACTACTCGTGTTGTGCGCGCTAATGTTCTCTCACGAGTAGAAGGGACCTACAGTTTTCTGCCGACTCCGAACGGCGAAGTTTGAGAAGCTTTCTTAGACAGTTATTACTCTTTGAGTATTGTCAGCAGCTCGAAAGAAATGGTGCCGTGAAAAATTCAAAACATTGGTGTTGAGCTGGGAGTCAAACGTAGACCCTTCGGCGAGTGAGCGTCGCACTCTACCCACTACGCCACGGCGACCACTTTAATAAAGGATAAAACGTATTTCGATTTTTTCCAATAAAAATAAACCGTCTTTCTCTAAGGAATCACTAATGCGAAATGCGATAATCATTTGTTTCTATTATTTTTTCCAGCAGCATAACCCTTTCCTTTTTTTTTTCGTTCAAGCTAAATCAAATATTAAAAAAAGATAAACGAATGCACCATTTTAAAGTACTGTTAGGTAGCATTCATATGCAGTAGTGGTATCAATGTGAGATGTATTTATGACCCACAGATGCTTGTTTACTATTGTATCTGGCTTTGTTTGTTTTAGTTTTTCCAACGCTGTATATGTTGTCTACAAAGAATCGATCTGTTGGACAACACCTCGGGTGGATTGTGACAGTTGATACCTAATACATTGAGGTAGTTAGGGAGTTTGTCTACCTCGGGGCAAACGCGAACTCCATAAACGACACCTGAGTGGAGATTCGGCGCAGTGCCAGCCTTGGAAACCGGTATTATTTCGGTTTGTCAAAACAACTCGGGTCGAAACTCCTGACTCGAAGAACTAAGATTAGCAAGACGCTAATCTTACCAGTATTGTTATAAGAAGCCGAGTGCTGCAAGATAAGTCAAACGGCAGTGCAGATTCTTGGTTCCCTTGAAAGAAAGATTCTGCGACGAATATGTGGGTCCGTCTACGAAAAGGGCGAATGGAGGAGAAGACATAACCGCGAACTCTGGGTTCTGTACGAGGATGCGGATGTAGTTCGAAAGGCGAAACTCCGTTGACAACAGCGGCTCGGCCGCATCGATCGAATGGACAACGACGCTTCAGCTGAGAGGGTCTTCGAATCCCAGCCTGCGTCTTCGAGAAGGAGATAAAGTCCGAACCTCCGGTATAAAGATTAAATGTTTTCGGACACTAGAGACCTTAGTCTTGACAACTGTTAGCAGCGATACCTCAGGCTCAGACCCTTCAGGGGACGCAAGTCTGATAAAAGACCTTAGTCTTGACAACTGTTAGCAGCGATACCTCAGGCTCAGACCCTTCAGGGGACGCAAGTCTGATAAAAGACCTTGGTCTTGACAACTGTTAGCAGCGATATCTCAGGCTCAGACCCTTCAGGGGACGTAGGTCTGATAAAAGACCTTGGTCTTGACCACTGTTAGCAGCGATAGTTCAGGCTCAGACCCTTCAGGGGACGCAGGTCTGATAAGTAAGTAAGAATTAATGTTGAGACTCGGCAAAATACTGACACGAGCAGTTGCTGAAGAAGTCAAACTCTAGCCTCAATGTGGACCGTTGTCATGGTAAGAAGACATTTCTACCTAACATACAAGCCCATACAATTGTTAGGCACGGATGACAGGAATGAGCTAAAAATGAAGTTATCCGAGCCGTCACCTTATGTCTTGGATGTCGTTCACTAGCTTTCATAAGTAAGCTAAGTTCAGAAGATAACCTTCTTCTTCTTCTTCTTGTGGCGCTACAGTCCGGGGTGGAACTGGGCCTCAACCACCATGCCTCTCCAGCCAGCACAATCTTTCGCCAGCTGTCTCCAGTTGCGCACTCCAAGTTGGTTGAGGTCCTTCTCCACTTGTGTGCGCCACTTTAGTCTAGGTCGTCCTCTGTTGCGTTGTCCCAATGGCTCGGATTCAAAGACTTTTCGGGCCGGAGCGATGGTGTCCACACGCTCTACATGGCCTTGCCATCTTAAGCGTTGTATCCGTAGACGCTTGACCAGGCGCATGTCGTTGTACAGCCGATAGAGTTCGTCATTAAATCTTCTCCTCCAGATGCCATCAACGCAAACAGGACCAAAAATCGCACGCAAAACTTTTCTCTCGAAAAGACTAAGGACTTCCTCATCCGCCTTTGTAACGTCCAAGATTCCGCGCCATAAAGTAGGACGGGGATGATCAAGCTGTTATATAAAGCAAGCTTAGTTCTTCGAGAAAGGGCTTTGTTACTAAATTGCCTCTTGAGCCCAAAGAAACAGCGATTGGCAAGAGTGATTCTGCGTTTGATTTCGGTGCTGATGTTACAGTCCCTGTTTACCGCGGAGCCGATGTAGACGAAGTCCTTGACTACTTCGAAGTTTCTGCTGCCTAGTGGGACGCTCCGTCCGAGACGTCGATGTTGTGTGTCCTTCCTTGATGACAGCATGTACGTGTTTTGCTCCCTCAGAAGATAACCACACCTTGAAGAAATGGGTCTTCATCTGACAGAAATCTAAAGGCAAATGCCTCTCTGGAATTTAAATTGTTCAGAATTAGCTTTGACATTCAATGATTCCAAGTGGCTTGTAAAGTTCTTTAAAACAGCAATTTAATCCTAGACCGAAGTGAGGGCGATCTATGTTAGGTCGGGGAACTGTTGCCTTTTTTTTCAGCAATTAAGAACCTCAGATAGTTGACGTCGTTGTAGGTGTCTCCATTCTTGGGGGCCGTCAAATAACACTTGAACCGTATCCGAGTCTATTCCGACAAGAAGATCTCGAGTTACTTTAAAAAGTTCTGCGGAAAGCCCGTTCAACGCGGAAGATTTGCTCACTTTTATCGTGTAAGAGGAACAAAATCCAGTCGTCACCTTCCCCTGTGCCTTGACCAAAAACTATTCTTTCTTCATTCCTTTCGAGCAAATGCATACTTGTGACAACAAGCAGTGCACACCTCCAACGACATCAACTGAAGTTGCAAGCTTTGAAACGCATCTTAAACTTCCCACTGTCTTCTCTGCACTTTACCAGGGTTTAAAACTGTGGATTTTCATCCACATTCGTAACAGCTTCTTCAGATTTTTCAGCTCCTTCTGCAACTGACCTAAACGTGTCTCTGACTGGATCACATGACATCATCAACATCTAGACTGCATCACCTCCAACCCAAAATGTGAACCTAGCACTCCACAAATGCCGTGTTGCTCAACAGAAGTAGGAAAATATTTCTCCAAGACTTCAACAAACCGTCGTTCTACACTTGCAACACCTTCATGTAGCATCGCGCAGATTTCGGAAATAAATTTCAACGTCAAACTAAAAATGATGTCATTCCCGATGGTGTCACACAATTATCCGCCACTTGAGTCCACCCATCGTCAGATCCGTATCAGCAGGTGATCTCGGGCACCGGTAAAATAAATTATCTCGAAAGAAGGGCTAAGCGAACCTAAAATCCATCCCACGCTCGCTCGTATCCCACATGCATCCCTCTGCACGCCACCACACACCTTCGGAGCGCATCATGCGCTCGTATTTATGGGGCGACGGCTCACTTAAACGAGCCAAATAACTCGCGTCCACAAAGCCGCGCAGGGGCAGCAGGACATTGATGAACTGTTATTGCTGCGTGACGCGGCGCGCGATGTGTCGATGAGGCCCGCAGCTGAGGACCTTGATTAAGTCCAAGTTATGAGTGATAAGATGGACTGGTCTTTCGGATGCCATCAAGCGGGGGACTCCTGCTGGACGCTGGTGTGGGCAGGCGCACTAATTGAGTTGCATTCGTGGATCGTTTGCGGTCGTTATTGACGATCAGATCGTGCACAACTTCAATTAAGACATGCAACTGGGTGGAGCGAATTGCGTTGCCGACTGATGGTCGGGTGCGTGGCGGTCGTTAGTGCGGATGATTTGCGACAAGCGGATATCCTGCTGGAAGAAGGCACCTACTGCGAAATTGCAACGGCCTCCAGAACACACTTGTCCTTCACCCTTCCCACCCGCATGTCCCATTTGCCAAAATAAACATGTCTGCCAGCAGGACTGTCAAAACTAACAACACACTCCGCCTAAGTATGCCTCCCCAACCTTGCCATCTTGTCTTTTGTTTTCTCTTTTCTTCATCTGTGCGTCATCCCTTAATTTTATTTATCACCTCCATTGAGCTGGCAGCCGGGGAGGAGAACCCTTGTGCGTATGCTCGAAACTCTTGGCGTTGTCTCATCCATTTGGAAGTTTTCTTCTCGACTGACAGACGTTCGATTGTTACACACACACACAGAGCGCAGAGCGACAGCCAAAGAATGAAGGGATGAAGGATTTATGTACGAAACCATTCAACCATTTTCCTTTTCTCGGCTCCCTCTCTGTCTCTGTGCCAAGTAAACGATGATTAATTTCAGTTTTATCCCTTCGGAGCGCTGCACCACTGGATGGAATTGACAGTTTCCCAATGATGGCGGATTGTGTCAGAATTGAGTGACAGCTACAGATATCCTATCGGGTGAATGGGGAGACACGTCTACGAATGCGAAGGAAATGGGAGAATTCGAAAAACAGACGAGAAAATAAATTATAAAAAGATGGCGGCTTGTCAGTTGTTACCTGACTGACGTCCTGCCTTCGTCCCCTGCCTGTCACATCTCAATAGAGAGAAAGTATTCGTTTCTCAACCTTATCTGCCAATCGGTCGGGCAGGCAGCGAGGTGTGGGAATTGGAAAGTTTCAATCGTTCAATCGTTCAATCGTCCTGCTGTTTTCATAATTGTCATGTGGGTATTCCTGTTTTTTTTTCTTCTCCATTTCCATTGTTTTGCCTTAAAAAATAGTCGACGAAGGTCGTCGTCGCTCGGCCAGCAGTATGATTGAGAAATATTAGTGGAAATAAATTACCATTAGGGTAGACAATTAGCCAGTGAACATTCGTTTTAGTTATTTGGGCCCATTGTCGCGCAGCGTTTATGACGGGTCTCTCGGTGGTGGACCTTGAGGGAAGAAAGTGATTGCTTGTCGTTAGGTTGGGTTTTTTTTGTTGTCGATCGTTGACTGTGAATGGGATTGCTGAGGGAATGGGAATGAGGAGAAACTTAAAATGTTCAACTCAAATGTGAGTTCACTTTGATCGGCTGACTGAGGGGATTTTGTTTTATTTTGCTTCGCCGGCTGACTGAAGTTGAAGAATTAAATGAAAATGCGCCTCTCAGGGTTTCTTTTAGCGGATGTTGCCGATAAAAGCGAGTTGATTGATCCTATTAGTACGACAGTATCGTCTAATCTAATAATAATAATTGTTGGCGCTGCAGTCCAAAGGGGGACCAGGGCCTTGCTTGCTCATCAACTACTCGTGTTGTGCGCGCTACTGTTCTCTCACGAGTAGAAGGGATCTACAGTTTTTTGCCGACTCCGAACGGCGAGATTTGAGAACAGTTATTATTTGAGACAGTTATTACTACGCCACGGCGGCCACATCGTTTAATCTGGGACTGTATCAAAATTAAGAGGTTTGCAAAGGCATTGAAGCGGAAACGGCTAAAATGGGTCTGGCGGTAAATGAGGGCAAAACGAAGTACATGCTGTCATCATGGAAGGACACACAACATCGACGTCTCGAATGGAGCGTCACACTAGGCAGCACAAACTTCGAGGTAGTCAAGGACTTCCTCTACCTCGCTCCGCGGTAAACAGGGACAACAACATCAGTACCGAAATCAAACGCAGAATCACTCTTGCCAACCGCTGTTTCTTTGCGTTCAAGAGGCAATTGAATAATAAAGCCCTCTCACGAAGGACTAAGCTGGCTTTATATAACAGCTTGATCATCCCCGTCCTACTTTATGGCGCGCAATCTTGGACGTTAGCAAAGGCGGATGAGGAAGCCCTAAGTCTTTTCGAGAGAAAAGTTTTGCCAGCGTCGGGAGAAGAAGATTCAACCACGAACTCTATGGGCTGTACGGCGGCATGAGCTTGGTCAACAAGCGTCTTTGGATACAACGCTTAAGGTGACTAGGCCATGTAGAGCGTATGGACACCACTGCTCCGGGCCAAAAAGTCTTTGAATCCGAGCCATTGGGACAAAGCAACAGAGGACGACCTAGACTAAGGTGGCGCACACAAGTGGAGAAGGACCTCAACCAACTTGGAGTGCACAACTGGAGGCAGTTGGCGAAAGATCGTGCTGGCTGGAAAGGCATGTTGGTTGAGGCCCAGGTCCACCCCGGACTGTAGCGCCACAAGAAGAAGAAGAAAGGCATTGAATATTAAAACTAAAGGTTGATTTTTTTAGATATTATCTTTTTGGCAACACTGGTTTAAACAGCTGACGTACGTTTCGTGTTTTGTTTCACTGTCAAACATCTTCAATCTGGTCTATAATTTAACCCTGAATCGTCTTACAAACGAACAATTGTTGATAACTGTCTGTTATCAAAATTCGTGCTCTGTTAAGAAAGTTCATCGTGCGCTTCTTCCAGTTTGTGGCTAAAAATGGACGAAGCTCATATTTGGCTCAATGGGTACGTAAATAAGCAGAATTTTCCATTTTGGAGTGAATATCAGCTAGAGGCATTACAAGAGATACCAGAAAAGGTCACAGTTTGGTGCGGTTTATGGGCTGGTGGCATCATATACGAAATCCTCGAATTAGTGTTGATTGTGTTACAAATCTACTTCAGAAATCAACTTTGTACGAACCCCATGTGTATTCCTATCGAAGCAGTTGAAAATTATAGATTTTTGAAAGTTACCATCGACAGCATCTTTCTGTGGGATGTACCAGGTATAGACAGCGTCAAGATATCAATGTCTCGATAGGGAACATTTGTTGTGAACGAGCTCTAATTTTTTTTTGTTTGTTTGCTATGACATCTGTGAAAAATATTTACTAAACATCAAGTCATTGAACAGACAACATCATATTTGTTCATCGTGTTAAAAATGTCGAATTTTGTACCAGAAAGTGATGATTTGCGGAAAGCATTAATTTTTGTTTTCATTTGAAGAAAAGTGCTGCAGATTCGCATCTGTCGAGGCATATGGTGATCATGCTCTATCAGAAGCAACATGCAAAAGATGGTTTCAACGGTTCAGAAATAATAATTTTGATGTGAGAAATGAAGAACGTGGACGACCACCAAAAAAGTTTGAAGATGCCGAATCGCAAACGATATTGGATAGAGACGACACTTTGAGTCAAAAGCAAATGGCAGCAATGTTAAATGTTGCACAACAAACAATTTCTGACCGTTTAAAAGCTATGGGAAAGATCCAAAAGTGTGGAAAATGGGTGCCACATGAATTGAATTAAAGACAGATGGAAGACTGAAAAAACACTTGTGAAATTTTGCCTCAAAGACACGAAAGAAAACCGGTTTTGCATCGGATTGTTACTGGCGATGAAAAATGGATTTCTTTTAAGAATCCTAAACGGAGAAAATCATGTGTTAATTTGGGACAACCATCAACATCGACCGCGAAACCAGATCGATTCGGCAAGAAGACAATGATGTGTGTTTGTTGGGACCAGAAAGGTGTGCTGTACCACGAGCTCCTAAAACCTGATGGAACCGTTAATACTGATCGCTACTAACAACAAATGATCAGTGTGAACCATGCATTGATTGAGTGGTCGCCGTGGCGTTGTGGGTAGAGTGCGACGCTTACACGCTAAAGGGTCTAGGTCTGACTCCCAGCTCAACACCAATTTTTCGAATTTTTCACGGCACCACCTCTTTCCAGCTGCTGACAGCACTCAAAGAGTAATAACTGTCTAAGAAAGTTCCTCAAATTTCGCCGTTCGGAGTTAGCAAAAAACTGTAGGTCCCTTCTACTCGTGAGAGAACAGTAGAGCGCACAACACGAGTAGTTGATGAGCAAACTAGGCCCTGGTCCCCCTCTGGGCTGTAGCGCCAACAATAATAATAATTGATCGAGAAACGACCAGAATGGGCCAGAAGACACGGCAAGGTAATTTTGCTCCATGACAATGCACCTGCACTCAACGCAAAACCGGTTCAGGATACAATCAAAACACTTGGCTGGGAGCAGCTACCCCACCCGCCGTGTTCACCAGACTTGGCTCCTTCCGACTTCCATTTGTTTTCATCGAGCATTTTGATTCGAGATTTGTTCCTCCCAAACAGGGGATAAGCTTTGATTCTTTCTTAGTCTCTGGTTTGAACTTGAGACTTCCCATGTCACCTACAATCACGATAATAATAAAAATAATAATTGTTGGCTCTACAGACCACAGGAAGACCAGGGCCTAGCTTGCTCGTCAACTACTCGTGTTGTGCGCGCTACTGTTCTCTCACGAGTAGAAACAACCTACAGTTTTTTGCCGGCTGCGAACGGCGAAGTTTGAGAAGCTTTCTTAGACAATTAAAACTCTTTGAGTGTTGTCAGCAGCTCGAAAGAGGTGGTGCCATGAAAAATTCGAGGTGTTCAGGCGGGAATTGACCCTAGACCCTTCGGCGTGTGAGCGTTTCACTCTACCCACTACGCCATGGCTACCACGAAAAAAGCGATCCATCGTCGTATTAAAATATTAAGTAGTTTAAATCTAGTTGTAGTTGCGGTTCCTTTTTTCCATAAATTCAAATAAAGGAGGAGTTGCCAGTAGCTTGTTGCAGTATTCGCCCGATGCATTATTATTATTCATTAAAGGGCAGCCTCATAGATGATGTAATGGTTCCCAGAGTCTGAAGCAGTTTCTACACAACCTGTATTTGGACTGTGGATGTCATCATTCTGGTCTTCTCTTTGTCGTCGAAAAATGAATTCATTTTCACTTTTCTCATAGCACTTCATTAAGTGACGCATTCGTGGCTACCGTAAAAAGGTAGGTTAGTCAATATAAGCATATATGCCGAAATCAATGTTTGAAGGCCATTTGCCGTATGAGTGTGTAAGATTAAGAAACCTCAACACTCTGGAAGGCGAATGAATGTTTTAACGAGCAATGTCAACTATAATGCGTCTTTGTCAAAATGTCAGAGCTTAGAAACAGGCAGTGTATCCAAAGGAACCAATGTTTTATTTTCTTAGAATAAGTGCAAATGACATAATCATTTCATAAAACAGGTTAGGAAAAAGAAAAGACTTCCATATAATTTATAAATATTCAACTAAGCGCCAATCCACAAAGGAAACGGGACATAGCTTCCACATTAATTGCTCGCGTTGTGCGCGCTGCTGCTCTCTAACGAGTAGAAGCTAGTGAAGTTTCAGACGCTTTTTCGTAGACAATTAGTGCTCTTTAAGTGTTGTTCTTAAGATATGGTGTCCTGAGAAATGCGAGGTCTTCAGTCTGGGATTAAAATCTTATCTTTCGGCGTGTAAATGTCGCAGTCTGACCGCCACAAGACGGCTTTCAGATTACAAATGTTAATTTTCAGAAGGTGAAAACCGACAGTGTTGTTCTTTTCTTGGACCACTCCAAGCAATATTTCCGCCATGACTTATGGAGTTATACCACCCGAAGAAGGACTTCATTCCAAATACAGAGTGACGCACACTCTTGCAACCAATTCCATTTTTTGCTGCTTAAAAAATCAATATTCAAAGAACTTCCACCAGCGCACTTAAACCGCCACCAATCACATTAATTTCTCTTGTGATTCTCCTCGTCGAACGTGTCCACTTGCTTGTCCTTCAGAACCGCCCGGTCGCAATACCCCTGGCATCTGAAGTCCGCAAATCCCCTCGGCTCTCGATTTGAAAGTGTAATTTATCTTTTTCAATGTCACCTTCCTCCAGCAGCCATTCTTCATACGCATCCCCGCTGTAAGTCGTAAGTCCTAAGGCAGCAGCGCACACCCCGCATCCCGATGGATTTTCAATTCCAATGTAACGCAATCCTTTTCTCCTCTCGTGTGTAAATCTTCCCGGCGATGTTCATCTAAATGCTTCAATCACATTAAAAATCAATTTCCCTCTTCCACTTGAATGAAATCCTTCAGCGTTTAAAAGAAAAGGATTCTCTCGACCTCCCCGTCGTGCCCCCTCTCCGAGCGCAAGTGGAAACAATTTGACAAAGCATCCGAACGAGCGGAGGAGAGAAAAGACAAATCAGACGATGGAGGAAAAAGCAAAAAAACACCAACGACGACGACGACGAGCAAGAGAATCTCACAATTTTTCCAGACAAAACTCTTGACATTTTCACAATTTATTTCCCCATTTTCCACTGCTCCGTCGTCCCCTGCCTCCTCCGCTTCCGCATAGTGCCTGCTAAATGGTGCATACTGAACCTTAAAAGAATGAACAAGCGAATTCCTTACACTCTACTTATGCTGCGGAGTGTGTAAAGTGTGAACAGGCAAAAAAGTTGAAGGAAATACTAAATAAGCAGCAATGGCGGCGAAAGTGGGACAAGAAGACGAGAAACTTGGCATCACTCGGCGCTCGCTGTGGAGATCATTCAAAATGTGTCAACTTAAAACACGGTTTCTCTACTTCGGTGTTTGCTCTTTTTTTTTTTTTTTTTGTTTCGTCGCCCTTTTGCTGGGGGTTGCACACATACTGGTGTGCGTTAGTTTTTAAAGTAAATTTTTGACAGCTGGACACTCATAAATCTGTCAAAAGTAATTTAATTCCTTCTCGATGTCGCAGAGGGGATTACTGCAGAGAGCTGATGGCAGGAGATGTGGCTCAGCTGCTGGTCTCTTCATGCAGGAGTCAACGTGATGGCACGTTAAGCAAGGTTTGTGTTGTTGTTTAAGGGTTTTCAGTGTCCTTCAATCAAAGGAATAGTTGGAATGATGATACTAAGACTAAGTGAATCCTGTCGGTTTCATTGTCATTTACTCAGAATGATGATAATGATTTTGATGTGAGAAATGAAGCACGTGGAAGACCACCAAGAAAGTTTGAAGACGCTGAGTTGCAACTTTGAGTCAAAAGCAAATGGCAGCAATGTTAAATGTTGCACAACAAACAATTTAACAATTTTTTGACCGTTTAAAAGCTATGGGAAAGATCCAAAAGTGTGGAAAATGGGTACCACATGAATTGAATGAAAGACAGAAATTTTGCTTCAAAGACACGAAAGAAAATCGGTTTGGCATCGGATTGTTACTGGCGATGAAAAATGGATTTATTTTAAGAATCCTAAACGGAAAAATCATGGGTTAATCTCAGACAACCACCATCGACTGCAACACCAGATCGATTCGGCAAGAAGACAATGCTGTGTGTTCGGTGGGACCAGAAAGGTGTGCTGTACCACGAGCTCCTAAAACCTGGTGAAACCGTTAATAAAACCATCGCTACCGACAACAAATGATCATTTTGAACCATGCATTGATTGAGTGGTCGCCGTGGCGTTGTTGGCAGAGTGCGACGCTCACACGCCAAAGGGTCTAGGTTCGACTCCCAGCTCAACACCAATTTTTCGAATTTTTCACGGAACCGACTCTTTCGAGCTGCTGACAACACTCAAAGAGTATAACTGTCTAAGAAATCTTCTCAAACTTCGCCGTTCGGAGTCGACAAAAAAGTGTAGGTCCCTTCTACTCGCGAGACAACAGTTGCGCGCACAACACGAGTAGTTGATGAGCAAGCTAGGCTCTGGTCCTCCTTTGGACTGTAGCGCCAACAATTATTAGATCTGCTAATAGCCTCTGTCGGTTATGAACTTCGATCTGATGAACATTTTCTTCGCTAGTTTACGAATTTTCTGGTTACTCTAGAGGCTTGAGTTTTGAACTAATGCTTCTTCGAAGAGCATTAGCGTCCAGTATTGCCCTTAACCTCCAGAAACATGCTCTCTCCAGTTCCAGCTGCAGCCAGATCAACCACCTGCATCCAATCTCCAATTTATCTTTCAAAATGAAAGGTCCTTCTTCTTCTGTGTAGGACATCCTAGGCGACGATGTCCTCTGTTATCTTATTCCATTAATCGAGTCCGAAGCTCGAGCTGTCTTGCTTATGCGCATCCCATAGCAAATCCATTTAAAGCGATGTACGTGCATTTCACAAAGAATATGGCGCGGCATAACGCCTAGGGGTCATTAAAAATGTCGTTGGCTCCACTATTAAATATAGCTTCTTTGACATCCAACCATTCGTACGAATTCTCTGTAAGTCACTCCTTATTTTCCATTGAAAGAAAAATATTTACGGACAGTTGGACATTACTTCATTATTTTGGTGAGAAACCTCACAATGTCTGATATCCTACAGTCTGCCTTGTTCGTTCAAAAACTTTTCTCGTTTTCAAAGATCATAGTCCACTCAGTGTTCATGTGTTCCAGTCTTTTCAATTTGATTGTGGCTTTCCATCCTTCACACAACGCATAAATGATTAACACCTTGCTGCGATAGCACTAAGCCTCCAGCTTAACTGCTAATCGACTGCAAGCCTATAACCAAAATATACGGAATATAAATTAGTCGAATCACCCCGTACAAATTTTCCAAAAAAAAACTTCAAACATATAAGGTTCCCAATACAGAACCCTTTGGTACCCCATGTCTACACTGTGCGCCATTGTCACACTGGGCGCAGCTGCGAAGACAATCAATCACAGTCGGCAGCGGCATGGTGTGCCACCACCATTAGCAATTAGCTAATGATCTGCCAGACTCTGCCGGCTTCCTCCAGTTGCCCCCATATTCAGACAGCGTCGAAACCCCTCATTGTTTCGCAATAAGATCAACACCCCCAAAAAATCAGCGCTTTAACCCCTCACCCGCCCATTAATTCACTCCCCTGCCACTCATTAAACGGTGAAATGGCTAATTACCATCCGGGACATTACAGGAGCTACTCTTCGAAAATTGGAAACATAAATTCGATGAAGAATACCACCCCCACCCTCGGCACAGAGAACGCGACAGAGGGCGGGAGTGTGCCGTTGTCGCCGACGCACACAAAATTAACTGCAATATGTTACAAGGATAATTGTTTTGGTTTTCATTCGCTCGCGACACTTGATAGTGCTTCCAGCACCGACCTACCTGCACACGCAATCCCGCGCATTCGGCATGCGTGTGTGTCTCTCTCTGTCACTCCCGTAAATCGCACATCCCTCCTCGTTTGCGAAAAAGTTTTTCTGTTCATTCGGAGGAAGTAGTCCCAAGTTTGGCCCCGGGAAGCCATTAAGCACATGGCACACACATGTCATTGCTCATTCCCCGACAAGGCGCACATCCAGTCTTCACCATTTAGCATCACACATCCTGCGAAAAGGATGAAACGCCATGCCCAGGGAGTGCAGAATATTTTCTTAAGCAATTTAATTCTATTCATCTCTTCATTTTCGCATATTTTTTGTGTGCGTTGGCGGTGGGCTGGGCCGTGTTGCAGGGCGAAAGGAGGTGTGAAGGGAAAACAAAAGGAGGATCTAAGTCGTATACATTCTTGGTTTCTCGTTAGACGATATGACTTGGAATGATGTTGACTAAATGAGCAGCAGGGACAAGTGTTGGGAACGGCCGTGGTGTGATGCGGAGTGGCAGCGTTTGCTGAGCACATGTACATATGTTGGATGTGTGACAACAGGAATGGGAACAATAACAGGACAAGGATATAATGTCGTCTTGTTACGGAGAAGATGATGTTGTTAGAAGATGTCATTTGGAAAAGGGTATTTCGTGGTGACCTGAGAGAGGGAGAGTAAGGGAGGAAGCTGACATCTAAATGAATTGAAAGCGGGTTTGGAAGAATGCGAATTTTTAGTTACAACTGCATAAAGTATGACTTTTGTGCAGGGACAGTAGTTTTCTCTGGAAGGACCAAGTATTGTGCATCCCTGCTACGCGCTGTGGGTGTATGGTTTCATTTCATTTCAATTTTAATGTTAATTCGAAATGATGTTAAGTATGTACGTCTAACGTCTGGAAGCTTACGAAAACATTCTAATTAGCATCGAAGAGAAAAGTGCATACAAATTATGTGTTAGACCACCAGGCTGTAGTTAAAAATCATTTAATGAAGAGCTTAAAAACAAAATTGCACCTATGGGAAAAAAGAACGAAGTTACCAGTTTAGTTTAGTTTATAATGCATTTTTATTTAATTTAATTCTGTAAGAAACTGCTAGACAAAAATACTTAAAACTAGCTTACCAAAGTAATCTACTGATCTTAATTCTAACTTACTGACTCTTCATGAGTACTCTAAGCGAATCTAGGGTTTTGTCTTTTGCTTTTCGGCTTCATGTAATATTTTATTATTTAATAAGTACTTAAACCTACATACATATATTTAATTAATTTATCCAAGAAAATTGTAAAAAACTCGAATTTAAATTTTTTATTCTTAACCTAACTTATTAAACTATGTAACCTTACTACATACCTAAAAAAAAAAAACAAACTATACACCTAAACTTATGACTATATACAATTATATAGACTTAACTCTATTCAACTACTATAAATTATCTTAATAATAATCCGTAATACTTTACGGACGCGTGCATCAGGGCGTATGTGTTAATTATATGCTTAACATATATATCCAATACGCCGTGGTGCACCTTTTTTTATTTTTTTTTTTTGCAGTTTCATATTTTTTTTTTTTGCTTTTTTGTTTTTTTTTATTTTTTTTTTTTACTTTTTTTTGTATATAAAATGCCTTAAAACTACCTTAACCTACGTGAGTTGGCTTTACTGACCCAACTACCCCGTCATATGCCTTAAGAAGTTAGCGGCATCGAAGGCTGGTTGTGGTGCAGCCGCCAATAAAAAAGCCGTTCCTCTGCAGATACTGCTCTGTCGCGGGCCGAAATCGCTCTACTGAACCGTAGGAGTTCCTCGTGGCTGCGAGCAACGTCCGGTTCGTATTGAAGTCGCTTTTCCACTGTTCGGCGTACGACATGGAAGTTGATGGGGCAGCCTTCCCTATCTTGAATCAGGCCTTTAGTGTCCAAGTAGAGGAAAGCTTCAGGTGGAATGAAGCCATTAAGACGCATCCGTTCATGGTACATTTCATTTGGGTAGTAAGCCCCAAAGATCAGACTATTGGTTGAAGCTATGGCTCGAGCAGTGTGACTACGAATGAACTTAATAATAAAATTATTTATCCTTATTTTTTTTTGTTTGTTTGTAACGCATTTTTATTAACACTTTACAATTCGTTAACTTAGTTGCTAGACAAAAATGCTTAAAACTGGCTTACATATTTAATCTGAAATTTTAATCTTATTTCTAACTTACTGACTCTAAACAAGTACTCTAAGCTAATCTATGTTAGTTTTTTCTGCCTTTCGACATATTTTGTTATTAAATCTTAAGTCTAGTGGTTTTGGTTTTGTTGCCCAAGAAAATTAAAAAAAAACTTGGACGTTCCTTAATTAATGTTTTTCACTTACGTGCTAACTTAACTTACTTATTATTATTATTTATCCTTATACGGTTTGCCTCATTGTGGTAGAATTTCTTGTACTGAGATTCTGGTGTTCGATATAAATGAAGACAGTCTCGAACACCCTCATCTTTTCCATCTGGGAAGGACTCACGTTGAACCACACAGGACAACCGTATACCATGATTGCTCGGATGAGGGCCATGTAGCAGATTACCTTCACTCTAGTGTCAAGTTGACTGTTGTAAAACAGTCCTCTTGCCATAGCGAAGGCATTCTTGGCCCTGGTCAGAGCAGTATCTACATGGATATCACCATATAGATGCTGGTCCAACCAGATGCCTAGATATCTTACAACATTTTTCACGGTCAACGGCCGTCCCAGTGGGTCAACTATGCCGAACTTCCGCCAGTTCATTTTCGTGTCCCTTGAGGCTTTGGACAACATAATAATAATAATAATAATTGTTGGCGCTACAGTCCAAAGGGGGACCATGGCCTAGCTTGCTCATCAACTACTCGTGTAGTGCGTGCTACTGTTCTCTCACAAGTAGAAGGGACCTACAGTTTTTTGCCGACTCTGAACGGCGAGATTTGAGAAGCTTTCTTGGACAGTTATTACTCTTTGAGTGTTGTCAGCAGCTCGAAAGAGGTGGTGCCGCGAAAAATTCGAAAAATTGGTGTTGTGCTGGGAATCGAACCTAGATCTTCGGCGTGTGAGCGTCGCACTCTACCCACTACGCCACGGCGACAATGAAAAATCTCTCTTTCTGTTCTAAAGGAAAGTTCTTCGTGCAAGCTTTGGTTCTTTTGGCTTTGATGGTATCTTGAGAAGAGCTTTGGTTCATTGGGTTAGTCGATGGTTCACAGATGACATCGCCGCTTCGACACATGCTGCTCCAGTTCGAAGAATGTTTGAATCTGAGCCATTTGGACAAGCCAAATAGATGAGGAACTCGCTTAGGAACTACACGCGAAAAGAAACTGAACCAGTTCCGATTGATAAATTGATTGCGTGTGGCCCTAGATCGTTCTATTTGCAGAAGACATGCTGATTGAGGTCTTGACTCAGAGATGATTCTTTTATTGGGGGATTATTTAACGATCAGCCTTTAGTCACAACAGCATTTAGTTTTCCCTCGCATTGGGATCCTTCAACCAAACCGAAGGGTATTCGTTTTCTTTGAATGGTGCTAGAGTCCTTGGTGGATCTGGACCTCGACAAACATGACTATCCATTCTCAGTTCGATTAATAATCGCTGGTTTAATTAATAAGCACACAAGCAAGATCTTTGGCTTGGAAAGAAAATTCGGTTTGCAGGTTCAATATTTCTTATGGCTTCCTTGGATTTGCTTATAGCCTCTGACTGTAATTTAATTCCACCTGATACACATTTTCTTACTGCATTACTAGTTTGCAACTTTTTTCGTTGTTCTAGAGGCTTAAGTTTTGAACTACGACTTCTTCGAAGAGCATTACCGTCCAGTATGGTCTTTGATCTCAAGTAACAGGTTTCTTACAGCTGCAGCTCCAGCCAGATCTCCCACCAGCACCCCATTTCTAATTTCGCTTTCAAAACTGATTGAGATCCTTCTTCCCCTTTGTCTTCTGTTACCTTATTCCATTGGTCGAGTTCGAAGCTTGAGCTGTCTTGCTTATGGACTTCCCGTGCAAATCCATACTTAATAATAGTAATTGTTGGCGCTACAGTCTAAAGGGGGACCAGGGCCTAGCTTGCTCACTTGCTACTGTTCTCTCACGAGTAAAGTGGACCTACAGTTTTTTGCCGATTCCGAACGGCGAAGTTTGAGAAGCTTTCTTAGACAGTTATTACTCTTTGAGTGTTGTCAGCAGCTCGTGAAAAAATTCGAGATGTTCAGCCGGGAATCGAACCTAGACCCTTCGGCGTGGGGGCGTCGGACTCTTCCCACTACGCCACGGCGGCCACAATACGCAGTCCTATTGCAACTTATAAGGCCAAATTTGACGCTCCACCATGTTTTTTTCTTTTTTTTTTGGAGGTTGGGATACACTGCACTGAAGCGCTCAGACTCAAATACTCTTCCATTGTGCTACCAGGCAATAACCTTCATTTAATGTAATGTTTCGGTTTCTTGGACGAATGCTTTCAATACCACTTTAATATTAATAATAAAAATAATTGTTTGGCGCGACGGTCCACATCAACTACTCGTATTGTGCGCGCTATTGTTTTCTCACGAGTAGAAGAGACCTATTGTTTTTTGCCGACTACGAACGGCGAGATTTGAGAAGCTTTCTTAGACAGTTATTTATTATTCTTTGAATGTTGTCAGCAGCTCGAAAGAGGTGGTGCCGTGAAAAATTCGAAAAATTGGAATTGAACTGGGAGTCGAACCGAGACCCTTCGGCGTATGAGCGTTGCACTCTACGCACTACGCCACGGCGACCACATCCATCCATACCTACAGCTCGGAATTATTTTGTTATTTTTGTGACAAATCTCACAACGTTTGATATCCCACAGTCAGCCTGGTACTTTTGAAAACGTTTCTCATTTTCGAAGCTCAAGCTCAACATACAGTGAGTAAAATAAGTATTGGCATACTTATTTTTTTTACGATTTCAATGTAATCTAAAGAGTTTCAGCTGAATAGAATATACATTAGGAAACTGTAGTAAAAGGGTTAATATTAAATACAAAAATGATTCAAATCAATATAAAATTACTCCATTTATTTAAAAAAGAAACAGTAAAAATATGGTCAAAAAAGTATTTGCACTCTACAGTTTGTGAATGAAAAATATTGAAAAAATAATTGATAGAACTTTAATTAATATTTTGTGTGCATCCCGTTTGTAAACTCTTAAGTCATTCCTCAACAAGTGCTGTCTTCATGTCACTTTTACTTGAAATTTTTCTTTTTCTTATTTCAGTGTCCAATGTACTCCATAGATTTTCTATTGGGTTTATGTCTGGTGATTGGGGGGGGGGGTCAGAAGTTGGTGGGGGTATTATATAACAACCATTCCTTCGTAACCCTTGCACAGTGTTTGGGATCATTGTCCTGTTGGAAAAGGAATGTTCCCCCCATATCCAATTTGACGGCGCTTTGAAGTAAATAATGGCTCAAAATGCCAATATACCCAAGAGCCGTCAAAATTCCATCGATGGTGGCGATGTTACCAACTCCGTTGTAAGCCACACAGCCCCACACCATAACATGTCCACCACCATGTTTTACCGTGTGCTTCAAATGGTTAGTTTGGAGTTCTGTGTTTGGCTTCCTCCACACAAATATCTTTCCGTCTTATTCGAAGAGATTAAACTTGCTTTCATCCGAAACCGAAACACTCCTCCAAAATTCGAACGGCTTCGCAAGATAAGTTTTTGCAAACTCTAACCATTTTTTTTCTGTTGATTTCAGAAATGAATGGCCTCTTCCTAGCTGACCTGCCATAAATGTACATTCCGAATAGTTCGTGGGTGTACTGTTTGCCCGGATATTGTTGCCGCATGTTGGGCTAAATTTTTTGCACTTATAAATTGCTTTTTTCGAGGCTCATTTATAGTTGCTGGTCTATCTCTCGCACTCATCTTCTTCGTTCGTCCAGCACGATGTTTGTTTGCCGTTGTTCCAGGGTCTCGAAACCTTTTCAGGACGTAACGAACTGCAGAGAAACTAAATCCAATGGAATCCGCTATCTATCGATAGCTCTGACCACTTTCGCTCAAAGATATAATTTTCTGCCGGACATTCAAGGGTGTTTCACTTTGTTTTGGAGACATTTTATTAATTTATATAGCTTTCCGATCTATACAGCAAAATTCTTCACGCCAAATGAATAAAGAAACAACAAACACCTCAAAAACCGTTAGATTTTTGACGCAAATGGTGTGTACATTCAGGGAAAAGTGTGTGTGCAAATACTTTTTTGACCTTATTTTCACTGTTTTTTTTTTTTTAAACAAATGGAGTAATTTTATATTGATTTGAATCATTTTTGTATTTAATATTAACCCTTTTACTACAGTTTCATAATGTATATTCTATTCAGCTGAGACTTTTCAGATTACGATAAAATCGTAAAGAAACTAAGTGTGCAAATACTTATTTTACCCACTGTACCTCTCCATCTCTTACGATCTCTAGCCAGTTGCTTCCGACTTCGCACACCAAGTTGGTTGAGGTCCGTCTTCCTGGCGCCACCTCGGCCAAGACCGTCCTCTGTTGCAATGTCCCGATGGCTTGGATCTGGGTTGGAGCAGTGTTATTCATACGCTCTACGTCCTACACCGAAGTGTACTGATTCCCTTCATTTACGTAAAAAAATAAAATGCTCAAAGTATTGTCCGTCGGAAGGGGTTACTTCTAATATTTGATAATTTTCGAATAACATCTCTAAAAAATTACTCCTCTCTGGCGACTGTCCAATTATTGAGAGATTCTTAGATTTGTACAGAATGCCTTGACCGATGACCCCTTAAATCGTATTGCATCCATCGAAAAAGTCAGTAATCGAATCGAAGATGGCATGGAGAACAGGACGGTTGGGTAAGACCTCTCATTTCAGCGTTTCCAGGCAGGTGACCGCTACAGACACGTTCGGCCGAGCTTTACCACTTTGCAAAATTACCCTTTCATGCCTTTCGGTCGTGTTTGAGCGTTATTCAGGCGATGCACGCCTTAGGGCCGATTTTTCAATAGTCAGATAAACAATCAGATAGGAGTTAACTGACAGTTAAGGCATAAATGCATTTTTCAGTAGTTGTTTAGCAGCTATCTGAGGAATATACCATCTAACTGTCTGTTAGAGTTATCTGTCCGTTTCTATGTCAGATAAAATGTAATCCCCTAGTTAAAGTAAATGGGCTGTCAATTACAAATTGTTTTTTTCAAAATGGATTTTTTAGACGATGTCGACGATTTACTTATTGAGGAAGAAGAAATAATATATAATCGCTTCAATTCAACTTCAAGAAAGAAAAGTGTAGTGAGGAAGCGACCTGATCATTATAAGAAATGGGAAGAGGAAGATTTCAAACGAAGATTCAGGTTGCAGAAAGATACTGCCGAATACCTACTTTCATTAATAAAGGACAAAATTGTGCATAAAACAGAAACTAAAATAAAAGTTTGTTAATTTGGTTGATACGTGCCATACGCACATTTTATTTGAAACAAAAAAAGAAATAAACTACTTTTTAAATTCTTGTATTTTTAAATTGTGTGCTTCTTGTTTTCTCTTTTCTTCGTTGTGAAGATAAATAATTCTGAGTTCATGCTCTTCTGTTTTATGTTGAATATGGAGGTCATGTTCAATTTGCTTAAATTCTAATTCTTTTTGCACTAGTCGTTTTTGTAATTCCACCAATCCTAGACGGGATTCACCCAACTCATCATATTTAGATTTGATGTTGTTGACAACAACATCAGTACCGAAATCAAACGCAGAATCACTCTTGCCAACCGCTGTTTCTTTGGGCTCAAGAGGCAATTGAGTAATAAAGCCCTCTCTAGAAGGACTAAACTAGCTTTATATAACAGCTTGATCATCCCCGTCCTACTATATGGCGCAGAATCTTGGACGTTAGCAAAGGCGGATGAGGAAGCAAAGGCGGAAGATGAGTCTTTTCGAGAGAAAAGTTTTGCGTGCGATTTTTGGTCCTGTTTGCGTTGATGGCAGCTGGAGGAGAAGATTTAATGACGAACTCTATAGGCTGTACAGCGACATGCGCCTGGTTAAGCGTCTACGGATACAACGCTTAAGATGGCTAGGCCATGTAGAGCGTATGGACACCACTGCTCCGGCCCGAAAAGTCTTTGAATCCGAACCATTGGGACAACGCAACAGAGGACGACCTAGACAAAGGTGGTGCACACAAGTGGAGAAGGACCTCAACCAACTTGGAGTGCGCAACTGGAGACAGCTGGCGAAAGATCGTGCTGGCTGGAGAGGTATGTTGGTTGAGGCCCAGGTCCACCCCGGACTGTAGCGCCACAAGAAGAAGAAGATGTTTTACGGTTGTGGGAAATATTTTACTATTGGCCTACTTGTTAGGGAGTCACTGTCGTTTTAAGCTTCCAAGCCGTCAATGTTGGAACACATAGCCAGTATTTTTTCTTCCGCGACTGAGAAAACTGCAGGTGTGGCTTCTCCACCACCTGTTTTGTATAGTTCTTGGCGATTGTGTGCGGCTTTCTTTTTTGTATTTTTCTTAACGCTCTCATACTTCAGCTTCAAATTTTCAGATGATAGTATGTTCACGCCACTCGCACTATTAAACAGATCTGCAATTTTGGGCCACGTATGTGTTTCTTTGTTGGTAATTGCATCTGTCTTTTTATTTTCTATTATGTTTCGAAATTTGAACACCAAATCCATTAACAACCGCGTTTCACTAGGCATACAATTAACAGCCCTCTCGCGCTTTTTTGTCTGTAGGTCAACGTTTTCCATTTTAAGCAAATGAGCTGGTTATGCTCTCAGATAAACGTCTATCTTGTGATCTCCGTATATTTTAAATAATTTCCCGAGTAATAATTATTAGTAATTATTACTATTACTTGAAACTTCAAAAATACTCGAGAAATTATTTAAAATATACGGAGATCTCAAGATAGACGTTTATCTAAGAGCATAACCAGCTCATTTGCTCTAGCAAATTACCAATTAATCTGTTTCATTCACACAAATACCATGTGAAGTTAGACACAATTGATATTTGCCGCTCTGCAAAATACGGTCAAATAACTATCCAGCTGTTAGTTTCCGATTGAAAAACTGAAACTACTTATCTAGCAGATAAAGAGTCGAATAAATTTATTCGTTCGTTAGCAATCAGTCTGTTTATCTGACTATTGAAAAACTGGCCCTTAAACGTGTTAATTGTAGTCGTTAACATTTCTCATCAATGGTTTCGTCTGGTTTTAGCAGCTCATAGTCCACCACACACTGCTGTTCCCACCATATGCAAAGCATGATCCTTGAACCGCGGATCGTTTTTTCGGTGTTGATGTAAACGATGGCCTAACGGGTTCACCAGGCTTTCCATGAATTTTTTTTTCTTGGAGCTATCGCAGTACATTCACTTCTCATCTTCAGTCATGATCCAGTGCACAAATCCCTCCAACGTCTTTCAAGAAGCAGTTTTGAAGTAAAAAATCGATTTTCGACATCTCTCTGCTTCGGCATCCAACTTCCCTGCCTTAGAATAAGTTATTAAGTCACTCCTCAAAGATTCCGCAGTTTCACTTTACGTTTGGCACAGATCTTGATCCAGTAAAGCCTCCAAATTTGCATTTTCAAAATTTTTGTGCTGGTCACGACGCTCTTAGTCTTCGACGCTAAAATCACCCGTTTTGAAGCTTTCCAATTACTCTCTGGATGATTTACTTGTCGTAGCAGAATGAAAACAAATCAATTTCAAGTTTGAGTTCCGTTTGTTTTTTAAGGAATCCTTCTTTGATCAAAATGGCATTACACGCTCTAAATAGGTATAAGTCTCAATCTGCTAAAACATTAAAACAAGAATGTTTTGTTATCCACATCTCACACCGTTTCGGTTCATTTTTGATTTCCTGAATCCAATCACTCGCTCAATTCCAATCACTCCCAATTCCATCAATTCCCTTCTCACTTGATCCAAGTCCAACCTCCCTCTTTCGCCACTCACATAAATCCCAGGAAATCGTCTGCGCGTCACTTCACACATAAAACTCGTCTGTTGCATGCCCACGTTGCGAAGTGTGAGCAGTATTCACCGATAATATGCGAATATTCCGAGCGGCAGTGCTGCCAAATCGCCACCCCCTCGTGTCGAGCCATGAATTGCAAAGTGCGCCTTAGCCTGTCCCTCCGTCGCCGCCACCGTCTAATGTCTGAGTGGCTTTTCGGGGAAATCTGTTGTCACAACAGGGATGCTGCGGCACCAAATTGGGTGATAACTCGTTCTTAATGGCGGTGCACTTTTTTTGCTTTAACTGTCGCTCACTCACCGCCTAGCCGGCGAACTGTTTCGACTGCCGCCGCAAGGACAAAAGGGTGACAAATGCGAATAATGGCTTAATTTTTCGGCCGCCCCCTCGACTGCGAACACATGTCTATATCACGCGGCAGCAGGCAGAAGCGTCCCCCGGCCGGCTGATTCATTTGCAAGGACATTATCATCGAGAGTTTTTATGACAACGAGGACGGTGATTACAGCCAGGATGTTTTTAATTGCTTCTTCTTCGTCTCTTTCTCATTTCAGCCACGACGACGATACACTAAATAATAATGCTCGAGGAGGACCTCGATGATACACACTTGTGCATCAAGTGTAGCTCCACCATTGTCGGCCTCGATAATTACATCCAGCATCGGAAGTCGGGATGCGGCGGGAAGTCGTCGCGATCCGCAATTGTCACCGGCTACACGGGATTCGGGTATGCCCACGCGGCTGTGTACCCTAAGCCCGGGGAGGACTCGAGGGAGAAGTCATCGAAGGCCGATCCGTACGACCTGCCATATGAACTGGGCGCCGATGTGTTCTTCTCCTCACTCCAGTTGCAGAGCGTTCAGGCGACTGGAGGCAGTGCCAGTGGAGCCGGGAAAACCAGCTCTAGACAGCAGCTGATTGCGGTGAAGGATGTGCCGAGGGAGGAGGTCGAGGGGGAGTGGCAGGAGAACAACACCGACAACCTGATGAAGGTGGTGCGCGACATTAGCGAGTCGAAGAAGTTTGAGCCGATTTTCAAGCCGATCCCCTTCACGCACAACGAGTCGCCGGAGCCTGAGCAAAGCGATGAGGAGGAGGACGAGGACGAGGTCTTTGAGGAGGATGATGAGGACGACGAGGACTACGTTCCGACTCCGTATAGCGGCGGCAAGTGGAAGCCGGGAAGTCAACCCCCACCCAGAAGTGGAGGAAAGTGGAAGAAGACTCTTGTGGACGTGCCTCCTCCGCCCCAAACTGGTGGCAAGTGGAAATCCTTCCCCAAGGTCGGTTCATCTGAGAAACCCGTCCCCGAGTGCGGTGGTAAGTGGAAGGCAGGTTGCTCCAAGTGGAAGGTCACTACCAGGCAGGAGTCGCCGGATATCCTTGAGGCGCAGACGGGTGGAAAATGGAAACCGGGATCAGAAGCCGGTCGTAAGAAATTTTTCGATTCTGGTCAGGAATCGCCCACCACCATAGAAGAGTCGACTGGCGGCAAATGGAAGCCCGGCTGTTCGAAAACGGTTCCAGAGAGTGGCGGGAAGTGGAAGCCTGGCGAAAAGCGAAAGTCGTCCGATGATCAAGAGTCACCCGAAGGCAAATGGAAGCCCAGTTCCTTCAAACGCCTCAAGCTGCCACCATCTCAGTCCACTAGTGGCAAGTGGAAGCCAGAAGACGACCAGGAATCTCCCCTCATGCTGGGCGATCCAAGCTGGAAGCCAGAGATCTTGAAAACTCCGAAAGCTGAAAAGTGGAGCTCAGTAGGAGGGCAGGAGTCCCCGGAGTTCCTGGAGCCCCACACCGGCGGCAAGTGGAAGCCGGGACAACGTCCAGGAAGCGACATTCCAACCGGAGGCAAGTGGAAGCCCGGTCATCCCCCAACCGGGGGCAAATGGAAACCCGGCCATCAACCGGAGATTGATGACAGCAAATGGAAGGAGACCCCGTGGGATGACCAAGAGTCGTGGGAAGATCCCGACCACTCCCATCCACCCGCAGACCACACAAAAGGCAAGTGGGTCCCAGGAACCAAAATCGACCGGCTCCAGTTCAAAGAAGCAGAGGTAAGGGCTTTCCTTGATTGTTGCCACGCTAAACCACATCTCCTTTCAGGTCGTGCCACCCCCTCAGGACTTCTGGTGCAACATCTGCTGCCGCAAACTGAAGACGAAGAGCATCTACGACAAGCACCTCCTTTCCAACGCTCATCTGCGAAAGTCCGAAACCGAAGAACAGCTTGAACGCGTTGCCGTTGAACAACTGGAGCTCTCACACCGTATCCTCCAGCCCCCAGCGCTCCTCCTAGAACGAGCAGCCTCCCCAGAGCCGCAGCCGGGAAAGCGAAAGCGACGGAAGATCTTCATCAAGTGCGACATCTGCAAGTACCGCATGCAGCGATTCCTCGTCGGCAAGCACCTCATCTCCCACTATCACTTCGTCCGCATGGTGGCGCAACCTCAGCGCTCTTTCACCATGATCCTCGAGTACATCCACCAGATAGTCCTCCAGTCACCGTACCAGTGCGTCCCGTGCCGGTTCTTCACCAACACCGAGGAATGCTTTCTGCTCCACTGGAACTCGGCGGACCACCGCGACAAGACCGAGGGTTCCGGCAAGTTCTGGTGCAGCTTCTGTCGGTTCGAGTGCGAGGACAACAACCAAATGCGGAGACACCTGCTCAGCGCAGACCACCGGGAGGTTATCCTGGCCATCAACCGCTCCGTCCCAATATGCATAACCAAGAAGGTAACCATCGAGTGCCCCAAGTGCCTTCAGGGATTCCGGTACAACATGGAACTGCGGCAACACACCTCCCGGTGTGACCTCGCCTCTGTGGAGCCCATTGGAACCGCCTCCGATGAGTATCAGTCCAGATTCCGGTGCGAGTTGTGCCCCGAGGAGCGCCTGAAGTCGAAGACCGCCCTGCAGAGGCATCAGAAATTCAAGCACAACCAGCACAGGTTTCACTGCCACGTCTGCGACATGGAATTCCAGTCGGCCAACGAGGCAGTGAAGCACCGAAAAACCAGTGTCCATAAGAAGGCGGCCGCCGACCGCCAGCCTCAGGTGAAGAAAGGCCCAGCCTTCAAGCCTGCCTGTGAGCAGTGCGATCATGTGTAAGTCTGCAGCATATTTCACCCTACGGCCTCTCTATCAACTCACCTTTCAGATCCACGTCGGAGATGGAGGCGGTCCTCCACCGCATCATCCACCCCGACAACGTGAAGCCAACGACCAAGCCTACTGCCCGGAAGTGTCCCCACTGCCCGGAGACGTTCAAGTCGAAATCGGAGCTGAAGTCCCACCTGACCACCGTCCACCCGGACGCAATGCACGCCTGCCCCCTCTGCGGAGAGTGCTTCGTCCTGCCCCACGAACTAGGTTTCCACAGACGGTACAAAATATGCGTCGCCAACCAACAGCCACAGGCCTCAGCGATCCCTTCCACATCGCAGGCAAAGGAAGCGACCTCGACGAAATCCTGGCAATGCTCAGATTGTCCATTCCAGTGAGTCCATCGGTCGTCGGTCTCGGCCGTGACGTCTAATCGAAAAATTCCACATTTCAGGTCCGACCTCGAATCGGAGCTCATCTTCCACCGAATCATGCACACCCACGGGGTGGAGGCTCTGCAGAGCACCACCGGTCGCGGCGGTAAATTGAACTGCCCCCTCTGCGAGAAGGCATTCCCCAGGCACTCGTTGCGTTACCACATCCGCCTGCACACCAACGAGAAGATGTTCAAGTGCGAACTCTGCGAGGCGGCGTTCGCCAGGCGGCACAACTACAAGGATCACATGCGGACCATGCACGAGAATGCGGACAAGAAACTTTCGGCGCGGTCAGTGGCCGCCACCACTTCTGCCGCTGTCGCCGCCGAGAGTTTCGTGTGCGATACGTGCGGCAAGCTCTTCCGAACCAAGTAAGTGCGAGAATTTGTTGCAAATTGTCTACTTTTGGGCTCTGGGTCATTTGCAGTCATTTGAAGCTGTTCCGGGTCGTTCCGGAAACAGTGGTTTCGTGGGCAAGCCAATGCGTTGGGCGAAGCCGTTATTGCTGCATAAATAAGGCGGCAATGGGTTGATTAAATTTTTGGATAGTTCTGCTGGTTTTTGAGAGGAATTTCCGTGCGGGGACGAATGTATTCTTTTGTGACTTCATTTGTTTCTGGTGAGTCAGGGGCGGTTCGGTGGTTTTTTAATAGGGGATGCGGTACTGTCTCAACCCCGGTAGTAAACTACTGAAGCACAGTTTCTATTATTGTCGTGCCGTCTACTTTGCATTACAGATCTCGTTGAAATTAAATCCCAAAGTACGAGCTAAGTGCAGAAATAAAGAAAACGGGGTGCGTTTCAATTTCAGGCATCATGGACAGGGACATTTGGATGCCTTCTGACAGCGATGAGGATTGATACGCGGGCATCCCCGATCGCAGTATACACGAGTCGACTATCTTAATTTCTAAGACGTTAGAAAGAGTGCTCGCTTTGGCCCCAAGGACCTTCGAATCCAAGACACTGGTACAGTGCAACATGCACTGTCCCCGCTTAAAATGGTGCAGAACCTCAACCAAAATGGTGTTGAGGGCTGGAAAGGCAGGTTCGTTGAGGCCCTGGTTGTTCCAAAGAACTAGAAGCTTGAGAGGCAGGTTGGTTGAGGCCCTGGTCCATCCCAAGAAGAAGAAGATGGAAAGGCAGGTTGGTTGAGGCACTGTTCCATCCCAAGAACTAGAGTTGGAGAGGCGGGTTAGTTGAGGCCCTAATAACCCAAAGAACTAGAAGCTGGGGACGCAGGTTGAAAGAGGCCCTGGTCCATCCTAAGAACTATAAGCTGAAGAGGCAGGTTGGTTGAGGCCCTGGTTCATCCCAAGACGTAGAAGCTGGAGACGCAGGTTGGTTGAGGCCCTTGTTCTTCCCAAGAAGTAGACGCCGGAGAGGCAGGTTAGTTGAGGCCCTTGTTCATCCCAAGAACTAGAAGGTTGCTGAATGCCCTGTTCTATCCCAAGAACTACAAGCTGGAGAGGCGGTTGGTTGAGGCCCTGGTCCATCCCGAGAACTAGAAGGTTGCTTAATGCCCTGTTTCATCCCAAGAACTAGAAGCTGGAGAGGCAGGTTGGCTGAGGTCCTGGTCCATGTCAAGAACTAGAAGCTGTAGAGGCAGGTTAGTTGAGGCCCTGGTTCATCCCAAGACGTAGAAGCTGGAGACGCAGGTTGGCTGAGGCCCTTGTTCTTCCCAAGAAGTAGACGCCGGAGAGGCAGGTTAGTTGAGGCCCTTGTTAATCCCAAGAACTAGAAGGTTGCTTGATGCCCTGTTCCATCCCAAGAACTAGAAGCTGGAGAGGCGGTTGGTTGAGGCCCTGGTCCATCCCGAGAACTAGAAGATTGCTTAATGCCCTGTTTCATCCCAAGAACTAGAAGCTGGAGAGGCAGGTTGGCTGAGATCCTGGTCCATCCCAAGAACTAGAGCTGGAGAGGCGGGTTAGTTGAGGCCCTAATGAACCAAAGAACTAGAAGCTGGGGACGCAGGTTGAAAGAAGAAGAAGAAAGAACTATAAGCTAAAGAGGCAGATTGGTTGAGGCTCTTGTCCATCGCAAGAAGTAGAAGCTGGAGAGGCAGGTTGGATGAGGTCCTGGTCCATTCCAAGAAGTAGAAGCTGGGGAACAGTTTAGTTAAGGTTTAGATCCATCCAAGGATGTAATACAAAAATTGGATGTGTTGCTCCTACTAGACTTTGAAGGAGCATGTCAAACACCTCAAACTCTCCAAAGGACGTCTGCACACCCCATTAACAGACTGCATCTGTTGCAGAGTGAATTTATAAACAGTTTCCCATGCTGACTCCTTCCCCTCCGGCTGCCAACTGCTACTCGCATCATTAAGCCATGATGCCGCTTACTTCAACGCCATCCTCCCTGCATCATCCCTGGGCCCAGATATGCACTTCGAGCATAACCATAAAGCGGAAGCGCAGAGCTGTGGTGGAAAAAATAAAAGCGAACAGAACAATCCATATGCGCGGCACAAAGAGATCCAGAACCACTCAACATAATGACAAGAGAATTCATAGAGCCCCAGTGCGGAGTCTAAACGACAAACAAAGTCTGTCGGAGAACCGAGGAATCTGAGATCCAGTGGAGTGCAGTTTCCAGACAAATCATCAACATCACTCTTCGCACTGCACGCCCCGGTCTGTGTGCGCAGCGGCGAGAGAAGAAAACTAATTTAATCCTGAATGACTGTTATGCCCCAACTCCGGGCAACAGAAGCAATCGCAATTTCTTTCCTGCTTCTGGAACAGTCATCGCATTATATCCTGGCGTGTCATTCCACGCCACTCCACACTGTGTGCGCACCCAGCTACACATCGTCACAATTACCGGCATCCAATTGCAACACACCGACTACGTTGTTCGGTCGGGGACGGCGGCAGGAGACAAGGGAAACTCTCTGTGCAGTGTGCAAGTTACTCCTCAGAAACTTAGACGAGTTCTGGGTGTGTCTGTGTGCGGAGTTCATTTCGTCTAACTGCCCTGGCAGTGTTGATGGGATCCTGATGGATATAAAACTATGCATCAGAGTGGTGGAAGAGTGCATAAAAAGCACTGCGCAGGCACCCTCCTCCTTCTCCTGGGCGGCAGCCAGGGATAGAGATGTCTTATGTCCTGATTGGAAAAGGAAGGTGCATGCAACTGATGGCAATTACATTCATTCACTTGCGCTGGAGCTGGAACAGAAGCTGGAGCTGGGACTGAAGGTTGCGTGGAGGGATGGAGATGGTGGGGGCAGCAAACTGTTAAAACGGAAAAGTTCGCTCGCTCAAGGGTGACAGGAAGGGATCACGAGCGGGAGCAGATACTGTGACGAAATAAGAAATCCCAAACAAGCAACAAAATGGTGCAGTGTTTGTGCTTCGAGTATCGATCCGTCGGGCGGAGGAGATAATGATTAAGACTCCCACTCCGTCGTGGATCTTGATGGAAATCCTCACCAAAATGAGATCACCACCCCCCGAGAAGGATATTTATGACACAGTCAACTAGAATTACACTCAACCGAACGGACACACAACGGTATAATGAACAGTGTAATTTAAGCCTTATTCGCGGAGAATGCAGGGAAGAAGAGAATGCGAACTCATTGCATGTGTTATCCTTGGAGGACATATTTCAGATGACTTCACACATGAGAATGTAAAAATCCTTGCTCTTAATTGTGTGCAAATATTCAGCAACAATTCTTTGCTCCTGTTTCTCATATTTCGCTGTTTTTTGTTCTTTTGCATGTAATTTTGCAGCAGAAGATCCTTAATGACCAGTGCCAGTCGTGCGGGCGGCCATGCATTCGCAGCGCATTGTACACGTTCTGCATGCCCGACGGTTGTAGTCGCGCACTGGTCATAATCTTGTGATTTGTTATGAATTGCATGTGCTGCATGTGTCCAGGATCTAATGAGTTATTTCCCATCTTGTGTGCACACATTCCGTTGTGAATGGCTGCTGCCTAGCGCCTTCTGCCTGCAGGACGTGTTTTTTAATTTATGATTATTGCAATTTGGGTTGTTGTTCGAGGGGATGGGCGGTGGGGTGGTGGCGTCATGTAATGAGGATTTTTTTTTTTTTGTTTTCTTTCCTGGCGTTCGGTTGGAAAGTAAACGTAATCTGCGCCTGCAGGGCTCTGTGCACGTTGGTGGGGTGAGAGATGCGATTTTAAATGCTGGAGCATGGGTGGACAGTGAAGAAACCAGAGGATCCTATGATTGCGGATTGTCAGCATTGGATTGTAGCACTCTGGCTTTAGTCAGTTGTGCGACTTTCAAAGTTGGTGACGATATTCCAGCAAGGAGCTTGTTCTTGGTAAAAGTTTAACAAAGAGCCTGGCGTGCCAAATATATTCTACTTCCACTTTGATTGCTTCAATTTGCGCTGGAGGATGTTACAGACAAATCTGCTTCAAAGCAGTTGACGTCGTTCTATAATTCCAATCGGTCTCCGTTGATTTCTTCGACGCAAAGACCGGGTTGGTTCCTGAGAGTTGAATAAAGCGTGCTTAATGAAGAGGTTATCTTTCTCTGCTATTCTCTTCTCGAAAAATGTTGTGGTCCTTCCAAATCGGATATAATAGTATATACCAGGTTTACCGGTATGAGCGTTTTTGAAAATAAAACACTAATTATTAATGAGAAAGTAAAAACATATTATTCAAAGTATTGGCCATTTTTTTCTACACATTTCGACCACCTTTCTGGCAATTTTTGAATACCACCAATTAAATTGTTCGTCTTTTTTAGGATTCTTAAAATAAATCCATTTTTCATCGCCAGTAACAGTCCGATGCAAAACCGATTTTCTTTCGTGTCTTTGAAGCAAAATTTCTCAAGTGTTTTTTCGGTTTTCCATCTGTCTTTATTCAATTCATGTGGCGCCCATTTTCCACACTTTTGGATCTTTACCATAGCTTTTAAACGGTCAGAAATTGTTTGTTGTGCAACATTTAGCATTGCTGTCATTTGCTTTTGACTCAAAGTGTCATCTACATCCAATATCCTTAGCAATTTGGCGGCTTTAATATTTTTTGATGGTCTTCCACGTTCTTCATTTCTGACATCAAAAGTATTATTTCTGAACCGTTGAAACCATCTTTTGCATGTTGCTCCTGATAGGGCATGATCACCATATGCTTCGACAAGCATTCGATGCGACTCTGCAGCACTTTTCTTCAAATGAAAACAAAAAATTAATGCTTTCCGCAAATCATCACTTTTTGGTACAAAATTCGACATTTTTAACACGATGAAAAAATATGATGTTGTCTGTTCAGTGACTTGATGTATACTTAATATTTTTCACAGATGTCATAGCAAACAAACAAAAAAATAAGGGCTCGTTCACAACAAATATTCCCTATCGAAACTTTTGTATGTTAATGCTCATTTTATACCGGTATATCTGGTATTTGGAAAAGTAAGTTTAAAGAATTCTTCGACACAAAGAGTGCTTTTGACAATGCCACTTTTGATGGAACGTGCAACGCGGCCAGAAAACACAGCGTAGAAGAATCATTGGCGTTGTGGATAAAAGCAATGCTTATGAATAGGATTATAATCGAGGAGGCGGAGTGTGACAAGTTTGCAATAATAATAATAATTAATAATAATTCTTGGCGCGACAGTCCACAGAAGGACCAGGGCCTAGCTTGCTTATCAACTAATCCTGTTGTGCGCGCTACTGTTCTCTCACGAGTAGAAGGGACCTACAGCCACAAGTTTGTAATGTCGGGTGTAAACAGGGGCTGCCTTCAAGGTAGCGTCCTGTCACCTCTCCTGTGCCTGTCAGTTGACTCTCTGCTATCCACCTTGAATAGATCTAACACTTGCGCCCAGGCTTATGCGGATGATGTAGCCGCACTGGTCGCCGGACCATGCCTTGCGGCCACTTGTGCCAGCGGACAAGTGGCCCTTAACATGAACGCTTCCTGATGCACTAGGCGTACATCACTATCCCAATTCTTATTGAAGCCGAATACCTAGGTGTAATCCTAAACAGAAAACTTCTCTGGAAAAGACACATTGGGACAAAAACCTCCAAGGCGCTATCAGTCTTCTGGCTGTGTAAGGGAGTTGTTGGTAATACCTGGGGTTCGCTTAGATCTACACTCGCTGTTTCTTTGGGCTTAAGCCCTCTTTCGAACGACCAAAGTGACTTTGTACAACACCTTGATCATCCCAGTCCTGCTTAACGGCGCAGAAACCTGGACGCTACTTAAACCGGATGAGGAAGGAATTGGTCTCTTCGAGAAAAAAGTTCTGCGTGCGATTTTTGGTCCTGTTTGCGTTGATGGCATCTGGAGGAGAAGATTCAACCACGAACTGTATGGGTCGTACGGCGGCATGAGCCTTGTCAAGCGTTTACGGATACCACGCTTAAGGTGGCTAGGCCATGTAGAGCGTATGGACAGCATTGCTCCGGCCCGAAGAGTTTTTGGATCCGAACCACAGGGACAACGCAACAGAGGACGTCCTACTTAAAATGCGCAATTGGATACAGCTGGTAAGAGATCGTACTAGCTGGAGAAGCATGTTGGTTGAGGCCCAGGTCCACCCCGGACTGTAGCATCATCCGAAGTTTGGATCTACACGGCAATGATAAGACCACTTCTCTCACATGCATCAGTCATTTGGTGGAACAGGTTTTCGCGCAAATACGTGACTGCTGCTCCCACTTAGTTTCAAGGAACACTTTGTCTCGGCTTCACATGGACCTTCTCCAGCACACCTGGCTCTGCTCTTGATGCTCTGATTAATCCCCCCTCTTGACCACCACATCATGGGATGTACACTCAAGGCCATCTCTCGATTAAAAAGGATTGGTCTTTGGTCCCACTCGCACTGGAGCTTTGATGACCTCACACACCGCATCTCCTATGATACTACTCCCATGGACATGCCGCCTGCTGCGAGTTTGCCAATAATACAGTTGGGATGTTTATACAAAGTCGACTCTCCCCCTGTCCTGGACTGGCTCTGGCCAATATGTGAACCGGAAAAGGAATGTAGTAGGTTTCTGGAGCCTCTTTAGGTAGTTTCGCATTTGTCTTTCAGGATTTTCACGGACGGCTCCAAGACAACGAAGGGTTCTGGAGTTGGAGCCTTCGTGGAAAGCGACAACATTAAACTTCACGCCTCCTTAGGAAATTTCGCGTCGGTCTTCCAGGCGGAAGCCCTCGCGATCCTAATGGCAACCAACTATATTGTGAAGAATAGTCGGATGGGAAGAAATATCTGCGTTTTTAGCGACAGCCAAGCTGTGCTCAAGGCCTTACTCAACCCTTTAATCACTTTCAAGTTGGTTCATGAATTCAAGTCTTCCCTTAAATCGGTTGGCAGGCTGAATTCGCCAAGACTTGTCTGGGTCCCGATTGCCTATGAACTAGCTAGGCAATGCAAAAAAGGCATTCTTAGGGTCCTAACCCACTTTGGCACTACCCGCATCCTTGGCTAGAACCTCAGTCGACGGTTGGGCCTCCCAACACCACAACCAGAGATGGCATGAATCTCCAAGATGCAGGATGAATAAGTGCTTGCTCCCGAACGGTAGCAAGAAATCCGCGGCTTTTCTGCTATATCTATACAGACATGAGTACAGACGACTTGTCGGCGTACTAACGGAACACTTCATCTTCGCTAAGCACCTAAGTTGACTTGGACTTAGTGATGGTACCCTTTGCGACGCCTGTGGAGAAGGTGAAGGCACTTCAGAGCACTTTCTCTGCCAATGCCCCACTTTTGCTCGAATCAGGTGGTGGCTCTTTCGTTCTGACATGTTAGAAACTGACCTGGAAACTGAGAATCTAAGCTTTTAACCACAGAAGCGCCTTCTGATTCTTCTTCGGAAAACCAAACAAAGAACACATCAAATTAATGTTACTGCCTGGTATTACAATAGACCAGTCTTTCAGTCGGAGGGCTCCAGTGCAGTGTATCCCAAACTCTAACAAAAAAAAAAAAAAAAAGTTCGAAAAAAGCTGACAACTATTGTTATCATAATGAAAGTTTTTTAAAAAACAAAAAGAAGGTGCGTTAATTAATTAGGATTAATGTAACGAGCATATGATGGTTGCCTTTTATATTTCGGGATTAGAAAACAAAAAACAAATATTAATCATCGAAAATAGCTTTGTTGTTTTTCAAAATATTCCCCATAAAGTTCTATACACTTTTTCTCGCGTTTGAACCAATGGTCGAAGCATTTTTGCCACTCTGATTGAGTTATGGGCCCATCAAGCTTTCACTGCGCCACTCTGCTTCTTTACTCTGATTGAGGTATCTCCAAAACATGCATTCTGAACGCATCAACCGCTTCTTCAAGTGTCGAAAACCATTGACCTCTCATTTAATTTTCTTTTTTTTTTTGCGTACGGGAGTAAAAAGAAGTCTTTCGGTGCCAAACCGGGACTATACGGCGGATGACTCATCAAATCGTTGTTTTGAGTGCTCCAAAAATGCAGTTGTTTGAGCCGATGTTTGAGAGCTCGCATTGTCGTGGTGAAGAGTGATCCGTCTTCGGCGGTTGGTTTTCCTGATTTCTTGGAAGACAACTGGCAAACAAATGGTTGTGTACCACTCAGAATTGACTGTTCTGCGTTGTTCTAGTGGTACAATTGCGACATGTCCAGTTTTTCCGAAAAACAGGCGACCATTTGCTTGGAAATGCTTAATGCGCGAGCAACTTTTATTGGATTTGGCTCAATTTGAAATACCCATACATACGCGCAAATCCACGATTCACCCCCTATCACGATGTCATAGGCTTTCGACCAATCGACACGAGCCTTTTTTGAGCGATTGACAAATTGTGTGGGATCCAACCCGAACAAATTTTTTCGACGGTCTAATGTTCATGCAGTATTGAATGCATGCTGGTGCCACTAATGCCTAAAGTTGTCTTAATCTCACGATAGGTCACATGACGATCTTGCAATATCAGTTGGCGCATAGCATCAATGGTTTCCGGAACAATAACTGATTTTGGACGACCTTCACGAAATTCGCCTTGGAGTGAACTAGGACCTCGGTTGAATTCACCAAACTATCGATAAACACTGGTCCTTGATGGAACTTCATCGCTAAAAACTGAATTAAGTTAATCGATGCACTGTTGTCGAGTTATTCCACGTCGAAAGTTGTACAAAATAATCACACGGAAATTTTCACGATTTAATTCCATTTTTCGGGCCAGATGAATCTTTTGAGTGACTGTAAACAACACAAATAGCGCTCGTATGTCAAAACGTTACGTACGTACGTATAACCCCAAAAGTGTCAAACTTTACGATAGAGCTGGCAGTTGCTAGATTGCAACACTAGGGTTGTCCAGTCCCGAAATATAAAAGGCAACCCTCGTATGCCTCTCCAGCCAGCACGGTCTTTCGCTAGCTGTCTCCAATTGCGCACTCCAATTTGGATGAGGTCCTTCTCCACTTGTCTGCCCCATCTTAGCCCAGGCCGTCCTTTGTTGCGTAGTTCCAATGGCTCAAATTAGAATACAAACTAATCGCACGAGAATGTTCACGTTTTAATTCCATTTTTTGGGGGATTTAATTCCATTTTACTGTAAACACTTTTACTTTGCTGTAAACCGGTGCGCATAACCTCAAAAATGTCAAACTTTACGATGGAGCTGGCAGTTGCCAGTTTGCAACATTAGAATTGCCCAATCCCGAAATACAAAAGGCAACCTTCGTACACTTACCTCAGAGAGAAAGAAGAATGGAATAGTTGCAGAAAAGAATGACGGAAATCGAGAATCGCCAGAAGAAAATTTTGTGATTGTGCACAGAGGAAAGTTACAAGGAGCATCCACTTCAAAACAAATTTCATAGAGGTGGCCGAAGAAGTGCTTTTGGAATAAAATGCGAAATTCCTGGATTGGATAATTTGGTTGACAAAATCTGATGAAATTGTACACACCTATGTCTACGATCAACGATCGTTGAGCCATACCCTCACATGACCAATTCAATTTCTAGCAACACCTTTGATCCACATTCTTACAACACAATGCGAATAAGACACAGAAGTGCACGCAGGAAGTGGCGGCAATGGAAAATTTAAGTTTTCTAATTTGAAGTATGCGATCTGTGATTCTAGAGAAGGTTAAGGTGGCTGATGAATACACTTAGTCCCACACAGGACCACTGTGCTGCCTCACCATGTGGGAAGAACCTAAAACCAGTTGGAGCCGATGATAAAGTTTAAAATGTCGGCGGGAGGGATTTTATTGAGGTCATGTAGGCCGTTGATGAAATAGCTTCCAAAGTGTTTGTGACTGAGGCGCGAGAGCGCCGGGCATGTGCATAACAGGTGTAGGAGAATATATTTTTCTTCCTCATCCCTGCAGCTTCTGCAAAAATCGTTTGAGGGACCCCTAGCCTGCTAGCATGCTCGCCGATTAGACAGTGCCCGGTTATGGCTCCCATGACCAGGCTTACGTCTGATCTTTTGAGGGATGGTAGCAGTCTGGAGCACTTGGATTCAAGAAACGGCCACACCTCCTTTGAGACGCGACAAAGGTTATGGTTAGACCATCTTTGATTAGTCTGATGGATCGCGTTCAAATGCAATCGTGTTCCTGAAATAGTGGTTGCGTTGTGGCGTGCCTGGCCAATTCGTCTGCGTGGCAGTTACCCGGAATGTCTTTGTGACCTGGCACCCAGCACAGGCTAACGTATAACTGCTCAGCCATCTCATCTAAGGATGTGCGGCAGTTCATGACCGTCTTGGAGTTTGTTAAAACAGATTCCAGGGCCCTGAGTGCTGGCGGACTATTCGTAAGAATACGGATATCAGCTGAGGATATACTATTCCTCTTCAGCCAAGACAGTGCTTCGCGAATGGCCATTACTTCAGCTTGGAAAACGCTACAGTGATTGGGAAGCCTAAATTTTAGACTAAGGTTTAGATCCTCAGAGTAGAGGAGTCCGCAACCAACGCCTTCGTTTGTTTTTGATCCATCGGTGTGGATGCATGTAGCGCGAGCAACCCATTGTGGGTTCGCCGACCACGCGTCTCGTTCAGGGATCATAGTGCGGAAATTTTTGTGTCAAAAAGATCTTCGGTGCCGCATAGTCAAGGTTTTGGTATACAAAGTTTACTCTTTGAAGGATTCTTGAGTATCCGTGGGACACGTTCCATTTTGTTGAGGAGATCAGTCTTATGGCTGTACTTGCCTCCGCCTGTTGGGCAAACAGATCTATGGGCATAAGGTTGAGAATGACGTTCATTGCATCTGATGGGGTGGTTCTTAGAGCACCGCAGATACATATGGAGGCCAGTCGCTGGACTTTTCTGATAGTGTTATAGTGAGAGGCTGTGTCTAGTACAGGCTACCAAACTGCAACGCCATATAGTAGAATAGGGCGCACTACAGTCGTGTGATTTTAGAGAAACAACTTAAAAAATTATTTCCTGCGATAAAAGAAACCTGCAATATTCTAAGTCCTCAATAGTGGCAAAGTTTTTTTTCAACTGCCACTAGCCCCCTAAAACTTTCCAACCAACACTCAATGCTTTCGCACATAACACGAATGTCGCCCAAAGGACTCCCCTACCAAGGACTTCTCGAATTCTACTAATACCCATTCAATATGGTCGGGAATAATATCGAACATGTAGCTTGGGAATTTACCGTTAAATCTGATTACAAAAACACATTACGTTGCGATTCACATTAACAGTAGTAATAAACAAAACATTTCACTCAACTCCCAGACTGCTCACTGCCGAGGGCGGAGGCCGGCAATCAAGCAGGCAATAGGTGGTCCTTGTCCCTATATCCACTCGATGCCATAAAGCTTCAAATGCAATTGCCACACAGAGTCCTAATGGCCTCTGGCGCGCAGAAGAGGGTGAAAAACTGCAATGAAACCGATTTAGTGCAATACACACTCAAAGTGGGACTGAAACATTTCACTTTGCGAGCGAATTAGATGTCTGTCCCCCTGTCCCTCTGCCCCATCGTCCCGCCGTCTAATGTTCACATCAAACATTACAAAATCCCCGAAAACCCATAAAAAGCTAGTTTATACCGTAATAATACGTAAATGCAACGGGCACTTTCGCACAGAGTTGCACGCCTCCCGACTCCCCACCGCCCACCGCCTAACGTGTCGGTCGGCTGCGCGCTGCTGCATCATTGCAACAGATTCAAAAAGCAATTTTTCCAGCTCCCGCGTCTCCCGAAAAATGAGACGGCATCGGTCCATCGATTCGAAATGGGCGACCTCGACGAGCATTCCCATCAACCCCCGAGAGTGGTGGTGCCCAGCAGCACTCTGCAAATCGAATCAGGCTTCAGTCAGGGCGAGCGAGCGAGCGACAGAGAGGTACACTGTCTTCGGAACAGAATGTGAATACGTCGCCTTGTCCTCGTCAACGTCGTCCTCCTTCAGCTCCGTTAGAGAAAAGGGAAGGCATCATCGTCAATATCGATTCCCCATTGGGGGAGCGACGCGAAAGAGGTCGGTCCCGGCAGTGGCGGAGTGCATTAGAGAGGATAAGTAGAGAGCCGAGGAAGTGGCGTGCAATTCAAAACGGGCGCAGTGGTGTCTAAAATTGAGTGGCATGCATCGAGCAAGGAATCCGATTCCGAGAAAATCATTGACATTTCAGAAAATGGAAGACGACGGTAAAGCGAATGAAAATGGACTTCGGGTCTTTATTGGTCTCCGGTGATTTAGGATTCAGGAAACGGAAGCGCTGCGATGAGTGGTTTCGTCCCATTTTGCATCGGTTTTGTGTGCTTTTTCCGTTTTCTTCTTTTATTTTGCGTTTTGTGCTGCAGCAGCATTTGAATTCGATTTCGTATAGAGCTCCAGTTCCTGGCTGTGGTTGCGGAACGGTAATGGAGGAGGAAAAGAATTTCGTATTGAAACAGGAATCGAAAGCGGACCAGGGGCCATTAGAGAAAATGAGAAAACTTCCAAACGGCGTCAGTAGGTGGCATGCGGTGCGGTGCATTCGATTTGGAAGGAGTAGACACGTAATTAAAGTCAATGACGAACAATGATGGACGAATGAATCTAAGCATCGCAGGCAGTCGCTGTTAAGTGACGGGCGGACAGGGTGGCAGTTCCTAAAATGGGTCAATTTACAGTTCCTTAGAACTGAAGTTCTGAAATTCCCAGGAAATCAAACAAATCCTGACAGAGTCCCTAGAAGACTTTCGAATTTCAGTTTTCAATTTCAGTCCCTTAACATGTTTTGCTTTGTTTTCTTAATTTCACCTAGATTAGGATGTTTTGGAAATTTTCACTTTTAAAAATCTTTACTTATTGTATTTTGTCCTTTTTATAAATTTGGCTTATGCAGACATTTTTCATTTTGCGATTTTGAACTTTTTTTCTATTATTGACTTGATTTGTAATTTTGGGCTTTTAAAGTTTTTCATTTTCTGAATTTAGGCCTGATTCTTGGGCTTTTAAATTGTTCTTATTTGGGAAGTTCTGGTTTTTAAAATTCTGAATTTAAGGACCGCTTCCTAATAATAATAATTATAATTGTTGGCGCGACAGCTTGCTAATCAACTACTCGTGTTGTGCGCGCTACTGTTCTCTCACGAGTAGAAGGGACCTACAGCTTTTTGCCGACTCCGAACAGCGAAGTTTGAGAAGCTTTTTTATACAATTATTACCCTTTGAGTGTTGTCAGCAGATCGAAAGAGGTGGTGCCGTGAAAAATTCGAGATGTTCATCCGGGAATTGAACCTAGACCCTTCGGCGTGGGAGCGTCGCACTCTACCCACTACGCCACGGCGGCCACAGGACCACAGGACCGCTTCCTGTGCTACCTAATTTACAACTGATATTCCTAAAGTTCATTCTGCTTCACATACATTTGCTGTTAATTGTAGGACGAGTACCAGGCACGATTGTGGTAGGCTCTAACCCTACACTGCGCAGTGTAGACGATTTGGTGCAACTGAATTCAAACTGCGCATGTGTGTATATATAATTTACATTCCATAGTGTAATACACTATGGAATCTAAATTTGACTCTTTGTGGATGTTTTGCTACATCTATTTTGAAAGGATTAAGTATATTTGATTTACGTAGACTAACGGTAGATTATGACATTTCGATTATTCGTCGTTGTGGTAGCTAACTTCTACTAGTGCAGATATAAGCGAATATTAAACGTTTTTAGAATAATAATGTTAAAAGCGGAGAAGAGAAATATTATATATTCGATAAATGTAAGAAGTGAAAGATAATTCGAGCATAAAATTTCAATGTGCGCTATTGAAAAAATTGTCATTTTGTGAGTCGTATCATTTCTGATACGTTGTGTTTAAGGGTGAACTTTATTGGAGATAACATGCCAAATTGCAGGGAGAGTAAAAGGCTTGTTTTTTAAATCATTTTTATCAGCAATAATTTACATTTCTTACAATTGAGATGTACATAAGTATAGTTATTGCTAACCTTATTTATGAAAAATGGAAATTACGAGCAAAATTTCAATTTTACTTAAGAAAGGAACCGCAGGAAAAGCTAATTGAAAACATTCAAGCAAAATATTACAGTTTTGTGTATGGGTATGTCCTTTGTGGACTTATAAGGAACTAAATAAATAGATTAAAACACATAAAGAACATCAAAGAGCATTTACAAGACTTGACACGAGGGGGTTATCTGGTATGTTACACATTTTTCAGAGAGTCGAGTTATTCTTTCTTTTACTGTTTCAATTTTGTTTACTTCGTGGAGTTCTGAAGTTGAGAAATACCATGATAGTTTTAGGATCATTTTCAAGACCTTATTTTGAAGAGCTTGCAACTTTTATAGATGACAGTTCTCGCAGTTCCCCCAAACTGGAGCTGCATAGCACAGTATGGCTCGGAAGATAGACTTTAAATTATAAGCTTATTGACTCAAACTGATAGTCAGCTCATTAATAGTGCCTAAAGTCGGCTTAGGTCATAGCCGACTCTACAACAAAAAGCCAACTTTAACTTTTCGTTATTCATAGACATATTTATGCCTGTGCATAACTAATATCTGCTTAAAAGCGTTATTGTAAAGTAATTTAATCGAAAAAAACCCAAATGTCAAAATATTTCACAAGAAATCTATTACTTTCAAGTGTTTTTGTTTTGAATTTACAAATTTTCCGAGAAAAAAGTAATTAAAATCAATAGAATGGATTCAAAAAATGAAATAAAGGTATTACGGGTTTATTATTTAAGATTAGTTATAAGTAAGACTGTATAATTGCAGACAAAACAAAACAAAACAACAAAAGAAATGCTGCGGCAATTTGTGGAACAGACTTTGGAGGTGGTTGAAAACAGAGGCAACGTTATAAAAATGATACGCAGAAAAAAAGCTGCCTGGGAGACAATAGCTGCAAGTATGCGTGCTGCTGGCTATCAAAGAAGCGTAGATAAATTGAAGCAACAATGGGTGCGAATGAAAATGGTCGTAAAAAAGTCCGCTACCACTGTTAAGAAAGCAGTAACGGCTACTGGAAACTGCGTTACCGTACCAGTTGTCGATGCTTCAGATGTCCTTGTCCGCTACCACTGTTAAGAAAGCAGTAAAGGCTACTGGAAACTGCGTTACCGTACCAGTTGTCGATGCTTCAGATGTCCTTGTACATGCCACGATTGCTGATGACTTGGAAGATGATAACATCCTCATCGACAGCAATACCATACTAGATGTTTCCTGCACATATAGTGATACAATTGGCGCTTTAAAATCTCCTGCCGTCGTTGCCTTTTAATCCAGTATTCCACAAACTGCCGCAGTTATTAGTCCCAAAAACGAAGGTAACTTTTTGTCTCCAAATGAAGATGTTGGATTGAGTTCGGATGCTGTGCTTAACGTTACCGCTGACGGGTCAACCCCTTTCAGATCGAGGCAAAATACCATATAATTGAAACAATTAGGAATTGTCGAAACCACAAACATCAAAACATGATGTGATGGCAGCGATGATGTGATGTGAGATAACAATAATTGTTGGCGCTACAGTCCACGGGGGGACCAGGGCCTAGCTTGCTCATCAACTACTCGTGTTGTGCGCGCTACTGTTCTTTCACGAGTAGAAGGGACCTACAGTTTTTTGCCGACTCCAAACGGCGAAATTTGAGAAGCTTCCTTAGACAGTTATTACTCTTTGAGTGTTGTCAACAGCTCGAGGTGGTGCCGTGAAAAATTCGAAAAATTGATGTAGTCGAACCTAGACCTTTCGGCGTTTGAGCGTCGCACTCTACCCACTACACCACGGCTACCGACGCATCTGGGTCTGAATCCCAATAATTTGAATTTTCGATTTTCACAACAACTGAAGTGTCCTGACGGGCAACGAACAATTTTTTCTTAAGTGACGGTGTACATTTCTCAACCAGTGGATGTGCAAGCCGGTAAAATCGCAACAATAGTGGTATCAGAAACCCCATGAATTATCCACAAGGTGGCATGGCATCCGAACAAAGTAATATTTTGGCGCCAATAGTTGGACGGCTATAATCGATTACAGACAATGTTGTCGAATATGGGCAAGAATTTAAGATTATGACTTAGACGATACGTGGTCCACTAAAACACAAAAACAAGCCACCCAACAGAACTACGTATGATTCATCTGCGTGAGAAGTTTCCTGGTCGCGAAATTTCTTCTTCCGATGATATAAACTCACCACCAAGATTATGCAATTTGACACAGATGGTTTTTTGTTTTATGGAACTAAGCTAAAATTAGTATCCCAGCCAAAAATCTTCGATTTCTAGAAGCACTCATAACCAGCTTTGCTCAAGTTGTAGGCAATTACTATCCTAAGTGTACGAAAAAAAAATTTAAAAATTTCAGGCGCGCGTGGCCTCCGAAGCGTTGGTAGAGTGGGACTCTACTCGCACTCTACCCACTACACCACGGCGAGCACCAATCTGATTTCCGCACACTATTAATTTCCTAGCCGGTAAAATCCAAGTTTTTCTTTTTAGAGAAAAACAAATTGTTTGTGTTTTTTGAGGATTAATTTTAATTTTCGAATCTATAAAATATTGAATAAAATCAAGAAAATCAATATTCCAGTCTATCGAATCAGACAAAAAAATGTATGTATCATCTGCAAAAGTTGCAGAATGACAATCAGGAAGTGGAGAAAAGTCAGATGTATAGATTTTGTAGAGAATGGGGCCCAATACGGAACCCTGGGGAACTCTGGCAGGAATCCATTGGACATCAGATGGAGTCTGGTTCGCAAATACCTTAGAACTTCTTGCAGTTAAGAAAGATTGGATGGTACATAGGAAAATTAAATTTCATGAGTTTATGGACAAGATCAATATGCCATACGGTGTCAAACGCTTTTTCGACACCTAAAAGAACCATGCCAGTACTTTTGCCTTCTGAAAATGAATCAAGTACGTGTTTTTTTATTCTGTAAACTTGATGGGAAGTACTATGATGTAAGCGAAAGCCGAATTGTTGTGGCGGTAAGATATTAAATTCTTCCAGATGAAGCATTAATTTGTTTTTAATGACTTTTTCAAAACATTTTCCAAGAAAACTTAAGAGACCTATGGGGCGATAATTTAAGGGATCATTCAAGGGCTTTCCCGGTTTGGGGATTGGGATGATTTTAGCGCATTTCCAACAAGAGGGAAAGTAACCTATTTCGAGACATTCGTTAAAAATTGATTGCAAAATCTTGAGAGCCAAAGTGGGAAGGTAAAAGGTTGACTGATCGTGATTTGGAGGCGGTATTGGCACATCTTTCAGAGAGTGAGGATGACGTCGATGGAGAGGCGTCTGATGATGATGTAGTAAAACAGGGCTGGTTGATATTTATATATAGGGCTGTTAAATATTCCGCCTTTTTGTCTTTTGAATTTTCTGGCTATGTACAAAGCCCCACAGAGCTATCTGGCAATACTATACATCATTTGAAAGGTCTACAAAACGAAAATATTTTCGCACAAATGCACTACTTAGAGGAAAATAAAATTGAATTTGATGAATAAATAAATATTTATAGTATTCCGTTAAGCCTAAGCTTAAGTCTGGTTGACTCGATACTATACGGTTGTCAAATATCTCCCTTCTTGTCTTTTGAACTTTCCGGCTATGTACAGAGCGCTACAGATCTGGCAATATTATACATTTTTTGAAAGGTCTTGACAAAACCTACAAAACAACGCTATGCGTGGTTAGTTTGGATATTGCGTTCAACAGTTAGAGACGTGTAAACATGGAGTTCACTAACGCCGAAATTCGCACTATTTTTAAGTTTTCCTTCGTTAAAGGCAAATCCGCTAGAGAAAGATTCCGTGAGATTAATGGTGTTTTGGAGGATGGTACTCTGTCACTTTGAACTGCTTAGGAATGGTTTCGACGATTCAGTGCCGGTGATAACGACACCATTGATAACCAACCAACCAACCGACCGAAGACCTATGACGACGAATACCGATTGAATCACGGAAATCATTGACTTCGACCGACATTGTGGCATTTCGTGACATCGCCCAGGAGATGGGAGTTAGTCACCAAACCATTTTAAACCATCTGCAGAAGGCTGGATACATAGAAAAGCTTGATGTTTGGGTGCCGCATGATTTGTCGCAAGAAAACCCTCTGGACCGAATCCGATGATGACTGGCGACGAAAAATGGATCACATACGACAAAATTAAGCGAAAACGGTCGTGGTTGAAGGCCGGTGAATGGTCCCAAACATTGGCCAAGCCAGGATTGATGGCCAGGAAAGTTTTGCTGTGTGATCGGAGAGAAGTCATCCACTATGAGCTGCTGCCATATGGCCAGACGCTTAATTCTACCATCTACTCCGAAGAACTGGACCGCTTGAAACAGGCAATCGGCAGGAAGCGTTCAGAATTGGCCACAGAAAGGGTGTAGTGTTCCACCAGGTCAACACCAGACCACACACTTAGATGATGGTTCGTCAGAAGCTACGGGAGCTTAGATGGAAGGTTTTATCGTATCCACCATATAGCCCGGACATAGCGCCAAGTGATTACCACCTGTTCCTGTCCATGGCGAACGCCCTTGATGGTGTGAAGTTGAACGCATCACCACATCAGGACCCACATCACATCACATTTGCATAAAGGAAATTAAAAAATAGCGCCCATTCTCCAAACAGACCGTGATGCGAGTCGTGATGTCCATTAGCTTTACATGGCCTAGACAGTGTTGTGTTGTGTTGTTGGATCCAGTTAACTTTAAATGATGCTTGGGATTCAAGACCAAAATGTTTACTTACAAACCGAAGAACTGAATTAGTAGAACAATGCAATTGAGTTCTTATTAGATAACAATGTCTAACAAAAGCACACACAAGCCTTCACCATCCTGTACGAGTTCGAAATTAGAAGCTGCTGCCAAACGAGCTTGATCTACGACTTAAGTGGTTTTTGGTGGAGGACACTGGCAGTTGGGACCGCAGTGCGCAGTGGGTTTTGTAGCATTTTGCGCACTGCGGTCCCAAATGCCAGTGTCCTCCACCAAAAACCACTTAAGTCGTAGATCAAGCTCGTTTATCCGTTCCCTTAAGTCAATAAATTTTCTCACAAAATTTCTAAGCTTTATACGAAGATCGTAGCAGACAATTGCCTTTAGAAGGACCCCTCAACAATGCGCTGGAAAACTAGAGAACAAACAAACAAACAATGTCCAGTGGAATATTTGATGGGAGCATCACAAATTCATCAAGTATTCAATTAAGCATCAATGCCCACTGAAATGAGCCCAACGCTCCGTCAACTATAAAAGCCGCCTCCATTTGCAATTAACGTTCATTCCTAAAACCGAAACTTTGCACTCTCACTCTCTCCTTCTCTATTTATGCGAATATCACAACCGTTCGTTCTTCCAGCCAATTGTTACGTAACGGCCCCTCGTCAGAGTCATTGTCCAATTAAGTGGCACCGTTTTGGAATTCTTTATGGCCACTCTAGGCCTTTTGGCAGCGTCATCGTCATCGTCAGCAGCGTCCTGCATTAATTTGAACAGACCTCATTTGGAATTTATGAAATTCATGAAATGGACAAATCCTGTCCTCTCACTCTCTCCTTCTTCGTCCTGTGGAGTGGTTCTGCTGTCGCTCGTCAAAAAAATTTCAAATCTTTCTTTTGCCAACGATAATGCCTTCATTCATGACCGTTGTCGTTGTCGTCGTCATCATTGTTGGATCTCCAGCTCCTGCTCCAGCGCCGACTGCGAAGTGCGGACATACGGACGCACATATATATCTCTGAATTATGAATATTGCCCTCGTATATCTGTCGTCCTTCTCTCAATGGATGTGCCCTCATTTCATCTCTCGTCATTACGGATAATATTCGGATTATGACTTCTTCTGCTTCCATTGCCCAATCCCCGGGACGTCGACGTCGGTCGTCTCTGTTTCTGATGGCAGTCCAGTGCCAGCCAGGAGGAGCGGAGGAAAAAATCAAAATAAATGTGATATAATGTCGAGAGATGTGGCAGCGCACAAAACATCATCCAGTGAATCGGCATCGCGTTGGCGGCGCTCTGGTCTTCCGTCTCCGTCACAATGATGGCTGCTCTGCTGTGATCCCTTGCTCGAGGAAGGGGATTTGCAAGGAGTCCAGCGTTTGAAATTTGCATCAAGAGATGGCAGAAAAAAGGACGAACCATTTCAAAATTAATGAAACCTACCGAAGGACCATGCAGTCCGAGAGGAGGGAGTGCGGGGGATATTTATTTTAGCTGGCAAATCCAACTTTCAAAAATGTTCCATATCCCCATGCTTAGGAGGCGACCAGCCAGAGACACGACTCGAGGTTGTCCACGAGGACGAGGAAGGATATTATGTTCGGCGGAGGACCAGCGTCAGAATTTTTGGACGAGTTATGATAATTGCCCACCACCCTCTGACAAGTCCTGTTTGCAGTTTTCATCTTGAGGTTATGTTAAATGCATTTGCAGCGTCGGGGCCGAACAGCGAAGACAACGCCGACAGCACCAACGACGATGGCAAGGGCAATACATTCGAAGGAACTGTGGGAAAGTTTAAGTCTATGGTTGTCATGTTTATGCAGGACGCAAATGGACGGATCCGACTGTCTGCTGACTGCGCATGAAGTGCAATTGGCAAATGGATAAGCGCCACATATCTGAGGATTCTCTTCAGTGAGCCGATTTTTACAGATTTTCGTTCAATAGATGTGCAGGGGGCGAGGGAGGTCGAATGGAAACCTTAGAGGAGTTTAAAAAGTCAAGGATAAAGTAGGGGAGTGTGCCGCAATATGCTCAGAGAGGGCAACACTCATGAAAACATGCGAAATTCGGAAGTTTTAACTGACTGAAACGGCACTAGCATTATTACTTTGGGTCAATTGTTGTTAACTTCATCGAATTTGTTCGGTATTTGTGCGAATGGAGTCTAAAGTTGACCTGAGGCTTGTTTAAAGTTTTTGGCTGGTAAATCTTAACTACGGGTCTTCAGTTTTCCCAAAGAAATTAAGGCGAGTGGCATTTAAAACTCTTTAAAAAACGAACTTTATTTCGACGTTGGTTTAATTCCCCCTCAACGGTGGAATCTTCCGGAACCCTCAATTCCTCTTGTATCCTCTTCACAGTAGTTCAACTTCAGCACCAACATTTTGAAACGAGTAGGTGAGCCGCTGTGCTCAGATCACTGAACGCACGTTAACTGTCGACCGCTGACTGCCAACCGCTGACCGCTGACTGCCGACTACTGACTGCCAACCGCTTACTGCCAACCGCTGACTGCCAACCACTGACTGCCAACCGCTTACTGCCAACCGCTGACTGCCACCAACTGACTGTCCACCGCTGACTGCTGACCGCTTATATCCGACCACTGACTGTCGACCGCTGTCTGCCGATCGCTGACTGTCGGCTGCTTATTGTCGACCGCTGACTACCAACCGCTGACTACCAACCGCTGACTGTTGACCGCAGACTGCTGACTGTTGACCGCAGACTCCAGATGATGTGACTGGATTTATGAATCACATGATTCAATGGTGGCGGCTAACAGACCCAGGCTTAGAGGGAACCTGACTGATAGTGACAGCTTAACCAGAGGCTATATTCTGGTGCCACGGGAGGTCAGGGGCCCCTGGAACTTCGGTTCCAGCCTGACCATTGCGGTAGGCCCCCTTGTGGGAGTTTCGTGGTGGCTGTGGTTTACCACCTAACATCGCGGGTAGAGTCGAGGATAGTGTACTGTGCTGACTTGTCTAGCCCATTGTTTAAGCAAAACTAGGCAAGTCGGTTAGGGGACTAGCCCTTCTCAGTGTGGAGTTGCATTCTCAACCGGGCGCTGCGACCCAAAGAGCGGAAGAGGTTTTAGGAAGGCTTCGCATCAAACCAAGGTGGGGTGATTGCCCCTCAAGCATGATCCCAGTTTGGTACTTGGGTAACTAAGGCGTTTAGTCTTGCGTTACTTACGACTCTTGGGAACAAGGTTCCCCGTGATATAAGCCGTTAAGGCAGGTGATTACGTAAAACCAAATCCCACATCTGTTGACCGCAGACTGCTGACCGCTGACTGCCAACCGCTGACTGCCAATCGCGGACTGACAACCACTAACTGCCAACCACTGTCTGTCCACTGCTGACTGCCATCCGCTAACATCCGACCACTGACTGTTGACGGCTGACTGCCAACCGCTGACTGTCGACCGCTGACTGCCGATCGCTGACTGCTGACCGCTGACTGCCGGACACTTACTGCCGGACACTTACTGCCGACCGCTGACTGCCAACCGCTGACTGCAGACCGCTGACTGTCGACCGTTGACTGCCGACCGCTTACTGCCAATCGCTTACTGCCAACCGCTTACTGCCAACCGCTGACTGCCAACCACTAACTGTCCACTGCTGACTGCTGACCGCTTACATCCGACCACTGACTGTCGACGGCTGACTGCCAACCGCTGACGGCAGACCGCTGACTGTCGACCGTTGACTGCCGACTACTGACTGCCAACCGCTTACTGCCAACCGCTGACTGCCAACCACTGACTGTCCACCGCTGACTGCTGACCGCTAACATCCGACCACTGACTGTCGACCGCTGACTGTAAACTGTCGACCGCTGATTATCGACCGCTGACTGCCAACCGCTGCCGACAGTTGACTGCTGACAGCAGAAAGCCATTCGCCGACTGCCGACTGCCGACCGCTGACTGCTGGCTGCTGACTGCCGACCGCTGACTGCCAACCACTGACTTTCGACCGCTAACATCCGACCACTGACTGTCGACGGCTGACTGCCAACCGCTGACTGCAGACCGCTGACTGTCGACCGCTGACTGCTGACTACTGACTGCCAACTGCTGACTGTCGACCGCTGACTGTTGACAGTTGACTGCCAACCACTGACTGCAGACCGCTGACTGCCGACCGCTAACATCCGGCCACTGACTGTCGACGGCTGACTGCCAACCGCTGACTGCAGACCGCTGACTGTCGACCGCTGACTGCTGACTACTGACTGCCAACTGCTGACTATCGACCGCTGACTGTCGACCGTTGACTGCCAACCACTGACTGCAGACCGCTGACGGTCGACCGTTGACTGCCGACCGCTGACTGCCAACCGCTGACTGCAGACCGCTGACTGTCGACCACAGATTATCGACCGCTGACTGCCATCCGCTATCATCCGACCACTGACTGTCGTCGGCTGACTGCCAACCGCTGACTACCGGCCGTTAATTGTCGACCGCTGACTGCAGATCGCTTACTGTCGACCGCTGACTGCCAATCACTGACTGCCAAACACTGGTTGCTGATTTGCGACTGCTGACAATTGACTGCTGACAGCTGACCCGCGACCGCTGACTACCGACAGCTGCTAAGAATGTCACGCAGCATGTCCTGGAACTCGAACAAATCACATTTAAGCTCATCTCCCCTTATTTGAACTCCATCAAATAGTTGATTGACGCTTAGTATGTCACATTGCGGAAGCATATGCTCGTGGCCCACTTCATTGATTCCGTAACCAGAATGGCATTACGGGTCAAGAACGTCGGACTTTCGAAGGTTATGTCGCGTTCTTCTAAATTGGCACACAACCCTCAGTGAGTTCATTGACTGCTGGTTACACTTCACACTGATTTTCAGGCACCAGTGTTTACTGAAGGACTCCCTATAGCCTTCGTGGTAAAATTTCATGCCTTACTAGCCTTCGTGGTAAAAAATCATGACTTGCGTTATCGACGTCGCCTTTTGCCTACCATCGGCCGTACAGTCAAGTTTAGAGAATCGTTCTTCAGCCGCAACACACGAATATGGAATGCTTTTTCCAGCTCAACTTTTCGTCCTCATTTGAAACCAATACACACCGGCGCCTCATTTCCATCTCTCCCTCTATATCTTCGGCCCGCGTTGTGACTAGATTCCGGTGACTTGAGAGTACCAAACAAACCCTTTAGTACGCGTCAATTTTAAAAAGCTGTCGATTCGCACAGGCCGCTTACCACTCGGACTGATTTCCCTCGTTCTTTTCTGTGCAGAAAAGTTTGAAGCACAAATGAGATGTCCATTCTCCCTGAAACCACGTTTAGTCAAAGACCACACTATTAAAATTTTCCTGGGGATGTGGAGCAGGAATTGCCTAATTCATATGCGATCGTTCGCATTTTCCTTCATTTTTCCAATTTTTTTCTATTGGTCCTTTGCTTTTTATGCTCTTTATTTACACTCGGTCACAAAAGTAAGTATACACCTTTGCGCGTCTAACAAACTTATGAAGAAAACAGTTTATTTCATATGAAACATTGCTCACAATACGTCATATATTTTGCTTGACATTTGCACAGCTGCTCTAAAGCAAAAATAACGGTATTTGTTTCCTTCTTTCGAGAGAAAATTAATGTTCTCATGAACATATGTTAAACAGCGTTACAAAAGTAAGTGTACAGTAGCAGTATTTCGATACAAAACGTCGATCAGTTAACACGTATAATTAGAACCTTGTTTTTTTTTATTAAATTATATTTAAATAAATTATATTTAATTATATATAAATCTATATATAAATCTATAAGGTGAGTAAAAAATTTGATTTCGAAGGATTTAATTGAATGAATTCATATGCGTCTGCTAGATGTGGCACTGCGTGGTAAGGAACTGTCTATTTACCTTAAAAATTTTCGGAAGAAGGGAAATCAATAAGAGAAGTGGGAAAATTGGTTGACAAAAGCCCTGCAACAGTTTAGAAAAATATAAAAAATACTGTACAACAGAAAATCGACCTAGGTGTGGACGTCCCAGTATCTTTACTGAGGCTGTAAAAACGTATTATTTCCCGAAAAATAAAGAAGGATCCGAAAAAAAAAGTGTCCCAAAACCACAATCAGAGATTGCTGAAGAAACGGGAAAGCAATGCAATCCACAAAAAATACGCCGTGTCTTGCATGAGGCCGGATATAATGGGCGATCCATCAGGAAAAAACCTTTCCTCAGCAATGTCAACCGCAAAAAGAGAATTGAATTTGCCAAAACCTATGCAACATCTGACATTACTTTCTGGAATAAAGCAATATTTACAGGCGAAAGTAAAATTAATGTTTACGGTTCAGATGCGCGCATCAAAGTATGGAGAAAACCGAATATGGAGTTAAGCCCGGAAAATATGTCTGCCGCCGTTAAGCATTGTGGTGATTCCATTATGGTTTGGGGGTGTAAGGCGGCATCTGGCGCCGGTTATTTAGTATTTGTGGAAGGAAATATGAATCGCTTTGATTATTTAAACATCCTCAAAAATAGTCTACGCCAAAGTGCACATAAATTGGGATTGAAAGAGTCATTCGTCTTTCAACAAGACAATGACCCTAAGCATAAGTGTAATTTAGTGAGAGAATGGATGCTATACCATGTGCTCAATCAACTGAAAACACCTTCCC